>JARKIP010000100.1:3750000-5000000 GCA_029990175.1 Petunia secreta | reverse complement strand
TTTCTCTCTGAAAGAGTAGTAGCGCTATAACCTCAGAGATAAGGGAAGTCCCACATAAGAGAAACAATGAGCACCAAGAGACAACGCCACATGAAGAGGACTGCTGAGGCCATCTGTGGCTTTATTCTTACTTACCATGCTGACTTAGAAAGAGGTTCAGCTAAATTAGAGGATGCAATGTTGATAGACATGGCCAAGAGAGTATCACAAAACTAACAAAAATCTTGCAGCTGCTCCTTTGCTTTCATCTTCCATCAGAACCTCACACTACCGATAGCACACAAACTGGGAAGCACAGGGGAAAGAGGTAGAAGATATACACACTTGGAGTAAACAAAACCTTTTCTGAAATAAAAGCTTGAGAATGACAAAAGGATTAATTACCACGGCACAAAAAATTCTCTTTGGATCTCTAGCTTCTTACCACTTACGTTTTGGAGCACATGTTCTTCAAGTAAAGGTCGAAGAGTCTCATGAAGTTCAGCCATGCCCAGTCCAGTTTCAGCAGATAAAGCAATGGGATCGCCAAAACCTAATCTATAAGCTTCACCGGCAGCAGAAGCAAGAGAACCATCATAGTCATCAAGTGATTCAGCTTTATTCATCACCACAATAGTCTTCATTCCGGGTGCATTCTTCCTCAACCACTTCCCGACATCCAAATCCATGGGCTGCAGGCCATCTCTAGTCACAACAGAGAAGGATAGTTAACTACTGCGTTCACTGGGATTTTAATAATCAAGTAAGCAAAGTTTAAGTGTTCCATAAACTACCAGCGGGGCATGTGATTATGTGATTAAATACGATTTATTTTGCAATTCTTGTTCAGTCAACTTTTCACCCTTTTTTTAATGAGAGTCAATTTTCATCTTTTATAGCCAGAACTTATGGACCCTTTAAACAATGAACGAAGTTAAATTTCCTGCGAGACTTATCCTGCATCTTCTTTCTCCCTTGTATCCATATTTTCTTTCTTTTCTTCTTTACATGTGATTAACATTTCATGGGAAAGGGGAAAGGGCTACCATAATTGTCTACCTTAATCCAGGGAAAGATATTGAAAAAACATAAATTAAATTTTCATATGCTAAATTAATTTTCCAAGACTGACCTTGCATCAACTAAGAAGAGCGCAAACTGAGATCTTGAAAGCACATTTCCTGTCATTTCTGCAGTTCTACGAAGAACAGAACCAGAAGAAGCCTCTGCTTCTAAGCCAGCAGAATCCAGCACCCTAAACCTCAAATTGCCCAATTTGGCAACACCTTCCCGTATGTCCCGAGTAACGTGGTCAGTAGGAGTGTTGTATACAAGGGCCTCCCTCCTTCGTATCAAACTACAAATTATAAACAGATTAGCCGCAGTATGACATATCGAAGACTGAAGAATCCTTAAACTTGAGTTAACAACTGGATGTGGTTTTCAACAGTAGAATTCAAATTTCTTGATGTTCTCACCGGTTAAACAGTGCTGACTTCCCTACATTAGGGCGTCCAATGATTACAATCGTTGGGAGCTTGTTAATATGAATCTGTGTAAAATCAACCAACTCTTCAGTGGGATTTTTAGTCTTCCGTAGACCACCACTATTACTCGCAGCACTTTTAACATTGAACTCCCCTAAATCGTCAGAAGAAGCATCATCTGAAGCGCCAGTATCTAATAGTTCATCTGCCCTCTCTTGACCTAAAAGAGTGCAGAATTTCGCAACGCTCTGAAAGGAAAAATGATTTGACAGAGAAACCCATTGGCAATGTTTTGATCCTGAAACTGGTGCTCCTCCACCAATTTCCGTAGAATTACTTGATGGCAATCCTAAACAGAAAAGCAGCACCAACTCTGATGAGTTTCAACTTTAATTACAAATCCTTCAAAGCCTATTACAAGTATTACATACACATATTTGGAAATAAAACAATAGCTACTACTATGTCGTAATACTAAAGTAGTTGTGTTTCACTATATTAAACCGCAAATTCCATTTCTCTCTGTTTTGACCCGTATATCAGTACTCAAATAGTTTCTCTTTTAAGACAAATATTGGATTTCCCATGCCAGGACATTCGGCATAATGATTCACCTCCCCTGCTAGAACTATGAAGGCTAGCTTCTCGCACTAAATAATAAGCATTAGGTATTTCTGAGCTGAAAAGGACTTGTAAATAATGAGACGCATAACGAGGGAAACTACAAGAAAAACTAAGTCTCGTAGGCTCGGTCTAGAGCTTCTCTGCGTTTTCTACTCTAAGTAGCCAAAATGAGTGATGTAAAAAGTAAAAAGTATTTTATTTTCATATCTAGTACCGGATAACAACGTTCCATTAATACGAGTCTGTGAATATCATCAAACAAGTAACAAGTAGAATGCAATCAGATAATAAAAGCACCAAAATAATTAGGCACAAATTTTACCAATTATGTCATTGCAGGTTGACGTATGAAATTGTGAAGCTGAGGCAGTAGTTAATCTGGAGAGGATACTAAAGCTATAGTGTCTCTTTCGGGTTGAAAGTGCTCGAAACCATGCCCCAGACATTCCAAAATACACTGTTTTTTCAAAGCAAAATAGAGCTGTTTCTACTATAAGGAAGCTTCCATCAATTTAATCAATCAATCAACTACGTCTCAATCCCAAACTAGTTAGTGCCGACTATAAGGAAATAAGCACTGTGAGGAGTGACGGAAATTTGAGGATAATCTGTGCCGGAAATGGCAATACAAGGAGAGGGGTTTAGGGTTTTGGGATTTGAAGTTAAATCATCTTATTAAGTGCAATAAAGAAATTGTTAAACTAATTTTAGATTTAAAATTGTATAAATCATTTTTTGAACGGATTAATAAAAATAGTGTAGTATCATTCTTTCTGAATTGATGGAGTATTTTGTAAATATTAATTTTACATGATATGATTTGATTAAGAGCTTGTTTGGTCAAGCTGTCAAAATCAGCTTATTTGATAAGTGTTTTTCATCAAAAGTGTTTTTCAAAGAAGTGATTTGCGAGATAAGTAATTTGTGTTTGGCCAGATTTTAGAAAAGTACTTTTATTATTAATTTGTGTTTGACTACTATTTGAAAAAATTACGAAATTACAAAAATGGATATATAATTATACTAACTTGATTAAATATGAAAGTTTGATATAGGTATTCTTGTCTCAAATAATAAAAAAATACTAATTTTTTCAATTTTTTAGCTTCTTCCCTACAGCTTCTGATACCACTCAGACGCTTGGCCAAATACCCAAATTTTCAAAATAAGCACTTTTTGAGCACTTTTGGCTCTCCAAATGCTTGGCCAAACAGGCTCTAAGTATAGAATTCAGTTCAGAAAAATTAGAAACAAATTAAATTTATGTACTATGGTTACAAACATGCCATCATTTGTGTGGCAATAAAAGTTAAAAAAAAAAATGCAATCCTTCCCTCAATCTTAAGGCTAAGGTAGAGACGTCACGTGGGTGGAAAATTATCAAATTACTATGGGACCTTACTAAAAAGGAGCACTTACATCTTATGAAAAGAGCTATATATAAAAGAGGAAATAGTTCATTAGCTAAATTTGGAATCTCCATTTTCTGTTATTCACTTCTTTTTGGTTACTCGAATTGCTTGAACTGAAGGTTGTAATTATGTTCTCATGGAATTCAATCAGTATTCATTACAAGTCTATGATAACATTCGTTATGGTTACACCCCTTGGTTGCAGTATACTATGATATTAAGAGACAATGAGCTGAGAGATGTTCCTCTCTTTGTCCTATTTCCTTACGAGGAATAATATCTTACCATTACATCCTAGTCACTTTTTTTCCTCATCATTATGTGACCATTTCAATAGGCCAAAAGGATTAAATAGCGTGCGTCTTAAGGTATATATAAGATACTAGTGACCGAGAGCCCGGGCCAGCCGGGCCCACGTAATATTAATGTTGATTTATGCAAATATAGAATGTTTTAGCAGTAGTTTTTGAGTTTTGATCCTTTTTAATAACCACTTAACTCATATTGACATAATTTGGAGCACTTTCTGATAGATCTGAAGGAATTTAATTCAACTCTCTATGCTACATCTGGAATGACTGTAATTTTTAAGAGTAAGTTTTTTTTATATTAGCAGTGTGACAAATATTTAAACTATCAGTATATACGTAGACATTTATCTTTTGAAAATTATTGTTACTTCTTTTCCAATGAGTCCTATGCCCCACACTCAAGTAATATGCGTAAAAGTGGTTCTTTGATTGCCAAGCTCTCGAACAATATCTCAAAATTTTACTTACACCAGTGTAAATTCTGAAAATATTTTTTGAAGTTCATGATCAACAACTTAAAAGTTCATGAATTTTATTGAAAAAAATTGATTATATTTTCATCAAATATTAATAGAAGTGGGTATTAAGTTGGCAAGCCATGGAAGAATGCCTTTATATTCAATTAGTGATTTTGAAGTGGCCACTTAATTTTGCAAAAGGTGGTTATGCTTTAATTTATAGTTTTGAATGTGGCTCCTTGATCTACATGCGGTATATAAAGTGACTATATTTCAGTTAGTAACCTTAAAAGTGGTTAATCAGTATACTTTAAGATATGCAAAAATTAGCTACTTAATCAACTGAAACACAAAAAGTGGCTAATTTGGAAAATCGGTGCACGAAACCATAGGCAGGACGAACGGAAGCATCTCTCGCTTCACGCGTATATATTAAATACTAGTGGCTGACAGCCCGGGCCAGCCCGGGCCCAAGCGTAATATAAATGTTGAATTATACAAATAAAATATTTTAGCGGTAGTGTTTAATTTTTTAGTCTCCTTAATAACAGTTTAACTGCACTTTCTGACAGATTTCAAAGAATTAAACTCAATTCTCCGTGCTACATCTAGAATGATTATAAATTTTAAGAGTAGGATATTTTTTTATATTAACCGTGACAAATATTTAAACTATTAGTATATAGTATATACATACACATTTGTTACTTAAATATAGGAATCTTTTCCAATGAGTCCTACGCCCCATACTCAAGTAATGTGCAAATGTGGTTCTTTAGTTGGCAAGCTTTCAAACACTAACTCAAAATTTTACCTATACCATTGTAAATTCTAAAAATATTTTCGAAGTTCATGATCAACAACTTAAAAATTCATGAATTTCAGTATAAAAAAAAAAGTTGATTATATCATCAAAAGTGAGTATTTAGTTGACAAGCTATGCAAAAATGACTTTATATCCATTTATTGAATTTAAAGTGACCACTTGTTTTGCAAAAGCGAGCAGTGACAGTGTTTTACCTATAGTTTCAATCAGTAACGTAAAAGTGGCTAATCAGTTTAATATAATATATACAAAAAAATGGCTACCTAACTAACTGAAATACGAAAAAGTGGCTGTTTTGGAAAATAGTATATTGTATTAACTGGCTACGTAGTCAACTGAATGATAAAAAGTGGCTGTTTTGGCAATTTTGGCACGGAACCATAGGCTGGACGAAGCAGAACACTTCCGCGTTTATATAGTAGTACTAACTAGTAATTAAGATTTAGTCTTTGTAGTTTGTTGAAGGAAGATTCATTGTTCAAGCCTCTAAAATTACTAACCATTGAAGACTAGGTAAACAAAAGCCTAATGTTAAACTAAGATTAATTAATCAAATTGCTGAAAATACTAACTATTGAAGACAGGGTAAATGAGAAGCCTAATCTTGAAGGAAGATTTTTAAAGCTACTAACCACTGAAGACTTGGTAATTAAGAAGCCTAATGAACTATATTCTGGGGAAAAACTTGAGGAAGAATTCAAACAAATTCACTTATAAATAAGTGCCTTTCCCATGCTATGTTTGTCACAATTCAAGTAATCATCAATAACTAAATCTCTATCTTAATTGAGGAGTTATCTCATAGCCATGGCTCTCAAGTTCCTTCTCATAACCATTGTCACACTTGCTTCATTATCTTCATTGAGCCAAGCCTCTGATCCTAGTCCATTGCAAGATTTTTGTGTTGCTGTTAATGACTCAAAGACTACTGGTAAATGATAAAACTAGTCATTTGATTTTTGAAGCTCCATTAGGTTTACATACACATTTTGATACCTTGCATATAATTAATGATTTTTATAAGTTCCTTCTCAGTTCTATTTTCATATATTTACTTGATTCTCTTTTCTGATTACGATATTTATGCAGTGTTCGTCAATGGAAAAATTTGCAAGGATCCAAAGCTTGTAACTGCCGATGATTTCTTCAGACCAGGCCTTAACAAACCAGGAAACACATCAAATCAACTTGGATCAGCTGTAACTGCAGTAAATGTTAACAATCTACCTGGACTGAATACTCTTGGCATTTCTTTAGCTCGTATCGATTTTGCACCATATGGTCTCAACCCTCCACATACACACCCCAGAGGAACTGAAGTACTGGTTGTTCTCAAGGGCAGACTCTATGTTGGCTTTGTCCTTTCAAACCCTGGCCCAAATATGAAGAACAAGCTCTTTACCAAGATTTTAAATCCTGGAGATGTCTTTGTGTTCCCGGTTGGCCTAGTTCATTTCCAACTAAACGTGGGAAAGACTAAAGCCATTGCATTTGCCGGTCTAAGTAGCCAAAATCCTGGAGTCATCACCATTGCAAATGCAGTTTTTGGTTCAGATCCACCAATCAATCCTGATGTTCTGGCCAAGGCATTCCAAGTTGACAAGAAAACAGTGGATTATCTCCAAGATCAGTTTTGGTGGGACAACAACTAAAATATAGTATAGTATAAGCCAACTATTTTATCTCTTACAATAATTATGATTTTCTTAAGATCAATATACGAATACATGAATAAAATTCACTAGGATAGTGTCCTGTAGCTACCTCAACATCATTAAATTAATGTCCTGAAAGACATATGTAGTTGTTGAGGTATATAAGTTTATTTTTGGTGGTGCTATGTCCGTCGAGAATAATAAAGTAGAAATACTAAATTTCATATGACAGCTTATGGCGCAGTATTTTTTTTTAATCTACAGTTTAACTAGCCAATTGTTTTGCCAATAATGAAGAGGCTTAAATTTGTCTAAATGCATATATAAATGACAAAAAGGGAAAAAAGGCAAGTATAAATGCCAGATTTCTTCCTAGTATTCACTGGACGTTGAAATAATCAGATGACTAATTCCACAAATCTGTTTCCTACATTATATTTTCAGAATTTCTGAAAGTATCTTTCTTTAATTTTATAACTGTGTTAGCAGTTGCTTTGAGGTAAATGGGAGGTCAACCAGTGCAGCAATTGCAATCTTCCACGTCCTTCTATATTCTACATAATGTAATTGTAATCCATCTGTCTGTTTTCAGGCTATTTAAAAGGAAGTTATTACAACGACTAGAGAATAGAGAGGGCCTTTGGTTCTTTCTATATTCTGAATAACCTTAGTTAGGAAATGTTTGGTTGTATCTAGCACATCATTTCCTTAGAGTAGTTAAACAAATCCATGTTACATTCACTAATATGAATATGATGCCTTAGAGTCTGTACGTAGATATATTCAGAACATATAAATTATTTTGAAAGTTAAACAGTACTACATCACAATTAAAAAGTCTAATTGATGAATTCAGGTAGTTGGTTAGTTAATGACAGATGTAACTAAACTGTACTCGAAATGCAAATAAAATCAGGAACTAGTACTATAAATAGGCAGATTTCCCTCTCATGCATAAAGATCCCATCAAGTAATCATCGAATCATCTTTAACAAAAGATAGCTTCTTGATCACTTGCAGCTTCAATGGCAATTAGCCCTCTTTTCTTAGCTATAGCCTGTTTGGTCTTCGCTTCATTCGCCTACGCCTCTGACCCCAATCCATTGCAAGATTTCTGCATTGCAGTACCTGATTCCTCAGCTGCTGGTAAACTTGTTATTCCTGTAATGTAATCTTAGAAGAAATATTTTATTATTCAATTTATTTCTATAATCATGTCCTCCATAGTGCCCTTCAATAGTACTACCTTTTTTTGTTTCTACAATTTTTCTTTTTTTTAATCTTCTGTGATTTGAGTTATAGTTATTTATAGACTCGCATGTAACACATTTTTACATTATCAGTAGAGTTTAACCGATAAAGTTACGAGTTTTATCAGGTTATCAATTATTAATTCTATCAAAAATATTTATTTGTAAGTACCTTACAAGTGACCTGATTCACTGATTGTAAAAATACTTTTTACACCGTGCAGTATTTGTCAATGGGAAGATTTGCAAGAATCCACAACTTGCTACACCAGATGACTTTTCTGCTTCAGGCCTTAATATTCCTGCAAATACAAATAATACTCTTGGATCAGGAATCAATGTGATAGATGTAAACAAGCTACCAGGACTTAACACTCTTGGTCTATCTGTTGTTCGAGCCGATTTTGCACCATTTGGTTTGAACGCCCCTCATTCACATCCCCGTGCAAGTGAGCTCCTTTTTGTGTTAGAGGGTACATTGTACGTTGGGTTTGTCACTTCCAACCCTCCTCCCAATAGCAACATGAAGAATCGTTTTTTTACCAAAGTTTTGAATCCAGGGGATGTGTTTGTCTTCCCACAAGGTCTTGTTCATTTCGAGTATAACATAGGGAAAACCAATGCAGTTGCTTTTGCTCTATTCAATAGCCAAACTCCTGCAACTGTTACAGTTGCAGACGCTGTATTCGGATCAAATCCACCAATTTCCAATGATGTTCTCTCCAAAGCATTCCGGCTAGACAAGAAAGTGATCAACTACCTTCAGTCACAGAATTGGAACAACTAGTTTTGAATTGCTTGGTCTACGTGTTTATTTGTTATGTCAAATGAAACTATACTAGTTAACTTGTGATGTCAGTAGTGAGTGATTGGAGATTATTCAAGTACAATGATAGGTTGCTTTGTAGGAGTAGTTTGTATACCGATTCTGTTACTGAGATATAATATATGTTTTGAGTTGTGTTTAATTATTCACTGCCTTTCCTCCAAAGGATTCCATGCATCCCATAAACATATTACATGAAGCACGGTTTAGTTAAATTCTTGTTTGTGTAAATTTTTCCTTACATCGTCCGCATATATTAGTTAAATTCTTACTATAAAATATGTAAACACTCCGTTAAGAAGGAACTAATGTTTGAGACAAATACATATCACTTACTCCTAATAGATTTGGACTACTTGAAAATTTTCAAAATATTGGGTTAGTGGTTTTGAAACACAATTAAAAATTATTAAAGTATGTTTAAGCTTAACTAATTAATGAGTTTAACTAATATGCACCAACTAAGTAAACCTTTTTTTTTTACACCAACAGATAATTAAAAGCCTATTACAAGTAAATTTTCAAGTATTCTTACTGTTTTTATAAAGCCTAATACTCTTTTTAAATTGTTAATCTACTTAGAAGATTTACCAATGATTGGGTCGTGATTGATGAATTGACCTTTAAGAATTACAATGTCAAATACTAACATATAATTGGTATCTTGGGCAATAAAATAACGACACAAATATTGGCCAAATCATTGGCTTTAACATTTAAATATAAAAGCAAATAAAAATATGTGAAAAATTACATACTACAATAAGCTTTTAATTACCCGGCGTAAAGAAAATTTTAGAGGCGGTGCATTTTAGTTACACTCTTAATTAATTCCTCTTAATATCAAAAGAAAGTCATTCGACTAACTTAAAAACCTAACTATAAAGTCTCTGCAAACTTTCAGCACAGCGCAAACTTGAGAGCAATGGTTTCGGACATGAGACAATCATCATGTCCAGTCGTGTATGTTGGCGGTTTTAAAGGATATCCTAACAAGCGAGCATGGTATCGTGTGGATGTTGAGTTCTTGCAGAAGATGATGAATGAAGTACAAGGAAACGGCCATGTTGTTGATGAACGTAATAAAAGGAAAGTCCTTGTTCAGTCTTCAATGAGAAACCGACCTATGTATCGCTGGAAATTGGTTAAGAGAGCAAAGAAGATCCGAAGGGTAAAACTTGATACTGCAGCTGCGGAGTTAAGAAGTGACGCAACTGGAGGCGGCACCATTATGGGTGATCACTTCTACTGGTTTGGAGATTTTAGCCCGCGCCGCGGTAGTTGCACGTCGAAATTGGTCAGACGTTACATCACCAACAAAAAACCTTCCAAGTGGAAAACCCTATCTTCCTCTGAGGGTGGTTCCTCGTGCGATTTCTTCGTCGCCCCTGTTGGTGACAAGCTATATATCTTGAGCGGCACAGTTGATAAGAGTAATGAACTTGACAGAAACTCGCGTCATGAATTGAGTTTTTGTGGTAAGATTTACAACCCTGACTCCCATTCTTGGGAAAACCTGAAATGCACTACTACTATCAACACTTATAATTTCTGTTATCTAGCTCCTTTTGCTGCCCTTGTGGAAGATCAAGATGGCGAGCCAAAAGAATTTATGTTTTATTCCTTGCGTAGGGGTTCTATTATGTATTTCAACTTAGCTACTGGTGAATTGCGCAACGATGAAAACCATTCCTCCCTTGCTTTGTGGAAACGACCTCATTACGGCAGACCTCTAGGTCTGGAAGGGTGTAATGACTTTGAAAACCTAATCCAATCTACCAAAGGCCCAGCAATGTTTAGTAACAATACCTTGTATTGGTTCACCGGTGACTTGTACTTGTATGCATATGATATTAGTCTTAGAAGATGGTTGCAATCACCCTTTCTTGGGAAGCAATTCCCCACACTTAAACCGGTTGCTTCTGCGTATAAGGAGGATCTTTGTGAGAACCCTGTTTTGGTTGACCTTCGTAACGGAAAATATTTGGTGATAGTTCCTGAATTACCTGGACAGTTGACAGTGGCTCCAATCACTATTGACAAACGTGAAATTTTTTTAAGCGTGTCCGTGGAGTCATTTCACCCTTTGTCTCTTGATGATACTTCTTTCGAGCTCAGTGCTCAGTTGTCCATGTGAGTACTAGTATTTCCTTATTTAATTGATGTTTTACCCTTTAAATTAACGTTCATAGATTTAATTTGTTTGAGTGTGTTAGTTCAATTAGTTTTGAAAGTTCACTAACCTTTTGTTCAGGTGAAATTCTTCCGTCTGTTACTATATATGAATGTTATGCAGCTCCTTTTGTTGCCCTTCTGAAAAAGAAAGAGCGTGAGCTCGAAGAATGTTCAGTAACAATGCATTGTATTATTGGCTGCACTTGTATGCATATGATATTTGTCTTGGAAGATGGTTCCAATCACCGTTTCTTGGTGAGCAATTCCCCACACTTGAACCAATGAAGTCTTGGGATTGTTATAAGGAGGATGTTCCAGATAGCCCTTTTTTGGTTGACCTTGGTAATGGAAAATATATGGTGATAGGTCCTGAAATGTTAACAGTGGCTCCAATCACAGTTGACAGAAATGAAAACTCTTAAGCGTGTCCGTGGAGTCATTTCACCCTTTACCTCTTGATGATGCTTTCTTTCCTTATAAATCCTTTACCCTTTTAAGTAGCATGCACAGATTTGTCGAGTTTGGTAGTCCAATATTAGTTTGAAAGTTCACTGACATTCGTTCAAATGAAATTTCTCCCACTTCTGTCGCATACTTTGGTGATGGTTAGACTTTGGAAGTTCCAATATAGTCATGAGGATGCTTTTTTCGCCTTGTTTATCCTTTCCATGCACCTGTGAATTTGCTTTGAATTCTGCTAATGATTTTCTTGACTCGAGTGTTAAGGTTGAAGAATACCCGGTCAAGTACCATCCGCCAACCAGTCACATCTACAAGGGGAAGCTAATGGTGAGGAGTTGCTTGATTTTAGTATTTTGCTTCTCTCTATGAAAATTTGTTACCATATATTTCAGTGTTCCTTCCTTATCGAAAGTAAAATATTGAAGTGCTACTCGGTATTTGAAAAATGTGGTGATTTTTTCCATTGTCATGCCGTTTTCATTTAAACCAGCACTTAATTTGTTGTATTGCTTTTCCTTTGACAGGCTTGGGGATTTACTACCTGTCAAGAGATTTGAAACTGCGATTACCCAAAAGTTTTGAGATATCACTTCTACCTAGGACTCAACTGACTAAAGAAAAAATGCTGATAGAGTTGCATACCCTATAGTGAGTGGCGGAACATGTCTTGTCTACAACCGTTTACGTAAACATTGAAAACCAGCTTTTATTTACTCCTAGCAATTTTCCCTTCTGTTTTTTCTTTCATTTCTTCAAAGGAGGTGGTAGGAATCTGAAAGATAAGTCTGCTTCTTCTTTTGTCATTGTATATGCTTGTCTATATACAGTGGCACGTCCCCATGACTGCTAAGATGTACAAATATCTATACAATATTCTTGGGTAATTAATCTTTGAAATAATGGTGGTTGAATTTATCCAGGGTATCTGTACAAGTTTGTAATATTGAGTGATTAATCTTCAATGTGGACAACTGACGTTCTTTTTAGGATGGACTAAAAAAATAGTATCACATAAGTTAAGATGAATCGAGTATCAAATTCGAAATACACTAATCACTTAACCATATTTTCACCTTCATATAGTACATACGTGTTCCACTCGTATGCATAAAGTAAGTACGTGGAAGGTACGTGTTATTTACACCAAATTAAGTAGAATATAATTTAAATTACCAATTCACGTTTAAAATGAAAAAAAACAAATGTTTTGGTCAACACTAGAAAAATGCTGATAGCGGATAATTCTGATGCATTTTAGACTAAATCTTGAGATAATATGCTGTGTGCCCCTCCTGGCCAAAGACAACGAGGTCTAGTGTACAACAGGTGAACGTCAAAAAAACAAACATTTATTGTCTCAACATTCAAGGAAGCTCGAATCTGAAAGATGAGTTTGGTTCTTCCGTCATCGTACATGCTCGTTTGCTTTCAGTGGCGCATCCCAATGACTCGTGTTAACTTGTCTCTTCAAATAAAATTGAGTGTCGTTCCTGCTATCAAACTGAAACTTCAAATCCTAAAATAGCTATTTAATATTTCCACTATTGATACAACAGAGACGAGACCGATATTGAAACCCTCCAAATGTTCGTCAGATGGCTGCTGTAAACATCTCTTTTCTAATGCTGCTGATGCATAGGAATTGTCTATCGGAAACAACCTACCTTATAGGTCTGCATAGTTCTCGCCTGGAATTACACTGGATATGTTATTAGTTTATCTTTGAAGATTTGTTAATTGTAATTCATTTAGTCATCATTTTAATTGTTTTATCTCTGTGCTCTGGAACCTCAAACGTGAGAAGAAAAATTTAATCTACCTCGTGTCTACCTGAAACTGGTGTTGTTAAATACTCCATACTTGCTCCACTACTCATCAGTGAGTGGATGAACACATTATTTATCCCATCACACCATACTTTGCTTTTTCTTTAACGCATGAAACTTAATAAATTTTTGCGAATCCACAAGAAGGGAAAAGTACCAAACAATATGTATATGTATTTACCATCACCACATTCCATGTACGACAAGATATGAGAACACACCATACAGACACTTCCTAGTTTTTTACATTAGTCATGACAAAACGATGAAAAGACCAAAGATCAGACTACAAAATAAGACATCTTTACATCTCTGCTTTGTTAGCCTTAATATCCTCACCACCACCAGCATTGCTTTGATCCTCAGCAATACTAATCACCTTAGGCTGTTTCTTCTTCTCTAATTCAGCCAACTTAGGCACAACAATCTTCAAAACCCCATTTTCCAAATGAGCTTTAATGTGCTCTAAATCAGCATTCCCAGGAAGCCTAAACTGTCTCCAGAATTTCCCAACAGTCCTCTCAGCTCTATGCCATTTTTCGCCTTCAACTTCCTCTTCTACTTTCCTTTCTCCACTTATCCTCAGCACCCTGTTGTCTTCCACTTCAATCTTGATGTCCTCTTTTTTCATCCCTGGAATGTCAAGGGAAATTATGTGTTCTTTCTCTGTTTCCTTCCAGTCAGAACGAGCTAAGGCGATTGATTCAACCTCTTTTGGAATTGTAAGTGGGGTTTGTTCAAGAATCTTGAAAGGGTCTTCTGGTGGAAACATCAAGTCCCAGAAAGGAGGTCGTGTATATGGCATAAGAGCTTGTGTTTGTGATGGAATAAAGGCTACTGCTATTGCTAATACAATAAAGCTTATTAAGCTAACTTTTGTGTTTTCCATTTTGTTGGAGAAGGGAAAATGAGTTTCTAATATATACAAGGCTGCTCCTTAGTTGCAAGATTGTTACAAAGCTGAATGTTTTTTGCCTGAAATTTGAGTTTGATCTTCTGTTGGATGGATGACTATGTAACAGAGATGGGCTTTTATATAGCAGTTGGAAAGAGGCTACAGATTTTTCTGGAGAATTTCATGTATTGTCGGTTTGACTGTTTAGAGGTCTACAAGATTCTGGAGAAAGGGTGTTGTCATGCAAGGACTTGGATATACTCTGGAACTTTCACGAGGAGGCTGCAGTAAGAAATAAGTTGTACATTCGGGATGTTTCAAGACCAAAGAATTACTCGAGTATTTTTCATCCAATTAGATAATTTAACTTAAGAATTACAAATTAGAGTGAATATATCACATGTTACGAATCTAAGTTTAGTGATGCAAAACACTGCGTACGAATTTTTGCCTTCTAAAACCTATTCGCTGATGCCACTGATAAAATCAAACTTGTCATACCTATTTCATTGATACGGTTATGGATAGCATTTGTGTAAGGCTTCGTCGACCCTCATATACATAAAAAAGATGAGTTTAAAGTTGAAAATATTGAAAACATACTATTGTGCTACTATAAAATAAAATCATAACTTAGAAAAAAGAAAGTGTTGTTGTGTATATCCATATACCAGAAACATAATACATCATGGTTTATGTATTTTGTCTATTTGCTTTTTGGTATCAACAACAAAGCTTTTCTCCGACGTTCAGAGTTACTTGTATGTCTTTCCAGCACCTAACAATCTGCTTCAAGCCAATTCCTTTTCTCCGACGTTTAGAGTTACTTATATGTCTTTCCAGCACCTAACAATCTGCTTCAAGCCAATTCATAAGCTCCACTAATATTATTCTTGTGAATCTATTCAAATTTCTAATCAAATGCTATAGCAGTTTAATATGATATACTCGTGCAATCCACGTGTCGAGAGACTAGTATAATATGATTTATGTTCTTTAATTTATCAATAGCAGTTTTGAAGCATGCAAATCACAAGAAACAACCTCTCCATCTCGGTGGGGTAAGGTCAACATATATCTCACTCTTCCCAGACCCTACTGGTGGGATATCACTGAATTTTTTGTTGTTGAATCACGCAAATCACAAGAAAACAAAGCATTTGCATTCTTTCAATTTATAATAATACTGTAGTTCCTAACTGAATAAAGAGCAATAACCTTTTCGGTTACTTCTTTCCCTTCTTAGTACGTATTTGGAATGGTGATCATGAACTCATGCACTTTTTATCCTCATTACCAAATTGCTATTGGGTCATCAAAGAAATGAAAAAGATCATTGGAAACGGCGACCTTCAAAGTTGAAGCTAGTGATTGTAGCCGCAAAACGTCTAAAAGAGTTGAGGAATGTGGTCCTTCAAGAGAGTCTAAGATTGATCAGCCGAATACTCCACTAACATCGGATAAGAAATATAAGGTCTATAGTGTACTGTTTCAGCATTCATCTCAAGTTTGCACCAAACAAAACTTTTCATGTTTCTGAATGTGCAAATTCAAGGGGTTGAGAGACAGGGGACCAGCAGATAGAGGCTTCACATTACCAAAAAATATGGTAGGAACAGGGGGAATGCAAACTCAACAAGAACCTTTAGATTAAACACAATAGGTGCGACCTAAATAGACATCATAGGCACAAGCTCATTTCTATGGTAAACTCTGACTGGTGAAACCAACAGCCTCCACAGCTACAAAAATTACAAAAGCAAAAAAGGAAATATTAAAATGAAAATTTACATGGAAAGAAAAAAGAAAAAACACATTTCTCGCTTATGCTGAAAAATGCAACCTACAGCTACAGCTGTACAGGTGAAATTCCTGCTAGAAAGACCAAGCATATGCAGCGAACTGCCCATTCCACAATGCATCAACAAAAAGATCTGACCAGTTCTTCAGATTTGAGACCTCATCGTAGGGCCAAACAATGCAAGCCCCTTAGTTGCACTAATGCCTTGTTAGCCGTCAATGTCCAGGCAAAAATAACAGTTACAAGGAGAGAACTCCACTCTTCTGCAACCCAACTCCAAATACTATGCGCAAATGTCAATAAATATAAAATATCTTATTTGACCAATTGGCAAAGCCTAGCTCGGCCTGGATTAAGCAGAGATTCGGACATCACCCAGCCCTGCAATAAGATGAAAAAGAAATAATGATCAATTATCCAGGTTATCCAACACTAGAGCGGCATCCAACAGGTATATCATCATCAAACTGGATCAAGCAAACAAACATTCATCTGCAGAACAAAGCCGGTTTCTTTATTCTTTAATGTATTTTCCAGGTGAATATTTAAAAGCCTCCCAGACCCCACTTGTGGGATACACTGGGTATGTTGTTGTTGTTGTTGTTGTAATGTTTAAAAGCCTCTGCGAATTAAAAACCCTAAACTTCACAGATTTCCTCTCAACTTAATCTGGGGAGTACACTCAAAAGGATAAGAGTTTTAGACCAAGTAGAAGCAAGAGGATATATATGAACAGCAAGTCAGCTCACATAAGAAGAATAATGTTAGGTGAGAATAGATGGGATTGTGCTACCTAAATGTGACAAACACAGATATCTAGAGCTGAATGACCAGAAGCCTGATATGATGGAGAAAAGCACAACACGTAAATAAAAATATGATGTTTGAAATGGGTGAGTGTCACAGAAGTGCTATGCCATGGGAGATATATGAGAGTGCGTGTTAGGATCTCTATGGCTCAATATATCCATAATATGAGTCATAAAAATCCTAATTAACGCCAACATACTGGTTACATAAAAGGTAAAATGAGGTCACCTGAAATGATTTTGCAATATTCTATGTCCAAATGCACCCATTGATAAGTATGACAAGATAATGATTGAAGATGTTAAGTACGCCATAACAATAAATCGTTGTCCACACCTTACCCTTGCTAGGCAACTTAAAAAATTGACAAGGCAAGACGTTATCATGTGGCTCTTATGAAGGTGAAATACCTCCCCTATGTTTCAGCGTATATAAAATGGAATGAAATAGAAAAAGCATTCATGAAGTTTTACTTCACCTGTTCTTTAGCTTTGCTCTTAAAAGGCATATATAAAGCTGAGACCATTCTATAGGATTCTATAACATGATCTTGCAGATCAGCAGTTGATGGTAAGGATGCTGAAAGATCATCTTCTCCTTGTTTCATAGAGGAAGACTGACTTTTGGTAGACGAACGGATAATGTGCAGAAGCACATGGGCCTGTATTATAAAGTTCAATAGGTAAATGATAGATAGGATAGCTCTTTGGTGACATCACATGGGCAAATCTGATATCTTACATGAAATGCTGCCTTCAGAACGTCATCAGACTTGGCCTGATCCTTGAGCAATGCATATATATTACCCTTGGAAGGATTGTATGTCACTATATATCTCTCCTTCTACAAGATCAATTTACATGCAGTTCAGACGAAAATATTTGCAACATTGAAAACACTAACAGAAACAATCAAAGTCCCATAAGAAGCATCCAACTGCATGTAGCGCAGGTATAAGCGTAGCAGAGGCCTCATTGAAAGTCAACTCCCCTTAAACACAAACATACCTCAAAGATAGGCTCGACTGCAAGATATGAGGTAGGATCTTGGAATGCTTCTTTAAATCTTGGTCCTGCAACCAATTAGTTTTAATTCAGTAATCAATAAATCTGAACATGTTACATTTAGGAGGAGATGAAATTTCCTCTCAAGTACCAAGAACAATAGGTCTGTCTTTTGTCCATGGGAAACTGAATATATTTTCTGTTGAGTTACCCTCCTGCAGTGTCGGAACTCTCCCTGCAGAGAAATTAGAACATTAAGATACAAGTAGAGAATGAGAAATTTTTTAATTATTTATCCTTCCTCTCGACCCCGTTTATGCATTTGGTAGTAACAACCCAGTAAGCTGTAGTTAGGTAACCCATGTACCTACTGGTAAATAATTATTAAGAAGATAGGGGAGAAGAAGAAAGCACACAGCTCTGATAAATTTGATCTCTGGAAAAGATTGATTTGTCCTTGTTTCACCAAGCAAGTTACAGAATGAAAAATTTAAAAGCGAAATCATCGACACCATCTAAACTAAAGCTTCAAGTTTCCAAGATGATGCTGTAGGTTAAAGCTGGAAATTACCCTTGACATAAAGGTAACTGTGGTATAGGAAGTGGGATTCCATAGGAAGAAAAAAAGAGGAGAGGATAGGTAGGGAAATTGTTCCTGACCTGTTTTGAGGAAAGACTCCACTGCTACACAGAATCTTGCACGATTGAGGGTATGCAGCACAACAGACTTCACCTAAAAAGATCCAGAGAAAAAGATGCTTCACTGAAGAGGGAAGGAAAACTAACAATTACAATGAACAAACACAGGATTTAAAATGATAGTGTCCACTCTAACCTCTTGGTAAGAGCTGAAGACATATCCAACTGAGAGGAGGGCGAATGTTTTAACCAAGGATGGATTTCTTTTAGCAATCATGATACTTAATCCCGTCCCCAGCTTCATAAGAAAAAGCAAACAGAAGTTAATCATTACTGAAGCTGCTATATAAATCATTACATGAGAAATATACATTCATAGTCAAGTAGGAAAGTAAGCCTTTGTTCTTCCCCCCCCCCCCCCCCCCCCCCCCCAAGAAAAGGGGGAAGGACTGAAGCACCATACCAGATCAGCAAGATTGCCAACACATTCCCCTTTGGCAGTTACATCCCCGATGTTTTCTCCTTTAGCAAAGGCCTTATATATAGGAGTACGAGTTGATGTTGAAGTGACAGCAGCAACATTCTGAGCGCAATGGGAGATGAATGTTCAGTCCCTAGATAACGCTAGATGCATAAACCAGAAAAATAAGAAAAGATCAAAAGAAAGATACCTTGGCAACATTTGCAGCACATGCTAAAGGAAGAAAAAACTGCGGCATTGCAGCAGTTATCAGTTCAACACCAGCTCCCAACTCCATTAGAAGATCACCTGTAAACCTTAGCTGCAAGAAATCATATTAGATGAAGCAAGACTTATCAAAAAAATTACTACATGAAGCGAGACTTGCAAGGAAAAGTGGAACAACTTAATGAGAATAACAAATAGAAGCAATGAATTCATATCTCACCTTTTCCACCCCGTACCAATAAGAAGGAACCAATGCAAAATTAGAAAAAGAGAAACATGGAGAAGAAGATACCTGCTTTAGATCATAATCAAACTTCTTCCCCTGACGTGCAAAAAGCATCTTCCCCACACGGCCTGCACCATCCTGCAAAATGTAAATCATTTCCAAATTGTATTATTGAATTATGACGGCTGTGTTAAAATGTCATTCTTAAGCTCTCAAATGACATAGAATGCAGGTTCATAACAAGAGCTCATCTGACTCTGATGACCAAATGATGGATAATCCACCAAAGATTGAACAAGACAAATGAAGGTTTATACCTAGCTCTGAGAGGTTCAGAAGCAAGTAAACCGTCTTCTTATCAACCCTCCATAGAGCAGACAGTAATTAAAATTAAAGTAGTTTTCTTAGTTTATTTACTTATTCCAAGATAGATTTGCTTCATTTCTTTCCTGGAAAATAAATTATAAATGATTGAAGGAGTTCTTCAACTTCTCAGCAGAAATCTGCTTCAGATGGAAGGGATTATTGGATAATATAGCATTGTGCCCAAAGGCAGAGCACACAACCTAATTCTAGAGATGCTAAAAATTATGACAGTAACGGATTGTAAAAGAGGAACTCGAAACAGAAGGGCCTTCTAGAGGAACGGGATGAAAGAAACCGACTGCTATAGCTTTTCAGGATCTTCATAGAAATGCTGGATGTTGCTTAGCATGTAAGTAGCTTAGAAGACGCATATGAAGTAATCTAGTCTCAGAAAATGTGTTCCAATATTTCATATGAAAACTTTCCAGTCTGAAATCAAATCCCAATTACAAAACATCAAGTAAAACAATGTAGCCAACTCCAATCATCAGATGCTTGCCCAGGAAATTGTGCAGACACGATGTGTACCTTGAGAATCCAGTTGATGGCTACAGCACCAGGGGTAGCTCTATTCCTTGAGACTCCTACTGAATTTAAGAGTGTTTGTGTTGTGAAAACACCCATTGCTCCACCAAAAAAGTGCTACAAGAGGCACACAAAAGTTAATAAACAATTCATTGCAGTAGCATGCTATCAAAAACATATTAGCCAAATAGCCCATACACAGCATGTCTCTCCTAGCCACATACCTTCAAGGCCCTCCATGTCATGTACGGTACATAGGAAGGAGTAACACTGTCAGGAAAACCTTCTGGCACCACGTAGGATCTTATGAATGACATGAATTCCTGCACACATCAACAAGGCAAACATACAATACACTCTGAATCAAAAACTTAGAACCACAAATTACCCACAAATCTTATTTATATAATCACATTACAAAATAGTATTAGACAGTTCTCATAGACACAAGCAATACACAAGTCATATAACACCCGAAATGAGTTTTCTTGACTACATTAAAGACAATATTTCCACTCTGTTAAAGATCCACCAATACCTTTCACATAATTCTCTATGCTTTTCAACCTATGACGCAATCCTAATGCGACAGTAAAAAGATTTAATCTGCTAAACGTTCAACTCATGTCTTCTATTTTCACTTACTGCTTCTCTACTTGATCATTTTAGGCCAGGGGAGAATTTCTTACTTGACTTTCTTTTCAAAACTGTATAGTACTTAAATTCTCCTCGTAAGTCGAATGAGTGCCTTCTTACACGTGTGGTAAAAACTAGTATCAAGTCAGGCAACAGACAACAAGAAGTTCATAGTTCATACCACAAACAGCTATTACTTACTTTTTTTAATTGATGTGAAAACCGTGAAAATCTCAATTGTCTGTATCAAATATAAGCAAGTTTCTTACATTGTTCTTTCCTTCACTTGCTTTACTTTCTTTTCTATTGGGAAAGTTTTAGGATGCTGAAAGAAGCTTTATGCTTAAAACTTTTTGTTTTCCACCTGGTGTCTGATATCTACTTAGGGGCCCGACTAATCCTAATTAGCACTGTGAAACCCTCTTTGGTAATACAATGCTCCCGTCCAAAGACAGACTCCATTTCACGGGCTCTAAAGCAAGAAGCTTTAAGGCTATGCTAACATTATTTATGGTAGTGTTTTAGCTTTAGAAAGACGAAAAAACATACTCTATTGAACATATGTCCATATAGATTTCAGGAAGAAATAATCAAAAGGTATCTCTAGCTTTTTGAGAAACATAAGTTTTCCTTTTCAAAAAAAAAAAAAAAAAAAAGAGTAAAAAGCGTGAAATTTGTCAGTCAGACTTCTCTATAACAACCATCCTCTATCCTCTATAAAAGAGCGAAGGCAATGTCAGCCTAGTTTTCTTTGGAACGATTTCTCGCGTTATGTGCAAAAAAGCGGTCGGGGGAAGGGGCGCACCTCAAGGGTGTGATATATCCAGCCTACCTGACAATTACCAGCACCTCGCAATAGCAGCTAATAAAATATTAGCAGAAAAGCGACGCCATTATAGAGAGGTCTGACTATAATTATCAAATATAAACACTAAAAACACGAGAAAAATAGTATAAAAAGAGAGAAATTAGAACAGAAACTAACATCAACAGGAGCTTGAGGAGACTGCAAACTAACAGCACGAATAGCATTCTTCTTTTTAAACTTCTTATTAGTAGAAGCACCAAAACTATTACTATTAACCCTAGCATCAGCAAAATAATTCCACCGACGACCGTCAATTTCCTCAGAACAAAGCAATCTCAAGCTCGAATCAACAAATTGATCATCAACAATCCCAAACCTAGCTTCGGTATCCACCTGCGCCACGGCGGAGGACGACGACGGAGGAGCGGAAGCGAGATTCGCACTGATCCGAAGCGTTTCCCGAACCAGAAGGTCATGAGATGACGCCGTTGCCGTTAGGGTTTGTGAAGTAGAACTTGAAGGATGCTTTAGCTTCATTTTTGAGAATTAATGGTACAATTTGGAATGTTTGATAAAATATGGGGGGTTATATGGAATAAAATGTGGAGCTTTGGAAATGCCGATAGAGAAAATATAGAGGTTGGGAGGAAGAAGAGAGAGTGGGGTGGGGGTAATTGAATGACAGTTGCTTGTTGAGATGAACACGTGGGTTGTCACTTGTTATTTGGGAAACTTTTCGTGAGTTTGCTCAACTGTATTCTGCTGTTTTTCTATGTTTTTTGTTTTCTTTTTTAATTAGCACAAATAATAAATTATTTTTCAAAAGTAATTACACGATTCAATTTGCGTTTAGATGAAAAATTTTGATATGTAGCCATTTTTGGACGGTGAGAATTATCTATTATTTCAAAATTATTTGAGAAATAACTAAAAATCTGCGCGCACACTGACACTCTATTAACGTTGGCAAACACTCCAAACTAGTCTCAGGTTTTCATACTGGTACTTTGAACTAAAATACTGGGACTTGTCCGGAGGTGACTATTTCTCAGCCAATTTATTTTTGGTGGCTACAGATCAATTAGTGCCTGCTCCCACGTAAAAATTCCAGTAAAGATACCCAAAATTTTCCAAAAGAGTTGTTAAGATGTTAAATTGTATTTAAACATACATTTTACTTGAAAAAAAAAATTTGTAATTTTTTTGACCAAACTGATGATCAACGGAGAAGTAGAGGTAGACCGTAGAAGAACTGGGTCGAGGTGATTAGACAGGACATGGCCCGGATGCTGAGCAACGAGGACATGATCCTAGATAGGGGGCGTGGAGGTCAGGGATTAGGGTAGAAGGTTAGGTTGTAATCGAGCATCCTTCCCTTTATTAGATGTAGTGTATGATTATGTAGATGATTCTCATTTTGCTCTTTGTCTTTATATCTACTGTTATATTCTATTTCTTGGATATGTTTTAGTTTTACATTCGCTTTAGCATGATATTATTGGTTTGATTTTTTTCTAATATGTTTCTTTTCCTAGCTGAGTGTCTATTGAAAATAGCATCTCCACCTTGGTGGGGATAAGGTCTGCGTACATCTCACCCTCCCCATACCCCACTTGTGGAATATACTAGGAATATTGTTGTTGTTGTTTCAATGTTTTATGTTAGTTATAACATCAATACCTTAGTTACAAATAATATAAAAAAGAAACAGCTTTGTGCCTGATTTATTTACGCTCTCGTCTAAAAGTTCCATTTTATGGTTTAACGTTTTTCGTACTAAAAATGCGTCTTTATTATTGAGTTTTGAACTCAAAACTTTTGATTTAAAAAGAACGATTACTTATCTGTCCACTACAACTGATGGTCAAAAAAAAAATTATAGGGTGTTCAAAATTCACATAGTCATAAACCATTTGAACTAATTTAGTGACATCTTTAACATAAAAATATTTGCTCGTAAAGATTTTAACTAAAAATATTGTTTGAATAATAAATATTAATAATGACATAAAGATGAGCATATGATTCAAATACCGTATTTTACATCAAGAAAATTATTTAACATTTGAAATTGATTGGGCAGTCTAATTTATCATTGCGCAATGAAGTCGCACAATGTTTTTTCTATTCATTTTGTGCGATTTTTTTATAATGGAGATGTTGGACGTAAGGGAAAGATAGCGAAGATCTTGATGAGAATCAAATATTTCACTTAAATATAAGATTGGAATTCTAGTATTGGATTATCACGAATGTTATTGCATCATTAAGTACTTAGCAAGTTATTCGATCATGTATTTTATTTAGCACCTTTATCACCCAAACTTATAAAAAAGAAGTCAACATTTGCTATTCTAAACCACGTGCAACATATGAAAATTGTATTTGTGATTTCATTAGAATCTTAAAGTGGCAATTGAAAGTTGAAACTAGCAGTGATGCACTTTCAATGGTTGGCCAAAATATGTTTACTGCAACTAGTGGACGGTTTACGTGATCTGCTTTTGCTTCTCCAATCTTCTAATCTGTTTATTTGTCATAAGTCATAAATGATTGCACAAGTAGTTGATCTACTATGCTAACTCTAAATTATAACTCTTTATCAATGTGATGCACCCCATTGTTCTGTCAATTATCTTTGGTCAAATACCTAATAGCAAGGGTTCAAAGAAAATGGCTTACGCAGACATCTGATTAGCTTTAAATAACAGTGAAAATTTTGAAGTTAGTTGTGTTCTTTTTCTTCTCAACTCCTATGGAGATTGTCGTGGGCACAAAAGTACTAGTTTCCTTATAGTTTAAATTTTAAATAAATTATGTGATGGTAGAGTTTCACCGAATAAACAAAAATGGCAGAGTATGTGCGTGTGATTTCACCTCAACCTGTTATATATAATTATGTGACTAATTTGAGAAAATATAATTTTTTTATCCCACCCCTTCCCCTCTCTAGAAACAATAGTGGCCCTCCCATTTTTTGCTCCTACAATGACTCAAACACATAACCTCTTGAATATAGATAGAGGGTGCTTACCATAGGAGCAACCCTCACTTGTCAAGAAAATATAATATAGACATACATGAAGGATGATTTTTTCTTTTTAAAAAAAGGGCAGCCCAGTGCACAAAGCATCTCGTATTCACGCACGGTTCGAAGAATTGTGTGTTGTACGAAACTTACTCTAATACAAACATTAGTGGCTATTTCTAAACTTGTGACATAAAGTCACACGAAAACAATTTTACTATTGATGTACGAAGCCTACAATGCTCTATGAATGACGACTTGTAGACAAAATATACAAACCAATGAAAAGATTCTTATTTAACTATTAAAGTTTCAGTTGAGATAATTACATAACTCAATTGAGATTAATTCTAATGATTAGTATTTTTCATGAAAATATGATATTTACAATTCCATTTTAAAAAAATAAACTTTGCGCGTATATGCAACATTTAGTTAAAATAAAGAATTGAGTATTTGAAATTAAAGTTGAAAATAAGTATTTGGAAGCTATGTGATAACACGTTAATACAATTTGGGTATACAACTGCCTAAAGAAAAGAAATTAAAGGACCTAATTTCTTAGTTTTAGCCGTCTATTTAGTTGGCTGCTATATAGTACCATCAACCTAGTGGAGCTTTGTGTCCACAATCCTTAAAGTACATGAAAAGACCACATCACTTTCAGGATTTTCTTGTCACTTTCATATTGATATCGAATACTCCTAGAATATCACAGCATCAATTATTCCATCACTTCTAAATTAGTATTATTTCACCACCAAACAAGAAAACTCAGTCACTTTTGTATAGTGTCAAAAGAGAAAATAATTACTAAAAAGTTATATGTGGTAGAGTTTGCATACTGTGTAAACATTTCTAAGCTATTTATTTACGAAAAACTATTAGTTGCAAAGAAAAATGGAAACACCAAAAATAAGATTAGAAGAGTAACATGCTATTGCTGAGGAGGATTGGATTGGATGAGAGCAAACCCAATTTGCAGAAAAAACAAGAAGTCGCAGAATAGCAATATATACTAGTTTTACAGGCCCACCTTCTATCTCCCTTTTCGCCTTTTCATTTATGCGGTTCTTAAAATAATGCATCAAAACTTGGACAATTGGATAAAACCAACAAAAACAAAAGAAGAAGGAATTATGCTCAAATTTTGTCGAAGCCAAACCCAAAGTCAGAGCCAAATAATTTTCAATGATTACGTGAAAGTAGTGAATGTGCCCATCGTTTCTTTAAATGTGTGAGATGCATTATGCAAATTATGACAAAGTGGGAGCTTGATTCATGCTGCTTGATCTGGGCAAAATTAGCCTTAGTGATGCACTTGTGCTTGAATAATCTTTTCAATGAGAACCTGGAGGAGAGACCTGCATGATATCCAAATTCAAAAAGTCCATGAAAAACCTTTCTTACCTTTATTTTGGGAACAAGTGGAGGGAAACAACAACAATCACGTTTTAATCCCAAATAAGTCTCTCTTCATCATAAATAATCATTAAAATGAATATCTCCATTGAAAAATGCTATATGAATCATCACTATCTATATATTTCAAATATCAAGCTAGTTCGACCGGTTATATAAACGTTCATGGTCTATATTGCTATTTTCTAGTGATGCATCTCAGGAGTTAGAGGCGAAAGTGATGCTTGATTCGCAGGTTATTCCACAAAAGAGAAGCTTCAAGTACCTTGAATCGATCATTTAGGGTAATGGAGAAATCGACGATGATGTCATCTATCATATAGGGCAGGCTGGTTGAAGTGGAGACTCGCATCCGGTGTCCTATGTGATAAGAAAGTGGCTCCTAAACTCAAAGGTAAATTCTACAGAGCGGTCGTTAGACCGGCTATGTTGTATGGAGTAGAGTATTGGTCAGTCAAGACCACACACATTCAAAGAATGAGCGTAGCAGAGATGGGAATACTTAGATGGATGTGTGGCCTTATGAGGATGGATAAGATTAGGAATGAGGTCATTCGGGACAATTTGGGAGTGGCCCCAGTGGCTGACAAGATGCGAGAAGCGAGGTTGCGGTGGTTCGGCCATGTGAGGAGAAGGAGCGCAGATACCCCAGTAAGAAGGTGTGAGAAGTTGGCAGTGCTCGATCTCCGGAGAGGTAGAGGTAGACCAAAGAAGAACTGGGGGAGGTGATTCGTCAAGACATGGCTCACCTCTAGATCACAGAGGACATGATAGGAAGGCGTGGATGGTGATGATTAAGGTAGATGGTTAGGTAGTAGTTGCGAGAGTTCTGTCCTAGTATTCATTTGTAGTTTTTTATGTACTATGTTTATAGACTTTTGTGTCTGTTCTCCGTCTTCTGTTGTCTGTTTGTCTCAGCTATCAGTATTTTTCTTGTCGGTATTTTCTTTATTATGGGTATTTTTTTCTTATTTTGCTTACATGATTTGAAATATTTCTCCTTGAGCCGAGGGTCTATTGGAAACAGCCTTTCCACCCTGGTGGGGTAAAGCTGCATACATTTTATTCTCCCCAAACCCCACTTGTGGGATTACACTAGGTATGTTATTGTTGTTGTATTTGAATTAAGACCAAAAGATAGATGACAGCGCTAGGCATCTCTTAAAAGTTCAAAGTCCTCCCTTGGCTTCCAGCTTATCCAACTTTTAAGGCGGATTTGAGGGCGAGGCCATCCTGCCTCGAATATGGGGGCTTAGCTCTGAAGCAATTTTTAGTCTTTAGTAAAGCCAAAGTCAATGGGAAAACTACCGGGAAGAAATTAAAACATAGTTTCCCGGTGATTTTGCACAAAGAAGTTAGGGCAATGCTTCTTCAACAATTCATACCAAAATGTTGTACTAGCACAATCAATTAGTCGGTTCATTCTTTGACTTCTGTGCTCCCCCCCCCCAAAAAAAAAAAAAAAAAGGAGAGAGAGACACTTTATTGTTCCACTCCTTGAAGACATTGAACTTAAAGTGTATATATATACGGAAAAGGGCTAGATTTGCCCCTCTACTATTGACTATACCTTAAGTTAATACCCCGTTTAACTTTTGGCTTAACCCTGCCCTTGCCGTTAACAAAGTAAGGAAAATTGCCCTTACTTTTAACGAAAATCTACCATGGCCGTTAAAATATGATGTGGCCTGACATTTGGGTGAGGTGGACGCCACATGTTATGCCACCTCACCACCCCATTCCCAATTCCATCATCTCCCTACCGGCCAACACCTTCTCCTCCTCTTCAATTTCTTGCTGCGTTACTGCAGCTGCCACCACACACCACTCAATGAAAATTTCACTCCTAACTTCACTAACACCTTAACCCACCAACACATTCACCACTCCACCACCAGTACAATCACCCACCATCAAGCAAGGATTCAAACTGAAATTTAGCCAAACAAAATGAACAACAAAATCATTATGGGTTTTCATTTTCTTTGGTATTTTTTTCTATAAACTTTTCTTCATTTTATTCGTGAGGAGACTCTTATTTTGAAGCTGTAGAATTTCGGATTTCAAATTCTGAAAACTAACAATTGAAATTTGTTGCTTACATAATGTTATAATTGTTTGAGTTAATGATTTTGATAAATAAATTTGAAGGAAAACTAAATCACCATTGTAAGGTTTTGGAAAACCTTCAAGAACACCCAAATGGGTATGTTGTAAACCGGCGATTTAAATCCAAAATTGCTTGAATTGTCCAATTATGGTCCAGGTTTCAATAATTGGTGATCATTTGAACTTAGTTTGGATTAAAAATTAACTGTGCAAAGCTTAAGAAACAATATGGGTTTGTGTGTTCTTGGTAGGGACTGATATTTTTTTGTTTTTTTGTTTCTTCCCGATAGACTGGTGGTGCTGTTAGTGGTGAGCATGGTGGAGATGCTGGTAGCTTTAGGTGGGGGTGGAAGAGGGACTATAGTAACAAGAGAACGAAGGTATTAAAATTAGATTGGGGTGGTAGATGCCACGCGGCGTCCACCTCACCCAAATGTCAGCCACATGAGATTTTTCATTACCATGGTGGAATTTCCGTTAAAAATAAGGGCAATTTTCCTTACTTTGTTAACGACAGGGGCAGGGTTAAGCCAAAAGTTAAACGGGGTATTAACTTAAGGTATAGTCAATAGTAGAGGGTCAAATATGGCCCTTTTTCGATATATATATATATATATATAAACTAGTAGAATATAAACTTAATATACCCAATGTTATCCTATATGTAGAATTTGGTGAGGGTGAGATGTATGCAGACCTTACATCCATCTTGATGTTGATTGTTTGGGTGTAAAAATCATTGGGGATTTTTTAGATTTCTTGAAAACACCTTTGGGTACCAATATATTTGAAAAACAACTTGAAATCGATTGGAATTTGCATTGGAAAACGGGCCAAGAAGAACCCGTAACGAGTTGGGAAAAAAATTGCAAACCTTCAGCACTGGGCAGAGTGCCTAGACACTGGGCAGACCGCCTCAGCAGTGTGATAGTAGCAAAGTTAGTAGGACCGCCTGCTCAGGTGGGCGGAGCGCCTAGGTTGCAATAGCCTTTGGTATGGCTCATTGAACAACAATATATTTATTAAAATCCTTGAAGGATTCAAAATGCTTGAAGCATATAAAGGTTCTCGGGAAACCGATTCAATGAAGCTTCATAAATATTTATACAGATTAAAACAATCCGGCCATATATGGTAAAATTGCGTTTGCGAGCTTCTTGATATTGAAATATTATATTTTAATGCAATTGGTGCGTTGACCGGCGGCAACCGGCTGCCGGTGACTGGTGGCGTAGCAGCAGTGGGCAAGGGAGAGGGTTAAAACCCTAATTTGTATGTTTTAAATGAGTTTTGTATACATTATGCAAAAAAAGTATTGTTATTTTTTGTAAAGTGGTATAGTGTTGGTATGTTTTGTTATTTTAGTGTTAGGGTTGTATATATTTGTAATTCTCCCATAATTTTATCGGTCTTCCAAGTCAAACCAAAACAACTTAAACGATATACATTCAACATTCCCATGCTGCAGGACAGAGAACGGCAGAAGGGAACAGTAGCGCAAAGATGTACACAAGAAATGTTACTATCTCAAAGCAAGCAGCATATTCTTCTATGCTTAATAAGTTACTACTCCAAAATCATTTGAAGAGACTTTAAATAGAGTATAAAGTCCAGACGCTTTTGTGATTGGATGAAAGCAAAGATAAAATTAAATTGCAATCGTTATATAAGCAATAAGATGAACCACATGCTTGTTTTCCAAGAGATCTGCATACAAAATTTAATGCTAGTCCCACTAGACTAAATAAAAAAGGCCACTTCAAAAATACATCTCAAATTCCATAGATCCACCCGAACTAACTAAAACCCGAAGCCTAAGAGCAGTTGATCAAAACTAGGCACTTAAGTACGAGCTGCAGCAGGGGGGCCTCCTGCAGGACGTGGAGCTTGACCAGGTTTGGGAAGATCATCCTGAAATAGCCACGAAGACAATAGCTCCAGGTTAGCATAAGAATGATGTTGATTCAGCAGCAAATGCAAATAACACCTATGTATAGAAGCCCCTAAGTAACTCTAAACAAATTAGAGCACTTCCATAGGCAGATGCTAATTAACAAAGAACAACCTAGTTCCTGATAACACAAACTCTTACCAATCCAAAAAGGCGATAAAGGAATTTAACATTTATAGAGAGCAGATTGTTTTAGTCAATAATTGGCGAACAATAAAGATGAGATTCGCATCAGCTAAGCAACGGGATAGCCTATGCCACTACATTAATGCATCAAAAAGACGAGCTTCTTCGCAAAAGCTGGAAGGCAACTTTTAAACCTAAAATGTGATACCTTTAACGAAAATTTTGCAGAGAAGATTTAAAGTAAATAAAGGAATAATTCAGTACCCTTGGGCGCCTGAAGCGCTGTGGAGGCTCACGGACTCTCCTATCAGTACGAGAACGAACCCTAACAACTTTGGAGTGAATGGCACATGAGACACAATATTGCATCTTCAGGTACAGCTTAGGAAGAGTGTACGCTATAAAGACAATAGTACTCATGTTAGTTCATTATGAAATACCACAATGTAATCACATGTTGTTACTAGTGCAGTAAGAAGCTCACTCTCAAATGCACAAGCTTCCTGAACATCCCTCACTGCTGCTTGCTCAACAATATTCCTCACAAGGAACCTCTTGATTGCTTTGTCCTAAGACACAAATTAACAAGAAAAATATCAGACTTATGTTCCAAAAAGCTCTTGCAAAAGTTGGTGTCTTGATCTAACAGAGAGGAAGCGAGAAGCCATACACAAGATAGAAGATGTTTTATTATTAGATGAAGATAAATCACAAGATGTTGAACTGATAAAGCATAGAAACTAAACTGGATCTTAGCTCATGTTTTCATTATATCAAACTTGGTGACAACAACACTTCCACAATTGCCTAATTTCTAAACATCTCGAACATCCCAAACAACTCTATCCACAAAGAGACTGAAATTAAAACTCATAGAACCAGCAAGTTCATACCATTCCATGGCCTCAAATACAGCTCAATCGAGCAAAAATTAAAGGAAGTCATAAAAAGGAAATAAATGAGGCGACCACTCTGATATGATGGTCCCAGATTGAAGAGCGTTCTCCTACAAACACTTTTTTTTTTTGAAGAAGGTAACAATCACAAATATTTTCTTATTGATTGGTGCGTTCTCCTCAATACAAATATACTGGTCTCAGACATTCATGCTGCCAAAAAATTGGTCCAAACGAATGAAAGAATATGCAGAACATTCCGTTGGACAGAAGTGGAAACATCAAAGAATCCATTACTTGCATGGTTGTATGCCCAAATCTGCAGGAAGGCTTAACCTAAAAACAGGGCTTCTCTTTACAAGCTTTTGTGGGGCCTTAGTAAGTAAAAAGGCGAACTTTGGGTCCAATTGATACACATTTATTAGCAAAGGTGGCTCAATATGGGAAACTAACACCAAACAAGCTTCTTGGCTTGCACAAAATATCTTCAACTCAAGGGTTATGCGCAAGCTGCTGGTTAATTGTTCGAGGAACTCCAGCACCGGCAATACTTGTCTATCAAAAGAATGTCTCAGCTGGTAATTGGGGTCTTTCCAAAAGTGAGATATTTGAAACACCTGCTACACCTAAGTGGTTGTTTATTGTGATGCTGGTGGGTCATAGAAGGCTGTACACAAAGGATAGGATAACTCAATGGGGGAACAAATGTTAGCACTGATTGCCCTTTGTGTAACACGGGGACTGAATCCATCTCATATCTATTCTTTCAGTGTCCTAGTTCAGCAACAGTCCGGACTAAGGTCTAGCAATGGATGCATATCAGAAGACTACACTGCACTGGGAAGAAGAGCTCCAATGGGCAATGGAAAACTTCAATGGCAACAGTGCAAGGGCTGTCGCGTATAGACTATCGATAGGTGGGTGTATCTATTATATGCAGGCCGTGTTCCAGGGTAAGAAGCGATTAGCAGACGTATACATTTTAGGTGTAATAAAGCACATGCTGGATTTGTCCAGCCAGTTTTGACATCAGGATAGGCTATGTACATCACACCTCGTGGGATACGAAACGTGTACAGATAATAATTCACTACTACGTTTCAATACAAACAACTTAGGATTACCTTAGGACAACATTTGCCACAGTTGGAGCAACGAATAAATTTGGTGTGGCCACGTCCATGCTTGTTACGTCCTCCATTTCTTCTCTTAAATGTCTGTCAATTTTATAAGTATACCATCACAATTTGTTACATTTTTCTAAGCATTTTTTTAACAAAATTTGCTTACCATTTTGGGCTGATGAGTTGTTGCAGCTCCTAAGCACACAATGCTAACTCTTCTGCTTCTGAAGCTAACTAGGGTTTTGCTTAATAAGAAATTTTATATCAAGTATAGGCCTTGTTATAAAAGCCCGACAACAATGGGCCTGTTTTTGGAAAGCTCGAGCACAATGGTGTTATTTACAAAACTATGGCACCATGACAACAAGTTTGCCTTTTTAACACCCTGTAACAGTGGTTTCGTAAAAATGGTCTCCGCTTCTATCCCCTTTCTTGCTTAGGAAATACTTGTCCCTAAATATTTTTTCACATTCTTCCAAATAACTTGGAAGTGCTGCATAGGCAGCACTTGCCGTTGAAATTCTTGCCTAGGCAACACTTGAGGCAATACTTTCCGTTGTAATATTTTTGTCTACGCAACACTTGCCCTTTGACCTTTTTCCATGCTCTTTCGGATAACTTGAAGTGTTGCTTATGGACGAAGCAAATGTCATTTTGTTATGACCATCTTAAATGAGAACAAACCCAAAACCAGTCAATTCAGGAACACCGGGTGAAATTTTTTGAAATTAAGTACACAGATAGCCAGTCTTCGTAGCGACCTTTAAGACAAAGCCACTTTTGGAAATCACTTTGGGATGGACAACTACTTAGTTGATTCAGTCCTATTACGAAGTTGGACTCCATTTAAGCCTAAGTATTAGAGTTCAGGCCTGCAAGTCTTTTATTTCCTATTTTTGAGCTGGACTTCAGTTTCAAGACTACTCGGGACTGAAGTTGGCCTCAATTCAAGGCTAATGTTGAAAATTAAGTGGCTACACTTGCATCTAGGCTGTATATATTCCAAATAATTTTGGGATGTGGATTACAGGATTAGACAAAGAGAATGCCAAATTTATATTGAGATATATGACTTCGACTTTTTCCATACTTTGAATTAAACTGGAATGAGTGAAAGATAACTTGCATGAACTAATCTGAAATCTTTGCGTGAGATAGTCATTTTCGGTGCGAATGTTACTATTTTGACTCCATAAAAAGAATCTTACGAAAATCTCCAAAAAGGAATTTTGTAACTTTTTTCCGTTGTGGGGTCAAATTCCTGACAAAAAAGTATCTTATTTTTGTAATATCCTGAACTACCTAGACCGGAAGCATCTTTGCGAAATGGAGCTCAATATTTTCAACCTCTCAATGTATGTATGAGATGTTAGAATTTTTTAAAACTCCTTTATTTTTCCAGTTCTCGTTTCTTATCTAAAAACATTTCATTCAGTCAAGGATTTGATTGCACTAAACCATCGTTGAAGAGGTGATTGGTCCTTTCATAGTAATAGCAACATCCAGTAGGTTAGGTAGCGGTCACTGATCTTTGCATGGTACAATTTTTTTTTAAGTATCTACTTGTATGTTTTGCTTTCACTGCACGTACGAATAAATTTTCTGAAACTCCTACCCATAATTGCCACCTCAAGAGATAAAGAACAAGTAACTGTTACTCCATATTGTAACCTATTTAGTATTTTTAACCTTATAAGAGCAGTGCAAATGATAATACTGTATACATATCACAGTAACAATTAGATTTGATAGCTTATTTTGCTTTGACTGGTCAAACATCAATTGTAGTTTCCTCTCTTCTAAACCTCCACACGATTTATCATAACAAATCAATTTTACTACATATCAATAAACTACTGATGACACTCTCGAACAAAACAGGTTTTTGCATCCGGTAGACACTTTTAAAATTGCTGTAACATTTTTAACCCTGTAAGAAAACTCTTTGCTTTTAATCCTAATTGTCAGACTTTAGTTCAAAAAGTAAAGTTTCTGATGTTTTCACTGGAGTCTAGTGATAGGGGCTAAAATTGCTAGAATTTTAATATGGGCGATAGAGTATCCTATTTCTGTAATTTTTCCCGAACATAATTAAGCCATAAAATTTTCACCACCAGGCCACTTTTGGCAGTGGTCTTTGGTTTGAGGCCACTTTTTGTATTGGTTTTACATGAGAGACCATTTTCTGGAACTTCAATTCTTTTGGGTTGAACTAAAAACCACTCTTGTTTCATTGTGGCTATTTCAGGATGTTCTTCCCAAGCCTGGTCAAGCTCCACGGCCTGCTGGGGGAGCCCCTGCTGCAGTTCGTACTTAAGTGCCAATTTTTGGTCAACTGCTGTTAGGGTTAGTTTTAATTCATTTGAGCGAATCTATAGTATTTGAGATGTGTTTTTGAAGTGGCCTTTTTTATTTTAGTTTAGTGGGACTATTATTAAATTGTGTAAGATCTCAAAAAAACATGTCTGTTGTTAATCTTATTGCTTAAATACGGACAACATTTTCTACTCTTTATTTTCGCCCTAATTAGGGCGAAGTGCACCAAAGGCCACTTTTGGCAGTGGTCTTTGGTTTGAGGCCATTTTTTTTATTGGTTTTACATGAGAGGCCACTTTTTGGAACTTCAATTCTTTTGGGTTGAACTTCACACAAGTTCAGCCCACAACATTGAAATTCAACTTCAGCCCACCACAAGGATTGAAGTTCATCTTCAGCCCACAAGGGTTGAAGTTTACGCATTTATACCTAAAAGTTCAGCCCTTACAGATTGAAGTTGAAACCTCATAATTTAGGCATCAAGTTCAACCCACAAGGTTTGAACTTCAGTCCACAAAGATTGAAGTTCCAAAAAGTGGTCTCTCATGTAAGACCAATAAAAAAAGTGGCTTCAAACTAAATATCAGTGATAAAAGTGGCCTGGTGGTGAAAATTTTACGGCTAATTATGTTCGGGGAAAATTACAGAAATAGGATACTCTATCGCCATATTAAAATTCTAGCAATTTTAGCCCCTATCACTAGACTCCAGTGAAAACATCAGAAACTTTATTTTTTGAACTAAAGTCTGACAATTAGGATTGAAAGCAAAGAGTTCTCTTACAGGGTTAAAAGCAAGTTGGGAGGTCAGTCTGCTATAGGGCAAAGATGACTATTATTAGCAAGTTTATGGGTGACTGGAAACTTGAGTTTTCAAAAGTTTTAGAGTATGCTGATATGATCAAAACCACAAACCCTGGGAGTTCATGTTGGGTCAGGACTGATACTGAAACAGTCCCAAGAAAACACTTGTTCAAGTACTTCTATGTTTGTTTTGAGGCATTGAAGAAATGTTGGTTATAAGGGTGCAGGAAGATCATAGGGCTAGATGGGTGTTTTTTGAAAGGTGTTTGCAAGGGTGAATTGCTTGTAGTTGTTGGCAGAAATGGGAATCAGCAGATGTTTCCCATAGCTTGGGCAGTAGTTATCAAGAAACAAAGCACTCTTGGAAATGGTTCTTGGAGTATCACATTGCTGATTTGGAGTTGGGTGAAGGGCATGGCATTACAATAATGTCAGATATGCAAAAGGTCAGTCCAGTAGTTTACTTTTCCTTTTCTGGCTTTTTCCTAAATTATATGCTTTGCTTACTGTTTTCTTTATGACTTAGGGACTTGTTGGAGTTGTTAAGGAGCTGCTCCCACATTCAGAGAAGAGAATGTGTGCAAGACACATATGGGCTAACTGGCAAAAAAACTGGAGAGGGGAAGAAAGAAGAAAACAATTTTGGAAGTGCAACAAGGCAAGTTTTAAGGTAAGTCTGAAGGAGGAACTTTATGCAATGGACAAATTAGGCCATGAGATCTGTGAATCCCTGCTTTGTTATAATAAAGAAACCTGGTGTATGGCTTATTTTAATGAATCAGTTAGGTGTGATGTGGTTGAGAATAACATGTCTGAAACATTTAATGCATGGATTATGGGGCCTAGGCATAAGGCAGTCATTAGCATCTTAGAAGAAATTAGGCATAAATTAATGAAAAGACATGTTGACATGATCAAGTTTGGTCAAGGATGGGATCATGACATTTCACCCATGGCTAGACTTGTCTTAGAGGAAAATAAAAAACTTGGGAGAACTTTAGAAGTAACATGGAATGGGGATAATGGATGTGAAGTAGATGAAGAGAACTATAGGCACACTTTAAACCTTGAAAGGAGGACTTGTAGCTGCTGATTATGGCAGTTTAGGGGAATACCTTGTGCACATGCTGTGTGTGCATTATATAACATTGGCCATGAACCAGAAGATTATGTTGAACACTGGTACAGGAAAGACATTTTCCTAAGTTGTTACAAGTATTTCATTCAACCTATGCCCAATATGAAGATGTGGGAGGAATCAAACAACCCTCCAATTGAGCCACTTGAAGTGAAGCCAATGCCTGGAAGACCCAAAAGGTGTAGAAGGAAAGACAAGGATGAACCAAAGAAGAAATGGGGGAAACTGTCAAAAAAGGGATGCAAAATGAGTTGTTCAGTATGTGGTTTAACTGGTCACAACAAATCTGGATGCAAATCAAGAGTATGTCCCTCTCTTTACTATATTTGATTTCATTATTTATTTTTGAAGAAAGGTTGCTAAACATTAACTTCATTTTTCTGTCTCTAATGCATGTAAAGAATGCACCAAGGACTGCAGGTGAAACCAGTCAACCAAACACCACTCAGGCATCTACTACTGCTTCTATGTCAAACACCACTCATGCACCCAGTACTCAGGCTACAAACAACACACACACTCAGGCTAGCCAAGCTACTGCCAACACTGGTCCATCTTCTCTTTGTCAAGAGACTTCAAGGGTGCAAAGATGTAACAATACTGCTGGTAGATGAGGTAGAACCCTTGGAGTTGGTAGGGGAAGGGGAAGGGCAGGTGGAAGAGGAAGAGGTGATGCTTCTGGACATGTTACTGCTTCTAATGCTACTGGTTATGCATCTGCAGCATCTGTTGCATCTGCTACTGCTTCTATGTCAGCTGCTGTTGGAAAAAAAATATCAAGACATGCTGGGTTTGGTTTGTTTGTTGACACAAATACTGGAAGACAAGTTCTAAATGTAAGTACTGTTGGCTACTAATAGTTTGCCTAATAATTTATCTGTTATTGCATCTGTTTGCATAGTAATAACTGTTAATGTTCAGTTTTATTGTCTTTAGCCTGGCCAGTCAAGTCAACAAGTATTATCAAGGGGTAAACAAAAGAAAAATGCATCTCAGACCAATATTGAACTTGGATACAAGCCACATGGTTTGAAATGGGGAGGGAAAAATGCTATCACTGGAAACCAACTTCAGCAACAAAGGTTGAAAAAAATGCAGAAAACAAGTGCAGTAAGGGGAACTTCTCAAAGCCAGCCAACAGTCCCTCCAAGAATGTCCCATAATTAGGAGTTTCACTTCATATTTTTGTGCTAGGAAAATTAGGATTTCACCTTAACTGGTTGCTTAAGACAATTTGATGTTGCTTCAGTTTGTATGTTGTCTAATTTAATGGTCATACGCCCATATATGTGAACCATTTGTATTATGGCAGCCTTGTATGAACCATTACTTTTGTCTAATTTAATGGTCATCAACTTTATCTATGTTATGTGTCTTTTTATTGATACACCAATAGTATATGTTTGGCAATTCGGCAAGGCAATAACATACAACATACAAAAAAAGTTCATAAATTAATATCATGTCTCCACATTACATATCCGGACTCCACCTTACCTAAATTAACATAGATTCATAAATTAGTTAGCTAGAGATAAAGCTCTCTTAAAATCCATGCTACAATCACAAGAATGAGCAAATTCCTACACTTGGTTCTACTATTCTTCAACTTCTCCAATTCTTGGTCATGGACCTTTGTCTTCTTCAATAATCCCCAAATCACTCTACTAGCTTGATCGAGCATTTCATCATCCACCCACATAAAGAAATTTCACCCCCCCAACCTGTTGAATTGTGAATTAAAAGGAAAATTAGATACGGTTTAGGCAGCCTAATAAGTTTACAAAAATTAATTTTTTACGTTTAATACGTACCATACCAGCTTGACAGCTGAGAAATCTTCGTCCGGGATTACTTTGTGTCCAAGATGTACGAACTTTAGTTGTATCCCACAGTAACAAACAATGCGACTCTCCATTTTTTTAAGAAAATCAATGTATCATGCTTTAAAAGAAAAAAAAAACATGAAAGCAACATTTTGGCCCTCCGCAAATAAAAAAGATTTTGAAAGCATGCTTGAAAAGAAAAAACAACATGAAAGTACCATTGTAAAAAAAAAATTAATATAGAAACTAAAAATAATCGAGATACACAAAACATCTATAACAATAAAGACTAAGAATAAAATAAAAATATAAAATAAACAAATAATACGGATAAATATTTTTCTTGCATTGTGTCATATTTTCGCTAGGAAGAATTAGAGAAAGCAAGTTGAAAATTAAAGCCATACATCTATGTGTGGTAGACTTTAGCTCATTGATCATTTCTTCCAATTTAACAAAGTTTTAGGCCAAATTTCAGATCTTGATTGTCACGTATCTCACTTTAAAGTTGTTGAGAATAACTTGGAGCTAGTATTGTGGTTATAGGTCCAAACTACATTTAAAACCAATCTCTAAAACTCTTGCTAGGGAAAACTGCATGAAATCATAAAATCTAAAGACAGAGACATTACTGAGAGCTATTTAAAAAATGGAAGCCATATTAGCAGTAAGATATAAACTTATAAAGCTCAATAAGCTCCTTTTCAAGTCATATCATAATGAACACCACCTACAGAAATTTCTCTTTGCCTCATTAGATCGTGCTGCAAATAACATTGATCGCCACAAGCCATCACCACTATCTGGAATGGCAACAATCGAGGGGAAAAAGCACAGTGGAAATATGATGGGCATCGCTGAACCACCAAGAGGTCCTGGCGAGACAAATGTGATTGTGTTCACTCCAGACCAAACTGATACTGCTGAGGGGTCTCTTTTAAGAGCTATCGATATATGGAAACAAAGTGCAACGAGGGGAGACCCTAATTCTCCACATGGAAAGATTCTTAGACAGCTTCGTGGTGAACAATGGTGATTTATTTTCATATTGTATAGCTAAATCTTGTTATTTTGTTGTTTCTCCCTTCTTTTTGTTGGGTATTGTTGTTAGATTAATCAGCTCTTCTAACCCTCCAACATGTTTGATTTGTCCTTTATTATGCATCTTTGACATTTTGATAAAACTAAAAGAATGCATCTTGTTATTAGAAACGATGTGTTAGGAGAAGCCTCGTTTATGTCTTACTACTTTCATATAACATATAAATAAGAATTACTTGATTTTTTTCCCTTTTCGAGTAATAGTGTTGTTACCAAATAAAACCAGTTTACGTATTTAAAGAACTCTTAAATTTCAGGTTGGACATTGAGTATATAATTTATAAAGTTCTAAATTTGTGGGGGCATGACGAATTTGATCAAAGTTGGTCAAGATTTAGTGCCTTTAATAATTTCTAAAATGGTCACTGAACTAATGCAAATGATCTAAAAAAGTCACTTTCATTTGGTTTGGGACAAAAATATCACTTAACTTATCCAAAGTACATTTAAAAGTCATTCTCCCAAATTGTGCATTAAAATTCACTTGAAAATGCTGATGTGGCATTTTATTTTAGTTCTTTTTATTAAAAATGAACCCAACAATTATTTTAAATTAAAAAAAATTTCATTTTATTTATTTATGAGAGACCCACATAATACCCAACCCAAAATCCATCATTTTAAAAGGCAACCGTTTGTTAAAAAAAAAAACTGAAGTAAAAATTCTCATTATTTTAGCACGAGACTACTAGATTTGACAGACTAAAATATTTAAAAAGGGATGACGAAGTATATTTATATCTTTGTCATAATTTTATATGATTCAAAAGAAAATTAAACAACAATGAAAAGATAAAATAACAAATGAAACAACAGTTAATACGAAACATCGATAACTTAAAGATTGTACTAATTCAAGAACCAAGTTTTTATAAACAAGAAAGGTTACTGTTATAACTTTCTAACAAACAAAAACTTGTCAAAATGTCCCACCAAACCTTAGGAGCACCCTTGTCAACAAAAAAGAGCAACAAACCATGTTAAAATAAATTCTCTACATAATCAACAAAAGATAAAGTCCAAAACAATTCAATCTAAATTTTGGTAGGATTTATTGTCTTCCTCTAAACCGCAAACACATACTCATTCATAACTTTTCTCTTAAATTGTCTTCCTCAAATTGGTGGCAAGAAATAATTATTTTTTGCCAATTACACGTCTTTGTCTAAACGGTAAGAAAGTTCTAACAGTAACTTTTCTTTCTTATAAAAACTTGGTCGTTGAATTAGTACTATCTTCAAGTAATCAATATTTCATATTAGCTGTTGCTTGATTTGTTATTTTAGCTTTTCATTGTTGTTTCCCTTTGAATCATATAAAAATATGATAAAGACATAAATATACTTCTTCATCCCTTGTTAAATATTATAATTTGTCAAATCTAATAGTCTTGTGCTAAAATAATGAGAATTTTTGTTTACGAATTTTTTTTAACAAATAGTTGCCTTTTAAAAAGATGGGTTTTGGGTTGCATAGTATGTGGTCTCATAAATAAATAAGTTGGAGATTATTTTTAAAATTAAAATAGTTGTGTGGTCCACTTTTAATTTAAAAAAACTAAAATAAAATGTCACATCAGTATTTTCAGGGAAACTTTAAACACAACTTGAGAAAATGACTTTTAAAGGTACTTTTGATAAGTTGAGTGATATTTTTGTCCTAAACCAAAGGAATGTGGCTTTTTTAGATCATTTGCATTAGTTCAGTGACCATTTTAGGAATTAACTCCTTAATTTTGCAGTGCAGCTCCCTCAGAACTTATGGATTCTGAGATTTATTATTTGAGTTGTGCAAAGTAAACATTGTAGTTCCCATTTTTCATAATTTAGATTTTTTTGTTCATTTCCAGAATAGAGTTGAATGTTTTTACTCAGCATATGATGCAACCAAAAAAAGTAATTGATATTCATAACAACAGGTTGAATAACTTTTGCCATTTTAATGGTGTTTTGATTGATTTGTAACTGCATATATATATAAAGGCATTCAACCACCAAGTTACGTGGTGTAGTGGATGGGGCTGCTCCTCCCTTAACCAGAGGTCTCAGGTTCGAGCCCTGGGTATAGAAAAATTACTGATAGAGAGCGCTTCCCCCCGAATGGGGCCCTACGCGGCGCGAATCCCGATTAATCGGGGCTCCAATGAGGGTACCGAACACCTGATGGAAAAAAAAAAAAAAGCATTTAGATTTGAAAGTCAAAATGGTATCCACCTACATTTCAAGCTAGAATAGCTATTTTAACGAAATATGATCTCAGAAATCACCTATAAAGAGCTATTTCACAACCAAAATCATAATTTTAGTTTCAATAATTGGGAGGATATGCATTTAGCTAGTAGCTATACACTCATAATACGTTGCATCATTCAATACAATTCCTTCAGTACGCACCAACCAACCATTGTTACTTGACGACAAGAGCATCTCAATAAATCGGAGGCCTAAAATTAAGATCCCATCAACTCCTTAATAATATTCATTTATAATTTTTTTTTTTGAAATTCACTTTGTAATTTTTTGGGATGGAAACTATAAATAATACGTATAATTTAAGAACTAAATCCTTTGAGTACATTTAATGGAAAGTATAAAATGATTGGTCAGACAAGAGAGTTCAAATCTTATGGTCATGATATTAATTAGTAATGTAGTAAATCTTCTTTTTTGAGAATTTTAAATTCATTTCTTTTTAATTTTTTGATATTTTTCAAACTAGAACTTTGAATTAAACTACAAAATCTCCATGATTGTCAGCAAGATTTTTGATAAATAGAACTAATTAAGTGTATTAAATATATGGGTAACAATTTTTTTTTAACTTTTGAGAATTATTATCAATATAAATAAATATAACCAACAACAAAGTTTTGATAGCCTTTGACTTTTGTAGGTATAATATAAAAGCTTCAGTCACGTTATTCTTAAGCCAGGTATAATTATCGATGTAATGCTTATCAACTGAAGCAGTATAGGCGGCACGATAAATTATGTCAATTAAATATAGAAAAAGTGAGAAAAATTTCATAATGGAAGCAAATATAGCTTGATTATTTGTAGGATGTTTGTGAGCTCCTTGCAAAACAAACAGTACCATATGCATGCCCGTATAAAGTATTTTCTTGATATACGTTTATATAGTCTTAAAAGTAATGTGGTAAAAACTTTGGACTATCTTAAGACGGTTCGTAACACAAGCGCTTAAAAGTCCATTACATCTTTTTTTAAACCACAATTTATATCAATGCACCTATAAATTTCATTTAAAAAGATTTATTGCACAAAATATATTAAAAAAATAGCCTATGCACCTTTAGATACTCAAATTGATGATAAAGTTAGAAACTCTCCAAAGACAACATACTTAATTGTGTCAGCGTGTCTATTTGCCTAATGACTGCAAGGTAGCATCGTCTATTTTGAACATGGACGGTGTGTGCTCCTACATTCGAAGCTTCTGTTATCCTCGGACCAATTTTATTTGGATCTATTGATTAAGGATTGAGCAATTTATACCCACACAATCATTCCCCACACTTTCTGAGTGTTGACGGTAGCGCTCAAGAAGTGACGTGCTAGCCGGAATCTGTTTATCCCACTTTGACTGCACTGCTTTAATCTAACAGGTGTCGTTTCACTCTTGAGTACGTCCACGTGTCAGTGTCTTATTGGGTGCACGATTTCTCGCCTTCCCAAAGCATAACTACGCCCTACCTAAAATGGTATCAACACACCTTTTCTCGTCCGCCTATATATAGGTGTTCCTTATTTCACCTTCTTCTCATCACATTCTTCTAGATTTCTTTGGCAATGCCTTAATAACAAAAATCTCCATTTTCCATTTTCTGTCTCACAAAGTTCCTCCTTACCTAATGATATCTCCGGTTAAAATCACTGGCATTAAATTCAAACCAAATGTATGTGCCCTTTCGACAACCAATGACTTCAAGAACAGGGGAATACATGGGAAGGTCAAAGGTCATGATGAGACTCGTAACCTTCCCCTCGTCGCCTTCTCAGCCAATATGAAAGAGGCAGACCTTCCTCATTTGAGGGATGAGTGTTGTTGGGGCCATGTCAGGGCATTTATGGTATGTTTCACTAGGAGGCTCGTGATGATCACATCGGAGTTGTCATTTGATAAGGCAGTTGCAGTGACGATGGTTTTATTACGTGAGGATGTGTCGTCCGGTAGCGGCCGTTGTAAGGGAATATTATATTCTTAAGGCCCAATTCGGCAAGGCATCTGTATCTCATAGGTTTCCAAATCCTTATGGGTTCATTCACCAGTAACATAGCCTCTAATCTTTTTCTTTCCCTTCTTCTTGCCTTTTTCTTTTGCTGGAGATTCGTGCACCTCTCGCCATGTTAACTTGAATCAATCATGGTAACCTCAAACTCCATGATTCCATCATATTTGTGCACTAAAACACTCCCCCACTGCAAATCATGCTCCTCTGCAAAATTTGTCGAACTCTTTCCAACCGCTGACAATTTAGCCTCACCACATACTTCTTTCCACAACCTTCTTAGTATCGTCTGTTCATGTTCACGTACTTTAAGAAAAACTTGTATGAATTGTGTTGTACCAAAAATGTATGTATCCAACCAGGGAAGTGGGTGTTTCCCTTTTGTTGCTGTTGTGAACATGTCAGCTTACATACACACATTTGGCTTTGAGGAGAGCTGACCTACAGTGGCAGACCTGTAGGAGGGATGTCGCCCTAGTGGCTACCATTGAAGTTATGCGCTCATTTTTTGGTGAGGCGCAATGAGTGCGAGAGGAGATGGCGTTAGACCCAAATCTTATGGGCCTTAATAGACCAATTGAGAGAGTAATTTGGGCTCGGGTTCGCTGTCGATGAGGTCGAGAAGGGCCGACGAATAGGATGATCTTGACTAGGTAGGTGACGATGGAGATCCTCCAGAAGATCTAATCAAGGAGGAAGGTAGTGGACTCGACGATGCTGTCTGAGAAGGAAGCCTAACTTCCTTGATAGGAGTAAGGGACTTCTTCCCACTTAATGGGTGATGTTGTTCTCCCAGCCTTGGATTCAGTTCTTCTAGTTCAAGCTGCTCCAATGTCCTCTCTTACCCTTTACCAGTCCTTGTAGTAATCCCTACACCTGAATATCCCTTTTGTAATTTATAGCCTTCACGCTTTTCATATATGTGAAAACAATCTTTCTGCTCGATGTGTTTTTCATTCATGTGTTGTGTTTTCGCCTTACAGATTTTTGGGTTTATTCTTAAGTTTTATGCTAACTGTTCTCGAAATAAGCATGTGTCAGTTAAGAACATCTTTTCTTGTCCACATTAATGATTTTAATATACGATCTTGCCTAGAGGCGAGTTAGTGATAACTAATTGATTTAATTGGCCGGTTCAATATACGAAAACTAACCAAGTAGAAATAGTAGTTTTATTAAAATGAAAATAGGGGGTAAAAGGTCACTTGTAAAGATTGAGTGTGTAAATAACTTTTCAGGACAAGTATAGGGGTAACTTATATACTATCCCCTTAATTAAATAGTAGTCTCATCATAACCTCTTAGCCTTTAAATGACAAAAGCCAACGCTTTAATCCAAAACCAATGTTCCCATTCCCCCCTAGTCTTTTCAAATTCTTTCGAGCGTTTGAATATTGTTTTTTTTTTTTTTTTAAACCCCACCCCTTCCCCTCTCTCGGAACAAATAGTGGCCCTCCCACTTTTGCTCCTACGGTGACTCGAACCCACAACCTCTTGAATGTAGGTGGAGCGTTTGAATATTGATTGTTTTGATTTTCTTTCCTTTTTCTTTTGATTTTCTTTCCTTAATTTTTTTCTACTTCTTATTGTTAACCCCAAACTCTAAACGCAATCTTCTCCCTAATTACAAATCAGGACCGATTTTTTGCCAGTAATTGAATATTTCGATTTTCCTACCATTCTTAATGCTTAGTCTTCCACTATAAATTCAATCTCATTCTCATGGCTTAGACACACAATTTTTCTCTAATACTCCTTTGTCAAAAACACGACTATCATCCTTCCTCCATATAATTGTTTTTCTACTTAACTCTTCACTCATCTATAACCTCCAAAACTTCAATCACTTCCCTTCCCCTCTAAATATTTGTTCTATCGTCTTTGTCAAATATACCAGGACGTCGCATTTGGTGGTGTTGGTTCAGTTGCTTAATTTAAGGTTGGTAAGATACACGATTATGCCTACAAGGTTGTAGTTCAATTAATTTCTTTAAACAGTTGGTAAGTTACAAAATATGTCATATATTTTTTATGCATTAAAGGTAAGACATTCATGTTTCAAGTGTCAAATTATTTCTATGCTTAGATTAAAATATTGAAAATTATAAATAATCTTAAGGAAGTTTCGGTTGACGCCAATGTCATAATTAATAGTGTCACCCACGAGATTAAGTATTCGTTTAGATTGAAGAGTATGTCACACATTGTATAGGAGCGGGGTGCACGAAATAGAGGCTCGTTTATTGGGTCCTATACTTTAAAGAAAGTGTCCAACAAATTTCACACATACCTTTTTCAACAAGTAGCAATCTTTCTTTTAAACACAACACTAGCAAGGATGGATATTCTTTTCTCTTTATTTCTTTTTTCCAACTTTTTTTTTTCTTTTCAACTTTTCAATCAAATTTTTTTTCTTTATTTTTCTTCTATTCACTTCTTTCCAAACCTTGCCAATGCTTCTTCACTACTTCACAATTTTTTTTCAAATATTCCCCTCATTGGTTCTACTCAAAAACCTCTCAATATTTCAACCACAACTCCACAATAATATCACATTATCAATTAAAGTGCTTAAGGAGTAAAAGGCCAAAAGAAATCAATTTAGAACAAGTGGGTAGGCTTGGGGTGTGGGTGCCAACAAAAAGGTCAAAGAGATCACAACAATCAAGTCCAAGGTGTATATATAAGGGTAGGCAAATCAAAAGAAGACCTGTATCATTTCCCGACTAGAGCAAACCTAGGATTTCACTTTGCACACACGGGGCAAGTTCTAGACATCAATATGCAAACATGGAGAAAAAAAAATGCCTCACACACACATTGCACACAGTCCACACAGAAAGGCTCCATCAACAACTCTCAATCAAGCATTTAGAGTGCAACTTGTGGAAAATTAAGCACTAATGCACAAAGGTTCACAACAAGGTCAAGCAAGTGGGCTCAAGCATCTCAAGGGGGTCGTTCCATTTTTTTTTCTAGGATGCATCACAATTTAAAACCAAAAGACACCACAAATAGCACATGCAACAAGTTCAAGTCCACCGGTATCAAACAAATCAAAGGCACCTAGCATTCTACCTATTTTCTTCGTCTAGGGCCACCTAACAACTAATACTATACTAATCCTAAAAAATAAAAATTACCCGGTTCAAAGGCCTCCCCATGGAAAAGAACTGAGGCCATAAGAAAAACCACGGGGTGGATGACATGTACCACTAACAAAGACTAAAAAGAAAATCTTTTTGCAAATTTTTTCATTGGTTTTCAAATTTTTTTTCTTTTTTTCATATATTAAAGCAAGAAACAAATAAAAATAAAGTCAAGTGACAAAAAAAATCCTAACGGTACATGCATCCCTAACCTCAAAAATAAAGGGGACTTCACCCACCCCACACTTAAAACAAGCAATGTCCTCAGTGCTAAAAATAAAAAAATAAAAAAAATACAAGGGTAAAGGAATTTCCCTGAAGGCTCTAGTCCTTGGTGCTAGCATCCTCCAAGCTTCCGTATAGTATGAGGTACTCAGACTTCCCCCAACATGTCATCTATATTAGGCAGGGGTGAGGACACCCAACACTTAAACTCGACATTACATGAACCTGCAATCCAAAGAATCACCCAAAGTAATATACAACCATAAAAAATAATAATAAAAATAAATAAAAGTAAAGCAAGCAAATTGGGTTGCCTCCCAAGAAGCGCTTGATTTAACATCGCGGCACGACGAAGACAACTTCATCACTTTTTCCTCCACCTTGAACTTATGAATTGAATCCCCAACTTTACCTCAAGCTTACGACTATGATATTGGGGTGGTGGCAAAAATACAAAAGGACCAAGTAACCAATGTCGTATTTTACACTTCTTGGCCTTTAAATGAGGAATGTCGTTTGTCTCATCGGCATAACAAAATTTAAAATGTAGGCACCTCGTTCCTCCTCCTTTTGTTTCTTCATAGGCTCGGGTGGCTCAATTTTCATGTCACCATCCAAACACAATGTTGAAAAATGATTGGAATGAGGTCCAATGCACTTTAATTCTAAAATTTCATTACTTTGACACCCTCACTTGCACAAACACTAGAGTCCTCAATTATGATGTTTTCTATTTCCTCACTTGACTCTAATGTAATTTTTTCAACCTTGGCATCATTAGCTAATATTAGGTCGAATGGTAGGAATTCCACTTTTTGCTCCTCAAATTGGCTTCTAAGCTCTTCTATCTCAAATCTACTGTCCACGACAACTGATAATTGGGCATTAGACACCTCAACCATATCACTCAAATTCGCCTCCAAGTCGTGAATAGTCAAGCCAAATTGGTCGATCTCTTGTCCGAGCTCCATTCTTTCTTCCATAAATTGCCTCGTCATATGTTTTAGTTCACTTCTGAAATCCCCATAAGCTTCTAAGAGTTTGGCTTGCTCCATTAGCCAAGTTTCGCTAACAACCTGCACTTTATCGCTCCTGTCAAACTCACAAACATCATTAGAATCATCACAAAAATTATTGGGGGAAGGAGCATGACACTTAGGACAATCATTCCACCGACCACCACACAATTTACAAAAATTCCAATCAAAGGTGGTAGAAAATTCACATAACCAGTCCCGCAGGGTTGAAAGAGTTGGACAATTTTCCCACAAGTGGGTTCCTCCGCAAAGTAGACAGAGATCCTCAAAATTTGAGCAATCATCATTCGACCAATTTTCATTAATAGATGACATGATAAGACAAGTAACACAATACTAAACTAAACAAAAGAATAAAATAAAATAAAATAAACCTGAAGAGATAATAAGTAATCGCTCAAAAAGAAATCAGTCAATTATTTAGTCCCCGGCAACGGCGCCAAAAACTTGCTGCTCCCAACGCATACGCAAGTATACGTGGTCGACAAGTAATAAAGTGATAAGTAGAGTATCGTTCCCACGAGGACTATTGTTATGACTGAATTCTAGCAAACAATTTCCTAAGAACTATTCAGGGATCTTTTTCCAATGGTTGAGATTTTTACTAACTAAATGCAATAATTAAAACAAGTAACTGAAATCAAGTATTCGAGAGCAGACTATAGTTGTTATCAATAAAGAAGAAATGATCCAGGGTCAGAGTTACGAACAATCCAGTTGAGTTTTCCAGTTGATTCTACTTCTTGATTTCCTAGATTGCTAACTACAGGTTAAATGTACCCGTGAAAACCTTTCGATTCTTCACGGTCTATGCAGGCTACTCCAATCCCTATATGTCTATGGGTTGAATCACGTGCACGCATTAACGATTCTGTGATTAGTTAAGCTAGGCGAGCAAGTATATGTCTATCCTACTCACAAATTGGTTCCCCGATGCCCGGGTTCATAATCTAGCTCTACTCTTTCTTATTGCGTTCATAAATTTCCTCTTTCGAGTTCAATCTAAAAACCATAGATAGTGTTCAATTATCAGGCCTCAATTATCAAACAATTATGATCAAGAAAGAATAAACAATCCGTAATGGTAAATTAATATATAGAAATCAACTTTCAAACATCAACCTTCATGTATTTACTCTAACCCTAGAACGAACAAACTATAGAATTATAGAGAAGAATAAGAGAAAGAGAGAAAGAACTTGTTAGAAGACATCTAGGGCTCCTCCCCTCTCCTCCAAAACTTGCTCCAAGGTCTGAACTCCCATCAAAAACTAAGTAAAAGAGTATTTATAGGGTTTATAAAGGCCTAGTAATAAGTTACACCTAAGCCTAGACGAAATAGGAAGTCCCAAAACGCTCCAGGGGCGCTGTAGCTGGCGGCCCGCGCCCCCGAACGCGCTGACACAAGCAGAGGACGTCGAAATCCGGGCGCTTTTGGGGCACCCCGCGCCACTCAAAGCGCCAGAAGGCTGGGCGATTTTGGAGGCGCGCTGCATGGCTTACCGCGCCAGGCAAAATCCTGCTCCTCCTCGCTCCGCGGCTCGCTTCGTGTCGTGCCTTCGTGTGCTCGATCCAATCCTCAATCCAAATCCAATCTTTTCTTGCTCGATTATGCTCTTTATAGCTACAATTGCACTTCATAACAACCTACATTCATACGACACAAAATTAGTGCAAAATCACATTCGTAAACTAGAAAACGGGTGAATAAAGTACTCAAACGTGAGGAAATATTAAGGAAATATAGGCATAAAATGCCAAACATCACTGCTCTAGAAACTCTCTGGTTATTCCATGTTCTTTTTGGGTCCTCCGAGTTTAGAGATATATGTTCAAGCTGTTGCTCCCAAACGCACACGCAAGTATACGCGGTCGCCAAGTAATAAAGTGACAAAGTCGAGTATCGTTCCCACGAGGACTGTGCAGACTAATACTTAGTAAACAATTTCTAACAACTATCCAGGGGTCTTGTTCTTTGATGGTGAGAGTTTTGTAACCAAAAAGCAGTAATTAAAGTGCTAGATGTGTAGTCAAGCAATGGTGCAATACTTTGGGTTTTAACAATATTAAGAGGACGGTCCAGGGTCAGAGTTACGAACAATCCAGTTAATGTATTCAATTGATTCCACTTCTTAAATCCCGGGTTACTAACTGACAGAGTAAATGTAATTATGAAAACCTTTCAGTTATTCACAATCTATGCAAGCTACTTCAATCCCTATATGTCTATGGGTTAAATCACATGCACGCATTAACGATCCTGTAATGAGTTAAACTAGGCAAGCAAGTATATGTCTATCCTACTCGCAAATTGGTTCCCCGATGCCCGGGTTCACAAACTAGTTCTATTCTTTCTTATTATGTAATTAGATTCTCTCTTTCGAGTTCAACCCAAAAACCATAGATGATGCATAATTATCGAGCTCTAATAACTAAGCAAGTGAAATCAAGAAAGAATAAGTAACCCGTTATGGGATTCAATCAATGGGAATCAATCTTCAACAATCAACCTTCATGTAAAACTCTAACCCTAGAACGTAATGAAATTAGCCACACATATTCATAATCACAAGGCAAAGATTTGATGTAATAATGAATTAATTGATGTAATAGATGAAAGCTTAAGAATCATCCTTGTTCAATGAAGTATGTAGCTCTCAATATTGCTCCAAAGTCAAGAACTCCTTATAAAAACTAAGTAAAGAACTATTTATAATGTTTCCAAACCCTTAGTAATAAGTTAGACCCAATGCTAGAAGGAATAGGGGGTAAAAACGCGCACAAGGGGCGCTATAACGGGCGCCCCGCGCCTCGGAAAGCGCCCAAACAAGCAGACTCCGTCACAATCTCCCCGCTTTGGCCATGCGGCGCATGGGGAACCGCGCCTAGCCACTGCGCGCGGTAGAGCACGCGGCGCATGGGCTAGGGCGCCAGGCAAAACTGCTCTTTCTTGCTCCAAAACTAGCCTCGTGTCGTGCCTTTGTGTGCTCAATCTAATCTTCAATCAACATCCAATCAACTCATGCTCAATCAAGCTCCAAAAAGCTCCAAATATACTGAGTAACAACCTACACACGCACGACATAAAATCAGTGTAAAACCACATTCACAAGCTACAAAACGAGTGCAAAACAAGCTCAAACGTGCGGTAATATTAAGAAAACCTTGGCATAAAATGCCAAACATCACAAGCTCACAGATTCCTGTAGCAATAACAAAAACAAGCCAGTATTACTTGCAAGAATTGACTCTTAACTAGGCTGTTGCCGATCATAATGCCCTTAATTTCCCTCAGAATTCCAAAAAAGTTAGCAATTCTTTTTCCCCTTCTGGGAAATTGATCAACCTTCAACTTCTCTGCAGAAGCATCAATTCTTTTTTCTGCTATTTTCCTCCATTTCACAGCCCAACTTTTTTAATTATGAAGTTGCCAGTTTCTGTGCTGATCCGATAGCCTATCTGCAGATACTAAACAGATGAAGAGTACATACGATGGAAATAGATTAGTGTTTCTAGTTGTAGGAAAGTCGCTCTTTTTTGTGATAAAAAGGAAAGTGAGTCATCGGACACAAGGAGTAATAGTCAAACCTTGTGGGAGATTTCTGAGCATTATATACGAATGCTTCACTTGCATCATTATAAGACTCTGATAGCAGAATTCACTTGAATCAGTACGATTTGAGACAGTGAGTATGAAAAACTTGGTTGTGAGAAATGAAAAAATTAGGTCCAAAGGTTCAGAAATGAATCAAATTGAGGTACGAGAGCCAACATTTATATAAATATAAAAGCATTACAAAAAAGGTTCAATGGTCCAATAGGTACCAAATAAGTTTTTTATGTTGGAGTTTAACAGTTCATGTCATTTTCGAAAGCTTTATTTTAACAAAAAACTGCAGCATATAAAAATAGAAAATATCTACAATGACGCGCGGAATTATCACAATGATCTTAGTTTACGTGACCATTTACGGGAACTTACAACCATAAAAACGACCACAATGAAGCACAAACAATGAAAATCCTAAAATGCCCTTGATCCGGCCTAAGAACTCTCTTTCTGAAATACCAAAAAAGGTTCAATGGTCCAATAGGTAACAAAAAGAGTTCTTAGGTTAAGGTGTAATAGTTCATGTCATTTTTGTCGAAAGCTGTATTTTCTTTGTTTTGAGCATATATTTAGACAAAAGAGCTTTTTTGAGTGGCCGCCAAAATCACCTTATTTTGAAAGAGTATTTTTCATTAAAAGTACACCAGGGTGTAGTCATCTTATTGGAAAGGGTGTCGGGGATAATGCTTCGTTGAAGAATTTTACTATCTATATATATGTAAATATATTTAAAAACCACAAAAATTAGCATAAATAAAAAAAGTGTCACTATTTGGAACACGCAGTCTAGGGGTTAAGCACCTTGAAAAAGTTTAAAAAGACAAGAGTTTGAATACTACTTGTAGCATAGCTTAGCTTTTCTTATAAAAAATTTTTGAACATTTATCGATTAGAGGTTAGTACGATTTAAACCTTTGGTCTTGAGCTAACTTGAGAAATACAAAACCATTAGTGTTACTACTTATTAAAATTATAATAAAGAACTGAAAACTTTTTTTAATGTGACACCACTTGCAAAATGTTTTGGCTACGCCACTAAATGTACACTGAAAACGTGATTTAGAAGAGTGATATATTTTATATTTGACCAACTCAATTAAGATGTACTTTTGTTAGTAATTTGTGTTTTGACTATATTTTTCATAAAGTGATTTCATGGCAAAATATAAAAAATGATATGCATGTGAATTATCAACTATGCATCAATTAGCAAGGTGGCTCACAAAAATTCAGTTAAATACTAATTCGTGTTTATGAATATCTAATAAAATGTGACCACTATCTAAGAAATTATAATATTATTTGAATCGATAACAGAGCATGTAGTTATGATTTATAATTTACTGTAGTATTTAGTAACAACTTTTGGTGTGTTTGGTATAAAGAAAAATGAAAAACATTTTCTTAGAAAATAAGTGAATTTCATACTTATTTGCGAGAAAGAGCAGGTAACACGATTAGAGTGAAGGTAATCAAGAGCCAGCAACAACTGAGTCAACCATTTGCAAAAGTGAGGTTGAGATCAACAGCAAGGCCATAGTTTGTGCACCTTTCTTTCTTTTCTTTTTTAATGAACAACTCTTTATTCCTCCTCCTCCTCAAATTATACCATCACGCAACCACTGTTTTCTGTATACTCTTTCCCCGGTTCTTCATTCTTGGTCAATAGCTAAGATAAATTCGACAATGGGATTCTTGAAAAGAGCTCTTTTAACCATTTTAACAATAGCTTACTATCATTTAGCATCCACCAAAATTGCAGCTCAAGAAAGCATTGATTTTGTTCCGGCACCATCGCCGGTGCCGGAGATGGAACCGATAGTTGGAATGGATGTTGGAGCTGGGTTTGAACTCATCATGTCCTGGCCTTTACTTTGGGCTTGTCTGCTGCTCTTCTCCATACTTCTTAGTGAGAATATGTTTGCCAATATGAATATTCCAGATACATCGGCTATTGATTCTGAGCAGCACAATAACATGTTTGCCGATATTGTTAGTAATATTTATTCTGACGAACCACTTATTCCGATCGAGATGAGCCACTACGAAGACAGTCAACCACTAGCTGATATTGGTGCTTTGAGTTCAGCTGATAATGATTGGCAACATTATATTGAATCAACGGAGGAAGATGATGATAATTATGCTGCAGTTGGATATCATGTTATTGATGTGAATAATTTGGGTTTGCCTGATTCTGGAGAAAATTTGGATACCATGGATCATGGATTAAACTTAGCACATCATCAAGAAAGAGTGGAGGAAGATGATGGAGCGGGAAAATACACAGCAATTGATTTGGATAGTAATGAACTTATGGATATTCATGTTATTAGGCACACTGAATACAATGATCTTCACGCAGAGAGCAGAGGAGAAATAGATTTAGCACATGAAGATCAAAGAGTAGTTACTTCACCTGATTCGGAAGTAATTAAACATATGGGTAGTGATGGAATTAGGCACAGTACCGTGCACAATTGTCATTCAGAGCCAAATTTAGCACATGATTATCAAGGAGTGGACGAACAAATGCATTCTGTGCATAATGTCAATGAAACTAGTACACGTGTAGACGTCCAGAATTGTTCACGGAGAGACAAGAGGAAAATGGAGACAGAAAAAGAGTACTCTGGACTTACTCTTAGCAAAATAGAGCAACAATTTGGAAAGAGCCTTGAAGATGCTGCAGAATGTTCAGGGGGTAAGCTTATACCATCACTTCAATCTTGGCATTCTTCATAAAAAATTTATTACGTTTAATTTGACACAAGGGCTTTCTCTTAGTTGCATTTTCTTGCGTTTCTTGCAGTTAGTCGAAGTACATTTAAGCGATACTGTAGAGTCAATGGCATAAACAGGTGGTCAAGTAAGTTAAAAGTGCAGCCACGTGCTGCTAGTTCTTCTTTAATTGGATTGGCCACAACTGCTCCATTATTAAGTACTCCAACGGTGGAAACTATGGCTACATTTCAATTTGACAACAACACTACCATGAGCATAAAGGTATCTTACAATGGTGAGCACGTAAAGTTTCCGCTCACTCTTTCATCAGGAATAAAAGATTTGGAAGCAGAAGTTGTGAAGAGATTTGTTGAAATTGAAAGAGGAAGTTTTTCTATCAAATACGAAGATGAAGAAAATGACTGGATTTCAGTAAAATGTGATGTGGATTTACATCACGCGATGCACATTTTAAAATCGAAGGGGATAACTACAATGAAGTTGATGGTAATTGTGCGCTAGCATGACTTGGCTGATTTTTTAGGCGTGTTCCCCAGTACTTAGTGTACAAGCTTTTGTAATTTGTTCCAGGCAGCCTAAGTTGCTTGGACTTTCTAAAAATGCAATGGACGTGTGCAAGATCCTCCAAGAATTTAGTACTTGGAGGATTTGTCACACGCCCGACTGAAATTTTTGGAGTGTTCGAGCAACATACAACCGAATCAAATTTCTTGACTATAGTGGTTTTAGTTAATATCTAAGAGTACAATGTTTGTGGTTATTGCAATTGTTCTACAAGTAATTATAAGTACTTCGTATAGGATAGTATATTGTAGCTTTTGTAATCCTATTCTTATTAAAGTTCTCTTTTTTTCTTCTTCACTTTTATTCCGCTGCCACTTCTCTTTTTGTTGTTGTTGTCGTCGTCTGGTGTCCGTTGAGATACAATAATAGAAAATTTGAATTACATAAAACATCCGCTAATGACATGTACGTTCAATTTTGTTCACTGTTATTTCTGCGTAGTCCCTGTAAAATGGAATAAGCTTAGCTCCTCCTGTTTTCTTCATATCTTCATTGTTCTTGCCGCCTGATTGGCTTCTGATTCAGCAAGCTTAGCTTGTTAGAATGCTAGGTTCACATCATGTTTTTCCTTTTCCTTTTATTTCATTTATCACTTTCTTATTTCTTCATCACGAAGATATCTTGCCTAATTGACCTCAGATGGTACACTAATTATATCTGTAAAGTAACAAAGCTTTAACATGAACCTGAGGTATTTATCACAGAAGATACCTCCCCAATTCTTTGGCATTAATTCTTCACTCCTGCTTATAATTACAGAGGAAAACGAAAAGTATTTATGGTCCTGCACTTAACAAAATGAAGAAGAATACCAGTAGAGGGAGAGCTCCTACAATTTCAAAGAGAGTCATGAGAAGAAAAGGGGGGGCCGAGCAAATATTGGCGGATATGTTATTTCTTCATTGTAAGACCTTCCTGACATTTTAGTGTCAAAACTTTCACGTGAACCTGAGATTAGTATTTATCACATAAGATGCCTTCCCAAATCTTTGACATTAACTCTTTAGTCCTGCAAGCGGAAAAAAAAGAGGGAAGTCTTTATGCTCCTGCACTCTAATAACATAATGAAGCAGAATACCTGTACAGGGAAAGCTCCCACAATTTCAAAGAGAGGATCAAGAGAGGAAAGTTGGGGTGGTTGGGTGGAAGTGGGGGTGGGGGGTTAAAGCAAACAAGCGGGAAAATAAAATATTGGACGCGCAAGTGAACTTAACATTAGGCCATCAGCGATACAATTCGTCAAGATCACAAGTTCTCTCACCATGGAGGAATTGGTTTACTCGGATAATTAACAAAGAGGGCACATTATATATAACTACAATAAGGTTCAAGAAAGGTTCAGAATTAAGGCTCAAAAAAGGTTTAAAGTTCAGGTCTACACTTTATGTCCTTTTCCTAGTCATTGACAGCTTCATTCTTTATTTTATATTTCCTCGAAAGCCGTTCTTGAAAATGAAAGGAAACTATAGTGGAATAAGACAAGGACCAAGTCTGGGGGAATATACTTTTCAAATGGGCATTTAAGTTGGAATATCTTTATGTTGCGCCTAGCTTACACAACTGATAGAAGTTGTGTATAGTTCTTTAGAATTTGCCAAACTAATTACATTCAACGCATATTTTGCTCTTTTTCTTGATATCATTATTATGGGAATACCCAATAATATCATTGAATCGAGATTTCATAATATTTATACTTCCATCCTTGTTAGGCAGGCATATCCCATTAGAAGTTTAATTTAAGAGTTCTTAAACTGAATTTTAAACTGCAAATCAAAAACTACATACTCATTTATCGGTATTAATAATATTAAACTCAAAATAATGCTCACGTTTTATTAAATGTTACATTAAAATCATTAACAAAAATTAGTGTTTACCAAATTTTTGCGAGACATCTTTTAACTAATTTGACTAGAAAATACTACTACTTTTTATTTTTTATTTTTTTATTTTTTGATAAAGGAGAATACTACTACTTTTTAAAAATACAGGCAAAATAGAAATTAATTAAAAAAAAGCACTTATTAATTAATTTGACCAGACACCAACTATTTATATAAAAATAGCTCTCATACATGATACAACACCGAAAATTTGTTCGTACTCACTGTCTCAAATCCTGCTAATTGCAATGCTCAAGGATTCGGATGTAATGCTGAAAAATCTCCCACAAGGTTTGACTAATACTCCATGTATCTTATGGGATACACTTTTTTAGTATGTGAGAAAAAGAACATGCTTTTCTATAATTAGAAACACTTTTCCAGTATCATCCTATGTGTCATCTGGTTCAGTATCTGCAGATAGGCTATTGGATCAGCAGAGAAGCTGGGAACTTCTTAATGAAGAAAGTTGGGCTGTGAGATGGCGAAAAGCAGAAGGAAACATTATTGATGCTTCTGCAGAGAAGTTGAAGGTTCGTAAATTGCCCAACAGCGTAGTTAAGATTCAGTTCTTGTAAGTAATACCGGCTTGTTTTTGTTACTGTGACAGGAATCTGTGAGCTTGAATATCTCTAAACTCGGGAGGATCCAAAAAGAATATGGAATAACCAGAGAGCTTCTAGAGCAACAATTTGGAAAGAAACTCGTTGATGCTGCTAACAACTTAGGAAGTAAGCATATGCGCTACAATAGAGTAGTGGCAGAGGCAGGATTCCTACTAAGGGGTTCAACATCTACTATATATATAAAAAAATAAATTATTAACCTTGAGCAAAGGGAATTTAGATGAATCCCTTTTCACCCCCTCTAAGCTCCCGCCCCTGCAATAGAGTTACTTCACTTGAAACTTAAGCTATACTATATCTTATGACGATCTTTTTCTTTTCCTAGCAGTTGCACGAAGTACACTGAAGCGAATATGTAGAGTATACAAGATTTACAGGTGGCCGCGTCTTAAGTCAAGAAAAGAGAATTGCTCATTTTCTCAATCCACCAAGTCATTGCAAGATGTTGATAGGCAACCTGTAGTCTCTGGTGCAACAGACCAACCATGCAGTAGTTTGTCACTTGGGAGAGGCCTGAAATCCCTGACAAATTCAGAGGAGTTGGCTGTTCCCATGCAAAGTGAGAGTGTCATGAGCATAAAGGTAAATTACGGAAATAAAACAGTGAGGTTCCCACTCTCATTTTCATCAGGCAAAAAAGATTTGGAGGAAGAGGTGGAGAAAAGATTGAAAATACCAGCTGAAGAATCAGTGATCCTGTATGAAGACGAAGATAACGATAGAATATTGATAACTTGTGATTCTGATTTGCACTATGCAATGCACACCTTAAAATCATTAGATAGGACTGTGATGAGGATGTTGGTTCAGATTGAACCATAGGCAGATCAAGAGTGGTTCAGTGGGTTCTATCCAACTCGGTGTTTTTGGCTTAATGTTATGAATTATAGTGATGTCCTGGAAGACACTCTGGCAGCCACAGAGGACAAGAATATTCAACATACTACTACTGCTGTGAAAAAGAGCAAGTGTGTGAATACCTTCTAGAATGTTAGTCGATTATATTGTTGAGATTGGGGAAAAGAGAACGTGAAGAAAAGCAGGTGCGAAGCAGCGTGAAAGATGTGGAGTTAGTTATAAGTAGCAAATAACAGGCACAATTAGGTTAGGCTATTGTTGAAATATCTTTCTGCTTCCTCACCTCATTCTGTATTACTCATCTCATCCCCTTTCCTCTTAGTCAATTCCTACTGTTCAATTGCAATTTTATCAATTTAGTGTTTGTGATTTCCTTTAATGAATCAATATAGCCTAGTAGTTCTATTAAAAGTGAGTTGTTATCCCGTTTGTTTCATTGGTGTTTTCATTCGGAGGCCTTTAATGGAGGACCAAAGACTCAAGGCTCTCGTCGATGACTTGGTTAAGGAAGCATCACATTCCTTTTCAAAGAAACTTGCTGAAATCCACAGTATGTTACTAGAGGAAGTCAGTAATAAGGCATCGGCTGGACCTCACCTTCGTGATCTAACAATGGCAGTCGCACGTCCGGCAGCACCAACCCTTCATCATAAGCTAGCTCCGGTATAATTAGAATTAAAATTAAAACAATTTTTCTTTGAATAGCCCAAAATATCAGCCCCTTCGGCTTCTTTTGGCAAGTACAAATAGGCCGCAGTTGGCTTTAATCCAACATTAACCATGCTTTCAATAGAACTAGTTCTTTGAATTTGGTTATTGAACGAGCATATTTTAACAAATGTCTTATTTGTGTGAAGTCATCTCATGGTTATGCTCCTTAACGAATGTATCCATCATGAAAGGATTATTAGGAGATTGACACTTAAAGATTATCATTGCAGGACATTTAGAACGTGTGTTTATGTGACTACAAAATGTCTTACTAGATTTCCTTTACCTTTCATCTTTCTTCCCATGCCCTATAACACATGAAACGTTTCTCTAACAATCACACCACCTTTAAAATAATACTAGTATATTACCCGCGCGACGCGCGGTTGAATCGATAGAAACTAATTGCAACAAATTTTACATATCAAAGTAATAAAATGGAAGACGATACCATACAAATTTTCCGTCGTTCACTATTTTTATCACTATAGTTCACTATTTTTTCTTTTCACTAAAACTCATTCTCTAGACAATACCACAATAAGGAAGTGGAACCAATTAATGATACATTCATTCAAAACACATAAAATTTAGAAACACTAAATAATCATATATTTTGTAATATTAATGTTTCAATAACCATATAATTTGTGATGCAAACAATATGAATTCACTAATTAAAATAATAATATAGTAATAAATAACATTTAGATGAAAAATAGATTCTAACATTTAGCCGAGATACAAAACATCTCTTCTGGAGAAAGTAACTATAGGAATAGAAAATTAAAACAACTCTATCTGTAAAAGTTATTACATAATATAGTATAGTTAACATTATGTAAAATTGTCGATTAACTTATTTTCAATTTTTATATTCTCATAGAACTAAGTGTCTGCTTTTCCCTACTCATGTGCTTACATATTTGTCTTACATTGTTTGAATTGGCTCTTTAAATATAGAGATGCATAATCTTTAAATGTCCAAATGGCATAGTTCTAATTGCATTACAATTCAAAACACTTTATTACAATCAAGAGAAAAAAAAATATAAAAGATAAAAGAGTTATCTTTGAAATTTAGCATATTCTAAGATGATAACACAATTAATTAAAAGACTTGATTATGAAAATTAATCTAAGAATTATCATTTTACAAAACTCAAGCTTCCTTTAAAATATAGTCAGACACAATAAAAATCAAATATGAACATAGAACTATTGATAAGCCTTCATGTCAATTGATATACAAAAGCAACTTCTTATCTACGCCCATCCTTTGCAAAAATTTGAAATGTGGTACACCCAGCTTTCTCCAAGTAAAAAGCATATAAGTAACTCGTAAAAACACAACGCCACTAATAAAAATCATGTCACAATCTCAGCCATAAAGAGTTAATATGCTTTGTGTTTGTCATTTGGTCTTAATTTTTTGGGAAATGCTTACACTCTGTTTGGATCATTGTTACCTATTGTTTCATAATGTATTGTTTTGTATTGTATTGTATTGTATCGTACTGTATTATAAAAACAACGTTTGAATTGATTGTATTGTTTCCCGTTGTTTAGTAACATTGTTATTGTTTGTTTTGATTGTATTGTATTGTACTGTAACTAATAAGTTTACTAATATACCCTTAGTTGTTCTAAATATTAGATTAAGTAACAAATTTTCTTTAATATAATTTGAGACAGTTTATATTTACTAGTTTATCACCAACTATACCTTGTAAATATATTCATGCAAATTATAATGAAAATAATAAAAAAAATAAGTTAATAATATTAAACATAACAAAAGTGTCATCATATATTTTGTATATAAAAAAAAGAACATATGGCTTGTAATTAATGAAATCTACTAACTCAAGTTTCACGTTTTTGCTCTGTAATTAATGAAATTAAGAATTATACATTAAATAAATTAAGATAAAACGTTTAATGTAATCACACAACAAGATAGCTTGTGAATTTGAAGAGGCAGGGAACGTACAAAGTAATAAGAGAGGCAGGGAACGTACTGTATTTTGAGAAGAGGGGAGATGAGGTCAAAATAACTACTTGGGTGTATTTAAATAAGAAAAAAGGGTAGAGGGTAAAATAGGATTATAAGGTTATAATTAAGGACATGATGGGAAAGTGTAAAAACGTAACAATGCAAAACCACCAAATCGATTGTAACAAAAAGTGGGTCTTTTCATTGTTAGGTAACAACGGAACTTAACAATATAATACAACGAAATTAAAGTAACAACCAAAACAAACGTTGTAATCATAATAACAACACAATACAATACAGTGGGTAACAATGATCCAAACAAAGTGTTAAGCTCACTTGGAAGCTCATGGATTTGATAGCCACGCCACAATATATACATAACATTTGTTGCCACTTTTCTTTTCCATCTTCGATTTTGCCCCCAAGATTTTGCAGGAGCCGAAATTTTCAGAATAATCTCATCTTCTTCCTTCAAATTTTTAACCCCCAAATGGACAATGACTTGTACATGATAATCTTAAAGAACTCTTGAGATTATCTTTACCATGAAAATTTCTCTCATAAATCCAGGTACTTGGCGTTGAGTTTCATGCCAAAACTTTCATCCAGCTATCAAAACATGTAAGTATTATTTCATTTAAATACAAAGTGTAAGTGAAAAAGTAGAGCAACTCTTGATTTTCCATATCAATTTCTCAATTCCTTCGGACATTGTTTCGTTATTTTTCGTCCTAATAAAACTATTTTAATACACAAAAGGAATTAACAGTAAGGTAGTAAAATCACACGACCTTATGATTTTAAGAAACGACAATAATCTAATTCATCAAAATAAAATGAATCTATGGTTAAAGAATTGTTTTACTTTTTCCTATTAAGATACCCAGTAACATGGCTCAAACTAATTAAGCAAGAGCTCAAGCGCACCCTTGAGACTCAGAAATAGATTGAAGCCAAGAAATTTATAATTATTGTAATGGATTAACATGGTTGTAAATAATTTATAATTGTTGCTATCTTTAAACTCTGGTAGTCAAATTGCTTGTAAACAATTTTCAATTTGAACTCCATTATATGTCTCAGTCGCAATGCACTCATTCATGTATAGATCAACATTGCATGGCTGAAATTTACGTGAGAAATCAAAGTTATAATTTGGCAAGAAATTTACATTTCTTGATACAGACGAATACAGACTACCCTTTCAACATCTCAATACAAATAAATACAAAGAAATAGTAACTTGCCAAAATAAAAAAGATGAAAGAGACTCGAACATTTACATAGTTCATTACTAAAGAAATATTTTTGGGTTGAAATAGTCATTGCAAAACTTCCATGATAATCTTTACTATGAAAATTGTGCTCATTAATCCTGGTATATTTGGTATTGAGCATCAAGCCAAAACTTTCATCCAACTCCAAGTATCAAAATAATATGTAAGTATAATTTTTTCTTAAAATAACCAAATCCATTGATTATGAGAATATACTTTATGCAAAACTTAGGGTCTTGCCCATCTGAGCATTTAAGTTTTGTAGTTCTAACAACATATGAAATATCATCATGAATTTTACGACTTGTCCACAAACAAAATACTTTTAACATAAAAAGAAACAATTCATAGATTCATTAAACGACCTTTTCTTTGATAATACTTAATATCACCACTAAATAGTTTATGGTATAAACATATTACTGAATTCACAAACTAATTGAATGAAACTATATTAAAAATATCAAAACTAATTCATAATACATTTGTTAGTTCATTTGTTCTTCGCCCATTCATTTCCATGGAAACGATAAAAGTCATCTTAAAGTATAAGCTTCAAGATATTCCATACAAAATTTCCCCTTTTAAAGATGGCAATGCAAACTTACCTCACTCTGTATCTTACATAATTTTGATCTTACGTCATGTTGAAGATCTTCCTCCAAATGGCAACATGGTAACACCCTTATAAGCATGTCTTTTGTTTATAACCTACGTACAACACCAGAGCATGTTAAGATGAGGGCTAAGCGAGATGCGATTCTTGATATACTGTGGCACAATAAGAAAAAAATAAAGAACTTGAGAATTATTTAAATTCACCTAATTAAGAGAAGTTTTAGGAGGATCCATATCATGGAAGAAACCACCTTATAGTGTAACTGCAGTAGTTTCCAGATTTTACCATTTTGTTACTTATTTCCTTTTATAATTTTTTGTCCTAAAAACTGCCAAGATACAGTAGTTTCCAGATTTTACCATTTTGTTACTTATTTCCTTTTATAATTTTTTGTCCTAAAAACTGCCAAGATACATCCACATAATAGTGGATAAGAACGTGGGTAGTAGTTGTTTGAATATGAGTTAAGGAAAATAACTGCTTAATAAACCTAACATTTTTTAATAAATATAGAAAAGTACTCACTTGAAATTCGGATTCAAACTGAACCATAACATTATTTTTTTCTCACTTTTTATTTAAAATTTAAAACTAACAAACATTTCAAATTTGAAAAACTAACAACTGATTTACCTGAATTTAGTTAGTCTTTGTCCTAAATTATAACAGGTGTTGCAATTATGTTGTGCCACTTGGCTAATTATTAATGGCTAGGACTTTCCTTTTAATATATATATAGATTGTTTATCTTTTCTTACATCAAAGCCTTTGTAGTGTGAAAAATAAAAGAAAGAAGAACAAACATAAGTGCAGCAAGAACGGAAGAAGAAGACGACAACCCTATTCTAACCTCAGTTACTTTGGGTTATTGACTATTACCTTTTTTTTTTAAAACATATATATTTTATTTAAAATAGGGCTCCTAATATAGCTCAGTTTGTTTTCCAGGGTAAATTTAGCTAAAATAATTGTAAACACTCAGTGCGGGTAAGTTACTACACACAACCAAATAAACCCCTTTATATATATTTTTAACCCTTTTTTTTTTTAAATTATCCCTAAATGAATACCTTACAACACCTCTTTACTTTTCGTAGCCACTCCCTTAGGGTTTCTAAATCCCCTTCTTCTTTCCTTCTCTTTTCCCTCTTTCTAGGGTCTCCCCCCCTCCTCCCCACCCCTCTGTCTAGTTGTCCTCTTGTGCCGCTGCTACTGCTGCCGTTTTCGATTGAACCCGCTGCTGCCGGCGACGGAGCGCGTTGCTGCAATTTTTGGTTGAACCCTTCGCCACTGCTCCTGAGTTGTTGCTTCGACCGAGCTCCAGCGACCTACTGCAGCTGTTTTGTTGCAGCAGATGTGTTGTTGCTCCTGCACTGCAGAATGGTTGCAACGGAACTACTGCAGCAGCTCGCCAGAGCTCCAAAGACCAGAAGTGTTGCTTCGTCGAGCATTTTTCCTCTTCTTCTTCCTTTTTTTTTTGGGATAAATGGTTGTATACACAATCTATCCTAATGAAATATGTAGACACTGCCAAAAAAATGTGTATACACAAAATTTAACAGAAAAAAATAAGTGTATACATTGTGTATAATTGATATATCTGAGTGTATAAACCATAAAATTGAGTGTAAACATTATGTATACGTGAAGAGACCATTTGTATACACTATACTATCATTTGTACACATTATCGATTAGTTTTGTGTATACTGACCATAAAAAATAAAAAATATTCAAAAGTAAAGGGAGTGGTGTAGACTGACTGTTTTGGTAATGATCCATACTATATAAGCAAAGAAAAACTAGAAGTCAACCCCTTTTTCCAACTCGTTAATTCAGAAAAATATGTAACTAATCATATTTAGTTATTCTAGAAAATCTTAGCCTATAATTAAGGGACCGAAATTTCTACATGCCCAATAAATTAAATGTCCCCCCCCCCCCAACCCCTCGGTTCTATAATATATTAATTGAATAAATAGTACATACACAATATATTAAAGTGAATACTTATTAAATACACAATATGTATGATATTGCATATCGTGTATTTTATAAATAAAATCGATATTTTGTATGTATGATAAATAGTATATACACAATATATTAAAATATTAAGTGATAAAATATCATATAAGTTTCTTACCTTGTTTGTTTTCAAACATATTTTCAAAATATTTTTGTTTGTTTTCAAAGTATTTTTAAAATATTTTTCCTAACCGAGGGTCTATTGGAAATAGCCTCTCCATCTTGGCGGGCAATGGGGATAAGGTTTTGCATACATCTCACCCTCCACAGATGTCACGACCCATTTTCTGAACGAGCTGCGACCGGCACTCGGTACCTGAACTTGACCGAGCGAACCATTTAAACCTGCCTATGATATTCTGCTCATTTCACGTCATGCAAATGATGAGATATTTAAAATAAAACTTCAATAAACTAATTCTGAGTCAAAATCCATCTTGAAAATATATCAATAAAATAAATAATTATTCTGTCAATATCATGCAAAATGGGAAATGAAATAAATATTAATAGTTTATATTAATATTTTATATTAATATTTGATATGAAGCCGTTTTCGTAACGGAATAAAAAGACTGCATTATTTATGCAAAATTTCCAAAAAGGCAAACTGATGCCTCTGGAACGTGTATCATTTCTGGGTGTTTCCTTGAACAGCCACTTTGAAGGCTGTCTTTCATGAACAGCTACTTCACCAATGAAAAGGTATCTTTTCATTGAACAGCCACCTTGAAGGCTGCCTTTCATGAACAGCCATTTCACCAAAAGACACCTTCATGCCTTTTCACTCTAAATCTTGTGGCTATAAATAGAGAGGCATTTTGCCTCATTTTGTTAATCCAAAAATTTCATACTCTCTCTCTCTCTCATTACTTTTGCATTTGTTTTCAAAACAAAGTAAGTTCTGAGTCAGTGTGATTTGCTACCATTATTTGAGTTCGCTGTTCACTGTGATTTGAATTACCGCTATCACAGTGAGGATAATTTCATTCTATCCTGGGAGAAATTAATCCACAAACCTTGGGTAACTGTGAGGGGATTAGATTTCTTAAGGACAGGCAGTGTAGACTGTTGGCTTGGAATTTTCTACTTCATCTATTTCTGTTTTGGTCATTATCGAAAGTGCAGACATTTAACAATCTTAAGAAATCTAATTTGTATTTTGGTCTGCTAATCGATAATAGGCTGTTTGTGGAGACTAAAATCTGAAAAGATTTTCTACTCCAAATTTAATATTACGTTTTTGAAGATTTAAATACTTCAACGGATTATTAGAATTATTGTGTGTTTAATCCGTTCAGAAGATTAAAAACTTCCGGATTATTAAAATATTTATATTATTATTTGCAGTTTGAAGATATAAAAACTTCACTGTACATTAAATCAGTTTGAAGATCTAAAATCTTCACTGTACATTAAATCAGATAGTTTGAATCTGACCGTATTATTTTGTTTTTACAGAATAATGACGAGCACAGAAAATAACAACGGTGTTTCTGGTACACCAAATGCTTCTATTGGTGCAAGCTCCAGCCGCCCTGCATCTGCACCGGCCCCTGCGCCAGCACCGGCTGAAAAGCCGGGAAAGTTTGGCGGGATTGACTTCAAAAGGTGGCAGCAAAAGATGTTCTTTTATCTGACCACGCTGAGTTTGCAACGATTCATTAAGGAGGATGTTCCTGTCCCGGCAGACGATACTCCTGAAAATGAACGTTTCGTTGTTATTGAGGCATGAAAGCATTCTGATTTTCTATGTAAAAACTACATTCTGAATGGACTGGAGGACGACTTATACAATGTCTACAGTACTGCTGCAACTTCGAAGGAGCTCTGGCTTGCTCTTGAAAAGAAGTACAAAAGTGAAGATGCTGGGATGAAGAAATTTGTAGCCGCCAAATTTCTGGACTTTAAGATGGTGGACAGTAAAACTGTCATAAGTCAAGTCCAAGAGTTGCAAGTGATCATTCATGATCTCATTGCTGAAGGTATGATCCAAATTAATGCTCATATTAGAAGTATTAATTATCCTATTAATAATAAATTTCTCATTGAAGGTTTGGTCATCAATGAGGCGTTTCAAGTGGCTGCGGTAATTGAAAAGTTACCACCTTTGTGGAGAGACTTTAAGAATTACTTGAAACACAAGCGCAAGGAGATGTCACTCGAAGATCTCATTGTTCGTTTGAGGATCAAGGAAGACAACAAGATTGCGGAGAAGAAGGTTGCTCGTGGAAGTTCAACAGTAATGGGAGCAAATATCGTTGAGACAAATGATGCACCAAAGAACAACAAAAGGAAGAAACCTTCTGGACCAAACAATCAGCCGAAAAAGAAGAAATTCAAGGGGAATTGCCGCAACTGTGGCAAATATGGACACAAGGCTGTAGACTGTCGTGCCCCAAAGAATGCCAAAAATAATAAAGGTCAAGCAAACATGGTAGAAGATACTATTTCCCAAAAAGTGCAAGAGATAGATCTTTGTGCAATGATTTCTGAGTGTAACTTGGTAGGAAATCCGAAAGAATGGTGGATTGATTCTGGAGCCACCCGCCATGTTTGTACAAATAAAGATGCGTTCACTAGCTATGCTCCCGCTGGACCTAATGAGACACTCTTCATGGGAAATTCTGCAACAGCAAAGATTGAAGGTTATGGCAAGATAGACCTAAAAATGACCTCGGGCAAGGTTGTGACTCTCAACAATGTTCTTCACGTTCCAGAAATACGTAAGAACTTAGTGTCAGCTTCACTTCTCGTCAAAAACGGGTTTAAGTGTGTTTTTGTTGCTGACAAGGTTGTATTAACTAAGAATGATAGTTATGTAGGAAAAGGTTACCTATGTGTGGGCCTTTTCAAGCTGAATATAATGACTGTTTCTATCAATAATAAAGTTCAAGCTTCTTCTTACTTACTTGAGTCAAATGAATTATGGCATGCACGTTTGGGACATGTTAATTATAAAACCTTGCGGAAAATGATAAATATGGAAGTATTGCCTAAATTTGAATGTGATAAATCAAAATGTCAAATATGTGTTGAGTCTAAATTTGCGAAACATCCTTACAAATTGTTGACACCCAATTTTGTCCCGGATTTTAATTAATATCTAAATTATTTAAATAAAATCAGTTATTAAAATAAAAGGTTTTAATTAATTAAAGTCCTTTAAAGTGAATTAATGAGATTTTGGAAGAAAATGCCAAATTGCATTGTTTACCCTAAAGCCCGCTTATTCATATAATAATGGCGTTTAATTAGTTTAATTAAAAGAGAAAAAATAAAATCGTTCTTAAAATTAAATTATGTTAATCTGAATCAACTCATTTTGAATCTATGAAAGTTGAAATAAAATGCATCTAATTCTTATATTATTTACGATTGTATTTGTTTCCATTTCAAAATTAAAATTGATAAACCCGCCAAAACTTTGCTTGTAACGTATGGCAAAACAACTGAACAATTTAAATGACGCACTGAAAGTTATTGTCTGCGCTCTTTGGATATCGCACTTCTGTTAGAACTTCAACTGGGGCAGCTTTTATTTGTTGGTATATGGCGTTGAAGCAGTGATGCAGAACTACGCACGGTCTGATTCCCAAGGAGGGATACGTAGGCTCCCACATCGGGCTCGACCCTTTAGCATTTAAGTTTCCATTTTCCCCTAAGAAGGACAACTGGGGCAATTTTTGCAAAACGAGTTGGAGATGCGAAAGATCGCAACTGGGGCAATTTTGCAAAATGAGTTAGGGATGCGCAAGATAATAACTGGGGCAGAATTTTGCAAGAAGCGGCGTTGGATGTTAAAGATGAGTTGGCAATAATTTTGAAATTGGTTAAGCAAACAGTGCAAAGTCTAAGGCAAAGGACGTTCAGTTTGTTTTAAAATATGTTACAAGTTTAAGTCAAGGCAAAATTTTCAAAATGCATCTTTGACTTCATTTGCATCCGCATTAAAATATTTTATCTTGCCTCTATTTTTCAAAACCTTTGCTATTTGAGTTCATGAGCCAAGTTTCTGAAAGCAATTTGCAAATCCAAGTCCAATGAAGGCGATAAAGCAGCAAGATCAGGATGAAGTCTGCACAAATCAAACACTTCCCCTTTCCTCCCAAAAGCTAACAATTTTTCTTTGAGAGCAGGAATGTGAAAGCTTGCAATGAAAGGATCATTCACATTATGGATGTACAATTTGTTGAACTCGCATTCAAAGTTGTCTTGGAGATTGCGTCGCAATCCCTTTTCATGACTTAAAGCATTATGCTTTGTCATGAGTTATTGCCGAACAGGCGGCATTTCTACCCCTATGACTTTAATTCTTAATAGGCGACAAAGCCGAGGCTTGTTTTGTGTTTTCAAAACTAAGCGAAATAGGGCATCGCTTTGTTTCAGGCTATAATCCGCACAAGGCTATCCTTGCCGGATTGTCTCTACATTTGATTTATCAATGGCTATCGCACTGACTACATCTCCGCATTACTTTGCTTTGCACTTGCTTTGAATTATGCTTTCACACTTTCTTTAAAATTAACGCCTTGCTTTACTCTTTCAGGTTGACCGTCAGCTACGAGGATTCCTTTTGTTGGACTATCGCGCCTATTGATTCGCCAAATGGCTCTTGCATTGCTCTACATTCCCGCACTGCTTTTCTTTGCACTTATTTTGAATTATGCCTTCGCACTTGCTTTAAAATTGATGCCTTACTTTACATTTTTCAGGTTAACCACCAGGCGGGGCTTCTCTCTTGTTGGACTTTCACGCCTGTTGATTTGCTAAATCGCTTTGGCGTTGCTTTACATTTCACGATAAATTGCCTTGCACTTGCTTTCAATTATGCCTTTGCACTTGCTTTCAATTATGCCTTTGCACTTGTTTTATATTATGACTTGCTTTACTTTTAGTATAACAGGTCAGCCCTGAGACCCTCCTTGCTTTGTGCCGGACTGGATCACCAGCTGATTTGTAGACAATCAATTCCAAGACCATCCTTGCTGCGTGCCCGACCGGCTTGCCAGTTGATTTGTCAAGATGTTCCAATTGCCTTGCACTTGCTTTCAATTATGCCTTTGCACTTGCTTTCAATTATGCCTTTGCACTTGCTTTATATTATGACTTGCTTTACTTTTAGTATAACAGGTCAGCCCTGAGACCCTCCTTGCTTTGTGCCGGACCGGATCACCAGCTGATTTGTAGACAATCAATTCCAAGACCCTCATTGCTGCGTGCCCGACCGGCTTGCCAGTTGATTTGTCAAGATGTTCAAATTGCCTTGCACTTGATTTCAATTATGCCTTGCACTTGCTTTCAATTATGCCTTTGCACTTGCTTTCAATTATGCCTTTGCACTTGCTTTATATTATGACTTGCTTTACTTTTAGTATAACAGGTCAGCCCTGAGACCCTCCTTGCTTTGTGCCGGACCGGATCACCAGCTGATTTGTAGACAATCAATTCCAAGACCCTCCTTGCTGCGTGCCCGACCGGCTTGCCAGTTGATTTGTCAAGATGTTCAAATTGCCTCGCACTTGCTTTCAATTATGCCTTTGCACTTGCTTTATATTATGACTTGCTTTACTTTTAGTATAACAGGTCAGCCCCGAGGCCCTCCGGGCGGAGTATCTCACCAGTTGATTTGACAAGTTGCTCCCGCATTGCTTTACATTCCGCAGCAAAATCGCATCGCACTTGCTTTACTTTGAGTAATAAGGATCAGCCCAAAGGTTCTCCGGGCGGGGCGCCTCGTCAGTTGATCGAAGGAAGAACTTATCGATGATACCGCAACCCGCATTGACAATCTTATCACTTTATCTATTTCCTATTCCAATTATTACAGCTTATTAGCAGTTGCACGCTTACCGCTTGTTGAAATTATTGCAGGATTTTTAGCAGCACCGCAGCAGCGTTTGGAGAATAAAATGGAGCTTTGCTTAGCAATGAACCGGGGCAATCGTTGATATGAGCTGGACTCGTCAACGAAGACCTGAAGAATCGCACCCGCATAAGTCATCCACCCTAGTGGTAAGTCTCTTGTTAACCCTGAGTCTGAGGTTTGAGATTGAAGACAAGATGGCTCGGTTATCGAGGTGAAGTGGAAGCTATGTCCGTGTAAACCCCTCTTTATGGGTGTGTCGTGGACCACATTTTCATAACCTGGGTGGTTACAAGCCTTTTTTCCCGCACCTGAGTAGTCGTTACTATCTCGTCTTTGATTTTCAAATCGCGTCGAACTACATATGGCCTGATTCTCTTTCAGCCCGAGATATGTAGGCAACTCGGAAACCGCAGCTCGGCCATGTTCATAAGCCTCGCATTTTGATCCTAGGAATCAGAGTCTTGGCTTTACCGTGACAAAATTGGCTTTCACGTCAACTTTCTTTACCCTGAAAACTCTTTCATCCTTTTCGGGTAAAGAGGGGCAGCTGTTGACACCCAATTTTGTCCCGAATTTTAATTAATATCTAAATTATTTAAATAAAATCAGTTATTAAAATAAAAGGTTTTAATTAATTAAAGTCCTTTAAAGTGAATTAATGAGATTTTGGAAGAAAATGCCAAATTGCATTGTTTACCCTAAAGCCCGCTTATTCATATAATAATGGCGTTTAATTAGTTTAATTAAAAGAGAAAAAATAAAATCGTTCTTAAAATTAAATTATGGTCTGTTTTCGCAAAACCTTATAGGCCCTATACAGCCCATACCCATTTTTCCTTCTCCACCCTTATTCTAAAACCCTACCTCTCACCCCTATATATACTCCTTTATCTAAAACCCTAGCCCACAATCACACTATTGATCTCCCTCATCAGCCCCTCACCCATTTTAATTAATGGATCAGCCCCTCATTCTTATCGATCTCCTTTCCCCTATACATTTTCCCTCTTCTTTCTCTATACACGCCATTACACACTAACTAGCAGAACATAGGGGAGATCGGGGGTGGGGTTACAGATCGAAGAGACGGGCGAGGGAGGTTGAACGAAGCAACGGCAGTGCTAACACCACCGTCGGCATGGTGGTGACGCCGCAGTTTCGTAAGGGAAACTGCCGGCAGTCGCCCCTCCTTCCTTTCAATTTTATGTTGGTTTCTGTTGTGATTTGTCACAGAGATATCGTTTGTTGTTGTTTGTTGTTACTGTTTCCGTTGACCCATTTGTTTTGGTTGTTTATGTTGTACTGCTGGTGGTCTTGTTATGTTGGCTCTCTATATTTAAGGCTGGAAATAGATACTTTGATTATGGGTCCTCTTCGATTTCGGCTGATTTGTGATCGGAATCGAAAGGTGTTGTGGAGTTGAAGTGACGCCGCTTCGGCCGGCTGTCGCTCCTCCACCGTTCTTGACCGTTGCTATTCCTTTACCTCATTTGTTCTTGGGTTCGATCGGGTGTCCACTGATTATTGCTATGTATTTCTCCCTAATTTGTTTATTGCAGATTTGGTTTCCCTGTATCTCTGTTTGGTTGCGATTGAAAGTGAACTATTGGTGATGGGGTTGCAGCGATGCCATCCACTGGTGGTTGCTCCTCCATCTTGCCGTTTGTGCTGTTTATCGGAGATGTGCCCGGATTCTGGCCGGCGATGACATTGTTGCCTAGGTCTTTGATTGGCTTCTGTTTAACTTGCATATGTTTTGGGTTTTCGTTATTTTCTTTGGCTCGATCCTTGTTGCTTGGTTCCCACAGCTCTTTGTGACCTTTGCCTTGACTGTTACTGATCTTCTCTTTGAGAAAATTTGGCAAATCCTTTTGCACTTGGACTTTGATTCGAACAGTGACGGTGAATCGTGATTACCAAATTGGCCTATGAAAATATTTAGTTTGAGGCTTACGGACTGATTCGAACGGATACTACACCGTTTTGGCCGATGAAAAATACATATACGCGTATTGAGGCCTACACAAGGAATTGACGGATAATGAATTGACGGATTTTGAACATGATACTACACTTGATCCGTCCCGTTCCCGTGTCCCTAAAGCAAAAGGCGATGATGAGTGCATTTTAATGCTAAGCAAGTTGAATAGAGTAGTGGGTTTGGTGCTTTGGCATGGCAACACGGCCCGGGCTCCGTGTTTGCAACCGTACCAAATCCCGAGCCTCTACATGACGCGCCATACAAATCTGAGCCTAAATTTTGCAAAACACAAACCCCCTTACTATTATTATTATTATTATTATTATTATTATTATTATTATTATTATTATTATTATTACTTTATTACTTTAGTATTATTATTATATATTTTATTATTATTACTTTATTACTTTAGTATTATTATTTTATTTCCATTAGTTATTACACTTTATTATCGTACTAATCCAATTTTATTTGTTTGTTTTGCGAGGTATATTTTGGCATGAACTCCACGGGATCGAGTTGGTAAAATTCAATTGGGGATTGCTTGCATTGCATTGGAGCCGCTTGGGTTCAAGTCGGGGCTCAAGCTTTCAAGAAAGCGAAGATCTAGGAAAATTTTAAAAAAATGCTTTGTTGAGTCATGTGATGTTTAGACTCATGGGCATAATGTATAAAAATAAATTCAAGGCTCCCGCGAGTTTGCCAATGTTCGGGTTCTTCTTCTAAACCTCCTCTTTTCCCATCCTTAGGAATTGCATGTCTTTAGGAATTCCCCGTAGATAATTAATTGTTATTGAATAATTTGTTTGATTGTTTATGAATGAATGATTAGTCAGTTATTGAGTTATTTTCTGAATAGTTTATTTCTTTAGAATCTCCATCTTATTTATGAATTGTGAACCTTTTAGTTAAATAGCGCGTGCAATTGAATCCGAAAATGATTAAGCAAATAACTTGATTTCAAAATTCAATAAATTGCAACTTCTTTCCAATTAATTAGATTTTCCCTGTTAGCAAAATTGCAACCTTTTCAAGTCTAAGTTCATTTAAATCCCTATCCCTTTAAAGCATAATTTAATGTAATTTTAGAATTTTGGCATTAATTTTAAGACTTTTAGATTAATTTTTGAAAGTTGCATTTTAAGTTATTTTGTGAAAACCGAAGGATTAACCACATTTTGTGGATTTTCGAAAGTGCTTTCAAATTGAAACCTTCTTTCGAAAATAATTGAACCTCTTACTTAGAATCTCTGAAAAGACCATTTTCCTTAAAACGGAGTGCTTGCACGCACTATTTAATTAATTGGTTCCTAATTCTCCTAAATTAGGTGGCGACTCCAAAGAAAGCCCTTTGGAATCCCATTTTGTTGAACATTATACCCGAAACCTATCTTTTCTTAAAAGAAAGGGTAATTTTTGGGGTTCAACACAAATCACTTGAAAGGAATTCCGAACCTTTAGACTTAATTCATACGGATATTTGTGATATGAAGTCAATACCATCTCGCGGTGGAAAGAAGTATTTCATAACTTTTATTGACGATAGCACTCGTTACTGCTACGTTTATTTACTTAGTAGTAAAGACGAGGCTATCGATGCATTCAAGCAATACAAAAATGAAGTTGAAACACAACTTAACAAAAGAATAAAAATGATAAGAAGTGATAGGGGCGGTGAATACGAATCTCCTTTTGAACAAATATGTTTGGAATATGGCATTATTCACCAAACTACTGCCCCTTACACGCCACAATCTAATGGGATTGCGGAAAGGAAAAATAGAACTTTAAAGGAGATGATGAATGCCTTGTTGATAAGTTCGGGTTTACCCCAAAACTTATAGGGGGAAGCTATTCTTACAGCTAGTCGAATACTTAATCGTGTACCCCACAGCAAAACACAATCCATTCCATATGAAAAGTGGAAGGGAAGAAAGCCAAGCTTGAATTACCTCAAAGTGTGGGGGTGTTTGGCAAAGGTACAAGTTCCTAAACCTAAAAGGGAAAAGATAGGACCAAAAACCGTTGATTGTGTTTTCATATAAAAGTGAATATGAATCGTCAAGTGTCAGCACAAAACGACCAAGAGAAGGTACAAAAGGAAGTATGCCAAATAATGATAATCCAAGACGTAGTAAACGTCAAAGGACGTCTACTTCTTTTGGACCAGATTTTATGACTTTCCTATTGGAAAATGAACCTCAAACTTATAAAGAAGCAATGGCTTCTTCAGAGTCTCCATATTGGAAAGAGGCAGTCAATAGTGAGATTGAATCCATTTTAAGCAACCACACATGGGAGTTGGTTGATCTTCCTCCTGGGAACAAACCTTTAGGTTACAAATGGATTTTCAAAAGGAAAATGAAAGCTGATGGTACTATTGACAAATACAAGGCTAGACTGGTCGTTAAAGGTTAAAGACAAAAAGAGGGCCTTGATTATTTTGATACATGCTCTCCAGTAAGCAGAATTACATCCATACGGATGCTAATAGCTTTGGCCGCCGTGTATGATCTTCAAATCCATCAAATGGATGTAAAGACAGCCTTCTTAAATGGAGATTTGGAGGAAGAAATCTACATGGAACAACCTGAAGGGTTCGTGGTTCCTGGGAAAGAAAAGAAGGTATGTCGACTTGTTAAGTCTCTTTATGGACTAAAACAAGCACCAGGCAAAACTGCTCTTTCTTGCTCCAAAACTCGCCTCGTGTCGTGCCTTTGTGTGCTCAATCCAATCTTCAATCAACATCCAATCAACTCATGCTCAATCAAGCTCCAAATACACTGAGTAACAACCTACACACGCACGACATAAAATTAGTGTAAAACCACATTCACAAGCTACAAAACGAGTGCAAAACAAGCTCAAACGTGCAGTAATATTAAGGAAGTCACAACTAACTCCCCAACCTAGGTAGAACAGGTCTGCCTATGACTATGGTTGATGCCGATCATTGAACCAATGCGCACACGACTACCATGGATCCACAACATGCCAATAATTTACCAAAACCAAAAACATGAGAACAACCACCCCAAAATAGCTCAAGTGCACAAACTCAACTTAATGCAACCATGCTCCCACAAAATCACACCTATCTACTCAATCAAGAACCATCAACTTTACCTATCTCATGCAACCACGTGCCCTCACCAATATGAAAGAGAGTGCCCCCCCCCCCCCCCCCAAAGATCACACACAAAAATAAATATCATGAATAGAACGGGGGCAATAACAAATGAATTCACTCACTCTCATGAAAGGCTCACATGTCACACACAACGTACCATAGGCTTACCCGTAGTGTAGGACTCCATTAATGTAGGCTCACTCCAATCGGGATTAACTAGGACTTTAGAAAGGTCGTAATGTAGGCTAAGGTGCGGGTAGGATACATATGGTAATAGTGACTACCTCCCTAAGCACTTTGATACATCACATTTATTTCAAACACAATTCTCAACAAGCCACCCAATCAACAACTATCACACATACACCTTCTCAACAAGTAGCATATTTTCTTTTTAAGCACACACTAGCAAGGAAGGGATATCTTTCTCTTTTTTTTTTCTCTTTGCTTCACAATTTTTTTCTTTTCAACTTTGCTATCTTTTCTTTTCTTTTTCATTTTTTCAATTTCATTAACTTCCAACCTTGCCAATGTTTTTCACTACTTCACAATTTTCACAATTATTCCCCTTCATTAGCTCCACTCAAGAACATCCCAAACTCTAACCACAACTCCAAAGTAACAACACCATATTAACTAAAGTGCTTAAGGAGTAAAGGGCCAAAAGAGACAATTTAGAACAAACGGGTAGGCTCGGGGTCTGGGTGCCAACAAAAAGGGTCAAAGAAATCACAACAACAATTTTTTCAAGGTATATATGTAAGGGTAGGCAAATCAAGAGAAGGCCTTGTATCATTTCCCGACTAGAGCAAACCTAGGATTTCGCTTTGCACACACACGGGGCAAGTTCTAGACATTAATATGCAACATGGAGCAAACAAGAACATGCCTCACACACACATTGCACATGGTCCACACAAAAAGGTTCCATCAACAACTCTCAACCAAGCTTCTAGAATGCAACTTGTGGAAATTTAAGCACTCATGCACAAAGGTTAACAATCAAGTCAAGCAAGCGGACTCAAGCATCTCAAGGGGGTTGTTCCATTTTTTTTCTTCTAGGCATGCATCAAATTAAAACCAAGGACACCACAAATAGCACATGCAATCAAGTTCAAGTCCACCGGTATCAAACAAATCAAAGGCACCTAGCATTCTACCTTTGTCCTTAGCCTAGGATCATCTACAACTAACTATCCTAATCCTAAAAATAAAAAACTACCCGGTTCAAAGGCCTCCCCGTGGAAAAGAACCGTGGCCATAAGAAAAACCACGTGGCGGATAACATGTACCACTAATAAAACTAAAAGGAAAATCTTTTTGGAATTTTTTCATTGGTTTTCTAATTTTTTCAATTTATTTTTTTTATATATTAAAGCAGGAAACAAATAAAAATAACGTCAAGTGACAAAAGAAAAATCCTACGGTACATGTATCCTAAACCTCAAAAATAGATAAAATAGATAAATGGCAGTACCCCACCCCACACTTAAACTAAGCAATGTCCCAGTGCGACAAAGAAGTAAGTGCAAAAGTAAAAGTACAAGAAAACTGCCCTGAAATCCGGGTGGTGCGCAGGAGTGGGGACCTAGGCCTCCTCCTCATCAGAGCCACCGCCCTCAGCATCAGTCTCATACTCACTGTCCAGATCATTAGCAACAACATCCGAATCCGTGTTCTCATCCTCCCCCGGAGGCACCACTCTAGCTTGAGTCATGCCCAGCAGACTCTTCGAGGTCTCCAGGAGAGGGACAGTGCGGTCAATAGCAGCAAAATCTACGCCCGACCACCGGGCCATCTGCTCCATCATCAAGTACTGACACGCAGTCAAGTTGGCGTCTGCCTCCCGCCACTCGTCTGCCGTCAGCTTCACCGGAGCCGTGGTGATCACACCCTTGACCGAAGCAATGTTTAAGGCTTCCCTATGTCAGGGACAATGCGATCCCCAATCTCATCTACGGAGACGCCAGACTGCTCCAAGTAACGGGTCAAGAGGTTCCCAAAGTACAATCTACTACATGAATCAGACTTCCGTTGCTCTTTCATAACGCGCAACATGTAGTAGCCAATGTTCACTGGCCTCCCAGTCATAAAGAAGTAAATCATGCACGCCCGAGTCTTGGTGACCTCGGAATAATGAGATGATGGTAGGATGCGTGCATTAATAAACCTCATCCACACACGAGCCGGCTTAAGGAACTGCGAGAAGTGCATAAGCTTGTGTCTCCCGACCGCACTGCGCCCCCACCTATGAGGTAGAGTCCTCGCCACATAGGGTATCCCACAGAGCCTTGTAATCCGGCTTTTTGATATACTCCCTCAAATCATCATAGTCGGGGTCCTCAACCCCCAAAAAGGCATTCAATGCCGTAGGATCCAACTTCACCTTCACTCCCCGCACTGTCACCATATCATCATCTTGCCATGCTTCCTCCGGCTCCCAGTTGGCATACAATTCTTGCACCATATCCAAGTTGGCGTGCCCCGGACTCTCAAACACATAGTCCCACTTTAGGGCAATGATCGCCTCGGCCACACTTCTAAATTTTTGTATCACCCGTCTTTTATCAATGGCTTGCTCGGGTATGTATCCCGCAAGCCGCACACTCTTATACCATGTTTGACATTCACCCTTCTTGACAAAAGGGATGCCATAACGGGTCTTGCCTCCGGGACGTGGTATCGGCACCGCTCCTTAGGCATCTTTGCTTTAGCCTTTGCCTTGGGCTTGGGCTTGGCCGGTGCCTTGCCCTTTTGTGTTGTGGAAAAAGGCCCGGCTTGGGGTGCTCTCCTCGGGCCCGCGGTGGATGAGGAACTAGCTTTATGAGGTGTGGCGACCATGGTACCTACACAAACACAAAGATCAATGTGAGAGGTATAGCTAAGCACCAAAAATACAATTCAAGCTCCATTGGTAGGGTACCACCCCACACTTATCACACATTCTATGTGTCAAGCACTCAACTTAATGGCACAAGAAACCCCACACTTGAGCAAAACTAGCCTTGGGCAAAATATGCCACATTTTTAAATTTTCAAGATTGAGCTAGTGTGGGTGCCTCATGATCAATTTTTATGTGTGTGCAACACCTAGTGTCCATAATAAGCCTAAGGAATGCATTGCTACTCAAGAATTCACAATGTTATTGAATTTGTATCATTGAGGCTTTTTCACAAACACCTAGTGTGCACAACTTTAAACTAGCAATTTCAATGGATTTTGTAATGCGCCAACCCTCCCAAATTGTTGGGAGATCTCTTTTTACAAGTCACAAGTTATATACCAAGCATCATTGACAATTTAAGCTCAACAAGATTGAATCTTTATGCACAAGCTTGTAACTAGGTAGCAACTTTTCATGAACAATAATGAATGCAACTTACATGTTATTGAGAGGGAAAAGTAGGAATGTACTTACTTGAATGTGTTAGAGTTGATTGCACAAAGAATTGGAATGATTCCAAGTGGTGGGAGTGACTTAGGGTGTGCTTAGAGAGTGTTTAGGATGAAAATAGTGAAGAAAAGGGGTGTAGAAATCGGGATATAGAGCATGGGGTTCAAGGAATTGCGGGTCAAAACCCGTTGACCCGAGTTTTTTAAAAAATTTCGCCTGCCGCGTTTACCTCCACGGCGCAGGCCTGTAGCGCGCAATATTATTGATGTTCTGCCAAGCTTAGCGCGGTGGGAGGCGCGGGGCGCTCCCAACAACGCCAAGCCTCATTGCTTCAGCTTTTTTCTTGCGCTTTGGGAGGCGCGGGGCACTCCAGAACGCGCCCGAGCACGTTTTTTCGCACCGATTTTCGATTCTAAGTACAAACCCAAGCGTGGGACATGTCTCGAGACGTCCCATACCCCTCAATGCATGCATTTCACCTTGTTTAGCTCACCCGATTCCTGCAAAAACGACACATAAAAACAACAACTACGTGACACTATAAAATGAAAAATACTAAACTATTACAAGTACAAGCTCGGGTTGCCTCCCGAGAAGCGCCTTATTTAACGTCGTGGCACAACGGGTATGGATCAAGGGTCCCTCAAAGTGATGGAAGTGCGGTGATTCACCGCACCACCACAATAACGTTTCACCCTTTGACCATTAACCAAAAATGTGTTCTCCGAATCCGGGGTTCTCAATTCAACCGCTCCATGTGCGGTAACACGAACCACTTCAAAAGGCCCCGACCATCTCGACTTCAACTTGCCCGGAAACAATTTCAACCTCGATTTGAACAACAATACAAGCTGCCCGGGCTCAAAATAACGACGCTCAATGTGCTTATCATGCCATTTCTTGGTCCGCTCCTTATATAATTTCGCATTTTCATACACATGGAAACGGAACTCTTCAAGTTCATGCAATTGGAGCATCCTCTTCTCACCCGCTAAGGCCATATCAAGGTTGAGCTTTTGAATTGCCCAATACGCCTTATGCTCTAATTCAACCGACAAGTGACAAGCCTTACCATAAACAAGCCTATATGGAGAGGTTCCAATAGGTGTTTTAAATGCAGTTCGATAGGCCCATAGAGCATCATCTAACTTCATAGCCCAATCCTTCCTCGAGGCATGCACAGTCTTCTCAAGGATTTGCTTGATCTCTCTGTTAGACACTTCCACTTGGCCACTAGTTTGGGGATGATAAGCAGTAGCCACCTTGTGGCGAACCCCATACTTAGCCAATAACTTATTGAACAACCGGTTACAAAAATGCGTACCTTCATCACTAATGATAGCCCGCGGTGTCCCAAAACGAGTGAAAATATTCTTCTTCACGAACTTCACCACCACACTCGCATCATTTGTTGGAAGTGCAATGGCCTCCACCCATTTAGATACATAATCAACTGCTACAAGGATGTATTTATTGCCCATAGAAGGTGGGAATGGACCCATAAAATCAATACCCCAACAATCAAACAGCTCAATCTCCAAGATATTGTTCAAAGGCATCTCGTGACGCCTAGTAATAGTACCCGTTCTTTGGCAACGATCAAAGTGCTTCACTAAGGCATGAGCATCTTTAAATAAAGTAGGCCAAAAGAAACCAGATTGAAGTACCTTTGCAGCTGTTCGATCTCCACCAAGGTGGCCACCATAAGGAGAGGAATGGCAGCTCTGTAGAATCGGCTCTACTTCTTCCCTTGGAATACATCTCCTAGCTAGTTGATCAACTCCTATCTTGTACAAATAGGGCTCATCCCACACATAAAATCTGCTCTCATGAAGGAGTTTACGCTTTTGCTCAGCAGTAGCCCCAGGGGGATACACATCACTCACTAGAAAATTCACCATGTCAGCATACCATGGCGCTTCAACTTCATCTAGAGCAAAAAGTTGCTCATCAGGAAATACTTCTTTAATCTCAGGCCCCTCATCTACATGATCTTTATTCTCCAGCCTTGACAAGTGATCAGCTACTTGATTCTCAGTCCCCTTGCGATCTCGAATTTCAACATCAAACTCTTGCAGTAGGAGAACCCATCTAATGAGTCTAGGCTTGGAGTCCTTCTTTTCAAACAAATACCGAATTGCGGCATGATCAGTGTAGACAACAACACGAGTGCCAACCAAATAAGATCTGAATTTATCAAAAGCATAAACCACGGCTAACAACTCCTTCTCAGTGGTAGTATAATTATACTGGGCTGCATCAAGCGTCTTGCTTGCATAATAAATGGAGTGAAAGATTCTTCCAATTCTTTGGCCTAGAACAGCCCCAATAGCATTATCACTCGCATCACACATCAATTCAAACGGCAAAGACCAGTCAGGAGCAATGATGATTGGTGCGGTCACCAACCTTTTCTTCAACTCTTCAAATGCCTTGAGACAAGCATCATCAAACACAAATTTCACATCCTTCTCTAATAATTTGCACAAGGGAGTGGAAATTTTTGAGAAGTCCTTTATGAAACGTCTATAGAACCCTGCATGTCCCAAGAAACTACGCACCCCCTTAACAGAGATAGGTGGTGGTAATTTCTCAATAGCCTCAATCTTCGCTTTGTCAACCTCAATCCCTTGCTTTGACACCTTGTGCCCAAGTACTATGCCTTCTTGAACCATAAAGTGACATTTTTTCCAATTCAGCACCAGATTTGTTTCTTCACAACGGCTCAGCACAGCATCAAGATTTTTCAAGCATTCATCAAAAGAGTCACCAACCACTGAGAAGTCATCCATAAATACCTCCACAAATTTTTCCACCATATCAGTGAAAATAGCCATCATGCACCGCTGAAAAGTCCCCGGGGCATTACACAACCCAAATGGCATCCTCCTAAATGCATAGGTGCCATATGGACAAGTGAAAGTAGTCTTCTCTTGGTCTTCAGGGGCTATCACAATTTGATTGTAGCCCGAATACCCATCCAAGAAACAGTAATACTCATGGCCTGCAAGTCTATCCAACATCTGATCAATAAAAGGGAGTGGGAAGTGATCTTTCCTGGTGGCTTTGTTCAGCTTCCTATAATCAATGCAAATTCGCCACCCTGTAACTGTTCTTGTAGGAATCAACTCATTATGCTCATTCTTCACCACTGTCATGCCCCCTTCTTAGGAACACATTGCACTGGACTCACCCACTTGCTGTCAGAGATAGGAAAAATAATACCAGCATCCAGCCACTTGATAACTTCTTTCTTCACCACCTCCTTCATAATTGGATTTAGCCTCCTCTGCTGCTCTATGGATGGCTTATGATCTTCCTCCAAGAGAATTTTATGCATGCAGAAAGAAGGACTAATCCCTCTAATATCAGCAATAGTCCAGCCAATAGCTCTCTTGCGCTCTCGCAATACCCGCAACACCTTCTCAACCTGCACATCAGACAACAAAGAAGAAAGGATCACGGGCAAAGTATTACCTTCACCCAAATAAGCATAACGTAAATGTGCGGGTAAAGGTTTGAGCTCAAGATTAGGAGCTCTCTCAATAGACGGTTTAGCAGGAGTTAAGGTCAACGGTCTATCAATCTCCTCAAATTTCTTCCACCCTGGGATGAATCTACTCTGCATGTTAAGAACCTCCATATATTCTTCAGTATCGTCATCCTTCAGGATATCATCATCTTCACATAAGAGTGCCCTTTCTAAAGAATCAACATTAGAAGCCAAGAATGACCTCTCATCAACAGTCAACTCATCATCTATCACTTTTACCATGGACAACTCTTCATAATGAGAAGGAAGCTGGGTAGCTCTGAACACATTAAACACAACTTCTTCCCCATTTACCTTCATGATCATCTTACCAGCTCTGACTCTAATAACAGCATCAGCAGTAGCCAAAAATCCTCTTCCCAAGATGAGAGGAACCTCAGGGTCAGCTTAGTAATCAAGAATAATAAAATCCACATGTAATATAAACTGACCCACTTGTACAAGCACATCCTCAATAATCCCCTCGGGGCATGTCAATGATCTATCAGCCAGCTGCAAAGTCACAGTAGTGGGTGGTGGCTCACCCAGGCCTAGCTTCCTGAAAACTGAAGAAGGTATTAAATTCACACTAGCACCCAAATCACATAAAGCACGACCAACCTCATGTTCCCCAATTTTCAAGGGAATGGTAAAGCTGCCAGGATCCTTCAATTTCTGAGGAAGCTTGCTTCTAACTCTGGAACTACACTCCTCAGTGAGTGCAACTGTCTCAAACTCAGTCAGTCTTCTCTTGTTAGCAACAATGTCCTTGATGTATTTAGCATATTTGGGAACATCCCGCAAAAGCTCCACCAAAGGAATATTTACCTGAATTTGACTCAATATCTCCAAGAATTTCTTGCATGCTGCATCAACTTTCTGCTTCTGAAGTCTCTAAGGGAAAGGTGGTGGTGGTCTCACAATAGCAGACTCGGGTTGCTTTGCTATCACTTTCTCTACTTCTTTCTCCACTTCCCTATCAGCATTTGGCTCTAACTCACCAACAGACTTCTTTGGCTTTGGAGGAACTTCTTCCAGAGCTCTTCCATTCCTCAAAGTAACTGCTTGCACAAATTCTCTAGGATTCTTCTCTGTATCGCTCGGTAAAGCACCCCGAGGTCTGTTGTTTTGTGCTTCAGCTAGCTGCCCCAATTGTCTCTCAAGATCTTTCTGCGCATTGCTCAAATCTTTAATTGTTTGTGCCTGAGATGCTGAATTATCCATGAGCTTTTGCTGCCCTGCAAGAATTTTCTTAAGCATATCCTCAACTGAACTAGACTGCTGCGGCTGACTCTGCGACTGTGACCCCTGTTGTGGCACATTTTGGGATCTCTCATTGCCTTGAGGCTGCTCACGATTATCCCTCCAAGAAAAATTTGGGTGACTACGCCAACCCGTGTTATAGTTGTTACCATATTGATTGCGATTCTGACCCTGTGATCTGTTCTGATTACCCACATAGTATACTGACTCTGGATTAGATGGACAGACGTCAGTAGCATGATCCTCTCCACAAACCTCACAAAAGACTTGAAGTTGTTGCACTGGAGCTGCTGGTTGTTGTGTCTGCGGCAGAGTCAGCTTGCTGATTTGATTGGAAATAGCATCCATTTTCGCCCTTAGCTCTGAAACTGCATCCAATTGAAGTATCCCAGCAGACTTCTGCGTAGTAGCTCTACCAACACCCTGCCAATCAGGATTGCTCTGCGAAAACTTGTCAAGTAAATCATAAATTTGATCAAAGTTTAAAGCCAGTACTTGACCTCCAGCAGCAGCATCTACCACAATCTTCGTGTGTGCATTCAACCCCTCAACAAAAGTGTGTGCAATAACCTCATTGGATTGGTTGTGGTATGGACAATCCCTCAATAGAGCCTTAAATCTCTCCCAGGCTGAGTACAAAGATTCTCCGTCTAACTGTCTGAATGACATGATTTCACTCCTCAGCCGGGCTGTCTTGGCAGATGGATAAAATTTAGCCAAAAATTTCTTAGCCAAGTCCTCCTAAGTAGTGATAGACCCAGGCTTTTCAGCCTTTAACCACTTCCTTGCTGTCCCAATCAGTGAAAACGGGAACAGAGTCAAACGAACATAATCAGTAGGCACACCCGAGGGTGTATAAGTATCACTGATCTCCAGAAAGTTTTGAATGTGTTGCTGCGGATCCTCATGAAGTAATCCAGCATATTGCCCTGTCACATGCAGCAACTGAATCATGTCGGGCTTGATCTCAAAGTGCCCGGTAATAGCGGGCTTCACAATACTTGACGCTACTCCCCCCAGGCTGGGAAGAGCAACATCTCGCACTGCTATTGCTTGTTGTTCTGCCATTTCAATAGGTAAAGAAACAGGTACGATTGCTAGTGCTTCTCGATCTCTTGCTTCTTTTCGTAACCTTCTCAAGGTTCTTTCAGGCTCGGGATCAAAAGGTGCGAGTTGTTCGTCCTTTTTATTCCCTTGCATGCAAAACCTGTAGCCTGAAATAGCACAAGACACTCAACAAAAAATTAAACCTGAATAGAAATTAAGTAATCGTTCAAAAAGAAATTAGTCAGTAATAGTCCCCGGCAACGGCGCCAAAAACTTGTTGCTCCCAAACGCACACGCAAGTATACGCGGTCGCCAAGTAATAAGTGACAAAGTCGAGTATCGTTCCCACGAGGACTGTGCAGACTAATACTTAGTAAACAATTTCTAACAACTATCCAGGGGTCTTGTTCTTTGATGGTGAGAGTTTTGTAACCAAAAAGCAGTAATTAAAGTGCTAGATGTGTAGTCAAGCAATGGTGCAATACTTTGGGTGTTAACAATATTAAGAGGACGGTCCAGGGTCAGAGTTACGAACAATCCAGTTAATGTATTCAATTGATTCCACTTCTTAAATCCCGGGTTACTAACTGACAGAGTAAATGTAATTATGAAAACCTTTCAGTTATTCACAATCTATGCAAGCTACTTCAATCCCTATATGTCTATGGGTTAAATCACATGCACGCATTAACGATCCTGTAATGAGTTAAACTAGGCAAGCAAGTATATGTCTATCCTACTCGCAAATTGGTTCCCCGATGCCCGGGTTCACAAACTAGTTCTATTCTTTCTTATTACGTAATTAGATTCTCTCTTTCGAGTTCAACCCAAAAACCATAGATGATGCATAATTATCGAGCTCTAATAACTAAGCAAGTGAAATCAAGAAAGAATAAGTAACCCGTTATGGGATTCAATCAATGGGAATCAATCTTCAACAATCAACCTTCATGTAAAACTCTAACCCTAGAACGTAATGAAATTAGCCACACATATTCATAATCACAAGGCAAAGATTTGATGTAATAATGAATTAATTGATGTAATAGATGAAAGATTAAGAATCACCCTTGTTCAATGAAGTATGTAGCTCTCAATATTGCTCCAAAGTCAAGAACTCCTTACAAAAACTAAGTAAAGAACTATTTATAATGTTTCCAAACCCTTAGTAATAAGTTAGACCCAATGCTAGAAGGAATAGGGGGTAAAAACGCGCACAAGGGGCGCTATAACGGGCGCCCCGCGCCTCGGAAAGCGCCCAAACAAGCAGACTCCGTCACAATCTCCCCGCTTTGGCCATGCGGCGCATGGGGAACCGCGCCTAGCCACTGCGCGCGGTAGAGCACGCGGCGCATGGGCTAGGGCGCCAGGCAAAACTGCTCTTTCTTGCTCCAAAACTCGCCTCGTGTCGTGCCTTTGTGTGCTCAATCCAATCTTCAATCAACATCCAATCAACTCATGCTCAATCAAGCTCCAAAAAGCTCCAAATACACTGAGTAACAACCTACACACGCACGACATAAAATCAGTGTAAAACCACATTCACAAGCTACAAAACGAGTGCAAAACAAGCTCAAACGTGCGGTAATATTAAGAAAACCTTGGCATAAAATGCCAAACATCACAAGCTCACAGATTCCTGTAGCAATAACAAAAACAAGCCAGTATTACTTGCAAGAATTGACTCTTAACTAGGCTGTTGCCGATCATAATGCCCTTAATTTCCCTCAGAATTCCAAAAAAGTTAGCAATTCTTTTTCCCCTTCTGGGAAATTGATCAACCTTCAACTTCTCTGCGGAAGCATCAATTCTTTTTTCTGCTATTTTCCTCCATTTCACAGCCCAACTTTTTTAATTAAGAAGTTGCCAGTTTCTGTGCTGATCTGATAGCCTATCTGCAGATACTAAACAGATGAAGAGTACATACGATGAAAATAGATTAGTGTTTCTAGTTGTAGGAAAGTCGCTCTTTTTTGTGATAAAAAGGAAAGTGAGTCATCGGACACAAGGAGTAATAGTCAAACCTTGTGGGAGATTTCTGAGCATTATATACGAATGCTTCACTTGCATCATTACAAGACTCTGATAGCAGAATTCACTTGAATCAGTACGATTTGAGACAGTGAGTATGAAAAACTTGGTTGTGAGAAATGAAAAAATTAGGTCCAAAGGTTCAGAAATGAATCAAATTGAGGTACGAGAGCCAACATTTATATAAATATAAAAGCATTACAAAAAAGGTTCAATGGTCCAATAGGTACCAAATAAGGTTTTTATGTTGGAGTTTAACAGTTCATGTCATTTTCGAAAGCTTTATTTTAACAAAAAACTGCAGCATATAAAAATAGAAAATATCTACAATGACGCGCGGAATTATCACAATGATCTTAGTTTACGTGACCATTTACGGGAACTTACAGCCATAAAAACGACCACAATGAAGCACAAACAATGAAAATCCTAAAATGCCCTTGATCCGGCCTAAGAACTCTCTTTCTGAAATACCAAAAAAGGTTCAATGGTCCAATAGGTAACAAAAAGAGTTCTTAGGTTAAGGTGTAATAGTTCATGTCATTTTTGTCGAAAGCTGTATTTTCTTTGTTTTGAGCATATATTTAGACAAAAGAGCTTTTTTGAGTGGCCGCCAAAATCACCTTATTTTGAAAGAGTATTTTTCATTAAAAGTACACCAGGGTGTAGTCATCTTGTTGGAAAGGGTGTCGGGGATAATGCTTCGTTGAAGAATTTTACTATCTATATATATGTAAATATATTTAAAAACCACAAAAATTAGCATAAATAAAAAAAGTGTCACTATTTGAAACACGCAGTCTAGGGGTTAAGCACCTTGAAAAAGTTTAAAAAGACAAGAGTTTGAATACTACTTGTAGCATAGCTTAGCTTTTCTGATAAAAAATTTTTGAACATTTATCGATTAGAGGTTAGTACGATTTAAACCTTTGGTCTTGAGCTAACTTGAGAAATACAAAACCATTAGTGTTACTACTTATTAAAATTATAATAAAGAACTGAAAACTTTTTTTAATGTGACACCACTTGCAAAATGTTTTGGCTACGCCACTAAATGTACATTGAAAACGTGATTTAGAAGAGTGATATATTTTATATTTGACCAACTCAATTAAGATGTACTTTTGTTAGTAATTTGTGTTTTGACTATATTTTTCATAAAGTGATTTCATGGCAAAATATAAAAAATGATATGCATGTGAATTATCAACTATGCATCAATTAGCAAGGTGGCTCACAAAAATTCAGTTAAATACTAATTCGTGTTTATGAATATCTAATAAAATGTGACCACTATCTAAGAAATTATAATATTATTTGAATCGATAACAGAGCATGTAGTTATGATTTATAATTTACTGTAGTATTTAGTAACAACTTTTGGTGTGTTTGGTATAAAGAAAAATGAAAAACATTTTCTTAGAAAATAAGTGAATTTCATACTTATTTGCGAGAAAGAGCAGGTAACACGATTAGAGTGAAGGTAATCAAGAGCCAGCAACAACTGAGTCAACCATTTGCAAAAGTGAGGTTGAGATCAACAGCAAGGCCATAGTTTGTGCACCTTTCTTTCTTTTCTTTTTTAATGAACAACTCTTTATTCCTCCTCCTCCTCAAATTATACCATCACGCAACCACTGTTTTCTGTATACTCTTTCCCCGGTTCTTCATTCTTGGTCAATAGCTAAGATAAATTCGACAATGGGATTCTTGAAAAGAGCTCTTTTAACCATTTTAACAATAGCTTACTATCATTTAGCATCCACCAAAATTGCAGCTCAAGAAAGCATTGATTTTGTTCCGGCACCATCGCCGGTGCCGGAGATGGAACCGATAGTTGGAATGGATGTTGGAGCTGGGTTTGAACTCATCATGTCCTGGCCTTTACTTTGGGCTTGTCTGCTGCTCTTCTCCATACATCTTAGTGAGAATATGTTTGCCAATATGAATATTCCAGATACATCGGCTATTGATTCTGAGCAGCAAAATAACATGTTTGCCGATATTGTTAGTAATATTTATTCTGACGAACCACTTATTCCCATCGAGATGAGCCACTACGAAGACAGTCAACCACTAGCTGATATTGGTGCTTTGAGTTCAGCTGATAATGATTGGCAACATTATATTGAATCAACGGAGGAAGATGATGATAATTATGCTGCAGTTGGATATCATGTTATTGATGTGAATAATTTGGGTTTGCCTGATTCTGGAGAAAATTTGGATACCATGGATCATGGATTAAACTTAGCACATCATCAAGAAAGAGTGGAGGAAGATGATGGAGCGGGAAAATACACAGCAATTGATTTGGATAGTAATGAACTTATGGATATTCATGTTATTAGGCACACTGAATACAATGATCTTCACGCAGAGAGCAGAGGAGAAATAGATTTAGCACATGAAGATCAAAGAGTAGTTACTTCACCTGATTCGGAAGTAATTAAACATATGGGTAGTGATGGAATTAGGCACAGTACCGTGCACAATTGTCATTCAGAGCCAAATTTAGCACATGATTATCAAGGAGTGGACGAACAAATGCATTCTGTGCATAATGTCAATGAAACTAGTACACGTGTAGACGTCCAGAATTGTTCACGGAGAGACAAGAGGAAAATGGAGACAGAAAAAGAGTACTCTGGACTTACTCTTAGCAAAATAGAGCAACAATTTGGAAAGAGCCTTGAAGATGCTGCAGAATGTTCAGGGGGTAAGCTTATACCATCACTTCAATCTTGGCATTCTTCATAAAAAATTTATTACGTTTAATTTGACACAAGGGCTTTCTCTTAGTTGCATTTTCTTGCGTTTCTTGCAGTTAGTCGAAGTACATTTAAGCGATACTGTAGAGTCAATGGCATAAACAGGTGGTCAAGTAAGTTAAAAGTGCAGCCACGTGCTGCTAGTTCTTCTTTAATTGGATTGGCCACAACTGCTCCATTATTAAGTACTCCAACGGTGGAAACTATGGCTACATTTCAATTTGACAACAACACTACCATGAGCATAAAGGTATCTTACAATGGTGAGCACGTAAAGTTTCCGCTCACTCTTTCATCAGGAATAAAAGATTTGGAAGCAGAAGTTGTGAAGAGATTTGTTGAAATTGAAAGAGGAAGTTTTTCTATCAAATACGAAGATGAAGAAAATGACTGGATTTCAGTAAAATGTGATGTGGATTTACATCACGCGATGCACATTTTAAAATCGAAGGGGATAACTACAATGAAGTTGATGGTAATTGTGCGCTAGCATGACTTGGCTGATTTTTTAGGCGTGTTCCCCAGTACTTAGTGTACAAGCTTTTGTAATTTGTTCCAGGCAGCCTAAGTTGCTTGGACTTTCTAAAAATGCAATGGACGTGTGCAAGATCCTCCAAGAATTTAGTACTTGGAGGATTTGTCACACGCCCGACTGAAATTTTTGGAGTGTTCGAGCAACATACAACCGAATCAAATTTCTTGACTATAGTGGTTTTAGTTAATATCTAAGAGTACAATGTTTGTGGTTATTGCAATTGTTCTACAAGTAATTATAAGTACTTCGTATAGGATAGTATATTGTAGCTTTTGTAATCCTATTCTTATTAAAGTTCTCTTTTTTTCTTCTTCACTTTTATTCCGCTGCCACTTCTCTTTTTGTTGTTGTTGTCGTCGTCTGGTGTCCGTTGAGATACAATAATAGAAAATTTGAATTACATAAAACATCCGCTAATGACATGTACGTTCAATTTTGTTCACTGTTATTTCTGCGTAGTCCCTGTAAAATGGAATAAGCTTAGCTCCTCCTGTTTTCTTCATATCTTCATTGTTCTTGCCGCCTGATTGGCTTCTGATTCAGCAAGCTTAGCTTGTTAGAATGCTAGGTTCACATCATGTTTTTCCTTTTCCTTTTATTTCATTTATCACTTTCTTATTTCTTCATCACGAAGATATCTTGCCTAATTGACCTCAGATGGTACACTAATTATATCTGTAAAGTAACAAAGCTTTAACATGAACCTGAGGTATTTATCACAGAAGATACCTCCCCAATTCTTTGGCATTAATTCTTCACTCCTGCTTATAATTACAGAGGAAAACGAAAAGTATTTATGGTCCTGCACTTAACAAAATGAAGAAGAATACCAGTAGAGGGAGAGCTCCTACAATTTCAAAGAGAGTCATGAGAAGAAAAGGGGGGGCCGAGCAAATATTGGCGGATATGTTATTTCTTCATTGTAAGACCTTCCTGACATTTTAGTGTCAAAACTTTCACGTGAACCTGAGATTAGTATTTATCACATAAGATGCCTTCCCAAATCTTTGACATTAACTCTTTAGTCCTGCAAGCGGAAAAAAAAGAGGGAAGTCTTTATGCTCCTGCACTCTAATAACATAATGAAGCAGAATACCTGTACAGGGAAAGCTCCCACATTATCCAGACTCCGGGGTCTGGATCTCTCATCATCAACTCTTCCTTCTTTGCCTCCGGTAAAATATTAGCGCTAAAGTCTGCTACAAAATCAGCTAAAACTTGAGATTTTATGGCGGTACGAGGCTGGTAAGTGATGTCGTACTCGCTCAGCTCGACCGCCCATTTCATTAATCGACCAGAGAGATCTGGCCGATGTAAAACATTTCGTAATGGAAAAGTAGTGATAACAGATATTGAATGACATTGAAAATAAGGCCTTAATTTTCGTGCAGCAGTGACTAGTGCAAGTGCTAGTTTTTCTAGATGTGGGTACCTTGTTTCGGCATCCAACAATATTTTACTAACATAGTAGATAGGAAATTGGTTACCTCCATCTTCGCGAATGAGGACAGCACTTATAGCGACATCGGAAACAGCCAAGTAGATCAGCAGCATTTCTCCTTCAATTGGCTTTGACAGAAGCGGTGGATTGGAAAGGTACTGCTTCAGTTGCCGAAGAGCCTTTTTGCATTCTGGTGTCCATTCGAAGCCTTTGCTCTTTCTCAGTACTGAAAAGAACTTGTGACATCGTTCAGATGACCTCGAGATGAACCTGCTGAGATAGGCTACTCGACCGGTCAGTTGTTGGACTTCTTTCTCCGTTGTCAGGTCCTCAGGAATGCTTTCGATCGCCTTGATCTTGTCTGGATTTGCTTCGATTCCTCTTTGCGATACGATGAATCCCAAGAACTTACCGGATCCAACCCCGAACGCACATTTCTCTGGGTTCAATCTCATGTTGAACCGCCTTAGTATCGTAAAAGTCTCCTCCAAATGACTTAAATGATTTCCCTTCTCAAAAGATTTGACCAACATGTCATCGATATACACTTCCATGGTTTTCCCGATCAAATCTTTGAACATAGTGGTGACCAAACGCTGGTAAGTAGCGCCGGCATTCTTAAGGCCGAAGGGCATGACTGTATAGCAATAAGTTCCCATGTCTGTGATGAATGACGTCTTCTCCTGATCTGACGGATCCATCGAAATCTGATTATAACCCGAATAGGCATCCAAGAAACTCAACATTTCGTGCCCTGCCGTTGAATCGATCAGCCTATCGATGTGAGGTAGTGGGAACGAATCTTTTGGGCAAGCTTTGTTGAGATCGGTATAATCAACGCATACTCTCCACTTGCCATTTTTCTTTGGTACTACAACCGTATTCGCAAGCCATTATAGATATTTTACCTCTTTGATGAACCCATTTGTTAGAAGTCTCTCCACTTCATCGTTGATTACCTTTCTTTGGAATCCTCCATTCGGCCGTTTCTTTTGCTTCACCGGCCGATGTTTTGGGTCGACATTTAACTTGTGTGTGGCGACCTTTGGATCGATTCCTACCATATCTGCATGGGACCAAGCAAAGCAATTAGAGTTGTCCTTGAGGAAGGATATGATTTTTGCTTTTACTTCGATGTCCAGTTCAGCTCCAACATAAACTTTTCGATCAGGATTGTTATCGAACAACATTATTTCTTCTAGTTCTTCGATCGTAGAGTCTCCAGCTTTTTGTTTATACGGTTCTCTCAAGCATGGTGGAACCTGTGCGAAGTCGCCTTCGACTTCGGATTCCGGTAGCTGCGTTTGATCGCACAGCGGAGCCGAAGTGAAGCTTCCGTTCACAGATCCCACTAGCTTACATGGTGAAACCTGTGCGAAGTCGCCTTCGACTTCGGATTCCGGTAGCTGCGTTAGATCGCACGACGGAATCGAAGTGAAGCTTCCAACCACGGGTTCCACTAACTGTGATTGCTACAATCGAAAGCCTTCCTTGACAGAAACTGAGTAACAGTCTCGTGAAGCCTGTTGCTCGCCTCTGATCTCACGAATTCCCCATGGGGTAGGGAATTTCACAACTTGATGTAAGGTCGATGGGACTGCTCCCATAGCATGGATCCATGGTCGACCCAAAATCACGTTGTATGCCATTTCGCCCTTCATCACCTGAAACGATGTTTCACTCTCTACTCCTTCTGCATAGGTCTTGATCATAATTTCTCCAACGGTCACTTCACTTGAATTGTTGAAACCTGACAGGACCGTTGAACGAGGCACAATCTTATCACTCAACTGCAATTGCTCAACAACTCTTGCATGTATGATGTTAACCGAACTGCCAGCATCGATTAATACCCTTTTCACATCGGCATCGTCGATCCTTGTCGTTACTACAAGTGCATCGTGATGGGGATGAATCCTTCCATCGAAGTCGGAGTCCCCGAATACGATCTCATCGGTCATGTCATCTCGTGTTCGTTTGTCTCGTGTGAAAGAGACCTTTGCATATTTCTTTGTAGTGTAGGTTACCCCACAAACACCATCTCCTCCGGTAATGACATTGACCGTTTTCCTGGGGGCAGGAGGCTTTGGCGGCTCATCATCTTTCTTCTTATTAAAATTGTTTCGTCCTCTCTCAGTCAAGAATTCGACCAAGTGACCTTTTTCCAGCAGACTGGCAACTTCATATCTCAATGCCTTGCATTCTTCCGTAGTGTGGCCGAAGTCATGGTGAAATGCGCACCATAGATTTTCATCCCTGGTGTTTGGATTTGATTTTATGCGTCTTGGGAATTTTACAACTTTCTCACCCATCCCTTTCAAGTGATTCACCAAATTTGGTGTTGATATACAAAAATTGTATTCCGTCACTTTTGGAGGCAGTGGCCGATCTCTTGGAGCCGAAGATGTGTTCGACTGTGCTTTCTTCGGCTGATTCTTTGAGCTACCAGCTTCGTGGTTGTTGCTCCCCATTCGTGGGAAACTGTAGGGTCCCCATCGTTGGTCCCTATAGTCTCGCCTGTTGTTATCGACTCTTCTTGCCGGCCGATCATAATGATAATTATTTCGATCTAGCTGCAATTCTTCCTCCTCAGCCCTGATCCTTGGCTCGCACTCACGGTACAATACATCGAAAGTCCATGCATCGATCTTCCTGAGACGATCCTTCAATTTCCATGCCTCAATTGAATCAGTGCGCAAGTTATTAGCAAAGGTCAAACAAGCCCACCTTTCATCGAGATTTGGTATATGAATCTTCTCATCGTTAAATCTTTTCAAAAATTGCTTGATGGTTTCCCCGGGTCGCTGCCTTACGTTCAAGATGTCTTCGACCCTTGGTGCTATCTTTTTCGCTCCAGTATATGATCGAATGAATTTTGCTGACATTTCATCGAAACTTAATATTTCGTTTTCGGGTAGCTGTAAATACCATTTCAGTGCTGCTCCCTTCAATGTCTCACAAAACTTCTTAAGGCTGACCGAATTGATCTCCTCCGAAGTCAAGTCGTTTGCCTGAACCACAACCGAAAACATATCAATGTGATCCCTTGGATCTGTGGTTCCATCGTATCTCAAGCTTTCTGGTAATTTGAAATTTTTTGGTATAGGTAGTGGGGCTGCACTTGCTGGAAAAGGACGTTTTGAGATCGATTTTTTATTGCCTTCGTCAGCTAACTTCGGAACGCCTGGTAATTTCTCCATAAATGATTTGATTTCACTGAACTTCTTATCGATATTATCATTCAGCAAGGTTTGCATCGTTGCCATCATTCTTACTTCTGTTGTGACCGAGGCCGGAACTCCCATGGCTTCGGCGGCCGTACCCGATCCTCCAGATCCGACCCCCGCTGCAAGTCCCCCTGTTACGGCGCCCTGAGGAACCGAAGTCGGAATGCTTGCTGGGGGTGTGATCGGAGGAGTGGGCGCTTTATTCCCAATAGAATTAGATAGTGCTTTCAACTGTTCGTGTATCATTTCGAACTGAGCATCATGCCTCCTCAAATACGCAAACAGTGCTGCGTTTGCGCCTCCTGACTCAGTTTCGACTGCGGGCTCCTTGCCCGAACGCCGTGCTTGGCGCGCGTTCAACCGTGAACCAGTAGGAATGTTGTCGTGAGTTGGATCTTGCTCGTTGTTGGTAGATTCATCGACCGCTTCAGCGTTGGTCGAAACATGAACCCCGTCATTGGGATTGAGCTGCTGTTGACCGTTCAGAGCGTCGATGTTACGTTCATCTGCCATTTCAAGACAAGAAAGCAAACGTAAGTAGTATCAAGCGATTCAAATTTCGGAATAAATCGATTGCCTAGACCCCACGGTGGGCGCCAAACTGTATTCCCCAAAAATGTATCAGGTTTTACAATTAAATTTATATTTAGTTGAGTCTAAGGCGACCGTTTTATATCTCAACTCGATCGTTTGATAAGCAGTTCACGTAAGTGTATTAGTCGGTTTCGAGAGTTTTAATTCGGAAGCAGTTATGAAATCGATGTCAAATAGATTCGATGTCAAGCAGAAATGCGAATGCCAGCAAACAAGTTTGAACTAAATGACAGGCTAATGTTATACGATGAGGTGGCTTCGTTTTATCAAGATGCACAGTTGTTTAAATACGATAACGATACTCGATTCGATGAAGATGACAGCAATACGATGATGAATAAACGTAATACGATGACGAATAAGTATGTTCAACAGAATAATACGATGCGACGACAATGAATTCGATGTAAAGTGACGATGAACAAATTGTTTAAACTGAATGCGAATAGCGAGCAAAAGATGTTACGATCAAGATAAATATAGATCTAAACGAAACAAGCAATAGATAAGTAATCAAAGCAATAAAGGCTTATTGTATTTGATGGATCGATGGATGTTGCTTCAATGGAAAGAACAGATCTCCCTCCACGTTTGAATCAAATCGCGATCGATATATTGAATACAATGATGATCTCTGACGTGATAAGTTGATAAAAGTAATGAAAACACTGTGGTCAATTTCTTGATAAGAGAGTGATGGCTTTTAAGAATAGAATAATATTGCTCAGATGAACGTGCCCTCAAATGAAGATGTGAGGTCCTATTTATAGGTTGAAATTGAGGAGAACCCCAAACCCTAACAGACTCCCACTTCCCCACGTTTCTCTTCCCACTGTTGCACGTCGTCATCCACTCCGCTTTACTCGTCAAGTTGGTTCCGATATTTTGGAGATTGAGGATCAGTTAGAACTTATCCATTATGACGTTGTCTTCAATTTTATCCGGTCACGACATTGCACAACCGAACGAAACAAAACCGAAGCAGCTACTTTCCGATCTAATCATTTCGAAGTCAACCTTTGTCTTGTACGCGATTGAGTCTGTTTCCTTCGTGATCGAACAGAAATCGACCAATACAATAATTTACTGTAGTATTTACTAACAACTTTTGGTGTGTTTGGTATAAAGGAAAATGAAAAACATTTTCTTAGAAAATAAGTGAATTTCATACTTATTTGCGAGAAAGAGCAGGTAACACGATTAGAGTGAAGGTAATCAAGAGCCAGCAACAACTGAGTCAACCATTTGCAAAAGTGAGGTTGAGATCAACAGCAAGGCCATAGTTTGTGCACCTTTCTTTCTTTTCTTTTTTAATGAACAACTCTTTATTCCTCCTCCTCCTCAAATTATACCATCACGCAACCACTGTTTTCTGTATACTCTTTCCCCGGTTCTTCATTCTTGGTCAATAGCTAAGATAAATTCGACAATGGGATTCTTGAAAAGAGCTCTTTTAACCATTTTAACAATAGCTTACTATCATTTAGCATCCACCAAAATTGCAGCTCAAGAAAGCATTGATTTTGTTCCGGCACCATCGCCGGTGCCGGAGATGGAACCGATAGTTGGAATGGATGTTGGAGCTGGGTTTGAACTCATCATGTCCTGGCCTTTACTTTGGGCTTGTCTGCTGCTCTTCTCCATACATCTTAGTGAGAATATGTTTGCCAATATGAATATTCCAGATACATCGGCTATTGATTCTGAGCAGCAAAATAACATGTTTGCCGATATTGTTAGTAATATTTATTCTGACGAACCACTTATTCCCATCGAGATGAGCCACTACGAAGACAGTCAACCACTAGCTGATATTGGTGCTTTGAGTTCAGCTGATAATGATTGGCAACATTATATTGAATCAACGGAGGAAGATGATGATAATTATGCTGCAGTTGGATATCATGTTATTGATGTGAATAATTTGGGTTTGCCTGATTCTGGAGAAAATTTGGATACCATGGATCATGGATTAAACTTAGCACATCATCAAGAAAGAGTGGAGGAAGATGATGGAGCGGGAAAATACACAGCAATTGATTTGGATAGTAATGAACTTATGGATATTCATGTTATTAGGCACACTGAATACAATGATCTTCACGCAGAGAGCAGAGGAGAAATAGATTTAGCACATGAAGATCAAAGAGTAGTTACTTCACCTGATTCGGAAGTAATTAAACATATGGGTAGTGATGGAATTAGGCACAGTACCGTGCACAATTGTCATTCAGAGCCAAATTTAGCACATGATTATCAAGGAGTGGACGAACAAATGCATTCTGTGCATAATGTCAATGAAACTAGTACACGTGTAGACGTCCAGAATTGTTCACGGAGAGACAAGAGGAAAATGGAGACAGAAAAAGAGTACTCTGGACTTACTCTTAGCAAAATAGAGCAACAATTTGGAAAGAGCCTTGAAGATGCTGCAGAATGTTCAGGGGGTAAGCTTATACCATCACTTCAATCTTGGCATTCTTCATAAAAAATTTATTACGTTTAATTTGACACAAGGGCTTTCTCTTAGTTGCATTTTCTTGCGTTTCTTGCAGTTAGTCGAAGTACATTTAAGCGATACTGTAGAGTCAATGGCATAAACAGGTGGTCAAGTAAGTTAAAAGTGCAGCCACGTGCTGCTAGTTCTTCTTTAATTGGATTGGCCACAACTGCTCCATTATTAAGTACTCCAACGGTGGAAACTATGGCTACATTTCAATTTGACAACAACACTACCATGAGCATAAAGGTATCTTACAATGGTGAGCACGTAAAGTTTCCGCTCACTCTTTCATCAGGAATAAAAGATTTGGAAGCAGAAGTTGTGAAGAGATTTGTTGAAATTGAAAGAGGAAGTTTTTCTATCAAATACGAAGATGAAGAAAATGACTGGATTTCAGTAAAATGTGATGTGGATTTACATCACGCGATGCACATTTTAAAATCGAAGGGGATAACTACAATGAAGTTGATGGTAATTGTGCGCTAGCATGACTTGGCTGATTTTTTAGGCGTGTTCCCCAGTACTTAGTGTACAAGCTTTTGTAATTTGTTCCAGGCAGCCTAAGTTGCTTGGACTTTCTAAAAATGCAATGGACGTGTGCAAGATCCTCCAAGAATTTAGTACTTGGAGGATTTGTCACACGCCCGACTGAAATTTTTGGAGTGTTCGAGCAACATACAACCGAATCAAATTTCTTGACTATAGTGGTTTTAGTTAATATCTAAGAGTACAATGTTTGTGGTTATTGCAATTGTTCTACAAGTAATTATAAGTACTTCGTATAGGATAGTATATTGTAGCTTTTGTAATCCTATTCTTATTAAAGTTCTCTTTTTTTCTTCTTCACTTTTATTCCGCTGCCACTTCTCTTTTTGTTGTTGTTGTCGTCGTCTGGTGTCCGTTGAGATACAATAATAGAAAATTTGAATTACATAAAACATCCGCTAATGACATGTACGTTCAATTTTGTTCACTGTTATTTCTGCGTAGTCCCTGTAAAATGGAATAAGCTTAGCTCCTCCTGTTTTCTTCATATCTTCATTGTTCTTGCCGCCTGATTGGCTTCTGATTCAGCAAGCTTAGCTTGTTAGAATGCTAGGTTCACATCATGTTTTTCCTTTTCCTTTTATTTCATTTATCACTTTCTTATTTCTTCATCACGAAGATATCTTGCCTAATTGACCTCAGATGGTACACTAATTATATCTGTAAAGTAACAAAGCTTTAACATGAACCTGAGGTATTTATCACAGAAGATACCTCCCCAATTCTTTGGCATTAATTCTTCACTCCTGCTTATAATTACAGAGGAAAACGAAAAGTATTTATGGTCCTGCACTTAACAAAATGAAGAAGAATACCAGTAGAGGGAGAGCTCCTACAATTTCAAAGAGAGTCATGAGAAGAAAAGGGGGGGCCGAGCAAATATTGGCGGATATGTTATTTCTTCATTGTAAGACCTTCCTGACATTTTAGTGTCAAAACTTTCACGTGAACCTGAGATTAGTATTTATCACATAAGATGCCTTCCCAAATCTTTGACATTAACTCTTTAGTCCTGCAAGCGGAAAAAAAAGAGGGAAGTCTTTATGCTCCTGCACTCTAATAACATAATGAAGCAGAATACCTGTACAGGGAAAGCTCCCACAATTTCAAAGAGAGGATCAAGAGAGGAAAGTTGGGGTGGTTGGGTGGAAGTGGGGGTGGGGGGTTAAAGCAAACAAGCGGGAAAATAAAATATTGGACGCGCAAGTGAACTTAACATTAGGCCATCAGCGATACAATTCGTCAAGATCACAAGTTCTCTCACCATGGAGGAATTGGTTTACTCGGATAATTAACAAAGAGGGCACATTATATATAACTACAATAAGGTTCAAGAAAGGTTCAGAATTAAGGCTCAAAAAAGGTTTAAAGTTCAGGTCTACACTTTATGTCCTTTTCCTAGTCATTGACAGCTTCATTCTTTATTTTATATTTCCTCGAAAGCCGTTCTTGAAAATGAAAGGAAACTATAGTGGAATAAGACAAGGACCAAGTCTGGGGGAATATACTTTTCAAATGGGCATTTAAGTTGGAATATCTTTATGTTGCGCCTAGCTTACACAACTGATAGAAGTTGTGTATAGTTCTTTAGAATTTGCCAAACTAATTACATTCAACGCATATTTTGCTCTTTTTCTTGATATCATTATTATGGGAATACCCAATAATATCATTGAATCGAGATTTCATAATATTTATACTTCCATCCTTGTTAGGCAGGCATATCCCATTAGAAGTTTAATTTAAGAGTTCTTAAACTGAATTTTAAACTGCAAATCAAAAACTACATACTCATTTATCGGTATTAATAATATTAAACTCAAAATAATGCTCACGTTTTATTAAATGTTACATTAAAATCATTAACAAAAATTAGTGTTTACCAAATTTTTGCGAGACATCTTTTAACTAATTTGACTAGAAAATACTACTACTTTTTATTTTTTATTTTTTTATTTTTTGATAAAGGAGAATACTACTACTTTTTAAAAATACAGGCAAAATAGAAATTAATTAAAAAAAAGCACTTATTAATTAATTTGACCAGACACCAACTATTTATATAAAAATAGCTCTCATACATGATACAACACCGAAAATTTGTTCGTACTCACTGTCTCAAATCCTGCTAATTGCAATGCTCAAGGATTCGGATGTAATGCTGAAAAATCTCCCACAAGGTTTGACTAATACTCCATGTATCTTATGGGATACACTTTTTTAGTATGTGAGAAAAAGAACATGCTTTTCTATAATTAGAAACACTTTTCCAGTATCATCCTATGTGTCATCTGGTTCAGTATCTGCAGATAGGCTATTGGATCAGCAGAGAAGCTGGGAACTTCTTAATGAAGAAAGTTGGGCTGTGAGATGGCGAAAAGCAGAAGGAAACATTATTGATGCTTCTGCAGAGAAGTTGAAGGTTCGTAAATTGCCCAACAGCGTAGTTAAGATTCAGTTCTTGTAAGTAATACCGGCTTGTTTTTGTTACTGTGACAGGAATCTGTGAGCTTGAATATCTCTAAACTCGGGAGGATCCAAAAAGAATATGGAATAACCAGAGAGCTTCTAGAGCAACAATTTGGAAAGAAACTCGTTGATGCTGCTAACAACTTAGGAAGTAAGCATATGCGCTACAATAGAGTAGTGGCAGAGGCAGGATTCCTACTAAGGGGTTCAACATCTACTATATATATAAAAAAATAAATTATTAACCTTGAGCAAAGGGAATTTAGATGAATCCCTTTTCACCCCCTCTAAGCTCCCGCCCCTGCAATAGAGTTACTTCACTTGAAACTTAAGCTATACTATATCTTATGACGATCTTTTTCTTTTCCTAGCAGTTGCACGAAGTACACTGAAGCGAATATGTAGAGTATACAAGATTTACAGGTGGCCGCGTCTTAAGTCAAGAAAAGAGAATTGCTCATTTTCTCAATCCACCAAGTCATTGCAAGATGTTGATAGGCAACCTGTAGTCTCTGGTGCAACAGACCAACCATGCAGTAGTTTGTCACTTGGGAGAGGCCTGAAATCCCTGACAAATTCAGAGGAGTTGGCTGTTCCCATGCAAAGTGAGAGTGTCATGAGCATAAAGGTAAATTACGGAAATAAAACAGTGAGGTTCCCACTCTCATTTTCATCAGGCAAAAAAGATTTGGAGGAAGAGGTGGAGAAAAGATTGAAAATACCAGCTGAAGAATCAGTGATCCTGTATGAAGACGAAGATAACGATAGAATATTGATAACTTGTGATTCTGATTTGCACTATGCAATGCACACCTTAAAATCATTAGATAGGACTGTGATGAGGATGTTGGTTCAGATTGAACCATAGGCAGATCAAGAGTGGTTCAGTGGGTTCTATCCAACTCGGTGTTTTTGGCTTAATGTTATGAATTATAGTGATGTCCTGGAAGACACTCTGGCAGCCACAGAGGACAAGAATATTCAACATACTACTACTGCTGTGAAAAAGAGCAAGTGTGTGAATACCTTCTAGAATGTTAGTCGATTATATTGTTGAGATTGGGGAAAAGAGAACGTGAAGAAAAGCAGGTGCGAAGCAGCGTGAAAGATGTGGAGTTAGTTATAAGTAGCAAATAACAGGCACAATTAGGTTAGGCTATTGTTGAAATATCTTTCTGCTTCCTCACCTCATTCTGTATTACTCATCTCATCCCCTTTCCTCTTAGTCAATTCCTACTGTTCAATTGCAATTTTATCAATTTAGTGTTTGTGATTTCCTTTAATGAATCAATATAGCCTAGTAGTTCTATTAAAAGTGAGTTGTTATCCCGTTTGTTTCATTGGTGTTTTCATTCGGAGGCCTTTAATGGAGGACCAAAGACTCAAGGCTCTCGTCGATGACTTGGTTAAGGAAGCATCACATTCCTTTTCAAAGAAACTTGCTGAAATCCACAGTATGTTACTAGAGGAAGTCAGTAATAAGGCATCGGCTGGACCTCACCTTCGTGATCTAACAATGGCAGTCGCACGTCCGGCAGCACCAACCCTTCATCATAAGCTAGCTCCGGTATAATTAGAATTAAAATTAAAACAATTTTTCTTTGAATAGCCCAAAATATCAGCCCCTTCGGCTTCTTTTGGCAAGTACAAATAGGCCGCAGTTGGCTTTAATCCAACATTAACCATGCTTTCAATAGAACTAGTTCTTTGAATTTGGTTATTGAACGAGCATATTTTAACAAATGTCTTATTTGTGTGAAGTCATCTCATGGTTATGCTCCTTAACGAATGTATCCATCATGAAAGGATTATTAGGAGATTGACACTTAAAGATTATCATTGCAGGACATTTAGAACGTGTGTTTATGTGACTACAAAATGTCTTACTAGATTTCCTTTACCTTTCATCTTTCTTCCCATGCCCTATAACACATGAAACGTTTCTCTAACAATCACACCACCTTTAAAATAATACTAGTATATTACCCGCGCGACGCGCGGTTGAATCGATAGAAACTAATTGCAACAAATTTTACATATCAAAGTAATAAAATGGAAGACGATACCATACAAATTTTCCGTCGTTCACTATTTTTATCACTATAGTTCACTATTTTTTCTTTTCACTAAAACTCATTCTCTAGACAATACCACAATAAGGAAGTGGAACCAATTAATGATACATTCATTCAAAACACATAAAATTTAGAAACACTAAATAATCATATATTTTGTAATATTAATGTTTCAATAACCATATAATTTGTGATGCAAACAATATGAATTCACTAATTAAAATAATAATATAGTAATAAATAACATTTAGATGAAAAATAGATTCTAACATTTAGCCGAGATACAAAACATCTCTTCTGGAGAAAGTAACTATAGGAATAGAAAATTAAAACAACTCTATCTGTAAAAGTTATTACATAATATAGTATAGTTAACATTATGTAAAATTGTCGATTAACTTATTTTCAATTTTTATATTCTCATAGAACTAAGTGTCTGCTTTTCCCTACTCATGTGCTTACATATTTGTCTTACATTGTTTGAATTGGCTCTTTAAATATAGAGATGCATAATCTTTAAATGTCCAAATGGCATAGTTCTAATTGCATTACAATTCAAAACACTTTATTACAATCAAGAGAAAAAAAAATATAAAAGATAAAAGAGTTATCTTTGAAATTTAGCATATTCTAAGATGATAACACAATTAATTAAAAGACTTGATTATGAAAATTAATCTAAGAATTATCATTTTACAAAACTCAAGCTTCCTTTAAAATATAGTCAGACACAATAAAAATCAAATATGAACATAGAACTATTGATAAGCCTTCATGTCAATTGATATACAAAAGCAACTTCTTATCTACGCCCATCCTTTGCAAAAATTTGAAATGTGGTACACCCAGCTTTCTCCAAGTAAAAAGCATATAAGTAACTCGTAAAAACACAACGCCACTAATAAAAATCATGTCACAATCTCAGCCATAAAGAGTTAATATGCTTTGTGTTTGTCATTTGGTCTTAATTTTTTGGGAAATGCTTACACTCTGTTTGGATCATTGTTACCTATTGTTTCATAATGTATTGTTTTGTATTGTATTGTATTGTATCGTACTGTATTATAAAAACAACGTTTGAATTGATTGTATTGTTTCCCGTTGTTTAGTAACATTGTTATTGTTTGTTTTGATTGTATTGTATTGTACTGTAACTAATAAGTTTACTAATATACCCTTAGTTGTTCTAAATATTAGATTAAGTAACAAATTTTCTTTAATATAATTTGAGACAGTTTATATTTACTAGTTTATCACCAACTATACCTTGTAAATATATTCATGCAAATTATAATGAAAATAATAAAAAAAATAAGTTAATAATATTAAACATAACAAAAGTGTCATCATATATTTTGTATATAAAAAAAAGAACATATGGCTTGTAATTAATGAAATCTACTAACTCAAGTTTCACGTTTTTGCTCTGTAATTAATGAAATTAAGAATTATACATTAAATAAATTAAGATAAAACGTTTAATGTAATCACACAACAAGATAGCTTGTGAATTTGAAGAGGCAGGGAACGTACAAAGTAATAAGAGAGGCAGGGAACGTACTGTATTTTGAGAAGAGGGGAGATGAGGTCAAAATAACTACTTGGGTGTATTTAAATAAGAAAAAAGGGTAGAGGGTAAAATAGGATTATAAGGTTATAATTAAGGACATGATGGGAAAGTGTAAAAACGTAACAATGCAAAACCACCAAATCGATTGTAACAAAAAGTGGGTCTTTTCATTGTTAGGTAACAACGGAACTTAACAATATAATACAACGAAATTAAAGTAACAACCAAAACAAACGTTGTAATCATAATAACAACACAATACAATACAGTGGGTAACAATGATCCAAACAAAGTGTTAAGCTCACTTGGAAGCTCATGGATTTGATAGCCACGCCACAATATATACATAACATTTGTTGCCACTTTTCTTTTCCATCTTCGATTTTGCCCCCAAGATTTTGCAGGAGCCGAAATTTTCAGAATAATCTCATCTTCTTCCTTCAAATTTTTAACCCCCAAATGGACAATGACTTGTACATGATAATCTTAAAGAACTCTTGAGATTATCTTTACCATGAAAATTTCTCTCATAAATCCAGGTACTTGGCGTTGAGTTTCATGCCAAAACTTTCATCCAGCTATCAAAACATGTAAGTATTATTTCATTTAAATACAAAGTGTAAGTGAAAAAGTAGAGCAACTCTTGATTTTCCATATCAATTTCTCAATTCCTTCGGACATTGTTTCGTTATTTTTCGTCCTAATAAAACTATTTTAATACACAAAAGGAATTAACAGTAAGGTAGTAAAATCACACGACCTTATGATTTTAAGAAACGACAATAATCTAATTCATCAAAATAAAATGAATCTATGGTTAAAGAATTGTTTTACTTTTTCCTATTAAGATACCCAGTAACATGGCTCAAACTAATTAAGCAAGAGCTCAAGCGCACCCTTGAGACTCAGAAATAGATTGAAGCCAAGAAATTTATAATTATTGTAATGGATTAACATGGTTGTAAATAATTTATAATTGTTGCTATCTTTAAACTCTGGTAGTCAAATTGCTTGTAAACAATTTTCAATTTGAACTCCATTATATGTCTCAGTCGCAATGCACTCATTCATGTATAGATCAACATTGCATGGCTGAAATTTACGTGAGAAATCAAAGTTATAATTTGGCAAGAAATTTACATTTCTTGATACAGACGAATACAGACTACCCTTTCAACATCTCAATACAAATAAATACAAAGAAATAGTAACTTGCCAAAATAAAAAAGATGAAAGAGACTCGAACATTTACATAGTTCATTACTAAAGAAATATTTTTGGGTTGAAATAGTCATTGCAAAACTTCCATGATAATCTTTACTATGAAAATTGTGCTCATTAATCCTGGTATATTTGGTATTGAGCATCAAGCCAAAACTTTCATCCAACTCCAAGTATCAAAATAATATGTAAGTATAATTTTTTCTTAAAATAACCAAATCCATTGATTATGAGAATATACTTTATGCAAAACTTAGGGTCTTGCCCATCTGAGCATTTAAGTTTTGTAGTTCTAACAACATATGAAATATCATCATGAATTTTACGACTTGTCCACAAACAAAATACTTTTAACATAAAAAGAAACAATTCATAGATTCATTAAACGACCTTTTCTTTGATAATACTTAATATCACCACTAAATAGTTTATGGTATAAACATATTACTGAATTCACAAACTAATTGAATGAAACTATATTAAAAATATCAAAACTAATTCATAATACATTTGTTAGTTCATTTGTTCTTCGCCCATTCATTTCCATGGAAACGATAAAAGTCATCTTAAAGTATAAGCTTCAAGATATTCCATACAAAATTTCCCCTTTTAAAGATGGCAATGCAAACTTACCTCACTCTGTATCTTACATAATTTTGATCTTACGTCATGTTGAAGATCTTCCTCCAAATGGCAACATGGTAACACCCTTATAAGCATGTCTTTTGTTTATAACCTACGTACAACACCAGAGCATGTTAAGATGAGGGCTAAGCGAGATGCGATTCTTGATATACTGTGGCACAATAAGAAAAAAATAAAGAACTTGAGAATTATTTAAATTCACCTAATTAAGAGAAGTTTTAGGAGGATCCATATCATGGAAGAAACCACCTTATAGTGTAACTGCAGTAGTTTCCAGATTTTACCATTTTGTTACTTATTTCCTTTTATAATTTTTTGTCCTAAAAACTGCCAAGATACAGTAGTTTCCAGATTTTACCATTTTGTTACTTATTTCCTTTTATAATTTTTTGTCCTAAAAACTGCCAAGATACATCCACATAATAGTGGATAAGAACGTGGGTAGTAGTTGTTTGAATATGAGTTAAGGAAAATAACTGCTTAATAAACCTAACATTTTTTAATAAATATAGAAAAGTACTCACTTGAAATTCGGATTCAAACTGAACCATAACATTATTTTTTTCTCACTTTTTATTTAAAATTTAAAACTAACAAACATTTCAAATTTGAAAAACTAACAACTGATTTACCTGAATTTAGTTAGTCTTTGTCCTAAATTATAACAGGTGTTGCAATTATGTTGTGCCACTTGGCTAATTATTAATGGCTAGGACTTTCCTTTTAATATATATATAGATTGTTTATCTTTTCTTACATCAAAGCCTTTGTAGTGTGAAAAATAAAAGAAAGAAGAACAAACATAAGTGCAGCAAGAACGGAAGAAGAAGACGACAACCCTATTCTAACCTCAGTTACTTTGGGTTATTGACTATTACCTTTTTTTTTTAAAACATATATATTTTATTTAAAATAGGGCTCCTAATATAGCTCAGTTTGTTTTCCAGGGTAAATTTAGCTAAAATAATTGTAAACACTCAGTGCGGGTAAGTTACTACACACAACCAAATAAACCCCTTTATATATATTTTTAACCCTTTTTTTTTTTAAATTATCCCTAAATGAATACCTTACAACACCTCTTTACTTTTCGTAGCCACTCCCTTAGGGTTTCTAAATCCCCTTCTTCTTTCCTTCTCTTTTCCCTCTTTCTAGGGTCTCCCCCCCTCCTCCCCACCCCTCTGTCTAGTTGTCCTCTTGTGCCGCTGCTACTGCTGCCGTTTTCGATTGAACCCGCTGCTGCCGGCGACGGAGCGCGTTGCTGCAATTTTTGGTTGAACCCTTCGCCACTGCTCCTGAGTTGTTGCTTCGACCGAGCTCCAGCGACCTACTGCAGCTGTTTTGTTGCAGCAGATGTGTTGTTGCTCCTGCACTGCAGAATGGTTGCAACGGAACTACTGCAGCAGCTCGCCAGAGCTCCAAAGACCAGAAGTGTTGCTTCGTCGAGCATTTTTCCTCTTCTTCTTCCTTTTTTTTTTTTGGGATAAATGGTTGTATACACAATCTATCCTAATGAAATATGTAGACACTGCCAAAAAAATGTGTATACACAAAATTTAACAGAAAAAAATAAGTGTATACATTGTGTATAATTGATATATCTGAGTGTATAAACCATAAAATTGAGTGTAAACATTATGTATACGTGAAGAGACCATTTGTATACACTATACTATCATTTGTACACATTATCGATTAGTTTTGTGTATACTGACCATAAAAAATAAAAAATATTCAAAAGTAAAGGGAGTGGTGTAGACTGACTGTTTTGGTAATGATCCATACTATATAAGCAAAGAAAAACTAGAAGTCAACCCCTTTTTCCAACTCGTTAATTCAGAAAAATATGTAACTAATCATATTTAGTTATTCTAGAAAATCTTAGCCTATAATTAAGGGACCGAAATTTCTACATGCCCAATAAATTAAATGTCCCCCCCCCCCCCAACCCCTCGGTTCTATAATATATTAATTGAATAAATAGTACATATACAATATATTAAAGTGAATACTTATTAAATACACAATATGTATGATATTGCATATCGTGTATTTTATAAATAAAATCGATATTTTGTATGTATGATAAATAGTATATACACAATATATTAAAATATTAAGTGATAAAATATCATATAAGTTTCTTACCTTGTTTGTTTTCAAACATATTTTCAAAATATTTTTGTTTGTTTTCAAAGTATTTTTAAAATATTTTTCCTAACCGAGGGTCTATTGGAAATAGCCTCTCCATCTTGGCGGGCAATGGGGATAAGGTTTTGCATACATCTCACCCTCCACAGATGTCACGACCCATTTTCTGAACGAGCTGCGACCGGCACTCGGTACCTGAACTTGACCGAGCGAACCCTTTAAACCTGCCTATGATATTCTGCTCATTTCACGTCATGCAAATGATGAGATATTTAAAATAAAACTTCAATAAACTAATTCTGAGTCAAAATCCATCTTGAAAATATATCAATAAAATAAATAATTATTCTGTCAATATCATGCAAAATGGACAACCACACCCAACTGTTAGACTGTCTATGAAGCCTCTAAGAACATTATAATATTAAGAAAGACTGGAAAACTATAATCTCCACGAACAAATGCGGAGCTCACCAACTGACCGGATAGTGGGAGGATATTCTAGCTCATAGCCTTCTTGCCTGCAAAATCTGTGCATACATTGACATAAGTCAATGTAGGTTCCCATGAAGAGAACGTCAGTACACCACGGCGGTACTCAGTGAGTCTCAACGACCCCCACTAAAGCGGGAACGAGACATTTAAAAGAAACATGAGATGCACGTAATTCTTTAAAATCATGAGAACATAAAATATTTAAAGAAAGCTGAAGTAACTTGAAACAATAAAATTTTGAACTTTAACATATATATATATATATATATCATATCTTTACTTTTTGGGGGAGTACCAATTAACTCTGACATAACATGATTCCATAAAGTCACCATGTGATCGGCACGGGTTCGATCCCCGCCTGATCGAATAGGCCCCTTCACTGTGGCGCCACACCGTTCCAGGTGATAGCATGCTGCGCGTTTTGTGTCTTGGCCGTATCAGGAAAATTTTATTATTAACTCCTACTTTGGTACGAGTAGTTTCGGGGTCAACATTAACCACTAAAGGTCACGAAACCCTTCTCAGAATCTCAAGGTAACTCCCAAAATATTTCTATAAAACTTTACTTGACCACTTTAAGCTCCAATAAATTCCTTGAACATAATCTATGAACATAAACCATAATTTCTTGAGTAAAACTTGACATAAATATATGAAGGGATTATTCAATATAATTCAAGTGATTCTTTAATCCATAAAAAGAACTTGACATATAATATAACGTAAATTACCATAACAAAATATGAAAATTAATGCGTATAACTCAAGGATAGACTCATGAACGATAACTTGAATGGGGTTTAGCTAATATGCACCCTCTCGCTCCAATTAAGCACATACTAACTCTCTAAGATATTTTATCAAATACTTTATAGGCGGGCTTTTGTGAATAAAACCTCTTTAGTAAAGGGTTATATCAACTCACCTCGATTATTCCTCGAGTCCAAACGTAACTCCAAACGATGTACTTCACGTCACCAACCAACTACACGAACCAGTTTACGTCATCAATTCCAAAATTTCAATCTTTTCCCCAATTTAAGAACTCTACTTCATATTCCAAACTTTTTAAGTTTTCGAGAAACATCCCAATAAATATGGTCTATTAAGATGCAAAATTCTTGTATATAATAATGTTATCGCTTCTCAATTCCATGAAAGAGACTTCCCTTGAGATGAATTGAACGTGGAGTTGTCTTTTTTCAACTTAGCCCAAATTCTCGAAACCACTGCTACTGCCTCTGTTATATTTGTGAGCAATGAACTAATGAGGAGTATATTCTCTTTTTGACTTGCACACGTGAATAAGACCTATAAAGGTCTGACTCTCTCTCTTCTTCTTTTTTTTAATTTTCTTTTGCTCCCCTTTCTTTTAGTATTTTATTATTATTAACCAAATTAATTTACTTTAGATATGTTAAAGGATTCTCGCCAGAATCCTCTTTTGCAATTGCCCATTATAGCTTGGCAACGTAACGTCCTTATTAAATTAGCTTTAACTTTGGCCTTTCTTGCAATTCTTCTTTCTCCTTTAAATATCATTAAATATTTGTACCTCATCCACGATAGATGCTTTAACTTATTTTCACCATACACGTCATACTCGAACCTTGCCATAGTATATGAAACGATTTTTATGTAAATATTTCCAATGACAATACGTTTCCTAAAACTTAGGAAATTTTGAGGAACGTCACATTCTCCCCCCCTTAAGATCATTCGTCCTCGAATAATTTTTATTCCTCACTCCTAGGACACTTTTTCATTCCACCAACTTGCCAAATGTTCCAAAATTTGGCTAAGTGTTGGATTATTTAAAAATTTCGGCAGAGTCTCCCCTATAACTGGACTATCCGAAAAGATATCCCTGTAACAAATATAACAACTACACCAACAATAACCAATACACCATAACAGGCCATCCATAGGCACCATTAATAGCTCAAAATAATCACTCATTCCAACAAGGAGGTAAATCTCAATAATAAATAAAACATACTCCGACAAGGAGTTAGATCTCAATAATGAATCTAACATGCTCCGATAATGAGCTAAATCTCATTAATAATTCAACCATGCTCCTACAAGGAGCTAAACCACATGATATCTCATAATTAACAAGAAAAGTTTCAATATCATTCAAACTTTTAGAGTCCACATACCTTGTTCCTCAAATACATGGGAATACCTTTCCTTCATGTCTTCCTTCACTTCCCATGTAACCTCTTCTGAATTATGATTACCCACAAGACCTTATACGTACCTTTATTCTCGTGCCAAATTAACATAAAAATATTTGTGGGATTTTACATTCTTCCTCACTTGAGAACATTCATCCCCGAATGTTGACCACATAGTTCTCTAAGGTTAAAAAGGATCACAAATCTTATTGCAAGTTTCTCAACTTACTTGTGATCTTGAAATTTGACTAACTCTCCATTTGCTTATTTTGGTAAAGCTTCCCCGGTAAATTAGACTATCGCAAAATTTCAACCTATCCAAATAGATGCTATCAAAGTGCATATACAGTTGTCCAATCCAAATAATCATCAAAGCCCTAGCCATACATATAACTTACTTCTATCATAAACTTACCAAAATTTCATATGCATGAATAATATAAAGTTTTCCATATGAAATATTAACTTTACATAGCTTAGTACAACACACATCCTCTTGTAGCTTTAACAACACTTTTTTTTAATAGAAGAAATGATACATAAAGAACATAACTGGATATAACTTGAATTTTCACAATTGAAGGTTTTCATATTTGTGACTTTGTCAATTTGGATTCATAATTTAAGAATTCTTTTCTGGTAATTTACCTCGTAGATATTGCCTCTGAGTGTAACTCAAAATGGAATGAACACATATTTCTTGTAACTCTAGTGCCCCTTAGTCAATTAAAAATAATCTTGGGACTTAGGCCATCATCTAGTCACTTTCTCTCCTTTCCTCTAGTACTCAATAGGACGACTCAACTGATTAGAGGGCTTGCTTTTCTTATCTTCTGCAAATATTTTTTTTGTATTTAACCTTTTTCACTAACAAAATTCTTAATACTAACAGAAACTTCCATTTGAATGTGGCTTTTGTACACATGTTACTCTTGAAAATTTTGCATCTTCATGAATTTTTCTAACGCCCTCAATTTCTCTTAAAATTGAAGCTTAACACTTGCCTTATCTAATTCAACTTGTCAGCATGTAACCTAATTAATTAACCATATTGCATTCATAATGGATGCCATTTTGGACTTTACCTTAATAATGTCAGGGTGAACATACTTGATCCATGTCAAGTGCTTATTGTTTCGTTCATGCCCTCGAGTATTCAAGTAGGCTCTTCCATTTTCTCATCATTTTTTTTGGACGACTAAAATGCTTTCTTTTAGGGTCAATACCTTAACTAATCTTGCTTAAACACAACAGTCCTCTTGTAGGAAATGGTTGTGCTCATAGTTTTTTCTTAAATTTCTGAGCATATAAACTTTTATCATTGACGATACTTTCAACCACCCATTGCCTCATAGGTGTATCATATTTAGGAATTATTCTTCCGGTAGTACTCTTGGTAATTTGAAACCTCTCAAATCTTTTGGACCCCGCTCTTGTTTCTTCCGAATTAAGTCTTACATAACACTTGTCCCATATGGTTAAACCATTAAATAAGTGATATATTCTCTCACCCCCTTGGCATTCTCAAGTTGGGGTTGTCCTTAAACTCAACTTGATAGTACCACTTATAACAAGTTCATGTTATTCATTCTCACTTTATAAAATTTTTTGACACTTATTTTCACATGCCCTCGAGCATTGGAGTAAGCTCTTTCCTTTTCTTTTGACCAATCTCTCGATCAAATCAAAGTGTAGGAATTTCTTTTCTTTCTAGATTGTGCCATATTTACCTTCATACATATAACATACTAAATTTAGGATTATTCGCATCCGAATTTGCTGTATCAATTTAGTATGTTGGCTATCTCTTGGTTTCTATAGTGTCTGATAATTACAACACTGCAAAACTTATCGTACGTCTGCACCTTATCTAGCATCACGTTGATTGTTGCTAGTTTCTCTTCATGACCAAACCTTAATGGCACACCTTGTGTAGCTCTCCTAAGATGCTTTATTCGGGGTCATTCTTAACTAAACCTCAGAAATTAGGATTCTATGAGAAAATCGGGTGTTGCTTTGCGCATTAACTCTCATAACTTGCTTTGCCTTAATATAACCATTTGTATGCAACAACAACAACAACCATAATAATAATCAATAAATAAATTCTTGAGATATTCACAACTTCTCTCATCTTTTGTGTTCTAGAAATATCTCAGTGTTCTCCTCGAATGTATACTTCTAACTTGTAAGCTAATTTTCTAGTATCTTGCCTCTTATACATGGCTTTTTTTTTATTTCTTTACAGTTATACTATGACACCTTCGAACGGATAGCCATATATTATTAATATGTGAATTTTCATTATCTACATATACATTCACACTCTTATTTCTAGATTTAGCTCGTCAAAATAGGATCAAACTCAGGCTCACTTTAGAAACATAAAGGGCTAACCTCGCCACAAATTGGACATAACAAACATGAGGTTTGCACCATTCATCATGTACCCCTAAATCTCTTGTAACTTCTCTATCTTCGAAATATATCATGAAAGTCTTTAGAGCTTCGAGGATTTAACATTGCACTGACTTGTCGAAAGTCTACGTTTATAACATTTATTTTTTTCTATAACATAACACAAGACCTTGCTCGTTCTGAGTTCTTGAATTCCGCTTAGCTATCATTTGGGCATCTCTTAGTACATATTGGATCCCTTATTCCCTTTTCTTCTGAATCCACGTCTCCCGGAGTTAGCATACGTGTCTTAGAAAAACTTTACATTGACAATTCAATAAGAGTTTGTCTCTCTAGAAAATTTATATTACCTCCGCGAACTTGAGAGCATGCTCCTTCGTGCTTTCACACACTTAGCACCTTATTTACACATTCAAACGAGTGTACTTACATCATTTTCGTAGGTACTTGCACATACTATTAATTACATTCTTACCGCCTTCATCATTTAGGAGGGGATTTTTTACAAGATTTTAAGATATGCATTACGATATGTGTCGAGTCACATACTTGACCAACTGTTCCTTACCAGTCCTCCAACTTTCACAGTGGGTCTAGGCTAATATATTTTTCGACTGACCATCCACTTAAGTCATTATTTATAAAATCAAACCCTTGCCATTTTAGGTCTCTCTAACTGAATTAATAGTTAGAATAGAACATGTCAAATCTTTAACTGCGAATCTAATAGACACCACAGTCTAAAGAAGGATTTTTTTTTCATCTTAACTTTATCCACTGAACTACATCCAATTTGGGTTACTAGCGAATTGTTGTTCAAGTCTCTGCTCCTTAATTACTCCTTTAGCCCACCAGCGTACAACATAGCATATTTAAGCAACAAGCATGAGGTGTTACTAGTACCTAAAGTAAAACTTTCCCATAGAACAAATCTACTTAAAAGGTAGTGACACGACACGGAATCCGGCTAGGCCGTGCGGGTACCCGACATCCTTCCCTAGACCCGTCGGGCGAACTCTTAACAACTAAATTAGGAAAATAAATACAAATCCAACTCATAAATAAGAACAAGACTCTAAAAAAAACACAAACATATTGATACCTCTAAGTCGTACAAAAGAAATTACAGCTGACTACCCAACATACTAGGTTTAGGGCTATCCAAACTAGACATCTAGAAGAAGATAGATACCTCCTGAAGGGAGCAAAATGCAACTGAAATGATAACCAATAAACTGGCAGCCATCCAGAATAAAAGCTGGCTCACCCTGACAGCTGAAGTCGTATTCGCTCCTTCACAACGTGGCGAACTCAATCTTGGAGCGAACCTGCTGAAACGAAATAGATAGACAAGAAACAAACAACAAACAAGGGTGAGTCACAAGGACTCAATAAGTGGGGCAGACAAGCCATCTCAAAGAATAGGATAGCTAGTCAGGGAGAAAAGAAACAGATAAACCAAATTCATCTTATTTGAATTATGAAAAAGCAGAGCCAGATAATAACTAGAAACACGTATGGAATCACAAACTCATCAACAGCCAGGAACGTAAGATAGCCAGAATATATAGGTATCCCGAACACATCAACAATCAGAAATACATCCTGTTGCGGCGTGCAACCCGATCCATATTGTTTAACCGTAATTTCGTTTATTAGGTTAAGTCACAATTAAATTTATAAAGTGGAGTCACGATCAATAATCAAGATTAAATGCCTAATGTGAAAAGATATAAATGACTATTGTAAATGTAAAGAAATAAAGACACGATTAGTGCGATGTAATAAATGAAGATTTAAATAAAAGGAACCGTGTTCAGGCCGTATAGACTTGATCAAACTTCCTTCCTCGTACTCTTTATGATATTTAAGCAGCGGAACAATAAATGATATCACTTGATTGCGAGTAGTAGTAAGTATTGACAGAAGGTAAAGAATCGGGTATTAATGATTGGAATACAGATGTATGTTCAGAGAGAAAATTAGATACCATGCTTGTGACTTAAATTACAATATATAGATAACTAAGCGTCCGTTCACGAGCAGTTGTAACTCCTTAATCGATCAGTTACGTTGCTTAAGGATAAGACTCCTATTTTGAATTGGCTTGATGACGAGTTGCGACTATCCTGGCCGTGGTGACTGTTCATCTGTCCGTTATAGTTGTCCATCTTCGATTCTATCCGTTGCCTTTATGCCCATCCATAGCCACGTGTCGTCCATACGTCGTCCCGCGTGGATGCTTAGTCACCAACTTTGGTGACGACGGATTTAACCCAATACAGATAGTCCCCGTACTACTCGGGCAGAGAATCTGGTCGAGGAGTGGAAAACGAATTTTGAGCGGGAAAGAACTCTTTCGAATTTTTCTCAAGTAACACATTTGAGTCCTTATATTCGTATTTGGATGCTGCCCGTTGAATTCCTCAAAGGCTTTCGATTGATTGACATTCTATCAGTATAAGCATTAAATGCTCCGCTAAAGACAAAACGTGCAAGTTGTCAATTTCGCTCCACTTTTTACTGAAAAAGTGACTGTTGCGTGTTTCGAGACTGCAGGAGTGATGACCGAACTGCGCCTACTCACGTCTTGCACGTCCCAAAGCAAAAACCGTCATTTCGATTTTATTCTTTTAACGGTTGGATTTATTTACCTCTTGCACGGATGCTTGCCACGTGTAGGTACGGGTCGGGTTTTGCTAACCCTATAAATTTGATTTCCACCAGCTTGAAACCTTTTTACTTCATTCCAAATTTCATCCAAACCTTCAAAGCTTCAAAACAACTTTCTAAAAATCTCTAAAACGCAAAAAATCCTTCCAATCTTCTAGTCCAAATGTCTCCAAAAGCCAAGAAAAGTTTGAATATGGATGCTGCGGCTAGTAGTTCTTCAGCAGCAGGTGGTCAATCCACGAGTTCCTCAACTTCAGTTGCTGATGTGATTCCGAAACTTTGGGGAAGCCTTGAAAATGATTGTTCGATCAGCTCGTTCAATCACTATGGCAATATAAGGTCGTGGCCTTCGAGCCGGTTTAAGAGTTCAATTACTCCTGACCTTTTGCCTAGGGTTAGGGCAGATTGTGGCTGGGATGATGATGTTATAGTTTCTTGCCCCTATCCGACGGAGAATATTACTTCTGCGAGAACTGGATGGACAGCCATATCTACGTATCCATTCACGATAGGTTATACGCTCCCGTTGCATCCTGTTATAGAGGATATTTGTAAACACTATCTTATCTGCCCGGGGCAGCTGTGTCCGAGCATTTATAGAATTATTTCCCTGCTACAATGGTTTGCCGATGAGACTGAGCAGGACTTTGAATTTAAGTATTTTGTCTCTTTGTATAGCCTTCAGGTTGCGAGAGATGGATATATCAATGCCCGTATGAGAGGAAGAAAAGCTCTAGTGAGCAAATCCGAAGATACAGGGGATAGGGGTTAGATGCATAGGTATGTTTATGTGCAGTCTAAACTCCTCACACGTGGCCGCAAAACTAATCTCCGCGAGGTGTGGAACAAAACTCGTAAGTCCCCGAGTCTTTGTATTGAATACTCTTTGAGTTACGTATTTGCACCCTCTAATTTTTACTCTTTATTGGTTAGCTGACAAGATTCCTTACGATGGTATGATTTCCGAGGAGGAATTGTCCGCTTGGGTTGAACCTATTTTGGCAGGTTTCACCCACGAGCAGAGGCAGTGGCCTTACTACGCTACTTTAAAACATTTATCGAACCCTAGTACCCATGGTAAGTCGATTACCCAAATTTCTGCTAATTTATGCAGAACTTATCATGGTATTAATATGACTTTATTCTCAGGTTTAGGTGCTGGTGGTAGTTATTTTCCTGCTCCTCCTCCTGTGGAGGTGACCGTTGACCCCGTGGCTGAGATCAACGAGGAGGCAGCTGCCATTCTCCAAACTGTTGCAGCTATCAAGGCCAGGGAGGGTGGTGAGGAGGTCCTCGCGAATTTGAAGAGAAAGAAATCTGACTCTGAAAAGAGTAAACCCAAGAAGAAGACGAGGACAGCCCGTAAGATTCCTCAGTCCTCTGAAAAACAGTTGAAACCAATGTTGTTGCTGCTGATACGCCCAAGGCTGGGCAAGAGAGTGTTAAAAGCTAGGCGGCTGCTCCTGAATCTGCTGAGCCTATGACAGTTGACATTTCAGATTCAGAGGCTCCCGATGTGAGCTTGACTCAGAGGAGGAGGGTATCTCTTCGAGGTGACACGAGGAAGGATGTAGAGACTTCTTCTTACGCTTTCGAGGAGAGTCCCCGAGTTGGTGATGAAGAAGGAGGTAGAGCTGGGGAAGTAGGGGAAGAAAGAATGCACGAAGGTTTTGCCTTCTTCCCCGAGGACCCAAAGCCAGTTGAGCCTGAACGGGTTGGTGGTCAACAGGGTGAGCCTGAACAAGTCAGCCACAGACGACCTGGCAAAGAGCCGATGAGAGAGGAGGATGAGGAGAAAGATGAGAAGGTTGATGAGCGGAGGGAGACTGAGGGGGAGGCTGAACCTCAGATCTTTTACTACAAGGACATGATGAACTTAGCTGGTGATGGGATGGCACCAGTTTATCTGCAAGAGTGCGACACTCTGGATCCCGATGAGACATGTGACATCGAGATCTCTCGCACAAAGCTTACTAGGCGAGTATATTTAGGAGGAAAGATTGGGGCGTACTCTGTTAAGGGTATTCGTCACAAATTTGGTTCCCAATATCCTTCTGAACAAGCGAGGGAGCCCAGGCCGTGTATGAGGGAGTGCGACTTCACCATTCCCCCGGACACAGATTTTCTGACGAAGCCTGGCCACTTGGTTAAAGTGACGTCCAACCTGATCGGTCCTCGCGAGGAGTGGAATATGCGCAGCATGAGCGACGAGCAGCTAGCTTACGCAATCGCTGAAGATACTGCTCGGGTAATGTTTCCCTCTTTACTCCTTTATTTTTATTAAGACCTTAGTTCTGATTACCTGCGTATTTTCACTTGTTGCCAAGCAAGTATGATGGTTGCCGAGATCATGTTCCGTTCTAGGTTGAACAATCAGGAACAAGTCCTTGGCTTAAAGAAAGATCTTTTGAAGTCTCTTCAGGACAAGCAGGCCTTAGAAGAGGAAAAAAAAGTTCTGATCGGGGAGAAGCGGGTCCTGGAAGGGAGGCGTGGCTTCTTTGAGGATAAGATAGACAGGTTGGTGAAATCCAACACTGAGGCTAATGACAAGATAAACACCCTCCTCGAGGAGAAGAACCGTCTTCTGGATGAGAAAGAAAGGTTTGCACTATCCTTTAAAGATCTGAAAGCCAGGATGGATGAACAAGGTAGCCAGATTTCCCAACTTGCCCATGAGCTTAATGTGAAAGAAGTTACTTTGGAAGGCATTCGTAACGCTTCCGACCTGATGTTGAGAAATATGAACAAAGCTGAAGCTGAATCTCAGGCTGCTCGAGGAGAACTACAAGAAGCCAAGAATCGGGCTGAGGAATCTGCGAGGATCCAAGAGCTACTGACGATGGAGTTGGCGAATTTGAGGGATCGTTATACAATCGACTCTAAACTGGAAGCTCTCGAAGCCAAGAAGAAGTTGCTCATCCAAATGCAGCGTGGCCAAGTTAATGTCGACTCAGTCCTCGATCAGACCATAGCGGCTATCATCAATGTCAAGCAGGCCTTGGGCATGGAAGTAGGGGCTGACGATGATGACGATGAAGAGGATGATGAAGGAGGTGAGGATAATGAAGATGAAGATTTGGGTGGGGATCCGACTGATGGAGCTAGTGCATCAGGTCGAGAACCTGGCCCAAATGATGACTGACGCCTTATCTAGTCCTTCTTATAAATTTACCGGATGTTGTTAACTTTGAATATTGCTAACTCGTGAACGACTGTATATTTTGACTGTTTCTTTGTTTGACTGGCGAGGCTTGATGACCATTTTTGGTCTCAAGTCTGTCTTATATGAATGATGTTGATATTTGTTGCTTAATGAGGTTTTCAGAAGTCAGAATTATGTTTCAAATCCTAGTGTCTGAGTTCCCTTTTTGGTGTTAATCTGCGCAGATGTTTGAAATAAAATTTCATCATAACCAGGTTAAGTTGCCCTTAGCTAAGATGAATGAAATCAGGCCTCCTGGGCCGGACGAAACCAGGCCTAGTGTCTGAAATCTGGCCGTATAAGATGGCCTTGCAATAAACTTTGCTTATCATATTTGACAATTGAAAGTTTTCGCAGAATTTTGTTAAGGTTGAGGTGGAGTTTTACCCTGTTATTTCTATTGAAAAGAATAGGTAACCCAATGACTAAAACACAAGATTGTTTGGTCATAAAGTTATAGAATTTGGGCAAGTACTGGCCGCAAAATGTAAAAATAACGTAGCACAAGTAAAATAGTTCTATTGAACTTACTTGGTTCTGCTTAGTCGTGGACTTTGCGAATGATCATGACCTTGCTCTGCTCGAAGATCACTCATATTAGCCGGGATTTTGGCCTACTGGGGCTCCCGCCACCCCCCTGTTTTTATGTTGAAATTTCGTAATTTCGGACATAAAAAGACAATGGGTGAGACGCTGAGTCAAGGAACACATATAACAAAAAGAGGAGTGTGTCCGTTGTGGGATTTGAACCCACAGCCGCAAAGCACGAGGACTTCGAGCTATACCAGTTGAGCTAAACGGATCTGGCCTTTTGAAGACCGTTAGTACCATTTAGACAAAGATAAGAAAACAGAATAACTTAAAAGAAAACAATAACAAGCAAGCAACAGAGAATGGACAGAAATACTAACCCACGTACTACTTAGAAGTAGTACCTCTTTAAGTGAATCACGTTCCAACTGCTAGGTAGAAGCGATCCATCTGGTCGTGCCAAACGATATGAACCCTTACCAACGGATGCAACCACCTTGTAGGGACCTTCCCAGTTTGGACCGAGTTTGCCGACGTTCGCTTCTTGCGTATTCTGGGAGACTTTACGCAATACAAAGTCCCCGACTTCAAAGTTACGCAGCCTAAGTCCCCGATTATAATATTGTTCTATCCTTTCTTTCTGAGCTACTACTCGTATAAGTGCTAATTCTCTACGTTCCTCTAGGAAATCCAATTCCTCGGAGAGGTTGACTGAATTAGATTCTTCAGTTGCATGAGCATATCGTAGACTTGGCTCGCCGATTTCGACTGGAATCAATGCATCAGAACCATATACTAAGGAATAAGGCGTCTCCCCGGTGCTCATTTTTGTGGTTGTTCTATATGCCCAAAGAACCCCGGGGAGTTCTTCCACCCAGCACCCTTTGGCCTGCTCGAGACGTTTTTTTAGAGAATCCACTATTATCTTGTTGGTCGATTCTGCCTGCCCGTTTGCCACTGGGTGATACGGGGAAGAAGTGATCCTTTTAATATGCAGATCCTCAAGGAACTTTGTGACCCTCTGACCAACGAATTGAGGACCATTATCCATGACAATCTCTTTGGGTGCTCCGAAGCAACAAATGACATAGAGCCAAAGGAAATCAACTACTTCCGTATGACGTATCGTTAAATATGCTGCAGCTTCAACCCACTTTGTAAAATAATCGGTAATAATTAACAAGAAACGTACCCCTCTAGGTGCAGTGGGTAGTGGCCCAACGATATCCATTCCCCATTTCATAAACGGCCACAGGGAGATGATTGAATGCAAGGGTTCTGCTGGTTGATGGAGGAGATGTGCAAACCTTTGGCACTTGTCACATTTTTTGACAAACTCGTTAGTATCTTTTTCCATTTTGTCCCAGTAATAGCCTGCTCGTATAAGCTTTCGTGCAAGCGCCTTGCCTCCCAAGTGATTTCCACAGCAACCCTCGTGAACTTCCCTCATCACATACTCAGTTTGGCTGGGTCCTAGACACTTGGCGAGTGGGCCTGCAAAAGTCTTACGATAAAGGATACCATCTATAATTGTATACCTGGCAGCTTTTATCCTCAGTTTTCGAGCAGCCTTAACGTCTGATGGTAGGGTTCCATGTAGTATATAATTGATTATCTCATTCCTCCAATCCCAAGTCAGACTGGTCGTGTTGACCTCCATCGCATCTTTATCGATTGTTGTACATAGAAGATGAGTCACGGCCACTGAACCTGTTGTTCCAATCTCTACAACTGAACCCAAATTTGCCAAGGCATCAGCCTCGTGATTCTCTTCTCGTGGAATCTGTATGGCTTCCCAATTGTCGAATTGTGCTAGCAAACCAGTGACTCGGGCAAGATACCTCTGCATACGAGACTCTCTTGCTACGAAGCCACCAGTTATTTGATTGATAACCAGGGCAGAGTCACTCTTAAGGTGAATTCTGTCTGCTCCATAATCTCGAGCCAATTTTAATCCTACAATTACGGCCTCATACTCGGCCTCATTATTTGTAATAAAAGGACATTTTATGGCCTGTCTAATGGTTTCCCCCGAGGGAGTGGTAAGAACTACACCTAATCCTGACCCTTTTACACTCGAGGACCCGTTAGTGTGTAAGGTCCATGTCCCCGACTCCGATCGGGCGAAAAGAACCGCCTCACGTTGAGCATCAGGGTACATAGTAGCACTAAAATCTGCAATAAAATCTGCTAGAGCCTGAGATTTTATGGCTACCCGGGGTTGATAAGATATTCAAACTCACCTAATTCTACTGCCCATTTTACTAACCTGCCCGAGAATTCAGGTTTGTGCAAGATATTGCGTAAGGGGAAGGTAGTAACTACAGCTATTGAGTGACTTTGAAAATAAGGTCTTAATTTACGGGCAGCGATTACCAAGGCTAGTGCTAATTTCTCCAAAGGTTGATAGCGAGTTTCAGCATCTAATAAGGATTTGCTAATGTAATAAATTGGAAGTTGCTTACCTTTGTCTTCTCGAACCAGAACCGCACTTGTTGAACCCCAAAAATTACCCTTTCTTTAGGAAAAGGTAAGTTTAGGAATATTTCAACAAAGTGGGATTCCAAAGGGTTTCTTTGGAGTCGCCACCTAATTTAAGGATTATTAGGAACCTAAGTTAACTAGGGAGTGCAATTTAACCTTTATTTAAAAGAAATTAAATTAAATTCAGAGATTCTTAGGTAAGTGGTTCTGTTAAATTCGAAAGAAGGTCCTTATTACGGGAGCACTTTCGAAAATCCGCTAAATGCGGTTAATCCGGCGATTTTCACGAATTTTACTTGAAATTTAGTTTGGGATAAATTTTAAATAAAATAAATAGGTAATAAATCATATAGAGAAGATAAAAATTGATTATGACCATACTTGAACAAAATTTAAGATTGTTTAAATGAATAATGAGATAAGGGTTGATTGATTGACTAAATAAATAAGGGCTAATTAAAATTAAATAAATAAAATTAACAAATGATTGAATAAGAATAATAATTGATTGATTAATTAATTAGATAAATAAATAAATAGATAAATAACTTAATTAGATAAATAAATATTTATATGATTTCAATTAGATAAGGGATGAATAATAACTGACTAGTTGAATAAATAAATATAATTGATTAAAGAAATAAATAATTAATTAGACTTAATTAATTAATTAAATAAATAGGATAAAGAAATAAAATAATAAATAAATACCACTTAAATAATTTAATAAACAAATAAATAAATAAATAAGTAAATAATTATGATTGATTAGGCAGATAAAGGATTAATTGAAATTAAACAAATAAGTTAATAATAAATGCTATTTGATTAATTTAATTAATGAATAAATAAATAAATAAGTGTATAAATAATTATCTTAAATATAAATAGCGAATAAATAGGTACAATTTTAATTTTCATTTCTTTTGCACTCAATAATTAACTAAAGTTTCTACTATCTTAAATTAGTTGGCGAGTCCCAAAGAGACGGGATATGCAATTTATAAACGATCTTAGACAAACAATAAGATAACAATTTCAATTAAAGCGGCTAACCTACCAGGCTTCTAATCATACAAAAGTCCTAAAACATGCTTTCTAGAAGAGACGGGAGAGAAGGAGTTTTAGAAAGTAGAGCCCGGGGTAGCGAACTTAATGCGAGCCCTGTATTTCACAAGGCTTTTCGTTTTTTTTTTCCTTTTCTTTCTCTTTTTTTATCTTACATTTTCGGGGATATCAAGTCCCAAAAATGCGGAGCGATTCAAGTAATTTTCCAAATGCAAGTCGTTCCCATTTGTGAGTTTTTGACTCAAACTCGTCCCCAGTGAGTATTATGCAAAGAAAGAGGAGATAAGAATTAGACAATGTCCATTTGGAGCAGGCAGAAAGAAAGAAAAATAACTCATAAACAAGCAACCTAGACAAAATAATAACTAATTACGATAAGTAAACCAAAAGGAATAACCTCAACAACTTATGCAGGAATAAGAAACTATGGTTCTCAATTTTAAATAGGGCGCTATTATGAAACCATCCAAATCCACATTTTAACTACCAAAGTAGCAAATATAATTACTCCAGAATATTAGCAAACTCAAAGGAGGGTCATAACATACGATATTCAGAAAATGGTGCATACTCTGGGTCAACATGCAAACAAGGTGAAATAGAAGTTGTTATTGCTACTGGAGTACACATTTTCTTTGGAAAGTTTACTCATCTAGTGCAAATACAGTACGCGTTGGGCATTTTCATAAGATAAGGAACGCATATATTCTAGTTGTAATTCCTTCAATGCTTATACTAAGGCATAAAAATCATAACTTAGACATTTGATTTCTCAATTAAGATGTCACAATGGACTGACGCTACTGGAAGCTAATATAAATTAGAAAACATTCTATAGCAGATGGCTAATCAAATTGAAAGGTGTGTTATGTGGTTTACTATTACGAGGAACATCCTTTCTATCATATTCTCAAGAAGGATAAAGTAAGATCCAAACACCAAATAGCAAATTAAGTTTGAGATGTTTTGAAAATAAGAAAATTCCGTTTGCAGGATCAGTTAAACTGCATTCCTTTACTTCCATTTTAGTGCACGCAGGAGCTTAGTGAAGATGCTGATAGCATCATAGAATTTTTAGCTCTCTTCAGGATCAAGAAAGATCACAGATTACAGGAAGAAAAGGCCTCATTAACGGTTGCTCCCATGAACTCCCTGATCCCCTCAAACTCTCATGAACCAGAACTAACTCTTGCCTCCTAGAACAAACTAACAGACCCCTTCTGATACCCAGGACCAATACAAATCCCCAGGAACCTCTATGCACGACCTGCAAACCAACCTATATCCCCTCTAATCAAACCTGCACACACCTAAGCACATTCACAACTATTCAAACTGCTACACAACACCTGAACATCCACTAAATCTCCTGACTTTTCCATGCCTTCACAGCTTCCAGCTATTACTCCGGGGCTAAACTACACTCCCTGAACCTACTGATTTCAGCTCCAGACCTCTAAGCCTAACCAGAGGAACAACTCCTCTATCTCCTATACTACCAACCATAGCAGCCCCTCTCATAACAGAAACAAGACCTGCAGAACCTGAAACACCCTGCACCTCTACAATAAACAGAAACCAGCCTGAACTCTTCGACAACAACATGAACAGGAGAAGACAGGGCAACAACCTACTCCTATACCCTCCAATACTGCTCTAGACCCTCACTCTGAACCAGAAGCCATCAAGCCCCTTAAACACCCTCAGAACCTGAACATCTATACTCCCTCAACTACCAAATATACACCTCACAGAAACCAAAACAACCCTGCTTCCTTAACCAAGAGCAGAAGCAGACCTAAGCTTCACTCCTTTAAAACACCCTGCAGCAGCTGAACAACTATCAGCTGCACTCCCTGGCTCTTCATACTCACTTCACCATCAACCTGGAATCAACCTAGGAACCTGCTCCAAGGCACACTCAAACCTGCTATACTCCTGAACCTCTACAAACACCTTAGATGAAGAAACTGAATTCTAACAGAGACAAGCAAAGGCAGACTTAGGAAATCTCAAGACATTTAGTTAGAATAACGAGCAAGTTTTAGATATGAACTGGGAAAGAAGTAACTGTAATAAAAAAAAACTCTTTAATCAATGGTTAGCAGATTTCAATCCTTTTCGACTATCATCCTTTAAATGTATCATAACAGAGTAAGCAAAACTTGAAAGAAACTGCTAGAACTAAAACAAGATCGACTTAAGATTATAAAGGGAAACTAAGCTAAGAAACTAAACTTAACACCTTTCCTCTTAAACAAATAGGAAACTAAGGCACCAAAACTCAACTAAAAAAAGGAAGCTTCAAAACTTCAAACCATTTTCATACAATCCAACAGGACTAACAGCAAAGGCAGTATTAACCAATGTTCACAAAAGCCATTAATTATCAAATCGATTCTCAATCATATACAGTCAACAAGATACGATAATATGATAACTCAAGATGCTTCTTTCGGATAGTCTAAAAAAAAACAGTAATGAATCCTTCTTTATTATATTATCAGGAAAATACCACTCGCATAATCTTAACAATGAACCAGATAAAGAAATGGTAATAATCAAAGTGTGTTACCTTTTTGCGGGCAGCGACTAGGGCGACGATCCGAAGAAGTGAGACTCGAACGACTAGTAGTCGACTCGATCAACGATGAAGCGACTCGACTAAACTAATGAAAGCGAGAACGGGAAACAATGCTAAGAACTCCTTAGAACAGTAAAACTATCTCCCTTTTTTTTAAAAAAAAAAAAAAACTCGAAGGAAAATGCTTTTTTTTTTCTTATCAATGCTGCCCTTTTTTCAATGTCAAAAATCAGAACCCCTTAAACCCTACAAAAATGTTAAATATATAGGAAAATTTAGGGTTTACCTGGACCTTGCAAATTCTGAATTACCCTTGCCATTTTCGATCTAATTCCTTTAGGATAAGGGTCTAAAATGTCCATTCCTTTCGGATTGTACACTTTGGATCCTTATCTCCAAGGAAAGATCCAAATGCTGGGATTTACTTCAATTCAAAATGAGTGGACCAGATTTTGTGACCGTTTGTTTGGAGAGAGAGTGAGGAGATACTAGCTGGAACTGAATGACTCGTCCAGCACATCGAGCTGTACGGAAGGGACAACAATGGCGCGGGTTTTTGGTGCGGGTCGCGAGGGAAACGGGTCACGGGAATTGGGTTCGGGTAGAGGGCTTTGGGTTTGAAGGAAACTGAAGAATGAAGAGTGTGCAATTGGGTTCTGGTATAGGGGTGAAATATGTATATTTGCGTGACTAGACTAAACTTCAGGGCATAGAACGAATTTAGCCTATTTTAAGCTAATTAATTAAAATAAAGATGTTGCGCGGGTAGGATAGAAATTAGGATATGCTTTGTAATTTTAACCTTCTTTTGAAAATGATTAATTTACTTTAATTAAATTTAATTAATTAACTCAATTCAAATAATTTTAATTATCTAAACCTCATTTTAATTTTTATTTTCATATTTGATTCTCATTTAAATAATTTAGCTGCTAATTAAATCTTGGGACGAAATTGGGTGTCAACAGCTGCCCCTCTTTACCCGGAAAAGGATGAAAGAGTTTTTAGGGTAAAGAAGTTGACTAGAAACCAATTTTGTCCCGATAAAACCAAGACTTTTGATTTCCAAGGATCAAAAGACGAAGCTTATGGACATGGCCGAACTCCGGTTCCTGAGTTGCCTACATATCTCGGGCTGAAAGAGAATCAGGCCATATGTAGTTCGACGACACCTAGATAAGAAGATTCGCACGATTGATAGAAAGAGGCGCACGAATAAGAAAGAATTCAAACTGACGCCTAATCTGAAATGAAAGATTAGGTAAAACTTGTTTGTTCGAGTGCGATTCTTCAGATCCTCGTTGACGAGTCTAGCTCATATCAACGATTGCCCCAGTTCACTGCTAAGAAAAAGTTCCACGTTATGCTCCAAATGCTACTGCGGTATTGCCAAAATTCTGTAAAGACTTAACAAATGGTAAGCGAGCAACTGCTAATAAACTACAATAATATTTGGAATAAGAAATAAATAAAAGTATAATATACAATTGTAAATGCTGGTCGTGATGCTCAATAAGTTCTTCTCTCGATCAACTGACGAGATGCTCCGCCCGGAGAACCTTTAGGCTGATCATTATTCTGAAACAGTAAAGTAAGACAATAAGTAAAGCGAAAATGAATTGTAAAAATGCAAGGCTTTCATAAGATAAGTTGACTAACGAGACGTGATGTCTCGAGTCGAATCATGCATTTCAAATACAATATGTCAATATTGCAAGACAACCTACATTGCGAAACACTCCGAGAGCGGTGCTCCAGCCGACTTGTCTTAAATTATCAATCTACTTTAAACATAAAATGCTAATATTGCAAGACAACCGACATCGCGAAACACTAGCGGTGTTCCAGCCGACTTGTCTTAGATTATCAATCTACTTTAAACATAACATGCCAATATTGCAGGACAACCGACATCGCGAAACACTCCAAAAGTGGTGTTCCAGCCGACTTGTCTTAAACTATTAATAAATATCAGATATAAAATGCCAATATTGCAAGACAACCGACATTGCGAAACACTCCGAAAGCGGTGCTCCAGCCGACTTGTCTTAAATTATCAATCTACTTTAAACATAAAATGCTAATATTGCAAGACAACCGACATCGCGAAACACTCCGAAAGCGGTGTTCCAGCCGACTTGTCTTAAACTATTAATAAATTTAAAATATAAAATGCCAATATTGCAAGACAACCGACATCGCGAAACACTCCGAAAGCGGTGTTCCAGCCGACTTGTCTCAAACTATTAATAAATTTAAAATATAAAATGCCAATATCGCAAGACAACCGACATCGCGAAACACTCCGAAAGTGGTGTTCCAGCCGACTTGTCTTAGATTATTGCGAGATAAATTCCATAACAATGTTAAAACTTGAGAAAAGAAAAGCGCCGCCTTTTCGGCAATAATATAACGTGACTCTTAGATGCCGCAAGAGTAAGTTTGAATGATCTGTCAAGCCAAATCATTTGCATTGTCAACTTGATTGTGTTGCTTGTATGGATAGTGGTACGAAGTTTTGAATGCCCTCTTCAGTTCAAATTGGATCTGATGTTCAATTCTTTGAATGCGCATTCCATAAATTGTTCATCCGTAGCGCGAATGATCCTTCCATTGCAAGCTTTCAGGTTCCTGCTCTCAAAGAAAATTTTGTTAGTCTTGGGGAGGGGTGTTTGATTTGTGCTGATTCATCTTGAATTTGCCGCTATCGCTTCCTTTTCTTCGTGAGACTTGGGCTTTGAAAACCATCCTCGAAAACTTGGTTTATGAACTCAATAGTATAACTCATCTTAAGATAGAGGCAAAATAAAGTAATTCAATAAAATAGTAAGCAAGTAATCATTGATATGCAAATACAAAGTTTATAATGCATTTAAAATTCTTGCTTTAACTCAAACTCATGGCATATCCTTAAACAAACTGAACGTCCTTTGTATTGCAACTTGTGCTAATCTTGAATACTTTTCGAACTTTGCCGCTTCATCCTTTGATAAGCAAACCAATTCTTGCAAAGATCTGCCCCAGTGATGAACTTCCAAATCTTCAACTCATTTTGCAAAATTTGCCCTGGTTGATATCTTTCAAATCTTCAAATTGTCTTGTAAAATTGCCCCAGTTTCTATCTTCCGTATCTTCAAATTATCTTTGCAAAAATTGCCCCAGTTTCTTGCCTTAGGGGAGACTGAAAATTTTAATATTATAGAGTCGAGCCCGTTAAGAGCGCCTACGTATCCCTCCACGGGAATCAGACCGTGCGTAGTTCTGCTTACATAAATATTTTGGGAAAATATGGCAATCTAAGTACGAAGCCGTATCCGAATTGGAAAATCAACACATCTGCCCAGATGCATAGTTCGGCATTACATCATAAAAGATAAACAAGCCTAAAGTGTTACAATATTTTGACCGAATCCGACGGGGATTGCCTACTTATCCTGTTGCCATTCCAGGAATCAGGTCAGAAGTAGTTCAAACTTACACAAAAGAGGAAATAGGGGAAATTCTTATATCAATACAACCAAACTCTATGTGAGTTACTACGTATCCCGCCTGGGACTCAGGTCACGCGTAGTTCGCATTACATCAAAGATTACATTCAAAACCAATGCTAACTTGCGATCGCCTCAAACATAGTATCTTTTGACGGCATCTGCGTTGATTGCTTTTGGCCAGACTTGACCATCCATTTCTGCCAGAATCAGTGCTCCTCCGGATAAAACCCGATGAACCACACATGGACCTTGCCAATTCGGTGCAAATTTGCCCCTTGCTTCTTCTTGATTAGGAAAGATCTTCTTTAACACCAATTGCCCCGGTTTAAAGTCTCTCACTCTCACTTTCTTGCCAAAAGACTTGATCATGCGATTTTGATAAAGTTGCCCATGGCAGATTGCATTCATTCTTTTCTCATCAATAAGCATCAACTGCTCACATCTGATTTTCACCCATTCAGCATTTTCTAATTCAGCTTCTTGAATGATTCTCAAGGAAGGAATTTCTACCTCCGCGGGTAAGACTGCTTCTGTGCCATACACCAAAAGATAGGGAGTTGCCCCAGTTGAAGTTCTAGTGGTGGTGCGGTACCCAAGAAGCGCAAAAGGCAACTTTTCGTGCCAATCTCTATAATTATCAATCATCTTGCGAAGAATACGCTTGATGTTCTTATTTGCCGCCTCAACAGCTCCATTCATTTGAGGACGGTATGCAGTAGAGTTGCGGTGAGTAATCTTGAAACTCTCACAAGTCGCTCTCATCAAATCACTATTCAAGTTTGCACCATTATCAGTGATGATTGATTCAGGAACTCCGAATCTACAAATGATATTGTTGCGCACGAAATCTGACACTACTTTCTTGGTTACAGACTTGTGAGAAGTTGCTTCCACCCACTTGGTGAAGTAATCAATAGCCACCAAAATAAAGCGATGTCCATTTGAAGCGGCCGGTTCAATAGGACCAATAACATCCATTCCCCAAGCAACAAAAGGCCAGGGAGAACTCATTGCATGAAGTTCAGAAGGAGGTCTTTTGATCATATCTCCGTGAATTTGACATTGATGGCATTTTCGCACAAACTGAACACAATCAGTTTCCATAGTTAACCAAAAATAACCGGCTCTCAAGATCTTCTTTGCCAAAACAAAACCATTCATATGCGGCCCACAAACTCCCGCATGCACTTCCGTAAGCAATTTATTTGCTTCAACTGCATCAACACATTTTAAGAGTCCTAAGTCTGGGGTCCTCCTATATAGGATTTCACCGCTTAGAAAGAATTGATTTGCTAACCTCCGAATGCTCTTCCTTTGGACACTTGTTGCATTTTCGGGATAACTCCCGACCTTGAGATAATTCTTGATATCAAAATACCAAGGATGGCCATCTCGCTCTTCCTCAACTTGAAAACAATAAGCTGGCCTATCGTGCAATTCAATTTCGATAGGATCAATATAATTCTTGTCAGGATGTTGGATCATAGAAGATAAAGTTGCCAAAGCATCGGCAAATTCATTCTGAAGTCTTGGAACATGCTTAAACTCAATCTTTGCAAACCTTTTGCACAATTCCTTGACACAACGCAAATAAGGAAGAATCTTTGCGTTCTTGGTGTTCCACTCGCCCTGTACTTGGTGAATCAGCAAGTCGGAATCCCCAATCACTAAAAGTTCTTGAATATTCATATCAACTGCCAATCGAAGACCCAAAATGCATGCTTCATATTCAGCCATATTGTTAGTGCATGGAAATCTGAGCTTGGCCGAAACAGGGTAATGCTGACCCGTTTCAGAAATTAAGACAGCTCCAATACCAACACCTTTGAAATTTGCTGCTCCGTCAAAGAAAAGACGCCAACCATCATATTCAGAAGAGATGTCTTCACCCAAAAACAAGACCTCTTCATCGGGAAAGTAAGTTCTCAATGGTTCATAACTATCATCAACGGGATTTTCAGCTAAATGATCCGCCAATGCTTGTGCTTTTACCGCCTTTTGGGTGACATAAACTATGTCAAATTCACTCAACAAAATCTGCCATTTTGCTAATTTTCCCGTGGGCATCGGCTTTTGGAAGATGTACTTCAAAGGATCCATCCTCGAGATAAGATAAGTTGTATATGATGAGAGATAGTGCCTTAACCTTTGTGCGGTCCAAGTCAAAGCACAACAAGTTCGCTCCAAGAGAGTGTACCGGGCTTCATAAGGAGTGAACTTCTTGCTTAGATAATAAATGGCTTGTTCTTTCTTCCCGGTCTTGTCATGTTGCCCCAAGACACATCCAAATGCATTTTCCGAGACAGACAAATATAAGATCAATGGTCTTCCGGGTTCAGGAGGAACTAACACAGGCGGATTAGATAGATACTCCTTGATCCTATCAAAAGCCTTTTGACAATCTTCTGTCCATTCAATAACAGCATCTTTCTTTAACAGCTTGATTATTGGTTCACAAATAACCGTGGATTGCGCAATGAAGCGGCTTATGTAGTTCAAGCGGCCAAGAAAGCTCATCACATCCTTCCGGCTCTTTGGAGGAGGCAAGTCTTGGATAGTCTTGATTTTGGACGGATCCAATTCTATACCCCTCCGGCTTACAATAAAACCCAACATCTTACCGGCAGGAACACCAAATGCACATTTCGCAGGATTAAGCTTCAAGTTATACCGCCGAAGGCGGTTGAAGAACTTTCTCAAATCGGTCAAATGCTCTTCTTTCTTCTTTGACTTGATAACAACATCATCTACATAGACTTCAATCTCTTTGTGAATCATATCATGGAAAAGAGTTGTCATTGCTCTCATATATGTCGCCCCGGCATTCTTCAAACCGAAAGGCATAACTCTATAACAAAATACACCCCAAGGCGTGATGAAGGCGGTCTTTTCAGCATCATCTTCATCCATCAGGATCTGGTGATAACCGGCAAAACAATCGACAAAAGACTGAAGCTCATGTTTTGCACAGCTATCAATAAGGATATGAATATTTGGCAATGGAAAATCATCCTTTGGACTTGCTTTGTTGAGATCACGATAATCAACACAAACTCTAACTTTGCCGTCTTTCTTGGGCACCGGCACAATATTCGCTAACCAAGTGGGATATTTGAGAGATCGAATCACCTTGGCGGTCAATTGCTTTTGCACTTCTTCCAATATTTGTTTGCTTGTGGAAGTTTTGAAGTTTCTCTTCTTTTGCTTAACAGGCGGAAATGAAGGATCAGTTGGCAATTTGTGAGTGACAAGATCAGTACTCAAACCGGGCATATCATCATAAGACCAAGCAAAGATGTCTCGATACTCGTTCAATAGTTCAATATAAGCTCTTCTTTCTTCCGATGTCAAATGAACACTGATTCTGGTTTCTCTAACATCTTCTGAAGTCCCCAAGTTGATTGACTCAGTTTCTTCCAAGTTAGGTTTTGGTTTGTTCTCAAATTGATCCACTTCTCTTGTTATTTCATCAGGAACGAAATCTTCATCAAACTCCCCAATACTCAATGCATCGGTGCCAGTTTGTTCAGTTGTTTCATTATATGTCACAAGCAAAGTTTCGGCAGTTTTGTTAAGTGGAAAGCTGAAACAGAAACAAACATTAATCAAAAGCGTAAAATAAAGTAAATAATTGAAGCATATCAAAATAATAGTAGGGAGAATGCAATGCATTTTATTTGTTTCAAAATCTAGTTTAGGGAGGCATACATTAAAGCAAAACATGCAGAATGTAAACAGATTATTTTGAAAAGACATGAACGTAAACCAAAAGCGAAACACAGTTCAGGGCCTCAATCTGACTGTGACGCCAAAACAAACTGTTGAGTTCATTCACCAGGTCTCTTCCACTGGGACACAGGTCCAATTGGTCATCGGATCCTTTGCCTCAACATTTCGCACAGGTGACTCCTCAGCACATTCTTCAATAATAACATCGCATTCCAAATCATCACTCAGAAACAAATCGCCAACTCCCTCTATCAGATCCGGTATATTGACTTCCGGTGCCTTGACGAATGACTGGTACAAGGAAGGAAGGGGTTCTGGCATGGCAATGGCTGGTTTCCTTTTGGCCTTTTCAATCTCTTTTTTGGTAGGACAGTAACCCAAGCCAAAGGTACCCAGATTCTTGGGCAAGCAGATGGGTTCGGTTATGCCGTTCAGATTTGCTCCCAATCCCGAACCAGGTTTGAAACCATTTTTCAACATCTCCACAGCAATCATCTTGGGGACTCTGGGTAGGGTACCTTTCTTTGAATCCTCATTTGATGCTCGGGTCACATTCATCAGCTCAACCGTTTGAAAGGTAGTCCCATCAAGCTCTGCGGCGTTGTCCACCATAGGAATCGTGGTGCTAGCATGCGTGGGGCTGTTTCCCTCGCCCTTGACCACTACTTCTTCATTATCCCATATAAATTTAACACTTTGATGCAAAGTGGAAGGGACGGCTCCGGCCATGTGAATCCAGGGTCTTCCTAACAGCATGTTATAGGTAGACGGGATGTCGAATACCTGAAACTCCACAGAGAAGTTCACAGGACCTATCTGCAGATCAAGATCAATCTCTCCAAAGGTGCACCTTTGAGCCCCATCAAAAGCCCTTGCTTTCACATTGCTCTGTCTAATTTTGCCAGCGTCAATTCCAAGCTCCTTCAGAGTTGCTAATGGACATATATTGAGCCCGGAACCACCGTCGATCAGTACCCGTCCAACAAATTTGTCCCTACATTTGACAACAATATGCAAGGCTTTGTTGTGTCCGAGACCCTCGGGTAGAAGCTCTTCTTTGAAGAAGGACACCTTGTGAGGTTCTAAGATTTGGCCAACCAAGACAGCTAAGCTCTCACCCGTGGTCTCAGCGGGCACCTCTGCTTCCTTGAGCACTTTTAGCAATGCATTTCTATGCGTTTCAGAGCTCATCAGCAAAGCCATAATGGATATGCGGGAAGGAGTATTCTTTAGGTGCTCCAGAATAGAGTATTCCTTTGACTGCATTTTCCTCCAAAAGTCCTCAGCTTCGGTGTCAGTCACTCTTCTTACAACGCCCTCCTTTTCCCTAAGGCCTCCACCCAACTCCTCAGGCGTATAGAATCTACCAGATCTGGTCATGCCTTGTGCAGCAGCAACAGCAACAGTTACCTTTCCACTTCCGATAGGCACTTCAGAATAGTTCCAAGGAACCCTCTTGCTATCATATTGAAGGGGTGAGGCAAGCATGACGGTGACAGTTGGCCTCGGGATACCCGCTTGCACCAGAATGGGAGCTCTAACTTGCACAGATACTTTGGCCTCGTTAGCAACCCTCACATTGCTAACGGGAACAATGGTCCCTTTCAAATCGACTCCCTCCTCAAGGGAAATGACATTGACAGCATTGTTTCCGTAGGCGGGAAGAGGATTGTCCTGCACATTAGGCTGAGTTCCAGTAAGCTGGATAGTGCCTGATTTGATCAAAGCTTCCACTCTATCCTTGAAGGCATAACACCTTTCCACATCATGGCCCGCAGCCCCAGAATGATAAACACAATGCTTATTAACATCATACCACCTTGGAGGAGGATTTGGAGTATTGTCAGGAACAGGCTGCACAACTCCGGCGCTTCTTAGTCTTTCAAATAATTGACCATAAGATTCAGCTATAGGAGTATAGGTTTTGGGTGCTCTCCTCTCATAGCTTTGGTTAGGTCCTTGCATATTTGGACGGACAGGAGCACGGGGTTGGTAATTTTGTGGGCGAGGAGGGTATTGTTGTGGTGCTGGTGCTCGTAGTGGATAATAACTGGGTTGTGCTTGATAGACAGGATATGGAGCGGGAGGAATTTGATAGTGACTAGGATAATTTAGGGGTGGTGCATTTGGGTAAGGAGAAGGAATATTTGGGTAATGAGGAGGTGCATTTGGGTAATGAGGAGGTGCATTTGGGTATGTAGGGTAGGTTGGTGGATTATCAAAGTTCAACCTCCTAGCCGGGCGGCGGTCAATGTCTGCGGCAACAGCTGTGACTTCTTCCCTCTTCTCTCTTCTTCTAGCATTGTTTGAGCTGGCTTGAGCATTTTGAGCACTTGACTTCATTTCAGCAAAGCTCACAATCCGACCGGATTTGATGCCTTCTTCCACCATCTCCCCCATTATGAGAAGTTCAGCATAAGGTGCACCCATCATAGGAAGCATATGCATGTAATATGAGTCGTCTTGAGCACGAATAAAATACTTTACCATATCCCTCTCAGTCATCGGGGGTTGCACCCGTGCAGCCTGTTCACGCCACCTCAAGGCGTATTCTCTGAAAGATTCTGTTGGTTTCTTCTTCAAATTTGCCAAGGTTATGAGGTCAGGGACCATCGCCACATTGTATTCAAACTGCTTTGTGAAATCACCAGCTATATCATCAAATTCGTGCCATTTGCTTATGTCTTGTCTGGCAAACCATTCAGCGGCAATACCTTCCAGACTGTGGCTAAAGTAAGCCATCAGAAGTTCTTCTTTGCCTCCCGCCGCCCTCATTCTGTTGAGGTACTTGGTTAAATGAGCAAATGGGTCACCATGACCATCATACATGTCAAACTTCGGCACTTTAAAACCGGGAGGAGGAGTAATGTCCGGGAATAGATAAAGACTGCGGTATGAAGTGCTTTGCCGTTTCTTAGTCACCTGCAAGTCCTTAATAGATTGTTGCATGACTTTCATTGCTTGGATTATCTCATCTTGTTCGCTTGTCCTTCCCGGTTTTTCCACAGCTGTGGGCATTTCATTCTGGGGCGGATAGTCTGTGAAGTCTTCATTCTTCCCATTAGGGTCATGCTCGTAATATAACGCCTCGGGATATCCCTGCCTTGGATCATTGGTGTTTGGAGGAGCGACGGCTACAGGAATGGGCGCTTGAGATTGTGGAGGACGGGGAGTGTCTTTAGCAGGAAAATATTGGTAGTGAGGAGGAGTGGGGTCGTTAGGATATGGATAATATGAGGGATAACCAGCGGGTTGGGCATTTTGCTGAGCGGGCAGGGTATTTTGACTAACTTGTGGGCGATTTTGTGGTGGTGGTGTTTGATTAAGTGGGTTGTTTTGGTATGTGGGTATATTGTGAACAGGATTGGCATTTAAAGGTATGTTTTGAGGGGCTTGCCCTTTAATGGCTGCTAGCTCATCGCTCAGCATCTGTATCTGTTTGGTCAGGTTCAAAATAAGGTCATCCTGAGCAAGGAGGATGTTTCCCCTCGAAGATCCAGGAGTTTCGAGAGTCTTATCATTGAGGACGGGAGGCTGATCATCATTACCGGACATTTTGTCGAAATTCTGAAGTGTATATCAATGTGCAGAGGAAAGCTTTTAGATCAGCTCAATCAGCACAAATCAAACCTCTGTTTAGGAATAAACAAAACAAAAGAAAAATTCAAAAGGTAACTGTGTTAGTTTGCATGTTGTTGGTAAAATTTGCACGTAAGCACATAGCGCGCGTCACGTAGCGCTTTTGCATTTTAAACGGGCGATAAATAAGGCATGTGGCAACCACAAATAATGTGCGTAAAATAAAATGCGGACGCGTCCTACCCTGTAGGGTGCCTCTTTGTGCTAGAGGCGAGCCTAATCGCGCAAATAAATGATAACGAAAAATAGTCACAACCATTTTTGAGCAATTCAAATTTAGAGTAAGATATTTCATTAAAATAGATAAAGTTGATACAAAATTGTCTTTCATAATCATAACATCATACTTTCATCCTCTTCTTTCTTTCTTTCTTTTTTCTTCTTCTTTTTTCTCTCTTCTCTTTTTTTCTTTTTCTTTTCTTTCTTTTCTTTCTTTTCTTTCTTCATACATAATCCTTGCATAGCAAATGAAAAATACAATAAATATAAAGACATAACTGAGAATACATCAAAACTAAAATAAAAGCCGTCACTCTGCTGATCAACTGCATCATGCCGGTGTAGGTGCACTGTTGTGACTGAATTCTGCTTTCTTTGCTTCATCTTCATCATCAGGTCTTGCATCATTGTAGTCAACTTCTTTCATTCTTTTTCTGCTTTCCCTTCTTTTCCTCTCTTTTTCTTTTCTTTCTTCTTTTTTTTTTTCTTTTCTTCTTCTCTCTTTTTTTTGTTCTCTCTCTTTTTTTCAGAATTTCCTTTTTCCTTTTCAATACATCATCATTACATAATAAGTGAAAATACAACAATAGAAAGCATAATAGAAAATACATCAAAAGTAAATAAACTGCCATTTGTCCAAGTTCCGTATCATGTTCCTGCTTGCTTCATCTTCTTGCTTGTCGGAGCGGATGTTTCATCAAAACTGGTTTCTGCCCTTGCCTGTCTCATTTTCTTCGTCATATCAGTGTCTTCATAGCCAATTCTTCCTGGAGGACTGAGACCTAAGCGTCGCTCTTCTTTGATCCAGACGAGATATTCTGGTGTGCAGCTCTGGTGCTTTGTTGACACTTCTATCGGTTTCAAACCCTTCCAATCCTCGAGGATTTCTCTTTTCCTTGGAATTGCATTCTGCAGGTTGAAAGGAGTTTCTGACTCCGACATATCCGCACAAAGGGGAATAAATTGTTCCATCCCAAATTGACGGAGGACCCTCAAAGGTGCGTACGGTTGAAGCCCCGTTAAACCCGGCAACTCGATGTAGTATCGCTTGGAAGTCCTAAGCGCAATCTCATCTTTAGGAACATAACTTAACTTCCACATTACTCTCTTATCAGTAAGGCGGGCTAAGAAATCATACCATCCCGCAAAACTTCCAGGTTTTTCACACCACCTCGTTCTTATGTTTTGGGTAGCAATAGGATTTACTAATCTCCGGCTATCCAACATTTTACAAATATCCACCATAGGGTTTCGACGGCACACTTGGTCTATCGCCCATACCTGAAGGAGAAGATTACAACCTTCGAAATACATCGACCCCCTTCTGCATTCATTCAGAGCCCGATACATTTCTGCTAGAATCATAGGAACTATGGTGGTAGATTTGTTCCCATTGATCCCTTCAAACATCACCCGAACTACGGAACCGATGCAAGTCCTAATGTGTCCATTCTTTGTTGGGAAGACCAAAGTCCCTAAGAATGCAATGATAAAAGCCATTACACGCCGGTCTCTCCAAGTCTTCTCACCACAGTTAAATTCCTGCTCAAAATCATCAAAACCCGTTATGCGCCCAAACCTGGTGTACAGATAATCCAGATGAACCCATTTGTTTTCGATGCATCCCAAACTACCATTCCTTTCCAATCCTAGTCTCTCTTGGAATTTCTTCCCTGTTTGACTGTTTGGAAGGATTATCTCTTGGCCCAGACACTTCAATCCCGTTAGCCCAACTATTTCTCCTAAAGTGGGAGTCAACTCAAAGTCTTTGAACCTGAATACAGCTCGCGTCGGGCGCCAATACGCAATAAGAGCTTGGACTAGATCACGGTTTGGATGAACATCAATCAGCTCTACCAACCTTCCTAATTTCCCTCAACTGTCTTTCTCTCCTCCTCACAAAAGTTACCCCACCATAATTTTAACTTCTCTGGGACCTCTACAACCATGTAGACTTTGTCAAACTGTTGTTCCATTCTTTACCCTACAAGATAATGAAAACAAAATTCTAAATTTGATTGTGCTCAAAATTCAGCTGGGACTGGAGATTCGTTATCACAAAACACATAATATGCGGGTCAACGGGTTATAAGGACCCGTTGACACAAGGGCGGATTCCTGACTATGGAGGCGGTACCAAGGACCGGGTCCAGACTAAGGTGTGAATGCATGCATGCTCCTAAAGTTCCATCAAAAGTGGGTTAACGGTTGAGGCTAACAGACGAGTGCCAGGCGGCTTCGTGGTCGAATAACTTCCACGACAATCCGCCGGTACACCAACTCGTCAAAGGGTTTTCTAAGAGTGGGTTAACGGTTGAGGCTAACAGGTGAGTGGCAGGCGGCTTCGTGGTCGAATAACTCCCACGACAATCCGCCGGTATACCAACTCGTCAAAGGGTTCTTTAGTGGAAGAAATTGCGGGTGCGTATGCACACACCTCGCGGATATTTAAGTGAGAATGCAAGAGGTTCCCAGGAGTGGGGGAAGTATGAACGGAATGCCAGTTTATATGTGCGCAAATAAGGGTGTAGTGACATGCTTTCGTGACACACAGCAATCAATTAGATTAATCTAAGCATGCTCGCAAATAAACAGTAAATATAATCATGCTAGTTTTCAACGATAAATAAATAAGTCACACATACTAATATCGTCATACAATTCAAACAAACAAACAAAAGAAATTCGTGAAAGCCTTTTGGTTAGAACCATTTGCGTGTCCCCAGCGGAGTCGCCACGCTGTTGAACCCCAAAAATTACCCTTTCTTTAGGAAAAGGTAAGTTTAGGAATATTTCAACAAAGTGGGATTCCAAAGGGTTTCTTTGGAGTCGCCACCTAATTTAAGGATTATTAGGAACCTAAGTTAACTAGGGAGTGCAATTTAACCTTTATTTAAAAGAAATTAAATTAAATTCAGAGATTCTTAGGTAAGTGGTTCTGTTAAATTCGAAAGAAGGTCCTTATTACGGGAGCACTTTCGAAAATCCGCTAAATGCGGTTAATCCGGCGATTTTCACGAATTTTACTTGAAATTTAGTTTGGGATAAATTTTAAATAAAATAAATAGGTAATAAATCATATAGAGAAGATAAAAATTGATTATGACCATACTTGAACAAAATTTAAGATTGTTTAAATGAATAATGAGATAAGGGTTGATTGATTGACTAAATAAATAAGGGCTAATTAAAATTAAATAAATAAAATTAACAAATGATTGAATAAGAATAATAATTGATTGATTAATTAATTAGATAAATAAATAAATAGATAAATAACTTAATTAGATAAATAACTTAATTAGATAAATAAATATTTATATGATTTCAATTAGATAAGGGATGAATAATAACTGACTAGTTGAATAAATAAATATAATTGATTAAAGAAATAAATAATTAATTAGACTTAATTAATTAATTAAATAAATAGGATAAAGAAATAAAATAATAAATAAATACCACTTAAATAATTTAATAAACAAATAAATAAATAAATAAGTAAATAAATAATTATGATTGATTAGGCAGATAAAGGATTAATTGAAATTAAACAAATAAGTTAATAATAAATGCTATTTGATTAATTTAATTAATGAATAAATAAATAAATAAGTGTATAAATAATTATCTTAAATATAAATAGCGAATAAATAGGTACAATTTTAATTTTCATTTCTTTTGCACTCAATAATTAACTAAAGTTTCTACTATCTTAAATTAGTTGGCGAGTCCCAAAGAGACGGGATATGCAATTTATAAACGATCTTAGACAAACAATAAGATAACAATTTCAATTAAAGCGGCTAACCTACCAGGCTTCTAATCATACAAAAGTCCTAAAACATGCTTTCTAGAAGGGACGGGAGAGAAGGAGTTTTAGAAAGTAGAACCCGGGGTAGCGAACTTAATGCGAGCCCTGTATTTCACAAGGCTTTTCGTTTTTTTTTCCTTTTCTTTCTCTTTTTTTATCTTACATTTTCGGGGATATCAAGTCCCAAAAATGCGGAGCGATTCAAGTAATTTTCCAAATGCAAGCCGTTCCCATTTGTGAGTTTTTGACTCAAACTCGTCCCCAGTGAGTATTATGCAAAGAAAGAGGAGATAAGAATTAGACAATGTCCATTTGGAGCAGGCAGAAAGAAAGAAAAATAACTCATAAACAAGCAACCTAGACAAAACAATAACTAATTACGATAAGTAAACCAAAAGGAATAACCTCAACAACTTATGCAGGAATAAGAAACTATGGTTCTCAATTTTAAATATGGCGCTATTATGAAACCATCCAAATCCACATTTTAACTACCAAAGTAGCAAATATAATTACTCCAGAATATTAGCAAACTCAAAGGAGGGTCATAACATACGATATTCAGAAAATGGTGCATACTCTGGGTCAACATGCAAACAAGGTGAAATAGAAGTTGTTATTGCTACTGGAGTACACATTTTCTTTGGAAAGTTTACTCATCTAGTGCAAATACAGTACGCGTTGGGCATTTTCATAAGATAAGGAACGCATATATTCTAGTTGTAATTCCTTCAATGCTTATACTAAGGCATAAAAATCATAACTTAGACATTTGATTTCTCAATTAAGATGTCACAATGGACTGACGCTACTGGAAGCTAATATAAATTAGAAAATATTCTATAGCAGATGGCTAATCAAATTGAAAGGCGTGTTATGTGGTTTACTATTACGAGGAACATCCTTTCTATCATATTCTCAAGAAGGATAAAGTAAGATCCAAACACCAAATAGCAAATTAAGTTTGAGATGTTTTGAAAATAAGAAAATTCCGTTTGCAGGATCAGTTAAACTGCATTCCTTTACTTCCATTTTAGTGCACGCAGGAGCTTAGTGAAGATGCTGATAGCATCATAGAATTTTTAGCTCTCTTCAGGATCAAGAAAGATCACAGATTACAGGAAGAAAAGGCCTCATTAACGGTTGCTCCCATGAACTCCCTGATCCCCTCAAACTCTCATGAACCAGAACTAACTCTTGCCTCCTAGAACAAACTAACAGACCCCTTCTGATACCCAGGACCAATACAAATCCCCAGGAACCTCTATGCACGACCTGCAAACCAACCTATATCCCCTCTAATCAAACCTGCACACACCTAAGCACATTCACAACTATTCAAACTGCTACACAACACCTGAACATCCACTAAATCTCCTGACTTTTCCATGCCTTCACAGCTTCCAGCTATTACTCCGGGGCTAAACTACACTCCCTGAACCTACTGATTTCAGCTCCAGACCTCTAAGCCTAACCAGAGGAACAACTCCTCTATCTCCTATACTACCAACCATAGCAGCCCCTCTCATAACAGAAACAAGACCTGCAGAACCTGAAACACCCTGCACCTCTACAATAAACAGAAACCAGCCTGAACTCTTCGACAACAACATGAACAGGAGAAGACAGGGCAACAACCTACTCCTATACCCTCCAATACTGCTCTAGACCCTCACTCTGAACCAGAAGCCATCAAGCCCCTTAAACACCCTCAGAACCTGAACATCTATACTCCCTCAACTACCAAATATACACCTCACAGAAACCAAAACAACCCTGCTTCCTTAACCAAGAGCAGAAGCAGACCTAAGCTTCACTCCTTTAAAACACCCTGCAGCAGCTGAACAACTATCAGCTGCACTCCCTGGCTCTTCATACTCACTTCACCATCAACCTGGAATCAACCTAGGAACCTGCTCCAAGGCACACTCAAACCTGCTATACTCCTGAACCTCTACAAACACCTTAGATGAAGAAACTGAATTCTAACAGAGACAAGCAAAGGCAGACTTAGGAAATCTCAAGACATTTAGTTAGAATAACGAGCAAGTTTTAGATATGAACTGGGAAAGAAGTAACTGTAATAAAAAAAAACTCTTTAATCAATGGTTAGCAGATTTCAATCCTTTTCGACTATCATCCTTTAAATGTATCATAACAGAGTAAGCAAAACTTGAAAGAAACTGCTAGAACTAAAACAAGATCGACTTAAGATTATAAAGGGAAACTAAGCTAAGAAACTAAACTTAACACCTTTCCTCTTAAACAAATAGGAAACTAAGGCACCAAAACTCAACTAAAAAAAGGAAGCTTCAAAACTTCAAACCATTTTCATACAATCCAACAGGACTAACAGCAAAGGCAGTATTAACCAATGTTCACAAAAGCCATTAATTATCAAATCGATTCTCAATCATATACAGTCAACAAGATACGATAATATGATAACTCAAGATGCTTCTTTCGGATAGTCTAAAAAAAAACAGTAATGAATCCTTCTTTATTATATTATCAGGAAAATACCACTCGCATAATCTTAACAATGAACCAGATAAAGAAATGGTAATAATCAAAGTGTGTTACCTTTTTGCGGGCAGCGACTAGGGCGACGATCCGAAGAAGTGAGACTCGAACGACTAGTAGTCGACTCGATCAACGATGAAGCGACTCGACTAAACTAATGAAAGCGAGAACGGGAAACAATGCTAAGAACTCCTTAGAACAGTAAAACTATCTCCCTTTTTTTAAAAAAAAAAAAACTCGAAGGAAAATGCTTTTTTTTTTCTTATCAATGCTGCCCTTTTTTCAATGTCAAAAATCAGAACCCCTTAAACCCTACAAAAATGTTAAATATATAGGAAAATTTAGGGTTTACCTGGACCTTGCAAAATCTGAATTACCCTTGCCATTTTCGATCTAATTCCTTTAGGATAAGGGTCTAAAATGTCCATTCCTTTCGGATTGTACACTTTGGATCCTTATCTCCAAGGAAAGATCCAAAGGCTGGGATTTACTTCAATTCAAAATGAGTGGACCAGATTTTGTGACCGTTTGTTTGGAGAGAGAGTGAGGAGATACTAGCTGGAACTGAATGACTCGTCCAGCACATCGAGCTGTACGGAAGGGACAACAATGGCGCGGGTTTTTGGTGCGGGTCGCGAGGGAAACGGGTCACGGGAATTGGGTTCGGGTAGAGGGCTTTGGGTTTGAAGGAAACTGAAGAATGAAGAGTGTGCAATTGGGTTCTGGTATAGGGGTGAAATATGTATATTTGCGTGACTAGACTAAACTTCAGGGCATAAAACGAATTTAGCCTATTTTAAGCTAATTAATTAAAATAAAGATGTTGCGCGGGTAGGATAGAAATTAGGATATGCTTTGTAATTTTAACCTTCTTTTGAAAATGATTAATTTACTTTAATTAAATTTAATTAATTAACTCAATTCAAATAATTTTAATTATCTAAACCTCATTTTAATTTTTATTTTCATATTTGATTCTCATTTAAATAATTTAGCTGCTAATTAAATCTTGGGACGAAATTGGGTGTCAACAGCACTTACCACAGAATCAGACACGGCCAGGTAAAGTAATAGTTGTTCACCTGGTTGGGGCGTTGAAAGTAAAGGCGGGCTTGACAGGTATCGCTTCAAATTCTTAAGTGCTTGCTGACATTCAGGGGTCCAATCGAACTCCTTGTTCTGTTTCAGCACGTCGAAGAAGCTTTTGCATCGATCAGATAAGCGAGAAATGAATCTCCTTAGTGCTGCTACTCTCCCGGTTAGTCGCATTACATCTTTTCTGTTATGAAGTACGTCGGGGATGGCTTCTATTGCTTTTATCTGGGCGGAGTTTACCTCGATCCCTCGCTGGGAAACGATGAAACCAAGAAATTTCCCTGAACCCACTCCAAATGCGCATTTCTCCGGGTTGAGTTTCATGTTGTATTGATCAAGGATTCGAAAGGCCTCCTTCAAATGTGCTAAGTGATCTTCTGCCCGTTTGGACTTGATCAGCATGTCGTCGATGTAGACCTCCATGGTTTTGCCAATGTAGTCGTGAAACATCCGGTTGACTAATCGTTGGTAAGTCGCACCTGCATTTTTAAGTCCAAAAGGCATTACTTTATAGCAATACGTACCTCGGCAAGTAATGAAGGAAGTTTTCTCCTGGTCGTCGGGATCCATTAAGATTTGGTTATAGCCTGAATATGCATCAAGGAATGTGAGTACTTCGTGCCCGGCCATCGCATCGATTAGTTGGTCAATCTGAGGTAGTGGATAGGAATATTTCGGGCAGGCTTTGTTCAGATCAGTGAAGTCGATGCAGACCCTCCACTTGCCATTTTTCTTTGCCACTACGACCACATTGGCCAGCCAATCTGGATACTTGACTTCTCGGACGGAGCCAATCTTGAGCAAGCGGTCAACTTCGTCATTTATGATCTGGTTCCTGAATGCTCCTTGTTGGCGCTTCTTTTGCTTTACCGGGCGATGGTACGGATCCACGTTCAACTTATAAGAAATAATCTCTGGGGAGATTCCTGTCATATCTGCATGTGACCACGCAAAGGTGGTGTGTTGCTCCTTGAGGAAGTGCAAGATATCTTTGCGTAAGTCTTTGTTTAACTCCGCTCCCAAATATACTTTTCTTTCAGGCATGTGATCGAAAAGTTCTTCTGATTCTAAAGCTTCAATGGTTGGCGCGTACTCTTCCCGTGCATCCAACTTTGATATGAATTCCGGGACTTGGTAGTCTGATGCTTCATTGTTTGACTCTGATCTCGGGTTCTTTAATTGCTATTTTGCCTCCTCGGGGAGCTTGACTGCAACTGAGTAGCAATCTCTAGCACAACGCTGCTCTCCCCGAACTTCCCGTATTCCCCACTCTGAAGGGAATTTCATTACTTGATGATATGTTGACGGGACTGCTTGCATATCGTGTATCCATGGCCTCCCAAGGATTATGTTGTAAGCCATATCCCCATCAACGACATGAAACGTTGTTCGTCTCATAACGCCTTCGACCAGGGTCGTCAAAGTAATTTCTCCTAACGTCTTCTCGCTGGAATTGTTAAATCTTGATAGAACACGAGAAATTGGTATAATCTCATTGTATAGTTTCAACTCCTGTACGACTCGAGATAATATGATGTTCGCTGAACTGCCTGGATCAACGAGTACTCTTTTGACATCAAACTCTTCTACTCGTAATGTTATCACTAAAGCGTCCACATGAGGAAATTGCAAGCCATTTGCATCTGCTTCTTCAAAAGTTATTGTATCCTCAAGTCGTGGTCGTTTGGTCTTTGTAATAGATACTTTGGTGTATTTCTTTGCTGTGTATGTGACTGCATCAACCTCAATACCACCAGAGATGACGTTGACTGTCATTTTTGGAGACGATGCTCGGGGAGGCTCTGATTTATTGTGCTGAGCCTTTGCGTGAGTTTGTTTTCCTTTTTCTGTCAAGTACTCCTTGAGATAGCCCTGTTTCAATAAGTTAGCGACCTCGTACCTTAGAGCCTTGCAGTCATCCGTTGTGTGGCCGTGATCGCGATGGAATTCGCACCACAAGTTTTTGTTGCGCTTGCTGGGGTCACCCTTCATATCCTTAGGCCATTTGACCTTTTCGCTCATCCCCTCAGGCACTGCTACAAGTTCAACTGCTCCGATATTGAAAACGGGCAGGGTTGGAAGTCCACTAGAAGTTGAAGCGGAATCATTGCCCCTCGCAAGGCCTTTGTTGTTACGACCACGTCCATTTGAGTTGTTGCGCGACCGATTGGGATATGGCTCGTGCCGTGCGTCTGGTTTATCTGTCTCGATCTTTCCCCCAGCGCCATTGGTGCGAGTTTGGCTCCGTCCCCGGGCACCTGTGCCAATTAATTTATCTTCGTCTATACGTACCTTTGAATTATAACGATTGTAGACATCCGACCTGTTTGCTGCAGGATATTCTCGCAGGGATTCATACAATCGTCTGGTCGCTTTAGAACTTTTGACGTCCAAGCTGTTACTGAATGCATTAGCCGCCCATCGATCTGGAACTTTGGGTAGCAACATACGTTCACGCTGAAAGCGATCCACATACTTCCGGAGAGACTCCCCGGGCAGTTGTTTGATTTCAAAGATGTCTTCGACTCTTGTTTCTGTTTTCTGAGCGCCTGTGTGTGCTTTGACAAATAACTCCGCCATCTCGGCAAAAGATCTTATTGAATTTGGTGGCAGCATTGAATACCATCGTAGAGCGCCATCTGCCAAGGTTTCTATGAACTTCTTCAATTGCACTGACTCGATCTCCTCGTCGGTGAGATCGCTTGCCTTTATGAAATTGCTAAACATCATCAAGTGGTCGTTGGGGTCAGTTGTTCCCCGGTATCTTGGTATGTTTGGCATTTTGAATGTTTTGGGTATTGCCTTTGGTGCTGCTTCTTTCTTCCAAGGCCTTTGAGTATACCGTTGAAAGTCAACTTTCTTCAAAGTGGGTGGTGCGCCAGGGATCTGATCAATCCTCTCATGAAGAGAGCGCTGTAGGGCCTCCTGGCTCTCTTTGAACTGCCTTGTGAGGGCTTCCATGACCTCGCTCATTTCCGTTGGCACCGCTGATCCTGCATTCTGATTTTCAGCGCGTCTCAAGGCACGGGACGGTGAAGCATCCCTTGGACGTCCAATGGGTGGATTTCCTGCGTTTAGCAGGGTTTGTTCTCGTAGGCCGTCGATAGCTTCCCGTATTTGCCTGTTGACTTCAGCCTGTTGCCGTATGAATTCAAGGACAGCGTCTTGAGAATTCCTCGAATTCCCAGGACCATTGGGTCTTCTAGGTCCTCCAGGCCCTTGATCGAAGTTTCCTCGGCCAGGAGGGCGGCTATTTCTGCTACTCTGCTGGCTGTGCTCGTTTTCCTGTTCTGCAGGGAGCACGTTCTCGTCCTCCGCAATGGGGATTACGTTGTCGTCTGCAGGAATAACATCTTGCTGCTCGTCCCCGGCCGGATTCAAGTCTATTTGCTCCGCAGCGTTAAGGTCTTGTTGCCCGTTAATGGGAGCGTTGTTGTGTGAGTTGTTATCTGCCATTTTGACAAAAAGAAAACGAGGAGAGCCAACGAGCAAGAAGAAAGCGAATAAAGAATAAAAAACGATAAGCAATTAACCTATGGAAGTTATTGACCGGCTCCCACTGTGGTCGCCAAATTGTTTAACCGTAATTTCGTTTATTAGGTTAAGTCACAATTAAATTTATAAAGCGGAGTCACGATCAATAATCAAGATTAAATGCCTAATGTGAAAAGATATAAATGACTATCGTAAATGTAAAGAAATAAAGACACGATTAGTGCGATGTAATAAATGAAGATTTAAATAAAAGGAACCGTGTTCAGGCCGTATAGACTTGATCAAACTTCCTTCCTCGTACTCTTTATGATATTTAAGCAGCGGAACAATAAATGAGATCACTTGATTGCGAGTAGTAGAAAGTATTGACAGAAGGTAAAGAATCGGGTATTAATGATTGGAATACAGATGTATGTTCAGAGAGAAAATTAGATACCATGCTTGTGACTTAAATTACAATATATAGATAACTAAGCGTCCGTTCACGAGCAGTTGTAACTCCTTAATCGAGCAGTTACGTTGCTTAAGGATAAGACTCCTATTTTGAATTGGCTTGATGACGAGTTGCGACTATCCTGGCCGTGGTGACTGTTCATCTGTCCGTTATAGTTGTCCATCTTCGATTCTATCCGTTGCCTTTATGCCCATCCATAGCCACGTGTCGTCCATACGTCGTCCCGCGTGGATGCTTAGTCACCAACTTTGGTGACGACGGATTTAACCCAATACACATATATTCATCCTGTTGCGGCGTGCAACTCGATCCAAATATTCATACTGTCGCAGCGTGCAACCCAATCCATATGTTTATACCGTTGCGGCGTGCAACCCGACCCATATATTTATACTATTGCAGCGTGCAACACGATCCATATGTTTATACCGTTGCGGCGTGCAACCCGATCCCTGCAACGCAGAATACGAGCCAGAAATATATAGATAAATAAGCAATGCACATATAAGCAGAACAGTAGTTATGTACCACAAGTCTACACAATGGTATGAAAAGAAATGAAATGAAATGAAATCTGATGCAAAGGGTCACATGTGCCCGTAATCCCATCCCGAAGCGGAATACTCCTGCATTCGAGGGGAATCCAATCTGAAAACCAACTGGAGCGGAATACTCCTGCTCCTGGGGCGGAATACTCCTGCACCCGATATAATATAAACCAGAGGCGGAATACTCCTGCACTCTCTTGGGGCAGAATACTCCTGCACCCTATATAATGTAAAGCTGAGGCGGAATACTCCTGCACTCAATATCTGACATAAGAGCGGAATACTCCTGCCCTGGGGCGGAATCCTCCTACCCTCAATATGATACAATGGAGCGGAATCCTCCTACTCTTAGGGCGGAATACTCCTGCCCCCAATGATATGCAATGTAATCTATATGAATGACATATAATGCATATGAATGCAATGTGATGCAATAATAACCCTTCACCGGCGCGGGACTCTCATCGACGGCCGGGAAGTAGATGCCAACTCACAGCCAGAGTACAATGCTCAAATCCTCAATGCAATACCAACAACAGGACATAACATATAACATACAATGTAAATCCAAAGCTAAGGCGTAATGAGTACGCCTATCGGCAGCTACACACGTAAGAAACAAGTGGTAGAAAATCCACGAGGCCAGGTGCCTCCAAAGAAATAGATATAAACACTTACCTTGCTGCAAAGTTAGCACAATTACTCAACAACCGCTTTGTCCTTTGAATTCATTTCCAAACGATCCCACTCTATTCAATAAGCAGAAAAATATATCAAATTAGGCTAAAAGCTTCATTCCTTACGTCTTAGGGTAATCCAGTTAGGAACTTGATACCCTATTCGCATGCGCAATACGCAGACCAGGCCTATGTACAGGGTTTAAGGTCACGTAACCAAACCCTAAATAAATTACATTTATAAGTTGCCCATAACTCACTGAGTACGAATATATAATCAATTCCATTATCGGGGTCCATTTTACCCTTTAAACTATTAATTGAATTTATTAAAACGATGTCTAATATTCCAAGTTTTACCGTTAAAACATATTCAAACACACGTAATAAACTCAAATAATGCATTAAGATCATTACCTGAATGTTTCGGGGTGAAAATACTAATTTTCTACGGCTCTTTTCGCATTTTCTGGCTTTTTTTTTTTCCACTGCATCATTTCATTTTCTCTATTTCGTTTCTGTTTTGCTTTCTCATTTCGTTACTGAATTCATGAAATCCCAACTCTTTTATTTTAAGAAAATCAAAAATAAATTTTCTTGTTGTCAAGTAGATTATAAATCCATCTCTTTTCACCCAAAATTGACTCTCTTAAATAGTAGGATCGATAATAGAAATTTGTAGGATAGATTCTCCAATCCCTGTTGACGATATCTTAAACTATACTATAATTTGACAGAGTACGAGCAGTAATTTTCTATACGCCCAGAGCTCGTCAAATTTTTGGCGCCGTTGCTGGGGATTGGCAGTTATCTACTTCAGATTAATTATCTTCTTACTAATTTAGGAATCTATTTTTTTTTATTTTCTCTTGTTACTTTTTTGTAGAAATTTCAGCTATTATATGACCCGCTCCTCTTCAAGGGAGCTTGTTAAATACAATCCTGAAGTTGAAAGATTATTGCGAAAAAGTAAAAAGGGTCAAAACACCATCTCTCTCTCTTCATCATCTAAAAATATGGAACATGAAAGAGAGATGGTGTTTTGACCACCATGGTAGTGGTAGTGGTGGTGGTGGATCTCTCTTTTGTTATGGTAGTAAAATTTTTTCACTACGTCAAACAATTTACCTTTCCATGTTTATCAAATCTTACCTTGCTTTTGACTTTGTATTTGCTTAACAAAAACCAATATCTATCACTTTATGTCTCAATAAAAATTGATCATTTTATGATCTTATAAACGAAGTGTAACCATTTTTCGTTCATAGACTTGCTCCTTATGTCATTCTCAACAACTCAACACAAAACCCATAACATATTTATGGCATTTATTTGGCTGGTGGATTGGTTTGGATTTTTTTACATATAATATGGAGAGAAATATTGTAAGGTGACTTTATATAGCTTTGCTATTCTTGAGCAATAGAATTTACAACTCTTTTATTTCATTTAAGGTGACCTGCGTGGGTCACCCCTTTTTTTTTTCATTTTTCTGCTCCAACTTTTTTTTTTTTTTAAGTCACCTTATATAACAATATTCTCAGAATCATAATGCTATATCTGGACTCTTTTTTTTTCATTTTTTGAAAGGATATATATATGATAGGTAAAAGGAAGCATGCCTTTCAGGATTTACTGTTTGTCTGTACTTTTATTTTAGAAAGACATTTAGGAGCAAGTTCTATTAAAAGATATAGGTTTCACCTGTTTTAGACCATAAAATTTCTCAAGTTGAATGATTCTTTAAGCTTGAGATATTAGCTTTTGCCTTCACAAAATGAAAATCATCAGCTTAGAAGTTAGATGATAAAAATCAAAGAAATAAATGTTTGTAACGAGTGAAAAACTTTAACTTGTAGATTTATTATATACAAAGTGCAACAACCAAAAGAGTAACTATGTATGATTGGCTAAAGCAGAAGACTGCCAAAGTAATCAATATGCATGAACTCAAAGGGCATATGTCTCCTGAAACTCGAAGACCCAATTAAATATCACATGGAAAAAATTTCATATCAACATCAAAAATTTAAAGGCAAGCAGTGAATGTCTTGTTATATTTACTCTAAGGAGGAAAGCACATGACACAAGAAGAAATAAAAAGGTTCACTTCACTTGACATAGGAAATAATTATATTTTTATGATGCAAAACATCAATCCTTGAAGAGACAGAAAAAGATTTAAAAAAAAAAAAAAAAACTTTTAGGTTGTAGTATATATATAAAAGCACATATATAATTATATTATATCAAGCATGTAAATAAGATATATATCTAAAAACTAAACTCATTTTTTTTAAATAAAAATATTATACCATCAAAACAACAACAAAGGCATAAAACATTATACAATCAAAACAACATCAAAGACATAAAACTGTTAGTGAGCCAAACATTAGTAGAAATAATCCAAAATACTAAAACACAAGAGATTTAGATAAGAAAATACTAATATTGCATCTAATAATTTACAATACTTGGGGTAGTTTCACATTTTAGGCATCTATGTGGGCCCGCAAAAGAAACTTTAATATTTAATATTGAAAGGTACTGCCTATGGCCTATTTACTAAACAGTAGCCATCAATATTTCCAACATAGATTTTTCTTCTATCTCCCCCAACCTGAATATTGTCATTCTCCAGGATGACCAAAGTCTCTTAAAGACTTTGCAAAATGACTTCCTACAGCTTCTAAGTTCTTCTCCTTCAACACTTCAACTTATATTTACAAACTAAAAGCAACAACCAAAAGCATCAAACATAAACCACAACTCCAGCATAGTCCTATCTTTTCTTATAATATATTTTCTCACATGTAAAAGGATTACACTTAAAATATATTAGTAAAAAAAAAAAATCCACTTAATCATAAATTTAGCTATAAACTAGAAATATGAAAATATTTTTGGCTTTCAAAAATACAGTCACAGAAGAAAGCTTGAAAGAAACTGTGACCACACATATTCTATGTGCAATAGGCTGGAAATTTTTAGACCTTACCAGTCATAGGTCCTAGTTTAATATAAACTAGAAAATTACCTGTGCCAATATTAGATTAACATAAGCAAATAGTTAACCAACCAGTTACTCAGGCATACCGATCACCATGGAATTGCTCCTGTGTAGGTGACACTGTTTTTGTAGAGGCCGTCATTTACTGTTCCGGTTGTACACTAACCTGGATATTAACCAGATCAATTGATTAAGTATTTGATCAAACAAATCTATATTGGACTTATAAGGCTCCAATGCTTCACCCTCAATGGCTACGGGGTTTGAAAAGTAGTTCTGAGTTTAACGTCGTCAGCTCGACTTATTTTGGTTCATGCTACATCACCGAATTTCAATAGCAAAAGCTTGTTTTTCATATTGTCCTCCAAAATATAACTTCAACCTGTGCCCGTTCATTTTGAATTTCTCACCTCCATTGAGTCTTTGAATCTCAATTGCTCCATATGGGGTGACATCGATTACTACAAATGGACCAGTCCAGCGGGATTTAAACTTTCCAGGAAATAGTCTTAATCGACTATTATACAGAAGCACTTGATCCCCAGTCTGAAACTCTTTGTGGCGAATCAATTTGTCATGCCACTTTTTCACCTTTTCTTTATACAACAAAGCATTTTCATAAGAATTCAACCTAAATTCATCTAACTCGTCAATTTGGAACAATCTATTTTTACCAGCACTGATTTCTTCCATATTTAATCTTTTTACTGCCCAGAAAGCTTTGTGCTCAATTTCAACAGGTAAGTGACAAGCTTTCCCAAAAACAAGCCTATATGGTGAAGTCCCAATGGGTGTTTTAAATGCAGTTATATAGGCCCACAATGCATCATCTAATTTCAAAGCCCAATCCTTACGTGAAGTACTAACAGTTTTTTCTAAAATTCTTTTTAGTTCTCTGTTACAAACCTCAACCTGACCACTTGTCTGTGCGTGATAAGGTGTGCCAGTTTTGTGTGTGACCCCATACCGAGACAATAAAGTGGAAAATTGCTTATTCATAAAATGTGTGCCTTGGTCACTGATTATCACTCTAGGAGTTCCAAACCTGGTAAAAATATTTTTCTTAAGGAATTTGCACACAACCTTAGCATCATTTGTTGTTGTTGCAATTTCTTCTACCCATTTTGAAACGTAATCTACTGCTACCAAAATGTATTGACAGGATAATGAGGAAGGAAATGGACCCATAAAATCTATACCCCAAACATCAAATATTTCACATATGAGTATAGAGTTTAAAGACATTTCATCCCTTTTTGAAATGTTACCTGCCCTCTGACATTTGTCACATGTCAAAACATATGACCTTGCATCTTTAAACAAGGTAGACCAGTAGAATCCTGCTTCAAAAATTTTAGAAGCTGTTCTGTTGGAACTGTGGTGTCCTCCAACTGCTCCATCATGACAATGACTCAGGATATCCTTCATTTCTGTTTCTGGTACACATCTTCGCACTACATTATCTGCACAAAATTTAAACAGGTAAGGATTTTCCCAAAAATAATGTCTAGCATCAGTCCTGAGCTTCCTTCTTTGTTGTGGAGAAAATTCCTTTGGTATCCAATGTCCAACCAAATAATTTGCAATGTCAGCAAACCAAGGTGCCTCTTTAGTGATCACAGAGATAGAGAAAATATGTTCATCTGGAAATTCTTCTCTGATTTCTACAAACTCCACAGGTGGTATCTCCAATCTAGACAAATGATCTGCAACTTGATTTTCAATTCCCTTTTTATCTTTTATTTCAAGGTCAAATTCTTGCAACAAAAGTATCCATCTTAACAATCTAGGTCTAGTATCCTTTTTTGTCAAAAGATATTTTAATGCAGCATGATCTGTAAAAATAATGACCTTGGTTCCAATTAGATAGGAACGAAATTTATCAAAAGCAAATACTACTGCTAGTAGCTCTTTTTCTGTGGTAGCATAATTCAATTGAGCTTCATTTAAAGTTCTACTAGCGTAGTAAATTGGACGAAAAATTTTGTCCTTTCGCTGTCCTAACACAGCTCCAACAGCAGTGTCACTTGCATCACACATGATTTCAAATGGTTGATTCCAATCTGGAGAAACTACAACCGGCGCATTGGTCAGTTTTTCTTTTAACAACTCAAAAGCTTTCTTGCAATTTTCAGAAAATTCAAAAGGCACATCTTTCATTAAAAGATTTGTGAGGGGTTTTGAAATTCTTGAGAAATCTTTTATGAATCTTCTATAAAAACCAGCATGTCCCAAAAAACTTCTAATGCCTTTCACAGTTGTTGGAGGGGGCAATCCTGCAATTAAATCAATTTTTGCTCTATCTACTTCAATTCCTTTAGATGTGATTTTATGCCCCAAAACAATTCCCTCCGTAACCATAAAATGACATTTTTCCCAGTTTAAAATCAAATTTGTCTCTTCGCACCGTTCTAGTACAAGAGTCAAATTATGCAGACAATTTTCAAAAGTTTTTCCGAACAAAGTGAAATCATCCATAAAAATTTCCAAAAACTTTTCTATCATATTTGAAAAAATGGCAGACATGCACCGTTGAAAGGTGGCCGGTGCATTGCATAATCCAAAAGGCATTCTTCTGTAAGCATATGTACCATGAGGACAGGTAAATGTTGTTTTTTCTTGATCCTCTGGGGCTATTGGGATTTGGTTATACCCAGAGTAACCATCAAGAAAACAATAAAAAGCATGACCTGCTACTCTTTCCAACATTTGATCGATAAAGGGTAAAGGAAAATGATCTTTTCTGGTAGCATTATTTAATCGTCTGTAATCAATACAGACTCTCCACCCTGTGACAGTCCGGGTAGGTATGAGCTCATTATTTTCATTTTTCACGACAGTCATACCTCCCTTTTTGGGTACTACCTGTACTGGACTTACCCAAGGGCTGTCAGAAATTGGGTAAATGATACCAACTGCCAATAATTTTACCACTTCATTTTTCACAACTTCCTGCATTGCTGGATTTAGCCTTCTTTGTGGCTGGACAATTGGCTTGTAGCGTTCCTCCATCAGTATCCTGTGTGTGTATATAGCTGGGCTGATTCCCTTGATATCTGATATGTTCCATCCCAAAGCTTTCTTATGCTCCCTCAGCACTTTGATCAATTGCAATTCCTGTTCATTGGTTAACAAAGATGAAATAATTACTGGAAAAGATTCTTTCTCAAGATAAACATATTTTAAATTAGAGGGAAGAGTTTTGAGTTCAATTTTTGATTGAATTGTTTCTTTCGGCTCATCTTCTCCCTCGTTTTCTAAAGTTTCAGCTTCTTCTCTAATGGAAATATCCTCATCAGTAGTTGTGCCTGATTTTACCAAACACCTCTCCAATGAGTCTGAAAGTAATTGGTCATCCTTGTACTCATCTGTAAGATCATTAAGGAGGTCAATAGTAAAACAATGAGATGATGAGTCATCATCAGGATATCTCATCATTTTCTGCATATCAAAGATTATTTTCTCCTCATCTACTCTCAAAATCAATTGCCCTTGATGTACATCTATTATCGCTCTTCCTGTAGCTAGAAAAGGTCTTCCCAAAATGAGAGGCACATCAGTATTTTCTTCCATTTCAAGGACAATAAAGTCTACTGGAAACACAAACTTATCAACTCTCACAAGAACATTTTCAATTATTCCTTTTGCCTTTTTTGTACTTTGATCTGCTAGTTGCAAAGAAACAATTGTATTTTTAATATCCCCAAGTTTTAATTTTTGAAAAATAGAAAACGGCATCAAATTGATGGATGCCCCTGAATCACACAAAGCCTTTTCAAAATGAGTTCCTCCCACGGTAGAAGGAATGGTAAAACTGCCAGGATCTCCAAGTTTTTGTGGAAGCTTATTTTGTAAAATAGCACTACATTTTTCCGTAAGCTTAACCACTGAAATTCCTTCAAGTTTTCTTTTGCTGGACAAAATTTCTTTTGAAAACTTGGCATATGATGGTATTTGAGTTAAAGCATCCGTGAAAGGAATATTAATATACAATTGTTTCAAAATTTCCAAAAATTTTGAAAACTGCTGATCAAGTTTTTCTCTTTTTAATTTTTGTGGAAAAGGAATTGGCTCACTACTAGTATTTTCTTTATTTTCATGAGCAATCTTTTCCTTTGTTTCAAATTCAGGTTTTTCCTTACCATTATCAACAATTTCACCTTCTGTTTGATCTTCCTGTAATTTACCCTCCCTGTTTGGGTATGGATTATCAAGATTCTTACCTGATCGCAAGGCAATGGCTTTGACATGTTCTTTTGGATTTTTCTCAGTATTACTGGGCAATGGTCCTTGAATCTTTCCTGAAACAAGAGTAGCCAATTGACTTACTTGAGTTTCCAGGTTTTTGAGGGCTGCATTTTGACTTTCCATTTTTTCATCAGTTGTTTTGATGTATTTGTACATCAAATCCTCCAAAGTTGGTGCCTGCTGTTGTGGTCTGGGTTGATATGGCCTAAAATTTTGTTGTATCCTATTTTGTCCTTGGAATCCGGGTGGTCCTTGTAGTGACTGTTTCTGAAAATGTTGAGCATTTTCTGCTCCATTAGGATTACTTCACTGAAAGCCAGGATGCTTTTGGGCCAAAGAATTACCAAATGGATACGCTCTGTATCCAATTTGGTTTACCTGTTCATCAACTTGATTACCAGCTTGACACTCATGGTTCTGATGATCTCCTGCACATATATCACAATTGTCAGATGAAGTAGGTTGGTGAGAACTTATCTGAAAAGTATCAAACTTTAGAGTCAAAGAAGCAATTTGTTTTGACAAGGTAGCCAGAACATCAGATTGATTTATGACTGCAGCTTTCTTAAGTATCACTCTTTCAGATGGCCATTGTACTGCATTCTCAGAAATCTCATTCAACAACTGTAGAGCTTCTGCAGTGGTTTTTCCCATTATGGCACCTCCAGCTGCAGCATCTATAACATTTCTCGCCGATGGTTTTAGACCATGGTAAAAAATGTACAGTTGCATGTGCTCAGGGATGCCATGATGCGGACATTTTCTTAACATAGCTTACAGTCTTTCCCAGGCTTGGTATACTGACTCTGAGTCAGTTTGCACAAAATTGGTTATGTCTTGCCTCATTTTAGTGGCTTTTGCTGGGGAAAAATATTTGCTGAGAAATTTTTGGGTCATCTGATCCCAAGAGGTAATAGATCCTCTAGGTAAACTACGTAACCATAATTTTGCTTCTCCTTTTAAAGAAAATGGAAACAGACGTAACTTAATTGCATCTGGTGAGACGCCATTATACTTTGCTGTTTCAACCAATTCTAGAAAATCAATTAAATGACTGTGAGGATCCTCACTGGCTTCTCCATTAAATACACAATTTTGTTGTATGGCTTGAATTAAGCCAGTTCGGATTTCAAAGTTATTAGCGGCCACATGTGGCCTTCTTACAGTTGACTCACAGTCAAAAGGATCTGGTCTAGAGTAATCCCTTAGGATCATGTTAGCTGGCCTGGGGACCACTTCATCAAATTGGTCCTCAGCAATTGGTGGGATAATTGGCGGGTTTGGTGGTGATGGTGGATCATTTTCATGTTCCATATTTGTAGATGATGAAGAGAGAGAGATGGTGTTTTGACCCTTTTTACTTTTTCGCAATAATCTTTCAACTTCAGGATTGTATTTAACAAGCTCCCTTGAAGAGGAGCGGGTCATATACTAGCTGAAATTTCTACAAAAAAGTAACAAGAGAAAATAAAAAAAAAAATGGATTCCTAAATTAGTAAGAAGATAATTAATCTGAAGTAGATAACTGCCAATCCCCGGCAACGGCGCCAAAAATTTGACGAGCTCTGGGCGTATAGAAAATTACTGCTCGTACTCTGTCAAATTATAGTATAGTTTAAGATATCGTCCACAGGGATTGGAGAATCTATCCTACAAATTTCTATTATCGATCCTACTATTTAAGAGAGTCAATTTTGGGTGAAAAGAGTTGGATTTATAATCTACTTGACAACAAGAAAATTTATTTTTGATTTTCTTAAAATAAAAGAGTTGGGATTTCATGAATTCACTTGGTATAAAATTATAATGAAAGTATGATATTTCATTTTCTATTCCACATATCAATCGCTCAATTATGCCTCTTTCGATTAGCATAACAAAAGAAATTAATACTACTATAAGTTTCTCAATTAATTATACCTCTTTCGATTAGCATAATAAATTGATTAACTTATAGTATTGGAGTAAAAAAAATACTTTTCTTGAATGAGTACATTGTATAAACAAAAACCTCTTTCGATTAGCTTTTGTTAAATTCCAAAACTTGGCTAAATGGTTTTCTTCTCTCGAATGAAAAACTCAAATATCAAGATAAAGAATTTTGAGTGATTAAATATAACTATTTCAAATTATCACGAGAATATATTTAGTTATCACTATTTCAAATTTAATTTTTGTTTCTTTCGATAACAAAAATTAGCAAGAAATATTATAACATAAATATATAGACTTGATAAAGTTGAATAGCATAATATTTAATACTCTAATGTAAGAATTTGACAAAGTAGGATTCTCACTCAAGAATAATAAAAATACCGAACATTTTATTATAATAAAATACCAAGCTTCAACACTGATCCCAACTTAAAAGAAATTACTCCATGGAGAAAATACTAAATACTACAAAAGTTGAAATACTAGGTATTTTAGAAAGGAAAAAAAAAATTTTAAAACTTTAAAGCTTAAGCCAATATCATAGAGAGTATTTGGCTTTTACAAAGACAAAGGATGATCTTTACAATGAAACTTAGGTAGCTATTTATAGAAAATGCTTTGCCGATGTCTCGGTGAAATCTGGCGATGGCTCGGTGAAACTTTTACCGATGTCTCGGTGAACTTTGTCGATGGATCGGTGGAACTTGTTGATGCCTCGGTGAACTCTACCGATGGCTCGGTGGAAAATTTCCTGATGTCTCGGTGACCTTTGTCGATGGATCGGTGGAACTTGTTGATGCCTCGGTGAACTCTACCGATGGCTCGGTGAAATTTGTCTTTTTGTCTTCTTTTTCTTTTCATTTTCTTCCATTATCCATTTTCTCGTTAACCTGCAATATTAACTAAATATATGCACACAAATAAAATATAATCACATATATTTTAACATATTTACTTAATTAATATTATATATATTTATATAAATTACAACTATCAGTTACATATCTATTCTAGTTGACTTTTTATATATGGGCAAATGCCCACCGCCTCTGAACCTTCTTTTCCTTTCTTTCTTTTGTCTTTTTCTTTTTCTTTTCTTTTACTTTTATATTTTTTTTTCGTGACGAAAATTAAAATGGTATCCTATGATACTCGAAATAATTCCAAATTTTGCATACCAATTATACAAAATATATGTAACATACTTGCTAAGGCGGATCTCAAATCGGACTCCCGGAACTCAATATGCAAATTAAATGGAAAAGAAGTCAAATTATTTAACTTTCGGCATTTTAGCGGAAACTAGCCGAACAACATCGAAATTCACTTTTGAAAAATCACAAAAGTCACAAATAATCATACAAACCTAACGGCACTTTCGAATTTCGAATCGGAGCTCGTTCGCCAAAATCGAGCTCGAAAATCTCTTTTTAATATTTATCGACAATAAAAACTAAAACCTTCTTCCGATGCCTACCAAACGAGGTCTGATTTAGCTTAAATTTTACAGACATGTCCTAATGGATATTATGAATATTTTAAAATTATCGACACGCCAATCGGAGTCCTAACTTCTGAAACGACTGACCGAGGTCGTTTCATTCTTCTCCACTTATACTCTCGTTCGTCCTCGAACGAGCCTAAGTCTAAAGAAAAAAAATTCGCGCGGATAACAAGAGAACTTTCACGACCTTCATAAGCTACTCCACGGATATTATCTCATGATTGCAGAATCAGAATTATAACATGAACACCGAACTCTTGGAATAAAACATATCTGGATAATATGATAACACCGTTGCCCGGATTATTCCGACTAAGATGATCCTTCCTCGATCAAGAGAGGAGAGTTCTACATTTTCGAAGCAAAGATACACGGAACTTTGAATGGGTTAACATGATTTAGCCGACAATCACCTCTTCGATATACCTTTCGATATAGAACAGGTCGATGGAACTAAGAGTTAGCTCACACTTGATGCAATAGGGGGAGCTTTTGAAGTACCTTGTCACTATACACTATAGAAGATTTGATGCAAGCATTTTTACGAACGCACTATGCAATATCTCAGTTGATGTTAGTGTTATTCCGCAAGGTCTTTGAGGGAATGTAGTTACTCATATCCTAATGTATGTCAAAGGTTCATCTGAACAGGGTCTATCATATAAGGATAAGGATCATGCAAATACTACTGGATAGTATAATATAGACCAGGAATGATCTTTAGACCGAACATCTACTTCAGGGTATTGTCTTTGAATTGGGAATATTATGACTTGAAAAAGTAAAAATAAAAGAGACATGTAGTTGGACCTTGAGCTGAGGCAGAATACCAGCAACAAAGTTGATTACATGTGCACTTATAATGCTAAAGTAACTTATCAAAGAGTTGAGGTGTTAAGGACATATGCCAACGATGGATGGACGATAAACTGCACTAGACCCTTAACTCTAAATTTTCATAAAGTATAACAACGTCACTATGAGGATCCAGTTCTAGTTAAATACACACAGATAGCTAGAAGAAAAATGGAGTCACCATACAGGGTTACTACTGATGGTGTTCTCATGTATAAAGATAGATTTTGTGTCCCTGATGTTACAAATTTACGTGGACAAATTATGATAGAGGCACATTATTCCAACTACACTGTTCATCCAGGTTCGACTAAGATGTACCGTGATCTTAAGTAGATTTATTGGTGGGACGGAATGAAGTGTGACATAGCAGAATTTGTGGCTCAGTGTTCTAATTGCCAGCAAGTTAAGGGACGGAATGAAGTGTGACATAGCAAAATTTGTGGCTCAGTGTTCTAATTGCCAGCAAGTTAAAGTCGTGTCATCTTTCCAGACTTTATCCTTTCAGCAGATAGGTACGTATATATGATCAGGTTGCCAGCTTATCTCTAGCATTAATAGGTTATTAGTGGGTTTAGCAATGATCGACACTCATTGTAGGTTTCTGTCGTGGCCCTAGGTTGGGTCGTGACAAAAGTGGTATCAACGCCTTAGAGATTTAGTATTACCATTCAGTATTTGGAGGAAGACTCCTCTACTTAAAGCACAAACTCATGCAGCTATTTGAATAGGAATAACCATCTTGGCACAACCTTCTGGATTAAGAAAGACTTAGCTAAAACAGAATGTGGCTCCGACCTGAGCTACCAAATTACCCTTTCGAGTTGCCAAACAGCTGCAACTCTCGAGTTCACAACTCCATACCTTTGCCGTAAACACCACCGCCTGATGGATGGTACTTCTATTACCCTTAGAAGCCTTGAAAAACAATAATATGCTTACCCGGCTACAGTAACACGTACTCTGGCTCAACACAGGGAACATCACAAGCGGCTACCAACCGCCCAAGCTCACTAGTGCCGAAAAAAGAAAAGATGGCAACTGACTAAGGATAGAAATAATTAGAGCTTTAGGAAGCTCTTCTTCTTATTTATTTGGCTACCAGAGCTAGACTACTTCCGAGTCAGGCTAGCCAAAGAATCGCAGTTGAAGAAATAGACATTAAATGAGCTTTATGGAGCATCTATGCCAATTTAATCTCCCAATAAGAAGGAAACTCTAACAATTTACCAGAAAACCCTTTTATAATCCAGACAAGCTCATACGATAACATGACTTTACTAGCGTTTTGAACCAAGAGGAGATACGTAGATCGAATATTACTTACTAACCACTTTACACCGAAAGAAATAATGACACTTTCTGATGATGACGAATAAGGATCTCATCATCCTACCAATACTGAATTCTAAAGAGAGAGGTAAACTGACTCGACATAATAAGAGAAGGTGGCACAACAAGATGCCAAGCAGACCATACTGATACTCACTCAAAATCTCTCACATTTAAACAAGATAACTAGTAAGGTCTCACAAATGCCCTGAATAAATCATACCAGAAGCTCGCCCCTCAACCACAACCGATTCTTGATAGAAACATATTCAAGGAATCCATGGAAACATGGTAAGATAAACAAAGTCCAGACAGATCGGAAGAATCAAATCTTACTCACATATAATGGAAGAAGAAATACATGGGTGCACTACATCGGATACCTCAGCATCCTGCCAGACTGGTAGTTCTTAGAACTGCCTCTGCAGCTGAGCCGAGCCGCTACCCTGATAATTACTTCTAGAAGAACCACTATGGTGGCATTTCTCTTGCTGATTAAGATCTAAATGAAATTCCATGCGACTGTGCAGGTGCCTGATGACAGGAGAAAGGACGACTGCCTACTTGCCGGAGTAAGGGAAAACTCCTCAAAGGATAACCAGACTCACGAAAATGATAACACCTTTTCGAGTAAAAATGGAAGCTGAAAAGATTGTTGATAGCTGTAAAGAAAAGATTGAATCTGATCTCGACGAGCTACTGGCGCACTCTAAGGATCACGTGACACATGCTGGGATAACCTGGAAGGTGACCTCCCAACATAATCAGAACTCTTACCTCCAAATGAGGTACCATGGTGCCCACCAGAGCCACAGAATTTCTTGCTCTCCCGCTCTAACTCTTCCCTTTCTAACTTATGGTATGCCTAATACCTTTGAGCAATATCAACAACGAAATCAAATGAAGTCCCAACCTCAATTTTTCGAGCCATCTGGGATCTCAAGGAAGTAGAAAGGTCATCAATAAATCTTTGAATCTCTCGAAAGGCTCATGGACTAGTTCTAATGCATATTCAGCCATTTTATAGAATTCAATCACATATTCTGAAACCAACAGGCTAACCGACAGGCTACCTTGTCTAATCCACTCAAACTGGCAACACTCTTCATCTAGCTCGCTACTCGAAAGGAACTTTTCCACAAATCTAGAAGAAAAATCGAACCAAGTCAGCTAATAAGATAGCGGTCCACCAATCCAGGGCTGGACCTTAAAACTAGAAAGCTGAATAATCAACACCATACCGCTCGATATAATCAAGAGCCTGAAGGATACGCTGACATCATTTATTTTAAAAATTTACACAGGGATTATCTGATGCATTGCTTGGGAATATCGGGATGTTCAACCGCGTAAAATAATGCAACCTCTTTGAGCACTCGGACCCAATAATTACCTCAGTTACCTAACCAGCCAGAACAACTGGAGGCACAACACATGCTTCCTCTGGAACATACTTTATTGCGACAATATTAAGAACTGGAATAGGAGCTCCCGGAGACCGAACATCTGCATCTGCGGCAACCTGATAAGCTACCTAGTGAATAATAGGTTCTTGTGGTATCTGCATCGCCAAGATTCTCGTAAAAGCATCATAGAGAGCCAAGGGAACCACAATGCCCTGCTCCCTTGCCCATCGCGAGCTCGTAAAGCTGGGACCTCCGTAATTAGATCGTCAACACGATCAAAACTCTTGGGCTTCGTCAGTGCTAGCCCCAGGCTAGACTTCTTCGTCTTGAACTCATACCGTTTTATGATTCGTCGCACGAGGGTTCACAATTACCACAAAGGAATTAACGAATTAACGAAAATACTTTTGAATCCTAGACCGACGCACGATCAGAAATAAAGGAAGTGAAACTTCCTAAATGCCATCATAGCCTCTCGTAGATAAGTACGGACGTCTACGTACCCATCAACGAGACTTTACTAGACACTGTCTTAGTCTGGATGGGCTCTAAACCGAGCTCTGATACCAACTGACACGACCCGGAATCCGGCTAGGCATTGCGGGCACCCGACATCCTTCCCTAGACCCGTCTGGCTAACCCTTAACAACTGAATTAGGAAAATAAATATAAATCCAACTCATAAATAAGAACAAGACTCTAAAAAAAACACAAACATACTGATACCTCTAAGTTGTACAAAAGAAATTACAGCTGACTACCCAACATACTAGGTTTAGGGCTATCCAGACTAGACATCTAGAAGAAGACAGATACCTCCTGAAGGGAGCAAAATGCAACTGAAATGATAACCAATAAACTGGTGGCCATCCGGAATAAAAGCTGGCTCACCCTGACAGCTGAAGTCATCTTCGCTCCTTCACAACGTGGCGAACTCAATCCTGGAGCGAACCTGCCGAAACGAAATAGATAGACAAGAAACAAACAACAAACAAGGGTGAGTCAAAAGGACTCAATAAGTGGGGCAAACTAGCCACCTCAAAGAATAGGATAGCTAGCCAGGGAGAAAAGAAACAGATAAACCAAATTCCTCTTATTTGAATTATGAAAAAGTAGAGCCAGATAATAACTAGAAACACGTATGGAATCACAAACTCATCAACAACCAGGAACGTAAGATAGCCAGAACATATAGGTATCCCGAACACATCAACAATCAGAAATACATCCTGTTGTGGCATGCAACCCGATCCATATATTCATCCTGTTGCGGCGTGCAACTCGATCCATATATTCATACTGTCGCGGCGTGCAACCCGATCCATATGTTTACACCGTTGCGGCGTGCAACCCGATCCATATATTTATATTGTTGCAGCGTGCAACGCGATCCATATATTTATACTGTTGCGGCATGCAACCCGATCCCCGTAACCCAGAATACGAGCCGGAAATATATAGACAAATAAGCAATGCACATATAAGCAGAACAGTAGTTATGTACCACAAGTCTACACAATGGTATGAAAAGAAATGAAATGAAATGAGATGAAATGAAATGAAATCTGATGCAAAGGGTCACATGTGCCTGTAATCCCATCCCGAAGCGGAATACTCCTGCATTCGAGGGGAATCCAATCTGATAACCAACTGGAGCGGAATACTCCTGCTCCTGGGGCGGAATACTCCTGCACCCGATATAATATAAACCAGAGGCGGAATACTCCTGCACTCTCTTGGGGCAGAATACTCCTGCACCCTATATAATATAAAGCTGAGGCAGAATACTCCTGCACTCAATATCTGACATAAGAGCGGAATACTCCTGCCCTGGGGCGGAATCCTCCTACCCTCAATATGATACAATGGAGCGGAATCCTCCTACTCTTAGGGCGGAATACTCCTGCCCCCAATGATATGCAATGTAATCTATATGAATGACATATAATGCATATGAATGCAATGTGATGCAATAATAACCCTTCACTGGCGCGGGACTCTCATCGACGGCCGGGAAGTAGATGCCAACTCACAGCCAGAGTACAATGCTCAAATCCTCAATGCAATACCAACAACAGGACATAACATATAATATACAATGTAAATCCAAAGCTAAGGCGTAATGAGTACGCCTATCGGCAGCTACACACGTAAGAAACACGTGGTAGAAAATCCACGAGGCCAGGTGCCTCCAAAGAAATAGATATAAACACTTACCTTGCTGCAAAGTTAGCACAATTACTCAACAACCGCTTTGTCCTTTGAATTCATTTCCAAACGATCCCACTCTATTCAATAAGCAGAAAAATATATCAAATTAGGCTAAAAGCTTCATTCCTATGCTTAAAGGTAAGTTCTATAAAGTAGCCGTGAGACCAGCTATATTGTATGAGACGGAGTCTTGGCTAGTAAAAAACACACACATTCAGAAGACGAGCGTAACGGAGATTAGAATGCTTAGATGGACGTGCGAGAATACTAGGATGGATAAGTTAGGAACGAGGTTATATGTGTCAAGGTAGGAGTGTCATCGGTGGTGGACAAAAAATGAGAAACAGGACTGTGATGGTCCGGACATGTGAAGAAGACGAGCACATATGCCGCAACGGAGTTAATGATAAGTTGGAAGTTTGGAGATAGACTTTAGAGTCAAAAAGTTTCAGGTTGATTAAGACGAAAATAGAGTACATGGAGTGCAAGTTTAGTGGTGCATATTATGAGTCTGAGGTGGAAGTGACACTTCATACTCAAGTCATCCCCAAGAAATATAGCTTCAAGTATCATGGGTCAATAATCCAAGGAAATGAATAAATTGACAAAGATGTGACACATCTTATAGGAGCGAAGTGGATGAAATAGAAGCTCGATTATGGGGTCATATGCATTAAGAAAGTGCCACCAGACTTAAAAGTAAGTTCTATAAAGTAGTCGTAAGACCAACTATGTTATATGCGACATAGTGTTGGCTAATTAAGAACATACACATTCAAACGATGAGTGTAGCAGAGATGAGAATGCTTAGATGGATGTGTTGGTACACTAGGATGGATAAGATTAGGAACAAGGTTATACGTGATAAGGTAGGAATGGAATCGGTGGTGGATAAAATGCGAGAAACGAGACTGCGATAATTCAAACATGTGATGAGGAGGAACATAGATGTCGCAACAAAGTTAATGATAAGCTAGAGGTTTGGAGACAGTCTTTAGAGTCTAAAGGTTTCATGCTAAGCAGGATGAAAATAAAGTACATGTAGTGCAAGTTTAGCGGTGCATTTCATGAGTGTGAGGTGGAAGTGGCGCTTGATACTCAAGTCATCCCCAAGAAATGTAGCTTCAAGTATTTTACGTCAATAATCCAAGAAAATCGAGAGATTGATGAGGATGTCACACATCGTATAGAAGTGGGGTGGACGAAAAGAGGCTCGTTTATGAGGTCCTATGCATTAAGAGAGTGCCACCATACTTAAAGGTAAGTTCTATAAAGTAGCCGCAAGACCAGCTATATTGTATGCGACAGAGTGTTGGCTAGTTAAGAACATACACATTCAGATGATAAGTGTAGTAGATATTCCAATAAGGTGGTCCGAGGGGTTTATAGTGATAGTTCTACGAAGAGGTAGAGATAGATCGAAGAAGAATTGGGGCGAGGTGATGAGACGAGACAGGACATGACTCACCTCCAGATTACCGAGGTCATAACCCTAGATAGGAAAGCGTAGAGGTCGAGGATTGTGGTAGAAGTTTAGATAGTACTCGCGCGATTTCTTGGCATATTAGCATCATTATTATCCATATATATGTTACTTTTACTTTACTCTTCGCTTTTATTGTCATTGGTGTTTTGTGTTTACTTCAGTTATCTTTAAATTTTATGCCTATATATTCTCTTTGCAATGATATTCTCACCGTGCTTTTTCTGTTCTAGCATATTTTCATAATTGTATTTTTTTTAGCCGAGGGTCTATCGAAAACGGTCTCTCCACATTGATGGGGTAAGGACTGCAAATATCTCATCCTCCCCATACCCACTTGAAAGATATCATTAGGTATGTTGTGGTAGTTGTTGATCACAAAACATCACACTTTTGAAGTAATGATTTTAAACTACAATATCTAATGATTTATATTTATATAATATACACACATTTATATTTGATTTAGAAGTATCTACTAACCGAATTCCTGGAAAAAATGTTTGGAAACTCCTTCCCTTTTCTATGTGAACTAGGGTACTTTTTGGCATTTAAATATGTTTTAACTAACCAAATGTGGAAAAGTGGAGGAGGATCTTTTCCTTGATACAACATCCACAATTTGTTGTATTTTTTATAGTGAAAGATTCAACTATGTGCACTTTACTCCAATAAATAAATAATAATAATTTTATAGAAAAAACCAATTAACCAAACAATGTTATAGCTGTATAAAATTAATTATTTTTTAGGGCGGGCCAACCAAAGGACGACTCGGTGTCTCTTGGTGGCAGTCTAAAGTTTATCTTTACTTTGACACCACTGCTCCAAACAGTCCAACATACACCTCAAAAGGGAAATAGAATTTATTAAAGCAAAGGTATACAAATGGCAAATTTTATAAATAAAAATAAATAAACATGTGGAGAAAAACAAATACATGACTGTATCAAAGTAATAGTACACCCACGTTTTAATTTATGTCAACTTATTTTCTTCTTCGTCCATTTGAAAAAGAATAATTTTTTTCTAAACTTGATGTAATTTCACTTTAAATTTATCATTATAACTTTATTTAGATGATTTTTAAGCAAATACTATCAATTAACTTATTTTAAACCATAAATTTAAAAAATGGAGTACAACATTTTTAATTTTTAGCAGAGAGGAACACAAAAGGGTACTGTCGGCTTCAGACAGGCAAGGACCTTCACTAGTCTTTTCTATTTCTCTCTCATCCCCATATCCATTACTCCTTAAAAAAGAAACAAATTAAAAACCCTAAATAAATTATTAATCTTCTACAGTTTATTGATTCAATTAATTCAACAATTTATGAAGCTCTTTTAATTATGTTATACATGGTAATGACACATTTTATGAGTGATTAGTTGTTACCTTTAATTATTTCCGAGTGTCTATCGGAAACAACTTTTCCACTTCATTTTACTAGGGTAAGGTCTGCTACATCTCACCCTCGCTAGACTCTACTATATTATTGTTGTTGGTTTCATATATGAAAAATGTTGAGTTACCATATGTTTGGTGTGTTTTCATGCGTATATTGAAATTTTCTTTTAATAAAAGTCGTGGCCGAGCTAACTTGCGTGCACTGATTAATCTATCTGGCAATTTGCTAAGCATAAGTATATCGATTAAGTGTTGTTTTAGGGATTTGAACATGGAATCTTCATGTATATATCAAAGACAAAGGTCTTTGATCGTGGAGTATTGTTAGTCGCTTTGATCTGTAATGTGTTGCTATACATTAAGTACAAATTCTGGGATTTTAATTCATGTTCATCTCTTTGTAATTTAGTGATGTGTTAATTATGTCACTCTTTATTTATGGTATTTGAGTTTTTTTTTTTAGTTTGATTATGAAATGTTATATAAACCTATTTGTTAGCTATAGAATTTTGGTTTTGGATTTTACGAGGGCTTCATGAAAGTCTTTCCTGTCCTATAATTAAGAAAGTTTGAATTTTTGTTGTGGAATTTCAATTCAAGATTTTTACGATATCCCTCCCTATTTGATTTCTGCATATTATTTAAGAACGCAGAACAGGTTATAGTTTGGTGTTTTTTGGGAGATATATTGACAATGAGCTAAACGAGTTGAACATTGCAGGGCTCTATTAGTTAGAGCTTCAACTGGATTCATCCACCATACTTCTTGTTTTATATTGATTGGTGGTGGGTGTTAGCGGCAGAAAGTCTGGTTACCTTATGGCATATCTTGCAGCAAATCACTTCACTCGTGGGGCTCATCCAGGTTCAAGTTGTTCCTTCTCCAAACTATTTATTTTTATGTGTGTGTGTTACATAATCAATAATTTGTGCTTTGAAGAATATTGGCTTTTAAAATTCTGTTTGTATCTCATTCCTTGCATGCTGATTGAGCTCCACGATGATGGTTTTTTCTTGTGTCTGCATTATGTTTTGTGCCTATCTCTTTTCTCTGCTTTCTTTCAGTCATACGAGTTTTATCAAATTATTCATTTGTCTGGCTTTCTTTCATCGTTCTTGCATTGATATTTTTGTAAAATAGAAATAATGTCACAGATTGTTACCTTCATTGTCACAAACAGCACTAGCCCTGTTGTGCAGAGGGAATTGCACTTGAAATTTTGTACTAGTGACCACTTCCAGTCTTTCCTACTTTGTGAACTGAAAATTCGAAATTTATAATGTTATCTGGACTTCTCCTGTAGTGGCTCCAAATGATGCAGTATACAAGGAGCTTTGGCATGCCTGTGCTGGACCTCTCGTAACAGTTCCTCGTGAGGGCGAACGAGTTTACTATTTCCCGCAGGGTCACATGGAACAGGTATGTTCTATTTCTCATTCTCTTTCCCTTCCTGCTTTCCAAGTGATATTTCCCTTATTGGTTTCTTTTGCTATCATGGCCAAGATGTGTCCTGATTTTAGGTGCAATGCTTCTTGATGCCACTTCATTGCCATTTTCACAGCATGTTCATAGAAAGGAACATTTATAGTTGACGATACTTTTGTTCTTTTAACTCATTGCACCTTTTCTGTGTGACTTCAACGGTTTCCAGCTTGAAGCGTCAACTCAGCAGGGGTTAGACCATCAGCTTCCTTCTTTCAATTTGCCAGCTAAAATTCTATGCAAAGTGATGAATGTTGATCTTCGGGTAAGTTGTGTACTGCACTATATTTCTATAAATCCTCCTTGTTGTTGGTTGTTTTGTTAGTAAGTACTCTTTTTTGCTTTTAGGCTGAACCAGAGACGGATGAGGTGTATGCACAGATAACGTTGCTTCCTGAACAAGATGTGAGTTTTACCTTCTTAAAGTCCAAGATAACTTGCTAATCGTGTATGATATTTATAGGATGACATACTGTTTTCTGACATCTTGATTTCATCCATTCAAATTTGTGCATTTAGCAAAGTGAGATCACAAGCCCGGATCCTCCTCCTCCTGAGCCTGAAAGATGTAGTGTCCATTCGTTCTGCAAGACTCTTACTGCATCCGATACAAGTACCCATGGTGGATTCTCTGTTCTGCGGCGGCACGCTGATGAATGTTTGCCTCCTCTGGTAAGTATTGGTTCCATTATTAGATCTTATCTTGGCTCAATCTGTAAAATTTCTTCTCTGGTAGCTTTAACTCCTTGCGGCATATTCAGGATATGTCCCAACAACCTCCGTGGCAAGAATTGGTTGCTACCGATCTACATGGAAATGAGTGGCATTTTCGACACATTTTTCGAGGTTAGAATATTTATATTACTTGTTTTCTGTAGTGTTGTATGTTGGGCCTGGATTATGATTAGAGAAATTGATAAGTTGGGTCCAAAAGAATTATTATGAGATTAGAGTAATTGATAAGTTGGGTCCATAGAAATTGTTCGCGAACTAAGGAGAGGGATCTCAATAGCTACTATTACTTTTAATGTACTGAATGATATTTCCCTTGCTGGGGTCTGATGTCTAAGTCGATTTTACTTCCCAAGTACCTAGTTTCATGAAGTGGGAGGCTGAACTTATCTTAGTTGGAGACGGCCCTTCTTTGTTGTCGTAGATAACAAGTTTCAAGTACAGGTAATATTTGCGAAGGATTTCCTGTCACTCAAGTAGTCAGGTCGTCTAGCTGTATTTTGTGGCTTTCGTCACTTTTGCGTTACTCAAATTAATTTTGAGATATCCTCTTTGTATAAGATTAGTTCACAGTCAAGGTGCGCACAAGTTTTCTAGTATACCACCTTTACCCAAATGCAGTGGTTTATAATACAACTCTTCTTTTATCTTGAAGAAGCCAAATGCTGTGGTTTATATGGTGTTACAACTCTTCTTTTTATTGGGTGTTTTCATTGTCCCATCAATTTCTTGATAAACATTGATTTCACTCAGGTCAACCCAGGCGACACCTGCTTACAACTGGGTGGAGTGTATTTGTCAGTGCAAAGAAACTAGTTGCAGGCGATGCTTTCATCTTTCTCAGGAAAGTTCGTGTTTTGATGGAAGTTTCATTTACTTTCCATTATAGTATTTCTCTTTCGTAATGCTTGCATTTCTTTGGTATGTATCTCTGCAGGGGGGAGAATGGGGAACTCCGAGTTGGGGTCAGGAGGCACATGAGACAGCTGAACAATATGCCATCTTCTGTAATATCAAGTCACAGTATGCATATTGGGGTTCTTGCGACTGCCTCTCATGCTATCTCAACTGGGACCCTTTTCTCAGTTTTCTATAAGCCCAGGTTGTTATAATATCTAGTTTGGGGCCCGGAATTTTTTCCATCTCAGTGTCAATTCTTTTTTTTTTTTTTAGCGAAGCGTGAGCTGCCTGGTTTATCAAAGTGGTATTATTTACTGAGATTGGTGTGTGCTGACTGTTATTCCCTTTTATTTGGAGGCTTAAGTTTTATAGGTTCATCTACTTTTAATGTTTACTATAATTTGCCAAATAGTATCATCAGTCGGAAGAATTGGTAACAATAGACCTTAGCTTTTAGGGTCTAACTAGCATTTTCGAGGGTGCTGTTTCTGTACTTGGTTCTTGCTGCTTTAGCAACGCGTTTAATTTTTGTCTTGCTTGTTCTAGTATCCAGATTGTTTCATTTGCTATTTAGATTGAATTGCATTAAAACTGCTGGATTTTCCAGGACAAGTAGGTCAGAATTCATTGTCAGTGTGAACAAATATCTTGAAGCACGAAATCACAAGCTTTCTGTTGGGATGAGATTTAAGATGAGTTTTGAGGGTGAGGAAGTTCCAGAAAGAAGGTACCTACATCCTGAGTGTCTGACAACTTCTCTTGGAGATCTATCTTTGGTGCTTCGGAATTTACATAGTAGCCCAAGGAGCTGAAACTAACTTTATTATGGCTACTTTCTCTTTTTATAGGTTCAGTGGAACAGTTGTTGGTGTTGGTGATATTACAACATCTAGATGGCCTGATTCTGAATGGAGATCCTTGAAGGTAGTGATTTATCTTGTTAACGCATGACTGTTCTACCTTGGTGATAATTATGTATTGTAGGTTGACCAGTAATGTTGTAATTGTTGTTTGATGCTGTCTTCTTCAAAGAGCTACAAAAGTTACTCTCCAGTCACCCATTGTCTCTTTCACTCTGTTTTTTAATTTTAAACCATCCGGTGTTAAGTAACAGTGTAGGGGCCCTACTAATCCAGATTTGCGCCGGGAAGTCTCACTTTGGGGGGTAAAGCGGTCCCTACCAGAGGCAACTCCATTCCAAGTTCTAGAATCTGAGACCTTTGGTTAAGAATGGAGGGGTAGTTATCAACCTGGCAACCCACCACAACCTTTGGTGGTTCTATTTGTTGATAGGTAAGAACGGTGGGAATTCTTGCATATAGACGTAAATAGATTGATGGAAAGAAAACCTTGTATTCGATAGGGCTCTGTGGTGTCATTTATTGTTGTCTTATGTGGTTCCTTCTACACCTTTCTACATTTCTGGACCCTGTAGTATGCCATGTGTTTACTGCGACGTGGTTTATTTATTGGTTCAGATCATGGAAGTTGAAATGAGCTGTAAGCTGTTAGTATTACTATGTTTTAACATTCTCCCATCAATTTCTTTGCCTTTTACACTAGCTAATAGATCTGCTGGGTGATTTGAGTTTTTCAGGTTCAGTGGGATGAACTATCGGCAATCTTGCGTCCAGATTGGGTTTCACCTTGGGAGATAGAACGAGTTGTTGCAGCATCTCCTGTGAATGCACAGATACCTCAAAGAAACAAACGGACTCGAACACCAATGTTACCTTCACCTTTGCAGGATCTCTCCGCACTAGGTATTTTTCTAGTGGTTTTTGGTCTTTCACTTGTACGTTCTCATTTTCAAATTCCCATTTCTAAAGGCACACGGAAGTCTCCAGTTGATTCTCCCACATCATTCTCGTTCGGTGATTCATCCTGTGTGCGAGACACGTATCCATCATCAAAGATTTCTTCCGCTGCAAAAGCCGGCAATCTGAGTTATAGCGAAAGTGGTTCCTACCCTCTTTCCTGCAAAACGGTGTACCACTCTGGTCAACATGAAGTAGGTACGGAGTCTGTTGCTCCAGTTAGTGAAAAGAGACAGGCTAATGGATATAGGTTATTTGGAATTGAGTTGATGGATCATCCAACCATAGAAGAAACTTCTTTAGTAGCCACACCAGGAGCACTGTTGGGGGATCAGCCTGCTCCATCTTTAAATATTGATTCTGACCGACATTCTGAACCATCAAATCCGACTCAGCATGAAGTTCCTTCATTGAGCTGTGAGCATGAAAAATCATCTATGAGGTCTGCTCACGAGTCTCAAAGCAAACAAATCAGGAGCTGCACCAAGGTACTTTAACCATATTCTGATTTTCTTGTTCCAAGTTCCTCTCTTTCACAAGCACATTTGTTGTCATGATTGGGTGTGATGTTGCTAACTTTTGCATTGAGTAGATTTCCTAATGTCAGTGCATGTTACTCAGAATTAACGCTGGCCTGGAAGGCACCAGTTGTCCATTGTTTAACCTGAACATTTTGATTTTTTCCGTAGGTTCACATGCAAGGGAAAGCAGTAGGGAGGGCAGTGGATCTCACAAGATTAGATAGTTATGAAGATCTGCTCAAGAAACTGGAGGAGATGTTTGAGCTTGAAGGTGAACTTTGCGCATCCACCAAGAAATGGCAGGTAGTCTACACAGATGATGAGAATGACATGATGATGGTTGGAGATGATCCATGGCAGTAAGTACAATAACCTTAATCTTGCCGTGTTCCTTTTTTGGGTATCTGTTTGCTGTGCTTGCAATTCAAAATCTTTTGTTGTAAACCACTTGCAGCGCCCAAATAACTTGAAGAATCAGTACCAGTTTCTCCTGTTAACCTAAGTAACAGTCTTCATATATTAATCTGTGATCTATGCGTTACCGATCGTGCCACTTTTATTCTTCTTAAAACATGTTACCCAGTTGGACTGTTAAACACGACTGTTGGAAACTTTAAAATTCTTAGACCGTATGATCGCACCATATTCCTGAGTGACTAGCTTAGAGTTCCCTAGCATTGATTAGTCGTTAATTGTTGATCCCGTGCCAAGCTGGCATAAAGCTGGACTTGTGACAAAAAAGGTTATGTTGGTTTCCCTGTTGAGATCTTTCAGAAACATCATTTTCTCACCCGTGAAAGAAAGAAAAGTGCCGTACGTTCTTACATTATTTTCTACATTATCAGTGTTGGATGTTCTGTCAATTGAGAAAATTAAGTTTCACTAGCTGCTACTGACTACAATTCTTTTGGTGTTGCGAATGTGCAGTGAGTTCTGTAGCATGGTTAGAAAAATTTACATTTATACAACTGAGGAAGCGAAGAGGCTTTCGCCCAAGATAAAACTTCCAGCTGATGAAGTTAAACCAGGAAATCCGGTTTCAGATACTACTGTTGGCAATGAGGAGCAAATATAGTACGTAGGTCCAGTTACAGATGTCCATGATGGTTGTAGGAGAATTTTAGAAAGAGTAGGAGCAAATATAGTGCGACAAAAGGTTAGCTTTTTCGTGTATGTATTTTCTAGGAAGAGTGGTTCCATATAAAGATAAGAATTTTCCATCCGAGTACTATCTTTTTGTTAAATGATTGTCATAGAGTAATTTTATAATGCTTGCTTGTTTGGACCTCAGATGGGATAGGTTTGTCTGAACCATCGCAAATGGTGGAGGTGGTGATCTACTTGGTCATTTTTTTTTGTGAATCCTTTTGAGTTTCGTCGATGTAACAAATGGCTTCTGTAAATACATTATAAATAGCCTTGCGATTCTGATGAGTTATCCTATGTACATAGCAGCTTGTAAGATCAAATATGGAGTGCATAAGGTTCATTTCATCAAATATTGGAACACATGCTAAACTTTCATTTTTTTTTTTTTGTGGCCAACTTACTGGTTCATAACCCCACCTTGGCTTACAATAAGCAAAAAAGTGTTAAAAGCTGGTTTGAAATTTTATTTAGTCTCACACACCACGTCATACTTGTGTAAGACATGTCTTTAATTGACAAGTGGATAGATTTTGGTCCCGCTTACAAGCAATTAAGGCTAAGTTTTTTTTTTTTTAAAAAAAACTTTTTCTTTTTTCTACCGAATCTAAGCTGAATTTGGTAATTATTCTCTCCTCTTCCAACCACCCCCTTGGCCTTCATCCATCCTCTCCAATGTTTCTTCCGCCATGAATATTTATTTTATTTTCTTCTCAAATAATTCTTCCACGTTTTATTCAATTATATTTTAACAAACATACATATAGTTGATTTCAAAAAATGGATTCAAAAATTGCTAAACTAAATAAATCGGCTAACTAATATCTTCACAAAACATTCTCCACAATTGAACTTTGAAGTACAAAAAATTATTCTAGATCTTATTATAAAATAAATAAGTCAGCACGAAAAGAGTAGAAAAAAATAAATTAAGAACAAGAGGCATTGATTAAATGTAGAAGGGAGAGAACAAAAGAACGAAAAAAGGGAGTTGCCCTGATTAAGGAGGAATCACGGAGAAAATAGCATAATGAGATTGTAAAGAGGGAATAGAGAGAGGGTTGATGGAGGAAGACGTCTTAACATAGAAGGTGAGAAAAAGAAAATAAGTAAGAGAAAGATTGGTACTAGTATTCCTTAATGTGTCTTTGATTGCAGGGTAATTGGGATCAAAAACTATCCACTTGTTACATCTCACATACAAATATGACGTGATGGCGAGATACTAAATAAAATTTCTCGATGATATCTTAAGAATTTAGATCCGGAAACAAAAAAACAGGAAGAAGTTATGTTCCTGATATAATTGTTACAAAATAATCATCAGTCCACAAAATTCAGTAGTAGCTGTAAAGTGTAAACTTTAGACAAAAGGGGCATTCCGAGAATCGAACTCGGGACCTCTCGCACCCAAAGCGAGAATCATACCACTAGACCAAATGCCCTGTTGTTTGTCTTCACTTCATTTTCAAAATATCACAATACACTATGCTGTATGATGCCATTGATTATGAAATTTCATCTGGAGTTGGACGAAATTTAAGGTTTTTCCTAACAATACGTGGTATATTTGCTTAACTGAATTTTTAGTTTATAGAAAAGGGACATTCCTGAAATAGACAGATATGTAGGGGAGCACTGAAGGTCGTGGAAGATTGCAATTACTGCAGTGATTAACCTCCCATTTACCTCAAAGCAACTGCTAAAACTGACTTATAAAATAAAAGATAGATATCTTTAGAAATTACACAAAAACGTGTAGGATACAAATTTGTGGAATAAGTCGTCTGATTATCTCAACGTCCAGTCAATACTGGGGAAGAGATCAATTTGACTACTGCTGAAAATTTTTACAATGCATGAGATATTTTCGACTACTGCTAGCTCCTAACATAAACAACAACAACAGAAACATACTCAGGCCGAAGATCCGACAAATGGGGGGACTAGGGAGAGTGAGGTGTACGCAGACGTTACCCCTATCTTGTGATAGATAGCGACGTTGTTTCCGATATACCCTTGGCTTAAGACTAGCTCCTAACATAGTTCTTTGTAATATCATCAGAAGTCTGTGATCTATACTATGCCTTTTTCTTTTTCTGTAATTTATTTATATATGCATTTAGATAAAATTTAGAAACCTCTCATTATGGAAAAAATTGCTGTAGTTAAATTGCAGATTTAGGTAACCAGTATTTCTACTTATGCTTATTCTCAAAGGACACAAACACCAACAATAAACTTATACACCTCAACTAAAACATATTGTCTTTCAGCACATTAATTCCATGATGTAGAGGTAAGTTTCAGGACACTATCCTAGTGGATTTTATTCATGTATTCGTATATGCTTAAAAAAATAATAAATTATTGTAAGAGATAAAATAGTTGACTTATACTATACTACATATTTTAGTTGTTGTCCCACCAAAATTGATCTTGGAGATAATCCACTGTTTTCTTGTCAACTTGGAATGCCTTGGCCAGAACATCAGGATTGATTGGTGGATCTGAACCAAAAACTGCATTTGCAATGGTTATGACTCCTGGATTTTGGCTACTTAGACCGGCAAATGCAATGGCTTTAGTCTTACCCACGTTTAGTTGGAAATGAACGAGACCAACCGGGAAAACAAAGACATCTCCAGGGTTTAAAATCTTGGTAAAGAGCTTGTTCTTCATATTTGGGCCAGGGTTTGAAAGGACAAAGCCAACATAGAGTCTGCCCTTGAGAACAACCAGTACTTCAGTTCCTCTGGGATGTGTATGTGGAGGGTTGAGACCATATGGTGCAAAATCGATACGAGCTAAAGAAATGCCAAGAGTATTCAGTCCAGGTAGATTGTTAACATTTACAGCAGTTACAGCTGATCCAAGTTGATTTGACGTGTTTCCTGGTTTGTTAAGTCCTGGTCTGAAGAAATCATCAGCGGTAACAAACTTCGGATCCTTGCAGATTTTTCCATTGACGAACACTGCATAAAAAGAGTAATCAGAAAAAAAATGAAGAACTATTGAGACAGTACTGAGAAACTGTGTATGCAAATGAATGGAGCTTCTCGTAGTTTTATCATTTACCAGAAGCCTTGGAGTCATTAACAGCAACACAGAAATCCTGCAAAGGACTAGGATCAGAGGCATGGCTGATTGAAGATATTGAAGCCAGTATGAAAATGGTGAAAATAAGGAACTTGAGAGCCATTGCTGTGAGTCTTCTCTCTCCAGATAATCTTTAGCTATTGATTTCTTGAATCGTGATATACATAGCATGGGAAAGGGACTTATTTATAAGTGAAATTTGTTTGAATTATTCCTCAACTTTCCCCCCAGAAAACAGTGCATCAGGCTTCTTATTACCCAGTCTTTCATGGTTAGTAGCTTTAAAATCATTAAATATAACTCTTCTTTCAACATTAGTCTTCTCATTTGCCAAGTCTTCATCAATGTTTAGTATTTCATCTATTTGAATAATGAATTTTACTTTAACAAGGTTTCTCATTTACCTAGTCTAAAATTTTTAGTATTTTTACAAACTTGTGTAATTAATCTTCCTTCAACAACTACAAAGACTATGTCTTATCTTCCTAAGACTTGCGCTAGTTAATCCTCTCGGGCATTTAATTTGAAATGGTCATATAAATGATGGGGGAAAGGAGTGACTCGGGTGTGATGTAAGATATAACAAGGAAACGAATGCTCGAGATATTGACTTAGAAATTATACATAAGTAGGCAAAAGAGAGGAAAATATCAGCTCATTGTCTCTCAATATTTATTTACATTAGCAACAAGCACTTATTAATTGAATAGTCATACAATCGTTTCAATTATCATGTTGACTTCTTTGAGAGAACAAGCACGGTAAAGTTCGTTAAATGACAAACATATGTACTAATTTTCACTTTAATTAAAGGTAACATTGGAAAGAAAAAGGCTTTGTGGGTGCATAAATCAATATCGTAACATAGGGGGAAAAGAAATGTTAGAGTTGGACTAGTGTCGCTTGAAATCGGATGCATATATAAATCAATATCATAATGTGGTTGCTTTCAAAAGTTTGCAAATTCCATATTTTACATGTTCAAGGCCCTTTGCAATTTTTATTCAACCAGGATACTTATAACCAGTTCTGAGATGGAATACACTCTGTTATCTACTCCAAATAATCACCCTTGTAGGTATTGTAATGCAGTACTATTTCCAAGTTCCAACGGTATCGTAGGAGTGCATCCATGTGTCTTTGTTACTTTTGGCGAAGCTACGAGTTCATAAGTGAATGAACGAACCATGTTCCTAAAACAAAAAGTGACCTATCCCTTCAAAGCTCTTGTATACATTGGCAAAACAATAATTTGGCAAATTGAACTAATGAAAACGTGGATGAGCATTACAGGCTTTACTGAAAAACAAATCAATTTGGTATTCTGAGAAACATCAAGCAGAAAAGAATTACAAGTAGTAATTCTGGAAATCAAAGAACAGGTTATAGTTAACTGATATATAAAAGACTGCCCAGCTAATTTGCATGCTCAAAAGGTAAACTTCACCTGCTGCTACTTGCGGGGGATCTTGTGTGGGTAGAGACCCAAGATATGCTCAGGCGTGAAGTCATGCCGTGTCAAGATCCCAACAATAGGAGCCTTCTGCAAATTTAGAAGCCAAAATTTTTAGCATAGTGTTGTAATATTAAAGGCAAAATATATCGATAAGTCATTTATACTTAACCATTTGTGTCTAGCATGAAAATATACAACTTTCCCTAGATGGGTGGATTGTAACAGATAAAATTTCGACCATTCCCTAGCTCAAACTTTCAGATACATTATGTACTTCTGCAATTCTAGTATATTACTAATTGTACTGGATAAGAAAAGAGGAAAAATAACCCGGGGGAGAGGGAGGGGAAGGGGAGAGGACTTACCCCAGTAGTCTTTGGGACAACACAGAGGTGTCTAAGACCAAGTTGACGAAAAAGGATTGCAGCTTTGGCCAGAGACATGGTCTCCACTACTGTGTATGGAGATGTATTTGTAATAGGATGCAGATCAACATACATTTCCATCTCTTCCTTGGTGATGACCACATCTTCAAGCTTGAGACCTTTCCCTGATCCCGCCTTAGCAAAATCAAATGCATGAAACCTCCTCATAATATCGGAGCCACTAAACACGCGTTGTTTGGTGAATTTCTTCCCTTGTAGCAAGACAAGTAAATGTGACCTTAACACAAGCCCACACAACTCTGGTGCTTCAGAAAAGGGTGGTTCGTCAATCACAGGAAATCCATTATGTCTACTAAACTTCAAAGCATGTACTATGTTTCCCACCTTCTCAACACCCGAAAATGATAATAATGGCCCAGAACAAACATCTCCTGCAACCAACTGGCTCATGTATGGTTCAGCATGCACTTCCATGTAAGGCAAACCTTTCATCTTCAGTATCTGGTCATAGACACCGTTGTTGAAACAATCAGCCACAGTTTTTGATATGAGGAGCACTAGCATCACCAATGGAAGCATTAGCAGATTATCAGTGAGCTCAAGAAGTATGACACAAAGTGATACTGTCATCCTCATCGTACCACCAAGGAAGGAGGCAGCACCAAGGAGAGCAAACATGCCGTTATTAAGATTGGAGAATGAACCCAAGAGTGTACCAACAAGACGCCCATATGAGCCTCCAGCGAGTATGACAGGAATGAAGAGCCCAGAAGGAATAGCGATTCCATAGGTAGCAATACCAAGGCAGTATACCCCAGTAAAGAAGACATAAAGTGAAGAGGGGTCAAATTCATTTGAATTATTTGAGCTAAATAAACTGCGGATGGCATCATCATTCGTACTCAGAAACAAGGATGCTAGTTCATTGTAGTGCCCTGCTGGACATTGGAAATTCTTGTAGTTTCCAGAGCGACCTACACTAGGGCATTTGTCCTCCAAGCCTACTGGACATGGCGTGCAGCTTGCAAGCCATGGTAGGCCATAAGAGCAACAAGAAGTAAGGATCGAGATTGTCATGACTAGCAAAACCTTGAAAGCTGGGCCTCTTCTGCAATTCATTTGACAAAAAATAGCTAAAAACAAAAGCAGAAGTACAACCACAGCTGCAGCACCAAAATATCCAACTTTTGTTACATTTGTGTTTAAAGTTCAGGTAAGAGGAACAACAAAAACCAGAGTAAAACCAAAGCACATACACCAAAGACATTCAACTTATAGAAATAACATTACATATAACCAATTGTAAAATGGCAGCACGAAATAAAAACAATAATATAGGCAATACGTAAATAAAGTATCTTGACAAGTCTCATCAATTTTCGAAGTGAAGAACATTAAGTTTCACCGGAAACAAGTAAAGGGCCCTTTTAGGATGAACTTTCCAAACTACGTAATATGCTGTAGTGGTATCTCCCGATGAATTACGGTGTTATTAACCTAACTATATAGATTAGTTACATTTATCTATCCTGAATCCCCATCTGAAATAGTAGAAGGGAAGAAAAGGGGGAAAATGTTAACATGAAAAACAAGTGCAGGACAGGCTTCAAAAATGTTGCATACTTTGAACAATACATTCCTAAGACTAGGACACACACCTATTGCATAAACAAAAATTTCCTTACTTTTGACTGATGACAGAGGGAGAGAAACAAACAGAAGCACGCTAGTTAAAACACTTACTCATTAATGATGCTGTAAGTCCGAAGGACCTTGTCGACAAGATAATTATAAAGGCTTCCCAAAAGGCCTCCAAGAACTCCAAGTAATATTACTGCCAGTAAATCAACAGTGTTATAATTAGGTACCCCTGAATTGACATCATACATTATCAAGCCTCCTTGTCCGAACAGTCCACAGTTCCCGCTCTGACAGAGTCGTATAAGAGATCTCAGCACCATAGCAACTACAGCAGTTGTGAAGAAAGTCCTCCAAAGTAAAGCACTTCGCCACCTAATGTATTAAATGGTAGTTGATATTAAGACTATATGCCTTCTTACGATGAATACAAGCAATTAATCAATAATAAAAACACCATACTCTATCAGCCTCTTGGTTTGTTTTTAATGGTTTCAGAGAAGCCACAGAGTCACATGATCATAAGCCTTTAGACACTCTTGGGGACATAGACCATCTAATACCTTACACCAGCGACTATTAATTCATTGATAGGACTCCTAACAGTTTCTGTTCATCCACTTGAACAAAGACATGAAGCCTAGTGATTAAGTGATTGATAGTTGCAAACAATACCATAAGTACAATGTGACGAGCACCTGGCCAAGACCCATTTTTTAGATTGTTTTACCCACAGAGAGAGGGGGGGGGGGGGGTGGATTAGTTACAGACTGGAAGCAGACACCCTCCAACGCAGCATCTTTACTTAACAAATGCCAAACATCAAATGTTGGATTCGTTCCCCACGAAGAGTGAGTGAGTGTGTGTGTGCGTGAGAGAGAGAGAGAGACCATGAGGCTGCTTCTTCCAGGGCAAAAAGGACACCACCAACTGGGGCTCGAAATGCAGCTGCAACTCCAGCAGCAGCACCACAAGTGATCAAATCTCTACGGTCACGGTCATTTTTGAAGTACCTAAGCCATTTCCAGGTTAAATGGTACTTGCGTGAACCCCCTTGTCCAAGTAAATTTGCTATACAAGCACCAGTGTGGACCATCGGTCCTTCCTTGCCAACAACAAATCCAGCAGAAACACCAAAAATGGAACCAAAGATCTGCAAATAGTATAACATATCAGAAGTGATTTTGAGTATGACTAGCAGCAAATGAGTTCCTGTGGTAAAGCAGGGGCCACTCTGACCCATTGTACCAAAAGAAGGAACATATACATCATACTCTGGAGACAATAGTTTGTTGATGAACTAGATAAATAAATAAAACTGTCCCTTTTTCTAATAGCTCAATTTGATGTGGTATTAAAGGATGATCATTTTGTCTTTATGATTTCTGGTGCTAAATGATGTCTGCAAGGGGAATTCCAGTCATATACAGCTACAAGTGATAAAGGTGATGTCTTAGCACAATACTCATATTAAAGAGGCAGATTGTGTTAGTAACCTAGAGAACATACTGAAATTTCTTGCTACTCATATTACCTCGAAAGGTGAGAAAAGGTTAGATGAACTGAACTCTAAAATACATGGTATCATCGAATATGACTATTCCTATGATGTCTATGGCAACTTGTGCAGGGTGCATGCTAACAGCAAGAGCACTTTATCCTCCCCCCCCCCCCCCCCCCAAATCCCTTCCCCAACCCCAAGAAATAGGAGTATGTGGCTCTCGGGGAAAAGGTTATCGGTTAAAGACTGAAAAAAGGCCATAACCATCTGTTAGTCGCGGTTAGTAGATGAATAGTAAGCTCTAATGGACCCCAACATCATAATATCAGTATGTCCTCAGCAGTTATGCAAAGTATTACATGAGGGAGGGAGGGAAAGAGAGAGCAACTACCTTGACAAATAGAGTGCTCGGAGCCAAAATGGTATGAGCATCCACACCATTGAGATATGCCTTTACTTCAGGTATGCCGGATCCTGAAGCAGCAGGGGCAATAAAAGCACACAGGAGTGCAGCACATATTGCAAGAACCACATTGCAACCTGTAGAAGCAGCAAATGCGTGGAAATACCTGCACTGGAATTAAAATCAATTGATAGTTACTTCAAAGAAGTGAAGGGAGTCAATTAATCAGTAGTCATACTACGAAAAAAAGGAACTAATTAAAGGATCACAAGAAAATTATTCAGATAATGCCTCCACCTACGCAACGATGAGTGCAGGTATTCTTAGCAGAAACATTATATCAGTAGCTTAACACATTCAAAAGAAAAAAAGACGGCTCTTCTCCTGATGCATCTTATTTATGAGATCGAAAAAGGCCTGCAACTCAATCTTGGAGAAGATTCAATTGCAATAAGTACTTGCTGCTGTAGAATCACTTGCACATATTGGGTATAAAGTTTGTGGCATCGAAGTTCATTAAAGGTACATCTACACATGTGTGTTATTATGCATATGTAATCACATAACATTAAACACTGTATTATAGCTTGATGGAATTTGTACTTACTTTCCTTTAAACATTAAGTTGCTACTGAGCAGGAGCTTGAAACCAGCAATATTTTCCACTGCTATGCTGCTAAGAAAACCAACAAGCCCTGTACCCAATCCAATGACAAGCACAAGTGTCCACTTAAGGAATATATATTGAAATATCTGGACCTTTTTTCTACACCTCCAGTCTTGCTTGAAAAGGTCATTTTCAATAATCCTGCAAGAATAAATTAACATTATCAAACTTAAAGCCTGATTAAACAATGGACAGATAAAAATACCCCACTAGTGAGTAAACAGATCAGTCATTAAACAAATCATGGGACGCAATTATTTTGTTTTACCTAATCAGTAATCACAAACAGCATCCACACATTTGCTGAAATTACAAAACACCTACCGTGAGATCTTTGAACAAGAGATGGGACCTTTACAAGAAAAAGTATTAGTCTATCCGTTCCAATTTATACGACTATATATAGTTTCCTTAACCTATGTAATTAATTTTGAGTTTAAGCTTTATACATCCCCGTAAAGAAATCTTTATACTGTCATCTAATAGACAAAAGCCTTCATAAGAAATGAGATTCGAAATCTTGTAAATAACGTGCTACAACAAGTAAAGATGATACATTGACAATGTATATAACTTAAACTCATTAATTTTAGAGTAGAGGAAAATAAGCTATCCTTACTCGTAATCGAGGCTTTCAATGGGACAAATATTGGCTCCAATGATGGCGATTTGCGATGTATTATTAACTCTGCTTGTCTTTTTTAACAACGGCTGTCTCAATCCAGTACCATTTTCAGTACGGGGGGACACAATTCTATCCAATTCTTCGGCGTCGATCCTCAGCAACTCTGATGATGTGACTCCATTCTCCATGTCACCTTCCTTTATCATCATATTTCATGCAGTATGTACGTACGTGTTATCTACAAATCCATTTTATACGATAAGCTAAGGTGATCAATACAAATCTATAGTAGGAATATTAGTGTTGTAAATCTTGTTTCCAGAATTAATTAGGTACGTTGGATAAACAAGAGAAAGAAGCGGGAGGGAGTACGTTGCGTGAAAAGGAGATAGTATATAATTAAGAGTTACTATAACTGTTGCATGCAGATGCACCTCTTTTCCTAATCATCATCATATCTCATACTACTATAAAAGCATGTACTCCTAAATATAGAAAGTTGGATTACTTAAATGCCCCTATAAAATCTAAATATACCCTACTTAAAAAAGGAAAAAGAAATAAGAAAACCAACCTCACATACAATTCTTCATGAATAGACACAATTGTTCCAAATTGGAACATTGTTTCCAGACTACATCTCAAAAGGTGCAAACATAAGACTCTACTTTCCTTTGTTTTCATAATCAACGTGTAACAACTGATAGTCTGGCATTTTGAACTCTAAGGATACTTTTCCAGAAAGAATAAAAGATGCCATTACACAAATTATTCTTATATTGATCATGCACTGAAGTCAGCAAATATTTTTTACCTTTAACCAACGCTAACACTAAACCTTGCAAAGCATGAATTATCTAAGCAAAACACTGATATTGATCTGATCCAAATTTGCAAGGGTCCATTTGTAACTATGCACAATATGTTGAATTAGCCAAGCATGGCAGATTGGCAGTGATATCTATGAAGTTGACAGAGCAAGAAAGGGCTACATGAAGAGGGATAATCGCGAGGGAAAACTTTGTACATGAAGTATTCACAGATGCAAAGAAAATGCCGTTTTAGCACTTGATTAATAAAGTCATAAAGAAGACATGGCTTCTGATTAGTGAAGAGAAAAGTAGCAACGATTTGTGATCTAGGTCCTTTTATTTTCTTTGTTTTGTCACTTTAATTTAATTATTTTCTACATGTGGCTATCTTAATGTTTTTGAAGTATTGGGGTTGGGCTCCAATATACTCCGTAATTCTTTATTCTGAAGTCATTTTCTGAACTGCATAAGCAGTTGTTATAAATAAGGTGAATGCTTTTCCTGGTTGAATAAGATAAAATAGTCACAATAACTTTTTCCATAGTTTTATGCTATTGTGCATAAGCAGGGCAATGCTCTTTGTATCTTAAAGAAAACGTAGTCACAGTTAGTAATTTTATTGTTTATATTATGATTGTACAAACCACAAAACTAAGAGGCCGCAGGGCGTGATTGCTGAAATATATAATAATTTGAAAGTTCAATTTGATCGTCTACATTTATTATTCACAAAAAATCTGTACTTTCTTCTTTAATGGATTATTATTACTATGCATAGTACCAATTTAATCCTGTCACATACAATAGGCAACAGAGGGGAAAAAATGGAAAAACACAATACTCCATAACATTCATTTATTTTAATAATCATTATGTACTGAAGTTACTGTATGGATACATTTGAAATTCAAAGTTTGGTTCGACTATCGCAATTATGTTTGGTACGTCTACAATGGAACTTCCACTGCGATTATTGTACTAGCACAAAATACTACTACCCATATAGATACAGTTCTGCATGAAATCACTATTACAGCATAAGAAGCTTTATGTCCAATGTATCATTGCTCAGTAGTTATTGAAAGTCTTATTGTGCGTACGGTACACAATCTGCAGTAGCATTGCTTCTTCCAAAAACAATAACTATGGACTACGTGACGGGGATCCACGTGCAACGCACGTGCCGCAACACTAGTGTCGTTAAATGAGGTTATACGGTGTTAGTATTATTTATCATGCAATTTGCTTCCATTTATGTAGCGGATTTCAGATTTCAACTTCTCAACTTTGAAGGTAAATTTAAATATTGAATTTAAGTTAATAGAAATAAAATTTTACCTATATAAAAATTACTAGTATTCCTATAAGATACAATAATAAATAATTTTAAATATTTCAAAGGATATGAAAATATTACTGTAAAAAAAAAAACACTTGTTTAACTGTCATAAATCCGAACATGACCACCTAAATAGGATAGAAAGAGTAATATCTTTTCCTGTTTTCCATACCTAAATAATGTCTGTTCGTTTATAGACTAGTTAGAGATAACTTAAAATACAGAGTTTGTTAAGATTAGTAATATATAGTAGTAGTAAATATCAGTATATTTGATATGACTACTTTTAGCCATATCTATAATAACTACTCCCTCCGTCCCAAATTAGTTGTCACTTTTAGCTTCTTCGCGCACATTAAGAAAATCATTAAATAAAGTGTGTAGTTTACTATATTATCCCTATTTAATGTTTGACTATTAAATTTTGTTGAGAATTTTTTAAATTATTAAGGATATAGTTGGAAAAGACTAACAATTTTTGTTTTGAAATCCTAAAGTGTCAACTAATTTGGGACACAAATTTTTTCTAAAACGACAACTAATTTAGGACGGAGGGAGTACAATAAATTGATATACAAGTTGTAGAAAATGACAACCAGCAGATTCATTTATCTTCCAGCATTTAAGTTCATGTCTTCACTAACAATTTTCTTTGGCGGTTTGGCCAACACCTCAGATAGTCACATTTGTCATTTTGAAAAAGAGTTTCTTCTTAATTAGACGCTGAAATTTCTATAAGATTGGATAAAATTTCAAGATTATCCGGTTTCAACCAAAGTTCCCACGTTAAGCAATTAATTTGAAGTTCAAGGGAAAAAAGATACATGTATTATAGTTCCAATTTAAAACGTGAATATTGGATAACTCATAATAATTCATCTTATCTTTTAATTTTAAGAACTTTTAACGATTATCTCAAACTTTTTTTTTTTTAAATATGAATGTTGGATAACTCATAATAATTCAACCTTTTTTGGGACAATTACATGGAGAGACACCTCACTAATGAAAATTACCAAAAAAGACTTTATTTTGCTACCTTACCCGACATAGCACCCTCCTCCTTTTTTAAAAAATTTTTCTTTCACTCTATAGCACCCTATTTAAAGGAAAAAAATCCTAGCCCCCATTTTTTCTCTCCTCCTTCCCATTTTTCTCTCTTCTCTTCCCCATTAAACCTAACAGCGCCCCCCCCCCCCAACCCTTCCACCACTGCCCCACCGTCATCCCATCTCCTCCAAGCCACTGACGTCGTCGTCGCCGTGGTCACCACCGTCGCTGCTTCTTCTTCTTCTTTTCATTTTTTTTTTTTTTTTTTTTGCTTTTTGAATAACAATATTGATTTTCGTTGTATATTCTCATCAAAATTCCGGTGAGGAGTTTATTTATCAAGTTTCTTCTTTTTCTTCACTTTTTTCATAAAAATTCGTTGAGATCTACTAGTTTTTTGTTAAAACTTTTGTTTAATGTTTAGATCCAGCGTTTTCTTGTATAAAACTGTGTAGATCTTGGATTTTTGTTAAGATTTTGTGTAAAATCTAGTTGGGGCAATGTTTAAAATTATTTTTGTGAGTTTATACACCTTTATATATTTTTATACAAGTTTATACAATTCTGTAAATGTGTATAAATCTGTATATGTATGTATTGACAATGTATAAAACACTATCTATGCATTGTAAAATTGTATAAAGTTGTATATGCCTGTATGAATAGTGAACAAAATTGTGTAAATTTCAGATTTGTGCACTTTTTATGGATGTTTTGTATAAAACTTATGTTTTTTGTGTATATTTTTGTATTTTCCTTCTTGCATACACAATTTTCTATGTATTTACATGTATAATTTATTATTTTGATAGATTTAGGTGTATAAAATTATCAAAAAATAATTATTTAAATAAAATAAGTAAATCCGGCGAGATCCGGTGAATTTTTTATTTTTCGGCCATTGGCCGGTGGCAGCTCGATTTCTAGTGGCAGGGGCAGTGGTGGGGGAGGGTGAGGGAGTGGCTCCTAGGGTTTTTAGTTTAAATGGGTGCTATGTTATGTAATTTTGAAAATAAGGGGTGCTATGTTGTGTAATGTAAAAATAAATGGTGTTATGGATGAGATGTGGCCCCTCATTTGTAATTTTGTATCGTGGACTACCTAGTTTTGAAAATTCCTCAATGGTTCATCTGAAAGATAAGAAAAGAGAAGATATATTTACATTAAAGGGGTGGGGTGTCATGTCCTGACTGCGAAACATGAAGAGTTTTTTTTAATTAAGAGATAATGGTTAAAAACTCTCTTTAAACTATTACTTTTTTGTTAGTTTCATATTTAAACGGTTACTTACTCCCGAACTATCTATTTTCATATTCAAAACTCTCTGCAGTGCGAGAGTGACTTCACTCTCTTTGTTGTGTGCGGGGAAATAAAATAGACCGATAAAAAGCATCCATATTGTAGCATTTTCTTCAGTTTTTAAAATTTAAATATTCTTTTACTTATTTATTATTATTTTTGTCTTTTTCCTTTCTTCTTTTCTAATTGATTATTTTCTTCTTCATAAATCTATTTTTTTTTCCAATAACAATAAACTAGTTGAGACCCATTAACCTTAGAATAATAAGAGTACTAAAAATGATTTAATCATGTAATAAATTATGTTGCAATTTACAACCAAATTTTGTCAATAATGGTCATTTAAATTAAAAAGACATAACCCTTAACATACACTATATTATTTTAATATTTTAATACGCAAGTTCTCATTTGAGTTTATTATAGTTGAGTAAATTCAGTTCTATATAATAATTAAGTTTACTATTGTTGGTTAATAGTTACTATTATTTTAGAAATATGGGTTTTTAACTAAGGTAAAGATTTTTTATTTTGACGAAAAATGAAAAGAAGAAAAACATCAAATAAGAAATAAGAACAACTACTTTAAAAAATTAATTGTATGGATGCTCTACAAAGCTTGACACTGCATGAGGGTTTTGAATATGAAAATTGATAGTTCAGGAGAGGTAATATGACTAACCATAATTTAAGTATGAAACTAACAAAAACATGCTAGTTTCGGGAGTTTTTGACTATTATCTCTCTAATTAAATATACTTTAGTTTACTAGAGTATTTAAATTACTACTAGAACTTTTTGTAGACTGAGTTTATAATTGTTCTCCGGCAACAATACTTTTCTTATAGTTCATTCTTGATTTCACAAGACAAATTAAAGAACAAACCAAACAAACACAAATGCTCTCTGGCAAAACTTTTCCACTGTCAATTCGTGCACACATATTTTCTCCAAAAACTCTATTCCAACATTTTCAAAACTTAATTACTGTATTCAGTAAGATAGACAAGTTCAAATCCAAAGCATATAAGGGTCCCTGCCAGTATTTAAATAGCTCATCACAAATTCCATTGTGTAGGTGCAATGCAACTACCAGTCTACCTCATATGTTATCCTGCGTGCAGCCCATTGGCTCCATAAACCAAAGTGTCTACTAGAGTATATTTTTCTTGTTTCCAGACTCAAATCTCAGAGTCAAAGTACAGTATGAAAATGGTCAAAATAAGGCGGTCATTTAATTAGGGATTTAAGCTAAGGAGGCAGTAATTCAAGTCGATCTTGTGGTTTACTTTGCTTTAATTTGTGCTAATTTGTGATGATTTCTTGATATCTTGGTATATAATTGTCATGTGTTGGTTCTTCGTTTTGATGATAAGTAGATGTTACAATTTAAAATAAGTGCTCCATCTCAAAACATAATCGCGATAGCCTTGATCATGCATACAGAGGAGATTCAAAAATATCAGCTAAACCACAAAAGTTTTTTTAAAATTAATTTAGAACGAAAAATAAAGAAAAAAATTGTTGAGTGTAGAAATGGAAAATACTCTGATATCATAATTTATTTCATTGTTTGCATTGGCTAGACACTGAAAATACAGTCTACGGTCATGTGAGAGTAAAAGCTAAGTATTATTACCACTTTAAACAAAATAAGGGGTAAAAGAACACTTGCTAAATTAAAGGGTGTGATTACAAAAAATAGTTAAAATTTGAGGGTTTGTATATTACTCCTATACATTTCAAGTTAGATGCAGAGATGCAGAGAAAAAAGACCCACATGCCATTTTTGGTAGACAAAGACAAGTTACAAAACGATGCAATGAGTAATTACGTGGAGTATCAAGTAAAAATGAGAGTCACAAAAGGATTGGTTCTTCAAAAAGCAATGACTCTGCTGTGTACCACAGCACACTGTCTCAGTATTACTACCACTCTACCAACTTCCAAATAGGACTAAACAGCAAATGACACCTACAGTACTCTAAATAGTAGTACTACTCCCTGGAGTCCTTTCATTTCAATTAATGCAAAATGTAATAAGTAATTTTTTGGTTTTAAGTTTAAACATACAAAATGTTTTATAGTTTATGATCTTAAACATGACTTAACAATAGTATATGTCTATTAAAGTTTGTAATTAAGATAACCACAACAAGTTTATGTTAAGATGAGTTGATGCGGCTGTTGTTACACAAAATGAAGCAAATTGGAAATTTTAGAGACAAATTAATCTATAATGACACTGTTTAAGATTTGCCACGTGGAACCAATCTTTTTAACCCCACCCATTTTTATCCCTCCCCTTTAACAACCCAAGAAGTAACAACACAATTCTGCATACACACTATGATGATTCCTATTTTCAAACACCACTAGTACCACCAACAAAATCTCTTTCTCTCACCATTTTCACTCCATGCACACGCAAAACACACACCAAAATTCTTCATCATAAGGTAAATGTTGCTTCGTTTCTCCTCGTTAGCTTTAATATTTTTATGTTTTTGTCCGTTTTCAAAATTATCGAGGCCAAGTTCTACGTACATCTCACTCTTTCTAAACCCTATTCATGGGACTATACGAGATATATTGTTGTTGTAGTAGTAGTACGAACCTATGCATTTTATGTATCACAGAAATAGGAGTTTTAGTTTTAAAACAAACCAAGTGAAGTCATTGCCCTTAGCTTGTTCTTGTAAAAAATAAAGCTTTATTATGTCTTGTTTATTAGACTTTTTTTGCTATAAGTTGAAAACAGTTAAAATTCTGGCTCATTTAAAAATCAAAATTTCTTTATTTTTTTCTTGAAAAAATCGAATTACCACTCCAAGTGATCATATAAGTTTACAGATTTCTATTTTCTTGACTGTTACAATTAATATGTTTTTTGGAAAATTTTATTTAGAATTGCGTGATTGCGGGTTGCTTTGTGCACTGGGTCTACCCTGCCCTTTTGCTTTTATGTGTAAAGTGATAATGAAGTTCGATTTCTGTTTTCAAAGTGTTCAGACATTGGGGTTTTGTGTGCACAAAATTCTGATTTGATGATCTAAAGTAAGGTTGATTGGGTTAATAGTTGTTGTTTTGAGGGGTGACATTTGTCTTTACTGGCGAGAAAGGGTGGTCATTAGTCTCAGCCATGGTAACAGTGAGGTACTGAAGGCACAGACGTAGAGGGGGCGGGTGGTTGAAACTTTGCCACGTGACAACACCAAGTGTTAATCAGTGTAATTAGAAGTTAATTTGTACAAAATAATGTTCCATTTGAGAATAAGGGTAAATTTAGCTCATTTTTGTAATAGCGAGAGCATCATTGACCTCAACTGTACGAACCGTTTTACCTTATTCCAACATAGGGATAGTAGGGAGAAGGTTATGATGGTGGCCTCATTATCCATACCTCTGGTCGGATGAATGGAGGATCGACTGGCCGACCTGGGTCCTCACGAGCGTTGGCGGGTTCTGGACTGCATGTCAAGGGCGTTAGTGCATACCCAGGGTGATTATTACCACCTGCACCTCACATCTCGACACATGGTTTCATTTTGCACCTCACATCTTGGAACATGTAACACTATGGCAAACTGGTTTCATTTCGCATGGTTCATGAGCAAATTTGGACCTTTGCCCTTGGTAAAAGGATGGTAGAGTTGGTCCTTAAACGTCAGATTAACATGGTTAGTTGTTATGAGGAACTAAATTAATCCTTGTAATATAGAGGAATCCTATATTTTTTTCTCTCACTATTTTCCTACATTTGTACAGAATCATCATTATTCCTCTTTCCTTACAGTACTCATCACAACCACATTGCAGAATCCCTTCATTCTCTCCTCTTTTTGTTGATATCACAAGCAGGGTGCAGCCAAAACCATCAATCACAGCCTAAAATTGCCTGATTTTCAGTTGAAAGATGTAAAATTTCATGCTGAGTTGTGTTATTTATTTGTTAAAGTTAACCTGATTAGTTATCTGGATTGTCGTTCTGATTTTCATGTTTGATCAATGGGCCACCTTTATCTCGGACTAAGGTGTTCCTCCGTTTTGTGCCTAAATAGGCTCATGTTCTGATCACTCTAGCTTAATTTCTTGCCTTTAAGTTTTTTCCCTATTGAGTATCATTTCACTCATTGCTTTATCTGCATTGTGATTCTGATTTTCTGTATGTAATGTTACTAATTCTCTTACAATATAAAAAAGAATCTCCATACCTACATTTCAGTTTTTTTACTCTATGAACTAAACATGAGTCTTTCACGGTGTCAGTGAAGTAGGTCTTTTGTAATTCACCTTTAAGGGTATATATCAAAAGAGTAGTTTTTGGAGCAGAGATGACGAAGAGGAAGAAAGTTAAGAGTTTGAGGAAGGAAGAAATAGCAGAAGACTGGTGTTTTGTTTGCAAAGATGGTGGAGAACTGCTAATCTGTGACTATGGGTTAGTATTTTCTTAAAACAATCTTTTTTTGTCTGTTATGTTCGAGCCCGTTTATTTGTTGCTGAGATAGGTAGTCAGGTGTTTAACGTACTGCGGATATTATCGGCCATCATTAGTTAATCTTTTTAGTGAATCTTAGAAAGAGAAGCATTCAGCGATTGTGAGTCAAACTCTCTAATTTTTGGTATTAATTCAGACATCAAAATTTTTGAATCACTTAAATATAATTTACATAATTGAAACTAAATGTAGTACTATAAACTAGAATTTGCATAACTAAAAAGTATTTAACATCTATATGAGAAAGTTATTTGACTCTCCAGATAGTAACAATATCATATAAATTGGATCAGAGGAGTATCATTTCCTTGTGGGTTTCTGAAGTAAAGTTGATCACTGGTTTCAAAGAGTTCGGTACCTTTTTTTACTTCTAATATACGACATAGAGAGTTTAAATGGTAATAACTAAACTAGCTAGCTCACTTGACAAATCTGAAAACTGTTTTCCACGTATAGTCCTTAAGACTAGCGGCAATAGCACTAGATTTTTCTTCTAAAGAGCTAGCACGCGTTCTGATTAATTGCACAACTTGGTTAGCGACGAATTTGTCTATTTATGGCGTTATGTTTAATAAAAATATTGATATTTGTAGGCAATGCCTGAAAGCTTATCACCCTCAATGTGTGAAAAAGGATAACTCAATTTTGACAAGTGATGAAAGCTGGAGATGCAGTAAGCTCTTATTCTGTTTTTTTAAAGCAATTCTAGGACCTGTCCGTCTCTTTTTTGCTAAGTTATACATTTTGAATCATCGAAGTGACAAATGAAAAGTATTACTAGTATCTTTTAGGCAATTAAGGCTATTGATTTGCTGCCATTTACCGTGTATAATTCATTAAAAGTAAAGAGCAATATTGACTGATCTCCTGTGACTTGGCCCACGTTATGTTTGGTATTGCTTGCTGTACTATCCTTATTCCATGATTTTGAGGGAATTTAGCAAAACTCATCCTCTAAAACCAAAACTGCTTTCCAAAGGATGGATTAAGAAAAACAACACCATTAACAATCTAACTTCTCTAATTGTGATTCTACGATTTCTTTCCGTTCCACCTTATGTGGCTTGGCTTATGCTAGTAGTGGCAAGCAATAGTGCTTGAGTCATTGTTAGGGTTATTCGTATCCTTGTTCCCATCCCCCTTGTTATTGTACTTCATCAATATTCATTCCTCTCTCCTTTGGCAGCAAGAACATTAATCTGTTGAATGGGTGAAGTATTTGTGCTTTGTAGTTAGTACCCCACTGAAAGACTTCTTTGACAGAAGTTACTTCGAAACAGGAAAGATCTTGAGATTTAGTCGTCCCAAACTCGGATTGCTTGTGTGGGGTGGAGGTGGGGGTGGTGGTGAGGGGGAAGGGGAGAGGGGGAGGGGGAGGGAGGGTGTGGGGAGGAGAAAGATAGAGAGAGAGAGATTAAAACTGTTGTTAGCTGCATTGAAGATTATTGAAGCTCCGTTAGCCATTATGTGGATTCTTTGGAAAGAGAGGAATATGAGGGTTTTTGAAGAAGTTGAGAGTGATTTTATTAAATTGCAAAATAGCTTTTTTTTCTAGTTTCATTTTGGTGTACCCATGAGATTCCGATGTATATAGATGATTGGGGTACTTTTGTAGAGAACTTTATTTTGGTCTAGGCTCCTTTCTTTTTGGTATACTTCTTGTATACGGGGTTATTTCCCCCCTTTTTCTATTAATAAAATTATTTACCTTATCAAAAAAAAAAGATTATTGAAGTCTAATTCAAGGTTTTGTCCTGAGGGCCAAGATGTATCTTCGGTTACTTCGTGTAGCTAAGATTCTCTTTGGTTGCAGAAAGCCAGAGGAAATAAGGGAAACCAAAAAGGAAAAAAAAAAGAATATAGGCTTGGCCTCGGCCAATTTGATGATACAGAATATATATTGGTGTTAAATAGAGTTACTGAACCTCAATACATTTGCTTAGTGAATGACATTTTCTTTTCGTAGGTAATATCCTGTCTATCTCAAACATATCATATTACATGAGAAGTTGTTTGGTCTGAATGCTTATTTACTCTTCTGTTATTTGTTTTATTCTCTTTAGTGTCAATGTTTTTTGTGTTATGTACAGTTTAAAAGCTGGCACAACTAATGACTTTCTGTCCATATTCCAGGATGGCACAATTGCTATTTTTGCCATAGAAATTCACGCTATCATTGTTATTGCTGTGAATTTGCCCTATGCCGCAACTGCTTCTATGCTACCGAATTTGCCCTTGTTAAAGGGAAGTATGGGTTCTGCGCTCACTGTTTAAAGCTTGCTTTGCTTGTGGAAGAAAACGTGGATGTTGATTCTGAAGGGGTATGGATGACACTTATGCTTTTTTATTTCTAAAACTACATGTGTGGCTACTTATTAATTGCTGACTGTTCTCTTGGAAATGGTATATAGGCAAGTAGGCAACTCATGGAAATTTGTTATTGACTGAATTTGATGAGTATTGCATCTAGAACTCTAAACTCCATAGCGTGACACTTTAGAAAATTGGAAAACTCAGTTTTCTTTAATTCATAAAATAAGGAACTAAACAAAAGCCAATTGTTTTGTAGCTCATTGTATGATGATAACATGAGTTGAGTTTTTTTCTTGGGATTAAGTAATAAGTTTTATTGACGTTTGGGCATTAAAAAACCTGTATACAAGAAGTATACAGAAGAAGGATAGGAAACCTACACACACAAAAAAAAAAAAAAAAAAAGATTTTCAACAAATGATACCCAATCTTTTATACAATTTGGAGCTTTAAGGGTGCACCAAGACCATAAAGAGAAACCACAAACCATTCCCTCAACTTATGTGGGAATTCTCATCAAACGCTCAGCAGTGGACAACTGGAGCGTGGATAGTATAATATGGGAGCCAAACATTGAGAAACATAATAACGACAAGGATTGATAGGTCTGACTCTAGTACCACGATACAGAATGGATCTTGGACCTAACCTAATCCAAAAGCTAGCTCATGGGGTGAGTACTATCCAAGACCATGTAAAGAGACCAATTGTCCACTCCACAAACGATATGGAACATCTACTTTGGTAGACATGAGGTGACTATAATTATAGCTGATTAGCTGCTATTTTGGTTCACCATGTATTTAACAACTCCCCGATGCTTAGTTAATGATATTTGCAAAAGGCCTTGGGGCTTTAGTGTAGTGGTAAGAGCGCAACATGTGAAGTCATGACGTGTGGTTAGGTGAAAGGGTTTGAACCATTCCATATACAAAACCTTAGTGTTTAAGTGGTGAAGGGTAGAGAGCTGGACCTATTATCACCGAGTTTGAACCTTGCGCCCTTAGCACTTGGGGATTTTCGATTATAAAAAAAGTTTGCTCGGTGAATGTGATAATAAGGTAGCTGTTGACATGATTAAGCAAAAGTGTGCTCTAAATGCTTCATGTTCTGGTCTCATCAGTAATATCACTCAAGCCATGTGTTACTTTGATCAAATCTTGGTCTCTCATATTCATCGGGAAGCTAACTTCTCAACGGATTTTCTATCTCACTTTGCTTACTCATTCGGTTCTGGTGTCCATTACCTTGCGGAACCTCCTGATAGATTAGGGTCCTGGCTGATGCATGATTCTATAGGAGTTGCTTATACTCGCTAGTCTTTGTTGTTATCGTGGGTTAATGCCCACCTTTTCTTACCAAAAAAATAAAGTTGTCATACTATGGAGATAAGCTATTAAATTATTAGATATGATAATGACCATTTTGTGTTGACATGTTATTATTGATCAGTTGTCCTGAAGTTTACCAAAAGAGTATTGAATAAGCTTATTACTCTTAAATATGCACCTAGGTGCATATCTATTACTGTCTCTATCCTGGGAGCAAGTGACAAGTATATTTTGCATGGATTTTACTTATCTCTGTTCACTGCTATCATCTAAATGGTAACATGCATTTACAGGAGTCTCGTTTTATAATTGCTATATTCATGTTTCTCTCTTTTGCTCATTTTTTGTTTACGTTCTTCTTGGTGAGTTTTTTTTTGTCATTCCTGTGTAAATGGTTGTTACATTCCAGGAAAGGGTCGACCTCAGTGACCGGCAGACATATGAGGGATTGTTTAGGGAGTACTATGAAATAGTCAAGGGAAAAAAAGGATTTGACAAAAACAGTCTCCTTGCTGCTAAAGATCGGCTGAACGGGAAGAATGAGTACCAGCCAGCTGATTCAGATGAAGGTAGTGAAGAAGAGGATGAACAGCTTATTTCTGATTATGAAAATTTGAATGAAGACAAACCTCACAAGCGAGGACATAAAAGGAAAAGAAATTCGCGTCAGCAACAGAAAATGCGACAAAATTTCAAATCAAAGAAACAGGAATATATTGGATGGGGGTCAAAACCTCTTGTTGACTTTCTTCAGTTTATTGGTCATGATACTAATGAAAAACTATCCCAACATGATGTGTCCGTACTAATAAATAAATATGTACAAGAACATGACCTCTTCCATCCAGTAAAAAAGAGGAGGATAGTTTGTGATGCTAGATTACGAGCTGTCCTAGGTAAGAAAGAGGTTAACAAACACAAGATATCTCAACTCCTTGAAGTGCACTTCGCCGAAAATGAGGAGAGTTCAGAAGAAGAGGAGCTTGCTGATGATCTCAAAGAAAAGGACAGGGAAATATTGGTGGCTTCTAAAACGGGAAAGCAGTCTGATCCGAACAAGAAAATCACCAAAAAGCATCTTACTCCAGCTCAGAGTCAATTTGCAGCCTTCATTCGTGAAAATGTGGAACTAGTCTATTTGAAGAAGAGCCTGGTGCGGGATATGATCAAGCAGTCCGAATCAGCTGAAAACAAGATCATAGGAAGTTTTGTCCGGATCAAGTCAGATCCATGCGATTACAGCCAGAGAAACTCTCATCAGCTGGTTCAAATCACAGGTTGTTTTATAAATGACTTCGTAATTTGGTTATTTCAATTAGTCGCTGACAAACCTTGGTACTCTGCTGAGTACAAGATACTTTCTTCCCCAAGTTTTGGTTGTTTTGGTATCAATTTCAAATGTTTATTTTCTTTACAAAATAAATATTTCCTTGAGCAAATTTTTCTTAGTTCTTTATTGGCATGGATAACTTTTTCTTTTTGTATGACGTTGGTGCCAAAATTTTACTTCATTACACCGATAACTCGTTCAAGCATCTTAACTCTTAATGACCACACTTCTAACTTTGAAGCTTAATGGCCTCAATCCTGAGTCAAGGCCCTCCAATTATATAAATATGTGGTAGATGAGGGGTTTCTTAAAGTTCCTACCGCGCATGAGATAAAAGCTGACATGTCAAGCTCATTTTGCTTCATCTTTTCGTGAAAAATTATTTTGCTTAGCTCTTCGGTGCGTTATTAAAATTGTGACGATACATTATGCTTAATCTCCTCCTTTTTTTTTTGGGGATTAATACTGTAACAGAAAGAAAATGAAGGCTTCGCATCTTTCATTAATTTGATGAATTATCTCAAATTTCCTCTAACCAAAGTGCTTATTCCCAATGATGTAGCTTATGTTTACCATGTAACTTCCTTTGCTGAAAGCCTTTCTATTCCAAATAATCTTGTGTCTTTAAATTTTGTAAACCAGGCAGTGACTAAACAGCCTTTGCTATTCTTGAAATGTGAATACAGCAAAGAAAGAGTCTTCATACAAAAAATACAGCAAAGAAAGAGTCTCTCTTCATACAGTATATTTTTCCTCTTATTTATACCATTCTATTGTTTTCAATTAGTATATCCTCTCTGTGTTGGCTTCAAGCAGGTGCAAGCTACAATTCCTGATATCGAAAACCCATCTTGTTTCTCAAGTCATTTCCCTCTTCCTATTAATCTGTTAATGACTGAAGAGACTGCTGCTACTAAAAGTATTTCTCCCTCCATACCAAGGCAGACGAGTAGAAGACCTAGTTTGACTGGCACAAAGACTGAGAGACGAAAGGCTGAATTGGTTCGCATGTCAGAATTAGATAGGCTGATAGATATATTTAGAGCTTTAGTTTGAAATGTGAAAAAATAGTGTCATTACTAGTTGAAAAGATGTCATATCAATCTAAATTAGGTTCCTACTTTTTCTTTTTGATTACAGTAGTGTCAGTCTAGCTTGTCGACCTCTGGTATTTCACCTGTTACCTGCTACCTGTTACCTGCTACCTCTTACCAGTATATGTACCAAGTACCAACTAATTCTCTCCACCAAGACTTAAACAGTTATTTCTTTAAGAAGGTAAAGCTTTTCCGATGTGTATAAATGATTGGGTATCTTTTGTAGAGAACTATATTTTGGTGTAGGTTCTCTACCTTTAATTTCATTATTTATAAAATAATTTACTTTATCAAAAAAAAAAAAAAAAAAAAAAAGAAGAAGGTAAAGCTTGAAAGTAAATCGAGACAAACCAAAAAGAAGGCAGCTTAAATAGTTTGTGGGAGGTGGGAATAAGAAAAAAATCATGGAGATCTTATTCCACTCCACCTTATATGTAGACCATTATCTTTCATAAGACCTAAAGTCTTCCATACCAATTTTGCTTCGCCACTGACACTATTCATTTGTGAGTGGGCATTATTAGGCATCAAGCAAGGCTCAAGTGATAAGGGCAACAATGAGATTGTTCTTCAAGCTTCAAATACCTTCAGAGATATTTGCTTGAGCATGCTTTCAGATGATGATCTTACATCGGTAACCTCCTTGATCTCGAGTACTATCCCTTTAATTACCTTTTTCAGAGTATTTACAGGATTTTGCAGCTCCTAATATATCCAATGGTTCTGAATATTCTCCATTGCTTGCTCGATAGCCTAACTGAATTTATGTGTTACTTTAAGGTGGCAAATTGTACACAACACTTGCACTATTATTTCCATGGAGTTGATCTGTGATACCTCAGAAGTTTATGTTGTTCATCAACCATGTCTTGGACAAACTCTCATCGCTCTTCTAAAATTTTCGTATTGTGAAGGACAAAATGGATTGGACTTTTCCAGTACTTCAAATTTTGATTGCAACAGTAATAAAATTATGCAGAATTGTAAAGCAACTTCAAAGAATTATAGTTGCACTGCAGTTTGCAACTAAAGAATACCTATCTCTATTACCATAAACCTCATTTCTTCAACATAGAACAGAGCATCGACTCTTAGTTAATTTTAATGTGTTTCAAGTGTTCTTGTGTGCTTAAGAAACAAAATTTCAGCAATGAGACCATTGGCTGATCAAAGAAGCCTTCTTGGCTGCCTCTTAAAAGTATTTTGACTTCTGGCATTGCTTTGGCAGGAAGAATGTGATGATTTGCGAGATAAGGTGAAAGCTGGCACACTTAAAAGGCTTACTGTGGTAAGTGCTTTATTGTCTGTTAGTTTGACATATCTATTTATCTCAATCTAGAAACCTTTAATGTGTAAATCTCTTCTTTAGACATTTTTACCCAAAAAAAGACTCGTCTGAGGTCTGATAAGTCAGTGTTCTTTTCAGTTGCACTTTAGTGCAAACCGTGGTTTCCCAGCCTCATCTTCTCTACTGCTTAGCATTATAAGTTTGGTATCTCAGATCACAAAGGAGAATTCAGGAAGAGTGGATTCCCATTCTTCATTGATCTAAATCCTTGTTGTCTTATGATTGATGCAAAATGAATGACTACTTCTGGAGAGGAGCGGTGAGGTAGTTCTCACTCGCAGTCTCCAGGTTGCAGCAACGGTCTATCAGAAACAACCTCTTTACCTCTCTCAAGGTAGGGGTAATGACTGCATACACCTCACCCTCCCCAGCACCACTTGTGGGACCAAACAGAAAGGAAACTCTCCCCCTTACCAGTATATGCACCTTTCTTTGTACTTCTATTTTCAATATCTTCCCTCTGCTCAACATGCATATTCATGTGTATTACTGTTCTATTTAGAACTTCCATAATCTTAGTATCCTGCTTTGCAGATGGAGCTCGAGCAGAAGGCTAGAACTCTTCATGAGGATATCACAAAGCATGTATGGTTATAATCCAAGTAATCCATGCGTTAATTTATGGTAGTTTATTTCCCGAGCCCCTTCTTTAATAGGGTCGGTTCTAGCTGTACGCACTTTTACCTCTACTGTTTTTTATTAGAGGATATGATAGTGCAAATCAGGTCCATGTCTTAAGCTCTTGTTGTTTTAAATTTCTAACTTAAAGTGTCAGTGTAACTTTTTCTTTGGACTGGTACAGATCTGCTTATAAAACTGACATTTCCCTGAACTTTTTCGCTACACTTATTTCCATTTTCAGTAATTTCCCCCTAATAACTTGTATGAATATGCTTTTATTAATCTATTTATGCATAAATGGATATCTTATTTGAGGAAAGAGAGATGGAGAGTGTGCCTGGCTATATGTAGACGTGCATTATCTATAGCTTGCCTATTCTGTTAGGGCCCTGATGGTTTACTTCAGATGTTCAAGCAATGGTTTAATAGGTAAAATTTCATAGACACGCACCAAATCGAAAAGGATTTATTATCTCTATAATGATCACCTTTTGAATGCTGCCTGTTTATATTGGAATATCATGCTTCCAACTTCCTGATGTTCTTACTCAAATAGCTCTCCTTGCAGTTGCTTCTCTGCAAAGTAACATGAAATTCTAGTGCCAACTGTTTATTGCTATCTTTTCATCAAAGACTTTTGCAACAGATATATGATTTCCACCTTATTTCTCATGGTTTTCTCCCTCCCCTTGAATGGTAGTGGATTGCTCGAGAGCTGTCTTTGTTGCAGAAACGCATTGATCAAGCAAATGAGAAAGGATGGAGATGTCAATATCCTTTTCTGAGCTTTCTAAATTCACAACTTGATGCGATAACTGCTATACTGACTTATGTCACAAGTAATAGACTATTTTGAAAGAAGACAAAGGAAAACCAGTCCTAAGTTTAGAAAATAGGCGAGGAGTTTGAACCAAGCTTCTTGCTGTCATTTTCCAACATGACTTTTTTTGGATCATCAAGTTCATTCAATCTACTTTTTCATATTTCCTCTTTTCCTTCTCTTCTTCCTGCCCCAATGTTGTTTATTTATGTTTTCTCTTGTCTTTCTATCCTTGGAGATTGTTGTGTGGCCCGTCCTATGAATAATATAACTGTTGCCTTAACCCCATTTGCCTTTACATTATTTGAATATATGGAAAAAAAGAAACGTCTAGAGAACCCATCAGAACAGTCACTATTGCTCCAGAAGCTTCCCACAGTGACTCCTGATGTGGTAGAGCTTGAATCTTTGGCTGAGCATAAGAGCCATGACAAGCAGGGGCATCAGTGCTTAAGTGAGACGACCCCTTCCCCTTCCAAAGTTGTCATTGGTGAACAGAAAGATGGAGAAGCTTGCTCAGGTATGATTATATTCTGGAGGTTAAGAAATTCATGATTTTCTTATTCTTTCATGAAATTTCTAGGTAGCATCTCATACGAATTTATGAGCTCTGTCTAAACTTTACTAGCTCTTACTCATCGGAAGGAAATTAGACAAATATCAACTTGATATCTTTGTTCAATTAGTTTCTTTTTGATATTAAAACCTACTATTAAATATGCTGTTTTAGATTCCATTGGTAAGTCAGATTAAATTGATGTCAAATTGTATTTGCTCGTGTGTATTTAGTTTGTTTCTAACAATTTGAAGATGCTTCTATCACTTCACAGAATCTCATTTTGCCCAACATTTGGTTATTCGTGTCGAAATAGACTAGACAAAATCCAAGTAAAACATCCTGTTTCAGAAGCGATCAATTTGTTAGCCCTTCGTTATATATATGTTTTTTTTAAAAAAAAAAAAAGTCAATTTCTTAGCCAACTTTATACTTAGTCTTCCTATTGTGTACAAAATGATGCAGTGGCAACCTGGTAGGATTTTCAAATAAAATTAACAGAAGCAATTTGGAGAAATTTCTACATGTTAGTATGAACAAAACTTTTTAACATGGTGTTTTTTCAACTTCTCAGAAAAGAAAGAACAGCAGTGTCATCCATACTCTCCAGAAGAAAATGCAGTATTTAATATTCAAGAAGAGCCTCGTCAGTTTACAACAACTGATCCAATCAGATCAAACACATCCTTACTGCAAGAGAAGCGCAAAGCAGTTTCTCAAAGTGAAGTAGATGTGGACATTATTAGCATTGATGATGCGAAAGGGAATCAGCAACTGGGTAGTAGTGTGGGATCAGTAGAAGTAGAAAGTAAGGAGCAGAAAAGGATTGAATTTATCGATTTGAGCAGTGATGATGAGGCCACACCGGGTGTTGTAAATGAGGGTCCAGATGAGTGCATATGGCACATATCTGGTCAAATCGAAAAGAATGAAAAGTACTCACTGTCGTTGCTTAAACGTTGGGCCGAGAAAACTCCTTCTGCCTGTAAATTCAAAGTCTGGAAAGAAGGTCAGAGTGAAGAAAATGCAATCTGGTTGAGTAAAGCTATAAATCTGGCTTTACCAAGGAAATAGGTGTCAAGATGCCAGTAACTACAACATGATACTTGAGACATTTAGTACACGAGGGTTCTAATCAACTGGTGCTTTCGTATCTTTTTTGAAGATAACTATAGCAAGTCTTCCAATAGTCTTTCTGCATGAACTATAAGATCTGCCTGTAGAGAAATTGTTAGAAGTATCTTTACTGCACACCTTAGGCCAAGTAAATACCAGATGCACAGATATCACCATGGAGTATTGAAGCCTCTCCATAATGTTATCGCCAAAGGCACCCTGTCATCATCCTAGTGGAAGCTGCGAGGAGGTGATGCAGTTTTTGTCACCTAGCATGGCTAGAGGTTAGTTATTTTCTTTGCGTTTGGTACTTTATTACATGGTTAATCTCCTCTTGTTGAGAAACTAAAAGGTACAACCTGCATCAAACAATGTGATGGATCACAGTTTATTTAGCAACACCTCGTGTCAACTTGGGCTAATTTTGCCTTTTGTGTGATTGTGTGTACAAGATGAAGTTTGTTCATGTAACTGTCGCTAGTGTTTAAAATCCCCTCCAGGTTATGGAATCAGCTTTAACTTAAGTTTTATATCAATGAACGGAAGAGCTAGTTCTCTTGATTTGAAAAAGTTTTGAGTGCTGCATCTTTTTCAATTCTCTGTTCGGCACACTTCCTTTCGTGGATTTTCTTTTCCAAATATATTATGAGATATCACTGCTGCTGCCACTTTCTATTTTCCATGTGCATGTTATATTAATGACTGATTAAGTGAGAGTAGATGTCGTCAACAATGACAGCAACAACAACAGAATTCGTTGTTCCATGCCCTAAACTACATTTCTTTCATAATTGTATGCTTAAGTTCTCTGTGTTTGTATTCAGGAGATGAACGGTGTCTGTTTCTGCAGAATTGGAAACGAACAAACTGGAACCAAGAAGTCAGGAAACACTGATAAGATAAAGGAACAGCTAATTTAGCAGAAGAGTGGCTGTCGTGGCTAACTCCTGATGATGTTTCTTTCAATACCTATTGCAAATTGTTAGAACAGATTGTAACTAAATTATAGGTTATTAGAATGTCCTGTGGACACAGTAAAGGCTTTCTCAGCTTCACTCCCTTGCGTTATGTAAGTATTGCTTGGTCTGAAATCATAACTTAGTGTATACTGCCTCATCTTAGTATTCAGTTAAAGCAATATTTAAGGTATCAATTAGTCCAAGAATCATTTGACTATTATCCAAGTTCTGTTGGGGCAACTTCCTATCACTCCAACTGTAGATATACATAGAAAGCATTCTCTCTGTATGTGTTGAAATTACAAGAGAACCAAGTCATCCTCTGCTACTGTATGTATACAAAAGACCTTTTTCCTTATTTTGTTTTCTCGTCTCTATGCTGAGTTCGATTCTGGAAATGTCGCTTTTTATAATATGTGATTCCTTGTAACAAGCATACAAGTCGTTGTAGTATAGTGGTAAGTATTCCCGCCTGTCACGCGGGTGACCCGGGTTCGATCCCCGGCAACGGCGTAATTTTTTTCCCACAACCAGCATATTCCTATTTGACGGGAAACAAAACTAGAATCAGACAAGTTCACTGAAGGGGTCAGAGGCAGTTAGTATTACTTTTTATTTAGACACGAGATATTTGCATATCAAAGACCTCAACTTCTCAAATTTGTAGCTATTGAATTTTAGTGTGCAATCAATGGGGAAAAAAAAAAATCTAAGTGTGTAATTGAAAACATTAAGTGCTCGTTTGGTTCGGAGACAAATTATGCACGTATTAATAATGCATGTATTAGTTATGCAGGTATTATATCTTGATTAATGAATGATTTGTTGTATTAAAAAATTAGTATACCTTTCATAATTTTAATTTTATTTTTATATTTTATTATTCAATAGATATTTTTTTTAGGTAACTAATAATTGTATTAATCACCTGGAGATAGTAACAACATTACAAAACTTAGCTGTTTTTTACTCTAACAGCTATCTCAAGATCGATTCTCTACATCCTATCCTATAATCTAACTGTATGCCCTTACTAACTATCAGCAACTAATTTCAAGTAAGTAATACAATTTAGAGTCTATAGGTGTTAGCTAACAAACGTAGCTTTGCACTAGCCCTCATACAGCAGAAACATGATATCTCTTGCCAGCTCCTCTCTTTGTGCTCGAAGACCCTGTTGTTCCGTTCCTTCCATATAGCATGTACATATTCACCAAACATCATTCTAAAAAATTGAGCTTGTGGAGACCTGCCCTTGCTAGTTTGCACTATCTCATGATGAAAACTTTGCCATGTTGCAGGGGCTTGATACTGTCTCTTTATCCAATGCATTAGCTTGCCCCAGATTTTCTCATCGTACTCACAGTGTAGGAATAAATGATCACTAGTTTCTGGCCTGTTCTTGCACATCACACACCTTGCATCAACCTGCATACCCTATTTCAGCAGTCTGTCTACTGTTAAGAGTCTTTGATGATTGAGCAGCCACATTGTAAACGCAGCCTTGGGTCGTGCTTGATTCTGGAACATCATTGATTTCGAACTCACTTTTGCTTGTGCACTTTGCATCTGTTTGTAAATTCTGCTGATGACACTCCCACTTGTGCTCCCATTCTGTGCTAGTGTAAGATGGTTTCTAGCTTTTAGGATTTTTAGTACCATCCAACTAGCTTGCTGAGGTAATGTCATGCTGCCAATTGATCTGCTTTTTATATATAACATGTGGATCCATTTGATCCATAGCTTGTCAGCATTATTTGCTAGATCCCAACATAATTTGGTGATTGCTGCTCTATTCCATAGCTTTAGGTTGACTAGGCCATAACCTCCAGCTGACTTTGGTAGGCATATCTTTCCCCATGCCACCAATGCTCTCCTAGTAATCCCATTAGATCCTGACCATATGTAACTTCTACAATAGGCATCAATTAGCTTCAGTACCTTAGCAGGTAGTACAAACAGTTAAGCCCAATAGGATTGGATCCCAAAGATGACAGTTTACACCAGTTGAATTCTCCCAGCATAAGACAATTTTCTAGCAGTCCAGGATGATATTCTAGCAACAATTTTTTCAATTAGAGGTTGCCATTGAACTACTTTTAGCTTCATGGTATCCAGAGGGATACCTAGATATTTAAATGGCAACTCCCCAGGACTGTATTCCAGAAAGTCCAAAATCAGTTTCTTCTCTGCTTCAGCCACTCCCCCAAAGTACACTGAGCTTTTTGAGAGGTTGGCTCTTAATCCTGAGGCACTAGTGAATCTGGTGAAACAATGTTGGAGGTGTTTCACTGAGGTTATTTCTCCTTTTGCAAACATGAGTGATTTAGGGTACTCCAAAGATCATCAGCAAAGCTTAGATGAGTACTCCAAGCTTAGAGCATCTAGGGTGATGCTTAAGCTGAGGAATTTCCTTAAGCTCGCTGAGGCTCCTACTCAGGTATTCCATAACAATAACAAACAAAAATAGAGAGATAAGATCCCCTTGTCTTAGGCCTTTGGCAGCATCAAAAGGTTTAATGTACTTCCTATTCACTAGCACTGTATAGTTCACTGTTGTCACACATCCCATTATCCACTTAAGAAACTATTCAGGAAAGCCCAATTCAGTCATCACCTGCTCCAAATATTTCCATTCTACAGAGTCATAGGCTTTCTATAGATCAACTTTAATCATAATTTTTGGAGATATATGCTTTCTGGAATATGCCTTTACCAGTTCATGAGCCAAAATGATGTTATCAGCTATTTTCCTACCATGTATAAAGCCAGATTGATTCTCGCTTATGATGTATGGCATCATAGTTTGCAGTCTTGTTGCTAGCACCTTGGAAATGATCTTGTACATGACAGAGCAACAGGCTATTGGTCTATATTCCTTAACAGTTTTAGGCTTCACTGTTTTAGGGACTAGAGTAACAGCAGTGCAATTCATAAGTCTGTACATTCTTCCTGTAGAGAAGAATTTTCTAACTGCTAAGCACACATCTGTTTTGATCACCTGCCAGGATTTTTTGAAAAATAGGGCATTAAAGCCATCAATACCTGGGGCTTTGAGATCTCCAATGCCTTGAAGACCTGAGTAGATCTCTTGGTCGGTTACCCCTGCACAAAGCATCATTTGTTGTTCATGTGTCAGCTTTGGGCCTCTTCTCATTATCTGTTTGTTTACAGCCTCCAGGGTAAGGGCAGATGATCCCATGAGCCCTTTATAAAATTTGACCACTTCCTCTTTAATATCTCTGGGGTCAGTCAATACTCTTCTATCTAGTGAGACAAGCTCAGTGATAAGCTTGTTTTGATTTCTTTCTTGTATGACAGCTGAAAAATATTTATTGTTTGCATCCCCTAGCTTCACCCAAGTAGTTCTTGATTTTTGCTGCAGGGCACTCTCTTCACTCATAGACCACTTTTGAATGGTTCGAATCAAGTCAAGTTCTTTATCAGCTAGCTCATCAGTGTATCCTTGTGCAATTTCTCTCTGAACATTTTCTACTTCATTCTAGCTTTACTAAATTTGTCTGCAATGCCTTAGAACTCAGTACTATTGAGGTTCTTTAGCCCAGGTTTAAGGCCTTTTAATTGGTGCCACACCCTACTGAGATGCCAATTTTCACTAGGCTCCTCCCATTCCTTCTCCACAATCTGCACAAAGCTGGGGTGATCAGCCCATATATGGAAGAATCTAAATGGTACTGCTATATTTTTCCTTTTCAGCTCCACCTTGATCATCATTGAAGAGTGGTCAGATATATTGGGCAACAAGTAGTCAGTAGTAAAATGGCCATATAACATCATCCATTCATCATTCCCCAAAACTCTATCAATTATACTCCATATTCTAGCATCACCTCTCTGTTTATTTGTCCAGGTGTAGAACTCTCCTCTCCCCAGATGATCCATGGTCCTTGAGTTTGAGCTGCAATACCTCCCAGTTGTTGCCATAATTGTTTTCTCTGCTCCTGAGTATTATAACCATATACTATAGTCATTCCACATGACATAGAGCAATGCTTCCCTTTTACCTGAACATGAACAAATTTTGCATCCTTTGCCAGCAGCTGCATCTCAAATTCTCTTTCTTCCCACAGCACCCATGCTCTCATATTTTTTGCAAAGTCATAGTTATTGAAGGCTTTCCATCCTAGGACTATTTTTTTTGTGATTTTTCCAGCATTTGTACTTTTAACTCTAGTCTCAACTAATCCAGCTAACTTTATTTTATTCTCCTTCAGCAGGTTACCAATCTCCTTCTGCTTATACCTCTTATTTATTTCCCTCGTATTCCATACAAGCCAGTTCATTAACAAGTTTTTGATTGTCCACCTTTATTAGGTGGCTTGTCCTGGGCATTCTCTGGTTCCTCTTCCTGCAGAGCTGTATAAGCATTCTTTGTAGGTATAGTAGCAGCTGCAAGGTAGCTTTTAGTCCTGTTAGTTGATCCACCAGCTTCCTGAGGGTCAGTCTGTAGTGGTGTTTTCAATGGTGGCTCTATCACTGGTGAGTTATGGATCACTGAGCTCATTACTTGATCTTGTCTCTGTCCCTTAGTATCTTCAGCTTCCTGTTCAGCTTGTATAGATTGAGCATTGTGTGCCTGCTGTTCACTAGAAGCTTTGGGCTGCCATTGCATTACATTTCTTTTCTGGCCAGGTATATGCTGTCCTTGCCGAGGCTTTTAAGGTAGCTGGTTAACTTGCATTTGAGGAGGGCCCAGTTGCTGCCCTGTTGTTCCCCAGTCTACTTGTTGGTCCTGGTTTTCATCTCTGGTCCTTCTCTTTCTCCTAGTTGGGGGATATGTCTAGATGCTTCCACTTTATTATAGTCATGCCCCAACCTTATACATCTGTTACAAAATTCAGGTGTCCATTCAAACTCCACCTGATGTGAGAATTCTTTGCCATTAGGTTCACAAACTGCCACCTCTGTTGGTAGTTGTTTAGTGATATCTACCTCAATTAACATCCTAGCATAGGAGATTCTGGTCTGCTTGGTAGTGCATTCATCTGCATAAAAAGGAACTCCTATAGCACTAGCTATCCTGCTTAGAGAGTTACAGCTCCAACAACTCATAGGTAGCTTGGGAAATGTAACTCATGAACTTCAGTGAAAAATTCTACTTTAAAGTAATGATATGGTGTCCACTGTTTCAGAATGATTGGCCTGCTATTGAAGCTATAGGGTCCTGAGAAAAGGACTTCATCTATTTCCTCCCTAATTTTAAATTTAACTACATAGTAGTCATCCTCATGATAGTAAACTTCTGGTGGAGAGACATTTACCCAGTTTTAAGTGATGAATCTATTCATAGCATTGTACCCTGGAGGTTCTCCTATAATGTAGACAATCAAAGCACACTTCCATTTCTCTACTTCCTAATCAATTTCCTGCTGCTCTAATTGCACCTTGGTAATGCCATTGCAGATTATGAGGGCCACATATGACAAAGGCATATCACTGCTAGCATTCATATTTCCAGCAAACAGGCTTGCCCAAGTAGGAATTGTCTCCTGTTTTACCTCATCTTCCTTATCTCCCACTACCTCAGCTTCTTCTTTAGTATTTGTTTCAGCAGTATTAGGACATTGAGCAGGTGTTGTAGCTGGTGAGAACACTAATTGCTTTAAAGAGCTCCCACTAGGTCTATTCATCATATTGCCAGCTATATTGTTCTCCCATCCTAAATCTATAGTTTTCCCCATATTATCCCCTCCTATACCAGTATGTACACCCTTATCTCTTTTCATGTTGGGAATGGTAGATCCAGAGCTAGGGTTATTAATTTTATCAGTGTTCATATCCAAGCTGATAGGTGGGGGTGTGATAATCCTCCCAGCCGTTTCATCATCAGAAGTTTGAGCTAAGATTCGAGCACTTACCGAGCTTCTACAGTTGCTATTGTTATGTACTTAGGTGGTCGCGCTCTTTTCTTGGCACCAGCCATGGCTTCTCGGTCAGCTGGACGTTGTTGCTAACATGCGCTGAGCTCCATTACTGTGCGCCGAGAGAGAGGGGTTGGTTAACCTTTATTCAATAGATGTTTGTTTATCATTGAATAATAATGTAAAGAGATGTGAGGGTATATTTGTCTTCTCATAAATTAATACCCGCATTATTATTTCATCTTCTATGCCGCACAATAATACATAGATTCACTCATTAATTTATGTAGGTATTAATTAGTACATGTTTGTAAATTCAAACCAAACGTTGTATTATTAGTGCAGATTTTTATACCTTAATCAAACCAAACGCTGCGTTATATTGCGAGGAATTTAGTGCATGTATTAATAATTTTGTGCGCGCAACCAAACGAGCACTAAATGTGTAACTAATAATCGTATTAACTTTAGTGGAAGTATGTGTTATGCCTTTATTGATGAAAACTGAATATGTATTGTCTTCTCAATCACTCAATTATAGAAGTGGTAAAATCAATCCGTTCTTAATCCATCATTTTTCAAGTATGAATGAGTTGATTACAGTTCATTTGTTGACAAAATGATTTGGCTGGACAAATTAAACATGACTGTCCATCTATTTGATTAACTCGAATATTAACATGCAAAATAAACTTAGAAAATTGATATTGAAATAAATTTCGAAGAACTTAAATTAATAAGTAAAATTATAAAATAAAAAAATATTAACTTTCATAGTAATTGTTTATTAAAACGATAATTGGAAAAGGAAGAAATGTTAAGTCATGTAGAGGAGTTATGTTATTGACCCTCCAAACCTGGTTATTTTTACCGCGTTTATGAGTGACAACTGACAAGAAAAGAAAACATTTGTCTTCCTACCGACAAATTAAAAAACAGAGGGAACAACCAACGGAAAGACAAAAACATTTCATATTTCATCGAGAGAAAAAAAAGAGAGATGCGAGAGAAAGGGGTATGTAGATGGAGATATTTTTCAATTGTTGTCTTCTTTTATTCAATTTCCCAATTACTCATTACAGGTTAGCGTCCCTCAGATCTTTTATTGATGTTTTTAATGTACAATTTCATGTGCAATATACCAGATTATTATTTTCTCTATAGATCCCTCAATTCATTGAATTTCAATTAGAATGCTCTAAATTTGATGTTTTATTGTGAGTTTTTCTTTTTCTTCGTCTTTATTGTTGTTTTATTTGACTTGGTTATTACTTTTATTTTATTTTATTTTATTTTATTTATGTTAGTACTTTCTATACCTCGCTATTTTCATCTGGCTTTTGTAACATGTTTTCAAGAATGCTTTCTTGAGCCGAGGGTCTATTAGAAACAACTTCTCTACCTTACTCAAGGTAGTGGTAAGTTTTGTGTACAGGGGCGGACCTAAGGAATATACCCCTGCATTGAAAAATTACACTGCACGTAAAAAATTATTTTTATATGGATATATACTAGTTTGAGTCCCCTTAGCAACAAAAGATTCATGTGCAATATAGCAGGTTTCTCATAGATCCCTCAATTCATTGAATTTCAATTAGGATGCTCAAAATTGGACGGTTATTCCTGCAAATTATTTACTTTATTTGACTTGGTTATTAGTTTTTTTTTTAGTACCTTCTATACCTTGGAATTTTCATCTGGCAACATGTTTTCAAAAATGCTTTCTTGAGCCGAGGGTCTATTAGAAACAACCTCGCTACCTTACTCACGGTAGTGGTAAGTTTTGCGTACATTTTACTGTCCCTAGCCCCGCGTGTGGGATTATACTGGGTATGTTGTTGATGTTGTTGTCGCTTCATTCTGCATGAAATATGTTAATAACTAGGCATTAGAAAATTCTCAATTTGGAGTCTTATTTTTTTTTTTGTGGTGTTAGAACTAGCTTACATGCAATTGGATTAATCCACTCGATAGCTTGCTACAAGCCACAAGAAATGTAGATAGCGTAGTTTAGAATAACTCAGAACATTTAAATTGGAGTCTTCTATATATATTTCTTGTGGGACGATGGTGGTGTCTGAGGGCTTGCTTTCATCTGTACTCTGGACTGATCTCCTGCACAACCTGCAACTTTGATCGATAGAGTTTTGGTTCATTTTGGCAACTTGATTCAATTATAGACATGTTTTTTTTTTTTTAAAACTTCCAGGTGTTTCAGATGATTCTTTGAACCCCACAAATGGAACTAAACCTGAGGCTCATGCTGCATCTCGCAGTAGCACCGGGTCAACAATACTCATCGTCTGCCTTGTGCTTGTGGCGATTGTGCTTTTATCCTTTTTCCTTTACAAGTTTTGGCAAAGGAAGAAGCGGGAAGAGCAGTATGCCCGTCTGCTGAAGTTATTTGAAGAAGATGATGAGCTTGAGCTTGAGCTCGGTCTTCGGGATTAAGGCTTTGTGTCGGATATGTATATTGAGGTGTGTCTTAATTCATCTAAACCTGTTTCTTGAAATTGTTAGAAAGGAAAACGGCTGTGCTGCTCTCCCTAAAGCTAGGGAATTGTTCATTGATGGATAAGCATATTGTTGTTGAGACAACTGAATTCACACCACTTGTGAGAAATATGTTCTAATTCAGGATCTTTCAAAATGCATAATACACTTACGCTAATCAATTGCAGATTCAACTGAAGCCTAATTGGCTTTGTTGATTTCTCTGTCAAGTAAATTTATAAAAAAAAGTCTTTTCGTCTATCGTTTTACGCCTTTTATATTTGAACTTGGGCAAGATAAATCTTTATCCTATATGCTCTGTCAAACTCTCCTAGATTATTCAGTGTAGACACTACTTATCTGTCTTTACTATAGATGCATATGTGTAATCTTAGTCGTCTTTCCATAAAGTTCTGTTTATGTACCATTTTTCTCTCTTAAGCAAAGGCCCTTTACTATCAATATCTCATTTTTTTCTTGTTTTACCAAGCTGCCCTGCACATGTTTACTTTGCGCAAATTACACTTTACTGTACGTACAGCCAATTGTATTAAGATGAGTGATCCTAAGTTAATGGAACTTCTTTTATCAAAGATGAAGTTGCAACTTGCAACATTTGTTATGCTTTCTTTAGCTTCAAAAGAAAACATTCATTATGTTTCTCTCCTTTAGCATTGAATAAAAATGAACAATTAGTTGGAAATTTCAACAGCTATGTCATTGCCAGCTAATAGTTTATCTAGGTGGATTGGTAGTGTTTTCTTCGCAGACTTCTGAAATGTATTGCATTTGCATCTTCATTTTTTTATAACCGTGGTGTCCGGACTAGCTTATACGCACTTCGACTAATTCCACGGAATACCTGCAATCTTCCACCAGCCACAGGTGTCACGTAAGGAAGAACCACCTAGCATTTTTGTCTATGCTGGGATTCGAAGCTGAGACCTCCCAATCCACTTCATTGACCACTAGGCCACACCCTTGGGTGCCATTTGCATTTTCACATGGGGCTACATTTTTATTTCCCCACAAAAAAGTACTGAGCTACTTTGACTCATCAATTTTGGGACGAGTCCTGGTATGCCTTGATGGAGTTTAAAATGCATTTCTTTGAAAACTATTCTGCTATGGTGGATGTAATGACAGCAAACCTGTTTTTGGATTGTTGGAGGGGGCATTTATATTTAGTCGATTGTTGGATTTGCATCTGATATAGCCTGATGCTTAATGAGCACACGCGCGCACACACACACACATACCACATGTATATATATCTTCTGAGTCCTTGGCTTTTGAAATGGTCGCACTGAAGAGATGATCTTGTCATACACTCTCTCAATTATGCTATCATTGATCCAATTCTTTCATACTACATACTACTACCTTCTAATATTTTCTTGGTATCATCTCTCAGATGTAAGTAATATTTCAAGCTGAGATTGTTGATCGGATGATCACTGTGGATTAAGGATATTGCAAAATCTTGGCATTCAAGGAGAATCTTTATTTTTCACAATTGTAGAATATGTATCAGTAATCATCAGATCTACAAGTATCGACTAAGGTTTTCAGAGTTGGTGATTGATGGGTGATAATTATTGCCAATTGTCGCCCTTCCAACTTCCTTAGTGTAATTCTTGTCAAATTCACTTCTTAGTAGGTATGCAAAAGTTATCTAAGCTGCCTGTTAGGTTGCGTGGTACCTTGTTAATTTTCTTGTAGATTTGCACCTTTTTGAACAAAAATAAATGAAGAGCTACATTCGGGATGATAAATTCAATGAACCAAAACTACTTAGCCCCGTTTATAGTTTTTGGGGCATTTTTTTTGGGAGAATAACTGTTCGTTTATGCTATTTCATCAAAACTTTTCCCAAAAAGTCCCAAAACTCAAAAAGTGTTCAAAGGCTGTTTTTGGGCAGTTTTTGGGGAATTTGAAAAACTACTCACAAAACTTCAACTATTTTTTCAAGTAAATTCTATGTCCAAACATAACTTCAAGTTCCAAAAATTATTTTTCTACTCAACTCCATAACTCAAATTCTCAAGTTTCAACCAAATCTATGTCCAAACGCTAGCTTAGCATCTAGTATTAGAAATTGCTTGTGCTGGACTCCATCCAAATGAGAAAAGAGAAACAACGTGAAGTTATAATTGTTTGATCTCAACTCTAAAAGTCAAAAAGCACAATTAATGAAAGCGTCACATTGGAAAATAACTTATGCCTTGAAATGGAAAAAGTAGAAAACAGGGGGAGAAAGCGAAATGATGGCTCTTATTTATCATTAGACCTGACTTGATTGGATTTGGTATATACATCATGGTAAAATTGAGTTAATACTAGTACATACTTTTGAATTAACCATAATACATTTCTTTTTTAATGCACAACTGCTTGATTTATCGCTGAAGTAGGCTCTACATAGACCTATATCCATAGTAATTTGACTCTTCACATACTAATACATACATTACCTATAATTGTATGATACCCGTCCACTTTGAAATGACATAAATAATAAAGACCGATCGAAAAAAGAAATGACTTTAGTCAGCTTATTTATAAACAACAAATACCGAATGTATACCTTTTACACACTCTTTTAACACTTGATCACAAATCAATATATGAAATAACATATACTCCGTATATATTTTCACAAGCTTAATTGAACTAAAATAATGTGCTGTGGTGTAAACAAGTACTCTCTCCATTTAAAAAAGGATGAACTCGTCTTACTTTGCACGGAGTTTAATAAAAATGAAAGACTTTTGAAGCTTGTAGTCTTAAATAAGTGAAAAGATGTTTGTGTGGCTACAAATCATGTCATTAAAGACAAAAGTGAAAGTTTATTTTTAAATTTAGAAAATGGTCAACAGAACAGAAAGAAAATAGGTTAATCATTTTTTAAATGGAATGAATAGTAAATTCTTAAACAGGACTTGCGTGTGCATATGCGTACGTGTAAACATAAATTAATGGACAAAATCCTCATTCGTCACTCTGCAAATGTCTTTCTACAAGTAAAATTTCCTTCATTCATGGCCATTCCCCGTTTAATTCAAAATTAGGACACATAACTTTCGTAAACTAATGCTAATAAACTTGTTCAAAGATGTGATTTCTCAGCAATTTTGGTGCAATTTTCACTAACTACTCCGTTAGGGTTTATTAGAAAATCGCATGAAGGGTGCCGTAGATCGTAAAAAGGTAGTGGTACGGCACTTGCCGCCGAATCTCTCTCAGTCGATGCTTCTGGAACACATTGATTCTCGCTTCACTGGTCGTTACAACTGGTTCTCTTTCCGCCCCGCCAAGTCCTGGTAATTAGGGTTTCATTTATTCGCTTTTCGAGTTATTGATATGCCGTATGTTTATGTTATTCTGTTGGACTGATTATATTTCCTGCTTCTGAATTTGTTTGCAATTTTGACTAATTTTCCCGAGCTGTATCGGACTGTATCGAGCTGTGGAAACAGCCGTTGATGCTTGCATCAGGGTAGGGTGCGGCCCTGCTGAAAGTGGGATGCTTTGTGCACTGGACTTTTTTTTTTAAAAAAATTATTCGCAAACTTACGCGAAAAGTACTATAAGCTGCAATTCCTCCTCATATCGAAATGTCAATCAAATACATTTTAAAGTGTTGCTCAAATGTCACTTAGTTTGAACAGAAGTGCGAGAAATAGATTTTCGGGCAGGAGGAGTATTTTCTATGGCTGGGTAGTTCTATCTTTTGGGTGTGATTCACAGAAATAGGACACTTTACGTCACTCTCACAGTTAGTAGCCCAACTTGAAAAAGCCCCAATCGCTATAAGTCGGTACACTCCTGCAGGATCCCCAGACCCGAGGCAGTAACTCAGTACGAAAAGTTCCTGGATTGCCAATACTTGCGTAGAGTTCCTGGCCTGCGCTTGGTGGTTCACCAGGACTGTCTGGCTATTGGGCCATAATTGTAAGAGTAGCGGCCGCCAGGGGTATTGTGCGTCATTTTTTGCTTTTTGCACCAACTTTTTTCCGAGTTCCCGTCGTTCTACTTTTGCTTAGCGCTATTATTGCGTTAAGCTTGTGTATGTAATCTCTGTTCTGTATGTAAAGTCTTGTTGTTCTTGATGTAAGTGGAGTTCAGTTGGGACTAGTGGTCGTGAACTTTCGAGTGCGTCAAGCTTCAGGGATTTGGTTGTTCCTTTGATGGACGGGCTGTTCGTATAATGGTAAGGCTTTGTAGTGGTAGGATGTATGCGTGTTAAGTCCGAATCCCACTGTTTTTTTAGAAAACAGATGAAACTTGTAGCAGAAGGGCTAGATTAGTAATGCTACTACAGGTACTGAATATTTTGGTAAAAGGATGGTCTTTGTTTGGGGATCCTTATATGCGATGAATGGCAGAAACAACCAGATTACTGCAATAAATGTCTTATCGATTTGCTGCACTTAGAAAGGGAGGCTTACAAATGATATTGAATGTGCAGCCAGAAGCATCAAAGCTATTCAAGAGCTTATATTGACTTTAACAGGCCAGAAGATGTTATCGAGTTTGCAGAGTTCTTTGATGGACATGTGTTTGTTAATGAGAAAGGTAAATTTGCAAATATTATTAAATATATTTGGACAGTAGCTATTTGATGCATTTCTGGTTATAAAGTAAGAACTTCTTGATATATCCTGCAAAGCAATTTGGTCCTTGATTTGAGAATTCTCATATTTGTGTATGTTGGTACTAGGCATTCAGTTCAAAGCTATTGTTGAGTATGCTCCTTCACAGCGTGTTCCGAAGAGCTGGTCCAAGAAGGACGGCCGTGAAGGAACTATTTTGAAAGGTATTTAGTTGATGTCCTGATTGCATGTAACATACATGCCATTGCCATCTCCATCTTGTCTGCAGTCACAGTTAAATTTGTTATGAACTTGTAGATCCTGATTATTTGGAGTTCCTTGAATTCCTCGCAAAGCCCGTTGAGAATCTTCCTAGTGCAGAGATACAATTGGAGAGAAAGGAAGCTGAACGAGCTGGTTAGCCACCTCTCTATATGTACCAAATTGAGATCTGAAAATCGATTTATGTTAGATAGGAAATTATGAGGTGGACTGCAAGTTCTTTGAAATTAAAATTTCTATTGTTTCTGGTTTTAGGTTCTGTAAAGGATGCTCCTATAGTTACTCCTTTAATGGATTACATACGTCAGAAAAGGGCTGCAAACAGTGGAACTCGGGTAGGAAATTCTCTTGTTTCGAAATGCCAATATATGGGTAATTGTGGTTCACTGGTGCAGACTGTGCAGTAGTATGTCACTTTGACATTTGTATATAGCTTATGAATATCCATTTGGCCCATGGATGCTTCTCCTTCCATACAAGAATATATAATCAGAAAAATTGGTTTGTGGCACTATTAAACTACCTGTGTTTACCATCAATGAATTATGAGTATGTGATAAATGGGAAAAGTTTCCTCATTTTAAAATAAAGTGTTTCCTCATTCCGCTCTCACAAAAGGATTATTAATGGCACCTTCCTCTTTCTTTTTTTTTTCCTTAAAATATCTTTTGGCTTCAGAGTCATGAGACCTATGCTCAAACCAAATATAGGAATATGCCACTTGAATTAGCTGTGGTCTAATTTCTCTGATTAGACTTCACGTTCTTTCTTAGTCGGGGCACTCTACAGTGAATCTGTAGGTTTTCTACTTTGGTGTATATTTTGCATACTGGGACTTCTCCCCTTGGATTTGCAATTATTGCTTAATCAAAAAGGTAATTGTAGGGCATCAGTGTGGAAGAACCTGTCCTTACTGCAAATTTAGGTGACATAGAGTATGATGGGTAAGCTGACTGTCTAGACTCTACAGATAAGTGTTCCATAATAGCTTGGATTAATTTATCCTAATTAAAAAAAAAACCTTAGGTTAATATAATTTGACTATGGATGATAGTAGCTCCAGAGATTTTGCTTATCTAAAAGTAACTCCAGAGCTTATCTTTATGCTGGCTGGTTCAGTTTGCAATAAGCTTTGTCATTAGCCATCCATTACATCTTCACTAAGTAATGGTGATTGTATCCACTTTTATAAAACGAATATTTCTCTCGAGCAGTCTCCTGTAAATTTAACAATTCATTAAATGTTTTTCTTTTTCGGTTTGCTTTTCACAGAGATCCATATCTAACGGGAAATCAATCAGAAGGCTCAGCGGGATATCCTCGGGAAGTCCTAGCGCAGGTGGTTCTAAACGAGGCGCTGAAAAGAGAAGGACTACAACCATGGTTTGTTGGTTCTCTTTCAATCAGCTATTTGGTATTTAGGTCGATTGATACTCCCGCCGTCCCAATTTTTGGACAGTGTTCGACTGGTGACGAGTTTAAGAAAGAAAAGACCGAATATTGGAACCTGTGGTCTAAAACAAGTCATTAACATTTGTGTGTTTATTAATCATCATCAAAAATAAAAAAGAAGTTTAAAGTTAATTTGTTTTTGAATAAGGAAGTATGACCTTTTGTGGGCCAGACTAAAAATATAAGCATGAGGCATCTTTTGGGCCAGACTGAAATGAAAGTATGCCACATATTTTGGGAGAAGGGAGTGTTACTTTATGTATCTTGCACCACATCATGTGATGATAGTTCTTTTGGGTGCATTTCAAGTTCAGGAGGCATTAAACTCTATGTCAGCCTTTTATCTATGCTCTTAACCTGTCCTCATTTCCAATGTTCATAATTATTGAACAACTTTTTTTTAATATCAATAACCACAATTTTTAAAACTGAGTGAGGTTGTCCATGAAGATTTTTGGTTCTTCAATTTCTTTTTTTTCTTTTTTTTTTTTTTGCTCTTGCAGTTTGACTTGTGTATGAGCTTGTCATTTACTGATTTCCATCCTTTATTGATCGGCATGTCTTATTCATTTGTGAACTTTGTTGATTCAGTCATAGTTTCTACATGTGCATTTATATTTTATCTTTTCAAGATTTAAAGAATAAAGCCTCTGGTTGATGTGGTTGTAAATTGTAATGGCTGTAATGTATGGGTAGTTAATCTTCTATTACTTACTAAATTATGTTTTTCCACAGTATGTTCTTCGTGACAGTTCTAAGGTTGGTAATGCGAAAAATAAAGCATATGTCGTAGTTCCAAAACCTGATGATCAACAGCTCTCTGAGAAGCTTGTTACTTCTGCATCTGGGATTGATGCAGTTGGAGATGAAGCTGGTACGTCTTATGACTAGACCATTAATATTATCTGACTGAACATGATAGATTGGACCCCCCCCCCCCCCCCCCCCCCCCCCCAAAAAAAAAAAAAAAAAAAAAAAAAAGAGGAGGAAAGAGAAACCCAAATATTGTTCTGTTAATGAAACCAATATGGATATGTATATTGAAGAATGAGTCTTCTGCACCACAAAAGTTATGTACAATGTCCTTCAGATTGTCTGACAACATTTGACACGTATGAACTCTTCAACCATTTGTTAAGTTAATTATGCCTTCAGCCAAAATGATGTTGACCCAAGTCAAAGTTGTGAAGAGAAGAATGGCCTGATGTAGGTATTTAATGGGACTTCGCGCATTATGTGACTTTCCATTCCTCAGTAGCTGAACTGGTCTTTTGTGTTTATGAACTCTCCTAGGAGTTGAACTTGAAACTTCTTGATCACGGGATACTAGTATAATCAATTTGGGTCAGCCATGAATTTCCTTGATATCTGACAATAGTATACTCCTCCTGTCCAAATTTTTGTTACTTGCTTTCCTTTTCAATTAGTCCCAAAAAGAATACCTTTCTATGTTTAGAATCAACTTGACTTCAAACTTCCCATTTTATCCTCATTTATAGCGACACACCTACTTCCTCTCTTAAACTCTGTTTCCAGTCAAACACCCTCTCCTGCCGTCTTAGTTTAAGGGTGTAATTAGTCAAAGCAGTACCCTTCCATTTCCCCATTCTTGTCAATGACTGCTTATCAAGTGGCAGGTATGTTCATGATATTTTTGAACTTTCAAATTTATTTTAGGTGGTCCAGGAGCTGCTGATGGCGGTAAGAAGAAAATCCTGCTATTGAAGGGAAAAGAAAAAGAAGTTCCTAATGTAAGAATGCTGTTTCATTTTCTTCTTTCTTGTGTTATTTTTGGAGGTGGGGGAGGTACAGTATTGTCAAAAGCGGTCACTTCATCGCTTTAGTGAAGTGAGCCTTATGGCATTGCAAGGGTATGAAACATTGCAAAGTAAATTAAACGACCGCTTCGTGGGTAGAAGTGAGAAGCGACGCGATCGCTTCGCCTCTGTTTTAAGAAAAAAGTGACTTATTTAGAAGGAAAAAAAAAGAGAGTTGGGACTGTTTTTCTTGTAAAAAAGGAAAGAAAGTTGAAGAGCATTATACCGAGAGAAGCGATTCATCTGTTCATCACCTCCATCGACTTCTATATTCCGAAGAGTTAAAGATAAGTCCTGCCCCTTAATAACTAGTTGTCTAGCGGTGTTAACTTGCAACTTTGTGTTATGAGTTACCGCATTGTCTGCTGAAGAATCTTGTTGCAATTTGTATATCTTTAATGTAGAGCTTAGTAGTGCTTGTTTTCTTTTTCTACATAGCAAAATATGACATCGACTCCTAAGAACACACTTAGTTCATCTACTCCAAAACAGAACCAACGCCGTGAGCCAAGTGGAAGGATCATTAGAAGTATTCTTCTCAAGGATGCTCGCCAAAATCAATCTTCTACTGCCTCTCAATCGGAACAGCTTATCCAGGACAAGGACAAAAGACCTCCCCGGCCACCGAGCATGCATGTGTTTCAGAAGCATATTAATGGATCCAATGAGGATAAAGTTGTTGGAAATGATTTGCATGCTGTCCACATGGAGAAGCAGGAAAAACGTTCTAGGAATAAGGATAGACCTGATCGTGGTGTTTGGGCTCCTCTTCATCGTGCTGGTAGTCCACATGCTGGTGGTGATATTTTACCTTCATCTACCTCTCAATCTGCCCATGCACTGGATTTTGTTGAAGGTTTGTTCATTGGAACTACTCGTGTATCTGTTCTTGGGGTTTTTTTTTCCTATATTTGACATTTTATAATTATTTTGTTTGAGAGATCAGGTTTTTGTCTTCTTGCCTCTTTCATTTCTCTCAAGTTACATGATTTCTTTGAAAGATTACTTTCTATTCAGTTTTTTATCTCTTGAATCTTACTCTGGTGTTGTCTAAAGGGAGTGGAGGAGAAATGAACAAGGAGATTCCAAGAGCACACAGTGAAGAGTTCAGAGCCGTTGGAAGTGGGCGGAATTCTCATGCTTCTGCTGATGAGAATGGTTTGTTTTACTTCTGGGTCATGAAATTTTTCTGAACTTTTTCGAGGCTGCTTGAAGTATTGTGCTTAATCGTCTGCCTTGTTATTGGTAAATTGTGGTAAGTCAGAATTTTTTTGATGAATCCAGGTACTTATAAACATGGTGGTCGTCGTGGTATAAGAGACGCTGACGGCACTTCAGTTGGGGAAGGAAAACCCTTGAGACGAGGAGGTCCTTCTGGCTATGGTCCCCATGAGGTGTGCTGAAGTTCGTAGATTTGTGTTTGGTCTTGTCGTGTAGTTCACTTTTCTACTCGTGCATATTTGTTGATGTGCTTGTCATTTTACTTTATGAAAGAAAATCACTAATTTGCTCGTTTGACTTGTTGTGTAAATGCAGAGACAAGTGTGGGTTCAAAAGTCGAGTTCTGGTTCTTAGTTTTGTCATATATGGTAAGTTCAAATTTGATTGTTTATTCTGTCTATACGGGATGTATTGTTGTTTAGTTTTGCTGGGTCTGCAGGAGCTCTCTAGTTATTCTTCTTATTTGGGTTCAGCTATGATAGTAGTGTTATTTCTATATACGTGTTGCTTATGCAATTTAGTGATGACTAGGATTTACACTAGATAATCAAAATTGATTTACATCGTGCTTCAAGCATGGTTTCAAACCGTTAAAGGCGTGAGAAACATAATAAAGTCCAAATCAAGCACTAGTTACAAAGGACCCGTTTGGACATAAAACTTGGAGTCAAACTTGGGGCACTCTTTAAAAAAATATTTTGAAAAAGCTGATTGTTTATAAAATTTGGCCAAATTTTGAAATCAAGATTTCAAAGTTTTTGGGAAAAAAACTTTTTCCCACTCACAAAACTTCAACCTTTTTTCGAGTGAAATGTATGTCCAAACACAACTTCAAATTCAAAAAACTATTTTTCAACTCAACTTCAAAAACTCATTTTTTCAAGTTTCAACCAAATCTATGTCCAAACGCTAGCAAAATGAACTTTCAGAGAACAGTTAAAATGATAGTGTGAAAGTTGTTTGATTGAGAAATGAATTAATAAATGCACATTTTTTGTGATGTTTGTGCAGAGACATGCTTGGTTGTTTACCATATCAGGTATACATCTTTAGTGGCTGGAGCTCTCCCTTTGCTAGACAGATCAGGTGGGAGCGAGGTTGCTGGAGGAAAGATAAGAACTTGAGACCTTGAAGGAACTTTAATGCAGCCGGGTGCTATGGATAGGGAAGTTTCCTGTTGAACTAATCTTTGATCCTATTGAATCGAAGATGGCCAAAAGTAGGAGCTAGAGGAGAAATCGTGCCAATCAAATACACATACCACAATTTTCAGCTGGTGTTCCTTATGATGGAGCATTTCATCATTGGAGCTGTGAATATCCTCGCTTCCACGCCTTCCTGCCATTAACCCAACTGATTAAGATAATATAGTATGTTAGATGGAAGCTCTCCTTTTATTGAACTGTAAATACAAATGTGGTATTGTACGAGGCGCCCCCATTTCTTCCAACACATGTTCATAACCCCAAATGTTCTAGGCTTGGCTTGACAGAAATTGGAAAGGTTGGAGTTGCTGCCACCTTCTTGGAAGCTTTTTTCTCATGTAAGCAGGCCTTAATGCCAGTTGAACAGCTGGACTCAAATAGGCAGATACTTGTTTTTGTGAGTGGATGGAGTGTTCTAAGGAAAAAGTTTGTTGGTGAAATGAAAGAGCTTCAATCTCAGTTGTCAAACTACCAGACCAGTTAATATATTGACCAACCCTCTGCTATGTGGTTACAAAATTTGCTTTGGTTGAATCTACCTGAGTTGTTTTTCGCTTCCCCTTGCAAGAAAATATTCCCAATTGAATGGTACTTGGTTTTTAGATATCATGATAGCAGGCTAAAAAATTGGATGCTAAGGTCAAACTACCTGATGTGATCCAGTCCATTCATTCAAAAGTCATATTAAAACAAGTACATCGAGTAATGTATGTGCAGGTTCTTATGGATACCGAGTCCAAATTACAGTAGAGACAAAAAATACGTTAAGTAATTTCTTTTCACCAGGAAAGAAAAATTTTCTTTTCATCTGGGAAGAAAAAAAAAAAGTTCTTTTCATCAGCTTAAGAATTGGTGGCAATACAACCATTTTAAATATGAAAAGAAGTCTATATAATATGCAAGCAGACTTAAGTTTGAGGCTATTTAAGCTGTTCTTTTTTTCTTTTCTTTTTGACATATTCTCGAGTGGACCCGTAAGATGAATGACTAAAATCCACACCACACGTTAAAGGCTATTGCTTTATGCTTGAAAGGAGTGAAGGCGCTGGTGCTGAAACTTAGAACGTGGCTACTTCCAAACTGCTATATCATGCAGTATAATTTCACATACTTGTGCTATATGGCTAATTAGCTGCATCAAACAAATAATTCAATGGCTTTGAGGTTTCCACACTATTATCAACCATTTTCTCCCATTTTCAACTTCAGCTCCACTAACCGAAAACCCACAGTTTTGAAGTGCAATGAAGTCACTGCTTCTGCTTCAACCAACGGCTATTCCACCACCACTCCTAACTCAAAACAATCCTTTCCAGGTTTCGCATTTTCATACGTAGTACACTTCTTTTTTAGTTTTCTCCAAAAAGAATGACTCGTTTTTAAATTTTAGTAACATTATTTATAGCCACACAAATGTCATCGCATGACATGTTTTAAGTCACAAGTTCTAAAGTTCTTTATTTCTTTCAACTTGTGACCAAACATGTTCACATAAAATGAAGTGGAAAGAAATAAATGTTTGTTTTTAAGATTCTTTAGCTGTGTTTATAGTTTGAGTTGAAGGCTAAGAAAGGATCCGTCCATGGAGACTCTTAATGCGGATAAGTTGTCTCTGTACAGGGAACAATATGTTTATGTGACTGCAGAATAATGTGCAGGCAAGACAGAAGCAGATGTTGTCGTTATTGGGAGCGGTATAGCTGGGCTATGTTGTGCTGGACTTCTAGCTAGGTATGGCCAAGATGTTTTAGTACTTGAAAGCCATGATGTACCCGGGGGCGCTGCTCACTCTTTTGATATTAAAGGCTACAAATTTGACTCTGGTCCATCGTTATTCTCTGGTTTTCAATCAAGAGGTCCTCAGGCTAATCCATTAGCACAGGTTACACTCTTATCTGTTTACAATTTGGCTTTATGAGTTCAGTACTGTGAATATTGAAGCACTAGCTATTGTACTTTGAATGCATACGCCGAACACACGATATAATTCATGCTCTCCTTCTTAACAGTTGAATATTTTGCAAATAATTCTGCACTGTAATTGATTGCACATTTAGTATGGCTTCTTGTTAGCAAATGCAACTTAACTACTCTTATGTTTTTCAGGTTCTTGATGCGTTGGGTGAATCAATCCCCTGTGTAAATTATGACTCATGGATGGTATATATACCGGAAGGGGAATTCTTGTCACGCATTGGCCCAACAGAATTTTTCAAGGTCCGACTGCTGTTTGTTCTGATTACATGTTTCATAGACATCGATAAAACTTTATCCTATGGTTTTTCATTGCGTGCAAGCTGCATATTGCAAGTTTGAAACCTTAACATGTCAAGTTAGTGTACGATAGTTACAAATAGAGAACTGAAAGATCATGTTTCTTTGTTAGCAGCTTAATTAAGGAAAACCTAGCAATTAAAGGAAATGAGACATACTGCCTCCCCTTCTGAGGTATCGACATATGCACTTTTCCTCAGAGGAGTCTTTATTTGCAGTATGTTCTTTCCAAGGCTATAAGGTGATATATCTACTGTTATTTGCTTTAAAATAAGCTGACTTTAGGAGCTGAACATCCTTAAGTCCTGTTCACCCTTCAAGGACAACATTGAGGACCTCCTCTGTGCTTTACCTTTTAAGCAGTTTAATCCCAAAAATAATGAGAACCTAAATCTAGAAAAATCTCTTTAAGTATATCATGCATTGCATTTGAGATGTGGGGTTGTATAATTCTATCCCACTCAAACCATTTATCTTTATCTGAATGTTTACATCCTTGTAACATGCTCTGCAATAATCTTTCTCACATTTAGGATCTGGAGAAGTATGGGGGACCAGATTCTGCAAAAGAGTGGAGGAAACTTCTTGTGAGTATAACATGCTTCCTTTACATGTTATGTTTCTTAAATTATTGATTGTTCTAATATCCAGAAACACATTTTCTGTACATTTTAAATGTGATATCTTGGGATTCCCTTGCTCTCCTTTTCTTGTAAGATTCTTGAATCTTTTCTCATTTGCACTAAGTATTGTTTATACAGGACGCGATACTTCCAATGTCAGCAGCTGCAATGGCTCTGCCTCCTCTATCTATCCGAGGTGACTTGGGTGTTCTTTCCACCGCTGCTGCTAGATATGCACCTTCTCTCTTGAAATCTTTTGCTCAAATGGGACCTCAAGGAGCCCTTGGTGCTACTAAGCTTCTTAGACCATTTTCAGAAATCATTGATTCTTTGGGGATTAAAGACCCTTTTATACGGAATTGGCTGGACCTCCTATCCTTCTTGCTTGCGGGGGTCAAACTTAATGGCGTACTCTCAGCAGAGATGGTAATTACGAAACATGCATATTTCGTTGATTCTGGTCCCCACCTTATGCCTTAGGCGAGAGGCGCTCGCCTTTCAAAACACTGTTGGCATCTATCGGAAAAGTGTTCCCTTTTATAGATTTCAATCTTGAATATGTACTTTTGGTAACACTTAAACCTACTAGAGGTGATTCAGGTACAATCTTAACTTGTTTGCTAAACACGGCATAAGTTTAAACCAAATGACACCCAGTTTATTCTCCTCAACTTTCATCATTATTGAAAAAGGGTGATGGATGCGACAGACTATTTTTAGTAAATGAATTGAATAGTTTTCACTTGGTTAGCATACAATGAGACTAAGTTGATCTAGTATTTATCTCATATTCGCGTTTCACTTTTTTGTGCGTGAATTTAAGCTACTTGATTTTTATATTATTAGTGTAAGTATCATTATTCTCTCCTCTTATTGATATAGTTTCATCTATGTCATCCTTTTTACTTAGGTATACATGTTTTCAGAATGGTATAAGCCAGGTTGTACTCTAGAATATCCACTTCATGGAAGTGGAGCAATTATTGAGGCTCTTGTTCGAGGACTACAAAAGTTTGGTGGGCGGATTTCTCTCAAGAGTCACGTAGAAAATATAGTTGTTGAAAATGGTCGAGCTGTTGGAGTCAAACTAAGAGGTGGCCAAGTGAGTAATAAAAAACTACGATGCATATTTGAAATGAGACGTGACATTTTGACTAAGGTTGTTCTCTTTCCTGGTCAAAAACATTAAACCAAATTCCTTGATGTTGCAGTTTGTCCGTGCCAAGAAGGCTGTTGTCAGCAATGCATCTATGTGGGATACCTTGAGCTTATTGCCTCCAGAAGTTGTCCCAAAATCATACCAGGACAAGATCAAGGCAACCCCACAGTGTGAATCGTTCATGCATCTGCATTTGGGTTTCGATGCAGAGGTAAGATAAACATACTAATGTATTGTTGAGAATCCTATTTGTTTTTTAGGACCAGATAGGTAGGTCTTAATGGTTGACGAGGAACTTCTAGTTGCACAATTTGTTATTGAACAGATTGTTTCACTTTTATCTCTTTTACCTATTTATGAATGGGCAAGAATTAATGTCTTGTCATAAAACATCTATTGAGATGTTCTTGTCCAGAAGAAAGAGTAAGTAGCTTATGTTTTACTTTTTAATGTTAAGTATGGGAAATTTGAAATTTACCTACCGAGCCTCCAAAAACGGTATAGTTAATAAACATGCATCTAGGAAAACCTTCGATAGTGCATGCCATGCTGTCTGCAAATTTGGTTAGTAGCCTCTGGTAATGGGATATGGTTTACGAATTGGAAGTAAAATCCACATACGCAAGATACATAATGATATCATGATTAGAAAGGTCATTCTTTGGGTAATTAAGTTAGTTATACTCTTGTTGTTCCTTGCTTTTTTGATCATCCTCTTGTGGGAGGTAGAGATATTTCCCTTTTTCTTCTTATGAATTACTTTCTTAACGTTTTAATGGATGTTTAGGGTATACGTGATGACCTGGGAATCCATCATATTGTAGTAAATGACTGGGACAGAGGGGTTGATGCTGATCAGAATGTCGTGCTGATATCTGTGCCAAGTGTGCTTAGCCCGGATCTTGCTCCACCGGGAAAGCATGTTTTGCATGCCTATACCCCTGGAACTGAACCATTTGAACTTTGGGAAGGTCTTGATCGCCGAAGTAACGAGTACAAAAATCTCAAGGCTGAAAGATCTGAGGTAATCTTTGCTTTTTATTCCTTAATGATAAACAGTTGTCCAGCTTTCAGTATTTATAAAATCTTGAGAGATGATTATGGCTTATCAAATTGCTTTGTTATGTCATGTTAGCATGATTTCTCATGAGTCCTTTGATGCTGCATGTTTGATCCTGATATCAGAGGTTAAGCACAATGCTCAAGCTATTGTGGATAACTGTTTATGATCTATGTCTCTGTCACTTGTTTGTTTTTCTGTCCTCTTTTTCCTGTTGCTTTCCTTCTCATCGACATTGCTTTCCTTTTCTATATTAAACTTTGGCAACTTGTAGCCTTTTAGTCAAGAACTTGCTGAACTTTTTCACTTCAGGCAGCTGTAAATTGGTATGCATATTGAGGTCCATTTACCTGATTTTCTGTTTACCTGGCAGGTAATGTGGAGAGCTGTGGAGAAAGCACTTGGGCCAGGGTTTAATCGCGAGAAGTGTGAGGTGAAACTAGTTGGAACTCCATTAACACATCAAAGATTTCTTAGAAGAAACAGAGGGACTTATGGGCCAGCTATAATGGCAGGTAATTTAAGAGGCGGATCTGCAATTGAACCCATTACTTTCAACTCAAACTGTGGATACATATGCAAAAAAAAAAAAATGTGTGCACATAATCAGTCCACGCTCATTCTGAACGAGTCCACTGACTCTACCTTGGATTGGCCTTCGCATTTGCAGGTAAAGGCACATTTCCTGGACATTCAACACCAATTCAACAACTCTTGTGCTGTGGAGACTCTACTTTTCCTGGCATTGGAGTGCCTGCAGTTGCTGCTAGTGGTGCTATTGTTGCAAATTCGCTGGTTTCTGTGACAGAACATTCACAGCTTCTTGATGCTGTAGGAATATGAGGAGACTGTCAAACTGGTTTTAACTCCCGAAATTTTGATCATCCCGTATAAAGCTTTATATTGGTTATACTTTGTACAGTTCTTCCTTTGTTTACATTAATGAATGTAACATCTTAAATCTTCTGGTGGAATCTAGTTTGAACTGCGAATTATACTCCCCAACATGTTTGCTTAGTAGTTCTTTTTTTCTGTTCTTAACAAACATAAAGATATGATGTGTGTGTGATGTGTTGGTAATAGCATTGAAGAATCATTTCATGCAGACCACGAGGCAGTCGAGTTTCTTTGTTTAGTTTGGTATTTCTTTCTCTGAGTTATGCCCTCAGGTTTGATGTAGGGAATGAATGAGCAAGTAGCTAGCGAAGAACATGTTATCCTGAGAAACTGCAATAATAGGCTTCTTTGGTTCTTGTGATTCTAGTGTGTAGCTACTTGCTAGTTCAGTAGAACTTTGTGCCTCTATTTCCTAATATAGCAAAGTTCAGTTTAGAACTTTGTGATTCTGTAGATACAACTGAGACGACTAATACATAGGTTTCTAAATCTTGTGTCAGATTTATTTGTAAAAGTTGGTCTAATTTATTTCAGCAAGATTCTAGCGTAGAGATTAACGCCAATTGCAGATTCATGAAAAGCATTAAGCATATCTCTGAATTTTACACAATGACAGACAGTCAGAGTAAGCGATAGAAGTAGAACTAATTGCAGAAAACTCAATTGACATGTGACAGGGCAAGTCACTTCACCATAGTAGTTAAAATCATTTTCCTAGAAGAGCTAACTGTGACGAGGAGTAGCTTGATATCGATGAAAATTCCTTCTTCCCAGTTTTGCAGCGCTGCAGAAGTTCAGTTTTTCCTCGTGTGTGTACTTTCTACTGAGAATATTGCATGAGAGTGCTAGATCATCCCCAATCTTTGTACTTGCCCAAAGCTACGCCTCGCAAGGGGACGAACTGTTTACTTATCTTTCTTTCAAGTTGAACTAAAACAGATTTTGATGATTACATGATCATTTGTAAGAGGTGAACATATAGTAAGCACAATTCCATTAGACTACTACGAGAAGCCTAAATTATGTTCATGAGAAGGCCAATAAGCTCCTTCCCTTGGACAAGGCAGTGGAGTTGGGTGGGCAATGAAGGTTGGATACAGCTGCCCTGGCATCACAACTGTGTAATCCGATGAATGCACCACTATTTCCTGTTTACAGCAAGACATATTCACTACTAGTTCAAGAATTTAACTTATATACATTCATAATGTTAAGAAGTTTCACACTATCAGTGTAATTTAACATGTTGTACCAGGTCGTCTACTTTTTTTCTAAGTTTCTACTTCCACTTATTATGAACAGTTATTTGCAACTATCCTTAGGTGACCTGATTTGTAGTCATGTATAAATGCTAAACTCTTAGTTAAATAGGAGTGCTAAAATTTCAGTACAATAACTTATTTCATTAATTTTCATAAAAACTGACTTATTAGGTCTGCTGCAGAGAATCTCTTTAAATAAGATGCTTAATTCATTCTTGACCAAAAATTTGAAAGGATTGACTGTTAAAATATTTTTTCTCTAGAGAAAAGCTACTAGTACACTAGCAAAAAAAAAAACTTCAAAAAGTTAAAAGGCTTCTTCAAAACTTCTCAACATTCCTTTAGAAAAGAAAGACAAAAAGTACCCTTAATGACACCTTCCATATTTGTAAATTGTTTAACTTTAACTTCCAATTTTACCTTTAGCGACACGCTATTTAAGGTGTAAAAATATGAAAGGTGCCAAAAGTAATCTGTTCTTTTTTAAATTTCGTGTCCCCGCAATATCGCCATATAAAATGAAATGGGACTTTTAGTAAGGACAAGGAGGAACTTCCACATTTCATTCTTTTCCTTTTTTCTTTTGTGGTTCAATAATTGAGTAGAAACTTACTGGTTGAGAGCTTCCAATTTTCTGCATTGGCCCTGATTCCAAGGAACTGGCTCTGCTTATATCTTGAGATGAAGAAAATGAAGGGGTAGGCTTAAAGAGATGCTCAAAGAGGGCCATGATTAGAAACATGGATATGAGAATAGCTGTAGCCACAAAACCAAATGAAATGGCACTCATTGATGTCCCAAAGTTCTTCCATTGTCCTTCCCTGTCTACTTGTGTTTGTGATGGACTAGGTTCTGAACTTGGATATATGTTCCATTGTTTTGATCTTTCAGAACCAAACTCACTCATATCAACTTGTTTCACTGATACTTTTTCTTGGTATAGAGTAAATAGATTATAGATATCCTTTGGAAACTCCTTTTTTGATTTACTTACATAGAATAGTTGGTCTCCATCAACACCTATATTAGCAGCTGTTAAAGACAAAAAACCAATTAGTTAGATAACATTGTACTTCTTTTATGAACATGAAAAATGAGGCTAATGTTATGGACCTTATGGCACATGTAAGATTTTACTTTTACATTATGATGAAGTTACTAAAATGAAATTTCATGGTAGAGAACTTACTGTTTACCTTGGAAGATAAGAGATATCTTCAAAATTAAAACACTTTGAGAATATCATGATCATGTTATATGTTTTAGTATACAAACGACAGGCTAGAGCAATTATCATGCATATTGCAAGTTTTCTACTTTTTGGTACAAACAGTCTCATTCCATGATCAAATAGTAGTTGTGTTTTCCAATTCTATCAGTACTTATGCTATTGATGGATAGTATTATGTCAAATAGCATATCCCATTTTTAACATACTCAAAATGACACAACAAGATGCTGAAGTTCATATTAAAGATGCATGAAGAAAATGCTGCATAAATTCAACAGTCAAGAAAATGGAGACAATTCCAGATTATTACCTTGAAAGAAATCGAAAAAATATTCTAATACGTTACCTGCTTCAACCAAGAACTTGATGCCAATTTATATGCAGGGGAAATTCTGAAGGGTGGGCTTTAATCCTGAGAAAAAGGAACTCCCAAAATCAGACACTTCATTTAAAAATAGGTAAGCAGACTAAGAAATGGAATATATTACACTAGTAGTATCATTGAACCTGCAAAAAAATGTTACCCCTATTGAATCCTGACCACAACTAGTTCCTCAACTGAGTAGGATGTGATGAACAAATTTATTTGCAGGGGAAATTGTAAAGGATGGGCTTTAATCCTGAGAAATAGGAACACACAACATGAGACACTTCATATTCTATAAGTTTCTTTCATGAAACAAACTGACAGACACATGAGTCCAAATGTATTATTGAAGTATGCAGCTCAGCCTAGGTAGCTTTATACCTAGCAAAAAGGAAAATATATATATATATTTATAAAGACAAAGTTTTATGATAGTAGTCGTAGTTATCAGACTTTTGTATTGTTTCTCTTTTTAACATTTGTCTCCCTTGCTTTATTGTTCATAATCCTAAGGTCTAAATTAATCAGTACTATACTTTTGTTTGGATATTTGAGGAAGCCAAGTTAAAGATATTGAAAGTGTTGGCCCTCTTGTCTGCAAAGAAAAAAACAATGGTGACCCTCATTGATGCTTACAAAAGCATTCACGTACTTTAGAGATAGTAATATAATTGGATGCTACCTCTTAGCTGAAATTCAACAGTCTTTCATTTTTTGGACCAATCAATGGTATGTTTTTAGTTTGAACATCAATACTTAATAAGTTAAATACTAGTACATTATAGTGTAAAATTTGTGAGAAATTCTGTTATAGTTTTGGCTCTTTTTCTTTAAAAATTAAAATATTCAGAAAAAAAAAGAAGAAGAAAGGTCTTGTGAGTAAAATAACTTGTGCGGTATCATGTTATTAAGAAGATAACTATTGAGTAAAAATTACTCGCTACGAAATGTTAAATACATTAATAGTGTAAAAAAATGAATAGAAGTTAAATTCATAAAACTATGCAATTTCTTCATCAAGAAGATATTGTATAAACAGAAAAGTTTTATGAAGTTTCCATAGAAGTAACAAGCCAAAAACACCAATAAATTAAAGATTCATCATGGTAAGATGGAAAAACATACAAAATCATCTCCCACTAGCTGGGCAGGATAAAGAAAAGCTGCTCAATAAAACTTAAAAAAACAAGAAAGGCTGCAGCAGGTAGAGTTTTATAGTCATGCCAGTAAGTTCTTATGCTGCAGTGCACCACAACTGAGCGTTTTTGTGGAATCACATCACACAAAAGCTCAAGGGAAAATAAAGCAACAAGATCTGAACTCGACAATAAAGAGAATCAATTCTTTTACATGTTACAGCTATATTGCTATACTAGATAAGCCATGATTCAAGTGAGGAAAAAACATAAAGCATGTAATTAATTGGTTATATATATAGATACTCACTCAAATAAAAATGACACAATCTATTCTAAAAAGAATGTTATATTTCTAATTTTGAAAACAATTTAATCTAAACTTCTCATTTTATTATTATTAACTGAGAAGCATTTATAAGAACACAAATGTTATGACATGTATAATAGTACAAAGTTAAAAATATATTATAATCACATAAATGCTACTATTATATACTTTCACAAGTTTCAAAAAATTTCCTTTAATTCTTAGACTCAATATCCTATCCTTTCATGGTCATTCAAACTATATCATATAAATTGAAACAAAAGAAAATATTATGCTTATGAACCGTATGCAAAAGGATAATAAAAGACTCGTATAATAAAACAAGTTATTTGTTAAATCAGTTAAGTACATACATATGTTACAAAGTATCCATTGCAAGTCCGATCTAAGGTAGATATGACTCGGTTGGTTAACTTAACACCAATGTAAAAGCTTTGATGGAACTTCTTATTAATAGACCTTTTTAGAGTAAAATGGTCGCACAAGATTGATATAAAACTGTAACGATTTTAAAAAATAATTGAGGAGTAGTTGAGTGATTGATTGAAATAGATATAAAAATAGGGATATAAAGCTAGTGTTTTGGTGATATTACTATTACTAACTATCGAAAATAATGTAATACACATATTGTTAAGAACAACTAATATGAAGTAATGATTGAGCTAATTGTTAATTTAATTAAGTGATTTATGCCCGTGTAAATTGTTCTCGTACTTAATTTGTAGTATGGAAATTTTCGTCAGGGAGAATAATGTTAACAAAGAAAATATTGAAATACCCCCATGGGATAATAATTTTCACAAAAAAACAACTATATTTGAGGAAAAAGACAATTCACTTGGCAATTGGAAGAAACTAAAAAGGGGTGATGGAGACGAGTTCCCTCTTTATTTCTTCAAAAGATGAGCTAAATCCTTGTCTCAACTCTCACTAACTCATACTTTTAACTTTTGTCAGAAGCACTATCAGTTGCTTATATTACCTCCTGCATTATTTGCAGATAGTCCACTTCTACATTTCATCCCTTACCCACTTTTGCAAAACAAAAACACTTATATTTGGTATAAACTATGATGATTTTCTTGAAAAAGAACCGAGACAATTATTAATAAAATATACTGCCTTCATTTCATGAAATAAAAACTAGTAAAAATTTGAACTTGAATTCGAAATCTAAAGGTACCTTCACCTTTTGTTTTCTTCAGTTTGGACATCAAATGTTTAATACTATTTTAGAAACAAAATCTACATAACTGTTTTAAAATATTTAAAATGCAAGAAAAAGTTAAGAGTAAGAATTGTAATTACTTCGTCACAGATAATAATATTTTAATATAAGATGAAACCAAAGAAATAATTTTTATCCGAGAAAAGTTGTAAGAAAATTCACAACACTCATCAGATATATTAATTGACAATCGTGTGCATGGTGTTCAAAGAAAAGAGATGCAATAAGATGGTGTGCTTTTGATGAAATTGATGTGCAAATTACATAGTGAAGTTATTGTAACTTGTATTAAACATATCATTTTTAGAAGTAATGCCTTGTTCAAGAGTTTACTTATTACTCTAAATAAGATTAATCCTCCAAGAAAAAAAGTGACTCATACATATTTAATTTCTTTTTTGTCTTTCTTCTTGAAAATAGTATAATTTTTTTAGAGTGAACGTTTAAGGGACCAAGGGGGTGGGGGCATGATATGAAAGAATAATAAAGCAAATGTTGAAAACTTTTTACAAATTTAATCATAGTCTACTTTATATCCTTTTCCATCTTTTTTCATAAATCTCCTTTATTTCTTTTCTGAATTTATAAAATTCTCCAACACAACGCAAAGTTTTCGCTTTTCTTCTTCCAATTTCGTTTACATATTGCCAAGAATTAAAGATTAATGATACACAAAAGAATAGCAAACCCAAGATGAGGTTTTGTTATTTATGAGACGGTAATATATATCTTTTGGCATTGTTTGTGACATTGTAGGTTTAGGTTTCCTTTGTCAGTGAAACCAGAACCGCTCACTTTTCCAATCTATCTTTTAACTTCAAAATCTTGCTCCCCATGTGGAAATGATGCCTTTTCGTCCTTCTTTAAACTGTAGTTCAATTACTCATGTCACTGGAAATAACTTTTGTTTTAAATTATGCTAGCGTTTGGATCTAAATTTGGTTGAAAGTTGAAAAAATGAATTTTTGAGGTTGAGTTCGAAAAATAGTTTTTGGAATTTGAAGTTGTTTTTTGGACATGTATTTTACTTGAAAAAAATGTTAAATTTTGGTGAGAAAAAAAATATTCTCCCAAAAAGTGTTCTCAACTAGTTTTGAAATTTGAAATTTGAAATTTTAGTTTTCAAGATTTGGACAAACTTTATGAACAAACAAGTATTTGAAAAAATATCTCCAAAAATAATATGTCGCTATATGTTTGGTTGGCATTTTTAATTCCTGTCTTGAAGTTTTCATCATTAATTATACTATAATTCTTAGGGGAATTTTCAAAACTAGGCACCCCTCAACACAAAATTACAAATGAGATGCCACATTTCATCCATAGCACCCCTTTATTTTTACATTACACAACATATCACCCCCTTATTTTCAAAATTACACAACATAGCACCCATTTAAACTAAAACCCTAGGAACCACTCCCTCACCCTCCCCCACCACTGCCCCACCACCAGAAACCGACCTGCCGCCGCTGCCGCCGCCGGCCGGCGGTGGCCGGTGGCCGGAAAACCAAAAATTCACCGGATTTGTTTATTTTATTTGTGGATTTGTTTAAATAATTATTTTTTGATAATTTTATACACCTAAATCTATCAAAATAATAAATTATACATGTAAATACATATAAAATTGTGTATGCAAGAGGGAAAATACAAAAATATACACAAAAAATATAAATTTTATACAAAACATCCATAAAAGTGCACGAATCTGAAACTTATACTATTTTATTCATTGTTCATACACGCATATACAGCTTTATATAAAAGTTACAATGCATAGAATGTGTTTTATACACTGTTAATGCGTACATATACAGATTTATACATTTTTATACACGTTTATAGAATTGTATAAACTTGTATAAAAATGTATAAAAGTGTATAAACTCGCAAAACTGACTTTAAACAGTGCTTCGGGCAGCTTTTACACAAAAGCTTAACAAACATCCCAGATCTATACAGTTTTATACAAGAAAAACACTAGATCTAAACATTAAACAAAAGTTTTAATAAAAAACTAGTAGATCTCAATGAATTTTTATGATAAAAGTGAAGAAAAAAAAGAAACTCGATAAATAAACTCCTCACCGGAGTTTGGATCGGAATATACACGAAAATCAACATTGCTATTCAAAAAGCAAAAAAAAAAACGAAAAGAAGAAGAAGAAGAAGCAGCGGCGGCGGTGGTGGTGACGACCTCGGCGACGGCGACATTGGTGGTTTGGAGGAGAGAGGATGACGATGGGACAGTGGTGGAAGAGGGGGGGGGGCGGCGGATTATGTGTAATGGGGAAGAAAAGAGAGAAAAATGGGAAGGAGGGAAGGAGGAGAGGAAAAATGGGGGCTAGGGTTTTTTTTCTTTATAAAGGGGGTGCTATGGAGTGAAAGAAAAAATAAAAAAAAAGGGAGGGGGTGCTATGTCATGTAAGGTAGCAAAATAGGAGTCTTTTTTGGTAATTTTCATGAGTGGGGTGTCTCTCAATGTAATTGTCCCTAATTCTTAATATAATACTTTGTACAGAATCAAATAAAGAGTAACAAGACATGCAGTGATGCTTGGGCAGCTCAGGTTGAAATTATAACTATATGGATACATATATACTCTCTTTATTTAGCATTTATTCAATCTCTCTAGCTCCCGTTTGGACATGATTTGGGATTTGGGATTTGGAACTTGAGAAATTGAAATTTTGTTTGGACATGTATTTTATTTGGAACAAAATTTGAAGTTTCAACCAGTTTTTGGGATTTTTTGGGAAATCCCCAAAAAATACCCTAAAAACACCCCCAAAAACTATGAACAAACGCTAGCCTAGTCTCTGCTATACTTGTTCTTGAGTGGAATATAGAGCTTGAGATTGGGCTAATGTCGAATGTCTAACAGAAAATTACATCCGGTGCTCCAATTAGACTGATTTTAAGAGTTTGTCCTCATTTTCCATGATCGTAAGTAAATGACATCCAGCTTGATAAGTGTTGCCCTACCAAGACTTCAAGGTAATTTGTCTAGAAGAATGCGGTGAATGGATTGAGTGCAAGTGTTGTCTATTAGTCAATATTTAGAAGAAATTTAGTTACAAACAGGGAAAGGTGTCAAGGGCACGTGTTGCCTAACGCAGGCTTCAAGACAGTTAGTTGGGGAGGGAGAAGGGAGAACGTGTGTTGTTAATTAAGTATTGATGGTTATATCCATCCAATTACCATGCATTAAATCAACGAATGGCTATTTTTTGGTAAATCATGTTAAACGGGGTTAAAAAGGCAAACCATTGCCTCCAGTGCCATGGTTGTGCAAATCTTCAGAAAAACAATTTACGAGCTTGGATAAGCGCATCTCAAAAGGGGAAATTTTGATCACTAGCCATTTTTGGACGCGCTCAATGGGGACTATCCACCGTTTCAAAATTCATTGAAGAATAGCCAAAAATTCGCGCGCACACTTAAGCTCCATTAGCGTTGGAAAAACACCCCATACTAGCCCCATAACAAAAAACTGGGGCTTTGAACAAAACTTGTTCAAAGCCCAAGTATTTTGTTATGGGACTTTATATATAAAGTCTCATAACCCATAACAAAATGATGGGGCTTTGAACAAGTTTTGTTCACAGCCCCAGCATTTTGTTATGGGTTATGAGACTTTATATATAAAGCTTCAGTCCCATAATAATGCTGGGGCTTTGAACAAGTTTTGTTCACAGCCCCAGCATTTTGTTATGGGACTGAAGCTTTATACATAGTCCCATAACAAAATGCTGGGGCCTTGAACAAAACTTGTTCAAAGCCCCAGTATTTATACTGGGGTTAGTTTACTGAAGCTTCCCCAGTACAAATACTGGGGTCTTGAACAAGTTTTGTTCAAAGCCCCAGTATTTATACTGGGATTTGTCCGGAGGTGGCTATTTCTCAGCGAATTTATTTTTGACGGCTACAAATCAATTAACGCACGCCAAACAGGCCCCTAAACTAAATTTTTACTCTCAAAAGGAAATTTTACGGTCTATAGACTTTTTAAAGTGTTAATTAAATAAAATAAATACATTTTAACTTATTTGTGGTATTTAGACCTTTAGTCATATGTAGGTTTCTTTTTATAGCCATTTTCAAAATCAGTTTTAAGTCCCTTAACTGTGCCTAATTTTATGGGAAGATGTGACTTTCTGTTAGACTCTATTTATTAGTAGTTATTAATCTGTATTAACTACGTTGTAACTCTTCAATTTCCTCCTATTTTGATGAATATGCATCTTAAACATTCGTAAGCCAGTACCATTAGGTTTGAAATATATATCAGCTATGAAATAAATATTCACTAGGGATTCTATATCTGCATATCAGCTTGTTGTAACTAGAATTTGTATTCATCAATCCCTTCTCCCTCATGTTGATTCAAAACCTTAATTGGTGACATATTCTGATGATATTCACGCAATACAATATTCAACATGGATGTTGATTTCTCTTGAATGTATTTTCCAATTACTCTGCTAATATCACTGTATATATGGATATATATAGTGGGTAAGATTCTTCAATACGTGCCTTGTTGGATTCCTGATTTTACGCATGTTGGGATTCCTGATTTTAGCAGATTTTTCGGTTGCTGAGATTTAAGGGAATCAGCGCTAGTTTTTTAGGAGATATTCACGCAGATTCTTTAGATGTTAGGATATCCATGTACCTATTATTTAGCATCAAATTTGGTTAGCCATTGATGTATGTTAAATATGCCTATTAAACAGTAAGACTATGTAAGATACTTTGTTAGTTATGAAATTTTCCCTTCTCAAAAATGTAATTTCAATGCAGCTTTTCTTAAAAAAATCATGCGGTATGGTTTTGAAAATGCATCTACCTAAAAATACAGTTTCCTTTAATTCTTCCATCAAAGCCTACTTACGTTCCTCATTGCCTTCTGTTGAATAAATAGTTGTCAAGTGTATCACAATTCACAACTGTTGTATAGCATATAATGCAATTTTCTGTATTTAGTTTCCAATAATCTGGAGTGGACTGGATTAGACACTGATTAAGTGGGCTGGGCTTTATTCAGTATATTTAGTCGGGGAAAGTGCATGAGAAGCCACTTTTATCGTTGGTCTTTGGTTTGAGACCACTATTTTTATTGGTTTTGCATGAGAGGCCATTTTTTAGAACTTCAATCCTTTTGGGTTCGAACTTCACACAAGTTCAGCCCACAAGGGTTGAAGTTTAACTTCAGCTCACCATAAGGATTGAAGTTCAAACTTCAGCCTACAAGGGTTAAAGTTTACGGCATCTATGCCTAAAAGTTCGACCCTTACGGATTGAAGTTGAACTTCATAACTTAAACCCATAAAAATTGAAGTTCTAAAACGTGGTCTCTCATGTAAAATAAAAAAAAAAAAAAAAAAAAAAAAAAAGTGGCTTCAAATTAAATACCATTTGCAAAAGTGGCCTCTGGGCTAAATTTTTACTACTTAGTCTAAAGTAACTGGCCTATTTGCAAAAATATGACACCATAAGCACTGATTTGACTTTTTGCTCGTGTTAACAGGAATTTTACAAAAAATTCCCATTAAGGTATAATTAAAAAAAAATCCGGACGGAAACACCCTTGTCAAGTTTTTAGTTCGGGGGCAAGACTTGCCTTTATATCTCTCTACTTTTTTCAACACACTATCCATTCAAGTGTTGGCGAAAGGCAATACTTGCCGCACTTGGTCGTAAGCCTTGACAAAGGCCAAGACTTGCCTTTGACCCCTCTGTATTTGCCAACACTTACCCTTAAAGTGTTGGCAAAAGGCAACACTTGTCGCACTTGGTCGTAAGTCTTGGCAATTATCCCTTCTAGTATTTCCCTACATTCTCGCTATATAACTTGAAGTATTGGCAAAACAGCACTTGCCTTTGAAGTATTGGCAATTGCCAAAACTTACAAGATTTTTGCTTTGAAGTCTTGGCTTTGAGCTTAAAAAGGGTATTTTGCTAAAATATTTTTTAGCGCGGACATTTTTACAAAACCACGCCGTGGTGAAATATTTTGCAAGTAAGTGCTATCCACTTCTATAATTTTGACGACTAGCCAGTTTTTTGGTAAATTTTTTATGCAAGAGCATATTATAGGCGCGTCATTTAAGCTTTAGTCAGTCTTTAAAAATTATTTAATTTATAGTGACTATACATAAGGTTTGAAGCTAAGACTCGAAGGTCTGAAGTTCAACAAGCATTTAAAAACTAAATAGTTTATAAAATCATACTAAAACATGAAATGGTGCACCTAAATTAGCCTCTTCATGTACTTCCATCGTTTTTAGGTAATTATATGGGCATGCATATGCTTATTCTTTTTTCAAAATTATTCTGCAATAAATTTATGTACTGTATTTCGCAGTTAAAGTTGTCATCAAATGCAATCGGTCTATCACCTATTTTAATCAATCATTTCTCTCTCATCCAAAGTGCATGTCGTCCCCATAGAGAATAGAAAGGCAGAGGGGAATACGCTTGTTATAAACATAAAAGGTTATCTAGAGAGCAAATGTCGACTTATTTTGCACGTTGAAGGACTATTAGTGCTTCAATGCAATATTAAGGGACTGGAAGGAGCCTAAGCCAAGACTTATGTGACTGATATGGGGTTTTCCTCCAATTTTCGCATACATTTAAGGCAAGATAAGACATGAAGCATTAAACAAAAAGATAGGGTGCAAAAGGTAAAAGATAGTAAATAAAAAATGAAAAAATATATTATCCTACAAGGTAATATTATTTTCTTCTCGTTATTCGTTTCATTTTTGAACAAATGCCGATGAAATAATGGTACTAATTGTTCTATTTATTTGAGATTAAACGTATTCAATGTCCAGTCGTTGGTGGAACTACAAAATTTAGCAAATCATGTCATTGATTAAGCTATTACTACTATAATAAACGAGTGTCTTTGCAACATATCTGTTCCCATGACGACTAATGTATAAGATGAACTCGTCGCTTTGTTGATTTTGTTGTAATAACTAAGCAATATAAAACTAAAAATCAACAATACTCATGAATATAGTAGTAAGTCTAAAACATAGCCTCGACCCTTAAAAAGTGAATGGATATTAAAATACATTTCTCTTTGTTAATTTTGTTGTAATAACCGCGTAGATAATTTAATAAAACAAAAGAGTTTTTATTATTTCGTAAAGAATAAAAAATGCAGGGTGCAAACTTGTTAAAAAAAAAAAAAAAAGGATAGGTGCAATCATAAAGTAGAACAAACATTGGAGGCTTAAAATGCAAATAACTCCACTACAACCTCTCTTAGGCGGGAAAAATTTGCCTATCGGCTTTTACAGACCTGCCCAATTCAGTGATAACCCCTGTCTCTCCTCACCTTTCTTGTGTGTTTTAGGTCAATTTGCAAATTAGTTTTCCTGTTAAGTAACTTAAAAAATGTCGTCGATATTTGAATACCCAACACTCCCCAGACAAGACATAATAGCAGTATTAGCCCAAACCCAAATTGCTTCTGTTTCCGAACAAGACCTCATTAAGCCCACTTCCGACTTCGTCATCAACCTCTACTCTGCCATTTTTAGCAATCTCGACTCCATCCTGTACTTTCTCCCCGCTTTTTTAATTTTTCAAAACCCTAACCTTTTATTTCTCTTTTCATTTTTTATTTTTTGTTATTGTAGGGATGATCCTGAGGAGGTTGATTTTTCGGCTCTGGATCATTTTGAAAACCCGGACCATCATGTTGGAGCATTTGGCCCCATGAATTTGTGGTTTAAAATACGCGAGTACTTGACTGAGCTGGATTGTCCTGCCCCTTTTACTCTCGCTGATTTGCTTAACCCTGCCTCTGATCGTACCTGTTTCTTCGTCGGTGCTATTCTCAACTTTTATCTTCACAGGTATAACTTACTCACCTTTTGTCATTATGTATGGAATTTTGTATATTTGATGTCTGATAAGTGTATAATGTATGTATCCTCACTAGGGCGGCTATTTCTGTAAGTCTTATCTTTAGTGGTGCCCAATTGCTCCTTTTAATATGTCCGTGATAATTTTAGGGATGCTAAGATTAATTTTATAAGGCCGATGGTGGAAGAGCTGACCCTCATTGATGAGAGGCGACAAGCTTTGGAGGCTAGAAAGTCTCAGGTACCTCCAGTTGTAAACTAGTATTATTTTTGACTGATAAGCTGCTTTCAAGAAGTTTTGTATTAAGTTACTTTACACTTTGCTTACAGTTGAATGAAGAAAAAGCAGAATATGATGAAGCAAGGGAAAAGGAGATGCCTCTTGTTCAAGAAATAGATTCTAAAGTTAAGGAACTGCGGCAAACTATTTCTGGTCTTAACAATCAGCAAATGTCCTTGAAGGCCTCGATCAAAAAACACAAGGAGAAAGCTAAAGAGCTGGATGAAAAGGTAACTCCTTCTAATGTCATACTTGTTTCATGAATCTCTAATAGCTGAACCACATGTTCTACAACCTACTTTGGTGCAATATTTGTAGTCTCTATATTGCAGGGCAAATCACCTTACGTTGTCTTCCTTCCCCTTAGGAACTTTACTAGGGTTCATTAGTTTCAACTTTCAAGTTACCAAAGTATGTTGTGCTTCAGACTTACTGAACATACTCTAACATGTTATTGAGATAGATGTATACAGGAAGCTTATAACTCCAACTATGACTGCCTAGTGCTTCACAAGATCTTAATTTCCCCCTTTTAGTGAGAAAATCATCACGGTGTTGGGAGAAGTGTGTAGCCCTCTTTTCTCCCTCCTGTTACTATTAGCATTTGGCAATCACCAGTTGCTGTTTTGAAAGATGGCAATTGTTGTAATAGTATATTTTTCAAGACGAGCTACAGTACTGTTTCTCATCCAGTATAAATGTGATTTTACATTGATATTTGATTACTCTTGTGTTTTGAACTAATATGCTGTTTGTATTTGTACCTCCTCCCAGATTTCTAATGCAGACTTCGCATTGGTACAAACTGTTCAAGAAAATGCCAGTTTACGTTCTAAAATTGTCCAATCACCTGATAAGCTTCAGGTACGAGATATTATGGACCCTTGAACTGGTTAGGTAAAAGTATCTGCATCAACTATGTCTTCTAGATATCTTGTGCAGAGGATGTTACTTGTAATCTGTCAGGGGTACGATGACATGACATATACAGTTTTATTGATATTGAATGCAATTGCAGGTATGACCTGTTTGGCCAAAGCTAGAGTTTCTGTGCTGGATTTTTCGTGAATTTGTTGCTTTTTTTTGCTCTTCTGATGGTGATGAAACTTTTGACAGATCTGACTACGGTCTTTGTTCTTTCCTGCTTGCTTGATTGAATTGTATAGTGCAACACGAGCTAAGGTTCATGGTTGAAATTTGTTTAGTAGTAGTGGATTTGCTTTAGTGTTGATGAATCATGTCTGCTTGAAAATTTGTAGTTCTACTTAGTAGCTTTGCTTTCTGTAAGAAGTGCTAAGATTCTTGATCTTTATTTGCTAAACCAATTCTACTTGGTTGTTTGGTGCATGAGGCTTAGTTTCAGTTACTCTAATAAGTTAAGATTCTCTTTTATTGGTGTACGGCTTATATACGGGGTTTCCCATAAAATTGTTTACATTCTTAAAGTATTTAAGATTTTTTCTTTCATTAGCTAGACTAGTTCAGATTCTCTTGGTGAGAGCAATCTCTTTTTCTGCACTTGCTTCTCTACATCAGGTTACTACAACTTTTCCAATTATTCATGAGTTGGTTTTTGACTACTGAAATTGTAGAGAGCACTAGAGGAAAAAAAATCATTTCAAGTCGAGGCAAGGAATGCTGAAAGAGCAGCAATGCAGTCTTTTCAAAATAAAACTGCCGTCCTAGAGGTTTATACTAAGGTACTTCACATGCAAAATATTATATTATTACTTTCCCGTCGTGTAATAAGTACTATGTTCTATCTTTGCTTGACTAGCAGAAATCAAGGGTCCATTTTCTTTCATATGCATCGTTTATAATTCTTTTAATTTAATCTGTTTGAGTTTCTTAAACTTTGTTTCTGATCCATAAATAACTATAAAGATAGATTTTCATCCCATTCATCTTACATTGTTGGTTTTAATGTGTTATTCTTTGTAAGTAGAATGGGAAACTTTTTGACAAGAAAACTAATAATTATGTAAAGGAAACCTTGCAGAACCTTTTCGGGGATCGCCAAAAGATAGAATGATGTACTAGCCTCTTATTATAGTGATTTACTCCTTAGATGAGTGACTTCTGACATTCTCCATTTGCACAAATGTGGTACTTGGCCAGGAAGAAACTGCCTATTTGGCCATATTACCTTTTTCCCCCCTCGCGCTAAAAAAGAGACAAAGTGTTTTGTTATGTGTCCATTGATTGGATAATGGTCTATTAGGTATAAGAAGCTTATCAAATGATTCAAAAATATTTGATTGGCATGCATGGACAGTTTGCAGCTGTACACTCTTAACCTATTTCTTGAGAAAGTAAAATAGAAATTACGGTAGGAGGAACCTGAGTGTACTGAAATTTCTGACATGTATACTTGCCTGTAAAGACTATTTCCATCATACCAATTGCTCTGACAGTTTTAAGATGCATCACGTTGAGGGGAAGTGCTTGATGACATTGACATTCTCTTATTCTTTTAAAATTATTGTTAAATCTTGTCTTTTTAATGTCAGGCTCACAAGAAAATGTCCAAGCACTCCAGTCAGATGCAGGCTATACAAGAGCAGGTTATCTTTGTCCATTGCGTTTGTATGTCTTGTTTTGAGATAAAATTGGTCTCTGATAGCTCTTTTCTTGTGTTTTCAGAGGGGACATTTTAACTTTTCTGTGAACTTTTTTTAAGTGCAATTGCAACATGATAATAATCTATGAGAAAATGATAAATACTTCGTTATAATAAGGAAAAGAAAAAAATTGTAATTAGCTCGCCTATTTGTTTATAGATATAAGGAAAAAAATATTTTAAGGGCGTCTAAATGACTATCTAGTAAATGTAGGAAACTAAGTCATTTGAAATGGAAGGAGAATAAATGTATCTGATGCATATGGCGGAAAGTATATCTAACAATATCACTGATATTGTGAAAAAGAGGAAGAGAACTAGGCATGATTGATACAACATAACTGAAGCTGTAATGATAAAAAGAAATGTAGACTAAAGATTCCAGAGCAACATTAGGATCAAAATTTCAACATTGTTGAAAGAAGTAACTTAGAAGAGAGAATGTGTTATGGGCTGAGAAATATAAAGTACTATTTCTGTGTCCAAGTCTACATAGATGAGGGCTTGAACTGAATCCAACATAAGATGCCATGCATTCATTTATTAAATTTTATCAAAAATATACTCGGAATCTCAATTGGTGATTCATATCTCTCATTAACATATACCATTTTGAAAAGTTGTGTACCAGACTTTAAGTAATTCTCATTTTACTTCCAATCTATTTTTGGTTGTATATTGCTTTTTATATTTTAATTAAAAAACACATATAAAAATGGTAGAACTGTTTTTCAACATTGTGAGAGTTTTACATGGTTCTCTAGAGTTTTGCACTGTTTTCTCCGCAATAGTTTTCTAAGCGAAGTATTCATGTTTCTTTATATTTGTCCTAAATTATGTGAATGATACTAACAGGTTAATTCAACGAAATCTATTGAAAAAGATGTTAAGGTTCTCAAACAAAAACTGAGTGATGAGGAAATACAGGACAAATCCCTTGAGGCTAAACTAGTTGAAAAGCAAGGCAAAGGTAGCCGTATATATTAGCTGCTTTTACTAATTTCATCTGTAGTTTCCTCCGACTTCTAATGCTAATGTCATATATTACCCAGTGGTCCAATTGGATGAGTTAAGAAAGCAATTAGAGAAAGAAAGAGATCACAGTTGTGAGGAAGCTGCCAAAGAATTGAAAAATGTGAAGTTGGAAGTGGAATCAAAGAGGCATGATCTGGAAACAAGGCAAAAAGAATTGGATACTGTACTTGCAGAGGTATGTTATATGCCTTGATTTGCTAAAATAATATATCTTGTTCAAGTTTGCTCCTTACTAAAATACCATCTTTCCATTAGGCGGATGCTATAACTGCAAAGATTAATTCAGTAAAAGAATCTGGAGCATCTAAATGCCAAGAGCTGTACCTAAAAAGTGTGGAAGTTGTAACAGAGGTACAATTCTCAGGATTTCTATCTCGTTCATATTTTTTTCTTTTTTGGTAAATTTAATGGGGATTCAAAAAAGAGCAACTTGTTGTATAATTGTGTTCTAGTTTGCCAATAGCTATGATAAATATCTGTTTAGTACCACGTACCCCCCCCCCCCCCCCCCCCCCAAAACCCAATCTATTTGGGTTGCTTTTTCTGTTCGCCCTCTCTCATTGCATACCTTAGGAAACAAGTGGCGAATGTGTTGTTGTTTTCACGGTTATAGATATCTAGAAGCAAGAGAACCTATATACCATCTTGTTGATCATGTGCAGTATCCCTGCAGATCCATCTTTTTATTCTTCTTCTGTGACATAATGGGTACAAGAGTTTGATTGGCTAAACTTGTTGTTATGTCAGTTTCGTCGGCACTCAAAGTCAATCGTAGACTTGCTACCGCACGGTGATGTGTAACAGGCAGTTGTCTAAAAAAGGAGCTGATAATGTATCTGTCATAATTGTGAAGCAATCAGAGTAGAGCCGTCTACAGTAAACAGGTAGAACTGTCCATATCTCATCTTTTTTCCCCCTCTCGCTTGGGGAGTGAAAACCTTCAACATTCAGATTATGATATTATGATCTGCAACATGTAAAACCACGAACCGTAGTTTACATTTGCATTCCGTAGAAACTGATCAAGGCCCAAAATATGAATCTACAGATACACTCTCTTTTCTGGAGAAAGGCTCGGTTTGTTGCTCAATTAGATATCTGATACACCAGTATTTGTATAGTTATCTGTATCTTGGCTTGGATTGGATATATAGTTCAGTGCATTTCATCTTCAGACTCTTTCTTGTCAAGCTAGCACTGATTAAACATGCTGTGTTCTGTCGCTTGTTTACACCTTTGCCGAATTCTTCTTTTTCTGAGATACTTAAACGCCACTCAGTTTATAAAAGGGAAACAAGGTTGTCATCTCCCTCAACAACAGGGATGGGAATGACCTTCGGGCTTTTACCTGTTACCAGATAGACGGACATTTTATTGAAAGATAATTGCCTAAACAACGTAGCCTAAATTGCTTGTCACTTCAGATTCTTTTTTCCTTCTATTTTTTTAAGTAAAACTTCTACCACAAATGGATTGGAGTAGTTAAAAATTGAAATGAGAAGGCAACTGGCAGCACCATAATACTGCATGAAATCGTATGTTACCTTCTCGGATGAATATATGTTCTGCATGATCCAAGTCTACTGTATTTGGACGGCTGGACCGCTGGGGCAACTTATAAGTATTCTCGGAAAACAAATAAATTGCTATAGCATTTTGAGGTAGATAAACCTGACACGTCAGTACTTCGAAACTAAAATGCTTAAAATCAAGATTGCAGGTTGACTTCCCTCTATTAATTTTAATTTTAAAAAGAATGACACGATTTTTTATCAGTTTTATAAAAAAAATGTCACATTTTTTAATTTAAAATAATTTAACTTGATTTTTTCATTTTAACTTGAGTAGCTTTTTAGTCAAGGTGAGGGAGAGGTGGTTGCGTGACCTAGACGAAATGAGGTGCATTAAAGACGAGGATGACACGGTAATGGTGAATGAAGCTCTTATTAAATGGAGATGACAAACCTACTTTTATAAACTCTTAAATGGAGGGTAAAACATGAATATTGTGTTGGGTCATTTAGAGTAGGTAAAGAGCCGTCGTGATTCTGGAGATTGCAACTGTATAATACTCGAGGAGGTTAAGGAGACAATTTATAAGATGAGAGAGGGTAGAGCGACTAGGCTACACGAGATCCCGGTAGAATCTTGAAAAAGTGTAGGTAGAATTGGTATAGAGGGGCTGACTGGGTTGTTCGATGTCATCCTTGGGATGGAAAAAATGCCCCATGAATGGAAGTGGAGTACCGTGATTGCATTATATAAGAATAAGGGTGACATTCAAAATTGCAATAACTATAGGGGTATCAAATTACTTAGCCATACTATGAAAGTTTGGGAGAGCATGGTAGAGAAGAGGATAGGGAGGGAGGTAACTATCTCCGATAATCAATTCGAATTCATGTCCGGGCAATCAACTACGGAAGCTATCAATCTTTTGAGGATGTTGGTGGAGCAATATAGGGTCAATAAAAGAGACTTACATATAATGTTCATCAACCTAGAAAATGCTTGCGACAAAATGCCAAGGGAGATTTTGTGGAAATGTATGGAGTATAGAGAAGTACATGTGCATACATCAAAGCAATTAAGGACATATACGATAAAGTTAAGATCCGAGTGAGAATGGTGGAAGGAGACTCAGATCACTTCTCACTCGAGATGAGATTACAAATTAGCAATTTCGTAGTAATATGACAGTAAGTGCCAAGTTGCTAATTGTGAAAAAGTGACTACTTAGTGGCTATTGTTCAAAAACACTTTATCTTCTTGGATTTTGTAAAGGTTAATCACACTTGTATACGATTTTGAAGCTTTAATAACAAAACAATAACAATAACAATATTATTCATATTATAAAATATAAAATTATTTTTTATATATAAATTGCTGAAAACAACATAAAGTAAAAATCCTAACCTCCACCTTACATCCCTCCCTCCTACCGTCCGCCTGCCGACTATTGCCCTCATTGTTGCTGCCGGTCTGCCATCGCTATGGTGTGTTGTACCAAAATGTCTCTATATTTTATAATTATAAGTCTCTCAATTTGTACTTATGTGTAAATTTTTTATTTAGTAGTTAGTATGTTTTAATGGTTGTAAGAGTCCTGTTATTAAAGATATAATGAAAATAATGTTAAAGTTAAGTTTGTTTCTAAAAAGGACAAAGATGTTTATTTTTGGATAGGTTGTCACATAAATCATGGCAGAACTGATTCACTATATTCACTCACAAAGATTGTACAGAAATTTATGATTGGGACCCATCAAAAAGGGAAACAAGAAGGAAGATGTTCATTTTCAGGCTCTTAATTGTGATAAAGATGGCTTGTTTGGAGTGTAGCACCAGTTGCAGTTGCCCTATCAAATGTGTTCCTTTCAATTGCTGATAACTCACTTTCTATATGCATACTTCATCTGTTTTTATACATAAAAAAGTACTTGATATTATGATAGGAGTACTTTGCGATCATGAATTCAATTTCTTCTGCTTATCAACTTACCTTGTACTCACCTCCTTCCTATTCCATTTTTTCCTACCAGAACTTTCTATACGTTATATGGATATTTTGTCTACAAATACTACCAGCCAGTAAAACTTTCATAAACTGAACAGTATTTTCTGAAAATATCTTAAACGAAAATTTGAAAGATATGATATTCGTCGTAATAATACACCAACTACATACAAACAAAAAACCTAATGAAATTTCACATATGGGGTTCGGGATGGTGATGTACACATACATATTTCTCTACTTTGTGGAAGGCAGCGAGACTGTTTCCGATGATATTCATTACAATATTTTACATATATGAAATCAATAACACATTTTGAAATCGGTATCGAAATTAAAGCACATGAATCATGAGATTGACAACTACTCTCCAACTTGCTCTATAGTCTATTCACATTTGTATGACTGCATCACTCTCGGTTTCTTTAAGTCTCCATGCTCTGCCTAAAACGATATTACATATATATGTTGCTTAAAATTAATATTCGCGTACATTTCTTTGCACGGATATGTTTTATGTTTTGTTTTTCTTTTTACAGAAATAATGTGGTGCGTTATGATTTGGTTTCGGAAGGTATCTAATAGAAGAATCGTACTTAGGAACAAGTCGAACAACATTTAGTCATGTATTGTTTTCTGGAAAGCAAAAACAGCTGCTGTTTGTTTAGGAAAACCACAACGCTTTAAATCGAACTTTTAAAATTTCAATACTGAAATACATAAAACAAAAGATATCAAATAGGACGACTTAGAAGTTAGAACCAAACAATATAAGAATTGAATTGAATTGAATTGGAGGTAGCTGTAACAATAATACACAAAACCTACACATCCTACAAATTAATATGTTCTATCTCTCCCATCACACGAATAGATAGGAGGATCGTTTTTGCTTGAAAATTATGGGTCCTCTTAATGAACACCAACTTCCAAGTGAACCACATTAGGCATTCCTCTTTGTTTGTAGCTAGCTCTATATACAATCATGAAAAGAAGGCAAGAAAAGACCAAGATATTACAACTAAATTCAATATAAAAGTAGTTCATATATTTATTTTTTTTACAAAATTGAGATGTGTCGGTGCCCTCATACAACTTGATCAGCTGCCAAAGCTCATGAAGAACAGGTACAATAAAGACAGCTATTTTCCTGACCTTTAAGTCACATCACAAGATAGGTGGACTAACATTAACATGTAGGTGTACTTAAAACGTACTCCCTCTGTCCCAAAATGGGTGTTTACTTTTTCTTTTTTGTTAGTCCCAAAATGAGTGTCTCTTTCCTGTCATGACTAACTCTTTAAATCAAAGATTTGTTTTGTACTATAGGATTTAAAGACACTGATCCACATTACACACAACTTTCATTTTAAACCACAGAATTTAAAATTCTTTCTTATTTTCTTAAACTTTGTGCCCAGTCAAATTCAGACACTCATTTTGCGACGGTGGGAGTAGTACTACTAGCTAGTCTCGTTCAACTATTACTACTTGATATAGTTCGTTTCTCTTTGCTGCGGAAGTGAGCTGATCGGATGAAAAATTATACTTTATGCCATCAAGGAGGAGATTAGTATTAATTAAAGGACATCTAATTATCTTTGCAAAACTTTATTAATTCCGTAGTACAATATAATGAGCCTTACTCTTTTCGGTCCTAGATTCTACAATTTGGCCTGATAATTAGATCGAGTGATATAGACATCATATAAATTTACATATGTTTTATATTTCATTTTCTTCTGCTTCTTTGATAATTAATTCAATTTATATATGTGGCAACTTGGAACAGCTAGCGAGCTTAATTTATTAATTACTGAATAATCCACTTCCCCTTGTTTCAACTTTCAAGGTGTCAAACTGTCAATAGGCAGCACATCAATTTATTAAAGTGACTGGTGAAAGTGAAAGAATACCAACAACCTTTATGGCACTAAAATAAGCCCTCTATTCTTAATCACATATTTTGAGTTTTAGTTCTAAAAATGCTGTCATATTTTGCTTAGAGCACTTTACCCATAGTGGGATTTTAGAACGAATATGAAATATCAGCTTCTAAGCAAATATTGAACATCGGATGAAAAAAAAAAAAGGTGAATGAACTAGTTTCCAGCTAACTCTAAATGTTTGTGGATATGAACTGTCAAATGTAGTACGATGGTACCACAATTAATTATGTAAAGCCAAGAAGGGTCGCCAGTGGAGTAAAACAACCTATCAAATATAATTCTTTTTCTTGAATGATAAGAGCTCTTCGTTTATTTGTTTCTATACGAGTAGTAGAAACTTTATACAAGAAAAATCACGATTGGTGACAATTTCGCATTGTCTTTGTCATGCTTCCACCTTTTAACATCACAAGTTTTGTGATCGATGTATGTTACTGATTTGTGACACATTTCGTGTCGTTTGATGCGTGGACAAAATTATGTCAAATGATAATACAGGATTGTAATACTTAAACTAATAATTCATGCATTAATAAGAATAAGTACATATACATTAAAAGAAAAAAGTTCTCCACCCTCCTCTTAGTTAACTAGTTGTCATTCCTTAATCCTTAGTTATTAGGAGTAAATGTTTAACCTACTTAAGAGATAATTTCTTTCTTGTTTAAGAAGAGGAAAAAGGGAGACAATGTCGGCACACCTGACAGCACAATGTGGAGGCAATTACATATTTCTAAGATCTATTAGAAATCTAGTCGTTGGAGTTGAAAAAAGTAAAACCGACAAATTACCTGGTCTTTTATCTCAACATAATTATCATATTTTCACTGGACATGAATATCATAAGAAATTAAAAATTAGAAAATATGTTCTTTTTGAGTTGATGGTTCAAATGCTCATTATATTTGGATTCTTGGTCATAAAAATCATCTTTCTTATATTTGTCGTTCTAAAGCCATCTAACTTTGTGCAATTGACTTAAACGGTCATTTCTATTAATTTTTGTATTTTTCGATCACCGAAAAATGATGTGGTATTTTTTTAATATTATTTTACTATTAAAGATATTAAATTCAAATCCTAAACAATTTAAAAAATACAATTTTTTATCGGTTCACTATATAAAAGATCTCATTTTTTTGTTTTATTTTAATAAAAATATGGTTATCCTTTGGGTTCTTCACTATGCAAATTTTTTCTATCTTCCAAATCATTATCTTGAAGATGAGCTTGGATTTATCAAGCAAAGAAATCAACGAACACATCTCTTTGAGATTCATTAATTTTCTTTTCAATAGACCCACAAATTCCATTTTCAAAATAGTAATTTGAAGAATTAAAAATACTTTTACAGTGAATTACCCCAAATGTAAATCAAAGAGAGCCTTCTTTTTATTAAAAGAAAAAAAATAAGAAATTGCATCTATGATATAGCGAACTGATAATACTGGGTTGGGTTGGATTGGGGTTGGATTAAGTTTATGTTGAATCAGGACCTTAAGTTATTCAGGATTTGAACTTAATATTTGTAATAATTAAAAAATATTTAAACTGACACGTCATTCTCCGGTGACAGAAAAATGGTAAAGCTAGTGAACATGACAGTTTGAGCTAATTGGACAAAGTTAGATAACTTTAAACACAAATTAAAAAAATATGATTTCTATAATCAATTACTACCCAAAATTGGATAACTATTTAAGCCATCAAATCGTCATCTTCTTTGTTAGGTTAGAGCCTTAGCTTGTTTGTATTATTCTTTTACAGGACTTGTTCAACGCTAAATTCATCATTGATCATCGTGAGCATAATAAGTATCAAAAGGTGCATACATAACGATATAATTCTCCATTAATGGGTACACATGAATAATATTACAATAGGGAGGTTGGGGATATTTTCTTTCTCACCTAAGGGGTTGGGAATTTAGGGCTGGAATTGGAAATATTCACTCAGTCACAACACTCAAAATGAAATGTCTATCATGTCCATAGCTAAGTTCTCCATCATGAGAGATTCCACTTCTCTTGAACAGTTCATATTTGATGTCTCGTTCCCTGCATATTCAATCAAATTATTAAATAAAAATGCTATCTTTTTCAGTAAAGATTTTAAAGTTAATAATATATGAGAAAATGTACATACCGTAAAAGGAATTTGATAGAGTTTGATTAAACGTTGGATTTGTCAATTTCTTGAGAGGGCAAGAAGAAAGAGGGAGAACAGGTAGATTTTGGCAATTGCAGATCTCAATCATGTTGCCATCAGGATCATGAAAGAAGAGTTGATCCACAATCACTCCACCTTCTTTTACAGTTGCAGTGACATATTCTATATTCATGTCATCTAAATTCTGCATTATGGCATCCATATTTGTGCATTGGAATGAAATATGATTGTCTTTGGGGTTTATCTTTCCCTGCTTTGGTTGTACATCTGCTTTGCCTAGCAAATGAATTCCAATTCCATGGTTGAATAACCTGTAAATTAATAATGATATTTTTTAGACAAATACTTTTATGATAGTAATAGTACATTAATTTTTCTGTTAAGAGGAGAACACGACAGATAATATTGAATCAAACATTAAGTAGTAAACTTTTTTATATATTCCTTTATAAGTTGTCAATTTATGGTGCATTCAAGACGTGCCCACTATTATTAAAGTTTTATTTGAATAAGATATTTTGTAGAACATAATCTCAGTTGGAAAGAAATAACGAGCATATAAAAAAGTACTAGTTCCATAAAGCGTTGGGACATACTTTTGAATGACAACTCTATCTATGGACAACTTTAGGAAAAATTCGACAACATTACATTACTACTTTTCATTTCACCATCTAGTTTCGAACAATTTTAATGCTACTTTGATCTGATAATTAACACAAGTCATTATACATTGCAAAGTGCATTGTAGACCCAGGTTAATTATTATGTCCAGTACTTTGTATTGTTTTGTGTCTCAGGATAATTATTAGTGACAGAGAAAATATCTAAAGTTTGAAAAGGACGCTACCAAATTTTGTGGTCACAATGACAAGTCACAACTTCATTTCACTAAACTACTCTACAACTTTCTTCACTACTTTCCTAATTTAACATTTCCTTCCTTTCTTCTTTCGAATTTTTCCTTTCTTTTTAATATTTGAGATGTGCTGCAAAAAGAAATATAGATACATTTCTCTTCAATGTTTCAAGCGCTTAAATTTCTCCTCTAGGAAACAAGACTAAAGAAAGACAAGAGCAAGGGGAGAAACATCTTTCAAAAGAGTAGTCCTATATCTTTGAGGATGTTGTTTTTTTCCTTAAGTAAAGCTTTTATTTTGGAAATTGACGTTTAAATGGTATTTGAACAGTAATTTTTTTTGGTAAGAACTGTGAAATATTACCTATAACCAACAAAACAATACACCTAATGAGCATCTATTGTCCAGGCTGGCTACACCTTGGACAAGAGGCCTCGGACTCGCAATCTAATTACATATTCTTTGTATCAGTCCCCTACATCTATTGGCTCGTTTAGAGCTTTGCAACATGTCAATTCTTTCTCTTATCTCCCTATGTATCTGTGTAATTACAAACTCACTATTAACACCTATTCCTCTATACAATTTGAACAGTAATTTCTCATTTCACGTATTTAAAAGTTGATCAAAACACCATTCAAAAATATAATTAAAAAAAAAAATCTATATCCAAACTGCTCCTAAGAGAATTAATGAATGTGTATCTGAGTGTTTGGGATTATCTGTGTGCATTTAAAATCAGTTAGAAGCAATGTTGCTAAGAAACTAAAAGACTTTGTACGTACCAAGCTCCATCAAAATCAAAGGAAGAGGGCCTCTTGATGAGCACAAAACCAAGAACTTGCTCGTAAAATTTCACAGATGTTACAACTGACTTGCATACAAACGAGACATGGTTCAATGCCAACAAAGGCATTCTCCTTTCCTCTTCAAATGATGATGAACTAGACCACCTTGTCTCCTCACTAATTTCTGCTTTCATTATATCTCTCTTTCTCACTGTGTTTATTGAAACTGTTTTTCCTAGAATTGGAAAATTTATGTACCGACAATCTTGAATACTAATTAGATAGGTAATGAGCACCCTTTTCTGTGAGGAACTTCACATTGATAAGCACACATATATATAAGCAAAGTATATTGGAGTCGTATAATGAGAAGAGTAATAAAGAGGGTGACCAGAAGGGGTCATGTACAACTCAATCCTACGTGCCATACACGTCAATAATACAAAAAAATTAAATGACGATCTTATCCACGCAGACAGATGAGATATAACTGGAATAGCACGTTTTGGGTTGTTCATGAAAGTAGCAAAACTTTGTCAAAACACGAGTCATGACTTTTCAAGCTTTCTCTATTCACGTTTCACTGACAGGTCACTTGCTTACTTGGTTTCACCTTTTTAAAGAACAACTTTTAGTTTCATAGTTTTGAAAAAACTATCTTTATTGATTTTTTTTTTTGGCAAAATACATAATTTACCACCTAAACTTATCCCGAAAACACAATAACACCCAAATTTTGTAGGCGACCTATCACTCTCCTTAATATGTTTGAAGTGGTATTCATACAAACACTAACGTCCAACTGTTTTGCGCGTTTAAAACATCAACTCTCAGGCGCGTTAAACCTATTTTTGCAACTTAAAAAATTAAAAAAAACGTATAACAGTAAAATCCGTTTTCCCTCTCTCCTTTTATCATTTTAACCCGACCCCTTTCTTTTCTTTCTTCCCCAATTTTCTTTCTTCTTCAACAATAAACCCTAGCTAAATCAAATCCGAAGCCTTTCATTAAATTAACCCCAAAAAAGGTTAATGTCGTCTAATAGTTTAAATTCATTGTGTAGGGGAGAAGTTGACCATGTTGTGAACCAAGAAGTTAGATGCAAATATGGCCATTTGTTGCCATTGTTAACTTCTTGGACTGAAAGGAATCCTGGTAGAAGATACTGGGTTTGCCCTTATTATAAGGTAATTGATTTGTTTTTTGTACATGTTTTCTTCCTTTAAATGATGATACTTTATACTCACCATTGCTTTAATTTATAGGGACCAAGATATTGCAATTTTTGGAAGTGGGCAGACGACAAAATTGACCCGCGATCAAAGATGATTATTCCTAAACTTGTTGCAAGAATTCGTGAGCTAGATAGGGAATTGGAAGGTTATCCCTTAACACCTAATCATGACATGAAATCTGAGATTGAGAAGATGAAGCAAAAGGAGAAGAAGTTGAAGTCCAAGCTGGTTTGGTCCAAGATTAGAGAGAATATGTGCAAGATCAGATTTTTGAGTGGAAATACACGTGTCACAAGACCCAGGCGCGTGTGAGACACATTCCACCATATGCCGGACAGTTGGACGTTAGTGTTTGTATGAATACTACTTCGAACATATTAAGGGAGGTGATAGGTCGCCCGCAAAATTTGGGTGTATTATTGTATTTTCGGGACAAGTTTAGGTGGTAAAGTATGTATTTTACCTTGATTTTTTCATGCTCTCAAAAGCTACTTCATTCATAATATATCATCCTATAAGGTAACTTTAATTTTTTCAGTAATTGTCTTAGCATCATGTGAGAAAGCTGTTCACAATTTGTTGCTTCAAATTTTCGCCAACCATTACAATCTCTTATTTTTTACTTATCAGAAAAAGGGCAGAACGCAAAATTTATATGATGCCTGACACTCTTATAAGGCCAAAGTTTTACTCTTGAACCAGTCTGGTACTATTAAGTAGTAATACTTAGAACCTAAGATACGAGGACTAATATTATATATATAACTTGGGATTTGTAACTTAAATTACAAAAAATTAATAGCTGTCGTTGTTGTGCTGATTCTTCATGTTGCCTTGGATGAAATAAGCGATTTTTTGAGTCTTTAGACGCATTTGTGTATGGGAGAGCACTTCTTACGCCACTTCTATGGCAGTAACCTCGTTTGAAATATTTATTAATTTCATCATTTTATTTTAAAGAGATATATAGAGAAGGGTGACTTTGAAACATATAAGTATATAACATATTGCAAGCAGGATCATATGATTAGCACCTTTAATCAACTACTACTATATCTTAGTCATAATTGTTTACGTATGAGTTTTGAACCCCCCCCCCCCACACACACACACACAAAAACCAAAAAAAAAAAAAAAAGTCAAAGGCTTCTAATTAAGGTGTAGTCATGAGAAAGACATTACCAAACAAACTAACGTGTGTTTCACACTAAAATTTCTGATGAAACGTCCTTTGGAAAAGACGTAAGTATTTTGCAGTGATCGAATGGTTGGTTTGCGTTTTGTAAAGCCATATTGTAGTAGCCAAAATACTTGCAGTTTAGTCATTTGAACATCAATAAGAGTGCTTTTTCTTCCATATCTTTGACCCATGTTGATAACTTCTCTTAAAAATTGAATATGTTAAATGTCCACAAAGATAGAGTCCGTACTCGACTAATAATGGAGATACAGTCTATCTCGGTACTTTCTTTGGAGAACTAATCTTGTATAAAGTAATTCTATTATGTAGAGTATGAACACGGATATATACCAAAATTCATAGGAAAATATTCATAAAATATATAGTACTAGTAATCTAGTCGGACACACTGCCAGTGATCGCACCACTACTTTCTACTATTCACTACAGAAATTAGTTTTAGCAAAGACGGGCGGTCCAAACTTGGGATATCACCGGTAAAAATTTTACGTAGGAGTTTGTTTGACGCGCGCTAATTGATCTGTAGTCACCAAAAATAAATTCGTTGAGGAATAGCCACCTTTGAACAAGTTCCGGTATTTTGAACATATTAGTTCAATGTCCCAGTATTTTATACTTGGACTTTATATATACTAGTAACGGAAACGCGCGTTGCGCGTGGAACCTAATTGTAGCGCTAAGAATGTTGGGAATGAAATGGAAGTAGTTGGATCAAGGAAAATGTTGCGGAATAGAGATTGTCGACGGAGTATAAAACATTGTTTAATTGAATTACCATGGAGTACACGTATATTTTATCAGTCCTTGTAAGCATAAAAAGGTTACATAGAAAGCTTTGTTTGCATTGATGCATAAGTTGAATCAAAAGCTAACAAATGACGAAGCTAGCTTATAAGTTCGAAGCATTAGTACTTTAATATATTAACGCAAAATGGTCAAAAGCATCATTAGACTATCTAAAATAGAATAATGGTACCCACATATAGAGTTTCTCGATAGCATCTTTCACATGCCTGCTAGCCAATTTTCTTTCATTGCAGTGCGCAGCAACACCAGCAAGTCTTTCACCACATGGAACCTTATGTTTTGATGCTGCAGCGAGTAAAGCTTCTTGAGCTTCAGGTGATCCAATTGCATCTTTATCGAGGCATACACCAGTAAAGCATCTTTCACATGTTAATTGACCCTCGCCATTTTGCAATGACAATTGTCTGCACTTCAGGTACAACTCTTCAGCTTCTACAGTTGCAGCCAGCATCCGATGCACCAGTATATCAGGATACCGGCGTAGCGGAGAAGTGAAATGAGCGCACAAAGGAACAGCGAGCATAGTGTCCCCTATCATTTTCATCTGTTAAATCTCCATTACAGAAATAAGCAGCCAACTGCATGGGTCTTGTAGCATAAGATAATTATTTCTAATAATGTGGAATCATCCTTGAGCTCTTGCTTAATGTGCTGTAGGGAATGGTGAAGCTGCCCAGAAGAGGAAGTATCCATTTTCAAACCATGTTTACAACAGAAGGACTCAAACTCTCTGAGCTTCCGGATGTTGGGTTTAGGGTGCCTTCGCAGTAATGCAGTAGTAGGATAAGCTCTAGTTATAACTTCGACAGCCATCCTATTAGCCAAAAGCATAAACTCTTCAACAAGACAGTTTGAGTCTGTTCGTTCACTTAGAGCACTATCATATTGTATGCCCTCCTCGTTAAACAAGAAAACTATCTTAGGACTTTCAAGTGATAGGGCCCCATCATTAAATCTATTTTTCTTCAAAATTTTAGATAATTCATAGAGATTCTTCACAGATGTTATCACGTCAGACCATTCAAAATTGCCATGTAACTTTGGCCACGAATGCTCTGCTTTAGAAGAACTTGGGTCATCAAGCACTCCATCAATGATATCCTGAGCATGCTCATATGAAAGCTTGCAACATGATTTAATTACTGTGCGACCAATCCAGCGATCTAGCACTTTCCCAGCCAAATTGATGTCCCAAAATATAGAAAAAGCAAGTCTGTCCACACCAGGATCAAGTGAACCCAAATCCTCAGATAGAAGTGGGGTTAGCATTGGCAATTTACTCTGCAACAGATAGACACTTGTTGACCGTGTTTGGGCATCAACATCTAACGGTGTTCCTGGTAGAACAAAGTATGAAACATCTGCAATATGAACCCCAACTCTAAAATTTCCATCAGGCAACTTCTCAACAGACAGTGCATCATCAAGATCAGTAGCAGTGGTAGGGTCAATGGCGAGAACACAAAGATTCCGGATATCTCTTCTATTTTCAACCTCCTCTCTTGGCACCTCCCAGGGAACACTTGGAAGGCATGATAACGTCTCTTGAGAGAACTCTGAAGCATTAATTGCATTTTCAAACAAAATTGCAGCAATCTGTGTCTCTAGTTCTCCAGCTTGTCCAAATATGTCAATTATATGTGCTTCTGGAATATAATTTTCTTCTATCCAGTCAGCAATTCGTGCAGCAATTAGCTCCATCTCCACTGTTACATCACCGTTTTCCAATCTTTTCTTAATAATGTCTGGAAGACTTTTAAAGGGGACCATCATTTTGGGGAACCTTGGATCAGTCGGTGTTAACAGGAGATACTGATAGTTCACAGCTGACATCGAATGTCTATTCTTTTGCAAGTCCTTTTTGTTTCCCTCCCTACTGTTCATCCACTTCTTGACGCTTAGAAAACCAACAACACTGTCCCGGCGAGGGGATCCCTCGAGGATAGCAACAACCCTGCCTGTTGGCCTTTTAGATGGGAATAAATTCATGACGACTAAAAGTCGCTCCGCTGCATGCGTAACTTCATTACTTTGTTCTGGATTAATATTTTTCCCACAAGAATAGCCATTTCTACGACATAAGCATTTTTCCAAGGGGCAAAGGCAATTTTTGCAACTACTCAACCCATAATCGGTGTCTAACTTATTCTTCCCTTTCATATGCTCTTCGACACATACAATCTCCGAATCCAAAGTACCATTGTCTAAAGAAGCAGAATTATCAGCAACCGCAGCAGTAATCCTTTCATTTTAGTCCAAATGTATGGAGGATCAATTTCAATAGCAACAATATCTCCCTCAACCTACAAGAGTTGTAAAGAATAGCAGATAATCCAGCACAATGGTGTACACGAAAGTAATATAGTTGAATGCACCGACACTTGAGAAATTAGTAATCAATGTAAATAGAAGTATACACAAGACTTACAGCTCTATTTTGAGATGCTACTCCGCTAATGAGAACGTCTGTTTGGACACCCTCAATTTTGCAGTAGGCCTGACAAGTAAACGGATTACATAAATATACATTACACGGAGGACTCATATATAAGAAACATAAAAAAAGAATAGGAGCAGCTAAAAGGAAGAGGAGAATGTTAGTAGAGGATACCTCAAGTCTGTTATGTGCATTGACACGAAACAATGCTTTAAAGATACCACCTTTCTGTATAATGATAGAAATATGTCATCAGGCTCTTATGCGTTCATATATCATTTCAATAGTGACTACTGCATCTAGCCCAAATTCACCTGCACAGCAGGGTGAACAGTGAGAAGTCCAACTTTCATGTTATACAGAAGCTAATGGAATTATACGGTAGGCCGTGAGCGTTAGACCTTGGTAAATTGAGCCTCTAATATTGCAAAAGGAAATAACGGGGTTGTCATGTTGAGAGATGGCTAACATTGCGCCCTCAATTTCAGCCAAGTCTCCCCACAATGTCACTGTTTTCGGGTCATATCTACAATAAAAATAATAAGTGGGCAAATTGTATATCGCTAAAACTGAAGCAATTAAACAGAATGAGCAAAGGGGGAATGTCGTGGTCAATTGGATGCAGGCTGTAGCAGTAGAAATCTGTAAGCCAAGATGAAATGACCAACCTATCGTCGGTGATTACTGCTTCACGCCTTGTCTTGCGGCCTTCTCCAATTAGTGCTTTCACTTCTAGTAAAATGCCGGCGACATCTGGAAAAATTATGTAGTTAGTGTAGAAAAGAAGTAGCAATAAATGTTGGCAAAGCTATGTATAAAGGGTTGTTGCTTGTTACCAAACAAAGTCCCGAGGGGCATCCTGGCAGCCTCCACAAAGAAGATGAAACAAGCAGCGAAGTGTTGAGTATCGAAATTAGTGTCACATTCAGTGACCTTTGTGTGCTGGCGGAACGAAATCTCAACTTCAGCATTCACGGATAGGTAGTTGGCTTTTGGGGTGAATATCTTCCCATCTTCGATATAATATGTCTGAAGCGGGTTGAAGTCGTCTTCCCATGTTTCAATTTGCTCGTTGAAAAAGGTTCCCTGTATTTTCCTCCCCTGGCACATGACAATTATGAGGCACTGTTACATATGGTGGGAGGGTGGTTGGTAATTTGTAAGCGGTATAAAAGAGTCAAAGACTATTACCTCTTCATCAACAAATATCACAGATCTGATAACACCCTCTCCATTTGAGGTCTTATAGTCTCTTTTTGGGCCTCGCCGCAGCACCAAGACTTTAATAAGCCATTCAGTTTGCAATGGTTTCAATTCGCTAATAGGTATGCATTGTCTTCCCTCCTCTAGCTCGGGGGCCATTGGGACACACGCTGTCTATGAACCAAATAGAAGCACTATATATACAGAAATCATAATGCAAGGGGACGTAAATATAGCATAGTGCCACTTAATAATAACAATATATAGCAAACCTCCAACGTCTATAGACGACAGTGAAGAAATTGTGGGGAATTAGCGGCTTAAGTAACCTAGGATGCTATTTCAGCAACACTAAGGCTGCGACGTCGTCTAATCGACGACAGTAAACAGAATCTGGGGCCTAAGCAAAGCAACCGACGATGCAACTTTAGCTGGCAATATTGAGGACAAAATGAAAAAGTTCATGCGACTATAAGTAATAATGGTACTAAACTAAAAGCAAAGGTGTCGAATTCATACTCAATTCCTGATGAACAACGCAAAGAAGGCTGCAGGAAAAATTGAAGGAACAAATTGAAAATCACAATGGCTTCTCAAAATGTTAACAGAATTGACGGTTCTATTGTGCAATGATAACAATGGTACCTGGCTGCTGCAGTTGTTGGTAAGTACTGAGAATAAACCAAAACATATCCAACTTATATAAAGTGCATAACAAATTTAAAGCGTCCAGACTTTCTTGTAGATGAGTGTGAATTAATGTAGCAGTAAGGGGAAAGGGCGCATAGGATCCGCGGCTATGTTCAACGAATGGCGAAAATATAAAGCTGTTGAATTTTGGGTAGTGAAGAGATAGGCAGCTGAAGAGTTGTGCAAAGTTAGGCAGATGAGAAGTTTACAGGGATGAGGAGTTGGAAAACAGAGAAGCGTGTTTTTTTTCTGTTTTATTAAATTTTAGTCAATAAACAAAATTGCATACTAATAATAGTCTATTTTTAAGGCTGCAGGGGCATTTAGGTCTTTTACATTTTGCTTAAGTGATAGGCTCATTTAGTATAGTATGATAAAGCACCAGAGGGACTATAAACATGAATCTCATTATAAAATAATGGGACTTTGAACATGTGTAGTTCAATGTCCCAATATAAAAATCTTGGACTAGTCCGGACTGTTTGTCAATGCTAATGAAGTGTGTATGCGCACGGTGACTATTCTTCAATTAATTTTAAAATGGTAAATAATTCTCATTTAGTGCGTCCAAAAATAGGCTACGCATCAAAATCACATATATTACCGATGCAGTTATAATGAAATCAGGTAAAAGTGTTATAACTTATATGTAGAGAATTCTAATTTCTATTAGTGACCTATATCATATGTACGTGAGAAAAATAGAAAATATATACATATAATCAAAGTTAATGTCAATAGGCACATCGAGAGTTGCTGGATTTGAAGGAATCAAGAGTCATTTGCAAAATAAAATTACTCATTTATTTGTTACACATGAGACTAACGGTTGTAATAAGATTGCTAGATTCAATTGAGCCAAGCTAGGATCCAAAACAAATACTCCTACCTAATTTAGATCCTTATTTATTTGTTTATACATGCATAAAGAATATACAATTGCACAGAAATATCACTGTGCAAACATCTTCTTAATTAAATATTCTGTCCACCATATCCCTACCCGTTCTTTTTATTTAATAATTAATTGACATTCCGTTTCCAGTTAATGGCATGAAGAAGCCATATGCTACGTAACATCTTATAGCTGGTATGGGTGAGCTTATTTTATGCAGTTTATCAGCTAAAATGACTTTTAATTCACTTTTTATTTTTTTAAGCACATAAAAACGTATAAACTCATAAATTTTGAATTACTAACCATTTATTAATTGTCTTATAAACTTATAAACTATTTGTATGCTCGCCCATACGGGCTCTTAATCGAATTAATTGTAGTGGAGGCTTAGAGGATTTTTATTTTCTCATTGAACATTCCCCATCATAAGGAATTAAGGATGCAGGAGGTTTCCAGAGACTACTAGCTACTTAGAGTCTAGAGACAAATTCATCATTTAGTATTATTTACATACATTTTAATTTTGCGGGTTCAAAATAAATACTATGATTTGATTAATTGTATGTATAAAATTTAATTATCTTTCCACATATCTATAGATATAGTTCGAACTAAATGTAATGATTTGCAAAACCCATACAAAATATTACAAAAACAATATATTTATTGTGATCACATATAGGTGCAAACAAATGAATAGTACTACAACTTTCTAACTTAAAATCTTACTTGACATGTAAATGAGGTAATTAGACTAATCATTACATATGATTGAAGCCTAAAAGCCTTGTATATATGTCAAGTTTCATCGTTTATGATTTTTTTAATCATTTAATGTAATAGTTATGTCAATAATACAAGTGATCAGTGTGTCCCACTAATTCATTCGCTAATTATTTTATATGATTGAAACCTTAAAAGGCTTTATGTATGTGTCAAGTCTCATCTATACTTTTTTTTTTTTTTTTGCGAAATAGAAAATTAAATTAAATGTTTTGTTAATTGTTATCTCAATTATACAAGTGAATAAGTGTCACAGTTATTCATATAGTATTAAATATGTTCTTACTATATTGACGCGAGAAGAATCTTTTCGTAATATATCATACTACGAAATATTTATTTAAGAAAATGGAAAGTCTGGATTGATTAGTTTATGGTAAACTCAATTAACATGGTATCTGTGTCCTTTAACCTATTTTAGTGTATGTAAATTATCATTTTATTATAGTTTACCAATTACTAATATTCATATAAAACTTGAGCAGTAAGTTTACTTTATTTATGTCATTATGTGAATATTTTTAAAGTCAGTGCATAGACGTTCATATATTAGCATCTTTAGAGCCACAAGCTCAAGTTCTTCATTTTTTCCACCCTAAACTTATCTTTCATTTATTCAAAACCGTCAGCCAACTTCATTTTTTTTTCCTCTCATGTCATGACCAGCAGAGGGTAGGAAGGAGACTTTTCCTATGAAAACCTTCCACTTAATAATATAAGCCTTGTAATCATCAACATAATCTCTGCAATCTACTATTTGTAGAAGTTTTTTAAATCATTGACTCAAACATAAAGGAAAGACAGTCAATTTTCTTTTCTTTTTGCATAGATGTAAAAAGTTTAAGCAATTATTATGGATTGGTTGGTCGTTAGCTTAGATAACACCACTTAAGACATTAAGATGATTTTCTTTCAAAGTTTTGGTTTCACTCAGTCAAGAATTTTCCAAGTCTCCCTTTATGAAAAGAAAAATAAAGAGATAAAAGTACGATCGCATGAATTAAGAACAGACGCAATCAATATTATATTAGGAAGTAATAATACTGTCAATATTTTTTTAGAACACATAAAAATATTTTAAATCCTTGCAGAGGATGTACGTAAGAAATTAACTAGAAATATTGACTAGTCAAGGAATGACATATTACTGATGGAGAAACTAGGGTTAATATATCAACTAAAAAGCAGCTGGTTGGTCATCCTACTCATTAGGTTTCTCTTTTTTCTTCTAATTAAGAGATGAACCTTAATCATAGATTTAATCTACAAGAAAGAGCAACTTTTATTATGAAAAAGAAAACTGCCAATCTAAAAAAAATTACAAGGTCATCCACATGAGTCATGACACGATTGAAAAATGAAAATATTTAATAATAGAACCAATACTCTATCTAGTTTTAGCTTTTAGTGATCTATCTAGTTTTGTTATACTCCTATAGTCCTATTTCTTACAAAAACTTTCGATTTGCGGTCTTGGCGTTTACCAGTGTTTAAGTTTTTAGTTTTTGGTCTTTTATGGAGATTTGCCAGCCCAGGGCTCGTCAAGAATATTTTTTAGCAACTAAATTATGGCGAAATGGGGGAGGAAAGTTTAACGATGGCGCTAAAGCATCCTATTTTTGTAAATTAAATTGATCCTTTCTCCCTCCCATATTTATAATCATAAAACATACCCTCTATGTTCAACAAATAATTACATGTTTCGGATTTTGAAAGTCAAGCTATCCGTATATTTAACTAAGGGTGGGTGCGAGTTTAGCGGAACCATTTCTTCTGACTCTTTCTCAAATTCGATAAATATTGGTTGATCGTATATTAAAAAAAGTTATTATACACCCCAACCCCATCCCTTGGAAAAAAAAGGTTGCAGACTTGTTTTATAGTTTTCAACTGAGTGGCAGATCCGATGTGACTGGGCAACGAGGATCAACTTCCAGGACAGGAAAGGGCGATCCATCTATTTATTTGACTGAACCTAGTTCACGAGAAAGAGTGGAAAGTTCTTCTGGCAATCTCAGGCATATAACTCAAAATAGATTATTTGGCCTCAAACTCATTATTTTGATCGTAAATTTAGATATATAATTAATTTTTTTGGAATAATATTTATATATTTAGACACTACATAAATTGTAGTGTAAGTCACAATAATAAATAATTCGAATATTTAAAAGACACGTGAAAATATTACGTATCGTCAAAAAAAAATTCGTTTGAATAAAGACATCTTTGTGAAATGGAGGGAGTAGCCAAGACGGAAAAACCTTGATTATATTATGATTTATGGGAACATAAGTTACTACCTACTATTTGTTATTTCACTCATGATGAGAATAAATTATTCATTAAGATTTCTTCCTAGTACGATCCTACAATATCCAAGTCTGGTGCATCCATCTAACTACTGAATTAGTTAATTCAACTAGTAATTACTATATCAATTATTTTACCTAATAATATTCCGATTCCAAAACCTCGTAATATGCAATTATGGGTAAAACATGACAACACGGCCATAGTTAGATTATAGATAGATGAGGTAGCTGCTGAAGGCATGTAGCTCATTATTATATACTCATTATTATATACTTCTAACGTCCTTTAAGTAATTTAATTATCACTTGCATTAAGTACGCAACTTAACTTGATGATATAAAATAAATAATTACGCACAATACTTAAACTTTAGAACATGATATAGGGTTTTGGGCAATGCTATTCTCTTGGATGATGTCCAATTGTTAGCTGTAAACGGCTGGAATTTTATTTAAGAAAACCATGATTAATTGAAGATTTTTTTTTTTTTCGGAAGTTGATAGAATTAAGTATTTATAGGTTTGATGGGAATATATATAGCTGGTAGTTGGCGAAAGTTCAACTGAAAAGCTATGGCACCAGTAAGAAAGTTAGCTTCTCTTATTCAGTAATCCTTGAAAATTTTAGGTATTCAGAGACTTTTAAGGTTCTTGAAAGGCCAAACTAAGTTAATTTGGATAACCGGATGAGTAATCGACTAAATATTCTACGTAATTGATAGAACTCCAGTAATCACAAAAATTGTTGTTCGAATATTATTTTTTTCTATTCAAATTGTAACATATCATAAGCGGTAATTTCTTATAATAAATGAGATAAATATAAGGGTGAAGTTTATAAATATAAGGAAGTATTATAGTATTGTCTCAACCATAATTACTTGAACAATTAGTTCAAATCAATTTCAAGGTACGCATTACTCGTGAGCTATCATATAATTGGCATCCCATGCACATCAATGACGCAATTCTTGTCCCTGAAATTACATTTTATACACTTGGTGGGACTTCAATTTTTTTTTTCTTCCTTGGAATCCCATGTAGATCCCACAATAAGATCCCGAAATACAATTACCAAATTTATATATGATGCATTCTGGTAGTTGGTGTCAAGTTGAAAAAGCTATCTATATTATTTTTCTTTTTTCTTTCTCAAACTCAGTATAGTCACAATATAATGTATACAATCATACATGTCCCTACAGTTTCAGTATCTCGAAAGATTCAAGGACATATAGACCTTTCTAATGTGCTGGCTCGTTTGACGTCTTTTTAAATTAAGGACCTGTTTGTCCATGCAAATTTTTTTTCTTTTTTTCAAAAACTTTTTGGAGAAGTGTCTGTCCATGAAATCTTGTGACTTTTTCAATTTTTTTTGAAAAACTATTTTTGATAAACCAAAAAGTGGTTTAAAGCACTTTTTCAAGTTTTTTAAAAAAAACTACTACTTCTCTCACAAAATTTTACTTTTTTCCAAATGAAATGTATGTCCAAACAAAACTTTAACTTCCAAATACCATTTTTAAACTCAACTCCAAAAACTCTTTTCCAAATATTTTTTGGAATTTATGGCCAAACGGCCACTAAGTTTGATAACGGAATATTACTCATTTCGTCTCAATTTATGTGAGTTATTTTGATTTGACACAGAGTTTAAGAAATAAGGAAGATTTTTGAAAATTTGTGCGGTTGAGAATCATTCATAAAGCTGAATTGTTACTAAATATAAAAATGTGTCATTCTTTTTGGGACTGACAAAAATGAATTGAATTACTAATAAGTTAAACGAATTGAATTACTAATAACGATTTTAATACAAACCTGGGTGTAATCGAATCAAAAATAATCAGGGACATAGGTTAGATTGGTAGCATTGTGGTCGTAATTCCAAAATCAGCAAAACTTAGGTGCTAGGCTTAATTTTTTTATTGAAAACTCCGACATCTTCTACTCTCCCATGTTCAGAGATCTGTTCATGTGTTTCTCCATCCAAATCTAGCCCTCTAATACAGCAAGAGACCATTGTCGATTCATATTTCTTGAAATTGCATTATAAGATCAAATAAGTTCCAATTTCTTTGAACTAGATCCAACATCTTTGTACCAAATTCACTTCTTTTCAGATTGAAAACGTGTGATTTCCCTATTAAAAGTGTTGTTATACTAGCAATTAATTAAATGGAGTGGCTAGTTATCATTGTAACATTGGTTGTGCTATGGATTGCTTCACTTTTTAAAATTCTCCAAGAATCTCTCTCTGGCTCACAAGTTGCAGTTTTAAACAATTGTGGAGGAGTCATTCGCAATGTGTTGTTGGTTATTGCCCATCCTGATGATGAGTCTATGTTCTTTACTCCAACCATTAATTATTTGTCTTCTAGAGAATGTAATGTGCACATATTATGCATGTCAACAGGCAATGCAGATGGTATAGGCAATGTCAGAAAAGAAGAACTTTATTTAGCCTCAGTAATGCTTAAGGTTCCACAAAACCAAGTGAAAATCATTGATCATCCAGATCTGCAAGATGGGTTTGGCAAATCATGGAACTCTAAGTTATTATCAGAAATTATCAAGGAAGAAATTGTCAAATGTGCAATTGATTTGGTCATAACTTTTGATAATTATGGAGTTTCAGGTCACTGTAATCATCGTGATGTTCATCAAGGTGTACGCGAGCTACTGCAAGATACTAGTACTACTTCACATAGAAAAGTTGAGGCCTGGGAGCTTGTTAGCACTAGCATATTACGCAAGTACAGTGGACCAATTGATATATGGTTGTCCATCCTATCTGCCAAGTTCCATTTAAGTGGAGTGGTGCATTGCTTCTTAAATGAACATCCTCGAAGGACCTTAGCTGCAATGGCTCAGCACAGGAGTCAGTGGGTTTGGTTTCGCAAGCTGTTTGTTTCTTTCTCAAGTTACACATATGTTAACTGCCTTAGGAAGATAAACTAGACATATGTTGTCATGTTGATTTATTGGTAAAACAAGACACTGTTAGAATTATTGGTCGTTGTAGTTGGAACTTCTTTTTTACTTATATTGAATAAATGCTTCATGCTCAAAATGAAATGTTTGACTAGGTGGTGCTCTAAAATATTTGCAATCAGAAAAAAGAGAAGCAGAATGCTATCAAAGCTAAAGAAAGAAAAATAACGAGCTCAAAGGAGTACCACTATCATTGCTTGCATTTCATGGTTCATGAAAATGTATCCAAGTCCCAAGATAAAAATGGCAGAATCAATAGCGGGGAAATTTTACAACAAATCAAACTGAAGGACAAGTTATGAATTTAATCACTTGAACATACAAAGGAGAAATCGTGCTGGAATTAACCACCTCGGGTGAGTCAACTGACACATGCTAATCCCTAGCATTGACCACCAGGCGCACATTAAAAGATTTAAAGAAATAAAGCTGAAACATATCATTTTAATTAGATCAACGCCAGAAGCTAGATGAAGCAAAACCAGGCGGGTTGAGGACGAGGGACAAGCTCTTTTTCATCAAGACGCGAGGTAAACAGTGAACCTTTGTCACTCACAGGGAAAATTCAGGCGAGGGACAGCCGGGAACATGTGATTACAATCCTAGTACAGTTAAGGTCACATGTGAAGTTGGCCCGAAACAGGATCACGGGCAGATCTGCCCTCTTTGTGTTTCAGAGAGAGATTTGCTAAGTGTTGATCGAGATCCTTACTAGTAGTGCGTCGAAGGTTAGAAGATGGTTGCTGCGGTTGCTGTTGCTGTGGCAGCTGCTGCTGTTGCTGATACAATGCTCGTAGTCTTGCTCTTTCTCTTTCCAACATTTCATGCTCCACTGCACAGGACATGTACAAATATTACTTTCTAATGAAGCAAATGAAAATGAAAATGAACATTAGCTAAATAAACAATAGCAGCTCCATGGTTGTCATTATTACAGAAAACAAAACTGTTACTCAATTCAAACTACATATCCTATACCTCTCTGAAACCAAAAGGAAAAGCTGTGGCTCTCGAAATGTTACATTTTGAAGTTCTTGTAGTTGCATTCTATCTTTTCTAAGGAATGTCATTATATTTCTCTTTGAATAGTTATTTTGCAATTTTGAATTAAAGCACATTCTGGATTAGAAAAACCAATATAGTTTTCCTCATTTAAAAACAAAATTAATAATTATAAAAAAAAAACAAAGAGGAAAAAAAAAAGAAGAACCCATATAAGTAATAAAGAGAACGATTATGCAGCAATATCAAAACAATGTTAACATAGACAGCTCTTCAACAAATTTATAAATATAAACAAGTCCATGATATCCAGACGATCATTCCAGCTTCCACAAAGAAATGATGTTTTTCAGGATAACTTAAAGGTCCTAGAAAAAGTCTTTTAAACAAATTTTTGAATTTACTCATCAGAAGAAAAATTATGAATTCATGCCGCTTTCTGAATTTCTAGGACAATCATTTCAGTCTTACCCAAAGAAAAGTTCTTTTCAGGGATGAGAACTAATTACATCATTTCTGCCTGGAACAGCTATTTTGCTACTAAAATCAAATATTGCTCATAGCAATGGGTTTCCAGTTTCAAAACTTTGCCACTTTCCTGGCTATATTGAACCAAAATTCAACCTACTTCTGTTGAAAGTTTTAATCACATTGCAATTAAAATAATACAATCTCAGATAACCGCAATTTCAATTATACCTGCTGCATCATCTTTATATATTAGGCCTACCATTAAAAGTAACATGTAAAATAATTAAATACAGCAGATATGTAAGAAACTTACAATACTTTATCATCTTTTCCTGAGCTAGATTTTCTAACCGTTGCTTTAGGGCTTTGTTCTCCATGCTGAGAATAAGACTCTGCTGGTTAAGGAATTCAAGTTCAGCAGACACTTCAGAACCTTCAACCTGAAATCAAAGTAATTCGAATCAATATTTTTTTAACAAAAAACGAACATTCATCTCTCATTGACATGGTAATGCATTTTCTTTAAAGCCTCAGCGTGTACGTGCCTGCAGAGCTTGTATATTCCTTTCCAGTTCAGCTATGTATTGAAGCTTCCTGACGCGTGACCGTTGAGCGAATTGCCTGCATTACATGACCCCTATTAGGTTAGTAGACTTCACCATAAGATGTTGAATAACATTTGACCTATGCACAACTAAATGACAAGAGTAGCAGATTGAATGAATTGCCAAATGCTATACTCGAGGACATCATCTAATATCAAGCATAAAACTTCTATACCTGAAACTAAAAAAGCTATTCCTCTCCCTCTCCCCCCCCCCCCCCCCCCCGGGTCCTTATATTGAACCCATTTGATTGAATCAACTAAAGTTAGCAACATCCACGAGATCAGTAGGATTTGATCACTATCCACTCCACGAATTCAAATGAAGCAGATTACTTTACTTCTCTGGCATGTAGCCTTTTCCACATATAAACTTCACCAAAGCTTAAGAAGAAACAAGCAAATGTATATAATCAGAATCAGATTAGCTTTTCAAAGGGAAGTTAAAATGCTTCTCCACAGAATTTAAAGTTAAAAAATCCAGGTTATGGACCTCAGTATCATCGGTACATAAACGAAATGCCTCTATAACATCCAAGTAAACTCATAACATGTACATGCAATGAAAGGAAGCCAGAAGACGGACAGCCCATAGAAATAGAAAGAAAAAATAACCTTAGTGCCTTAATAACATCCAAGTAAACCGATAACATGGGCATGTAACAAAAGTGAAGCCAAAAGACCTATGTTACTCGGACTCTTCACTTTTGGTGCCGCACCCGTGTCGGATCCGTATCCGTGTGGGTGTGGGATCCGTACCCGATTTGGTCAACTGATTTTGGGTATTTTGACCAAAATCAACGGAAAAATTCTGAACAGATTTAATGATTTTTTTAATCAAAATAAAAGTAAGGAAAAATTGAAGGAAATAGAATACCTTGTATTATTGTATATAGAAATTTCTATGTCGTGATCAATATTTTTTCCTCAAGTTTTCCACATAATATCTCATAATTTAGGTTTTATAACTTTACTTTTAGATTATTGAATTTTTTTAGCCGAATCCCCACGCCCGTATCCATAACTGGATCCGTATCCCCGAATCTTAAAATATAGATCATGAAGGATCCGACCTCTAGATCCGCACCCGTATCCGACCCCCGCACCCGAGTCCGAGTAACTTAGCAAAAGACTAACAACGCATGGAAATAGAAAGAAACAAAATTCACCTTCCTATCGAAATATTACAGTTATCTGGAGCTAAGTTCTCAAGAAAACTAACCAACTAATCAACTTCACCTCAATCCAAAATTAGTTGGGGTCAGCTATATGAATCCTCTATTGGGCCCATTTCAGTCCAATATTAAACAATTGATTTTTTAAGGCAAATTAAGGATTCTCCAAAACTGAATTACTCTAAATCTCACATTTATTTTTCATAAATCTCCGAGGGTTAGTGGCGGACGATTCGAAACTCGGAGGATAATGGCCGCCATTCTCTCTCTTCTCCACTTAAAATACTAGACTTTTGCCTATGGCGGGGATAAAAAATGTGACTTGTGCCTAAGCCACACATCACAAGTTGAACTCTTACCATTACCTCAAAGCCCTGGGGGGCCTCTAAATGTAACATTTACCCTGCAATAACACAGAAGTCTCTAAGTATACTAAGAAGACTAATAAACTTCTGGCAAGTTTTCTAGCTATATAGACACACACATGCAAGAATTTTATCAATGCGAAAGAAGAAAAAGATCACGTGTGTAATAGGTCTACAGAGGAGGAGGAGTAGAAGATAACAAAAAAATGGTTCTCTATCCTCTACCAAGAGAATCCATTGTATATTAAGTTTTCTATCAAACATAAGATATCTTTTCCAATATTTTCCCTGGGGTTTTGGGAGAAGGTTCCCTATGAGAGCATTCAATTGTCTACCTAAGTTACTGGGAAAATATTAAGATAGTGAACATATTACTTTTTCCTTTTCGGGTTTCTGAGAGGGGCAGGTGTTTCTCTACAAAAACATCTAGTTAACTATGTTAAGTATTCAGGAAAAAATTAAAATCACAAACATATACTCCCTCTGTCCTTTTTTATGGCTAGGTATTTGACTGGGTACAAATTTTAAGAAGTTAAAGAAGACTTTTGACATGAAAACAAAATTTATGTGCAGCGCTAAAATTATCCTTTTAAATGAGCGGTTGTTTGTCTCTCTCCTTATAAAAGAATGAACACTTATCAAGTAGGTACCAACGAGTCATGTTATAATGATGAGATGACGATGCTATGATTAGATAGTTCTCGAAGAGAGAAAGGTGTCATTCTTTTTGGGTTAAAAGGGAAGTGTGACACATAAAAAGGGACAGACAAAGTAAATAGTTTTGCCTTTTCCAGCTATGAGTTTGGAAGGGGGATGCTGAGAAGAGTTAGACTTCTTACTGTTTTGCACGTTTAGTGTCAGATTCTGATGCAGAATTCTTGCTGTTAGACAAATCTTTTTCTTCAGCAGACCCTTTTGGATCGGGAGAGCCAGACTCAACAAGGTCTTGCTTGTCGCTTCCGGCAGATTTTGGTCTGTCTCCTTGTGGAACGAATGACGATCCTGTGCTCTGTTTATTGACATGTTCCCTAGGAGAGGAAAGGCCAAGTGCATGTGATACAGTAGAAGATGCATCCCTTGCCCTATTCTTGTGTCGGTTTGAGGAGTGTTGATCAACATAAGAACTTGCATGTCGAGCATCTTTGTAATAATCAAAGTCTTGGGATCCCCAGGAAGGGACAGGAGTTATATTTCTGAAATTGTTATCATCTTGAGCAATGTAATCTAAGTTTGCAATGTTAGCAGAATCAAAATATGCGAAGGAGTCGCTGGATGAACGACGATGGCCGCCTCTTCGTACAGGAGTTTCCGGCTCATTAAGAAGATCATCTAACCAAGATGGTTGCTCCTCTATCAGACAGCTTTCAGAGGAAGTCCGTTGATGGAAGGAATTTCCATCTCTGGGTTTCATGATGCCCTTTTGGGGAACAGCAGCGCTAGGGGCATAGTCACCATACAAAGGGGATATGGAAGGAAATGGACTTTTAGGAGGTAGTAATGAGGTCTTTCCATTGAACATCATATTTCTCATGCTAGATGGCCCCTTGGAGTTTGCCATAGCACACAAAATTCCTGGTAAAAACAAAAACAAGAGAAACAGATATGAAAAGAAAGAAAAAGAAGGTCAACTTCATCCAAAAAGGAAAAAAAAAAAAAAAAGAGCTTCCAAAGCAAGCCTAAACAAGCAACTTAAATAAGAATCTTACTTTATGAATAACAGTATTCTTAGAAATGACAATCCCATTATATCGCAAGGAAAAGTATAGTGATCAAATCCCAAAATTTTCTGATTAAACAACCAATCAACAATAGCCAGGAATCCAACCCAAAAACTTTGGAGATAAGGCATTTGCTGCCACTCCATATATTCATGTTACTAAGTAAACAAAACTCCAAAACACAGACTAAATTTAGCTCATGCAAACCGTCATTGTTTTGGAAAAGCCTGCCTTCCTCCGACAGAAGGTAAATAGAAAGGGAATCAGGATATGGTACTGTGAAGCATGCACGCTTTATTTTGAAGATGCTAAGAGGCATGGAAGGAGAACAAAGCAAACGTGAAGGAGCATATTTTCTCCAAGAGAGGAGTGGAGACGATGGAATGCTTCTCATTTGAAACTGTGTAAGTAATCAAACCAGAAAAGACACATTTCAGGGAAGAATAGGGAATTTTTTTCTTCTTTGTGCATTTCTTTTTTTATAATTCTGAATATAGCATTTGAAACTACAAGAGTAACTAGACAGCAACATATTCTGGAGAAGAGGAAGAATCTGCTTCTTCTTTGTGCATATTTCTTTTTTGTTTTTTCTCATTCATCTTATTCAGGGAAAGAGGATTTAACCCGTGCAACATGTGGGACTCTAATAACTGTTTGTGGCAACTATAGTAACCATGGCACAGAAGTCTTTCACAGGTTATTTATGTAGAAAATTGTACAAAGGGATTTACTGCTTAAGATGAGGGACAGAGCGTCTGAGTTACCACCCCTCCCTTCCAGCAAAAAAGTGAAGGGTAAAGGAACCACAAGAAAATTAAGGTACTACAACAAAGACATTTCACCTTCTTCGTATCTTGAGAGCACTAAGTGGGTGCTGCTATGTACACATGTTGAGAGCACTAAGTAATAAAAAGATATTGCAGCTTTTTCCAAAAGAAAAGAATTGTTCCCTAGATTTGTAACAATGGCTATGTTTTCCTTTTCTGTACTATTTGCAAGGGGCTGGCTCGTCTATATCATCAAGTCAGCATTGGCAGTGGTTCAAACTTTTCTGTTTAGGAGCAAATACCACAGGCTTTTCTTCACAGATTAGGTTGAATAGCATGCTTCTATAGATTCGGCGCCAATCTCCGGTCAAATTATTATTAAACTCGAAGGAATCTAAAAGGAGGATTGATAGGCAATTAGTACTATGTTAGTTGGGAAGAGGATTATTTTTTAAATGACGGTCTTTACACTGCAATACCTTCGGTTGTTCTAGTTTCTAAAATCTTCGAGTAATCCACCATCCCATGAACAAGTCATTTCTTCTGGCAATTTTCGATAAAGATTATTCCTTAAATGACAGTCCTACACTGCAATAGCTCGGGTTGTTCTCTTTAATTCTAGAAATGAGTATATGTTTTGCTAGTTTCTAAAATCTTCGAGTAATCCGCCATCCCATGAACAAGTCAATCTTCATGTCTTGTTTCTAAATTCAGAAAGAAAATCCTGAATGCAACTTCTCACTGTTTGATTCAATTGAACCAAAAAAGAACAAAACTTTATGACACTTTAAAAAGATAAGATCATTCAAAGTAATCAACTTTGTCTTAATTCTCAACAATACCAAATTTAAAAAAAATTAAAAAAAAGGGCAGCTTTGAATTGTGATTAACAAATAGAAAAACACAATCAATCAACTTAAGACTTTTAATCCCAATTTAACTTTTCCAACAGTGACAAGATTCTTGTTACAAAACAATTATAGCCACAACTTAATATGTATAACAACAAGACATGAAATATGTAGCTACAAAAGAAAGAGAAGCAGACAATTAAACAAAATATGAACAGATTTGTGCTAACCTTGTACAGTTAATGAAGATCTCAGCAATGTGATTTAGAAATAAGAAACTGATTCAAAGTTGAACTTTTTTAATTGTGTATAGTTTGTGCTACAATTTGCTTTTTCTTGGAATATGTATGTATGGAGTTGGTTTGTAGTTGTCGTTGACGTCTCAGGTTGGTAAAGGGATGATACTGCTCTCCTATCACACCCCAATACCACTTCTTTGCTTTGCTTTATTTTTATCTCTGAAACACACCTCTTTTTACCAATTATTTTGTTTAATTTAATTGTCGAGGATCTGTCGGAAACAATTTCTTTATGTTAATAGTATAAGATATGTTTACATCTCATTCTAGTTATTGTTGTTGTTGAGTAAAATATGACTTTAGTTGGTTACAATTCCAATAAAAAGGTGGAGGTTTGACTCAATTTTTACTAAATCAAACTTCTTTTATTCCATCTAGTTAAACATATCATAATACTAATATGAATATAAATTAACGATGATGAGCTTTGAGTATAATTGAAACATCTAACTTTTGAGTGAATAACTATAAAATTGTGAAATTGGTGAATTGTTAATGAGAATTGTTAGTATGATAGAGTATTGGGTGATTAATGGGAATTTTTTTTTTTTGTTTTGGGATATAGTGAGTAAGAGAAGATGGTGCCACTAATTTTACAACTCACTCTTTACCAATGTGTTAATATAAATAATTATGTGTTAAAAATTGTCACGATCACAAATAGCTAGCTCACTCACTCAGTAGTGGTGTGTGACAGACATCTTACAGCTCATTGTTGTTGTAGTACCACATTATAACAGGGCCATTCTTAAAGTATGTGCATTCTGCACTAATAAATTCTTACCATCTACACACATTGTTTTTTTGTTATTATAAATGAAAAATGAAACAAGTTACTAGTAATACATAATAATACTCCATCACTCCTACTTTTATGGGACATATTTCTTTCTGTAGTTAGTTCCACAAAAAGATATATCAAATTTCAATTTAGAAACACTTCAATTTAAACATTCAATTTTTTTTATAACGAGAAGTTTTTAGGCACATAACTGATACATGTGTTAAAGATTACGAGTTTCAAAATAATTAGTCATACAGATGATATGATTTGTTTCACACCAATTATCTTTCTTAAACTCTCTATTCAGTAAAATTGATTCACATAAATTAAGCAAATGTAGTACTAAATTACTAATTCATTGCATCAACAACAATAATACACTCATTGTAATCTCACAAGTGGAGTATGAGGAGGGTGGGTGTAAACAGACCTTACCCCTACCTTGTGTAAGGTAAAGAAGTTGTTTCGGACAGACCTTCGGCTCAAGAAAAATGTTTCGTAAAACATGTTAAAATTTCAAGAGTAAAAGCTAAAACAAAAGATTCTGATGGAAAAAAAAATTATCGACAATAAAAATACTAATGTCAAAGAAAATAACAATAAAGGTAATAATAATTGAAGAATACAGTGATAGTAATAGATTAGCACAATAATACTTTTTTCCCCAGAAAATACAACATCTTACATGTTTGAATGTTTCCATGTCTAACTTGCGGACATTCAATCTTAGGACCACAAAATGGAAAGAATAGATAACAATTCAGCTGCTGTTTACCCAGAAAAAAATTAAGTTGCCGCGAATCGAACCCAGGTCTTTCGGGTGAGAGCCGAACATACAACGAACTTGTTGTTAAGGTTTCAAACCATCCCAACTTATTTTAACTTAATTTTCTAAGATTTAGTAGGTCAACCAATTAAAGTATTGTTTTGAGATTATTAAAATTACTTGTTATTGCTCAAATCCATAGAGGAAAATGAACTCCATACACTATACCTTTGATGTACAAAGGAAAAATAATTACATCTAACAATCTGCAACACGTGGAACAGATCTTAATTTCTAGCACTTTGCCTTGTTTCAGAAGCTAAAGGATGACGGTGAACTTGAACTGCAAGCTTTCAAACACTCCAAAAGGCTTAACATTCTGAGGAGAATAGGTCCTCATTGGACTCCAAATGGAGCAACTATGGAAACATTCTTGATGACAAGGTTTTTCCCTTGATACCAAAAGAGAGAGTGTCGTATTGAGCAGGCAACACATCCAAGGAGGTCCATGATTATCTCCTTGTTGTTCTTGATATTATAATCATCACTTCAATATCTCAAATTTCAATAAGTTTGAAACATTGTTTTTCTCAGAGTCTGAAAGGGCAAACTTGAGCAATTTGAAGCAGAACAGCAAAACAGAAAGTTAGTTGGACCTCATTGTTTGTGCTGGTCTGCACCGAGTTCAAAAAGGGATAGCACCTCTCCCAATCAGTAAAAGACAGTCTCCACTCAATTACAGCAGTTGCCGACAGTGAAACATTGCTAGTTCTGAGAACCATGTAAACTGTTAATTTCCCTGATCTCTGACATTGTGGAGGGCAAAGCTCATTCAATGAACTAGGCAAACTACTTTCTATCCCAAGCTGTGCTCGATCATACATCCTGAGTCCCTGATACACTATACAAGTCAAACAGCTTTACATGGTGTCCTACATAATTCACAGTTTAGCCAAATGAAATTGCTCACAGGAAATTTCTTCGATCCAAGATATTTCCGGACCAAGAGAGATAGAAAGAGATTAGGCAACTTGCACAAGCCACTTGACATTTTTGGCTATTACAGTTCCTAAGCCAATCTTGAAAGGGGAAATCTTAATTAGGCAATTAGCATATCCTCCAGGTAGATGCCTGCTCTTCTGACAAATGACATTGAGGATTCCCTAAGTAGTCTTAATCTTGGAAAGAAGACATGAAACACAAGAGAATCAAGAACAGGAGCTTTCTGCCGCCAACAGCACTTTAGTGAAGCTTCTAGCTTACTTGGAAACATCAGCAGATAAGCCAAATACTCTTACGCAGCCAGTGAAGCACGTTGATTGATTCCTGCATTCAGGCATACTACTTTCAGTTTCAGCAGACAAATTGCAGTACAGAACTCCTACGCTGCGCTCACTCTCTAATACCCAGCTTCACCAGGTTCCCCACTGCACAAATGATGCAGGGACATTATGAGTTCCCAAAACACCCAAGGTTCTAGAAATTTTTAGTAAAGAAGCACTCCCACAAAACCTGAATATCCATATGGTTGTATTGAACAATCAATCTATAAGCATCCTTTTTCTGCAAAAACCAAGGTAGAGGTCAATGATCACTGCAGAAGTAACTGCTCATTAAGGTCGCGGCTGACTTGAAGACTTTAAAGTAGCTGGAAACACCTAGTTTTTTGCGTTGCCATACTATCATGCATCCAATGAGTGGTGTTATATGCCATGAGAAGGTGATAAATGGTCACTAAACATGCAATGTACAGCAGAATCACTCTGTTGGGCCAGGAAAAATCCACCATGGACCAGGTTTCAACTAAAGCAGGAGCAATGTGTCTTCGAAATCTTTAAGAGCCTGAAAGGTTTAGCACAACAGTTAGTCTCAAAATAACCAGAAGCCTAAGCTTTAGCTCGATGAACATTAAAAGTGTCCTTCAAAATTGTAGAATGTGAAGAGAGGATGAGATTTTGGGAATGAACTACTTGATTTCTCTCTGAAGCCATTAGGCTTTATATAGTGCGTACAGATGTTCTAAACTAGAAAACAGAGCACAAATTACAGGAATACAATCTCTCTAATTGAATATAATTGACATAATTACAAAATATTCTTGACAAAGATTAAAACGAGAAACAAAATAAATGAAAGCTACAATAAGTGTTAATCATTAAGCAGGAAATGGGCCCAAGGACTGAGCAAATTTCTCGCACAGCAACGGTTCAAGCCCTTCCTCTAACGAATAAAAGTGTCTACAGTCTACACCATTCCTCCTCTAATAAAAGTTTCTCCTACAGCAGCACATCAACCCAACTCCTTTTGATAGGACTTCAACCCAACTCCTCTTATGCCTACATTCGTATTTACCTAGTTCCATGGCCAAGTGGCAGATTGGCAACACAGTTTGGAACTGAGAACTAACTTCTCCACATTAATTCCCCCACCCAACTTCAAAACAAAATTTTTACATTTTTCTTTGTGTACGTGGACGTGCCTGTGTTCCTTGAATATCATTTTTTTCTTTTTATATTATTTTAAAAGGACCTTGAACGTCATTGCTGGAAGGCATTTTAGATTGGAACTGTGAAAAGATGGAGACTTCATAGGAGTTCAAAACACAAACCGCATAAAGGTTACCGGTTTCATTATACTTTTATTCATGAAGAAGATGTATTTTCAGCCTTTTCAGTTCCAGTGAAGCATCAGACATGACAGGAAATAAGCGACCCTTAGGGATAAAACAAAGGGGAATATCAAGATCAAAATGAACGAAGAACCAATTCCATAACATTAACTTAACTATCCAAACTACACAAAAAGGTTAGACAGCGCTGGAACTATCCGAGGAGGTATACTACATCCTCAGAGGATTAGTCTATAAGTAAAATTGTCGCATTCCATTGCATCACCTGATAGCATTTGTGCTCAGTCAGTCCCATGCACCAGTCATCTGCTGCCTGGATAGATTTAATTACATTTCTGCTCAGCCATCTACTTCAATGAATTTAATTTCCAATGCACATTCCACATTGAAATGACACGTGAAACGGGAAAGGCTATTTGGTGATTCATCTATGATAACAGGTTGGCCAGTGCTAAAACTGAGGAACTGAGAAGAATAAGCATCCACTCTCCCAGCGTAATCTGATCTCCATCCCCACCTGGAGTTTCTTCCCTCTAATGATTTTTCCCCATTTTCCAATGAGGTTATAGTAGCTTGCTCGCCATCTTAACTTCATCAAATAGGGATCACCAGTGTCCTCATCTCGAGCATTAATATTCATCTGATGTTCATTTCTCAGCTGTTCCCGAGCTTGCTGTGACCAGTAAAACAGAATATGATCCTCAACTGCCTTGCCGGGCAAAGTAAGAAATGGATGATTGGTATCCACATCAGACAATGTAAGTGCCTTTTTAATAGGCCAATTATCCATCCCCGAGGCTGTGGCAACATACCGCTCCTGGGGAACTGAGAAGAACAAGCATTCATTTGCCCAGCGCAACCTGATCTCTTTCCCAACACCAAGTCCCTTCTGCCGAATTATTGTGCCCCATTTCCCAATAAGGTTATAGTAATTCCCCCTCCACTTCAATTTCATTATATAACCTTCACCAGTATCATAATCTCGGGCATTTACATTCACATGCTCCTCCGTTCTGAGTAGTTCCTGTTGCTGAGGTGTCCAATGCAGAAGAATATGATCCTCAACTAATCTGCGGGGCAGAGGGAGAAACGGATGATTAGTATCGACGTCAGAAAGCGTCAATACCTTCTTAATGGGCCAGTGGTCCTGCACCACTGGTGCTGCTACCATCCGAATTGGTGGAACTGCAACAATCTGCTGCTGTGGGACCGAGAAGTGTAAGCACCCATTCTCCCAACGTATTTTAATCTCTTGCCCAACATCGAGTCCTTTACCTCGTACAACTCTTCCCCACTTGCCAATAAGATTGTAATAGCTTCCCCGCCATTTCAACTTCATCACATACACCTCACCTGTATCATCATCTCGGGCATTAAAATCTACTTGGCCTTGGGCTCTCAAATGATCCTGTTGCTGCATTGTCATATGCAACACAATGTGGTTCTCCACTTGTTGCCGAGACAAAGTGAGGAATGGATGAGTGATATCCACATCAGACAATGTGAGAGCCTTCTTGATAGGCCAATGATCCTGCATTTGAGGTACAGCAGTATAGTACGATGCTCTTTTCATTCCTACAATGATAACCACATTACGGGGTTCGTAAATGTTATAAAACTATCAACGACGTTATCAAAGGCCTAAATTGTAGCAAGTTAATAATACCACTAAGATCCAACAACCACGAATCAATCAATTATGCCTCCATCCAAACACAGATTAAAGAATTTATCTTTATTAGACTACTTTTAAACCGGCAGCTCGCCTACCATACCCTTATTTGTTCGGGCTTGCACATTCAAAATTCAAAACCATTCTAGACTAAGATTCCAACATAGAGTAGGCCAACAACTAAAACATCTTGCACCATCACTTATCATATTTTAACATAGTAATAAGTTGGAGAAAATATGGATAAACATACAAGACATAGTAAACCCATAATAACTCTTAAAACAGAATGCAACATGAAAATGCTTCTCTTTCAGATAAGAAAGCTCACTGCTTTGACACCAAATCACATAGCAAAGCCTAGTACAACAACTACTACTATGATAGGCCTCAATTCCGAACTAGTTGGGTAAACTATTTAAACCCTCAATACCTGTTCCACTCCATTTGGACCTGTTTAATTCTAACACCAAAACCAAGTACTCAAATAATATGAATGCCAAAACAAGAAAATCAAGAAAGTCAACCATTGAATAGAGCATATGCATCATTAATCACTTCATATTGCATAAAGGCTTCAACTTTGATAATTTAACCCCACTAAGTTTAAACAAAAAGGGTCATAAAAGAAAGAAAAGAGCAAAAAAGTGAAATATGGGGTTCTTACTTGTTACAAGAAATGGCAGTATATTTCAAGAAAACTGAACCCCAGATCAAATTACAGCTTATGAGGGGAGAAAAGGGGTTAAGTGTATAAATAAGGGGAAAGTGAATCTTGAAAATAGGGAGATCACAAGGGTTTTGAGGGCCAACAAGATGAAAAATACATTTCTTAAGAAGGAAAAAGCATGTGAAGAGGGGTTTTAATTGGAGGGAAAATAGTGGTAACAATGCATAATTGTCATGTCTTCGCTTGTGTGTGTGTGTGTGTGTGTTTAAACAAGAAAGAATGATGATTGTGAATGGTGTGTGAATTGTGATGCTTTGTGTGAGAAGAAGAAACAACAAAAATAATATGATGAGAAATTGGGAGAACCAATTGGTGTGATTTGTTTCTCTTTTTTCTCACTTAATTTTCTTACCCAAAATAGGCTCCAATGCGACAAATTTTTTGAGCTTTTTAAGATGATTAGTGCACCCACAAACCTTCAATTTTTTCAAAGCAAAATGTGTGTTCAAATACCCCCTTCAATTTCTAAAAATTATTCAACTCAGAAAACATATTTTTCAAGTTTCAACCAAATTTATGTCCAAAAGCTAGCTCAGTCGAGTCGCTTATACTTTCTATTTTTTAACTATTATTATTGAGTCATTTCTTATCTATTAAAAAACCTTTCTATTTTTAAACTATTCTTGAGTCATCTCTTACCTATTATAGTACTTATGTTGTCTTAATTTATGTGACACTTTTCGATTTTCGAGAGTCAAATGAGTTTTTTTTTACTGATTTTTCATGTCATATATATACTTTTTATATAGTTTATGAATATAAATTTTATTTTAAAAAATTTAAATATTTTATGTCCAAATTCACGATTAGAATTAAGAATTTTGTATTCGGAAATATGATCGTATTGTATAAATTGAGATGGCGTTTGTCAATTGGAAATTTTTTAAAAATAGACAGCTCACTACCAAAATTTACAACCAGCAGACTTTTCTTACATGCATCGCACAGTCCCTAAATTAAAAATTTAAGTACTCCTTCAAAATAGAAAACCTAACTACCAATTCTCCCCCCCTCCCCTGCCACTGACTCGCCGACCGATGGCCCCTCCCCCTGCCGATGATGTCATTATTTTTTTTGTATTTCACTGAAGTTATATTATTGATTTTATCAATAATCATCGCTTTGGACAAGTTTATACACACAAATCTCCTCCAAATAAAATAAATTATATATAAATATACATAGATAAATATGCAGGTAAGGAGAGGAACACAAAAATATACACAAAATAACTGAAAATTTATATAAACATCCATAATACTGGAGAAAACTGAAAATGTAAACAGATTTATTCATTTGTACATATGCACTTATACCTTGTATAAACTTGAGGTGGACTGCTATTTCGCGTAAATATTATCATTTCGAGTAAGATTCGCAAATAGGGATCATTTTTTATAAGTTTTGTTGCTTGTCTTTTAGTGTAAAAATTCCTTTGTCATTTTTGGGCGCAACAGTAAAAATTTCGCCTACAGACTACTTTTGCCACTGGTATTTTGTTTGAAGCCACTTTTTTTTATTGATTTTACATGAAAGGCTACTTTTTGTAATTTCAATCTTTGTGGGTTGGGTTGAACTTCATGTCTAAGTTATGAAGTTCAAATCCAATCCGTAAGGGCTGAACTTTTAGGCATAAATACGTAAACTTCAATCCTTATGGGCTGTAGTTGTGGGCTGTAATTGAACTTCAACCCTTGTGGTGGACTGAAGTTGAACTTCAACCATTATGGCTGAACTTCCGTGAAGTTCAATCCACAAGGATTGAAATTCCAAAAAGTGGCATTTCAAGTAAAAACCACTAAAAAAATGGCCTAAAATTCAAGAGCACTAGAAAAAGTGGCTATTTGTGCACTTTTCCCTATAAAACAATGCGGTCTTTTGGAAAATAGCCCTAACAAACTTTTAATACATTACCAACTTGGCATGATAATGGCTCTTATAACACTAAGGGGTCGTTCGGTTTGGGGTATTAATATTTAATACCCGCACAAAACTCAGCGTTAACTTAGCGCAGCGTTCGGTTGGTTTTTGTGAAATTTTAATACCCGCATAAAATTAGTGCAACATTTGGTTGCGTTTTTGTATATTCCGCATTATTAATACCCGCATTATTAATACGGGAATCTATGTATTATTTTATGCGGGGTGGAAGGTGGTATTAATAATGTGGGTATTAATAATACAGGTATTAAAATTTAAAATGATAAAATTAACCCTCATAATAATAAGGATATTTTAAAATTTTATTTAAGAAGTAAATAAATATTTTAAATAATAATATTTTTTGTTAATTTGTGATATATCAGTGATTCAAAAAATAATTCATACATTATAATATATGCATGGATAATACCTACATTACTAAATCTCGCGCTAACTAATACCCGTATTATTAATACTCACATTATTAATACACACATCACTAATACCCACATTACTAATACCCGCATTAATAATTAATACCCACATTAAATAAGTGAGTAACCGAATGACCCCTAAGTTGCTAATATTTAAAGCGTAGCTCTAAATGTGGCTATTTTTCAAACAGACAATGCAATACCTACTTTTAGAATGAAAACACTGGATGTCCAACGTTCGATTTGAAATAATTTTAGAGGTTTTAGAACATGTCCAAGTCAAATGCTTCTCCCTCCCCTTCTTCAAACTTCAATTCATATTTTTCATAGACAAATCTTAGAACAAGAGCCGTTTTGCATCATATTTAAGGAATTCCTCTGTTCGGATCCAAAAAATAATGTCACTCGATCATTATCAAACTAACGGCAATCTTTTTATGTTTATATGGCTTAACTATCGACTTTTGAAATTGCATATATAAAATCTTTAAATGAAAAAAAGAAAAGAAACAGATTGATAGGAAAATTATTATATTCTTTTTTAAAACAGAATGAGTAATACTTATTGTATGATTCATGTAACAAATGACTAACCAAACAAATGGAAAGATGTTATCTGGCATCTCTCTCCGTTTACCAACCAAAAACATAAAATACTATGTACTTTGTATAATAAAACTTAGCAACATTATTTGACTCCAAAAATTTCTCATGTATAAAAAGAATCCTTAGAATAACAAGTTGAAGTACCACAGAAGTTTCTACATATATTGGAATATTTCAATTGGGAGATATAAAAGTTGACTGACCTTTCAAACTATCCTTTCTTTATTCCTCAAGTTCCAACACCAACTAAACATGCAGCCTATAAATCACCTGTCTTCCTTGCAGAAACAGATAAACAAAAGAAACCAAGAAACAAAGGAAAATGTCGACGAGCGAAGGAGTGAAAGGTGATATAGAAGAAGGACTCTTATATCCAGGCATTGGATATAGTGAAAATGAGTTACGTTGGGGTTTTATACGCAAAGTGTACTGTATTCTTGCCGCTCAGCTCCTTCTAACCACCGTCATCTCAGCCGTAACTGTCCTTTACACTCCCCTTAACAAACTCCTTAGTGGCAATAACGCCCTTATGATTGTCCTCTGTATCCTTCCTCTCATATGTAAGTCATCCTTTTTTTTTATCCTAACATCTGTGCTTATGTTTTCTCTCATGATCTTTTGCCTTTGATTAATTAAAGTCAATTACAGCACAGTATATGTTATTTTACTGTGATATGTGATATATATAATATCAGGGTGGATCTAGAATCCCGACTATGGGTTTGTGTTATCATATCCGTTTAATTTGTATAAATAATTTATTCAGAACGTACTAAGCAAGAAAAGTAATGGTCCCGAACTCATAAACAACCTTAGATCCGCCCATCAGCATAATATATGGATTTTTCGTAATTGCATTGTTGTAAATATCAAATCAAATACTCCTAATATATTCTTAGCAATAAGTGAGAATAAATGTAACTATATACATACAAGACATGCCTGAAAATTCATACCTCGCCAATTTTATGGCAAGATTGTTGAGCATGAGTAATGTGGCTTCATTTGCCATAAAGAAGGACAAAAGGAAAGATTATTTAGCAACAGCAGCTCCAGTATGGAGTCTGATTAGCTGAGAGTCGAGATAGAAGGATAACTTAGAGTTAAGGTAATTGTTTTGGTGATAAACAATGAGTATGACTTCTTTGGTATCTCTGCTGTTTAAGCATGTATTTGACTTCTTTTATTTTCCTTTCCCTTGCTAGAAGCTACACCACTAATAATTTGTTCCTCTGCAGTGCTGCTTCCCTTGTATATTTATCAGCAAAAGCACCCTTGGAATTTTGTTATCCTTGGCCTCTTCACTGCTACCTTGAGTTTAGGTGTTGGTGTAACCTGTGCTAATACAGATGGTTAGTAGTTTCTCTACTACATTAAAGTTTCTATGTTGGTCCTTTGTTTGGACTTCTTTAATTTCTACTTCAACCTCTTGAATATTTTGCTAACGCTTATGCGCTTGGAAATTACAGGAAAAATTGTGCTTCAAGCTTTAATCCTGACATCAGCTGTAGTTTCAGCTCTTACTTGTTACACATTTTGGGCTTCTAGGAGAGGCCAAGACTTCAGCTTTTTGGGTCCAATATTGGCTGCAACCCTCTTTGTATTTGTCTTGGTTGGCTTTATGCAGGTTGGTAACTCCCCCTCTGCTCCTAACCTCAGGCCTCAATCCAAATAGACGTTTTACATGTCATCATTTGTTTTATAGTGGCTCTAACCTATGATATTTTGCCTATTTGCAGATGTTCTTCCCTCTTGGATCTACAGCTTCTGCTATTTACAGCGCAATCGGTGCTATACTTTTCTGTTTCTATATTGTTTATGACACGAGTGTCCTGATTACGAAGTACACATATGATGAGTACATCTGGGCATCAGTCAATCTTTACCTAGACATTCTGAACTTGTTCTTGTACATCCTACAGATACTGAGCAAGAAAGACAACTAGGTGCACCTAATACATGTTTGAAACAATTTTGTGAATGATTCTTTTGTATTTCCATGAATATGGAGGAAAAAGCTATGTTTATAGATGTTGTGCATCTGGCTACTCACATTCTCTGTATAAATGGTTCTTCCATATTCGTATTTTGGTTTTAGTGAATAAAGTATCACTGATGTAATTGTTATTGAGTTTGAGAAAATGTATGGTTTTTCTTGCCAGCCTCAGACAGTTTGAAACTGAACTAATTCTTTTAAACTCAAATACAAGTATCTGTTCACAACTTCACATACTGATAAAAAAGAATCCACTTCAGATGTGCTGGAAGACATTGCTTCCAGAATCCTGAGCTACCAAAGAGTTGCGAGAGCTGAATGCCAAATATTCAGCTTGATGATGAGTGTCTTTCGTACTGAAGTTATTTTCTATGAAAATACTTCCTTTGGAAAATATTTTCCAGTAAAATGCTTTCAATGTGTTGTTGGTTTGAGTAGAAAATATTTTCTGAAAAGACTATATAGTACACTAAAGATTAATAATGATATTAGCAAATAGGAGATGCTATATATGACAATAAGATTTTTTAAGTACTAAAGATTAATAAGAATGCCTTGAAGCAAGGAATATAAAGTTTAAAGTCTAGTTACTTGTAAGGAAAATGACTTCCTCCCACAATGATGGAATTCATTTTCTCCCAATTGATAGAAATGTTATCCTTTTCTATGATCCAAACATGAGAAAATGTCTTCTTCATGTAAAATATTTTCTTGATAAGTAACTTCTCTCATACCAAACATACACGTAGTGTGATACATCTAGACAGACAATCAAGACTTCATATTGAAGAGAGAGGACTATTAAACTTGGATAAGGCTAAAATTAACCATATAAATGGAGGGATTAGTCCTTGGAGCCTGGAGGGGAGCCATTTAGCCTATATTTTAGAGACTGATATTTGTTGCACCACTAGAAGTTAAAGATTTGTCAACAACGTAACGATCTATGAGAAAATAAGAACAGAAAATTTCAAACTTATGGGTTCATAATTTTAAATATGTTGAATCTTTAATGGTTTTCACACACATTTGTTGATTTTAAAAAGTTATAGGTCTAGTTTCTTCTATTGAACCTATATTTTATCCGCCTATATTGGTGATAGTTGTTAGACACAACATTTTTGTCGTGATTCTTCAAATGTATGAAGGATGCCAGTTCTTGAATGTTTCAGAGTATTCAAACAGGAATATTATTGTGTGTACTTCATTTTATTGTATATGCTCAAGTGGAAGTGGAACTAATTGTTTTCGTAAAAGAAAGAGATACAGATCATTTCTTCCTCTAGCTAACTGGAAAGAGATATGGAGTGAGCTAAGCTTCTATTAAGGACTATAAATAAATCAAAACTTCTTTGTTTCGTTTGATTCACAAGTTGCAACCATATAACAGCAGCCAGAGAGAGGTCTTTCAAGAATGGTGTCCTTATTAAAATAACAAAAAGAAAAGTTTTCCCTAAGGACCTTAAATTAAGAACTACTACTACTTGTTTCATTTGACTTGCTATAAGCAGCCAGAGAGAGGTCAATAATGGTTTTGTCAATTAAATATATGACACTGGAGTCTTTATTTTTTATGGTTGTTGTGTGTAAACAAATTCCACCAACTATGTAGACTTTTTATGGTGATATAAGAAAACCTTAAATTAAGCATTACGGGAACAACTAAACAAACAGGCTTATATATAAGTCACCTATCGCTATCTTCCATGCACAAAGAAAGAACAAACAAACAAGCAAAGAAAAGAAAATGTCGACGAGCGATGGAGTGAAAGGTGATGTAGAGGAAGGACTCCTACATCCAGGCATTGGATATACAGAAAATCAGCTACGATGGGGTTTCATTCGCAAAGTCTACGGTATCCTGGCTACTCAGGTCCTCCTAACCACCCTCATCTCTGCCATCACAGTCTTTTACACTCCCATTAACAACCTTCTCCTGGGCAATACCGTCCTCCTCATTGTCCTCTGTGTCACTCCTCTCATAGGTATATGTTGATCCTTTTATCGTAATGAGTATGACTCTATTTGGTATCTCTGCAGTTTAAACGTGTACTAATAATTTGTTCCTGTGCAGTGTTGTTGCCCTTGTATTTCACTAGGCAAAAGCATCCGTGGAATTTTGTTTTCCTTGGCCTCTTCACACTTTCCTTGAGTTTCGCTCTCGGTATAGCCTGTGCTAATACAAATGGTGCGTACTAACTTTATCTACTAAACTTTCTATGTTGATCCTTTGTTTTGATTTCTTGGCTAATTTGCTAATGCTTATGCACTTGGACATTACAGGAAAAGTTGTGCTTGGAGCTTTGATCTTGACATCAGCTGTAGTTGCAGCTCTTACTGGTTACACATTTTGGGCTTCTAAGAAAGGCCAAGACTTCAGTTTTTTGGGTCCAATACTGTTAGCTAGTGTGTCTGTACTTGTCTTGGGTTGCATTATACAGGTTGGTAACTTTCTCTCTGCTCCTCACCTCAATCAAGAAGATAAAACTTTTACATTTCCTATTTCTTTTGTAGCTCTGACCTCTGATGCTTTGCCTATTCGCAGATATTCGTCCCTCTTGGATCTATATTTTCCATTATTTACAGTGCAATCAGTGCTATAATATTCTGTTGCTATATTGTATATGACACAAGCAAACTAATTAGGAGGTTCAAATATGATGAGTACATTTGGGCATCAGTCTCTCTTTACCTGGACATTCTAAACCTGTTCATGGACATTCTACAGTTGCTGAGGCTGAGAAACAGCTAGGTGTATTGAGGCGTAATTCTTGTCGTTGTTATTGTTGTAGTATTCATTTGTATTACCATGAAATAGAGGGAAAAAACTGTGAGATAGGTATTGTACCTCTCTCAACTCGCATACTCTTGTGTATATCGTGTTTTCGTATTCGTGCATTGATCTTGTCAATGATAGTAAGGCAGAATGTATAGAATGATGTCTCATTGATGTAACTATAATTGACTCTGAGATGATGTACAGGTTTTCTTGCCAGCCTCAGAGAGAGTTTTAGGAGAGCTGCATGCCAAAATTTCACCTAATTTTATCACTTAACCACGATAAGTTAATATAATTTGGTGTAAAGGTAAAACAAAAATTTCCGAATGATAATAAACTCAGTTCTTATAAAGAAAATTTAGGCACCCAGTGGACATTTTCAGTGCAGCAAGCTAAGAGTTTCAGATCTGGTTTATAATGGCTAAGGTTCATGATGTTGTACTCTATGTTTTTGATTAATTAAAGCAATTTGTTTCCTCTGGATAAAAATACCACGGTAAATTCTACTTTTGCTAGTAGCTAGGTAGAGTTAGGAGTAGTTTGTTGCAATCTAGAAGAATTAAAGGATTCATCTAGTTGACCCATTGCAAATATCTTTTATTTAGCAATTAGCTCTGAAATTTTTTAGACTATAATTAGGAACTGATATCCATAAGTGAAACTTCTATGAGCAAAAAATCTTTTGTTTAGCAGTTATCTGAAAATTGTACGCTGTATAACTAGGAACTCGTATTTATTGCACTACCAGTAGCTAAGAGACTGAAAAGAAGAAAAAAAAAAAACAATGAAAATCACCAGGAACTCACGACCACAGTGGGAGTCGAACCCACGACCTTCTGATCCGAAGTCAGACGCGCTAATCCACTGCGCTATGCGGTCCTCCATTCATATTTCTAAAATATTTTACTAACATCCAAATACTGCTTTTGAACCATAGACACACCTTCTGTTTTACGATGATCCCCTCCTTCTATCTACTCTATCCGTCCGGTGTAAGTATATATGGCTATAAATATCTCATTAAGGATATAATACGAAGTTTCTAGTCTTATTATTTTTAAATATAGGGGAGTATTTTATTTTCTTTGCGGATCTGTTTTTTCCTCGCTTATTTACATTGACATTTGCTTCTTCTTACACATAAGGGGAACTTTAGCTATAAGGAATTTGATAACAAATTGTTTAGAAACACTTCAATGGAAAACCACTTCCTAATCAGCTAGTAATATAAACAAGTCCTTACTTCAGAATTGAACCTCATCGAGCAAAATGCAAGTAACCCTTTCGACCATTTCAAATGATTATATTTCGGAAGACCAACGCAGCTTGCGAGTTTTCCACAAGAAATTGCTACAACTTCGACATATAGATCATCGTAATCTATCTATAATTGCAAAGAGCAAGGAACGGATTGTCTCTTTACTTCTAGTCTTGAGAAAATGAAAGATGCACACGCATAAAACACACATTTTATCATCCCAATTAATCATAATGATAATAGTCATTCGCTGCTTGTTCTTTTATTGCCAACTTCAGAGCAAAAGATATTCCACCTATCTGCTATTCGTAGAGTACTCTGTCATCAGTCTGAGCTCAAAAGATATATAATAGGAGTAAAGATTTCGGAAAGATTTGAAACTCAAGCATTATAAACCAGTTCCCTCTATCTTACACAAAAAGATATAGATAATGCTTGTTTACTCCTACTCTCCATGGAAAGGACAAAATCTATCATTCACAAAGCATCATTCCCACAAGGAATTAAAGACATTAGAAAACTATCTACCACATCAATTCTTCGGCCAAAGTTTCTTGGTGATTAGGAACAAGCATAGAGCCGCATGATCATTGCTCAATCAACAGCCCAATTATTCAGATCATAACACCTTCTTTAACTAGTCAAAAGCTTATCAACTGCTCCTTACAATCATTTGTCAGCACGCTATTGCAAGAGTACTCCAAACACTTTCAGTATCTTCCCTGCACATAATAACAGGAACTGATCATTGAACAAGTAGAGAGATAGAGAGAGGTTGAATCAAACTTTCTTTTATTATCAGGTTGCTGCTCCATCTTCCTTTCTTCTTTTTTTTTTTTTTGGGGGGGGGGGGGGGGGGGGTTGATGTATTACTCGCTTGATTCTACTTCTCAGCAACATTGAAATTCTTTTCACCAAGTTATCATAATTTTCATAGAAAAGAGGGTTAAATAGTCTATGAATATTTTCCAAATATTTATAATCTGTACTTTATCTATTTTTTCCAACTTAAATTTGATGAAGATCGTGAAGTTCCTATCATTTCCAAGGTAATTCTGATGAAAATCATGTAACCACCCCCACCCCCCTTTTCTCCCCGATGAAATACTCATATATAGCATTCTTGTGCCAGATGTTTTAATCCTAGAAATTAGCTTCATCTTCATATCACAGGAAAAAAAAACGTAAAGGTTCAACTAAAGATATCCATAGATTCAGTTGGTAATCCTGATTTCCTGAAGCAGTTAGGGGCAAGACAAAACTCCTAGTCCATGCTGGAAAGCAGAAACCTTCGAAGCGTGGAGAAGGTGATTACCTTGTGAGGTTTACACCTCAAGCATCCGGGCATGTGCACCAAATGCCTAACAAACGGTGCACAGCCAACAATTTTCATTCAAATGGTTAATATTACAAATAGAAACCAGTATATAGTTTTTCGATTCAGGGATTTAGTTCTTCCAGATCAACCTAAAACAAACTGTTATTAACACATTTTTTTAAACTTAAATACATTTTGAACTTGACATACATTTCAATTTTTCATAATTTTAAACACATCATATTATATCATTCAAGAAAAATCAGCAAAGTAATGCGTAAAAGAGGGGAGGGAAGCAGCTTACTTGGCCCGTTCCCACTGTAGCTGCATAGCTCCTCTGTTCTCCTCCTTGCATGTTTCCCCTCTGCTCCATCTGTGAGTAACTCTGATCTTCTCCCTGGCCGGGATTGTTATTCCCAAAAGTGGGGCCAGTACCCTGCACTTGACCTCCAATGGGTCCTTGTCCATAATGTCCGCCATGTGACGGGCCATAATGTTGATTATCTCCTCTGAAGCCTCCAATGGGTCCTTGTCCATAACCTCTCTGGTCTCCTTGAGGGAAATAATTCCCTTGCTCTCTCTGATTGTTATTTACCTGATATGGAGGTCTTGAATCTTGTCTGTCACCGGGAGAATTATCCCATCCAGGCGGGCTGCTACCCGGAGGTGTAGCACCCCTACGATCCCCAGCTCCTTGAGCCCCATAACTCTGTTGAGGTGAAAAAGCTCGCTGAGGGCCATTATTCCATTGAGAAGGAACATTCTGAGGTGCACCATAACTCTGCTGAGGCAGAGAGTTCTGTGGTCGCCCATAATTCTGCTCTGGAGGAGGAGTCTGTGGTGGGCTGTACTGTGGTGAAGGATACTGTGGTGAACCATAATTCGCCTGGGATGGAGGATACCTTGGTTGGCCATAATTCTGCTGGGCTGGAGGCCCCTGTGGTGCACCATAGTTCTGCTGGGCTGGAGGCCCCTGTGGTGCACCATAGTTCTGCTGAGGTGGAAGAACCTGTGGTGCTCCATGACTCTGCTGGGGTGGAGGCCCCTGTGGTGCACCATAGTTCTGCTGAGGTGGAAGAACCTGCGGTGCTCCATGACTCTGCTGGGGTGGAGGACCCTGGGGAGCACCATAATTCTGTTGTCGTGGAGGATTCTGTGGTGGGCCATAATTCTGCTGTGGTGGCCCGTAATTGCCTTGAAACTGTGGGTTTCTTCGAGGCCTGTTATGCCTTTGAAACTGTGGAGGAGGTGGTCTCTCGATGATTTCCCCATTGATATACTTGTCACCTGATGTTAACAGCACAGATGCAAACACGAAAACAGAATAAGATGCGAGATAATTACTTACAGCGCATAGTCATAGTTTTGAAATGGCTATTTTAAAATAACATTCAAACCTCCATATTCCTTGTTCACTGGATCAATATAGGAATCAGGCAGTACAAACACAACTCCAGGCAGGCCTGATTGCAGAGAAAAACCTCTATATTAAAACCAACAATTATCATTGATCACAAGAAAAATGCAACAAAATATACACCCACCTTCAAACTTCTTCGATGTTTCCTCTGAACACAAGACCTGGAAACCCCTGTAAGTTGTTGTGCTTAAGGCATATATCTTCTTCTTAGCCTCTTCCACACTGCAATTAGTTAAACAATACAAAAACCACAGAGCAACAATCCTTAGGTTAACAATAGATAGTTTGCTTCAGATTAATATCACAAACATTAACCAAATACTACAAAAAAGCAATTAGGTTGCAAAGAAAAAAAAAAACTAGATAGGATAAACAAACCAACGATAAGTTATTCCTGGAGTAGACGTAACAACTCAAACCAATGAGTGACCCACAGGATGGCAAAAGAAAAGATGCACCTGCCTAACACAGTACTTCAGGGAAGATTAGAAAAGGTCCAACAAGTGGACAGAGAATCTATCAGATCATACCCTTATCCAGGATAAGCTGATAACTCACAGCTTCCAATATAATTGCATACAATTTATGATTTGGTTTAATACTCTTTCTACTTCCTTAAAGGCTGCATACTAAAAACTGATTGCAGAAGAACTCACAACATAATCAGCATGATCATCATTATTTTGTCATATACAATCACTTTAAACTTTGAAGCCAATCTGATTTAACTAAACAGATTTCTGAACTCACCAAAGCATCTCATAGATACATCATCAAATCATTGCAGCTCCTTAATCATTAAAACAACCTTAAGCATGAAGATATCAAGACTTGCAGAAATCAATAACATGCTCTAGCTTATCAAAGCATCTTACAACTACATCATCCGATAATCGCATCTCCTTAACCAATATCTCAATCTCAGGCATGTAAAAATAAGAGAACAGACGTTGCAAAAAATGAATTTCACGAGAGAGAGTACAGGACTTTTGGAAAAGACAGAAGACATGACTTCCCAAAATCAAAAATGAAACTCAAGCATGAACACCATTAATAAAGCAAATATAAACAGAGGCCAGTTTCTTTTACCTCACTCACACTTCCTCCATTTAAAAGAGTACATGATACCATTACTACTATACTACTTCTTCCCTTAATTCAATCTTATCTACATTCTTAAATACTTCTAATTAACAAAATTGTGACTTCAAACAATTTTTTTCTAGTTTCTGATCATATACGTATTCTTTTAGAAATATTTTAAGTTATATACACTGCTTACACTATCAATTCATCCTAAGAATACCTAATAGCAACAACAACACAAAGTGTGATTCCCCTACCTGGTGTGAGTAGAGAGGCTGTTTTAAAAAGTGAGATTTGTAATCACAGGCAGACCCAGGTTTTGAAGCTTGTGGGGGGGGGGGAGGCGGGGGGGTCAAGATTTTAGTCCTTTTTAAGTTACGGGATTCTAAATTAATAATTTGTACTATATATTAACAAACATTTTAAGCCAAATACATGGTTTGAACCAACATGCTAGCTCCACTCCTGTTCGTAATCTCAAAAATAAGACAGGTTATCTACTGCAATCGTTAAGGTGACCTAAAATTCTTTACACTAATCGAGTATATAACTTAACCGAATAGACATCCGAAAAGAGACAAAAAATAGCACATTTCTAAATTAGGAAAGATAGGCTAAACATATACTCCTAAAAGATTAATAATTAGCAACAGAAATGACCTTCCGAAGACTTTAGCAGCGGTTTGAACATAAGTATCAATCATTTCTTCCCTAGTAAGCTGAGTATCTTTAGGAAAATCAATAACGATAAGCCAATGTTCATAATCACATCCTTCGAAAAGGATCGTATCGGGTCCGATTTCATCATCAGCCGGGTTCCGGTCAAATGATCGAGACCTTGAGGAAAGTGAAATTGTAGATGACCTAAATAACCTCAACTGGTTTAGAATATCGAAACGTTGAAGATTATAAGAAGAGTTGTTTTGGGGAGAAATTAGTGATGGAATTGTAGAGATTATTGCATTTGGTTGATGAAATGTTTGGGTTAAAATGGAAGATGAGACAGTGAGAGCTCGCCGGAGCCGGAGTGAATACAGCGCCATCGCACGGTGGTTGACGGAGGAGGAGGAGAGTATGGAGAGTTTTGAACTAGGGTTTAGGGTTTTAGAATGGGGCAGAATATAGAAAATGGGGATGAGAAGGGTATAATTGTCATTTGAAGGATTTTGTGGAGTTGGTCACTGAACTCTGAGTTATTTGTATTTTTGCACCCCAATGTGTGCATCCGTTTCATTTTGCACCTTATTTTGCAACAAATTAGTTAATGAGTGATTCTCTAAGTAGTTTGTAAGACCAATATTTTAAAATTACAAAAAATGATATGTAAATAGATTATCATCTAATGTGATATTTAATAAACAGGAATACGTAGTATTTAAATTCATAAATGATACTCTAATTTATGATTTATAATTTATAATAATTTGGTATAACAACTCTAAAATTAAATTTCTGAATGGTATATGCCTAACAAATATATATAAAAGTAATTTAAACAAAAAAGAACTTAAAAATTATAAAATTTTGATTAAAGAATTTTATTGGTATTCTCGTAATAATGATAATAATTAGAGCAATTATTCATTGATACTCCCTTCGTTTCAATGTATGTGACAGCATTTCCTTATTCGTCTGTTCTAAAAAGAATGACAACATTCTAAATTTGGTAACAATTTAACTTCAAAATTACAGTTTTTGCCATTACTGAAATAATTTACAACCACACAAACATCTTTATCTTATTTTACACCGCAAGTTTCAAAAGTCTTCCTTTATTTCTTAAACTTTGTGTCGAGTCAAACTATGACACATAAAAAAGAACGGAAGGAGTACTAAATTGTAACAAAGGGAGTTACATTTAGTCGGAGATTTACATAACTATCATTATATCAGGTTGAAGAACAGTTCTCTTACTACTTAAAAATATTTATTTTTTTATCAAAAGTTTGGTCAAACACCATCATTATCTAAACACGCTACTAATCTCATGCTCGGCCTAGCCGCATATGTATAAAGTAGGACATTATTATGCAAGGCTGAAATCACTAGTTAGCATAACAATCAGTACAATTTATCTTCAGTTCATTACAATACCTCTAAGTCTTTTCTAAATCTTTATTTACAATAAGCTTGCTTGCAACTTAACGTAGATGTCCTTCTAGACTAATGCTAGGCCATTATTAGATCCTTTCTTACAAAAAAGTTCATCAAGTGGCTATCTTGACTAGAACATCTACAGACAGTAAGCCTAGTAATTCATAGTCGAAGAGATCGTCTGTCATTTGGAAATTATTCGTTAGTCGTCTACCAAGATTTTTCAGCTAAGAGTATCGGTTTTATGTGCGAGTATATTTTTACTTTTCAGATGACGTATTAAGCTATGTGATTCTCTGGTTAAGACGTTCTATTTATTGTGTTTGTTAATTTTCTTGAAAGTTAAGACCTAAGCAATGAAGATAGTCTCCTTCTTCACCCTTTAAATTTTTTTAAAAAATTGGGTTTTATACGACTATATACCGTGTACGCATGTTATCTGTATTGCTGCTTGTGCCTGTTTTTTATATGGAAATTCTATTTACTAGTGGTAAGACTACACCTTTCAAATTTAACAAAAGAAACAAAATTCAGCAACTGAGATTAATCTAGTATAATGGATCTATGTAGCTGAATATGCGTTAATTTTTTGCCTAGGATCCTTCACTTTCTTTATTTATAATTATGATAAGAATTCAAGCATGAGAGCCATCTGTCCTGCACGAGGAAACTGAAGTCAGTATTGAACTGAACTACTCGATTGATTGATTCTAAGGAGGGTAACATGCATCTGTATCAATAGCTCCTTGATAGATTGACTCTAAGGTGGATAATATGAATCTGTATCAATGACTCAATATCAAGACTACCCTCTATTCTCACCAATAAGTGGTAATACTTATCCAGGAACACCTTATCACAAAACCAAATCTCATTTCAATCCTGAACTTTAATAAAACTAAGACATAATCAGCTCATAACATGAATATGAGGAGACAAGTTGGCTATACTTGAATATGAATACCTCATCATCTTCTCAAAACAGGAATAAGCAAGACAGATCTAAAGCAAGTTCAACTATTCAACTGAATCCATTGTTTTAACACAATCCATAACTACATATAAAAAGTTTATGCTTGTGTGCATGTATTAGATTTATTCTGAACTCAATGACGATGAACTCTAGATTGGGCTCCAAATACGGAGGGTAGGCTGGGTTTTTGAAGCAAGGAGCATAAAAGACGGTAAATGTAAGCAAATTGACAACTTGAAGAGCTACATAACATAATCTATGATAACAAGGCAAAGTAAAACAAGAAGAATAAAAGTTGCATATCAAAAAGAGTCACTCATCATTCAGATATTACATTACATAACAGGAGTAATGTCCCTTAGGTTATTACGGGAGAACAAATAAACAAGTGTTTGTTGGACCAAGTTGAGCTTAAGCAGTGAGCTCTTCCTCCTTGTGGGTCTCAATGGTAACATCAGACTTTGGGTAAGCAACACAAGTTAGCACCCATCCTTCAGCAATTTGGTCATCATCAAGGAAGTTTCCATCAGATTGATCAACAGTCCCTCCCACAACTTTACCAGCACAAGATGAGCACGAACCAGCCCTGCAAGAGTAAGGTAGATCATGTCCTAATTCTTCAGCATGGTCAAGAATGTAAACATCATCTGGACAATCAAATTCAACTGGTCCATCTGGTGTAACAAGCTTCACTTTGTATGAAGCCATGCAAGTAACTCTGCCTCTGTTTCCAGATTTAAGCCCAAACAAAGCTTGCCCAACATTTGGAATGGCCTTAAGGCTAACAACTGGTTTCCTTGGGAGGAAGGAAGTGCTAACCATGGTACCTGAGATACTGGCCATTTTCAAAGTTGAAGAATTTTTTTGGTTTCTGTTTGGGCTGCTCTCACTTCAGTAATGAGGAAATAAGAAGGATGGCTTGTGGAAATAGTGTGGTAAGGAGGTTTATCTTCCACGTGTCAACATGGCATAGCTCAGTTTATCGTTTTATCAACATAGCAGATTCACCAGTTATTGTGTGAATGTCATTGCCACTCAAAATGAAGGTTCAATTGTATCCTTTCGTTTCTTACACACACTTGTGGGTTAAATTTTGTCCTATCTCTTCTTCTGCCAACCACAATTTTAAAAAGAATATATACTGCATGAAAGACCATAACGTCAGTTGGAAAGTTCCCGTTCTAAACTAGTTGCCAAAGGGCACGTTGTTTGCTTATGGTGAGTAATACAACTACCAATGTAGGTCTTTATCCACATTTTCACTCTTGTTTCGCCATAGTAATCAAAATCAAGATTGTTACAGAAGTTCAAATTTTTGTTTATACACATGTTTTATCTATTCTAAAACTAAGGATGATTTAGAACAGAACTTTAATATATTTTTGCCGGAATGTTTTAAATTTCAAAATTGATTAATAAATTCTTCCAAGAAATTGTGTACATCTTTGATGCACGTCCCATCTTACCCTATCAAAGGCAGAAATGTAAATGGAAGTGAACAGCAGAGGAAACAACAAATTTACCAAGCCAACTACTGGAAAAATGGCAAATGGCAATTTGAAAAGCTAATTCCGAAACAAGAAATCAGTTGGACAACATATCCTCCAAAGTTTTGGTTCCTGAAGTTTTTTAATGTCCGGAAATCGGAACCAATTGGAGATAAGGGTCATTTTAAAATTGCGTCTCTGCTTTAAATGATAGTACAATATAGGACTCATGTTGCACTAAAACTGACCTGGGCCTCATTCCTACTTGCATGAGAATAAGCACTGCTTTTAGAGCATCCGCAGCATGTAAATGGAGATACATAACTCTGAAACCCTAACCGATCTAAGCTCAAATAGTCTCTTCATTCTAATTTTACAGATTTAAAAAAAAAAAAAAAAGATTTCTTTTACAGCAAAGAACAGAAAAAATTATCAGGGCTCCCCAGAATCCTGGCAGAGGTACCTCTATGGGCTCCCAGAATCCTGACAGAGGTACCTCCATGATTAAACATAATAAACCCCAAAAGATACATGGTTTGAGGCTTTTGTAGACCTTACTGCCAGTGATCACGCGAATGAGGAGCAGTGTCAATCCTAATCTCTTCAGAGGACAAATTAATCACACTTGATGTTTCTATAAATCCTCCTCACGAACAGTCTAGAGCCCAAAAACCCAACAGCACCTGGACATCAATGACAAAAAAAGACATGATTGATCAAACAGAACATAAAACAAAATGACAAACAGCAACATTTCATAGAGAAATTTATCAACGTATGCACCCTACTCCAGCTAACGAGATATGAACATCATAGCAAAATTAGCGAGAGGATTATCACTAAAGGGATAACCTCTATTAGTGAAAAGAAAATCATACTTGGACACAACGGAAGGAAGTAGCCTTAAATAACTGCTAATTTTTATACTCACCACAGAGAATTCCCAAGCCAAGACAAAACATTAGAGTGTATCCAAAGTAGAAGCTGGTCTGGAAGAACCCTGACATCTTAGTCTTCACATAGTAATAATATACCGAGTACAAGTAGACATAGACAGCAGTGGAGGCAGCTGAAAAAAATGAAGTCCACTGCCAATGATAATTTTCAGCATTTAGCAGGAAATATGTTCCCACAATGGTCACACACACAGTGACAATAATAAGAATCAGGAAGACCAAAAGCATAAATCCATAAACATAGTACACCTGCAAAAAGAATGACAAAAAAGTTAGCAAAGAGTAACATTTGCCAAGTCCAGCAGCCTTAAATTTCAAGGTTGAGAAGAAATTCAGTATGTCAACTGACAGAAGGCATTATTACTTCACGTACTCTTGGTCACTTAAAAAAGAAAGTGGGATACGAAATGCCCACAAGAAATAATTTTTATGAATCATGACAAATCATGGAGAGCATGGCATTTTTTTCTTTCCCAAAATATAATTCCATTTAGAGTAGTTGGTTGAAGCCTTTCAAGACCACATCTCACAACATAAAGAGTGCAAAAATTGCAAGCCTGCCTTCTTTTCTCTAGAACATGAGGAAGTTGAATTGAGTTGAAGTAGGAGCATCCAGTGAAGGACTAAATAGCAAAGTGATAGGAGCAAGAAACAAGGCCAATTCTTCTTATATGCCAACAAAAACTGGAAACCTAAAGGGATGTATACTGGAATACTCGCCTCTCCCCGTCCTACAAAATTACTCTTTATAGCAATGGAAAGAATGCTCTGGCCATTAACAATGCAAACTCATCCAGTTCAATGATCAAATTTTCTACTACAATTTAAGTATTAAAGCAGCATACTCGCTTCCTTGGTACTAGCATCTCAAATAGATTCACTTTGGACATAAACAAAACATATCTAGGAATCAGTCAACCCCAAATCCTATCTAAGCAAGAGGTCCCAAGACAATAAAACTATTCTGACAGTTGGCCCATCATTGTAACTCAAATTTTGAGTTTCTCACATTCAAACCAATTTGCAAGTTGCAACATCGTCCAATCAATGAAGGATTGAATTCAAAAAAATTACCTGTACGCCTATTGGCATTCATTTGTAATTGAAATCAATTATGGAGTAGTATGCACAAGAATCCAGAGAGTTGTGATTTACCTTGTAATTCCAGAATGATGTGAAGACAAAATACATCTCAATAAAGATGCTGCCAAATGGTAGCAATCCTCCCATCAAGGAGATAATTGACGGTGTCAGGTACCACTTCTTCTCAGGAATGGGGCGAGGAATGGTCTTGACACGGCATGGATTGTTTGGAGCACCACTCCAGTTTCTTCCAACAACAGTACCAAGCAGAGCCAGGGGGAAGGAAATGAATGCCCAGATGACAAAGACAACTACCATTGTGCCAAAGGGAATGGCTGCTAGAGACCCATAAAATATGGCAATTGTGTTTAGAATGAAACCAATCCCAAAGCACAAAAATGGAAAAAGTGATGCCGTGAGAATCATTGATTTGATCCAGCTTTTCCCTGCAAGGAGAGAAACAACATGCCTTTAACTTGTCCCGGAGTAAACCAACTAATACAAAGAAATAAAAATTAAGCACCCAGACAGTGGTTCTATCCCAAAACAAAAGGGCCACTCAATTGCACTCACAAGCAAAATGTCCAAATGTAAACAGCAATAAAAAGGAAGGCACATATCCATTCCTCTTAGACTTTCTTTATTAGTTAGAAGAACCAAAGGGACCAAGCAATGTAAATAGGCCTGACTGCAGATAAGTGCCTTATATGCACAGATCCAGATAAGACAGATAAGTAACTTTTTCTTTTTTGATAAGACAGATAAGCAACTTAAATGGACAGATTTAGAAAAGAGAGAGCACCTACCACCATTTCGTGAGTACATTCCACCACTGACATAGCCCGAAAAGAATGATGTAAATGCATAACATACGATGAAAGTCGTGACAATAGCTCCTCTCCTGCAAATACAATACACAAATACAATATAAGCTAACAGTTCTAACAACATCGCATGTCATAAAGTTGTTAAAACAAATATTAACTGGAGAATATAACCATATGAACCTACAAAAATGCAAAACCATCGGAAGAGAGAGAGAGTAGAATTAATAGCAGAGAGCAAAGGTATAGCCTACAACCTCTATTCACGAAATGAATTACCACTACGATCTCCCTCTAAACCTTTTTTTTATAAGTATGATCTCCCTCTAAACTTCACCACGAAATAACTACTTCTCAAAGGCAATATCAAGTATTTTTTTTTTTTTTTTTTTTTTTTTTGATGAAGTAAGGTATTTTATATATTGGCATCAAGTAGATGCATAGTTCGGTGATATCAAGTAATCCAACATACCCAATATATAACGACCCAACAATTGCCAACAAAATGACAAGGAGAACAAGCAACGCCAGCTGTGCCCCAGTACCAACAAGAGCAGAAAGCAACACAAGATTACGAGGAGACCGGAATACATCCCCATGTATAAGTTTCCAACCAGACTCTTCATTAACATCTCTTTCCTGAAACAGAAAAATAACTGTTGAAGAAAATAAGCCTTCTAAGGCTTACACAGTTTCTCAAGCATGAAGTTGTTACCAGACTCTCCAGGTCATCATCCTCCCGAGCATATTTGGCATAATCGTTCCTCAGTGTTCGCATCAATATCATTGACACCAGACCGGTAAGAAAGATAACCATCATGAAGGAATTAAAGATGGAGAACCAATGAATCTGTAGGGTACATAACAGACACATAAATACGTGAAACTCAATGCAATAATGAATTTTGCTGTGCTACATAGAAACAAGGAGCTGCTTCGCTAAATATATAATTCAGATGATACAAAAAAACTCAAAACTATGAACTGTGGTCAGGAATAGATGGCATGAAAGCCCAAACTCTTAACTTATTTCTTTAATAAAACAAAACATTATCTGAATGTCCACCTGATGCTCAAAAAAGGGGTAGTCCAAGTAAACATCAAAACGACGAGCAAAACTGATATTGGTCGGTTCCCATTTGACAGAATAGGTCAAGTCTAAAGTTCTCCCCGCTTCCAAAGGCTTTGGGTTCTCTTGAGAGAGATTGACATGAATGATCTGCAAGAAAAGAAAATCAGGCATATCAATAGGCAGACTAGCCACAATACTTGGGTGGGACGGACAATCCACAAGAGTTGGGTGAGGCGAACAAGCCACAAACCTGATCCTTGTTGTATTTAATATTAATGTTCTTATGTGTGTAAAGCACGTGCTTGTTTTCACTGTTTTTGTCAGGATGTAGCTCACCAACAAAACCTATAACACAAATACTACCCTTGTCACAACCAGTTATGATACAAGTGGAAATATTATTCAAGACAAACTACTGAGGGAGAAAGTTTAGAAGCGTACCCCATAAAGGTAGGTCATCTTTAGAATTTCACCGCACCGGAAACAAATGGAAGCAAAACAAGAAGAACAAAATCAACATAAAGTCAACATTGTTATTGCTAAATGAAAATGAATCAAAAGACAAGGTCTGAAACGAAAGAAGGTGAATCTAAGGCAAGCAAAATCAACAGGGCAAGACAGGGATATATGTATTGGAAGTACTTCAGTAACTCCAAGCATTTACTGAAGAAATTAAAAAATTCGATGGAATAGTAAGAATTCTTTTAATAACATGAATACTAGGAGTTCTCACTCAAATAGGATGCAGCTTTAGATCACATTGTTTTCAAAATGATACATAAGCATAAAAAAATATCCCAAATTATTCAAGGTTTCAACTTCTATATTTTGGTTTACATGCTACTTCTTATTTCCATTAGCAATGCACTTTTAGGAAATACCAAAGAGAATGTTTGTAACATACCAATGAAGAATTCAAACCAATAGTTGTTCTCAATGGCATCCTTGAATTGTTTGGCCTTTGCTTCATCAAGTTCCAACTCACAAATTCTACTCTTGTCCACATTTTCTATCAAACCAGAGTAGCCCATGTCAACATTAAATCAAACGAGAATAACAAGGATACAAATTTGAAAGAGATCCACATACTTTGAAACTTCACGTCAATCTGACTATCAATAAGCTCATTTCCACCCAATACTTCACCAAGGCCACCCCATTTGTGAAAAGAACCGGATGCATGACAGAATGGCAGGCTGTAATAGTTGTATGTTTCCTGTGGGTTATTATATGGCCCAACTTTATTTACCCAGAGGGTAACTGGTTCATCTGCTTGATACTGTTGGAGAAAGCAAGTAGATCAGAGAAAAGAATGCTTACAACAAAGTGCTGGCGAAGAAAGTGTAAGCACAAGTGTATCGATACATGCACTTAAACATACTGTTATAGTTTTGCAGAAAGTTAAAACACAAAATTTTACAGGGAAACAAACAAAAAGAACATAATTTTCTATTTGTAAGACGTTTGGCTTCTCCAAACATTTGCAGAAGCTGCTTAATGTAGCTTAACAGTATCCCAAGGTTCAAATCCGTGCAAAGGGAAACAACTAGGTGATTTATTCCCAATCTATACAAGCCTTCTTCATCAATTCCCCCAGAATCCCCAGAACAACCACCTATCCACATTTATTTATAAGACTCCATAGCAGCTTTTGTTTACTATAACCACCTACTCACCTACTCAGACAGAGGCGGAGGCAAGATTTTATATAAGGAGGTTCAAAAATGTCACACCTAGAATTTATTTGAACCTGTGACAACTAGTTGTTACCTCCTTAGAGCAAGGTAGCTCTGCCCTTATAACTGAGAAAGTGTACAATCATACAAGTCAAACGATTTGAAAGATAAAATCTGATATAAACGAGAGGAAATACTTCAAGATCTACAAATCAACCATTAGTTCATTTTAAAAACATGAAATTTTCACTCATTCAATAGCAAACAATGAAACAAATCAATCACATCTGTGAATACAGCATTATATAAACAATACACAAATAAAATCACTGGTAATTGAAATTCTGGTAGATCGGGACAACATAAGGATGCGCAAATAAGATCACTGATTGAAACTTAAAAAAAAATTGCGTTTTTTAGGCTCCTAAATTAGGGCATTGTACCTTGTGATCGGACTCGGAAGCAAGCACCGGCGAGACAATGAGAAAAGCTGCGAGGAAAGAGAAAAGAAGAGGCAGTGATCGGACGGTGGACCGCATCGGAATGTCGCCGGCGAAGATTTGGATCCAACGGTTTAGGGCGCGAAATTGAATGATAGAGAGATGAGAAAGATCCGACCCAATTTCGTCTAAGATTTAAATAGTGGTATTATGATGTGATCTGATTTTTTGCCCCTTTCTTTTACTGGTCGCTAGGCTACCCAATTAGCTGTGTGACTAAGTTTCCTTTTCAGAAAATGGAAAATTAATAGTAATACTAGTAGTAACATTAAACGTAAATTTCAAGGAAGTCAACCATACATTTTGTTTATCAACAATAAATAAGACATGGATTTACTAGTTGCTCAAGACTCCCCTTAATTCTTGGAATAAAGAGAGGTAATTTGATAATAAAAATAATTTGATAATTTGAATAGGGTTTTTACACTTATATACAAACCTACACTATTATATTACAAAAAAATAGTATTTTTCAAAGACATAACAATATCTTTTAGCACATTTTTACAATAATCAAGATATTTTAGTTTTTATAATTACACTTACACTTCACTCTCCTAAAAATCCTAAAACACTTTCTCTACTTCCCCAAACAAATCAGTCGCCACCCTGTTCCCTTCTCAGATCCAAACATACACCAGAGTCAACGACAAGATTCGCTATTTCAACACCAGAGGAAGACTTGATGCTTCCGACCAGTCTGCAAACACAATCTCAGGCCGACGCGTCTAGGACTAAAAAACGTGAAACTCAAATTGAAGATCCGGTAAAAACAAATACACTACCATATGTGTATATTAGAAAGTATCATAAGATTGATTTTTACCTGGGAAATTGCTTACAAGTGTGTAGAGAGGGACTGAGGAAGAAAACAATGAAGAGCCAACAGTGATTTGCGAGTTCCCCCTCTTCTTTTTCGTTTTATCAATTGTTTTTTTTTAAAATAAAATTGACAGATTAATAAACATTCTTAAAAAATATTTTTTTGAACCAGTGTGATACAGTCTGAAACGACGTTGAAACAGCGTGATATGTCTGAAACGGCGTTGAAACAATCTGAAACAGCTGTTGAAATAGTGTAATACAGTCTGAAACAACGTTGAAAGAGTGTGATACAGTCTGAAACGGCGTTGATACAGTATGATACAGTCTGAAATGGCGTTGAAACAATCAGAAATAGCTGTTGAAACAGTCTGAAACGATGTTGAAACAATATAATTCAGTCTGAAACAGCTAGTAAAAAGTCTAAAACAAAATATAAAAAGTAATGTAAAACGATGCAAAAAAAAGTGAAATTAGTCTAGAAACAGTGAGAAATAATGCACAAATGGGATAAAACAATGCTGAAACAGTTTAAAAACAGCCAGATACAAGCTAGAAATAGTTAGATACGGTGCAAAACAACCTGAAACACTGCTGAAACATCTTAGATACAACGAGATACAATTTGATACGAAGAAAAAATAGCGTAGATACAGAGCGCTGCAACAGTCTGAAAAAACTAGTGAAAATGTCCGAAACAAAATGTAAAAAATAATGTGAAATATCGCAAAAAAGGTGAAATAGTTTAGAAATAGTGAGAAACAATGCACAAATGTGATGAAATAAATGCTGAAACCGTCTATAAACAACTAGATACAGTATAGAAATAGTTAGATACGGTGCAAACCAATGTAGATACAACGAGATACGAGGTGGTTGGTAGCTGAGAAACATCGAGATACAGTGAAATACAACGAGATACAGTGAGGATAGGAGGAGGAAAAGTGAAATTGGGGGAAATGAGAGGAGAAAAAGTAAAATTGGGAAATGAGAGGAGTAAAAGTGAAATTGGAGGAAATGAGAGCAGAAAAAGTAAAATTAGGAAAAATATGAGGAATAATGTAAGAGTTTGCTATGTTAGAAATAATATTGCGATGTTTTTATTATGTTTCGTAATTAATATTTTCTTTTGTCTATATTAAGTATTTTACTAAAATATTATTATAATTTGTAAATAACTTTTAAAACTTATACTTTTATATAAAAAATCCATTTGAATTAGTATTGTTTACCTACAACATCATGAGTTAAAGACTTTAATGCATCACATAATCTAGCTGAACTTTTTCTTATTCCTTGCCAGGGGGAAGAGAGAGTAGTAAAACAAATAAGCGAGTAAAGACGAGAAATGCGCATGGTGCAATTGAGAATTTACATAAAAGAATTGGAGCGTGACATCAGAATTCTGCAACAGCTTCAGCAGTCAGTAGTCTTGACTCAAAATCATCCGACACGTACACAGCCACTAAGCCTGAATTTGCCACTCAACTGTTCTATGACCGCCAGTTGAGTTGTTGTAAATTGTAGTAATCAGTTTTATAGTGTACTCCTACAAAACAAGTACTCCAATGTATTCTTACTTTAAATAGACAATAATAGTGCCATCATGCACGTTGAAACTTGAGCTTTCTAACTAGCTACAACTTCAATCTGCAATTAGAATTTTTTTCTCCTTTGCTCACTTCTATATAGGTGTCTGTAAGTCCCTAGAATCTCTCTCTCTCTCATGCGCACACACCTCACTAATGTCCCCATTATCCTTTTCATTGAGCAGTTCAAAAGTCCTATCTTCCAATTCCTTTTAAATAAGATTGATCCTCTGGGCTTTTTACTTGACACACTGCAACTCCAATTAGTTCTCTCTTGCGTTACTTTTTGATGTATATAGGGCCATTGAATTAGAAATCATAATTCAGCTGAAAGGAAAGAATTAAAGCTCAAATTTTGGGATTTTCTTACATTGGGAAGTATTTTAGGGAGTAAGAGATGGAAAGTTACGAGCTTGTTAAAGATATAGGGTCTGGGAATTTTGGTGTGGCCAGGCTCATGAGGCACAAGGAGACCAAACAGCTTGTGGCTATGAAATATCTTGAGAGAGGACACAAGGTTTGGATCATATACTTACTAGTATCTTATAAGAGTCATCATCTTTAAACCAAATATCTGCTTAATTGCACTACTGTCACTAGCTTATTGTGTGTGTAGTATTATTCATGCATGCATGTTTCTAATAAATGTCATATTTACACTCTTCAATAGAATTTGTAACATGTAATATCTTATTAAAGTGTTCAAAAAATTGAGGGCAGTTTTGATTGTAGATTGATGAGAATGTAGCGCGGGAGATCATAAATCATAGATCACTTCGACATCCTAACATTATTCGGTTCAAGGAGGCAAGTGTTCTACCTTTAATTCCTATTATGTATGGCTTATTGTGTTGATTTAATAGCAAAATTTTTAACTTTGGTTTTGTTTTTTGAGATACAGGTGGTATTAACTCCCACTCATCTTGCCATTGTTATGGAATATGCAGCTGGCGGAGAGCTGTTTGAGCGCATTTGTAGTGCTGGAAGGTTTAGTGAAGATGAGGTATAAGTTATAACTACATTTTCAAAAGTTTCTGCAGTCAAATTCTCTCATAGGCATTCCTTATGAAGGATAAAGAACATGGCTAAGAAGGTCCTTTGGTATCGATGAGATAAGGGGATAAATAGGAAAGTAGGAAGCTATTGACTAAAACTATGCGTTGACGATCTATGTGGAAGGGCAGTCCTACCTCTAAATTCTTCTTTTCATTGACAAGTCTGCTGTCATTTTCAGGCTAGATACTTCTTCCAGCAGCTTATTTCAGGAGTCTGCTACTGTCACAACATGGTGAGCAACTTAAAAAGATTATTGTACGAAAGTGGCCCTACATTTTGTTTACACAATGTAGGAAAGATGTATGCAATGTTGAGTACATCTTGTGAACTTGCCCACAATCCATGTGGATTATTTTGTTTTTGTCGCAAATGCTACCTTTTTCATTCTAAGGAACATATTATATTTGAATTTTCTTGGTTCTGCAGCAAATATGCCATAGAGATTTAAAGCTGGAGAATACCTTACTGGATGGAAGTCCAGCTCCTCGCTTGAAAATTTGTGATTTTGGATACTCAAAGGTCTGATGGTGTTACAGTGATTAATGATATAAACTAATGTACTCCCGTACAATCAAACCCCTACCCTCCCAACCTAAAAAGGAGTGAGGCTGTTATGCTAAAAAATTTCTCCTCCAATCGCAGTCGTCCCTTCTGCATTCACGACCAAAATCAACTGTTGGAACTCCAGCTTATATTGCTCCAGAGGTCCTAGCTAGAAGAGAATATGATGGCAAGGTACATGTGTGATTGCTTATCTGATTTTTAACTTCCCTGTGGAAACCTCCACGGGAGTGATTGGTTCATGTGTCTATAGCTGTTTTAGTGGTGATATGTCCACCCTTCTCTGCCTTTTATCCTTCCCCTTCTTTCCATGTAGTGTGTATAAGTAATTTTTACCCTCCCCTCTTGTTAACTAGTAATTGTGATTGTTCCAGCTGGCTGATGTTTGGTCATGTGGAGTGACACTCTATGTGATGCTGGTTGGAGCATACCCTTTTGAAGACCAGAATGATCCAAAGAACTTTAGGAAAACTATTCAGGTGAGATTGTCTTCATATCGCCATGCATTAAGTTCCTTTTGTGGCTGTTGTTAATTAAGATAAAATTTCTTTTAGTCTGTCTAACTTTTGCCTGATGTTTCTCTTTACAGCGAATAATGGCAGTACAGTATAAGATTCCTGACTATGTTCACATATCGCAAGATTGCAGGCACCTTCTCTCTCGCATATTTGTTACTAATCCAGCAAAAGTATGCGCTCTCTCTCTCTCTCTCTCTCTCTCTCTCTCTCTCTCTCTCTCTCTATCTAGGTTGTAAGTCTGCTTGAACTGCTCCTCAGCGAGTTTTGTGTAGACTTTCAGGCTTGACCATCTGGTGCATTATTTAGTACATATTAACTATCAATGTGCCTCTTTGTTTCTTATTCATCTTAATGCAAGGCATGTGCATTTAACATATTTGCCTCCACTGAGATCATAAATGCGACATCATGTCATATAAGGTTTTCCCTGAGTATCCCGTGCCCTGTAATAAATTCGTGAACTGTGACAAAGTAACTTCCAAACGTAATAAAAAGCTTCCAGAATAAACCCAAACAGTAGATGGGGGTGTCTTTTTGGTGGAAGTGAGCTTCATTCTAAACCCTTCACTGAGGGATGAGTTGCTATTAAAAGGATCTTATCCATAAAAAAAAGGGTTGCTACTTAAGAGGACTGTTTACAATCTTGTTCCACAATATTGCTTATAATGTAAAACGTAAAATACCACCACATTGCTTGTGATGCACATTAGCAGTATTTGGACTTTCAGATAGCTTCATGTCTTTCCTGTTTATACAGAAGTGGATGCAAAATGACTAATGATACTAATAAACTCACAATTTCGTGTTTAATTTTAGGCTTCTCTTTCAATTTTCAAAGGGCGGAGAGTAAATCATGGGATGTCTGTATCATTATATTTATCGGCCATAGTGTTGCAATTTGTAATGGAAGTTAGTCTTTACAATGTCCCCTCCAAAAATCATGTATATTGGGATGTGCTGTAGCTCTATGATTTATGTTCACCTTGTTATCTTCCCTAAAAAATTTGAACATCTCGAAGAGCGGATGACATATCGAAGTATCTGTTACCAAGAATTAAGTTTGCGTAGTTGCACTTGAATTTGTTTAATCAGTTGTGTTATCATCTACTCGTATCATGGGGGAAAACAGGAGAAGAATCAAGACAAGTGAAGTAGAGGGAAACTATTTTCTTTTTTTCTTTTGCCTTTATGTGAATAACGGTTTCTTTTGCAGAGGATTACAATCAAAGGAATCAAGTCCCACCCATGGTTTTTGAAAAATTTGCCTAGGGAATTAACCGAAGATGCACAGATTGCTTATTACATAAAAGGAAATCCAACCTTTTCCCTTCAGAGTGTGGAAGAGATCATGAAAATTGTGGAAGAGGCAAAGACCCCTGGACTAGCTTCTCGGTCAATTAGTGCCTTCGGCTGGGGAGGCGAAGAAGAAGAGGAGGGGAAGGAAGAAAATATAGATGAAGAGGAGGAGGAAGAAGACGACGAATATGAGAAACAAGTGAAGCGGGCACATGAAAGTGGAGAAGTTCGCGTCACTTGACGGCCATGTATCTCAATCGAGTAGCTTTCAGAGTATCTATGTTTATGTTTTTCCCTGCTGTGTGGGATGAAGTCGTCTATAAAGTTCTACTACTAGTTTGTTTTAGGAGGTTGGAATTTTACTACCATTTGATCATGCAATGGTTAGCTGAAGTTGAATTGGAGGAGTTAAGTTATAATTTACAGCCTAAAAAATGTCGGATTTCTCATGTCTTTAGTTGAATTAACATGAGATTTGGTCAGTGTATGGTTTAAGCTGAAAAGGATGAAAAGTGCTGAGGTTATATATTAAGGATAATATTGAACCTACCCTCAAACTTAAGGGACAGTTTATGTCATTTTCTCAACTTTACCTCGTCAAAGTTGTTACTATATATGAATAGGATAATTAAATTGTATGCCTGGTAATATAATTTGATACCCAGAAGGCAAATTGTATATTTTCTCTGATTTGTCTCTTTTAAAACTAGACTAAACTAGAAGGCTTTGCATGGCCATAGCCTTTCTTTTGCTGGTTGTTGTATGTCTCTGACACAATAAATAGCCAAAGAGAGAAATTGAATGTGTGGGCTGAAATTTGATTAATATCTATCTTGATTTATTTGTAAATATGGGCACTAGTCCTTTTCATTGTTGAAAAGTAACTACAAATTGGGTGGACCAAATTGACAAATTTTGAGTCATTGAAGGGGTCAAATATATGAAGCATTTGTTTGATTATTCAGTTTTAGCTTACCTATGCTATCTATGAAAAGGATAAGAATAACATCAGTGGTTGGTGTCTTTCAGCTTTAGCTTTCTTTCACAAATTTATAACTATCACAAAATTTCTAAAAAGAAAAAACTATTTTTAACTTCCAAATTCTGATCAATATTTCTAACTTCAAGATAATATTTTTATTTGTAACAAAGGATTCCATTAGCTACAACCGTTATTTTTTGGATGCGCTGTACGTAAATTTCACGCTAATGTAATAGTCCGAAAATGATATTAAACTGTAAACCACACTAGACAAACCGTTAGGACCCTCAAGACCGAAAAATGCATATATTGCAAAGGAAAATGTATAACCTTTAATAAAGTTAGCTTAAGATAAGTTCCCTTTTTCTGGTAAGGCCATGTAGTCGTGTGGACCCCATTTAAATCATATCCACCATAACCTTACCCTACTCCCATCCGTAGCGAATCCCCATATCTGAGGTTCGTTGAACGCGGGTGAGTAAACCATCCTTAAAATCACAGCTAGGTAACCGCAATCCCCCATTTCCCTGAAACCCATCCACATACATTCCCCCTAGAATCTTCCCTCTTCTTCGTCAAACATACGCATATTACATTCCACATAAATAAATACTCACAACACACCATTTCTCTAACCTCCAAAACAGAACTCCCCTTACTACTTTTATTATTATTTCTCCATTTGTTTTATGGAAAATTCATCAACAATCAGGTACAACTCATCCTCATCATATTCCATGCTCTTGCACTGTAACTGTTGTTGTTACTGTACCTGTTGTTGTTAATAATTAGGGTTTCAAATTATTATTATTTACACAATTAATTATGGATTTGAGTCATTCGCAATCGAGTAATTTATCGCTAGGGTTTCTATCTCATGCATCATCGACAGGAAATGGTCCGAATGGGGTTGTTAGTAGTGGTACTACTACCGGGGATTCGATAGGGTTTCGGATTGATTCGGGGATTCGTGACCCGACCCACCCGGTTCCATCAGTTCCTCTTCAATTAATGGATAGTAATGTTAGGGGGAATGAGGGGAAGGGGACTGGGGTTGAAGAGAAGGATGTGGAAGAGTTTCGTATTTTAGGGCATTCTATGTGTTTGAAGCGGAAGAGGGATACCGATTCTTCGTTATCATCGAGTTCGAATGGGCAGAATTTGTCGCTTGAATCGCGTAGAAATGCGGTTAAGGCATGGGGTAATCAGGAGTTGAAGGTAGCTGATCCTGATATATTTGAAATTATGGAGAAGGAAAAACAAAGGCAGTATAAAGGGATTGAATTGATTGCGTCAGAGAATTTCGTGTGTAAGGCGGTGATGGAAGCGTTATGGAGTCATTTGACGAATAAGTATTCTGAAGGGATGCCGGGTGCGAGATATTATGGTGGGAATCAGTATATTGATGAAATTGAGACGCTGTGTTGTAAGCGTGCATTGGATGCTTTCGGGCTTGATTCTGAGAATTGGGGTGTGAATGTGCAGCCGTATTCGTGCACATCAGCTAACTTTGCTGTTTATACTGGTTTGTTATTGCCTGGTGATAGGATAATGGGGTTGGATACACCTTCCGGTGGAAATACTAGTCATGGATATTATCTACCTAATGGAAGGAAAGTTTCAGGGGCATCGATATTCTTTGAAAGTTTGTCTTACAAGGTTGATCCCCAAACTGGATATGTAGATTTTGATAAGCTTGAGGAAAGGGCACTTGATTTCCGTCCCAAGATACTTATATGTGGGGGGAGTTCATACCCCAGGGATTGGGACTATGCAAGATTTAGACAGATTGCGGATAAATGTGGAGCTGTATTGTTGTGTGACATGGCACAAATTAGCGGTCTTGTTGCAGCAAAGGTGATTTCATCTTTTATTGTTCTGTTTCACCATTGTTTACAAATCCAATTTCAACTCTATATATCTGCTAGTTTACTCTTTGCCTCGTTTTTTGTTTTCTAACAAGTTTTGTGTGTATCGTTTCGTTCGCATGTGAATGGAGAAACCAAATAATGAGGAACTAGTATCTGCGATGCATAAGAAATTCTGGTTTAAAAAGAGGTTTTTTGCTATATAAGCAAAATGCCTTAGTTGAAACCTTTTGGGTTATTAGTATTTAATACTTTGTTGAGCACACTTGCATTATATGGCAGTTAGTGATTGAGAAAGATGAACCTTATGACCTTTTCCTGCCTAAGCAGTTTCTGTTGGAAGGTTAATATTAGTAGTTTTTTAGTGCCTTTGTTTGTTGCCAGATGTGCTGCTTGAGAAAGGTTCTATCTCTTACTGTAAACCCATGGTTGTGAATGCAATACACAGCTGGGAGATATTACCCTAATGTCTTTTTTATCGTTTGTGGATATGTAGACACATGTATGGAGTCCTAGTGTTGTGTTATCAGCTTTTACAATTGAAATAAATCTATTTACTTTTGATGATAATTTACTTTTATATATGATTCAATTATCTATAAGGAGATGGTCCTGAACTTGACATAACAAATTGTACAAATTTTGCTGTCATTTTGCGTTGCCTTAAGTTCATTTCCCTGGAACTTTTACACACTTGCTTTGATTTTTCCACTGAATCAAGAAGTGTTTAACCTTGGTATTTTTTTGGTCTTGTAAAGATCAACGCATGTCAGCTGGGTATTGTTGTTATGGAGTAGTGTTGCAGACTAATAAGGGAAATGTTTTTACTTGTTTCTGTTAAGTGACCTACATTTTTAGGTCACATGCCGCAGTAAATATAAGCAACCTCATGATAAACGACTGTATTAGTTCTTACACTAAAAAATCTGCTTGCCTTTTGTGTTCTATCTGTAGCTACTAATGATTGGGTGTTTTTTATTAATCCTTTGCATGGTTGACTCTGAAGGAATGTGCAAGTCCCTTTGACCATTGTGATATTGTCACCTCAACAACCCACAAAAGTCTTCGAGGCCCTAGGGGAGGTATTATCTTTTATAGGAAAGGTTCAAAGCCAAGGAAGAGAGGCATGCTTTTGAATCAAGGTGATGGGAGTGATAAGTATGATTTCGAGGAGAAGATTAGTTTTGCAGTTTTTCCTGCACTGCAAGGTGGGCCACACAACAACCATATTGCTGCCCTCGCGATAGCGTTAAAACAGGTGGCTACTCCTGAATATAAAGCATATATGCAACAAGTAAAGAGGAATGCTCAGGCTTTAGCAGCAACGTTATTGAGAAGAAACTGTAGGCTCATCACCGGAGGAACTGACAATCACATGATACTGTGGGATATAAGGAATCTTGGATTAACAGGTATTTCCTTTACTGCATCCATTTGTCATAGAGACGGGACACATTTTGTCAAAATCATTGCTCTTGTCTAATGCTTAGCCAGCCTCCGCCACACCCTTTTCCTTTTTAATATTTTTCTCCACTTATTGAGTTTGAGAATGAAATGGTAAGTTTGGAAGGGAAAGTGCAGGAAATATTGCTGAAGAAAAAAGTCGTAACATAATTACAAAATGTGGAAATGTCATATCTGTTTATAAATTACTAGTTTTGTTGGTACTCGGGGACTAAGATATTTTTCCCTCTTTTCTGGAAACCAATAAGACTAGTCTTTTTTGCACATTTGCCTACTCCTTGAACTTGATTAATGGGGCATGAGATTCAACTTATTCTGACTTGTCCAGCTAGGTCAAACACTGTAATTTTGAACATACAATGGGTGCACTTGCCTACCATTGTATGAAAAAGATGCTTGCATTTGATGTATTAATCAGATGAGAAGGATGATGAAGATCATTGTAGGAGGTTAATTAAAAAAAGATGAAGATTAATATAGGAAGTAACTTGGTATAAGAGTAATGGCAAGTAAAACTTGTCCAAAACCAAAACTTGAAAGGAGATGCAAGCATACGAGCACCTCAACTACAGCATTGTTAGGCATTGATATAATTCCTTGTTAATGAGTTTGGTTCAGTTGCATGATGGTGTGAATCACACTAAAACTCTCATAGAACTGTTTTCTTGATGGAATGTGTTGCTTTGCTCTATATTTACTTTAATATTACTTTGTAGGTAAGAATTTTGAGAAGGTCTGCGAGTTGTGTCACATAACTCTCAACAAAGTTATGGTCTTTGATGATAATGGAAATATTACACCTGGAGGTGTGAGGATAGGTAAGTTAATCTCTTTGTGTCTGTTGGAGATGCATATGTCAATCTTTAGGAGTTAAAAAGTCCTTTTTGTAATTGCGTTTGTTACTCTGACTGCAGGGACCCCTGCTATGACATCAAGAGGCTGCCTAGAGAATGATTTTGAGACTATAGCAGATTTCCTCCTCAAAGCAGCTCAGATTGCGAATTCAGTACAGAGGGAACATGGGAAGTTTGCAAAGCCTTTCCTAAAGGGCCTTGAGAACAACAAAGATGTTATCGAGTTACGAACACGTGTGGAAAATTTTGCATCCCTCTTTGCCATGCCTGGATTTGAATGAAGTATAATATAGTTGGAGTAATTCTTGCGGAGGAGTGGTCTCATGTGTTGGTTGACTGACCTTTTCCAAATGTGGGGCAATCAGTGGTGCACTCAGTTCTTATCCAACCAATTGACTGAGACTTTGTTGTGATGTTCAAGTCTTCTGCACCCATCCAGCCTACATTTACCCATGATATGCTCATGCTGTGTCTGTATGCTTACATCGCCTATTTACTGTCGAGGTTAATTAAAGGTGCCAATTCTGGGATAGGTGAAATAAGATCTTGAGCACAGTTTCAGTATTTTTCCGGAGGATTTGGTAGAATCATAGATTGTCACAGGAAGACCTGATTCATCCATTTTGCAGCTGTTTTGATATGTAGTGCCCGTTCAATCCTTTTATTATTCATTAAACCTATGGTATTATACCCTAAGTATAAGTATTTTTTTAGATTCTTCATGTATATACTCTCTAATTTTCTCATTTATGAGGTTACAAGTTTGAATGTACAGTTCATCCCAAAAAAATGAGTTCATATATAGATTCATCCAATCTTTTGCACTTTATATTGCGTATCTTCTATATGTTAACCACCCTAGGGTAGTTGGATGAGCCACATCATACTCGTTAATTAGTTAGCTTGTTTTGTAGAGCTGATAGGAATGCAGTTGCTGACCAGCTTCTCGGCTGATTAAAGCGTAGCCAAATTTTGTAGTGTCCAAAACTAGCTTAGTGCTTTAGTTGATGTGAAGATTGAGTTGGCCAATAGAAGGTACCAAGACTAGAAACCATCATCCCTTCCTAAAAGGAAATGTAGAGACTAAAACCCACCATCATGCTACTTTACTCCTACAGACGAGCCATTTTCTTTTGTTTTTGAAAAGCTAGCAATATTACCAAGAAGTGAAAGTGAGAACTAAAGCAGAGACTGTTGTTTTTCCCATCATGATTTGGACAGTTGAAAGGAACAATTCCCAATTGCAAGTTGGAGAGAAGAAAAAGACCCATATAATGATAGAAGGAGAGAAAGAAAAGAGGTATTCTTTCACAGGGAACAGGAGACATGATAGCGAGCCGGTGGTGTGCTGAATACACAAATAAATGTAGTACTCCTAACTACGAAGTACTTTAAAGGGCTTTCATGCAACTGTTCCTTTCATGTAAATCCAAAGAGGAACAGAGAAACCTTGCTTGGAATCAAATGTTTCTCTGAGGGGGAGAGAGAGAGAGATTTAGAACTTGAAGAAAAGAAAAAATAGTAACCCCAGGAATCTCATGATCAGCCCTCTCCCCCCCCCCCACCCCCCAAACTCACACTCACTTTTCCATCATTGTTTGTCACAACTTGAATGATTAAAGCTCCTAAAGATTCTCAGCTAGAAAGAGTCATAAGCTGTCTGGTACTAGTTGGAAAATTGCCATGATCACAAATATGAAACTGAATCATCACACTTCTGTTCCTTTTTTCTTTTTCTCTTCCTATGTTGACAGAAGGAGATCCATAAAACAAACCTCTATCAAATTACCCTAGTGAAATTTCTTCAAAATGGAGCGTAGAAATTACACTCTTTACCCCTAGTAAGAAAGTATAAAGTATAAATTGTTTTAAAATATTTGTTTTGACTAGTAAAAAATGGTTCTTGAAAATTGGGGCTGGAAATAGGAGTTCATCTGGGCAGAAGATCTTTTTCAACTCATGCTCTTTAGTTACCGTAGTTTCTTACTAATCTAATTGATGGTTTTCTTACGTACACAATCAGCCACCTTTTCCAGCACTTTAATTTGCACCTTTTGTTGTTTCTGTTGTTTAGCTCTTTGAACTGATACCATTCATGTTAGCTGTCCTTTTTGAAAGGAAATCTTGATTTGCTTATAGGAAAGGAATATTAAAGTTTTGTGCTGTCATGGAAAAAAATTCAAATAACTATTCATTTTCTCAAACTTTTAGACTCGTTAATAAATCAAGATTTAGCTGGTTTAGAGTCCTTAATCATGGTTGTGATTGATCTGGTTTAAAGTGAATTGGTTAGTTGGCAGAAAAGGAGATTGTTGGCTGTGATATGCTGTTAACAGACAAGTCAAGACAGATCTCTCTAATCTTTGCTAACAAGAAAATAACTTTTCCTTAGAATAGTTTTGTATCATCTGGCCGCAGGTTGCATCATTTCCTATTCTTCAACTTTATTTGATGTTATAGCATTCTTTCCTATTTGACAGAAGAAGCATCTTGTAATATTCTTGTGTTCTTTTAACAAAGTTTTTGGACCACCTACACCTTGACTACTCTACCTATATGCTGCCTCCACAAGCACATGTATCGGGTAACTTTATCTATCAAGGCGTAAGTAAATGAAAAGAAATCACCCAACGTTTTTTTGTGTCTGCTAAAACGAACTTGTTTGTGGATGAGATAGGTGGGATTGGCACAATCTTTATATCTTTGAATCTTTGAATAATTGGATTACGGACGTTGACAGAGAAAAAACATGTTTAAAATTATTCAAAAAAAAAAAAAAAAAAAAAAAAAAAAGAACCAGTAACACAATCAAAGAACATATGCAGCATATGAGTTGGATATTGATTCTAATCGATCTCCTTGTTTATTCCATTGCTATGACCAACTGCTGGCCTTGTCAGGAAAAAACAAGGAGAAGCTTTTCTTTATCTTTGATGCAATTACTTAATTATGATAAGGAGAATAATCTGCTCCTTGAGTGGGAAATACTTTATTTCTTATTACAGGAGCTATCTCTGTCTTAACATATTCTCCTTGTTTTCTTCCTTAAGATGGTAATGATATATTTTTCTTGAGAGGAAGAATCACATTCTGTTTTTAGGATAATGTTTCATTCAATACATGAGTGTAAACTTCTCCCCAAAGTTCCCAGAGTAGATTAATTGTAGAATGTAACATCATGCGCGCATATATATATATATATAAAAGCATAAAAATGAAGAGGGTAAATTGTTTTTTAAAGAAAGTCTAGAAGATGAATTATACTCCACCAAGTGATATCTTACACTTGCTTTAGACATCGGTATCTGAAATCCATTGGCTTGAATAATTCAAATTTGAACCGAGTAAACCCACTGATGGGTTAAAGCGCTTCAGTTCCTACCAAGAGGTTCTCTAGCCTCATGACTCGAACACGATACCTTTGTTATGGATGGAAAAATCCCATCCATCCCCACCCCTTGGTATTGACCTTACACTTCAGTTCCTCTGTCAACCACCTCGAAGGCTATGGCTGCACACCTTTTCTTTTTCCCGTCTCTACCTATGAGTGCACATGTCCAGGAGCTTCTTTCTTCCATCTACAATTTCATCAAAGAAGTCATCAAGTTGCCCTATGATGTTTTCAGCCCCACATTTCAACATTCCAAAACAATCTTTCAAGCTGTCAATCTTTTCATGAATATCAACTTGTAACAACTCACACTCCATGGCTCTCTCAATTTCCATTTTAAGCTCAGCCATGAGTTCTCTTGCCCTCCGAAACTCGAAAAGTAGAATTCCTGGTACCTGCCCTTCTGACTGGTTTAACTCTGCTGCCACTCTTTGATGCAATCTTGCTGTTGAGACCATAAAAGCAGAACCAAAAACTCTGTTCCCTTCATGATCACCTTGATAGAAGCTTGTCTCAGGCCAACAATATACAAGGCCATTTAACAAAATGATCAAAAGCAATGAGCTAACATTCCTCATTGCATAAAGTACTCCTCTAAAACCACTGAATCCATTGAGTTGTTTAGATTCAATCAGGCCATTATTTTCGTCGAATCTCAATGATAAATCTTGCATTTTTGTTTCCATTAGGCTCTTGTTTTCCTCTTCTAGAGCTACTAACTCTCTTTGGCAACCATTTATCCCCCGTATAACCTATGATCAGAAAATAAGACTATAAGACTCCATATATGCACCAAATGAACAATGTTGTATACATAATAAAGACCCCAGTAGGACAATATTTGGTTGAAGTTGAAAAAAACGTGTAATTGAAGTTGAAGTTGAATACCTGGCGGGAAATTTGTGGATTTAAAGTATGATGATCATCAAGGGAAGAAGCTAAATTTGCACCAGCAGAGTAGTAATTCTCCATATTGGATATTGCAGATTTCAGAAGATGACAAGCTTCCCAGAGTCTTGAACTCTCATCCATGTACTCATCAAGCCATTTCTCTCCAACAGGCAAATGTAGCTTCTGAACAAGAAAGGTTAACTGGGAATGAAAAGATCGCAAAGATGACAAAACATGCTGAAGAAACTGGAAAGACATGAAGTCGTTAGCAAGAAACAAATTTTCAAGATTGTCAAGGCCTCTTGTGAGGAACTTGTAGAAGCCATTGACAGAGGTTGTTGAGGAAGAATAACTCATCATGGGAGAAGAAAGAACAGATATTTTAGTGAAGAAGAGAAAAGGTGACAAAGATTGATGGTTAATTATATTATATGTACTAAGGTGAAGTGAAGGAAGTGCAAGAAGAAGAAGAAAGGAAGTGAATTGCTAAAGTGGTGAAGTCTTTATATAGCGAAAAGAAATACAGTAATCAGTTGTGGTGGGATGGTCAAGATTCCAGCAATGAAGAGTTTTTTGTAAAGAGAATTTTACTTCTTTAATAGACCGACGAGGCGGATAAAAATTAGTCAGGCCAGTGAATTTCGGATATTGAATAGTGTGAAAAAAAAATTAAAAAAAGAATTGGTTTGTTGGGGGCAATTATGTTTGTTACCTACAAAGTGGAGGGGATGATTACAGAATCTTCCGGATTCATTGTTGAAGAACAGAAATGCAGCATAAAGAGAATGGAAAAGGAGTTCCTTAGAAGTCCTAACTAAAAAGAAAGAAAAGGAAACATGAGAAGTTCAATGGAAATGGCCTTTACATTTCACTTTACTCTTCATGAAGATTTAGTCGAGGATTTTTTAGAATTAAAAGGTTCTTCACAGGACCACATGCAATAAAGAAATCCGTGCAAAAAGTAAATTCTTAGGTATTATACTTTTCATGTTGTAAAAGTAAAGGGTATAACTTTTGATGATTTGTTCTAATGTTGGGGTAACCTCCCATCAAACCCCCAGCACAATGAGAGACAAGTTGGTGGAGTGTACTTCCTATGGTGGTTTAGCATCAAAGCCACCGATTGGGTGGGTTTAGATATTGACCCCTATTTCGTATACTAAAATCCAAAACAAAAAACATGTACAAGAAGTATATATATCCTAACCTTTCCGAAATTTAAAACGGACAAGGATATACCATTTCCTCTATTCCTAAATTCCGACGCTATATTAGGGATCTATTAGAAGAAAACGAAAAGAGAACCATGCAAAAAGACTTTGATGATTTTTTTGGTGTAGTGGTAAATAATGCGTTCGTATTTGAATTATAACTTCTTAACTATTGGAATAACACTTCATAGATGATAAATGCATATCCATGTTAATTAGATTTAGATATAAGGCACATATGCTGTAGGAAATCAATACGTAGAAATACAAAAGGTCCCAACTAAGATGTGAACTATAGTTATATAGGTGAGGTCGGAGCCTAACAAAGAGAATTGATTAATAAACTTTCCACATGAGGGAAATTGGAGCACCTTAACTTCATGCCTAAGTCCCGGAGATGTTACCTTTTTTTTTTCTTTCGACAAGTCCCAAAACTTTCTTGTCAATCAACAATATAGATCCAATCAAAGTAGGGATCATGTTTTGATATATATATATATATATGCTCCTACGTACATTAAATTTGGCAGTGAAAGAGGAAAATAATCATACTAGCACTTAGTATTGCCTATATAAAAAAAGTAAGTACAAAACACGGAACTTTTCAATCCATATCTATCAAAACAAACACTTTAATTTAAAGGTTTAAAAATTAGTATTGTTAATTAATTGGATATAAACATTTTGTACGAGTAAATGATATAGCAAGCAAATTGTATTGGAAATGGATTTTTTTTTTATACTATTGGAAATGGATTGAAATAGGGTTCATTATCTTATTCTCAGGGGTCTTCCAAGTGGGGCATTGACTTTGGTGAAAAAATGTCATCCACACACCTACGTAAAATAATATTTGTAGCCTAAGATTGATAATCAGAATTGAGGTCCCATTCCAACGACCTGCCTCTAATGATGTAAAGGGTTGGATTAAATTAACAAATTGTTTCTAATCAGATGCAGTAATAGTATTTATTATTCATGATAGTTTCATGAGGATGGGACACCACAAATAATCGACCTTTGTATTAATGGTGTGATTGGTGAAACTTAAAATCAATCAAAATCCAAGCAAAGATTATTTCTAGATGCATGGGGAATCTTAGCTTTTTAACCAACCAAAGTGGTGATTTCATGGTCTACACTATAGAATATAATCTTGTTTATGAGCAAATTAATTAGTGGATTGTCCTGGTGAAACAATCCTGGTCCTGTTAGGCTAAGATTTTTCGGATCCTTAAAATTTTCCATTTTTGATTAGTCAATGGTGACTTGAGAATTTATAATCATGGTATTGATTGGAACAGCTTTTTAATGGGAATTTTCTTATGTTTACCTTATTAGTGAATCCTTTTTCTTTAAGTAGATCTATTTTCACCCTTCATCTGAGTGTAAGGCATTCGCACTTTTCTAGAACCTTTAACCCCGAAAATTAATTATAGGCAGAAGCCGTAATTTGTACTCGTCTATCTTAAAAGTATTCGTGCCATGCAAAATAGAAACATCGATTCAGAGACAAAGAGGCCATAAAAAAATGTTTTGAAAAAGTGATTCGGCCATAAAAATTTGGCATTTTTTTAGCAAAAGCACTTTCTTTTAACATTTTTCAAAAAAAAAAAAAAAAAATCCAACTCACAAGAAATCAGTTTTTTTTTTTTTTTCAAGTAAAACATGTCAAAACACAATTTCAACTTCCAAATATAATTTTATAAATCAACTTGAAAAACTCTTTTCCAAATTCTTTTTTATATCTAGTCAAACGTCTACAAAGTTTTATCTATTGAGCCTAAATCCATCTATTTTACCCCCATAATATTAGCCTCTCTTGATCGTTATTCAAATACTAATAGAGACTAGTGAATTATTTGAACAATCACTTTAGTTTGACCAATTATTTTACTATTTTATCCCTTAGTTATTTTGTAATCTACTCCCTTCGTTTCAGTTTACGAGAATCTTTTTGCTTTTCGAGAGTCAAATAACTAGAAATTTGACCAATCTTTTAAGATACATTTTCTCCATCATATTGATATGAGAAAAATTTCAACTTATAGTACTATTCGTATAATTTTTAAAAATTCAAATTTTTATTAAAAAAATATTAAATTAATCTAACTCAATTTAGCTTCAACGATTAGTTAGATTGACTCTGGAAAAATAAAAAGATTCACAGAAACTAAAACGGATGGAGCATGAAATATTTTTTTCAAAATAAAATTATTAACTATCTTTCAATTAATATTCATCATTTATCATTTTTAATGTAAAACTATTTTTAAATTTATTATTTTGTAATAAATTGAAGGATATTTTAGTCATATTAATAAAAAGTACTTATCGGCACTTCTTTACCAAATAAGTCAACTGCTTATTTATTAAATTGGCTTCAACACCTAAAAGTGCTTCTCAGCACTTGATGCTTATCAGGCACTTTAAGAGCTTGTTTGGCCAAGCTGCCAAAATCTGCTTATTTTAAAAAATACTTTTATCAGAAGTACTTTTTAGATAAGTACTTTTGAAGAATAAGCAATTTGTGTTTAGCCAACTCATTTGAAAAGTATTTTTATAAATAATTTGTATTTGGATAATCTTTACAAAAAAGTATTTTTGAGTGTCAAATTACGATAAAAGTCCAGTACTAAAAGATTCATTATGTGACTAATATTATTAAACATATAAAAAATTTATTATGCGACTAATATTTTTTAATAAAAGAGTTAATTTAATTTTTTATTTCATTTAATTTAAATGTAAAATATAAAACAAAAATATATACTATAATTTTTAATCAATGGATATAAAGTTAAACCAAAAGAGGGAAGCAGAAAATAAAATTGTATTTATATTTGAGAGATATAATGGTTAAAATTTGGAAATAAATATTTTTGGTAAGGATATTTTTGTCTTAAAAAATTAATAAACTGCTTCTGCCTCTCCTTCTTCCCAACACTAGAAAGAATATTGCTTCTTCTCAAAAGCACTTTTTTCTCTTGGCCAAACACCTCAAAATTTTTCAAAAGCGCTTTTTCATGAAAAAAATACTTTTTGCTTCTGAGAAACTTGGCCAAACAAGCTATAAATCAGCTAACTCAAACGGACTCTAAGTTGGGGAGACCAACTTATGGCTTATGACTTTTTTGGCCTATAAGTACTTGTCTTATAAGCGCTTTTAAATTTACCAAATACGGAGATAGCCAAAAAATGCTTATAAGCAGGTTTGACCAGCTTATAACACACTCTATATCCTTAATAATTAAAAAAAATTCAAAAAAAATTTAATAGCTAGTCAAATATTAAATAGGGGTAAAATAATAAAATAAACACCCTATTTTATGAATTTTTTCTTAATAAGCATGAAAAAGTTAAAAAGAAACAATTAATATAGAATGGAGGAAGTAATTTTTTTCAACAACAACACATGTCCAAACATAACTTCTTTTAACTTCCAAAATAACAAGTATATTATCCTCATCTTCAAAAACTCTCTTTTTATATTTCTAGCGAACACGGATAAGTATCCTCGGTTTTTGGAAGAAAGTGATATCATGACTTAAAGTTACTATACTTAGTACAAGGTAATTTTAAATGGTCATTCTGGTTGACCGATTTTCTTAGTAATGTCGTATCCTAACATTAATCATAAGGTAGTGTGAATAAGTTACACTTTACCTCATCTCAAATTATTCTACGCTCCACACACTTTTGAGATCACCTTTTTGTATTAAGAGTAGACTTGGAAAAAAAAAAATACAATGAACGAAAGCAAGTCCGCTTGGTTTCTTGAAGCTGCACTTAATTTGGATTAAAAAAAATAGGGACACTTACAAAAATACCCACAAAACCTAAAATAATTACAGCCACTACCCACTACTTTCAAATATTACTCGACCTACCCACTAGATTATTTAACCACTCTACCCATCCAGACTTGTATACCATAGTTTATGCAGTATATCATAAAGGTATATACCTATAAGGCAAACAAAGGTATACAGTAATAAATGTCCCTCCAGACTTGTATACCATAATTTATGCAGTATACTTTAAAAGTATAGACATAACAAAGGTATACAATAATAAATGGGTAGGTTGGGTAAATACTTTTAGTTTTATGGGTAGTATAATTGGTAATGGGTATGGCTTGTAAATACTTTAAATTTTATGGATATAGAGCGTAAAAATCCCAAAAAAATACTTTGAGTGGGAGGGAGTAAAAGTAAAACTCCTATATATTCTGTGATAGAAAATCATTAAGCAAAGATAAGGGTGGGAAAGCAAGGTTCATTAGTAGCAAATTAACGTTTTTTCACCTCATCACACACTTGTTTGGACACTGTCTCCTCCTCTATCTACATTCACTTCCACACAAAATCTCTCCTTCTTCATTTCTCTCTCTCCTCTTTTGCAAACCTCAATCTCTCTCTCTCACCTCCTTTGCAAATCTCTGACTTCTAACAAGCAAATAACTTATACTAATCAAACTTGTAGACTTTGATCATATACATATATATATATATATATGGGATCAGAATCTACAAAGTCGCCTATGTCGGCCTCAAAATATTATGGCATTCTTGGAATATCAAAATCTGCATCCCTCACAGATGTTTGCAAGGCTTACAAACATCTTGTTAAGAAATGGCATCCAGATAGACACAAATCTAACCCTGAAGCTGTTGACAAGTTTCGTTCCATCAATGAGGCCTATAGGGTACGTACCTACACATAACTTGTCACGACGTACGACTCATTTTGTCGAGCCATGTAGGAATTACTAATTATTATGCATACAAAAAGGTTGGCTTATATAACTAGCAGAACCTCTGGCATAAATTTTTGATGAATTTATGGAATAAAACACAAAAACAGCCAAAAGTGTTGATCATTTAATAATAGAATTGAAAAGATTGCATAAAACGCTCTAGTCATTGCATAATTCCTTGAAACTTTAGAAAAGGTTTCACATTATTTTCCTTATAAAGACATGCATACTCCAGAGAAGAATTTAAAGTCAGATGGATAGCACATGTGTACAACCCGATATGTATATATAGTTTGAACCAAAAGCAATGAATTCATTTGAATTTGCAGAACCGTTCTAGATTCACTTATGTGATACCATAATGTTAGAATTGCAATATCTATTTATTCGTTGTTATTTGGATCGTGATTTTCAGGTTCTTAGTAAGAAAAAAAGAGAGGAGGCAAATTTATTGAAAAGTGATGCAACAAAAACACCCCGAAAACATTCAAAGCATGATAGTGATGATGAGGAGGAATTACAAATTTCAAGCCCTACTCTCCTTTCGAGGACGACGAGTCGAATTAGCCCTACTGTGGATTTTTATGCCTCCATGCCTAGTTTTTCTATGAGTGGAACCAGCACTCCTACCACCCCTAGCACCCCAGCTTCAGATCAAACCCCTAACTTTTCCAAAATTGCTAGCAAAAGAAGCTCAACACCTATCATCTTTTCACAGTCAACTTCTAGGAGGAAGCCTCAACCAATTGAGAAGAAATTGGAATGTACCCTTGAAGAGCTGTGTCATGGATGTGTCAAGAAGGTCATGATTACAAGAGATGTCATTGCAACCACAGGGTACATTCTTTTTCTTCCATTTCTTATTAAATAAGAAATGATGCATTTTTTTTAATCAAACTTCTTTTTTTTTAAAAAAAAAAAAAATTTGCTTCAAAATCTTTTTCTTCTCTAAAGTTACACTAGCTAAAGGGAGCTTTATTACAAGTTCAAGCCGTATAAGCTTGATCTTATAGAAATATGATAAGGAAATTTGTGTACAATAAACCCGATGTGGTCCGTCCCTTTCTCGGACCTTGCGCATAAGACAATTGTGTGCAACTGACAATTTTCTTTTTAAAAAAAAAAGAATATATATATATTCAGCTAATCTTTATGTCCTTTTTCTTTTAATTAATTCTGATTCCTATCTTTGCGACGAGGATGGGAAATGGGTAATTCGAGGAGGTTAACATCTTGAAATAGTAATATAATTAGTAGAAAGACTTAAGTTATATATACTGATAGTAATATTTATCTGTGACAGGCTAATTGTTAAAGAAGAAGAAGTCGTAACAATAAAAGTGAAGCCGGGATGGAAGAGAGGAACAAAAATTACATTTGAAAGTAAAGGGGATGAGAGACCAGGCACACTTGCAGCTGATATAATATTCTCAATTGATGAGAAAACACATCCATTGTTCAAGAGACAAGGAGATGACTTGGTTCTTGGTGTTGAAGTCCCTCTAGTCCAAGCTCTCACAGGATGTACAATTACTGTACCTCTTTTAGGTGGTGAAGAAATGACTATGTCATTTGATGATGAAATTATTTATCCAGGATATGAGAAAATCATAGCAGGACAAGGCATGCCTAAACCTAAAGAGGAAGGTAGGAGAGGAGACCTTGTGCTACAATTTCTTGTCAATTTTCCTTTAGATTTGAGTGAGGAACAAAAGTCTGAGGTTGTTAGCATACTAGAAGAAGATTTCTCTTGATGTAATTAAAGATGGTACATAGTTGTGCTGCAATTTCTTGTCAAATGTCGCTTAGATTTGTGAGGAACAAAACGAAGCTAAGGTCCGAGGTTGTTTATTACTAATATACTGTAAGCTAGAAGACCACTCTTGATGTTGTTTTCGAGGGTCTCTTTGTGTAATTTATGTAATCTAAAAGATTATTAACATAGATTCAGAAGATTCTCGTCGAATGAATCCATGCGTTACAATAGTTATCCTTTTAATTTCTGCGCCAAATTTCAGGACTAGATGTCCATCACATTCTCATTTCCTAGACGTATAATATTAGACATTTTACTCACCCTACCACTCCAATTCTAGGGCAACAAAATGGAGGACTTGGTACTTCGTTTTAGGACGATGTACTAACTTTCTCACGCTGTGTACTATCAAATATATTAAGAATTTTCACCTAACAAAAAGATTCTTAATTGAGTTATTTCTGGTACTGTTGTTGTAGTATTTTACGTGGCAATCTTACCACGATCAATGGAAGTAAAGCTTATATTATCAAAATTATTCTGCCCAGTTCTTCCTCGTTGAAGAACCAGATTAAGCGAATCTTCTTGTTTCTGGATGTTCTCATTGTGTTAATTAACTAACAAATGTACTAGTTTTACATGAATAAATGTATCTCTATTTTCGCAATTGCAACATAAAGTAGTCCTAAGTATATTTGTATCATATTATTACTTCAAATCAAAATATGATATGTACTCAAATTACAAATTATGAATAAAATTAATAACCCAATATTCTAAAATTTTGGTTGGTTTGTGGCAAATATCATAATGATTTAAAAACAGCCAGTTGTGTATAATTACTACTACTTCATAAGCCTGAAATTAGAAAACCTGGAAAAACTCAATTTGTACTGGACAGTTTATGAGATGTACCGATTGTACTTCCTCAATAGTGTACTACTAAACTTTATCCATTAAAATATTAGAGGAATCTTAAACAAATTCTCTGCGAGCCCTTTATCTGTAGGGTGACCCTTAATTAGAAGATGGCCGACCGTAAATCATATCTGTAGATAATTGGGATATCAATTAGTAAAGCAAATAGTTTACCGAAATGGATCACCTCGGACTGACAAGGACAAAATTGTAGTGTTTGGTGAAATCATATGTATATAAGACTTAAGGAAATTAAAGTTTTTTAAAACTACTCTCTCGTCTATGTAATCCCAACTAACTAATACATGTGTAACATAATATCGTTTTCAATTGAAAGGAAAAAAGAAGAAGTACCCTTGAAACCGTCTATGTTATCTTTCCAGCTACATTTGACTTTCTATACATTACTATTCATATTGACTTGCTTAAATACTCAGAGATCGTGACATTTCTTGCGTTTTTTGTTTCTTCTATCTGTGATGGTCTTCAAGTTCTCTCCTACCTCTTCAAATATTCTGTGTTATTGCTTCTTCCTTCTGTGCTATTTTAAGGTACTGTAGAAAGGAGTATAATATGATTTCATTCGTTTCTTGTCCTTTCTTTTAATGTTATTACTTTCTTTTTGATTATATCCGCCTCTAGAAATCACTTGGTTGTTGATTTTCCAGTTATATCGTCGAGTCTTCTGGATTATTAGTTTTCTGTGCTTCAACATTATCAAATGAATCTAGAGTTGTTTTTATCGACTACGTTAATTGTGTGCATGTTACCTAGTTAACTAATATATCCTATATTCTTTACATAAAATTCTTTTGTCAACTGATAATAATATGACTGCTAGACAACATTCCTGGTAGAAAATACTTGTATTGATCCGTAATTCATCAGAAATTGAGAATGACAAATTATATCACACAATAGTTCGTATATATCCTCCTCCTTTCATGTCTAGGGTTTCAAAATAAATAACATACTTAACCTAGGGTAAACACTTAGCTTCATATTTAAAACTAAGAGTTGATCTTCGTCATACCCCAGGAAATTAAAGTGGCATTTTTCATAATAACTTTAAGATGCATTCAAATTTAATGACAATTGTCTTATAATAAACATCCAAAGGACTCGCTGATTTCTATTTATTAACCATCATCAAGATGACTAAAAATTGAAATCCCAATATTGTAGATGTCAAATTTTCTTCAAGGCAGCTCACAAGAAGAAGATTATGGATTTGATTTATTCACAATTGATGATTCAAATATTTATGAGCTGTTATTCGAAGAAAGTTCCATGGCACACCCACTTTCTATGGAAAATGCATCACTACAGCCCATCTTCCAAGAAAACATCGTAGCTGAGACTCATGTGAATCACAACATCCCTGAGTTTATAGATTCAGCTGTGTCTGTTGAGCATGAAAAGCTACCAAGTGCAGCGCAAAATGAAGAATCGAGTTCAAGTGCAAAGGCTAATAAATCAAGTAAGTCCAGTGAGAAAAACATCAAAGAGAGGCATTTGCAAACTGGAAATTGTGTAGTCACACTACAAAATGTAGATCAAGAATGTTCAAGTTCAAAGAAATTGGACCATAATGCTAAAGAGAGGATTAGAAGAATGAGGCTTAATACTTCCTATTTGGCTCTCCGTGCCTTACTTCCAGATTCAAGAAGATCAAAGGTAACTTAGTTACTTCTACTGTAGCATTTATCATTTTAACAATTAGTTCGTACTTTTTCCATGTGTCTATTTTCATTTTATCAGTAGTAAGAGTTTATTTTTTAAAATGAACTGGCTATCCATTATGGGTTTTCATTGATTGAGCAATTAAAATTAGGTCAGTGGAGCACATAACAAAAAAAAAAAAAAGCTCCATTCCAGGTCTTAAGATATTCTTAACCGAATCGCCTAGACCTCGATCGGTAATACACTTAGCTTACAAAAAAATTAGCCTTATCAAATTTCCTATAGCTTGGTAACTACGACTTATCAAGTTGGTATGCCCCTCTAGCAATTCTTGGAAATTGTTGGAAGGTGTGAAAGTATTTTGGTTCATCCAAGTTTAATTTGTAGCTAATTTTTCCAAGGCATAATAAGCTACATGGTTTGCTTTCCTATAACAATATGAAATCTGTGTATTAGCTTGGTCCAAACTCTGTGAGGTGTCCTCTAAGATCATTCCCTATAACAGTATTGGACGAGTAATTTTTGCAGTTTGTTCTTACTAATGAAAATAGGCCACCATGCAAATAAAAAATATTATAAAGGTAATACCAAGTAATGGAGATAAATTTTTAGCAATGTTAGTAAGTTTGAGTTGATTTCACTGTTTCTTAAGGTGTCTTTTGGGCTTGTTAGAGATCTAATATAGCATAATAGAAAATGTAAAGAACTCGATCATTAGAGAAATATTTGATTAAGACGGACAAATTAATTACGTGACATGGACAATGAGTATTCATATAACTCCGTAATTTGAATTGATTGTAGTTGTTGAACTTAGAGGAGGGATGATACTTATGTGATCACAAGGTGGACGACTAAATGAGCTCAACCCTCTATGAATACTCCTGTTTCCGAGACTGAGTATTATTAGATCACAACTACATCACAACTATAGTTTGATAATTAATTAGATGCTATAGTATTTCATGTAAAAACTAAAAAGGGACCACAATCTCAATTTTTAAGTATCAAATTAAAGAACTTTGTACTGGATAATGTACTACGCTCGTACTGGAAAGGAGTTTTCTAAAATATACTGTCGTCCATCAGATAAAAAATGCAAAAGTTGATTGGAGACAATTGTATAGGAATTGCAGATAATGACCATTAAGAACTTTTAACTTAATTTCTCCTAGAAAATGTATTGATCAATCTCACAAGAGACTATTTGTGGTCTCCTCAATTACAGAAGCGATGGAGTGCACCAGCTTTAGTTGATAAGGTTCTTAAGTACATTCCAGAGATAGAGAATGAGATACAAAATTTAAAGCAAAGGAAGGAAGAAATTCAATCAGCTAAAGAGGAGAAGCAACAGATTCTTACCCAAAGTATAACAGTTTCTGTTAATGAAGTGAAAGATACTGAGGCCATTTTCCAAATTTGCATGCCAAAAAACCAAAATGGAGTCTTCTCAAATTTGCTTCAACAATTAGAAGATCAAAAGGGCATTCAGATTAACAGTGCTTCTTCTCTTTCCATTTGTGATGATAGGATCTGCTACCATATTCATATTGAGGTATTCTTCTATATATCTGAAGTATTTCTTAATATAGATAGTAGTAATGGCTTAATAGTAGTTTTTCATGCATATATTTCCTAAATATATTTGAATTTTTAGAAATTGATGCACACCTCCATCCCTTATACTTTTAAAAAAAAAAAAAAAAAATTAACCCCACGCTTTAGTGGTCCTCCCGCTTTTTATTCCTACAGTAAGTTGAACCCACAACCTCTTGAACGTAGGTGAAAGGTGCTTACCATCTGAGCAACTCTCACTTGTCTCTTATACTTTGAACCCAACTTCTTCTTCTTCTTAATTTTCCGACAAAGGTAGTCTATTACTTTGGTATTGATCAAAATGATCTGAGCAGGTCGATGAACATTTGTTTGAAGGTAGCACTTTTGAAGAACTGAAGCACAAGGTGGTATCTTGGTTGAGCTAATTCATTTATTCGTCTAAAAACCTCTTGTAAGTTCTCATTTGTTACTTTTATTTTATTTGTCGCCAAGTAACTATAATAATACAACACGATAACACAATTAACAACACTCCATATAATTGTGTTTGGTGTTCGAATGAAGTTTTACACTAAAAGTTAATGAGAGATAAGTGTTGAGGGTTCTCTTATAATGTTGCAAGGAGACATATGTGATGACCATTTGCTATAAGATGGTTGATGGAGACAAAATCACAATTGGGGTGGTGGCGCAGTTGGCTAGCGCGTAGGTCTCATAGCTTCTGAGTTATCCTGAGGTCGAGAGTTCGAGCCTCTCTCACCCCATTCTTTTTTCTTTTTTCTTTTTTCTTTTTTCTTTTTTCTTAACTAAATAATCTTTCCAAGGAACAACCCTGCTGGAGAAATTAACACTTGTAAAACATGTTGTCGAAAATATATCACCACATGTCACTATATTTATGTGATTAAAAAAACTACTCAAGTTAAAATGAAAAGTACAAGTTAAATTATTTTTTAGTTTAATAAAATGACATTCTTTTATAGAATGGATTGATAAAATAATCGTGTCATTCTTTTAAAATTCATGGAGAATTATTAGAGGGAAGTCAACCTGCAATCTTGTTTTTAAGCATTTTACTTTCACTGTATTCAAAGTAAGTTGCCCCAACGGTCGTCCAAAAACAGTCAACTAGTATCATGCAGAACATACATTCATCAAGAAAGTAACATATGATTTCATGCAACATCATGGTGCGGCCAGTTATCTGCTCATTTGAAGTGTTAACTACTCCAATCCATTTGTGATAGAAGTTTTACTTTTTTTAAAAAAGGAAAAAGAAGGGGCTAAAGAAATTTAGGCTACGTTGTTTAGGCAATTATCTTTCATTGCGTTTACGTATTTAGCAAAAGAAGAATTCGACAAAGGTGCAAACAGGAGACACAACCCACAGCAATTTGTTTAATCAGTGATAGCTTGACAAGAAAGAGTCTGAAGAAGAAATGTACTGAACTATATGTCCAATCCAAGCCCAGAAACAGATGACTGTATACATACTGCTGTATCAGATATCAAATTGAGCAACACACCAATAAATCAAGCCTTTCTCCAGAAAAGAGAATGTATCTGTACATTCAAATTTGGGACTTAATTCTCCAAAATGCAAATCCAAACTGCGGTTCGTAGTTTTACATGTTGCAGATCATAATATCATATTCTGAATGTTGAAGGTTTTCACCATTCACTCTTTTCCCCAAGGGAGAACAAAAAGATAAGATATGGACAGTCCTACCTGTTTACTGTAGCGGCTCTAATCTGATTACTTCACAATTATGACCAAATACATGATCAGCTCCTTTTTAAGACAGCAGCCTGCTACACATCGTGCGGTAGCAAGTCTACGATTGATTTTGAGTGCCGACGAAACTGAAATAACAAGTTTAGCCAATCAAACTCTTGCACACATTATGTCACGTTATAAAAAAAGTCTGCAGGGATACTGCACATGATCCACAAGATGGCAAATTGGTTCTCTTGCTTCTATTACCGTGAAAACAACACATTTGCCACTTGTTTGTAAGGTAAGGTATGCAGTGAGACATTTGTACGGTAGCAGTGTAAACAAATAACTAAAGGAAAAGAAGAAAAATGAAACTACAGAAATACAGCATAGACAAGGTAATGCTTATAGTGAAAGGGAGAACGAAAAAAGCAAATAGATGGAGGGAGGTTTGGGGGGGGGGGGGGGGGGTGGTGGTGTTCCAATGTGATACTAAACAGATATTAACATAGCTATTCGTAAACTAGACCACAATTATAGCTCTTTTTTTAATCCCCATCTAATTTACCAAAATAGATATGTACAAGGTAGGAATCCTGAGAATTGTACCTCCGTTACAACTTCCACACTTTTTAGGTACAGCTCCTGGCATTTAGATGCTCCAGATTCTTTTACTGAATTAATCTTTGCAGTTACTGCATCCGCCTAATGGAAAGATGTTCTTTTAGAAAGGAGCAAACCTGAACAAGATATATAGTTTTAACAAATCAAGGCATATAACATACCTCTGCAAGCACAACGTCCAACTCTTTTTGCCTTGTTTCCAGATCATGCCTCTTTGATTCCACTTCCAACTTCACATTTTTCAGTTCTTTGGCAGCTTCCACACAACTGTGATCTCTTTCTTTCTCTAACTGCTTTCTTAACTCATCCAATTGGACCACTGGGTAATATATGACATTAGCACTAGACATCAGAGGAAACTACGGATGAAAGTAGTAAAAGCAGCTAAGATATACGGCTACCTTTGCCTTGCTTTTCAACTAGTTTAGCCTCAAGGGATTTGTCCTGTATTTCCTCATCACTCAGTTTTTGTTTGAGAACCTTAACATCTTTCTCAATAGATTTCGTTGAATTAACCTGTTCGTATCACACATTATTTAGGAAAAATAAAGAAACATGAATGCTTTGCTTCAAATGAAAAACTTTTGAGGAACAAAACAGCGTAAAACTCTAGAGAACCATGGTTTATAGCAACTGAAACTCTCACAACTTGAGAAACAGGTCTACCATTTTAACACTCGGTCTTTTTAATATTTAAAAAAAAACAAAATACAACCAAATAAAGATTATAAGTAACATGAATATTATTTAAATTTTGGTACACAACTTTTCAAAATGGTATATGTTAATGTGAGATATGGACAGCTCCACATCACCACTTGAGATTCAGAGTATATTTTTGACAAAATTTAATAAATGAATGCATGGCATCTTATGTTGGATTCACTTCAAGTCCTCATCTATGTGGACTTGGACACAGAAATAGTACTTATTTATTTCTCAGCCCATTACACATATTCTCTCTTCTCTTCCTTCAACAATGTTGAAATTTGATCCTAATGTTACTCTAGAATCTCTAGTCGCCATTTTCTTTTCATCATTACGCTTCAGTTAGTTTTGTTGTATCCATCATGCCTATTATATCAATGATATTGTTAGATATATTTTTTCATCTTATGCATCAGATGATTGATTCTCCTTCCTTTTCAAATGACTTTGTTTCCTACATTTTACTAGATAGAGTCATTTAGACTCCCTTAAAATATTTTTTTCCTTATATTTTGATAACCAAATAGGTGAGCAGCACAGATTATTTCTTTTCCTTATTATAATGAAGTCTTTATCATTTTCTCATAGATTATTACCATTTTGTAATTGCACGAGTTTAAAAAAAAACATTTAGGGAAAAGATGAAATGTGTGCTCTGAAAACACAGGAAAAGAGCTACCAGAGACCAATTTTATCAAAAAAAAAAGACATGCAAACGCAACAGACAAAGATAACCTGCTCTTGTATAGCCTGCATCTGACTGAAGTGCTTGGACATTTTCTTGTGAGCCTGACATTGAAAAGACAAGATTTAACAATAATATTCAAAGAATGAGAGAATGTCATCAAGCAATTCCACAAAGTTGTGCATCTTAAAACTTTCTGAGAAATTGGTATGCTGGAAATAGTTTTTATATGCAAACATACATATCAAAAATGTCAGCACTCAGGTTCCTCCTTCCGTAATTTTCAGTTTTCCTTTCACAATAAATAGCTTAAGAGTATGCAGCTGCAAACTGCCCATGCATGCCAATCAAAAAATTTTGAATAAATTGATAAGACTTCTTAGACCTAATAAACCATTATCCAATCAATGGACACATAACTAAACACTTTGTGGTTTTTAATCGCGCGAGTGAAGAAAAGGAGGATATGGCCAAATAGGCAGTTCCTTCCTGGCCAAGTACCATATTTGTGTTAATGGAGAATGTCAGAAGTCACTCATCTAAGGAGTAAACCACTATAATAAGAGGCTAGTACATCATTCCATCTTTTAGCGACCGCCAATAGGTTCAGCAAAGTATCTTTTACATAATTATTAGTTTTCACATTCTACTTATAAAGAATCACCCATTAAAACCAACAATGTAAGATTAATGAGTTGAAAATCTATCAATATAGTTATTTATGGATCATAATCAAAGTTTAAAGAAACTCAAACAGGTTAAAATTAAAAGAATTATAAACGATGAGTATGAAAGAAAATGGACCCTAGACTTCTGCTAGTCAAGCAAAAGATAGAACATAGTACTCATTACACAATTGAAAGTAATAGAATATTGTGCATGTGAAGTACCTTTGTATAAACCTCTAGGATGGCAGTTTTATTCTGAAAAGACTGCATTGCTGCTCTTTCAGCATTCCTTGCCTCGACTTGAAATGTTTTTTTTTCCTCCAGTGCTCTCTAAAAATTTCAGTAGTCAAAAACCAACTCATGAAAATGAAAGTTGTAAGAAACCTAATGTAGAGAAGCAAGTGCAGAAAAAGTGATTGCTCTTACCAAGAGAATCTGAACTAATCTTAGCTAATGAGAGGAAAAATCTTAAATACTTTCTTTTAATAATGTAAATTATTTTATTAATGATGGGAAACCCTGAATACAACCCGTATACCAATAAAAAAGAATCTTTACTTGAGTTACCGAAACTAAGCCTCATGCACCAAAAAACCAAGTAGCATTGGTTTAGCAAATAAAGAAAAAGAATGTTCGCACTTCTTAGAAAAAGCTACTAAGTAGAACTTCAAATTTTCAAAAAGACACGATTTTGACACTAAAATAAATCTACGACTACTAAACAATTTCAATCATGAACCTTAGCTCGTGTTGCACAATACAATTCAATCAAGCCAGCAAGAAAGAACAAAGATCATAGTCAGATATGACAAGAGGTTCATCACCATCAGAAGAGCAAAAAAGTGCAATAAATCCACAAAATATCCAGCATAGAAACTCTAGATTTAGCATGTGAACGGGTCATACTTGGAATTGTACTCAATATCAATCTACCTGTATACTTAATGCCATTGTAACCCTGACAGAATTACAAGTAACATCCTCTGCACAAGATATCTAGAAGACATAGTTGATGCAGATTCTTTTACCTAACCAGTTCAAGGGTCCATAATATCTCGTACCTGAAGCTTATCAGGTGATTGGACAATTTTAGAACGTAAACTGGCTTTTTCTTGAACAGTTTGTACCAATGCGAAGTCTGCATTAGAAATCTGGGAGGAGGTAAAATACAAACAGCATATTAGTTCAAAACACAAGAGTAACCAAATATCAATGTAAAATCACATTTATACTGGATGAGAAACAGTACTGTAGCTCGTCTTGAAAAATATACTATAACAACAATTGCCATCTTTCAAAACAGCAACTGGTGATTGCCAAATGCCAATAGTAACAGGAGGGAGAAAAGAGGGCTACACACTTCTCCCAACACCGTGATGATTTTCTCACTAACAGGGGGAAATTAAGATTTTGTGAAGCACTAGGCAGTCATAGTTGGAGTTATAAGCTTCCTGTATACATCTATCTCAATAACATGTTAGAGTATGTTCAGTAAGTCTGAAGCACAACATACTTTGGTAACTTGAAAGTTGAAACTAATGAACCCTAGTAAAGTTACTAAGGGGAAGGAAGACAACATAAGGTGATTTGCCCTGCAATATAGAGACTACAAATTACAGCAAAGTAGATTGTAGAACATGTGGTTCAGCTATTAGAGATTCATGAAACAAGTATGACATTAGAAGGAGTTACCTTTTCATCCAGCTCTTTAGCCTTCTCCTTGTGTTTTTTGATCGAGGCCTTCAAGGACATTTGCTGATTGTTAAGACCAGAAATAGTTTGCCTCAGTTCCTTAACTTTAGAATCTATTTCTTGAACAAGAGGCATCTCCATTTCCCTTGCTTCATCATATTCCGCTTTCTCTCCATTCAACTGTTAGCTCAGTGGAAGTAAGTAACTTAATAGAAACTTCTTGAAAGGAGCTTTTCAGTCAAAATTAATATTTTACAAGTCGATAGATACCTGAGACTTTCTAGCCTCCAAAGCTTGTCGCCTCTCATCAATGAGGGTCAGCTCCTCCACCATCGGCCTTATAAAATTAATCTTAGAATCCCTAAAATTATCAAGGACATATTAAAAGGAGCAATTGAGCACCACTAATGATAATACACTGATACATGGAACTTTACAGAAATAGCCGCTCTAGTCAGGATACATAGGATATATAGATTATACACATATCAGATATCAAATATACAAAATTCCATACATAATGACAAAAGGTGAGTAAGTTATACCTGTGAAGATAAAAGTTGAGAATAGCACCGACGAAGAAACAGGTACGATCAGAGGCAGGGTTAAGCAAATCAGCGAGGGTAAAAGGGGCAGGACAATCCAGCTCAGACAAGTACTCGCGAATCTTAAACCACAAATTCATAGGGCCAAATGCTCCGACATGATGATCCGGGTTCTCAAAATGATCCAGAGCCGAAAAATCAACCTCCTCAGGATCATCCCTACAATAACAAAAAATTAAAAATGAAAAGAGAAATAAAAGGTTAGGGTTTAGGAAAATAAAAAAAGTACTAACAGGATAGAGTCGAGATTGCTAAAAATGGCAGAATAAAGGTTGATGAGGAAGTCGGAAGTGGGCTTAATGAGGTCTTGTTCGGAAACAGAAGCAATTTGGGTTTGGGCTAATACTGCTATTATGTCTTGTCTTGGCAGTGTTGGGTACTCAAATATTGATGACATTTTGGAAATAGTATGCAAATTGTAGAGCACAAGGGCGATTAACGTTTGGCAACACAGCTGAGGAGAGATAGGGGTTTTCAGTGAGAGCCGGTTTGAAAAAGCAGACCTTTTCCCGCCCAAAAGACCATGGTAAATTATAAGTGGTTTATGAGCTATGAGATAAAATGCAGCAGTGATGTGCGAAAAGTCCATGATGGGAGTCAAATGGTAATTACTATGAGATAAAGGAAATGTTATTTTCTAATTTTACAATTGAGTCAATTTTGATTTTATTCTTTTTCTTAAGGCCAGATTATGTTCTAATTTTATTTATTTTTTCCACAAGTATCGTTGATTTTTATTTTATTTTTTCAAATAGTATGCCGGCACATTTTATGATCTCCCTTTGCTTCTTTCAACTGCTCGTTATTGGAATAAAAAAGGAGTACGAAAGTAGAGCATTTCAATTTTTGAATTAATTTAAATTTCCAGCCCTTCTAACTGAAATCATCATTTAAAACAGGTTGATGTTATGAGGGGGCAGATATAAAATCTATGGGTTTGTTGCCTTGACTTTGAAACTGTAGGAGGCGAATTCAAGAATGCATGGTAATAGTTCAGAATATGTTAATCTAATAGACAAAAATTGCATGGTTAGATAGGATTCATTTATATTAAGTGGAGATAACAAAGGTTGCATATATAGGCAATGCCAGCAATGATCTGTTATTCTTCTCATACCACAAAGCCCTTCTTATTTGAGGAAAATTTGTGCCATAAATTGTTAACTTTGCTTATATAATCCAAGTACAAGGTAAAAATGATAGTCAGGCCTCCAACTCTAAATGACGACATAGATGCCACTGGCCCTCTTGTATGTTCCGCGTCATCCTGGACATGATGATATCCATATGATCACTTATTGCTTGCTCTGGAGCTGCAGATAGTGTCGTCTGCCCCCAATTCGGCTGGACATTCAGTTTTGTTTCAAGTTTCTAGTGCTGTGTCCTGCAGTATTACAGATATTGTTCAGAAGTGTTTCGATAGTGATCTGAAATGAATTTCAGAGACAGAAAATGTGAGTTTACATGTTCTGCAGTAAAGAATTGTTTGATTATCATTTGCAATATTCAAACGTTTGAAAAGTTAAAGATAGTGTCTATGAAACTGCATAGCATGTCCACCAAATATATGCACAACCCCCCCCCCCCCCCCCCAAAAAAAAAAAAAACAATCTACTTTGATGCTTATAAATAGAGTGCAAGAGGTGGAATGGTCGTATAGAAACCACTTCTCTGATGAAATTGCAAATTCACCAACTCACAAAGGCGTCACTTCTAAACTCCTCCCAAGTCTTGAATCCTTCTTTTCCATTTCTATATCCTCCCTCACCTACAAGGCTACAAGGTCTACCACAACATACGAATTAAAGTCTCTCAGCATGCATCAGCTTCCTAACCTCTCAATTTAACAGAGTATATATTTGGGCAGTGATGATGCTAGTTTCAAAATACAAAAATCAAAATATGCTCGTGTTGGAAATGTGTTAATTAGTGTCCCACCAGAACAAGTAAAAGATGAAAGAGGAAATTCAACTCAAAAAGTATTACCCTCAATTGCATCCTTTTTTACTACCGACTTCTCTAATACCCTCAGCCCACAGAAGAAAGAGCTTGCAGCTGACTTTATAAGTTAACCTTCATGCATCAAAGCATTTTCAACAGCCAGCATAAGACGGTTTGCTCAAAATAAATAAAATGCCTGATATACATAGGAAAAAATACAAAGCAAGGAAGTACCTTTTGCTGAAATTTGTGCCTTTCAAGCTATCGGCAGTATAAGATATGCATTAATGCAACTGACTTGTGGACCTGTACGTAACAATCCGGAATGGCTCTACTAAACGGCATCAAAGTGTAGCTCGATTAACATATAAATGATTCTCCAAATGTGACTGGGACACGCTGGTTATTGGCATGCTTCATCAGAAACTTAGCGACATCTTTAGAAATCCTATTCAAATTGTCACATGCATTGTCACAGATGTCATTAAGCTGAGATAGTGAAAACTGCTAGCGCCTCAGCAACTCAATTCACAGCTTAAGACCTGCAGCATATCAGAGTTCTCTATAAAGCAAATTAATGTCCAACTTATCCATCCAGCTTCTGTTATCTTGCATTTGCCTTGTGATGTTTTACTTTTCTCGACACCACAAGCTGCTTGGCCAATGACTCAGCAATAAGTTGATGGCCAAACAAGTGAGAGTTCTTTAGAATCAAACTTTTTGTCGATGAATCAATAACATAGCCTTGTCCAGGCATCCACTCCAGTAACCGGAGAAGTAATTCCTTCTTTTCTGGTCTTGCAATGTAGCGTGATATAGCCGTATCAAATAATCCCTGAGAAGCGTGTTTCAAGAGAATGATGATTTAGGATCTTTACCAAAAGTAGAGTTATATTTGCCTCCACAAGGCAACAACAGAAAAACACAAGAAGCAAATTCCGCTAGTGAAATGCTGATGGCATGTGTAGCCCTGTCGAATCCATATTCAAGTTAAATTGATTCCTCAAAATCCTAGAAGGTTGCTAGTAATTAGTCGCGTCAAAGCCTGTCAGTTTTTCTTCCTCAAACTAAACTCCATTCATAGTAGAGGCTCTTTCTTTTTTGTTTTATTTGAAATAAAGTGCACCTTGTGGTGTGGGGCAGTTTGGCAATGACTTGGACGAGGGGCTTCATTTTTAGTTCTCTTTCTTCTTTAGTTGACCATCCGTGAAACATGAATTATTAAATTTAAATTCTCTTTCACTTGAATAGAAAGGAATCGCCAGTCAATAGAAGATATATGTCAAGATGTATGTAAGAAACAATTGAAATACTCCGCCACGATCTATCTGAGACAGGTTCGACCCCGATGTTGTGGTTTGGTCCTTCAAGTCTTTTTAAGACAGATACTTGTATAAACCATTTTGGATGCTTGTATCTTTCCTCTTAGACACCGACAAGACTTCGCACTGTGTTGCAACAGTTAGTGTCTGCTCTTGTTGTGCTTGCCTGCTCTGTTTTCTCAGGTTGGTCACCCACTTCCGATGATTTAAAAGTTTACAACCATCAAAATCAGGAGCTAGACAAAGATGGTAATGGTGATGATGGTGTTAAAAGCAATGAGATAGGATTGCTTGATGCCTCCTGTGTTCATCTTACAAAAACTGAGCAAATTTAGACATGTGTTATTTCTTTTTAAGTTTTTATTAGTTTAGATTTAGTAATTTCTGGACTGCATTTTATGATCTAGTTGGTACTATTTAAGATATTTTCTTTATCTTTATTGAGATGGTGACAAATTGAACCTATTGAACGCAAAGTTGGAATCTCTGAAATTGATGAGTATGTTCTCTATGTTCGATAGTTATTTATATTTTAATTCTCTGTCTTATGTCAGATATTTGTATTTCATGGTAGATTAAGGGAACATATCAAAGACAAAATTTCTCATGTTTGTGTTGTCGCCCTAATTTCTAAACTTTCCTTGTCTTTGCACGTGTATACATGCTCCTAAGCTACGACAATAGAAAAATATATTCTCCTATACTGGTACTGTTATGTCAGTTTCACACTTCATAACAGTAAAGTGTGGTGTCCTTGTTATGAGAGAAGGCATATGCAACCTTCTTACCCCAACAAACTTAGGTTATGTCAACTAAGATATGTTCCATAATTCAAGCTAGAACCACACGAGAGCGTAGAAAAACATAAAAACCTAGCCTGGTAATATCAAAGGGGCACACATAATCTAAAGCATATTTAGAGCTAATCATTCTTAGAGTCAGAAAGTTGGATCACCTTCATCGCATCATTGATTAAGTCCATGATGCCTGTTATTTTAAAGGACGATGCATATCGAGTAAAATAACAGAGGTAAATTGAAATTAACTATACCTGATCAATCTTGTGGCCAGAGCTGTGGATGGCCTTCAACACATCATTAATCAAGTTTACATTACCAGATCTCATGAAGTTGACAGAAAACTTTCTGAGAGCTGGTCGGGAGATGAATCCTGCATTGTCCTGCATAGCTAGTGCTTAGAATGGCATTCTTGTAGAGAAACAGCAAGATAAAGATAAAATTGCAAAAAAATGAAGGTATGGAGTACCTTGACTACCACATAAGCATCTTTGAGAAGGCGCCCAGCAATCAAGATATGCAAAATCCTCTCATGAAGGGCTTTGCTTATGGTTCTTTTGCTATACCTCAACATGTTATAAACAGAAAATGCTTCTGAATGTGCACCTGTCTTACCAAGATGATAAATTAAAGAGGAACAGAGTCCCTGAAAAAGAAAAAAGTTACACAACAGAAACTGTGAGAGCTAGTGGCAACATTTAAGTCATCCTTTTCAATAGTATTCAAGCTTAAGAAATAAGAACTACCACCTCATACAAATTTCTAAAGCCAAGTTCTTGATTCAACTCTGTTGTGAGAAAGCAAAAGTGAAACTTAAACCACAAATAGGGTTGAGTAGATAAAGAACAGAGCAACCTGAAGTTTTAGCTTTTTCAAGGTGGAAGAAGAAAGAAAACTTCAAAAGAGAAATAGGAACTCATTTATTCTATTCATAAAAGCAAAATACACAAACCCTTCGACTAGCTGTTAGCAATTGTATGATACTTGTCCATTAGTGCAAAATACAGACTGAGACACCAGAAATTATGTAGAAAGCTGGGTGTCACAAATAATAGAGGGACTTCAGATTTTTGCTATTAAAAGCAAAAACAGAAAACAACTTCTGATGCCATATAATCTTTGCGGAATGCATCACTAAGTACATTCTAATTTAAAACCACTATTAGTTACTGTAACTTTGTCTGCTTGATGGTTGACCTAACCCTGATGCGCAGCAGTTTAGTTCTTTTCTATAAGTAGACAGTTAACCCTGCTACAAATGCCACATTCATTTTGTTATTGAAAAATAGAAATTGCTTTTAACTTCTTCCTACCTCCTCTAGCTGGTGTCCTTTTCTATGCATGTCATTCATGGTACGATAAGCAAGCAAATATAGCTTCTCCTTGCAGAAATATCTTATCAGAATATTAAAGGTATTCCAGTCAGGACTAATTGCAGAGTCATCCATCCTCTTCATCATGCTCATTACATTCTCTATTTCTCCTGATCTGCAATAGGCAGTGAGCATCGCGTTCAAAATGACTACATCATATTTGTCAAATTTTTCTTCAAATTCAGAAGCCAATTTCTTTGCATCTTCGAGAAGCCCACCGCGGCAGAACGCTGAAATCATTATGCTATAGGAATAGCCATCTGCTCATACATAACCAAAAGAACAAAACAAATAAATATAATATGCAAGTAACATAACAAGGTGCATATAACTTTAAGAACAGCAAACATGAATTTAAACTACAAGAAACGTAACATGGTGTATATAGCCTTACGCCATGTGCAGGAACCCCTTAAATAAAATAAAGTGAGGCAATGATAGAGCCGGAAAGGAAGACCACATGAAGTAGGTAGTCTCAAGGTTACAACCATCCCATGGAAAGATAAATTGATGGTGAAGGTAAAGTAGGAAGCAGCAGCAGTTTTTGACCCCCCCCCCCCCCCCCCCCCAAATTGTTTGACAGCATAGAGAATCCGTGCAGATGCCACAGAACATTTCAAAGTAAAATTGACCAGCTCAACATATCAAGGAGTATCATTTATATGCATCTTAGCTGAGCAGAAACGTGAGGCAAAAGACACCAAGAAAACTCCAATCTAAAGTGAGAACATTGGAGAGCTCAAGCAAAAATTCATTCATTTCACTACTGAATCTCACAGTGAATTCCAATCATTCTTTAGCAGAAACTTAAGAATGGGCAAATAGCCAGTCCATACAATGAAAGATACACACCAGTTTTCGCCTGTTTTTCCATCATCTCGTCAAATACTGATTTGGCTTCAAGAAGATGTCCAGACTTTGCAAGGCCATCCATTAGCAGACAATATGGCATCTGTAAGTACAATATTGTAAGCCACAGAAAAGTAAAATGATGAGAAGAAGCGAACAATCTGTAAGTGAAGAACTTCCGGTAAACCACTTTCAGCAGATTGGTGACAAAAATCAGAAACACTTTCTCAACATTAGAGCAGGAATACAGGAAAACATTTGGATCAACAGATTTTTAACTTCAGATCAATAAACAATGCTATCAATGCCATTATTCCAGGAAAATATAACCGATAATTATCCTGGTTGTAGGAAATCTTTCTGGAATGTCGCCGGAGAATCAAGAATCTTATGGACATGATTAGAGATGTAAATCAACCACTAATATGCTGGAGATCCTCCACAGGTGCTTTCTTGCCAATTCCATCTCTAAACCTGGCAGTACAGATCAATTTTATTTTTTGTTTCCTGACTTTTCTTTTCCCCCTCTTTTTTTTTTTTTTGGTTCACTTTCATCATTGTCCGTCTCTATCTTATTTTTCTTTCATTTCCTTCCTCTCTTCTTCTTCTCCTTCCTCCTCATTGCCTTCACCGTCTTTGTCAACGGAAACTCCTTAGATCGACCGATCCTATATAAATCCCACACCTCTACCTTAATCTTATTGTGTTGACATCAATCACTGAGAGTAACCAATGCCGAATCTACGATTTCAACAATTTGGGTGCACCATCACCTGTAAACCCAGAATGGACAGAACTGAATGTAACAACTACCTCGTTCTTTAACCAAAGTGCACTGGAACACTTTTATGACCGGTGTCCAAGTAGACATTAAGTAAAGTTTTCAGCCTATATACAATATAATTCATTGTTGGGGGAGGGAACATGGGGTCCTGTGACTCCATATTCATATGCTTAAATCGGCTACTGACAGTAACCGAGGATCCTCGTAACATATGGCCTAAAGGTGTATAACTCTTCTAAACCAATATATCCCATTTATCAATAATTTTTATTGCTTATAAAAAATAAACTATCAAACAGAATGCAAAATGAAAGTTCAGCAAGTTTTTGAAACAGATGAAATCCTAAGGAAAGATGTTTACCTCCTCCTCAGCGTAGCCAAGAGCTTCTAACTCCTTTAGCAGTTCCTTCGACTTCTCAAACAAACCTCCTCTCACGTACACCTTCAACAAAGTTGTATAGATTACCTGCAAAATACACCATGAGCAGCGCACTGAGATTTTTTAAGGGAAAGTTAGAAAGATAGTAATGACAACTCGGAATGTGAAACCGAAAGATGCGTTTGAGCGTAGAGACAAACCTTATTTAATTCTAAACCTGCTGATCTCATCTCTTCGATTAGTGCCTCGGCCTTCTCATAATTTCCGTCACTAGAGTAAGCATTAAGCAAAGAGCTATAGTGGTAGACATTAGGAGAATGACCTTCTGCTTTCATTTTCTGAAAGTACTTTTCAGCTTCATTACTTTCTTTATGTGAAGCACATACAGAAAGAAGTGACCCATAAGCCACACTATCCATTTGCAGTCCATTAGACAGCAACTCCTGAACCAGCTCTAGTGCTTTAGAATATCCATCTTTTATTTTGGCGCAACCTGTGAGAAGCTAAAACACGGTAGATGAAAGTTAAAAATGACTTAGCAATAAATTACACTGGAGCTTCTGTAATCAACAATTTTTACTATAGAGAATAGCATCACACATTCACACTATGTATTTGTATTGCCCTTCTCGGATTCAACAATCGAAACATATTAACACGACTAGGAGACTATAACTGCTAGGACTGGCACAGGTTTATAATGTGAAGCAGCATACCGTGCTATAAGTGACAACATCCGGTACTAAACCATCTCGCTTCATCTGAGTAAACAGTTTGAGACTGCTCTCAGATTTTCCATTTTTTACTAGACAACTAAGAAAAGCATTACAGACGGAGACATTAATCTTTGTCGTTCGATCTTCAATGCGGTTGTACATGTCTAAAGCCGCGACAGAATTGAGGCTCTTTCCCATGAACTTTACATAACTACTATAAGAAGCAACATTTATCTTCTGATTCTTCTGCATCCAATCAAACACCTGGGCAACAAAAAAAGAAGCTCAAACTTATGCTATAAACACAAATGCAACAACAACAAACCCAGTGATATCCCACAAGTGGGGTCCGGAGAGGATGAGATGTACGCAGACCTTATACCCCACCAAAGTGGAGAGATTGTTTCCGATACACCCTCAACAATAACACAAATGCAAATACAACAATAAATCGACTTAACATTTGAGAGAACCTGAGCAAGTTCACGTCGTCTACTCAGCTTCCCAAAATAGCGTAAAATTACATTCATATCAGGCACTTTAAGTGAGTCTCCATACCTGAAATTAAAAACAGATAATACAATTAGTTGCATAATTTTATAAATACTGTACTTAATATTCCCACCCCTTGGTGTGCGCCCTTCCCGGACACTGGTTTATGCACCGAGCTGCCTTTTTAGTGTACTTAATATTCCCAATTAAAATAACATTTTCCAAACCTAGCAAGAGCAGAAGCCACGTCAGATGACTGTTGAATTTGAATAATTGCTGATTGTCTATCACTACGAGAAACAGGAAACTGATTTGAAGAATTTGTAGTGACGTCATTTGTGACCACATTTTGAAATTTGCGTTGCTTAGTACGGGGAATAGAATTGATAGTTGATTTTGTTGGAACAAAGGTAGAAGAGCAGTGCAACTTGTGAATAGGTCTGTTTGGATTGGAAGTTGGAAAATAAGAAGAAGATGACACCGAAATTAAAGAATGGAACCCATTGCCAAACACAGTGGAAAGCTCCATAGTTCAATCGGAGAAATTTGCGGCCTCGTCTATCGATTAGCTTTTTGTTTTATCTACTTTATATTTGATTTTTTGTGTCACAAAGTAGATTCGAATGATATGTTTTGTTTGTAATATTTCAAATCAGTCTTTGTTTATGACATAGAAAATTCAGATATATCGAGAAAAACTCGATTTGCGTCAATACCTAATCAATATATAAATGATTAAAATTTAAAACTTTGGATAATCAACAACAAAATAGGTAAGAAAATTGTATTAAAAAACTTTCATTCTAATTATAAATTTATAACATGTCACGAAAGGGTAACTATGAATTACTGTAAAATTAATCATTTCAATCAAATTATTTAAAAATAAGTGCACAAAATGTAGGTGAATGTAATATTTAGCTTAGTGTTACGCATAGAAATTTGTAGCCTAGGTAATTGTAGTTGTCCCTAAAATTAATAAATTGAAGCCACTGATGCAAACTAAGAACAAAAGTTTATCAAAGATATGAAAATGCTACTTAGTGCAATTAAAATGAACGGAAAAGGGCTGAATTTACCCTTAACGTTTTGATAATTGGGCATATATACCTTCCGTTATGGTTTTGGTCTTACTATACCTTTACCGTTTTCTTTTGGCTCCTCCACACCCCTAAAACTAACAGAACTGCCACGGTGGTCTATTATGTGCCAAGTTGGACTCTTATGTCCAATTGGCAACGTTTAATTGGCCCACGTGGAGCTGACTCTACCTTAACTACACTACCTAAATAAACCTAACCACACTAATAACCACACCTGACCCAATATATTTTACCCAACCCAAATAAACCTAACTACACTAATAACCACACCCGACCCAATATATTTTACCCAACCCAACCCTGGTAAATATATTTTAACCATCAGTTAAACCTTTCATTTTTCCCTTTCTTTCTTTAACAAAAAACAAAGAGGCGATCTAGGGTTTCTCTGCATGAGCAGCTGAGTGGAGGTAATTGTGGGTGGAAATCAAGTGGCAAAGCTCCTATTATCCGATTAAGGTATATATTCATAACCTTTTGTATTTTACCTTGGAGTATTAACTGTTTTTTGTGTTAGTTTTGTTATTTCCATGTTGTGGTTGTTTTAAGAGACAAAATCTTCGGGTTTGCTGTAAATCTTAGGATTTGTCTTGTGAAATTTATTTGCATGTTTAGAGACAAAATCTTAGGGTTTCCATGGTCCCTTATGTCGATGTCTTGTGATTTTTTCTGCATTTTATGGGTTTTTAAATTAAAAATGTTGGTGGGTGGGTATGTAAGGACAAACGTGTGGTCCCTCATGTCTGTATATTGGTAGCATGTCTTAAATTTTATTGAGAAATTCTGAGTAATAAATTATGCGGTCCCTTTAACTGTTTTTAAAGCTTTGCATGTGATTAATTGCAGATGATTGAAACAGTAGATCTGATCTTTAATTATGATGGTGAGTTTGTTAAGAGACCAAAATTACATTATCGTAAAAAATCAACTACTTGTTGGGAAGGGTATGATGTAGACCACCTATCTTTTATTGATATTTATCGGGAGTATACAGACAAGTATGGTTTTCTTAAAGTGGTGCAACTTATTGTATCTGGACCCACTTGTAGGTATTATTTAGTGGTGGGGGATGAAGGTATAAGAGCTTTACAAAGTTGTTTGTCTGAACATTTTAGGGTTTTAAATTTGTTTGCTGTTGATCTGTATGAAGATGAGCTGCCTGTCCCAAATATTACTGAACTTAGGGACTGTCTTCCTGAACATGAAATAGAAGAGACTACTGTATTAGTCCCTAACAGTACTAATACTATTGAGCATAATACTACTGAGCATGGGAAAATGTTTAGTATTAATGTTGAGGCAGGGGCTGATTGTAGTAGTGGGGAGGATGATGAGGAAGGGAATTAACAGATTCCTAGTGACTATGACAGTGAGGAGCTGGAGAGTTATAAGAAGCAAAGGAAGCTTGAGATAGATGATAGCCTTGAGAAGTATAAGGAGTTAGAGAAGGGGATGACATTCAAGGACCTTAATGAAGCTAGACAGGTTGTAGCTTTTTATGCTATGGCAAATAAGAGGAGATTGAAGCCTGAAAAGAATGATAAAACCAGACTGAGGTATAGGTGTGATGTTGCCTGCCCTTTTGTGTGTTTTATTTCCAGGGATAGGGGACAAGGGTTTAGCATTAAAACCTTAAACCTAGATCACAATTGTGATGAGACATTTGACCAAAAGGTAGTATCTGCCCAACATCTAGCTCACTATTTTAAGAATAAAGTTCAGCATAACCCTGGGTATAAGCTTAAGGACATGAAGGGAGATCTTGTGAGGCAGTTTAGCCTTAATGTCAAGTCCACAAAGATGAAAAGGGCCAAGCAGATTGCTTTGGTGAAGTTAGAGGGCAGTTATGTTGATGATTACAATAAGTTAGAAGCTTATGCTCAAGAACTGAGAGAGAGTAACCCTGGGACTGATGTGGTTCTTAACATATCAAAGGATGCTCTAGAAGAGGGTAAATGAAGATTTTTGAGAATGTATATTTGCTTCCATGCACTCAAACTTGGATGGAAAGGTGGATTAAAACCTCTAATTGGTCTGGATGGGACCCTTTTAAAGGGGAAGTGTTCTGGACAACTACTAGTGGCAATGGGATAAGACTCAGAAAATCACTTCTATCCACTTGCTTGGGCAGTTGTGGATAGAGAAACAAAAACAAGTTGGAAATGGTTTCTTGGACTGCTGAAGATGTCATTGGAGTTGCAGGATGGTGATGGAATTACACTTATGTCTGACATGCAAAAGGTATTATTTATCACATGTTTTTACATTTTTTTTTTATACTTTATGGTGACTGATTTTCTATATTTTGCAGGGACTCTTGGAAGCATCAAAAGAGGTGTGTCCAAGTGCCCATCACAGATATTGTGTAAGGCACATAGAGCACAATTGGGCCAAAACATGGAAGGGCAAAGAGATGGAAAGAAGATATGAGCCCTCATGCTATGTATTTGTACAAAGACTATAGAAAATTGCTCAGAGGTGCAGACTTGACTTCAATGGAGATGATGGTTATGAAGTCACTGATGGTGAGAATAGGCATACAGTTGTCTTAGCTGAAAAAAAATGCACTTGCAGGGGTTGGGATGTGTCTGGTATACCATGCCCACATGCCATTAAGGCACTTCTCCACAAGAAGATAGACCCAACCTCTGAGATACACTGGTGGTACTCAAAAGAGGCATTTAGCTTGATCTGTGAGCACAAACTCCAGCCAGTCAAGGGTCAAAGATTTTGGAAGGTTCTTCCTAAACATGCAATGGAGCCTCCACCATTTAGTAGAGGTGCTGGTAGACCCAAGACAAAGAGAAAGAGAGAGAAGAATGAGGCAAAGAAAAGAGCTTCACTTTGGATAACATCAAGAAGGGGACAAGTGCAAACTTGTAGCCATTGTTCAACAGCTGGCCATAATATGAGAAAATGTCCACTGGTTAGTTTTTGTTAATTGCTTAGTTAAGTGGCTTTTGTTTAACAACTTGTTCCTTAGTTTTTGTTTTTGTTAATTGCTTAGTTAAGTGGCTTTTGTTTAACAACTTGTTGATTAGTTTTTGTTTGTTAATTGCTTCAGTTTTCCTCATAGTTAAGTGGCTTCAATTTAGTTCTCCCTATTGTGAAATTTGAAATCTGAAATCTGAAATATTTCAGCATTTAGTCTTGTGAAGTCTTTTGGTTATTCTGAAATCTGAAAGCTTGGCTATTTTTTATTTTTTATTTTTTGCTTAAAGGTCCATGGCAGACATAAGCAATTCTTTCAAGAAGAACAAGATGTGCAAATGTCTGCCCCTCAACCATCTGAACCAGGTACTTCACAAGATTCTGGATTGGTTTTCATGCCTACCTCTGGAATGGTGCATAAATCATCAAGCCAAGCTGCTGCACATAAGTCATCCAATGACAACTTACAAAATATAGTTGCTGATGAACAGGAATCTGATTCTGATTCTGATGATGATACTACTGGTCTTGCTGTTAGACCAAAAGTCATATCTTAGGCAAAGACAAGGTTTAAGGAGATGATGGTCCTGCGACAAAACACTAGTAACAGGAAGATAGGATTTGCAGGAGATAATCATATGCCCTTGAATCTGCCTTATGAACCAAAGAAAACTACTTGGAAGGGAAAGGAAGCAATGACAAGCTCACAGTTGAATGCCATGAAGGAGAAGAAAATTGGGAAACTTAAAGTTCGTAGGGCCAAGAAGAATTAATTAGCTTAATGTTTGTGTTTAGTACTATTGGTTAATGACTGAATGTTGGTGTTTATTAGACAAGTAAATGTTGGCAGGTTCTAATTTTTGGGTCAAACATTTATATGTCTAATAGCTTAATGTTGGTGTTTATTAGACAAGTAAATGTTGGCATGTTCTATATTTTTGGGTCAAACATTTTTATGTCTAATATCAAGTTAGTCTAGTTGTTATTTGTACGTTTTTGGACATTTTAGTGGTTTGACAATGCCAATGGTTCTTGTATGGTGTTTGTGAAATGAAATGTTTATGGTGTCAACTATATTTTCTATAGCTTATTGCGCGCATAACAAACTGTTTAAAATTTTCTTGATGTTGAAATTTGATGTATAAGTTGTAGGATAACCAATGGAAGATGATGAAGACAACACTTTCCAAGAGTTAACAATAAAAAAGGCAAGCACATTCCCAACAAAAGCTTGGTTCAAGTACTATTTATGCTTAATGAACCAGCTTTTGAGAGCTCAATGACGAGCTGATTTCCCAGAATATATAGCAAGAAATCCAGGCGGATCAATGCACAAGGTTGCAATGTTAAGGCATGGCCAAACATAAAACAACTTAATCAACAACACAAAGTTGCAATTACAATAGGCATATCAAACCTTGGCCTGAAAACTAAACATCTTAGAAACTAGAAACTACAATTGACAAACCAATTCTTACTATCAATTACAATAGCCATACCAATTCCAAACATATTTAACCCTCCATTACCTTTACCTATATCATCTTAGAAACTATAAACCCCATAAAAAGTGCCCAAGATAGCAAGAAAAACATCTTCATTCTTTCAAAATTTTCTTGTAACTTAGTCATCTTGATTAAATTGGCAGAATTAACATCTCTCAATTCTTCAATCTTCATCTTCAAAAAATCATTTTCTTCACGCAATTCATCCACAGAAGTTCTTAGTTTATTAATCACATTTGAAGCTTGACCGGAAAAATTATCACGCCGCTCCCAATATCCACAAGATGAAACCTATAAAAGACCAAATAAATTTCAACATAAATACATTAATAAAAATATGGAATGTATAACAACAATAGAACGTCAATACTCACACCATTACGAGGACATTTATAGAACCTACGACCAAAGTTAAGATCAGTCTTCACCATTAATTGAGTTGCAATTAACCCGCACCTACATCTACGCTTAAATTGATCTTGAGAAGAAGCTGAAAAATCTGACATTTTGATTAATGAAGGAAACAAAAAAAGAGCTGCAAGGTGTTCTATTTTGGGAGCAAAGTTGAAGAAGAAGGTTGTTTGATATAAGAGGTCTGATGGGTAAAATATATTGGGTCGGATGTGGTTAGGTTTATTTAGGTAGTATGGTTAAGGTTGAGTCAGCTCCACGTGGGCCAATTAAACGTTGCCAGTTGGACATAAGAGTCCAACTTGGCACATGAGAGACCACCGTGGCAGTTCTGTTAGTTTTAGGGGTGTGGAGGAGCCAAAAGAAAACGGTGAGGGTATAGTAAGACCAAAACCATAACGGAGGGTATATTAGCCCAATTATCAAAACGTTAAGGGTAAATTCGGCCCTTTTCTGTAAAATGAATGCAGGCGTACTGATGGTAATGTACAATGTACATCGAGTAAGAATACACTTCATAGATTCTATCAGTTACTATGTGCTAACTCATTTCAATTTACGGAGTTTTCATGAAATGATTGGGTTAGAGAAAACCCGACAAATCTTTTTTAAGGATCAGTATTCTTGATCAAGATAGAGGTAGACCGAAGAAGAACTGAGTCGAGGTGATTAGAAAACATATGATCCTGATCCAGATCACCAAGGACAAGGTCCTAGATAGGAAAGCTTGGAGGTCAAAGATTATGGTAGAAGGTTAGTCGTAAAATGAGTGTCTTCTCTCTTATTCGTTATATGTTTTGCCTAAATAAATTACTTCCATCTTAATCATTGTCTTTATATGTATTGTTGCTATTTGTCTTGTTTTTCAAACGTGTTCTCTAAATGTTTTCTATAGTCGAGGGTATATTGGGAACAACCTCTCATTTTTGTGGCGGTAAGGTCTGTACATCTCACCCTCCCTAGACTCCACTTGTGAAATTTAACTAAGTATATTGTTGTTGTTGTATTAATCTTGACCAAATCGGATTATGACTATTTAAAACTGGTTGTAGCTATTAAAACTCCAAAAAAATATAACAACCCCGATTAGAATTTCAAATTGTCATTTCCATATATTCTCTCCATCTTCTACTTCTTCTTCATCCTCTAGTTCATTTCTAATTTTCATCTTCATATTTTTTCTTATTCTTCTTCCTCTTCCTTATTTCATTCTTCTCTATCTCTTCCTTTGTCCAGATTTTATTATTGTTCATCACCACCATCCTCATCTTCATTTTCTATCCTTTTTTTTTAAGTATTGTTTTCAGATTTCACACACATCATTATGAGTTTTCAAACATATAAAAAGATGTTTAAACATTTTTCAAAGAAATGATTCAAACATCTTAAGAAATAGTAGTAATTTTTTTACTATGAAAATATTGTTGGAATAGAAGGAGAGCCAAAAAGAGTAAAGGAGAATGAGGAGGGCAGGGAAGGGAGGATGAGGGGGGGGGGGGGGGTTGGAGGAGAATTAAGGGGATTTATTTAAATAATAAAACTTTTGGATTTTTAGAAATTACTCATAATCAACATCGTCCAATCATGAATTAGCCCCTTATACCAAATAAAGACCTATGTTTCATTTTTCTTTAGGGTTGATCACATATATGTACAAAACTAAAGCCTCTATAATAAAAAGAGTTGAATTAATATACTATGTTGGCCTAAATCTGATTATAAGTACAAATCAAATTTATTTTGGGTTAAGAGCCCGTTTGAGTGAACTTAAAAGTAGCTTATAAATCCATTAATATATGTTTAGCTAACTTAAAAAATTTTTGGACTTATAAGCCACTTAAAATAAGGGATTTTTACAAAAATATACAAATTTCAGCACTTAATTACAAAAAAATAGCAATACTTTTTAAATTACAAGGCATAGCTATATTTTTCATGTCATATTTTATTTTTTCATTACCACTCATTCCATTGAAATTCCTCAACCCCAACATCACCACAACTACCCTTCCCTATTTCCATACACACACAACACACAAAATCCAGTTATGGCGGAACCACCAGTTGAGAAAAGAAACAGACCGGGAATGAGATTTTATAGATAGCCAGATTCCATCGTCGTCAACGGCATCATCTCAGACCCAATCTTACAGCTCCAACTCCTAATCGGCTTCAACCGTTTCGGATTTTACAGATCGCCGGAATCCGTCGCCGGTCGACGGCAATAGCTGTCATCTCCGGCCAAATCTTACTCCTCCAACTCGCCAAGACCCCCTCTTCCACGATCCGACCTCCGTTTGGTAAAAACTGCAATGAATCTCCAAAAAAAAAAATTAATGAAACTGCCTTACTTCAAATCGACTCTCTTGAGCTTCAATTTCCTTATAAATACCTCTTTCTAATTGTTTTCTTCTTTGCGCCGATTTGAAGTAAGTCTTTTTTATTTTTGTAATTGTTGACAGATAATTGTTGTTTTCTGGTGCCGGAGCTTGATTGGTGACATTCAAGGGAACACAGTGTTGCAGAAACGCCACATAGGAGAACCAGAGAATTAGCATTTATTTTATTTTTGTTCCGTTTCTATTTCTTTAGATTTGTTTTATTTTTGTTTCGTTTCTGTTTCTTCGAAATTGTTCAGATTTCGTTTCTGTTTCTGTTTCTGTTTGTACAGATTTGTCAGATTAATAAATTTGAACTCTTATTTTCTATTGCTCACGATTGATGGCGTTGAAACAATATGATACAGTTTGAAACATCATTGAAACAATTGTTGCAACAGTTTGATACATCTAAAACGATGTTGAAACAGTATGATACTGTCTGAAACGACATTGAAACAATCTGAAATAATTGTTGAAACAGTCCGATACGGTCTAAAACATAAGTTGATACAGTGTAAAACAATATGATACAGTCTGAAACGGGACTTGATACAGTTTAAAACGAAGTTGAAACGGTGCAGAAACAATTAGATACAGTGCTGCAGAAACAGTTGAAACGGTGCAGAAACAGTTAGAAACAGTTGAAACGGTGCAGAAACAGTTAGATACGGTGCTGCAGAAACAGTTGAAACGATGCAGAAACAGTTGAAACGGTACAGAAACAGTTAGATACGGTGCTGCAGAAACAGAAACAGTTAGATACGGTGCTGCAGAAACAGTTGAAACGGTGCAAAAATAGTTAGATACGGTGCTGCAGAAACAGTTGAAACAGTGCAGAAACAGTTGAGATACGGTGAGATACATCGAGGATGGGATGAGGAAAAGTGAAATTAGGAAAAATGATAGGAATAAAAGTGAAATTGGGGGAAATTGTGGGAGGAAAAGTGAAATAGGGAGAAATAGGAGGAGCAAAACTGATAGTGGGGGGAAATAGGAGGAAGAATGTAAGGGTTTGATATGTTATGGGAAAATATTGCTATGTTTTTGCTATATTTGTAATTAACTTGTGTTTTCCTCTATATAGGGTTATTTTGCTAAAATATTGCTATGTTTGGTAATTAAGTTCTAAAACTTGTACTTTTATGTAAAAAATCCTTAAAATAAGCTGCTTCTAAGCCCACCCAAACAAGCTCTAACTAGCAACTATTTGTATCAAAGCCGTAAAATGATAAAAAATTTGATAAAAAAAGTTAAATAAAAGCTCGGAAACAAAGAGTAAGTGTATTTCATATATTTGTGGATGATCTCCCTTAATTACATAGCACATATTTATAGTTTACAAGGATGAGAATAACAATTGCTGCACTTAATGGTCATTACTCCACGTTCAGTCGTGGTCTGACTATGAACTCTTTCTTAAATGTGTGGGCGACGGTCGTCAATTACAAAAGGCATGGGCTCGTTCATCAAAGAGCGAATCCTTACCGAGGGGTGAACTTCGTGCCTTGTTGGTGTTTGCTCTTTAATTGCCTCGAGTGATAACTTGTAGCCAAGATCTATTTCTTGTCTGAGGCAACTAGCCTCGGGAGTCGAGCAAGCGGCTTCAAGAGATCATTTCCAAAAGACTCAACCAAACCATGTCTCAAGCCCTATCGTCAAGGCTCGGTAAATTTTCACCCAATACATGTACATCAACGGTGTTAACTTTTTTTTTTGTACTGTCAGCTAATTTAAAGCATATTACAAGCAAATCAATTTTCAACTATTATTACTTGTTTTAACATTCTTGAGCCAACAATTCCTTCTAAATAGCTAATCTAACTTAGAAAATTGACTAACGGTAGAGTCAAAATTGAAGAATTGACTTTCAAGAATCACAATGGCAAAAACTAGCATATAGTTGGTATCTTGGGCAATAAAGAAAGGACGCCGACTTAGTCACATAATTCATATAAATAAATTTTTAATATTAATAAAATAAGTAAGAATAATTAAAAAATTGATTGAAATATACTTTAAATTAGCCTATTGTGTAAAAAAAATTGACACTGTCAGTGTATATTAATTAAACTCAATAAAGAAAAAAATAACAATAAAATTGATATAACAAAACAGATTAATAGTTTTTAACAAAAAAGTAGGTAAAAAAATAGTAATGTCCCATCCCTCGCCTGTTACCCCCTACCACTTGCTACTGTCGGTTAGCCATTGTTGTCTCTGGTTTGCCGCCAACGGTCCAAGAAGGTCAACAAATTGACCAGATATTTTTGATACGAAAGATACATAAAGATTCAACAAAATAACATGGCGTTACAATTGAGATACGAAACATACACAAAAAATTCAGAGAGAGAGAGATAAACAAACAAACAAATATACAAACAAGATACAAATACATACAAAAAAATTCAAGATCCATAGCAGGTACAAAAGAAACAACAGTCATATGAAAAATAAATAAAAAGACTGAGAAGCAAAAAAAAGTATAAACATACATAGTAGATACAACAAAGATATAAGAAGAAAAAACGTAAAGGTGCAAAGATACATTACTGATACATAAATGGTACAACAGAGATACAAGAAAATTGAGAAACAAAAAAGACCCAACATAGATGTATTAAATTTCTTTTAAAAAAATAATTAAATGATACACTATTAGATACAGTCAATAAACTATATATGTACAGTAAAATAAGAAAACCACATATTTGAAAAGAAAAACATCAAATTTAACTAGAAAATACCAGACTTGACCGAAAAATTATTATATTTAATAAAAAAAAATCAGATCTTCATCAGAAACACCATGTCCAAATAAAAAACATCAAACGTAAACAAATATCAACAGATCTACAACAACTTACCCAATATAATCGTACAAGTGGTGTTATGGAAGGGTAGGATGTACACAGATCAATTTAACTTTATACATGAAATTTACCCAAAAAAAAATAAAAAATAAAAAAATAACAATATGTTAGTACTCCCTCTGCCCCACTTTGTTTGTCATACTTTCCTTATTAGTCTGTCCCAAAAAGATTGTCATACTTCTAAATTTGGTAATAATTCAACTCTAAATTTACTTTTTGACTCATTTATAGCCACACAAATATTCATGACTTATTTTAGACCACAAGTTTCAAAAGTCTTCCTTACTTTATTAAACTTTGTGACAAGTCAAACAATGACAAACAAATAGGGACGGAGGAAGTACTTGGCAATATTGCTATGGAGTGATCACCATTTTTCGCGAGGATTTCATAAAGCTTAAGGAACACCCTACTTATGGAATTCGATGTATAGTCTAACCCAAAGTTATAATTGGATATAAAATACTTAATCAAATCAAACTTCAAATACACAACTCTATACAGGAAGAGCTTTTATTTACTTAGCAATAAGATACTCAAAGACGCCAATAGGCACAAGCCTTTACCTCGCACGGTTGCTTTTCCTTGCAAGATACATCCATGGGCCAAGAGCTACAAGGAATTACTAATATATAGGAGCACTATGAACTGGTTCTCTTTGATCTTATAAAGTCATTTTCTTTGCTTAATTTTTTTTAGCAATAAGATACTCAAAGACGCCAATAGGCACAAGCCTTTAATTTTATTTTATAACTGTACACGCTTAAGCATTGTATGAAATTACTAGGTACGCGAGCTAGCTGCTACTTTGGCTTATCAATCATTTTAACGTGTCAACTAATAATTGAGTAGCAAGGTCAAAAATTCATACAAGAAGTTACATTTAAGATAACTAACACAATTTTTGAATTCATTTTGCCACTACATTTGGAGATTCAACCATTTATATAAAATGAAAATATTTCTCTACAGTTAATTCTACGAAAAGAATTCAATCGAACCATTTTCATGAACCTAACTAGAGAAGAATGAGGTAAAAAGACCCTATGAGTTTAAAATGAAGGAAAAAGAATTTTTATTTCTTTTTTTATTTTCTATTTATTACTTGGTTAAATGGTGGGTTAAGTGAATATAATTGTGAAAAGTTTGGGGGAAATCTTAAATACAAGGAATAAGTGACAACTGTTGCCTCAAATCTCATCTTCTTCGAGTCAGTTTGGGTGAACTTATTATAATTAGCTTATAAGTCATAAGTTGCTCATAAGAGAAGCTAGTATTTTTAACTTCTCATTTTTGACTTATTATAAGTATATAAATAGTTATAAACTCAAGACTTTTTATTTTTACCAAACACCTATTATATAAGCACATATATGCTTTTAAGCCACTTTTAAATGTGTTGGCCTAAATCGAAATATGACAACAAATCGAATTTGTTTTGGGTTTAATTGATAATTTGCTTGTATCAAAGTGGTATTCGAGCTAGGAGCGGATTCGAACTAGATAAAAGCTTGGAAGAGTAAATGAGGCAAAGAATAAGCTAATTAATAAACGAGACAGAGTGTAAAAAGTATAAGTCAAGTATTGTATTTCTCGATGTCCTACTTGATTACAAATGAGTCCTATTTATAATCAAGGAAAATAGTAATGTTATGGGCTATAATAATTATGACTTTATGACCATTACTCCGTATTTGATCGTGGTCAGCTCATAATCTTCTCCTTAAATGCCAGAGCAATGATCGACGTTTTGCAGAAGATTAAACCTCGTTTGCTGAGGTGTTTCAACCCCTCGAGGAGTCACCATATCGCTCATTCCTAATCTTGATTGGATACTTCTCGAGGTGGCGCTGAAGACTATTCTCCTCGAAAGGATGTCCTCGTAGAATTTGACTGTTCCGTGGCTCGAGCCCTTGTGCCGAGACGGTGAGGTTTTTACCCAATACATTAAGCTTACCCAAACGGCTGCCAATTATTCCGCTTTTTCTGCTATGCCACTTCTTTCTTATCATGCTTCTTCTACGTACTCTTCTTTCTTGTTTGTTCTCCCGTTTTTTCTGATGAGTGTATTTGTATCTGAAGTTAGTGTTATTTTTACTGAGTAGTATCGAGAATCATCCAAAAAGTTTATGTTTCAATTGATTAGATTTTCCGAATTCAAATTTGTGTAGTTTTGAAGTGGGTATTATTTAAAATAATTGGTAACAATTTTTGGAGGTATTAGATCAACCAAAATTTATTTACATTTAATTATTTTGGATCAAAATTGATCCTGAAAATCGTCGTAATACAAGAAGCACAGGTTCCATATATAAAAATCACATCTTCTTGATTTGGGTACGTAGATAAAACAGAAGCAACATCAAAAGAAGAGGAAGATAACAGTTGTTCCAAGGAATCTAGCAAAAGAGTCAGGATAGGTTGTGATTGTTTTTATTGGCATGGAATATGGGTGTGGACATGTTTCTCTGTTAGCTGATGACTTTATTTCTTTATATTAATTTGTTGTATTTTTATATTTGTGGATATATATTTGGTTGCTTAAATATTTTTAATTATTACGAAAAACGAGTTGTTGCTTAAATAACCTCCAGATGTTTCCAAAATTAAAGAACCCTATCATCTTGTAATATTAGTAAACAACCATTGATTATCAAAAAAAAATTTATTTATAAACAACAGATAGTTATTTATGTTGGGTTTGGAAGGAAGGTAAAGTGGTGTGAATGGGAAATGAAATAAATATTAATATTTTATATTAATATTTGATATGGAGCCGTTTTCGTAACAGAATAAAAAGACTGGATTATTTAAGCAAAATTTCCAAAAGGCAAACTGATGCCTCTGGAACGTGTATCATTTCTGGGTGTTTCATGGAACAGCCACTTTGAAGGCTGCCTTTCATGAACAGCTACTTCACCAATGAAAAGGTGCCTTTTCATTGAACAGCCACCTTGAAGGCTGCCTTTCATGAACAGCCATTTCACCAAAAGACACCTTCATGCCTTTTCACTCCAAATCTTGTGGCTATAAATAGAGAGGCATTTTGCCTCATTTTAATCATCCAAAAAATTTCATACTCTCTCTCTCATTATTTTTTGCATTTGTTTTCAAAACAAAAAGTAAGTTCTGAGTCAGTGTGATTTGCTACCATTATTTGAGTTCGCTGTTCACTGTGATTTGAATTACCGCTATCACAGTGAGGATAATTCCATTCTATCCTGGGAGAAATTAATCCACAAACCTTGGGTAACTGTGAGGGGATTAGATTTCTTAAGGACAGGCAGTGTATACTGTTGGCTTGGAATTTTTCTACTTCATCTTTTTCTGTTTTGGTCATTATCGAAAGTGCAGACAAATAACAATCTTAAGAAATCTAATTTGTATTTTGGTCTGCTAATCGATAATAGGCTGTTTGTGGAGACTAAAATCTGAAAAGATTTTCTACTCCAAATTTAATATTCCGTTTTTGAAGATTTAAATACTTCAACGGATTATTAAAATTATTGTGTGTTTAATCCGTTCAGAAGATTAAAAACTTCCGGATTATTAAAATATTTATATTATTATTTGCAGTTTGAAGATATAAAAACTTCACTGTACATTAAATCAGTTTGAAGATATAAAATCTTCACTGTACATTAAATCAGATAGTTTGAATCTGACCGTATTATTTTGTTTTCACAGAATAATGACGAGCACAGAAAATAACAACGGTGTTTCTGGTACACCAAATGCTTCTATTGGTGCAAGCTCCAGCCGCCCTGCATCTGCACCGCCCCCTGCGCCAGCACCGGCTGAAAAGCCGGGAAAGTTTGGCGGGATTGACTTCAAAAGGTGGCAGCAAAAGATGTTCTTTTATCTGACCACGCTGAGTTTGCAACGATTCATTAAGGAGGATGTTCCTGTCCCGGCGGACGATACTCCTGAAAATGAACGTTTCGTTGTTATTGAGGCATGGAAGCATTCTGATTTTCTATGTAAAAACTACATTCTGAATGGACTAGAGGACGACTTATACAATGTCTACAGTACTGCTGCAACTTCGAAGGAGCTCTGGCTTGCTCTTGAAAAGAAGTACAAAACTGAAGATGCTGGGATGAAGAAATTTGTAGCCGCCAAATTTCTGGACTTTAAGATGGTGGACAGTAAAACTGTCATAAGTCAAGTCCAAGAGCTGCAAGTGATCATTCATGATCTCATTGCTGAAGGTATGATCCAAATTAATGCTCATATTAGAAGTATTAATTATCCTATTAATAATAAATTTCTCATTGAAGGTTTGGTCATCAATGAGGCGTTTCAAGTGGCTGCGGTAATTGAAAAGTTACCACCTTTGTGGAGAGACTTTAAGAATTACTTGAAACACAAGCGCAAGGATATGTCACTCGAAGATCTCATTGTTCGTTTGAGGATCGAGGAAGACAACAAGATTGCAGAGAAGAAGGTTGCTCGTGGAAGTTCAACAGTAATGGGAGCAAATATCGTTGAGACAAATGATGCACCAAAGAACAACAAAAGGAAGAAACCTTCTGGACCAAACAATCAGCCGAAAAAGAAGAAATTCAAGGGGAATTGCCGCAACTGTGGCAAATATGGACACAAGGCTGTAGACTGTCGTGCCCCAAAGAATGCCAAAAATAATAAAGGTCAAGCAAACATGGTAGAAGATACTATTTCCCAAGGAGTGCAAGAGATAGATCTTTGTGCAATGATTTCTGAGTGTAACTTGGTAGGAAATCCGAAAGAATGGTGGATTGATTCTGGAGCCACCCGCCATGTTTGTGCAAATAAAGATGCGTTCACTAGCTATGCTCCCGCTGGACCTAATGAGACACTCTTCATGGGAAATTCTGCAACAGCAAAGATTGAAGGTTATGGCAAGATAGGCCTAAAAATGACCTCGGGCAAGGTTGTGACTCTCAACAATGTTCTTCACGTTCCAGAAATACGTAAGAACTTAGTGTCAGCTTCACTTCTCGTCAAGAACGGGTTTAAGTGTGTTTTTGTTGCTGACAAGGTTGTATTAACTAAGAATGATAGTTTTGTAGGAAAAGGTTACCTATGTGAGGGCCTTTTCAAGCTGAATGTAATGACTGTTTCTATCAATAATAAAGTTCAAGCTTCTTCTTACTTACTTGAGTCAAATGAATTATGGCATGCACGTTTGGGACATGTTAATTATACAACCTTGCGGAAAATGATAAATATGGAAGTATTGCCTAAATTTGAATGTGATAAATCAAAATGTCAAATATGTGTTGAGTCTAAATTTGCGAAACATCCTTACAAATCACTTGAAAGGAATTCCGAACCTTTAGACTTAATTCATACGGATATTTGTGATATGAAGTCAATACCATCTCGCGGTGGAAAGAAGTATTTCATAACTTTTATTGACGATAGCACTCGTTACTGCTACGTTTATTTACTTAGTAGTAAAGACGAGGCTATAGATGCATTCAAGCAATACAAAAATGAAGTTGAAACACAACTTAACAAAAGAATAAAAATGATAAGAAGTGATAGGGGCGGTGAATACGAATCTCCTTTTGAACAAATATGTTTGGAATATGGCATTATTCACCAAACTACTGCCCCTTACACGCCACAATCTAATGGGATTGCGGAAAGGAAAAATAGAACTTTAAAGGAGATGATGAATGTCTTGTTGATAAGTTCGGGTTTACCCCAAAACTTATGGGGGGAAGCTATTCTTACAGCTAGTCGAATACTTAATCGTGTACCCCACAGCAAAACACAATCCATTCCATATGAAAAGTGGAAGGGAAGAAAGCCAAACTTGAATTACCTCAAAGTGTGGGGGTGTTTGGCAAAGGTACAAGTTCCTAAACCTAAAAGGGAAAAGATAGGACCAAAAACCGTTGATTGTGTTTTCATAGGATATGCCAAGAATAGTAAGGCATATCGTTTTCTGGTTTATAAATCAGAAAATCCTGACATTCATACTAATATGGTTATGGAATCAGATAATGTTGAATTCTTTGAAAATATATATCCGTATAAAAGTGAATATGAATCGTCAAGTGTCAGCACAAAACGACCAAGAGAAGGTACAAAAGGAAGTATGCCAAATAATGATAATCCAAGACGTAGTAAACGTCAAAGGACGTCTACTTCTTTTGGACCAGATTTTATGACTTTCCTATTGGAAAATGAACCTCAAACTTATAAAGAAGCAATGGCTTCTTCAGAGTCTCCATATTGGAAAGAGGCAGTCAATAGTGAGATTGAATCCATTTTAAGCAACCACACATGGGAGTTGGTTGATCTTCCTCCTGGGAACAAACCTTTAGGTTACAAATGGATTTTCAAAAGGAAAATGAAAGCTGATGGTACTATTGACAAATACAAGGCTAGACTGGTCGTTAAAGGTTATAGACAAAAAGAGGGCCTTGATTACTTTGATACATACTCTCCGGTAAGCAGAATTACATCCATACGGATGCTAATAGCTTTGGCCGCCGTGTATGATCTTCAAATCCATCAAATGGATGTAAAGACAGCCTTCTTAAATGGAGATTTGGAGGAAGAAATCTACATGGAACAACCTGAAGGGTTCATGGTTCCTGGGAAAGAAAAGAAGGTATGTCGACTTGTTAAGTCTCTTTATGGACTAAAACAAGTACCTAAACAATGACATGCAAAATTTGACAGTACAATGTTGTCAAATGGCTTCCAAATTAATGAGTGTGATAAATGTGTTTACATTAAGAACACTCCAAATCATATAGTCATTGTTTGTCTATATGTGGATGACATGTTAATAATGAGTAAAGATATTGCTGACATCAATGCTACTAAGCGTATGCTAACTAGCAAGTTTGATATGAAAGACTTGGGAGTTGCGGATTTAATCTTGGGTATTAAAATTCACAAAACTCCTCAAGGTTTGGCATTATCTCAAACTCATTACATTAGAAATGTCCTGGAAAAATTCAAGTATTTAGACTTCAAAACTTCAAAGACTCCAATTGATGTTAATCTTGCCTTTACAAAGAATAAAGGACAAAGCAAGTCTCAACGAGACTACGCTAGAGTGTGGGAAGTCTAATGTACATCATGAATTGTACACGACCAGATATAGCTTGTGCTATAAGTAAACTGAGTCGATACACAAGTAATCCTGGACAAAATCACTGGATGGCTATGAAACGAGTTTTGGGTTATTTGGAGTACACCCAAGACTATGCTTTGCACTATGATAAGTATCCCGCTGTTATAGAAGGATATTGTGATGCAAATTGGATCACCGGCTCAAAAGAATCAAAATCCACAAGTGGATATATTTTCACAATAGGTGGAGGAGCGGTAACTTGGAAAACATCCAAACAAACCTTGCTTGCTCGCTCTACAATGGAGGCTGAGTTCATAGCTTTGGATAAAGCCGGTGAAGAAGCTGAATGGCTCCGAAACTTCTTGGAAGACATTCCATTTTGGCCTAGGCCGTTGACACCTATATGTATACATTGCGATAGTCAATCGGCAATATCGAGGGCTGGGAGCCTTATGTATAATGGTAAAAATCGTCATATACGACGAAGACATAAAACCATTAGACAACTTATCTCTAGAGGAATTATCACAATTGACTATGTTAAGTCAAAGGATAATGTATCGGATCCACTTACTAAAGCTTTAACTAGAGATGATGTTGAGAGATCATCAAGAGGAATGGGATTATGGCCGAGGACAAGTCGTCATGGCGGTAACTCTACCTAGAAGACTGGAGATCCCAAGATCTAGGTTCAAGGAGCTCAAACAAAGTTGTGCACGACCGCTCCAACATTGTCAAACAACTCAACCCATCCTCTTAATAAGACAATGTTTAGTACCAAGGATAAAACGTTAAAGACGTTTTTTAATGATTATCTAAGTTTGATACGGGGTTTGTCAAACAGTGTAGATCTACGGGATTACACGTTTAGAAATCACCTATGTGAGTGTGAAGTGGAAGCCGCTTCAAGGAGAATTCTGTAAGGCCAATTCTCTACGCACTCATGAACCAGGCGATGTTCATGGCTGAAACGAACACAACAATGAGAACCAAAAATGGTCAAGGATTAATTGTGTGACATATGTTGTCTAGGTATACACCAAAGTTCGACGGTTCAAAGATATCAAATCTACCGATTGACCGAGTATATCCGATATATGTTCACTACGGAAAGTTCAAAGGGAAACCCACTTATCCAGATGCAATTAATTCTTACTTGCAAATCACATAGTTTTCTGCATGTTTTCTTCATATAGCCATTCCCCATTCATGTGGGGGATTGTTGGGTTTGGAAGGAAGGTAAAGTGGTGTGAATGGGAAATGAAATAAATATTAATATTTTATATTAATATTTGATATGGAGCCGTTTTCGTAACAGAATAAAAAGACTGGATTATTTAAGCAAAATTTCCAAAAGGCAAACTGATGCCTCTGGAACGTGTATCATTTCTGGGTGTTTCATGGAACAGCCACTTTGAAGGCTGCCTTTCATGAACAGCTACTTCACCAATGAAAAGGTGCCTTTTCATTGAACAGCCACCTTGAAGGCTGCCTTTCATGAACAGCCATTTCACCAAAAGACACCTTCATGCCTTTTCATTCCAAATCTTGTGGCTATAAATAGAGAGGCATTTTGCCTCATTTTAATCATCCAAAAAATTTCATACTCTCTCTCTCATTATTTTTTGCATTTGTTTTCAAAACAAAAAGTAAGTTCTGAGTCAGTGTGATTTGCTACCATTATTTGAGTTCGCTGTTCACTGTGATTTGAATTACCGCTATCACAGTGAGGATAATTCCATTCTATCCTGGGAGAAATTAATCCACAAACCTTGGGTAACTGTGAGGGGATTAGATTTCTTAAGGACAGGCAGTGTATACTGTTGGCTTGGAATTTTTCTACTTCATCTTTTTCTGTTTTGGTCATTATCGAAAGTGCAGACAAATAACAATTTAAACAATTATGGAGTATTTATTTGCGATTCACACGGTCACAGACATCTTTTTATAACTTAATTGATATAGGAGAGGAGAAAAAAATTGTAATGCCAATAACAAAAATTTGATAATGAAGACCAAGATATAAAAGTGGTAAAATAAATCATGTTTAAACTAATCAACTCTTGTTTCTTCTTCTTATCATTAATCGAGTCCCACGTACCGCAAGCTTTAACATTTTACATTTCCATCAATCCTAAAATTGAAAATGCAAGTTAAAGGAAGCTCAAATATATGCTCAATGTTCACCTCAACGTTAATACAAATTAAAGCATAAAAACATATTAAAAAATTATAAACCATAGATATAATTTTATATTAATTATTGTGTTTTAGTTAGAGAATCAAAACAAACCGTTAAAAGTATATGAAAGGAACCAACACAATATTACTACAACCTTGCAGAAGTAGGTTACCTATCATTTTCTGGAACATAATATTCTTTAAAAGAAAAATATCCATGTCCATATGTCAACGTTTTCCCATTTCAACTTAGACCATCATCAAATGGGCACACTCATTGTAGTATAACATAAGTCTGCATGTGCTTGTAGGACGTAGATGTCGTTGGTAGGGAATGACGGTTCTATTTCTGCCCTTCCATCTACTTTTTTTTTTTTTTTTTTTTTTTTTTGAAATTGTTACTACAAGCTAAAGAGATTACTTATACTTATAATAGACTAATGCATAAGGAATATAAGTGAAATAGTCAATTCTTACCACTTAGTATAACTGAATAAGAAGAACCACTCTTGCTCTTTCCGACTTCACATCGACTTCTTATTTCATACGTACCAATTGCCACTCATTTCATGATGAGTCTTCCATTTTAAGAATTAGTTCGTGCTTCATTTTTTTTGCTAAGATGGAAATGATTACAATGGCTAAGAATTGAAGGTTGCCAGATTTACTTCTTGCAAATCTCAATGAAATAATGTACTAGTACTAGAATACATGCGATTATAATTTATAGGTGCTTATGCAAGAGAAAATAAATGCTAGCTAATGGGAAGACAAACTGGATTGATCTATATTATTAGATTGGAGTTGCAGGCAATTCGCACAAAGACACAAACCAATCCAGGTAAATCATTCATGTTAAGGAAAAAAAAAATCTCTAACTAAACCCGGAATGGGATTTGAGCCTACAAATAAGCACAAAACATAAAAATCATGCAAAAACTAAATTAGAAGACAAAGCATAAACGAAATATGAATACAATAAGTAACGATACCAACGAAATAAGCAAATCACAAAACCATCCACATTAAAGAAAGATAAAAAAGGATTTTACCTATGGCGTTGGAGACTTGGGAAGAGGAAAGAAGGTGTTAATTAATAGGATAAGGTTTACTTAGGAAGGAGAAAAAAAAAGTAATAGAAGGAGCCGAAATTAAAGAGGATTAATGGAGGTGATTGTTCATTTGTATTACTGGAGCACTTATTTTCGATCACTAGCTAAGCCAGCACTTAATAGGGAGAAATGGGCAAAAATTTAAGAAAATAGATAAGTAAATTTCTTGATACACGAGAGCTGCCACATCACTCTTTTATTGTCCAACTTTATACTGATATATAGATATAGATTAGTGGTTGATTAAACAAATACTGGTTATTTATTATAAATAATAAAGAGTTTGTTTAAACAATCACTAGCTGTTTACTTTGGAATCCACATGCATCTTCTGAAATTTAGTACATAATATGTGGATGTAGTGATTACACCAATTGGGTAGTTTTATTAATAAGTAACCACTAATTAATTTATCAACTTGATAACAATTGAAGATAAAAGGATTCATTCGATGGATAGTAACACCATAACTTATTAACTTAATTACAGTTGAACATCAATTAAGTGTTACACTAGCAATTGAAATTTAATTTACTAATTTAATTAGAATTGAATACCAATTTAGTAATTTAATGTAGAATTAAACACAAGTGAATATAAACAACCAATGGTTACACTTAAACAACTTCTTGTTTTGTTTATTGTAAAAGTCATTGTTTGTTTAAACAACCACCAATTGTGTGCACAAGTTTATGAGAACTGAAAATTTTAAAATAAACAAACAAGTGGTTTGCATGGACAACTACTTGTTGTTTAACGTAAAAATAAGATATTGTTTAAATAACCACTGGTTTTGTACTTAATTAATTAGTTTACAAGAATTTTGTAAGAATTGGGGTTAACGCGGTGGCGGACCCAAATTTTTTAAGTTGGGGGTATTTTATTTTTTTCGTCTATAGTTGCTAGCTACTACTGTATTGGGTACTTATCCATTGAAAAACTTGTTGTTGTTTATCGTAAGAAACTAGCTAGAGGCTCGTATGCACCATGGTATTCTTTATGTGGTAATTAATGACTAATTAGTATAGGTTAGAGTCAAATAAGTAGGCTGAACATGGTGATGGTGTAGCGGCCAATTGTATAAGTGAGGTGATTAGTATAAAAGTAGTGAAGTTAAGTGTCTCAATAGCTTAATGCACAAAGAACATGCAACTTTTAATACTATTAAAATACTCAAATAACTCCAAACAAGTTGCTGCTCATCATAGTGAGAGACCATCAAGAATGAAGGAGGAGGAAGGATAAATTGTTACTAATGCTGTTAAGAACAAAGCTAATTTACGTGAATTTGATTTTCTCCAAAAAAAAAAAATTCCCTTGATTCCAAAGAGGACGAAGAAGAAAATGCAAGTTCTATTTTCATTAAATAAAGATAAATCAACTCTATCTAAATAACTATTTTTGTATTTGAGAAGTTGAGATGACTGAAATTGATAAAGAGGAAGAATATGTGCAAGAAGAATGAGAGAAAAGTTACTTTTACTACTGTTTCAAGTTTTTCATAATTTTTTTTTTCCTACTCATAAATCACAACTTTTCAACTCTAACTTTAAAAAAAAAAAATCAAAATAATTTTGATGTTTATAACCAAACGGCTACTGAAAATATGTCCTTTCTACTTCATGTTTAAAACTTTTGTCCTTGTCTCTTCTTGTCCCCGTGATTTCAATGCTCCACCTAACTATGCTCCAGGAACCATTCTGTGCCTATTTCATAGCAGTATATCACAAACTGCCTTTTCAAAATTTTGATGTATGTTTTCCTGTAAAAATTGTATGGTCCACGAAATTTTACTCCTAGGCATGATCGACAAGTGGGACAACTTTTTAATATCTACGTACTTGACTTTGTGAAGGAAACTATACAGATTTGCATGTGGTCCATTCTGCAAATTTGCTCCATTATTACTTGTAAAGCTTCTCAACATTTATGCTCCCCAAATAAAAATTATTTTCTTTTTCTTCCTTTATCAGGTGACCCTAGAAGTGGCTCACTTTATAGGACCTTTTTTTTTTTAAAAAAAACCTTTATAAGTCTTTAAAACCACCATATTTTTCAAGTATCACAAATCACAAAGATATGAGCTACTTTCTCCCGTTTGGATTCTTGCGCGGGTCTTTCGGATATGAAGCACCTCATTTTACTTTTATTTTCTTTTGAGCATAGAAAAGCAACAATACTTCTTTTTCATTGCATCTGCAATATACAACACCCAGATATCAAATACAGATCAGACAAGGGCTCAAAACGAGCACATCGAGTGACAAATTCAAAATTAACGCAAAAAAAAAAAAAAAAAAGGAGAGTCCTTGAGTTTGATTATAATATAATGGGATGTATAATATTAATAGTTAGTTCACAATTGCTCATTTTACTTTGAAAAGTATGCGAAAATTATTTTAACTAAAATCAATACGCATGCATGCACGTTCCTTAAATTAAATAATAAATACCTTTTTTAATATCTTAATTCTAAAGAAATATAATATAACCAGTATTGTAGTTGACATTGACACACTTCCAATAACCAAAAAGAGAGAAATACTTACACATTAAAAGGCCACTTACCATATTAAATTGCATGTTGATATGTTTTGATTTGCATGGAATAATATTTAATAGATTATGACATTAACAGGTAATAATCTCGTCAATACTTACAAAGCCACCGGAAGAAGAGTATCATACAATATAATGTTCAGATCAGATGGTCAATTTTGAACAGGAAGACTAATATCTTTATGCTAGGAACAAGAAAGATACATATTCGTTGAATTGGAGTCTTTAACACTATTTTTAATTATAACAAGTAGCAAATTATAAAGTAAATATTCCCCACATAAAATATGAAAAAATTTCCACGTGAATATGTTTTAGGTAAGAGCAAACAAAATTCCAACTCATGTTAGCTGTGCGTTCATCAACTCCTGGTTGGCTGGTCTGTAAAGAGAAAGATTCTATTTCTGAATAATCCTTTTCCAAATTTCAATTTCATATTAGTGGTAATTCTCACTTTTATTCCATAGGTAGTAAGTAACATGAGGGAAAAATCTCTTCAACTTTTTTTTCGTATAGAAGAATCAAATTCCTTCCCCATTTTGTCAATTAAACTTTTACATGTTCACTTTACCTTCTAAATTATCAATAACCTATTCCTCTTTAATTTGGATTATTTCAATATTTTATTTTATTTATATCTTTATCTATATTAGATTCGCTATACAGCAAATAAAAATATATCTTTGAACTAACAAAGTAAGCAAAAAATAATCACACACATTAGTTAGTGATAACTATGACTAATGAAATAATTTGAGTACCGAATATAAATAGTAACAATAAAAAAATATAAATCAGTTTCATTTTATTGAAAGTAAAATATGGTGGCAACTTAAGTACTTAATGCACAAAATATCAATATTTACATTACTAATGATAATAATAGATTTTAATATAATTATATCATAAAAAATACTTCTTTATAATTATCTGAAATAGTTTTCAGGCACATATTAAATTTGGGTACCCATCTCACGAGCACCTGTTAGGTGTTGCATGGGCATCTTCATAAGTTTGGACCTAACTCTACCCCAAAAGCTAGCTCAAAGTGGAAAAATTGTCCAAAGCTTATATGAGCCATTTGCCCTTCATATTTTTCCGATGTGAGAGACTTTTTCCCACACTTCAACAATAACATAGTTTAATTTTAGTTACTTCCTTTTTTACTTTTTGCAATAAACCGAATAAATAAATTTCTAAAAAAAAAAAGCTTATGCAAAGTGTCATGACAGGGGAAAAAAGACGTACGATGGGTCCAAATCTGCAATGCTGGCAAGACCCATTAAACAGTATAAATAGTGCGATACCATGTTGTTTGTCGTAAATTGGAAAGTCACAAATAATACAAACATATAATTTCATTTTCATGTCAAAAAAGCAACTGGTCGGTAACTTCATTGTGGAAGAAAGAGACCTTTATTAGACCTTTTTTAATTCTTCTTCTGAATTTCTTAGTTTGAATTTTTATAACTCTTTAGCTGAGGATTCCTACGACTGTTGTAATTTGTTCATCATCATCATCATCATCTGTGCTGTTGCTACATGTAGTTTGAAGGTAAGCTTGTACTGTATTTTCTACTTCGTTACAGGCATTTTTTTTTCAATCAGTATATATCTATAATCTACTAATTGAATGACTTAACGAGTTGTGATTTGAAATGAGTATTTTATAAGTTATTATTCTATCATTAGCCTATGATAGTTCACTTGTAGTTTCCGATGTTATGAGTTTAATTAGATGTCCAACAACTTTAAGCGGGGAATAAATTACAACTTCTAAAATAAATTAAGTTACAACAACAACATAATTAGTGTTATAGGTGAGGTTCGGGGATGAGATGTATGTAGACTAAAGTGACGAGACTGTTTTGGATATATTTTCGGCTGAAGAAAAATATTTTTAAAAAACAAGATGAAAATAACATAGGTAAAAAGAAATTAAAATATACCAACGGTAAACAGAATAGTACACTACTAACTAACCTTCTATCCTCATTTTCGACCTCCACGCTTTCCTATTAAGTTAGAATGATTAATTTATTTTTCCACTTTATGAACTGGGAACAAATTGAGATTTGACTAGGATGAGCTTTTGAACATGTTATTTGCATCTTGATTTGTTTCAAACATGTTTTCGAAATATTTTTCGTTAGCGGAGGGTCTGCTGAAAACAGCCTCTCCACGTTGGTGTGGAAGCAAGGTTTGCGTACATCTCACCCTGCCCAATTTATTTGGTATTGTTGCTGTCTGGGGAAGTCTAAACAGTTTTATGATTTTATTTCTGATTACGAGTTTTCAAAATTTTTGTATAGAAATCGTGATTTATGTAGTACTTTTTAATGTAGTTTCTATCAGTGGCACATGAGATGAGTTGGTCGACTATTGTAATGTAACCTCGATAAGTGATCATCAAAGCTATGGAAGACAGAGGAAGGTACGCCTTTGTTTGTTATTCATTCATTTTGTGTGAAGTTGTATGCCTATCCTTTGACATGGCGTATGTTTCTATGTTAATCAATTTTATCAGCAGTATTCCCGAAAAAGTATTCTCCAATGGAGATATCTTTGTGGGTAGCTTCAAGGGAATACTTCCTCATGGAAAAGGTAAATATACCTGGTCAGATGGATCTGTTTATGATGGTGACTGGGAAGAGGGAAAAATGACTGGAGTAGGACGGATTAGTTGGCCTTCTGGAGCTACATATGAGGGGGATTTCTCTGGAGGTTACCTCCACGGTTTTGGAGTATTTAATGGTTCTGATGGTTCTGTATACCGAGGTACCTGGAGGATGAACACGGAGCATGGGATAGGAAGAAAACAGTATCAGAGTTCCGATGTTTATGATGGTAGTTGGAAAGAGGGAATACGGGAAGGCAGTGGTCAGTATGTATGGAGTAACGGCAACAAGTATATCGGGAACTGGAAGAATGGAATGATGAGCGGTAGAGGAGTTTTGAAATGGTTTGATGGTGATCTTTTTGATGGATTTTGGTTGAATGGGTTGAGACATGGGTCAGGCTGTTACCGATTTTCTGATGGAAGTTACTACTTCGGAATGTGGGCTAAAGGGCTCAAAGATGGACGGGGAACATTTTATCCTGCCGGGAGTAAGTATCAGTCGCAGACTAAGCGCAGTCATTGGCATGAAGAGAAGGGGAAAAGGCTGCTCTCACATAGTTCATCAGAGTATTTAGAGGATTCTGTAAAGGCCAAAGTGAAGCGTAGCCTTTCAGAGAGATTCTCTAGTAGTTTCCGCAAAGGTTCTCTGGGTAAATTACTCAGGACTTCAACAGTGGAAAACCCTGTTATTGATGATTCCATAAGAGTAACTTTGCCGTGTGATTCATCCTGCGCGTTATCTGAAAGCTCTCATGATGGTAATAAGGAGTTACTGGAATCTGGCAGTGTAGCGTATGAAAGGGAATATACACAAGGAGTCCTAATCAAAGAAAAGAGAATAAATATTGCTGGACCCTCTCACAAAAGTAAGCAGAGGCGTAAGTTTCATGCAAAAGTAGTAACAAGGAGGTCATGTGTGGACTTCTTCGATGGCCGCAAGAGCTACTACTTGATGCTAAATTTGCAACTTGGTATCAGGTGAGCGATACTGTGCCTGCTCCTGTTGATTTTTGAGGCGTACAATCTCCTCTAAGCTACTAAACTACAACTGTAAATTTGTGACATTTGACGTTTGCAGGTACTCTGTTGGAAAGATTACACCTGTTCCTCCCCGGGATGTCCGACAATCAGATTTTGGAGGACAGGCTAGAATAAAAATGTATTTTCCCAGGAAAGGCTCCCAATTTACACCTCCACATCATTCCGTTGATTTTTATTGGAAGGACTATTGCCCGATGGTCTTCAGGTACTGTAAGTTTATATTGTATTCTTCCAAATAGTTCATATAATAACTTGATCTATGGAGACATTGTTATTGGAAGCCGGATATCGTGTTTGATTAAGCCTGAAAGACTTTGTTCTTTCTTAAGGAATATGATATCTTTCATGTTCTATTACTTTTCTGGAAGGGACATCATTTGTCTTTTTCACCATAACATGGTTTCACTCAATCATGCTGTGGTGATATAAATGACGAACAGGATGATACGAATTAGAATAGTTCTATTGCTTTCATCGAGATGTCTGAATCTTTCACGAATAGAGGACCCAATAACCTCAGTGAATGGAGTTCTCGGACAAATTATGCCTGTTTACCTATCAGAAAAAGAAAAAGCTATAGTGAATCCTTTGAAAATATTGTGTTAGTATACCCTTTGATTGTACCTTGTTAAAAAAAGTCAGTAGACTCTTTGGCTTTTTCTGAAGTGCATATCGATTACTTTGATATTATTTGAAGTGGGTAGTTCAAATTTAGATGGATTTCAAAGTGGATGAAAGCTTCCTTCATTTTATTTGAAGTGCATAGTTCAAGTTTAAATAAATAATATCAAAAACATGTATATATTTTTTCTACGGATGTGTATATCCTATAATTTGAACTAGTTATTGACTTATTTTGGCTCAAGCCGCTCAACATATGCAGCATATTTCAAGTGTCTTATGTGTCTGCATATGTTCTCATATTCAGGAACCTGAGAGAGTTGTTCAAACTGGATGCTGCAGAGTACATGATGTCCATCTGTGGTGATGATGGTCTGAGAGAGCTTTCCTCTCCTGGAAAAAGTGGCAGCATTTTCTATCTTTCGGGTGATGATAACTTTGTGATCAAGACTTTAAAGAAGCCTGAGCTAAAGGTTTGGAAAAAGAAAAGTTTAGCTACTAAACTATTCTAGCTAGCTTCGCTCAGTTGTTATGCTTGCATGTTCATATACCCACTGAACTTCATACTGAATTACATTCAGCTAGAGGTACATCTGCTGTTGCATTTTAGAATTAGAGATGGAACTACTTAAGTCGAGTTGAGGAGAGAAAGAACGCTTGAATGTTATAATTATCCCTCCCCATTTCTATCCTAAACTCCTCTTTTATCCCATTCCCTCATAAATGTTCAAAACAGAAGAGGAGAGAAAGAATGCTGGGCTGGGTGGGGGAGGTGAATACAGAATGGCTCCTTCCTGAGTGGTTGCGGATGCTTTGGCCTGAAACTCCATGTTCTTAATGTGTAACACTGGCTTAATTGCTGGGACTAATTGAACTTTTTGTGCTGCGCATGCTTTGGTTGGACGACTGGAACATTTGTGTCACTACTTGAAATGTTTGCAAGCTAAAGAAAAATCTTGAACGATTGATGTCCTTTTATGATATTCATTTATGGAAAAAGCGACTGCCAATACACAGACTAATATTGTGATAGGAAATGTAGATGAAGAGGAAAATTATGGAGTGTTCGACGATGTCTTACTCCTGCTAAATCTTTAGTTATCGTTTTGTTTGTTTTCATTACCACACAGAAACCTTCTTTTCTATGGTTGAGCGTGTTAAACTGAGCCAATTAGTCATAATTAACTAGTATTTTTGTGTGGGAAGGGGAGGCTTGGAGCAACGGTAAAAGCTGTCTCCGTGTGACTTAAAGGTTAGGGGTTTAAGCCGTAGAATCAGCCACTGATATTTGCATCAGGATAGGCTGGATACTATACACCCCTCTGCGGTGCGGCCCTTCCCCCGACCCTGCGTGATCGTGGGATGTCTTCATGCACCGGGCTGGCCTTTTTTTTTCTTTTTGTGTGGAACTCTTCCAAATTGACAATGAGCAGAAGAATTTGATTAGCTTTCTTGAACTGGAAGGAAATTGATGAAGGTACTCTCGTAACGTCATGTAGGTTCTACTCAAGATGCTTCCTAGTTACTATAAGCATGTGGAGAAACATGAGAACACTCTGATAACAAAGTTCTTTGGGGTGCACAGGATATCATTAAAACATGGAAAGAAGGTTGGTAGTCAGGCTCAAGTTCTTCTTTTGTTTGCTGCTATCAATTTAACTCTTTATTGAGAATGAATACATATGCTTGTATTTTTAAATTTCATTCTCAGGTACGCTTCGTAGTGATGGGGAATATGTTTTACACAGAATTGCATATTCACCGCCGTTATGATTTAAAAGGTTCTTCTCATGGGAGGTTTACAAAGAAAGATCAGATTAATGAGACCAGCACATTGAAAGATCTTGATTTAACATATGAATTCCATATGGACAAGTTGTTACGGGAGGCACTTTTTAAGTAAGTCCTCTTTTTGGTTCCCCTTGGCTGGTTTTGCGTCAAAAATGCTTAAGCAATATTGCATTTATAAATGATCAGTGATGGTCTAAGATGTTCGCTGTGTAATTATTAGCAATTTGAATTTGATTTATTTGTTGTAGGTAACAGCATCTATGTTGTTAGTTTCCTCAAATATATTTGAAATTCCATGGATTAACATCAGAAACAGTGTTGCCTACTATGATGATAGTGAAAAGTTTTGATGTTCTATATGTTGTATATGCGACGTGCACACACACGGGAGAGATTTTTCAGCAATAAATTACTGTTATCTCTTTAATCTTTAGATTTCTGCTATGCCTTGCTATTAGTTCTTGGTGAGAAATATGTTCACCCATTTTGATCTGAATGCAAGTGCAGAGAACTGTAATCTCATGATTCATAGTGTCATGATAGAGCCCATTACTACATTACACTCGTAGAAGGACAGGTTCTTGAAATAGCATAATGTGCGATGAATGTGGTAAAAAAATAACTGTCTTTCAAGATTTTCTGAATGACGTACAACTATAAATAAGGATTTCAAAAAGGAGAAGTTTTCTTGTAGACAAAATTTCTTTTTCAACATCCTTGAAGTTCTATTATTATCGTAGTTATAAAAGTAGTTCAATTATCATAATTACTATGTGATGACTGTTGAACCATGTGACCATCTCATTTAAATGTTTAAGCTGTTAGATCCTACACTTCTATTACTTAATTATCTTCAACAGGCCTCTTCATTTGCCGGCCTAATTCCTTTTCATGCACCAAACACGTAAAGATGCTTTTTGATGATGGGTGGTGGTGAGGCTCGAACCCAGACACTTGCCTGCTCCGATAAGTATACCATGTTGAATTGTGTGAACCAACTCCATAGCACATTTTTTATTTAATTATGTCTCTAACAATGATAATTATCATTATCGTTTTCAAGGTCGTGTTATTATTTCCATTAACATTAAACATGATCATCTTCATCTTCTTTAACTTCTGTTGTTTTGTGAATGCTGAAGATTTTTGTAAGTAGGCTTAAGCTATTTCTCTACCTTCATTACTGTTTGGTTGGTTACAGAAGTTCCAGCACCTTGATTTTCCCAAAGATTTGTCAGAACTCACTTGTTCTTTTCTATCTTGCAGACAGTTATCGTTGGACTGTAGGTTCTTGGAATCTCAGCATATTATAGATTATAGTCTGCTATTAGGAATACACTTTAGAGCTCCTGATAACCTCCTACCGCTGTTAGAGCCACCTGATTCTCTGCCCAGGTTCAATGATGATTCTGTTCATAGTGAAGGTAAACATCTCTTCTTTTGATAAATTGTTGCTTGATCTAATGATTGTTTCTCTAGTTACTTAACTGCTCCTTTTTTAGCATCCTCGGAGGATTTTTCAATATGGTCATAACTCATAAATTGATCCCTGTAGACTCTTTTAAAGTCTAGGGCAGCAATTTAGAAAGAAGGGTCTAAAGGTAGAGAAATTTTTCTTAGGGCAGCCTCTTATGCTCTCATACTATGCTTAATATGACTGCAAACTTGGATGATTTTAGGACTTCAGCAGTTGTCTTCAAAAGACAATTTCAACTTTTCGGAACGATTCCAGCACTCCCTCTTTGTCCATGTTAGTGCAGTACCTTGCTTTCTTAAAATTCCTTTTCCTCTCTTCCTCCTTCCACTTTTTCAATGGATTTTCCAATGTGAGAGGTATAGGACTGTGTGATCCATCTGCTTTCTTGTTTGCTTCTTCACTTTGTCAGGGACATTTTTCTGTTCTTTTTTATAATGTTTCTTGGGGAGGGGGGGGGGGGGGGGGGTAGTTTGAGCGGAAATCAAGGTTTTTATAAATCTGTTTTGTTATGCTCCGTGGCATCTATTTGTATTTTCTAATCTTTAGTTTTCCTCCACTTACAACATTATCTATTGACTGCTTGTTTTGCTTCGTCAAGGTGGGATCTCTCAGGGGGAGCTGTCAATTCCTCCAAGTGGTTTTATTTTGGTAACCCACGAACCCAGTTCTGTAAGCAATAAACCAGGCCCTCATATAAGAGGAAACGCTTTAAGAGCCATGTCCGTTGGTGCTAGGGAGGTTGATCTTCTTGTGCCCGGTGCTGGGAGGTAATTTCTGCTTCATCCTTCTTAATTAGGCTGACTGGTATATGTTTGCATCATCACATGCTGCCACATGGTATAGTTACGATGATTGTTGTTCTGGAAAATCACATGAGTGATGGTTCCATTATTTGGGTTCACCTAATGGCTAACCACTTCCCATGTTATCAGGTTAAGGGTGCAATTAGGTGTAAACATGCCAGCTCAAGCAAATCGCAAACTTATGCAGGATGAGACTGACTCGGGGGAAATTGAACTCTTTGAGGTGTATGATGTTGTTCTTTATCTAGGCATCATTGACATATTGCAGGATTACAACATGAAAAAGAAACTAGAGCACGGTTGTAAGTCAGTGCAGATTGACCCCATGACAATCTCTGCTGTAGGACCTAAGCTCTATTCGAAACGATTCATCAAATTCCTGGAGAGAGTTTTTCCAAGGGAATCATGAAAGGGAGTTTCTACTTTTACCTGGTAGAGAATATGTGTTCTTATTGTTCTATAGTTAGATGAGAGATGGCCTTTTTGCGATTCATTGTAAATCCATCTTATCAACACGAAAGTGTTTCCCCCTAACCACATGTACATAACATCATTGTTTTGCATGCGCAGTGGGGTTCCTGTAATTAGCTGCATATGTATCCACTTTGAACTCCATTTATTTTTTTCTCTTTGAAATGTGTATTCATAACTTTATTGCTTAAAGATGGCTTGCAGAGCATCATGAATTGGCCAGAGTAGAAGTAACTGTTTCAGCATTGGGGGATTGCCGCAATGCTCAAACTTACTATTACTAGTGCGACTCAATATGCAAGACATCATCATATCTTTTCAGAAAGGGAAACTATTCAATTTCTTTACCCCAAACAGCGTAGAGGAAACGAAGACGACAAAACTAATTTTGGTTTCATTTTTGTATGGTTATACTAATGACATACATAGCCACTAGAAAATTTTAACTAACTTATGATTCAGAAATCAGATTTCTCATTTAAATGTTTCAAAGCATAATGTCCAAAAGAAAAAGAAAGCCTATTATGGAGAGATTTGGTCACAGTACATGCAAATATCTCCAAACCTTTGAAGCTATGAAATTCAATGTCTAAAAAGTACGAATGTCAAGACCTATAATATAACTACAATAACAAACCCGGCATACTAATTGCATTTGAAGTTCACGATTTACAGTTATCAAAAGTCGTCCTTTCAGTCGAATTTGATAAATTTGTCCCTAGAAAGACAGAAAAGATATTATAGCTCCTCTGCTCGAATATATAGAAATGGTTTTAAGTCGATAAATAAGTCAAAGATAGGTTTCAACAATGAAATAAGGTTATACAAGTTAGTAGTGTGACCTTAATGAAAGAGGGTCAACAAGCTACTATTAGAGTATGTATTGGGGGTTTGAACAAAAAAATTTGCTTGAAGAAAGCGAAAAATGCGAACCAAAATTAGCAAGTTTGAATACTTTAATGATCTTTTTATTCGCTGTTATAGTTGGAATGTTATTTGCCAAAAGCTCCATTGACTGAGTTGGTCTCTTTCTTCAAAGATAGATATAGCGATTAGCATTAATTAAATCATTGATTCCCTTCCATTAGAACTTAGAGTTGTCATTATTTGTGCCATTTCAACCTTTCGAGCGACAATGAGAATAATTTATTTATTTATTTTTTTAACCCGACCCCTTCTCCTCTCTCGGAACAAATAGTGGCTCTCTCACTTTTTGTTCCTGTGGTGACTCGAATCTACAAATTCTCGAATGTAGGTGGAGGGTGCTTACCATTTGATCAACCCTCACTTGTCACAACGAGAATAGTTGACTATTTTGATTTGCTTTAAAATTTTAAAATCGGGAAAGGGCCAAAACTGCCTTTAACGTATGCGAAAAGGATTAAAATTGCCCCCACCATTAGTATTTTTATTTTTTTGCCCGCACCGTTATCGCAGTAGCTCAAGTTTGCCCTCCCCACTAATGAAATTAATTTATTTTTGGCCACGTCACTTAATTTAACCCACCCAAACCAATTAACCCACTCCTTTAGTTAACCCACCCCAAACTATATTAACCCGACCCATATCCCAAATAACCAGCCACCTCTTTTCTTCTATTTAAAACATTTCTTCCCCATTCAAACATCCACTATTCCACTTCTTCTTATTGGGTTCTATAAAAAAAAATTCCTAACATTTTCTTGTATTCATATTGCATATTTTTATAATCTTGAAGAAATGATTATAATTAACTAATAGCATCTGTCATTAGGTCATCGTAACCTTGCAAGCTTGGAGGAGGTACAACCACAAAAGATTGATTAATTAAAAAGCTACTAATGCAGGAATTGTAATGAATTACTTTGTGTTGATAATTAGTTCGATGTATTACAAGTTAGTATACCAGGTACTCCTATAATTTAAAAGATGTGTTACTTCTCTTCCTCAAAGACTTTGAAAATGATATTCTGCAAGTCTCGACAGGCACTCAAGGGTGTGGTCTAGTGGTCAATGAAGTGGGATAGAACTCTGAGGTGTTCAGGTTCAAATCCCAGTGGAGGCAAAAAAACACTAGGTCGAGTTACCTGGTGGGAGGTGGCCGGTATCCGGTCGAATTAGTCGAGGTGCACGTAAGCTGGCCCGAACATCACTGTTATAAAAAAAAAGTCTCAACAACAGCACTTATTGTTTTTTTCTTTAGCTCTGCTATGTTTCACACATCATCGCGAGCCCAAAACTCACCAGCAGATTACCTCAACGCTCACAATGCAGCTCGTGCACGAGTTGGTGTTGGTCTCATGAGATGGGATGATACTTTAGCAGCCTATGCCCAAACTTATGCCAATCAAAGAATTGGCCATGACTGCAAGATTCAGCTTTCTGGCGGCCGTTACGGCGAAAACCAAGCCGGTGGCTATCCTTTTCTCTTTGTCGTTGATGCAGTGAATAAGCTGTGGGTAGATGAGAAGTACGTATTATATTGATTTAATTTATATACGCTGACAATACTAGTAGTGTGAGCGTGAAGAATTTTTACTAACTCTAATTTAAATTCTTTTAGAGGCCGAGACAAGCCGCCACGTGGTTTCGCGAACGTCAGCACGTCTTGGCTGCGGGACAGTCAAGTGCGACAATGGTTCATGGTTCATAATCTGCAACTATGATGATCCTACACAAGAACAAACCAATTCCATTGTTGGTGATGAGTGCAATGTGCAGATGCAGCGCAATGTAGGGTAATTAGAAGTATGCACAAGTCAGAATCAAGAAGTCCTGGCCTAGACCTTGTGTATGTTAAGAAATTTAATACTAAAAGAACATAGGTACTAGCATTTGAAGTTAAAATCTTGTAATCATCCGGAACCCATAATGTTTGAATTCAATTCTCTATCCCTATGAAGATGGATATAGAACGCAAATGTTTGGGTATAGTAATAAAATTTAAGGATGAAAACTAAAGCAATTTCATCATGTATTGGATCGTTTCAAATATTTAGATCCAAATGCTTCACAGATCTTGGGAAATGTAGATCTACTTTCACATCCTGTGACATCCATTATAGTATATGGGGTAATTGAGACGTTTTCATTGTCATTTATTTTATTTTTCAAATATTTTTCCGACTTTTGTTTCTTTTTATTATTTAAGCGCAGGGAATGTAGCTCACAATTTAAATATCGTGACACATTAACTTTGTAATTATTCCTCCAAGGAACGATGTGAAAGCAGTATTTAAGCCACGTACTCCTAAATAAACTGACCAAGCACCAAGTTTAATGACCTTTTGGTTTTAATCTTTTAGCTAGGAAAATACGAGAATTAGAATCTATTAAAATCAGCTTTGGGCTTGTTGGAGAAATTTTGTATGTCGAGAAAACCTTTTGGAAGTTTTTCCATCTTATTGTATCATCAAGTAAAAAGGGAAAAGTTGGATGTGCATTTGTAGAAATTAGAGCCCATCTGGATTAGCTGATTTAAAGTGCATAAACATCAAGTGCTGAAAAATATTTTTAGGAGCTGAAGTTGATTTTATAAATAAGTAGTTACTGATGTGTTTGGATAGAAGTAGTGATAATAGTAATAAGCTGTTGTATTTGGTAAAAGAATGTTGATAAGTACATTTTTTTATTAAAATGACTGCAATGTCTTTAAGTTATTTTAAAAAAATAAATTTAAAAGTATTTTTATATTAAAAATGACAAATGACGAATATAGAATGAGAAGGAGGTTTGAAAATTTTATTTTAGAAATGACATTTCATGGATTACAAAATATTTTAGGACAAAATAGTAAAATATTAGGTCAAACTAAAAGTGCTTATAAGCTCAAAAGAAATAAGTTGGGAATGACCAACTTATGATTTATGACTGATTTTAGCTTATAAGCACTTGACTTAGAGCCCGTTTGAGTGAGCTTAAAAATGACTTATAAACTAATAAGCCCATTAATATATATTTGGTAACTTAAAAAATTTTGGACTTATAAGCCATAAGTGGCTTAAAAGCCACTTTTTAAGAAGTTAAGCCACTTAAAATAAACTACTTATAAGCCCACCCAAACAGGCTCTTATGAGCACTTATGATATTTATTGAACATATACATAAGCCAAAAAGTGCTTATAAGCGGGTCAAACCACTTATAAGCTGGTTTGACCCGCTTATAAGCTTAGCCAAATACCCTCTTAATCCGCAGGATAGGTAAACAGCAGTGATGTCAAACAAACCAAGGAACAACTGATCATAACAGAACAAAACGAATAATACCACTAACTCCTCGACTTGAAGACAAAATGACAGCCAACTTTTCCCTTTTTCTGGTTATGTGAATTTGTTGAAATGTAACAGTAGTGATGTCAAACAAGCCTAGGAGCAACTGATGATAACAGGAACAACAAAAATAATACCACAACTTTCTGGAACATTGCCGTGAGATTACAACTACTTAAGGCAATACATTCGTTATTGGACAACAAAGATGACACAACGGATTTGAGCCAATACTTCTAGAATACAGAGAACTGTGGTCCTGAGAAAAAAATTAAAAAATAAAAGGAAAAAAGTTCAGCAAAAGCTGGTTTCCGACCTCTAAGGAAAACCAATGCTTTGCTGATCAACAAACCATGAACTGATAATAATGACAGCAGGGTTAATCATTTCAAACCCAAAGTGAAAGACAGCTTAGGCCGCGTATTTTTCTTGCCCAGCAATTTCATTTGTTTAGCTCGTTCTTCTTCTTCTTGCTGCTTCTTCCTTCGCATAGCCTCTTCTTTCTGTCTTTGGAGCTCTTCCAGTTCCCTGTAACGCTCCTCTTCCCTCCTTTGCTGCTCCAAAGCTTCCCTTCTCTGAGCTTCTTCCACCTTTCGCCGGTTCTCTTCAAGCATTTTTTCCAGCTCCTCTTTCTCTTTTTGTGCTTGTTGCTGTAGATTTTTAGGAAAAGAAAAATTAACAGTGGCTCTTCACTGTTACAAAATTCAGACTAAGAAGCCAGAAATATGCCTAAAGCAAATGAAGCCAAACAACAGGCGGCCACATTTCACCAAAGATTTCTCTCTTTTGGAATCAGGAAAAACCATTAAGAAATAACAGACATTAACAAGAACTTGCCTCCTTTTGTCTTGCCTCAATAAGAGCAGCTTCTTTCTCCTTTTCAAGTTGAGCTGCAACCTCAGTTACAAGTCTCTTTCTACCTTCTTCTAACCGACTCTGAATTTCAAGCTTGATTTCATCAGAGCTCAAGCGTTCATCAACCTTTTTCCTAATTGCTTCTTCAACTCTTTTAGCAGTTTCTTCTTCTATTAGTTTCAATTCTGCTTCCTCTCGACGCCTGGGATAAAAGAACCTAAGTTAGACAAGGAATAACCACAGATGCAGAGAGCAAGAGCAGATACTTCTTTCTACATCTCCCCCTGGTATCCCAAAATTTGCAACAACTCTAAATATGCGAAGCATTGTCCTCCTTTCTTCCTTTGGTATAACAAAGACAAATGACCAGACTAACACCTTGTTGACATATGTATATATACTTTACACCATACCTCTAACTGAATTCTGTCCAAACAAATGAGTATCAAAACTGGTGAACAGTAGATTAATGAGGCACCCAATTTGATCATCAAAAATAACAAGTTGAAGATTAGCAGTAACTTCCTTCAAATAAGCCTGTGGAAAAGAATGTCAAGTAACCTGTTGCAGTTTTAAAGCTAATCACCAAAATACTTCAAGTCTTACATCAAAGTAGAGTTAGGAAAAACAAATTTCCCTCTCTTAGAACATATCGCCGAGTTTATCGACATGTGAACTAAAATTATCAGCAAGTTGTTATAAAAAAAAGACATGAGAATCAACACTTGAAGCATAAGGGTGAGGTTTACCAACATTCATAATAATACACTGCACTGAGCCAGCTTGAATTTACAAGCTTAAAAAGTAGTAAAAAGTTGAACACCATCAGTATTTACCGAAGCATAACAAACCAAAATTGTAGAAAACCTAATTTTGACCCTCCCTTTCTTTCTCAATCATTTTTTGTATTAAACATATTTAAAAAAAATCTAATCTTCATAATTAAATAGATTAGTTTTCAATTAAATAGATTACTTTTCAAGTTTTACTATATTATATTATTGATAATTTTTTTGCAAGAAAAGAAAGCTACAGACATCTAAATTTCCAACATCTACAGATTTTAACTTCATTGAAAGGTCGTGTCCTAATTTGTTATATTATTTAATTTAAGTCTAACTTCTATAGAGATATCATATTTCTATTTATTTCTTGTAATTCACTGTCCAAACACAACTTCAACGTTACCCCTTCTTTTACCTTCAACTTCTAATACTCTTTTTCAAACTTCAACCAAATCATTTCAACCACCTTCTCAGTCTATTTAAACTATTGTCATGTAAATGGTGAAACAAATATACTAATCCTGCAAGTGCAATCCAAAAACTTTGCATAGCAATCTTTAACACAGTATATATATAAAAGTAGCAAGAGAAGATGAAAAGATGTATGGGCGTACAGGTATACCTTTTCTTATCCTCTTCCTCTAATCTTATTTTTTCACTGACACCCTTCTGCTCTTTTGATCCAATACTTGAACCAGGAGATTTACCAATAGGAGAAAACGAGATACTCCTACTTCTATGTCTCTTATTATGCGTTGGAGAGCGACTTTTATGCCGCCTAGGAGTTGGAGAACGACTTTTACGCCGCCTAGGAGTTGGAGAACGACTTTTACGCTGCCTAGGAGTTGGAGAACGACTTTTGCGACGTCTCGAGGACAATGAACGACTTCGCCTTCTGTATAACAATGTTTATCATTAAGCAACATCATGTATTGATACAATAAAACATACAAACCAGCTGACATACTAACCCATCCTCGAAATCACTTAGATATCAAAGTACGTACAGTTACCTCATGTGTTGCAAAGACTAAACTGTGAGCTCCTCATACGGAATAGTTAATTTCACACTCGAGCAACCAACGGAAACCCATGACCTCTTTGCTTCCCTTACCCACAACCTGTTTGCTTCCCCAGAAAGGGAAGCAATCGCTTTTCTTAATAGCTCAAGTGACGAACATGGGTTGCACCATGTATTGCCAACCATATATTGCATATATGTTTCTACTTACTAGCTCAACTCATTAGTATCATGCACGTCTTCTTTTATTACTTCATCCAAAAAATAATAGTATCATGCACATCTTCAGCAACAAACATTAAATAATTTCTGGACACCAGCAAAACCTTTTCTGACGGAACAGCGATAACACCAGATAATGCTAGATAAAACATGACTATATCATCAGTGAAAATTTAGCAGCAACAAGTTAATTCAACAGTATATATCGACTTTTTGCTAAGCCAGCTAAAGGCTGAGTGGATTAATAAGCAAAATTTTGTGTGTGAGAGTGAGAGAAAGTGAAATACAATAAATGAAGACAAATGTGGCAATAGAACTACAACTCAAATCCAACCCTCATAAGCCCCCCGTCCTGCCCAAAACAGAGCAAGGAAACCACTGAAAGGAAAAGAGTGAAAGAATGGCAGAAAAAGCTGCCGCAGGAACTAGCGGTTAAAAGTGCCAAACTGATCCAAGGTATGATCCAGTTCAATGGCCTCTTAACTGTAGTTTAATCTACCACTCAGTAGAGCTTTCATTTTCAAATCATTGAATACAAGTGAGTATTATTGATTATCAGTCCTGCCAAGACTTAGTCCACGGCCATCACTACAGCAACTATGTCTCAATCAAAAACTAGTTTTTTGAGAAAGGTAACATCTCAATCAAAAACTAGATAGGATTGCCTATACGAATCCTCTTTATCTATGCCCACTCTATTTTGGTTCTTCACGTTCCAATACCAATGGCATCACTACAAAGTCCTAGTTTCAGTTTCTGAGCACCCCGGAAAGTCCTTGCATGAAATGAAGGTGTAGATAAACAACCAACATTTTCAAGAATCAGACACGTACAAAATACCTGAACAAACCGTGTTGAATCAGCAAAGAGACATGTGAGCTTCAGTAGAATAACCATCAAATTTGTATATATAAAATCTATCAATCAGGGGTATATACAAAAAAGTGACCTTCATATGTCATATGATCATCATATCCAGAAAGATCATTCATTCATTTATAAGTAATTGGGTATCACCTGCTATGTGAATAAGGGGATCGGCTTCTATCTCTCTTGCTTCTGCGGCTACTTCTGTGCCTTGCTGGTGATGGCGATGGTGAATGCCTCTTCTTCCTACGTGCTGGCGACCTTGATCTAGACCTTGAAATATCCCTATCTCTATCCCTGTCCCTACCCATCTATGACTTTATCAAACAAAACAACAACAATTCACCTGTATCGATAAAAGGAATCAAAACCCACAATCCGAAAATTTAAACAGACAAGCACAAGCTCAATTAAATACATATACATATAGAGAGAGAGAGACTATGAATAGATTGCCTCCTACTTTTATCAAATAAACATGTAGTTGAGGTACGAACAAGCTGACCAACAATTAAAAAACTCAATCCACCTGCCATCCACACCAGAATCAATCAATAGTCATATAAAATTTATGAAAAAAATACAGTGACTTTAGAACCCTAATATACAATTAATTCAGAGATACATATAAGATGGAGCCACCTTGCTCCAAGGGGATTCAATTGAAAAATTACACTATAATTAGGGTAAAATTTTATATTTTTATTATATATATAAAAGCTATCGAACCCCTTGAAATGATGAAAAATTCTAGCAAAGTGGTAAAATGGTTCAAAAATAGCTTTCGGTCACGGTTTCAAATCCAAGATGTGACATTTTTAAACCACTATATAAAATCCTGGCTCCGGCCCGAAAAATAAGTGATGTTGTAAAACAAGATGATGGATCTAATTAACATACGTACCGATAGTTGTGGTAATAATAGAACCCTAAAAATGGAAGCTGAGGAAGATATAGTAGATGTTCTAATATTTTTAGTTACGTCAACTGTGCAAAAGACATATATAAAGTTTGTGGTATTTGTTTCGGAAAAGGTTGGAACAATTTTTTTTTCTCATTATTAAATAATTAATTAATAAAGAAAAAAGTTTTTTCATTTTTTTTTTTGCAAAAAATAAAAAGTTACTTCAAATTTTGTTTCTGTATTGGTCGATTTTCGTTCTTCAAACGAGGATGGTGTGTTCGGGTTTGGTTATTGCTTCCGAGGACATTTGCCGGTTGATTCGCTTCAACAACTTGATCAGATGACCACGAAGGCGCTGGCTTTAGCGGATAAGCTTTAATGAACTTATCCCACTTTTATCGGAACCGACTTAGCGTATTTGAAGGGACGTGGGCAGTTGTGGAGAAAGAGACGTAGGAAAGGAAGAATCCTTCTAAGGTTGGAAAAGGCTCATTGTCAGCCTATAAATACTGTCTTCATCTTCTATTTTGGGGCACGTTCATCTGAGCAAATATTACTCTATTCTTCAAAACCACTATTCTCTTGTCAAGAAAATATTCAACAGTGACGTTTACCTTTGTCAATTTGTTACGTCAAAGATCATCATTGTATTTAAAGCTTCGATCGTGATTTGATTCAAACGTGGAGGGAGACCTGTTCTTTCCATTGAAGCAACATCCATCGATCCATCAAATACAATAAGCCTTTACTGCTTTGATTATTTACTTGTTGCTTGCTTCGTTTAGATCTGCATTTATCTTGATCGTAACATCTTTTGCCTGTTAACCTGTGTTTAATTTGAACAATCTGTTATCGTCACTCATTTGGCAACTAATCGATTTGCTCATCGGATCCATTGTTCGATTACATTTGTTCGTTAGCCATTGTTTTACGTTTATTCATTTCACTTGGTTGTCATCGTATTGCTATTATTTTCATCGATTCGAGTATCATAACCGTGTTCGGATAATTGCGCATCTTGATAAAACGAAGTCATCTCATCGTATATCACTATCCTTTCACTTAGTTCGAATTTGTTTGATAGCATTTATATCCTTGCTTGACATCGGATTTAATTGACATCGAATTTGCTTGATATCGAATCTACTTGACATCGATTTTGGAATTACTTCTGCATCAAACTCTTGAGGTCGATTAACTCGTTCACGTAAATTATCTATCAAGCGATCAAATTGAGATATAAAACGGTCGCCTTAGACTCAACTAAATATAAATTTAATTGTAAAACCTGATATATTTTTTGGGAAATACAGTTTGGCGCCCACCGTGGGGTCTAGGCAATCGATTTATTCCGAAATTTGAACCGCTTGATACTACTTACGTTTGCTTTCTTGTCTTGAAATGGCAGATGAACGTAACATTGACGCTTTGAACGGTCAACAGCAGCTCAATCCCAATGACGGGGTTCATGTTCCGGCCCGTGCTGAAGCGGTCGATGAATCTACCAACAACGAGCAGGATCCAACTCACGACAACATTCCTGCTGGTTCACAGTTGAACGCACGCCAAGCGCGGCGTTCAGGCGAAGAGCCCGCAGTCGAAACTGATTCTGGAAGCGCAAACGCGGCACTGTTTGCGTATCTGAAGCGGCATGATGCTCAGTTCGAAATGATACAAGAGCAGTTGAAGGCACTATCTAATTCTATCGGAAGTAAAGCACCTACCTCTCCGATCACACCCCCAGCAAGCATTCCGACTTCGGTTCCTCAGGGCGCCGTAACAGGGGGACTTGCAGCGGGGGTCGGATCAGGGGGATCGGGTACAGCCGCCGAAGCCATGGGAGCCCCGGCCTCGGTCACAGCAGAAGTAAGAATGATGGCAACGATGCAGACCATGTTGAATGATAATATCGATAAGAAGTTCAACGAAATCAAATCATTTATGGAGAAATTGCCAGGCGTTCCGAAATTGGCTGACAAAGGCATTACAAAATCGATCTCAAAACGTCCTTTTCCAGCAAGTGCAGCCCCACTACCTATACCAAAGACTTTCAAATTACCGGAAAGCTTGAGATACGATGGAACCACAGATCCAAGGGATCACATTGATATGTTTTCGGTTGCGGTTCAGGCAAACGACTTGACCTCGGAGGAGATCAATTCGGTCAGCCTTAAGAAGTTTTGTGAGACATTGAAGGGGGCAGCGCTGAAATGGTATTTACAGCTGCCCGAAAACGAAATACTGAGTTTCGATGACATGTCGGCGAAATTCATTCGTTCACATACGGGAGCAAAAAAGATAGCACCAAGGGTCGAAGACATCTTGAACGTAAGGCAGCGACCCGGGAAAACTATCAAGCAGTTTCTAAAAAGATTTAACGATGAGAAAATTCATATACCAAATCTCGAAGAAAGGTGGGCATGTTTGACCTTTGCTAACAACTTGCGCACTGATTCAATTGAGGCATGGAAACTGAAAGATCGTCTTAGGGAGATTGATGCATGGACTTTCGATGTATTGTACCTCGAGTGCGAGACAAGGATCAGGGCTGAAGAGGAAGAATTGCAGCTAGCCCGAAATAATTATCATTATGATCGGCCGGCAAGGAGAGTTGATAATGACAGAAGAGACTACAGGGACCAACGATGGGGGCCCTACAGTTTCCATCGGATGGGGAGCAACAACCACGAAGCTGGTAGCTCCAAAAATCAATCAAAGAAAGCCCAGCCAAACACATCCTCGGCTCCAAAAGATCGACCACTGCCTCCAAAAGTAACGGAATACAATTTTTGCATATCGACACCAAATCTGGTGAATCACTTGAAAGGGATGGGTGACAAAGTTGTAAAATTCCCAGGTCGCATAAAGTCAAGTCCAAATACTAGGGACGAAACTCTGTGGTGTGCATTTCACCATGATTTCGGCCATACAACGGAAGAATGTAAGGCGCTGAGGTATGAAGTGGCCAGCCTGCTGGAAAAGGGTCACTTGGTCGAATTTTTGACTGAGAGAGGACGAAACAATTTCAATAGGAAGAAAGATGATGAACCACCAAAACCTCCTGCTCCCAGGAAAATGGTGAATGTCATTACCGGAGGAGATGGTGTTTGTGGGGTAACCTACACTACGAAGAAATATGCAAAGGTCTCTTTCACACGAGACAAACGAACACGCGACGACATGACCGATGAGATCGTGTTCGGGGATTCCGATTTCGATGGAAGGATTCATCCCCATCATGATGCACTTGTAGTAACAACAAGAATCGATGACGCCGATGTGAAAAGGGTGCTAATCGATGCTGGCAGTTCGGTTAACATCATACATGCAAGGGTGGTTGAGCAATTGCAGTTGAGCGATAAGATTGTGCCTCGCTCAACGGTCCTGTCAGGTTTCAACAATTCAAGTGAGGTGACCGTTGGGGAGATTACAATCAAAACCTATGCAGAAGGAGTGGAGAGTGAGACGTCGTTTCAGGTGGTGAAGGGCGAAATGGCATATAACGTGATTTTGGGTCGACCATGGATCCATGCTATGGGAGCAGTTCCATCGACTTTACATCAAGTTGTGAAGTTCCCTACCCCATGGGGAATTCGCGAAATCAGAGGCGAGCAACAGGCTTCACAAGACTGTTACTCAGTAGCTGTCAAGGAAGGCTTCCGATTGTAGCAATCACAGCTAGTGGAACCTGTGGTCGGAAGCTTCACTTCGGTTCCGTCGTGCGATCAAACGCAGCTACCGGAATCCGGAGTCGAAGGCGACTTCGCACAGGTTTCACCATGTAAGCTAGTGGGACCCGTGAACGAAAGCTTCACTTCGGTTCTGTTGTGCGATCAAACGCAGCTACCGGAATCTGAAGTCGAAGGCGACTTCGCACAGGTTCCACCATGTGTGAGAGAACCGCATAGAAAAGAAGCTGGAGACTCTACGATAGAAGAACTTGAGGAAGTAACATTGTTCGATGATAATCCTGATCGGAAAGTTTATGTTGGAGCTGAACTGGACATCGACGTAAAAGCAAAAATCATATCCTTCCTCAAGGATAACTCTGATTGTTTTGCCTGGTCCCATGCAGATATGGTGGGAATCGATCCAAAAGTCGCCACGCACAAGTTAAATGTCGACCCGAAACATCGACCGGTGAAGCAAAAGAAACGACCAAATGGAGGATTCCGAAGGAAGGTGATCAATGATGAGGTGGAAAGGCTGTTAGCAAATGGGTTCATTAAAGAAGTAAAATATCCAGAATGGCTTGCGAACACGGTCGTAGTACCTAAGAAAAATGGCAAATGGAGGGTATGCGTCGACTATACTGATCTCAACAAAGCTTGCCCAAAAGATTCGTTCCCACTGCCTCACATCGACAGATTGATCGATTCGACGGCAGGTCACGAGATGCTGAGTTTTTTGGATGCCTATTCAGGTTATAATCAAATATCGATGGATCCATCAGATCAGGAGAAGACATCGTTTATTACAGACATGGGGACTTATTGCTACACGGTCATGCCTTTTGGTCTAAAGAATGCCGGCGCTACTTATCAGCGTCTGGTCACTACTATGTTCAAAAATTTGATCGGGAAAACCATGGAAGTCTATATCGATGACATGTTGGTCAAATCTCTTGAGAAGGGAAATCATCTGAGTCATTTGGAAGAAACTTTTACAATACTAAGGCAATTCAACATGAGATTGAATCCAGAAAAATGTGCGTTCGGGGTTGGATCCGGTAAGTTCTTGGGGTTCATCGTATCGCAAAGAGGAATCGAAGCAAATCCAGACAAGATCAAGGCGATCGAAAACATCCCTGAGAACCTGACAACGGAGAAAGAAGTTCAACAGCTGACCGGTCGAGTAGCCTATCTCAGCAGGTTCATCTCGAGGTCATCTGAACGGTGTCACAAGTTCTTTTCAGTATTGAGAAAGAGCAAAGGTTTCGAATGGACACCAGAATGCAAAAGAGCTCTTCGAGAACTGAAGCAGTACCTTTCCAATCCACCGCTTCTGTCAAAACCAATTGAAGGAGAAATGCTGCTGGTCTATTTGGCTGTTTCCGATGTCGCTGTAAGTGCTGTCCTCGTTCGCGAAGATGGAGGTAACCAATTTCCTATCTACTATGTTAGTAAAACACTGTTAGATGCCGAAACAAGGTACCCACATCTAGAAAAACTAGCACTTGCACCAGTCACTGCTGCACGCAAATTAAGGCCTTATTTCCAATGTCATTCAATATCTGTGATAACTACATTCCCATTGCGAAATATTTTACATCGGCCAGATCTCTCTGGTCGATTAATGAAATGGGCGGTCGAGCTGAGTGAGTACGATATCACTTACCAGCCTCGTACCGCCATAAAATCTCAAGTTTTAGCTGATTTTGTAGCGGACTTCAGCGCTAATATTTTACCGGAGGCAAAGAAGGAAGAGTTGATGATGAGAGATCCAGACCCCGGAATCTGGATAATGTACACCGATGGAGCTTCCAACGTCAAAGGAACTGGCCTCGGAATTCTATTGATTGCGCCTTCGGGTGAAAAGCTCAGGTACGCGATCAAATTACATGCAAAAACTAACAACGAGGCCGAATATGAGGCCCTCGCTGCAGGCTTAAAGATCGCAAAGGATTTGAAAATCGAACGAATAGATATCAAAAGTGATTCCCAACTGGTGGTAAATCAAATCCAAGGCGATTTCTGTGTTCGAGATCCAAGGATGCAACAACTGCTCGAAAAGGTACAAAATTTTCTAACTTCTTTTCAGGAGTGGAAAATAGCCCAGATACCAAGGGAGGAGAACATCGAAGCAGACGCTTTAGCAAACCTTGCATCGGCAGCAGCCATCGATGAAAAACTCGATGAGACTGTGGTTCACTTGTTCGAATCTCCATTATGTCGAAGCATTAAAGAGGTAAACAATGTTAATCGAACTTGGGATTGGAGAAACAAATATTTGTCCTACTTGCAGGCAGGTACTGTTCCCGATGATAAGAAGTCTGCCCGATCACTTAAAGCCAAAGCAGCAAGATATTGCCTCCTTGAAAATCAGCTCTACAGGAGAATGTTTGGCGGTCCTTTGGCGAAATGTGTTGGGCCAGATGGAACAAATTATGTGCTGAAAGAGGTCCACGAAGGCGAATGCGGCAATCATTCCGGCAGCAAGTCATTGGTTCGAAAGATCATAAGAGCTGGGTACTATTGGCCAACGATCGCAGATGATGCCAAGGAATTCGTCCGTAAATGTGACAAGTGCCAACGATTTGGAAATCTCATACATCAACAGGCAGAACCACTTCATTCGGTCACGTCACCGTGGCCATTCATGAAGTGGGGAATAGACTTGGTCGGGCCGCTTCCAACAGCGCCCGGTGGGGTAAAATTTATCTTAATTCTCACAGATTATTTTTCTAAATGGGTGGAAGCTATTGCCTTGGCTAAAATTCGTGAGCAGGAAATTATCAAATTCATTCATCAGAATGTCATTTGTCGTTTTGGGATCCCGAAAGAGATCACATGCGACAATGGTAAGCAGTTCGTGGGGAGACGAATCACAGCCTTCTTCGAAAAGTGGGGGATCAAGCGAATTGCATCAACACCTTATCACCCCAGCGCAAATGGACAGGCTGAATCTTCCAACAAAACAATACTCGAGTACTTGAAGAAGAGAATGGATGATTCAAAGGGCAACTGGCCGAACGAACTCCCCGGAGCACTGTGGGCTTATCGGACAACGATAAAACACAGTACCGGGGAGACACCGTTCTCACTTGTCTATGGAACAGAAGCGCTGATACCGGTGGAAGTGGGAGAGCCCAGCCTTCGGTTCGCCCACTCCACCGAAGAAGCTAACACAGAGGCCATGCTGGTAGATCTGAACCTGGTCGAAGCAAAAAGGGATATGGCATTTGTTCGGATACAAGCACAAAAGCAAAGGGCAGAAAACTACGTCAACAAAAAACTCAGGTATCGATCTTTTAATGTAGGTGATTATGTGCTAAAAATCAAAAGACCAAAGAAGGACGAACCCAACGAAGGGAAGCTAGGAGCAAATTGGGAGGGACCTTTCCGCGTCAAGGCAGTGATCGGAAAAGGTTCATACCAACTCGAAACAATGGACTCCAAACCGGTGGACTTCAATTGGAATGTCACACAACTGAAGAAATACTATTTTTGAGGTTCTGTGGTATCAATCTTCACCCTTTACTTCCACTTCGCAATTTTTATTATTCCTCCATCGGAAGATGCTTTTATTATTTGGTACTAACATTTTTAGATGATAGGCATAGTTGGAGTCGAATGATGACAAACATCACCCGCGAACACTCGAGCTAAAAATGCTCCGATCGGGGTCGATAAATCTGACGAACACTCTAACGTGGTCTTCATCTATAACGAGTTTTTTGGTTTTGGTCTCCCAATGATTCTGTTTCAGGTAACGAAGTCGAAGAACCAGTGTTCGCCTACTCATTCTTCGCACCCAAACACTGGGGGGGATGAAGGTAGCATGAGGGTCATCGGCAGATACTGGGGACTCGTTCAAAATTCGACAGAAGTTCCAACGTTCACTCGAACTGGGGACTCGTTCAAAATTCGACAGAAGTTCCAACGTTCACTCGAACTGGGGACTCGTTCAAAATTCGACAGAAGTTCCAACGTTCACTCGAACTGGTGACTCGTTCGAAATTCGGCAGGAGTCATAACGCCCACTCGATAATATTGTCCGAGTGCAAATGTTATCGATTTTTAACTCATGTAAATAACCCGATAGCGGTTGAACGTCTATGCCCTACGGCTGTATCTTGTAATCGGTCAAACCATACGATCTGAAATGTATCAAAGGCCCATCAGCGGTTTATTTCAATAATATACAACACTTTGGTATACCTTTACGTTTTGTTCAGTTTAATCGATCGTTTTTACATTTTGTTCACCAAAGGTTACGTGGGGATGTAAACGAAGCGTTGATCCCACGCCCTAAGGTCATCATCGTTGTCGGAAATTAAGGCTCGACTACCCCGCTTTTGCACGGTAATGATGCCCGCCTTATAAACTCGAGGGGAATACAAGTGAAGGATATGCCTGAGTGTCACCTCCACCCCCACTTTCTTGTCAATCCATCGATACATGGCGACCAAGCGCCATACCATCGGAGAAATCTGCACCAAACACACCTTGTACATGCGACAGAATTCCTCGATCATTGGGTCGATCGGCAAAGTAAACCCGATCGTAAAGGGGTATGTCAAAACGGCAGAGTGACCCCCGTAAAAGGTGGTCAGAGTCGATCTCCTTGGAGGGCACACTACGTCGATCTCACCCTCTTTCCAACCACAATCTTCCCTAATCCGTGGTATTGACTCCTCGGTAACGGCACAAAAAACTGAGTCTACGGGAATATTTTTCTTTTTGGCCAGTTGAACGTCGTTTTGAGTACTAACCTTGCAGTCATCATCGTAAGTGAACTTCTTCGGGAGAATATCGGTGTAGAGTTTTTCTGGCCCAAAATCTTTGGGCTTCCTCTCCCTTTTCTTCCCTCTTTTGTCTGTAACTGCCATGGCCTGTGGTGGCGCCATGGCGGGTGCCGTGGCGGCAACGGCGGCGGAGGGAGCATTTTCAACATCAGTCATGTTGTGAGAAGACATTGATAAGTTAAGATGAGTGAGCAAAATAAAGTGGGTAACCAAGATTGATCAACGCAAGGTACTAAAAATGTTTTGAAGGGTTTGAAGAAAGTTTGAGAGATTAAAAGTTGCAAGAGATGTAAAAATCGCGAAATCAAAATGGAGCTGGTATTTATAGAGGGGAAGTCATCATGATCTTGGGAATTGGCGAAAACCGCCGTCCGCACGATCTCTGACACGCGCAGTGATTTGAAGTTGAAGCGACAGTTGGCGTTTCAAAATGAAGGGACACGAGCGAGCCACGTGTTTTCCCGCTTTAACTTTCAAGCCACTTGCGAAGTGTTACGATCACAGGACTTCGCAAGTGGGGGGACTATCTGTATTGGTCGATTTTCGTTCTTCAAACGAGGATGGTGTGTTCGGGTTTGGTTATTGCTTCCGAGGACATTTGCCGGTTGATTCGCTTCAACAACTTGATCAGATGACCACGAAGGCGCTGGCTTTAGCGGATAAGCTTTAATGAACTTATCCCACTTTTATCGGAACCGACTTAGCGTATTTGAAGGGACGTGGGCAGTTGTGGAGAAAGAGACGTAGGAAAGGAAGAATCCTTCTAAGGTTGGAAAAGGCTCATTGTCAGCCTATAAATACTGTCTTCATCTTCTATTTTGGGGCACGTTCATCTGAGCAAATATTACTCTATTCTTCAAAACCACTATTCTCTTGTCAAGAAAATATTCAACAGTGACGTTTACCTTTGTCAATTTGTTACGTCAAAGATCATCATTGTATTTAAAGCTTCGATCGTGATTTGATTCAAACGTGGAGGGAGACCTGTTCTTTCCATTGAAGCAACATCCATCGATCCATCAAATACAATAAGCCTTTACTGCTTTGATTATTTACTTGTTGCTTGCTTCGTTTAGATCTGCATTTATCTTGATCGTAACATCTTTTGCCTGTTAACCTGTGTTTAATTTGAACAATCTGTTATCGTCACTCATTTGGCAACTAATCGATTTGCTCATCGGATCCATTGTTCGATTACATTTGTTCGTTAGCCATTGTTTTACGTTTATTCATTTCACTTGGTTGTCATCGTATTGCTATTATTTTCATCGATTCGAGTATCATAACCGTGTTCGGATAATTGCGCATCTTGATAAAACGAAGTCATCTCATCGTATATCACTATCCTTTCACTTAGTTCGAATTTGTTTGATAGCATTTATATCCTTGCTTGACATCGGATTTAATTGACATCGAATTTGCTTGATATCGAATCTACTTGACATCGATTTTGGAATTACTTCTGCATCAAACTCTTGAGGTCGATTAACTCGTTCACGTAAATTATCTATCAAGCGATCAAATTGAGATATAAAACGGTCGCCTTAGACTCAACTAAATATAAATTTAATTGTAAAACCTGATATATTTTTTGGGAAATACAGTTTCTAAAACTTTTCTCTATTGGCGTTTGGTAGTTTAGATTTTGAAAATGTTGGATAATTAACCCTTTCAGAAACTATAGGTGAAAAATATTTTTGTAAAAAATAAAAAAGAATGAAAATTTCAAGTTGTTTGATAGTTTTTCGTAAGCTTTCCTTGTTTTTAAAATACGGAATTTCTTTTTGAAAAAAGTTTAGACAATTTGATAGACTCCTAAATTATTTTTTGTACAATTTCAATATGTGAAGGAAAAAAAAGTGTCAAAGTTCTTTGATTGCAAACAAATGTGAGAGCTAAAGTTACCTCAACACCAATAGGGCAGAAGAACTAATATTAGCACACCACCAATATATAGGATATTCTGTGCACCGTGCATGAAGCATCCGCGATTATATAGAATTTGAGGAATTTTAAAGCTCGTTGTTTTCAATTTCAACTTCGAGTATAGATTTATATCAAAAATATAGATTGAATTAAATAATTCAAGGGTTTTAGCCATGGTTAGAATAATGATTATTTCCATATATTTGATCCCAAAAAATTTTGGTACTCCCACCATTCTAGTAGCTAAACTCCAGATGTATTTATTCTTGTTCCTATTTTATTAGTAAAAACAAAACATCCTGCTATAAACATTTCCACATCTAAAACTTTCATATTTTGAATTATTTTGACTGACTTTATTTATTTTTTCTTTTAATCACTTAACTAGCATTGTTTCTTGTTTACAATTCGGAGAACTTTTTATATTTTGATTTGCTTTCATATATCTTCGTTATTTATTATTGAACTGGGATCTTTCATTCAAAAGTAATAGAATTAAAATTTTCTCTTAGAGCCTGTTTGGCCAAACTTCTAAAAACTGCTTATTTGAGAAGTACTTATTTTCAAAAGTGTTTTTCGTAAAAGTACTTTTGGAGAAAAGGAGTTTGTGTTTGGCCAACTCATCTGAGAATCAGTTCTGTCAACAGCTGAGTAGTAATTTGTGTTTGGCCAAGCTTATGAAAAAGTACTTTTGAGTGTTAAATTACGAGTAAGGATATTTAAATACTCACTTTACAGTTATTTAACTAGACGAATGATTTTAAACATTTATTCTCAAATACTATATTTAATTTTTTTTATTTAGTAAATTTTTTCCAAAATACAGCATTCATAATTGAATATTCTTGATCTATACCTTAAAAAAATATTATTTGATTAAAAGTTTGTAACAATAGTGATGTAGGTGTACATAGAAAATATAGTGATTAAAAAAGTAATGTACTATTTATATATTATAATTATTAGGTTAAAATATATAGGGGGTAATTAAGTATATAAGTATTTTTGGTAAGGATATTTTTGGAATCATAGAAATTAAAAACAACTTATACTTCTACTCAAAAGCACTTTTAGGGAAAAACTACTTTTTTCAGCTTCTTCACAACAGCAGAAAAACAGCTTATGCTGCCACTCAAAAGCACTTATTTTTTCCTAGAAGCTTGGCCAAACACCTCGATTTTTCAAAATAGCACTTTTGGAGAAAAATAAGCACTTTTGACTCACTAGAAGCTTGGCCAAACAGTTTCTTATTCTATTTGGTAATCGAATGGCTATTCTGAAATGTTAGGATGAAACTATCCTAGTTAAGTAATAAAAAATGAAGGCAGACAAAAACAAATTCAAAATATAAAAAGTGTTGTAAATAAAATATAAAAGAGCAATAAAGTAAATGAGAGAAGTAAGAATATGGAGAGAGTTTATTATCGTCTATCTTATCTCATAATTGATGGATGAATGATATCCTTTTATAAGTTGCGAAAGCAACCGAAGAGTTACATATCTGAACTAACATATTAAATTCATACATGTATTTATTAAGTACTTCATTAATGGCATCCACAAATGCAGTGGATTTGTAACACTCCCCCTTGGATGTCCATTAAGCAAGAGTATGTCTCGTTAAAATCTTACTAGGAAAAACCACGTGGGAAAAAGTCTAGTGAAGGAAAAAGAGTACACACATCTTATACGCATTTAGAGCTGCCTCATTAAAAACCTTACCAGGAAAACCCAATGGGACAAAACCTTGGTTAAGGGAAAAAGAGTGCAGCGCGTATCTTACTCCCCCTGATGAAGACATTGCTTTATATTACGGAGACTACGCATTCCGATCTTGTATATTAACTTCTCAAATGTTGAGGTTGGCAATGCTTTAGTAAACAAATCCGCCAAATTATCATTTGAACGTATTTTCCGAACGTCTATTTCACCATTATTCTGAATATCATGAGTGAAAAAGAATTTTGGCGAAATGTGTTTTATTCTGTCTCCTTTAATATATCCTTCTTTTAGCTGAGCTATGCATGCAGTATTATCTTCATATAATTCAGTTGGAATCATTTGTAAAGAAAACCCACACATTTTCTGAATATGTTGAGTCATCAGTCTTAACCAAATGCATTCACGGCTTGCTTCATGAATTGCCAATATCTCTGCATGATTTGAAGAAGTAGCTGCAATAGTTTGTTTTACTGAACGCCATGATATAGCTGTGTCTCCACATGTAAATAGATAGCCTGTTTGAGAGCGTCCTCTATGTGGATCAGACAAATATCCAGCATCCGCATAGCCAGTTAATTGTGACTTGCATTCATTTGAATAAAACAATCCCTTATCGATGGTCCCTTGGAGGTATCTGAATATATGCTTAATACCGTTCCAATGTCTTCGTGTTGGGGAAGAACTAAACCTTGCCAATAAGCTTACAGCAAAAGATATATCTGGTCGAGTATTATTAGCAAGATACATCAGTGCACCAATTGCACTAAGATATGGTACTTCAGCGCCAAGAAACTCTTCATCATTTTCACAAGGTCGAAATAGATCTTTATTTACATCAAGCGACCTTACAACCATCGGGGTGCTCAGCGGATGTGATTTATCCATATAAAACCTCTTAAGAATCTTTTCAGTATATGTTGATTGATGGAGAAATATTCCTTTTGTCAAATGTTCAATTTGTAGACCAAGACAAAAATTAGTCTTTCCAAGGTCTTTCATTTCAAACTCTTTCTTCAAACACTCCATAGTATTTGTGAGTGCTTCATGAGTTCCAATAATATTCAAGTCGTCAACATATACAGCTATTATGACAATTTCAGATCCAGACCTTTTTATAAAAACACAAGGACAAATCGGATCATTTTTATATCCTTCTTTCAATAGGTATTCGCTAAGGCGATTATACCACATACGGCCCGATTGTTTTAATCCATATAAGGATTTCTGAAGCTTTATTGAACAAGCTTCTCGGGAACCTTTAAATGCTTCGGGCATTTGAAATCCTTCAGGGATTTTCATGAAAATTTCATTGTCTAATGAGCCATATAAATAGGCTGTGACAACATCCATTAGACGCATCTCAAGTTTTTCTTGTACTGCCAGACATACAAGGTATCTGAAGGTGATTGCATCCACCACAGGAGAATATGTCTCCATATAATCAATGCCAGGTCGTTGCGAAAATCCTTGTGCTACAAGTCGTGCTTTATATCTAACGACTTCATTTTTCTCATTTCGTTTTCGCACAAATACCCATTTGTACCCCACTGGCTTTACACCTTCAGGTGTTCGAACGATTGGTCCGAAAACTTCACGTTTATCAAGTGAAGTCAATTCTGCTTGAATTGCATCTTTCCATTTTGGCCAGTCATTTCTCTGTCTACATTCATCGACATATTTTGGTTCAAGATCCTCGTTTTGCTGCATTATCTCAACAGCAACATTATATGCAAAACTATTGTCGACAACAATATTATTCCGGTTCCATAGTTTTCCCGTAGAGACATAACTTATTGAGATCTCTTCAATTTCATTATTTTCAGGTACCCGAGCCTCTCCTGAAGAGGTCTTATTAGTTGTTATGTCTTTATGCTCGTTTTGAGCAATTACCTCCGTAGTATGATCATTTTTATCATTTGCTCCTTTTCTTTTTCGAGGATTTTTATCTTTGGAACCGGGTGGTCTACCACGCTTTAGGCGTGCCTTAGACTCACTTGCACAAATAGGTTGCCCTACCGGGATATCAACTCGAATTGGAGCATTTGCAGCTGGAATATGGGATTTAGTTACCCTTGGTAGGTCAGTGAATGCATCTGGCAGTTGATTTGCAATATTTTGCAAATACACTATCTTTTGAACTTCAAGTTCACATTGATTTGTACGAGGATCTAAATGAGATAGTGTTAATGCATTCCAGTCTATTTCTTTTTCCAGCTGCTTATTCTCTCCCCCTAATGTTGGGAAAACTGATTCATCAAAATGACAGTCAGCAAATCTTGCTGTAAATAAATCTCCCGTCATGGGCTCAAGATATTTAATAATAGACGGAGATTCATACCCAACATATACCCCCAACCTTCTTTGGGGTCCCATCTTTGTGCGGTGTGGTGGAGCAATTGGCACATATACCGCACATCCAAAAATTCTAAGATGGGAAATATTTGGCTCCTGACCAAAAGCCAATTGTAATGGTGAGAATTTATGATAACTTGTCGGCCTGATCCGAACAAGGGCTGCTGCATGCAAAATAGCATGTCCCCATACTGAAATGGGTAATTTTGTTCTCATAAGCATTGGTCTAGCCATTAATTGGAGGCTTTTGATAAATGATTCTGCTAGACCATTTTGAGTATGAACATGAGCAACAGGATGTTCAATTGTAATCCCAGTTGACATACAATAATCATTAAATGCTTGAGAAGTAAATTCAGCAGCATTATCAAGACGAATTGTCTTAATCGCATAATCTGAAAATTGTGCTCTCAATCTTATTATTTGAGCAAGCAACCTCGCAAATGTCATATTGCGAGTTGATAATAAGCACACATGTGACCATCTTGTAGATGCATCTACTAAAACCATAAAATATCTGAATGGTCCACATGAAGGGTGTATGGGCCCACATATATCACCCTGTATACGTTCCAGAAATGCGGGGATCCTTGTCCCAACTTTAGTTGCTCTAGTAATTAATTTTCCTTGAGAACATGCAGCACAAGAGAATTCTTTAAATTGAAGGAGCTTTTGGTTCTTCAATGTATGCCCATGTGAATTCTCAATTATATTGCGCATCATATTATAACCGGGATGGCCCAACCGGTCATGCCAAATAATAAAATCATTTGATTCAGTAAACCCTTTGTTTACTATGGCATGTGATTCAATTGTACCAATGTTTGTGTAGTACAAACCGGAGGAAAGAGTGGGGAGCTTTTCAAGAACATATTTCTCGCCCGTCTTTATTGTAGTAATGTAAAGATATTCAATCTTTCCATCAGTTTTAGTCTCAATATGATAGCCGTTTTGGCGAATATCCTTGAAACTTAACAAGTTTCTTTGAGACTTACTACAATACATGGCTTCATCAATAGCCAAACTTGTTCCTCCAGGTAATATTAAATTGGCTTTGCCATAACCTTCAACCAACTTTGTACTACCACATATTGTACTAACATTGGACTCTTTATTAATCAAATAAGAAAAATATTTCTTATCTTTTAAAATTGTGTGCGTTGTAGCACTATCCAAGAGACATATATCTTTGTTATTGTGCTTGAATCCAACTGAAGACTGGGGAATTTCTATTTTCTTCATAAAAAGATAAAAATTACATAGTAAGAAATACTAAAAATAAAGTACAAGAAAAGTACTTTTAAACATTGAAACATAAATAAAGATGACATTTTTTTTTCTTTCCTAACTTTAAAACATAAAATAAAGACAATATTATTCTTTATTATTTTTATTCCCCAGTTACAACATCAGTTCATCAGTTACGATTCTCAAAGAAGTCTCCAGCTTCTAAATGGGTAATATTTGGGAGGCCTTCAAAAAGATCATCATCTTTTACGGCAAGATACGCCTCCGTCTCATCATGCTTGTCAGCAAGATGTGCCAGATGTGTCCCATTGTCATTATTCTGAAAGGTCAAATGTGCCTCCACATTATTTTCATTTCTTTGAGCGAAGCTTGATAAAGTTTGACAAGATGTTCCGGCGTACGACAAATTTTCGCCCAATGACCTTTCCCACCACATCGATGGCAAATATTATTATTCTTGCCTTTTGAAGGATTAGCTTGAGAACCCTTATTGTTCTCATATTTATTTCCACCGTGACGACGAGTATTATTTCGTCCCTTGCCGCGCCCACGACCATGGCCTTTACCACAGTAATTATTTTGCCTTCTTTCAGGCACATTATTTGTTGCTACAACATTCACCTCAGGGAATGGAGCATGTGCTCCCACATTCACCTTAGGGAACGGAGCAGATCCAGTGGGACGGGATTCATGATTTTTAATCAACAGGGAATTATGTTGCTCAGCCACCAGAAGGCATGAGATCAACTCAGAATATTTTGTAAATCCCTTTTCACGGTATTGCTGCTGTAATACCATGTTCGATGCATGGAAAGTGGAGAGTGTCTTTTCCAACAACATAGCATCATCAATATTTTCTTCACATAATTTCAGTTGAGAACTGATCCTGAAAACAACAGAATTATATTCGGTTACAGTTTTAAAATCTTGTAACCGTAAATGAATCCATTCATCCCGAGCCCTTGGTAGTACTATGGCTTTAAGGTGATCATACCGTTCTTTTAAGTTAGTCCACAATTCGCGTGGATCTTTCACGGTTAAATATTCTGTTTTTAATCCTTCATCAAGATGATGGCGAAGGAAAATCATGGCTTTAGCCTTATCTTGGCTTGATGTCTCATTTCCTTCTTTGATAGTATCACCAAGACCTTTGGCGTCCAGATGTATCTCGGCATCAAGCACCCATGACAAATAGTTCTTGCCGGATATGTCAAGTGCCACAAATTCAAGCTTTGATAAATTTGACATAGTAAAAACTATCAAAGACAATAAAATAATTAGGAATTTATATAAATGATAATCAATAAATTAATAACAGTGACATGAAGGAAAACTAATCTTTCTATTCCTTTTTTTCTTCTAATTAATGACATCCATCATTATGGATAATTATAGTTTTTCATATCATATTCAAAAGTTAGATTAATGAGATTTAATAATTTTAATAACAGAACATTAAATTTGTGAAGTTTCTTTTCAAAACTAAAATGATAGCTCATTAATGCATCATAAAAACTTGTTTATCTAAACGCATGCTACTGCTGCAAAATTATATCAATATATGTGTAGTAAAATATAGTACGTTTATCTGTAAGTAAGATATTACGATATATAGATAATATAAAATTATACCTTACAAATGGAGGAAACTGGAACTTAATTTGGAGAAGATTAGAACTTCGTGCTGATAACGTGTTGTAAATAAAATATAAAAGAGCAATAAAGTAAATGAGAGAAGTAAGAATATGGAGAGAGTTTATTATCGTCTATCTTATCTCATAATTGATGGATGAATGATATCCTTTTATAAGTTGCGAAAGCAACCGAAGAGTTACATATCTGAACTAACATATTAAATTCATACATGTATTTATTAAGTACTTCATTAATGGCATCCACAAATGCAGTGGATTTGTAACAGTTAAATTTGTGGGAGGGCACAATTACTCAGATGTATAGAATATTTCAAATATTACAGCACTTTTTTAGTCGTCTCACACAAATTACTTCCCTTTGATATCATAAAATGATTATTTCTTTATTATCATTAAGTGAAACATTTTACGCATCCAAAAAAAAACATTCACCAAAAAGAAGAAGTGTTAGAAGTAAAAGAGGACCATGGATGTTACAACATGACGAGAGTTTCTTTTTCTTTTGCAGACCCCCATTTTCAGGTAATGGAAAAGACGAAAGAAAACGATAAAAAGAAAAGAAAATAAAATTAGTGCTATGCAAATTCAACATGAGGGGGTGTAAATATAAATTAATGGGGAGCTGCTTTCTAATTTTTAGGATTAACATATTTGATGGAGCTAAATACCTTAAATTAGTTAATTAAATCTATACCATTGATAATCTGGCATTTGGCATTCAATACTCGGAAAAAATCCATGAAATTGACAAAAGGGAAAGCTGGTCAATGTGCAGGAAAATCAAAGATGTAGTAACATGGCTAGCCTTCACAAATACGACGACAAGGAGCTATAGGAGTGCAAAATAGGCTACTATAGCACTATTAGTGCTGATCATAAACAAAAATTTTAAAGTCTCAGTGGTGCAGATGCTGAAAGATTCAAAAAATGGCAATAAAAGAAAGTTAACACAGATGATACATTCAATTTCGATCCAAGATGCATTCACTGGAAAAACACTTGAAGGAATTTCATGTTCCTGGAGTAGTAAAGAACATATTGTAAGCAAGAAGAGCGACCAGAAAGGAAAATAATATGCTTATGGTTATAGTAGAAAAGCTGTCTCGCTTTCAACTTTAATGACATATTTCCTAGTCTGATGATGCTAGTTTTGAGAAAATTCTGGATAGAAGAGACTTGTATGTGTTGTATAGGATAAGTGAGTTCAAGAAACTTTTAATTTCAAAGAACCCCTAATTTACCTTGAAAGTCAAATTATTTAGTATAGGAATGGGATTAGCCTAAAATAGAGCGGAATAGATCATACAACTGATTCCAACTAGTTTAAGATTGACGCACAGTTAATAAATTGAGCAAGTTTAATTCAACTGGACTAGTTCAAGTATATGATTTAGAACTTTTATCCAGTAAATGAAATTGATTCAACCATTCAGAACGTTTCCCAGGAATGTCAATCGATAAAGACATCCTCACCTATCCTTTTATTAATTTCGGCATTTTGCAGTGACCAACTCATATGATAGCCAGCAACCAATTTGTTTAATTTTTTTTTCTTCCTTAATTGATTTGTTTACTTCCCTCCATATTGTTAAGAGAGCAAACCAAAGGATCAAGGAGTGGAAACAAGAAAAGGAAAACCTTACAGAAATATTACCGCATGTGAAAGTTTATCCTCCAAAGACAAAGTTCATGTCACATAAACAATTTTTCAAACGGTGGTTTTTTTAATATTTTTCGTTGAAGCATCGAGTTGGCAACTTCTTAATCAATTTCATGTGCTAGAAGCAGTGGCCTTTCATTGCCCATCACCGATTACCAAAGAGTGTGTAACCCTTAAAATTACTCTTCCTTTAAGCAACCAACAGTGATCTTGTCGGATACTTAACAAACTATTTCGAACACAAAAAGAATTATAAAATTAGATTTCTTAAGATTGTTACAATCTGCACTTTCGAAATAAATAGAAATAGAAAGAGATGAAGTAGAAAAATTCCGAGCCAACAGTATACACTGCTTGTCCTTAAGAAATCTAATCCCCTCACAGTTACCCAAGGTTGTGGATTAATTTCTCCAGGATAGAACGGAATTACCCTTACTGTGATAGCGGTAATTCAAATCACAGTAAACAGCGAACGCAAATACGGTAGCAAATCACACGACTCTAGAAGAGAGGAGAATTATTTTGTTGTGTATATCTAAAATGAGGAAGAGTCTCACTATTTATAGACCAAGAATGGGTGTAATGAAAAGGTGTGATACCTTTTCAACAAAGAGGTGCTTATGGTGCCTTTTCCCATTCACAACTATTCAAAAAACCCCAACAGTAGTAACATGGCTAGCCTTCACAAATACGACGACAAGGAGCTATAGGAGTGCAAAATAGGCTACTATAGCACTATTAGTGCTGATCATAAACAAAAATTCAAAAAATGGCAATAAAAGAAAGTTAACACAGATGATACATTCAATTTCGAACAAGATGGATTCACTGGAAAAACACTTGAAGGAATTTCATGTTCCTGGAGTAGTAAAGCACATATTGTAAGCAAGAAGAGCGACCAGAAAGGAAAATAATATGCTTATGGTTATAGTAGAAAAGCTGTCTCGCTTTCAACTTTAATGACCCCTTGTATGTGGATAGAAGAGACTTGTATGTGTTGTATAGGATAAGTGAGTTCAAGAAACTTTTAATTTCAAAGAACCCCTAATTCACCTTGAAAGTCAAATTACTTAGTATAGGAATGAGATTAGCCTAAAATAGAGCCGAATAGATCATACAGCTGATTCCAACTAGTTTAAGATTGACGCACAGTTAATCAATTGAGCAAGTTTAAATCAACTGGACTAGTTCAAGTATATGATTTAGAACTTTTATCCAGTAAATGAAATTGATTCAACCATTCAGATCATGTCATAACCATTTCAAGAATCTGATACATAATGCATTATTCATATACCTAAAATTCCAAAAGTAAGCAAGAATCAAACTTGATTAACACAATTAAACAACTATAATTCCAATTTTAGGTAACATATTTTTACCAATATTCAGATTTGACAACCAGATATTTCCTAAGAAGGATGAACCTTGTTAGAGTGAGAAGAAATAGCTTTTATAGCAGATTTCATAGAAGCACCAGCAGAATTAACAGCAGCTTCAATATACTTCTTAGCAGCAATAGTAGCTACTTTTTCCATAGAATTACCCATATTTCTTGCTTTTTCAGAAACACCAACTAAGTTATTATACTCAGCCTTAGCATTAACTTCCATTTCTTCCTCAAAATTGTAGAATTCTTTCATTGCACTTTCCATAACAGAGTCAAGATAGTATTCTGTTTCTTTGAGTAACTTTTCAGCTTCTTCGAATTCTTGTTCTTGTTCAAGTTCCATAGCTGACCACGCCTTGTAAGCTTCCAGTTCAAAGAGATTCATGAGACCATCTTCAATAGTGTATGGATCAAAGTTCTTGTCATGTAAAGCTTGATCTGAAAGAATGGTGAATTGTTCAAAAAGTGCATCCATTATTGTGTGGTTGCTGTGAGTGTGTGTGTGCAATCAAGAAATCAAGTGGGGTTGAAAAAGGACTCACATGTTTGGTAAAGGCAAAATATACATACTTGATATACACATGCTAACACTGTACAGTGAAAAGTATATGTACAGTGAAGATCCACTTAAACAACATTAATTATTAGGTATTTGGTTTACATATAATGCTATACATGAATTATAATACACTAATTTAATGAATTATATAAGAATTAACTTGTATAAGTTTTTGTGTATCTTTTTTTTTAAATGTTTGGTTCACTACACTAATTTAATGCAGTATAGGAATCCTTCAACAATTTAATCGCATTTATTCCTATTATATCCCTCAAAGTAAGATGAAGTCTTTTACATAATTGTTTTGAAAGGAAATGAAAAAATTAATCATTAGAACAAGCTGAAAATTAAGAAAACATACAATCGGATGCAAAATAAACTCTCTTCTATTTTCCAAAAGCCAAACGTGGTCCCTTGGTGCAATGCAAACCCGAAGAAGTTGCTTAGCACAAACGCGGAAGATAAACAACAAAAGATAAAGATAGAAGCAAGACAAAACTTGCTTCTTTTGAAAGAACAGTGAGGAACCTGTCTCAAAGCTCGATCAAAAGGGACACAAGAATCACCTAAACTATGCAACAATCCTCAAGAGAACATTGCATCTTGCAAACTGAATGATTAAAGAGGAATGTTCAATCGGACTAACCGAAAGCCACAAGTCCATAAAAGCCCTCACAGGGGGTTGCTCACGACGGAGACAAGAAATGTGTTCGGCACTTTCATTAATTCATCAATGTTCAAAAACTAGGTGCTTACAATGAAAGGAAACAAGGTTTATATAGGAAATACTAAGGGTAAACTAGTAAAAGGGTCACAGGCGACCAATAGAAATAAGCCACGTAGGGCTGAGTTAAAGATGTGTTCGGCAGTCTTTGACTTCGGTGAGCCTTGGCTTCAGTTCTCGATTGCCTGCTCGAACACACTTGTCCTCGGGCGCGTGACTTAGCTTCGAACACTTGTTGTTGTGTTCGGCTCTGTGCTACCCGGCGTCAAGAGCTGCTGTTCGGTAACCTTGTCCTCGGGCTCAAATTTGAAGATGAAGCCCTTGGTTCCAACATTTTGCAACTCTCCTTCCGAACACATGCTTCCTCCCGACATAGCCAATTGGATTTGCATGTCATGGAGCAGCTTGGCTTGGCTTCGAGTGATTGGCCTCCTCGATTGATCAGTCACTGCCTTCGGTTGAAGTCTCCTCGGTTGATCAGCACTTTGGGCTGCATCATCCTCCCCTTCTTGAGAGGATTTCGTCCTCGAAATCGATTCATCCTCTGCCTCCGATATTTGGCCTACAACACAAGGAGTCAAATCAGCAACATTAAAGGTGTTAGACACATTATACTCACCTGGGAGGTCGATGACATAAGCATTGTTGTTTATTTTGCTCAGCACTTCAAATGGACCATCCCCTCGAGGAGCCAACTTTCCTTTCCTTTGGTTCGGGAAGCGTTCCTTTCGGAAGTGAACCCAAACCCAATCTCCCTTCTTTAATTCCAGCTTTTTTCGCCCCTTGTTTTTCTTCAAGGCAACCTTTGTATAGGCTTCCTCGAGGTTCTTCTTTGCCTTGGCATGCAACTCGAGCAGAGCTTTGGCTCGGTGAGTACCTTCAAAATCAATAACAACATCTCGAGGCAATGGGGTTAGGTCAAGTGGAATTAAAGGGTTAAATCCATACACACACTCGAACGGGGTCATGTTAATCATTCGATGCACCGTTCGATTGTATGCAAACTCCATCATGGGCATACGATCAGCCCAGTTTCCGACCTTTCCTTTGGTCATTGCTCGAAGCAAAGATCCCAAGGTTCAGTTAACTACCTCGGTCTGTTCATCAGTCTGAGGATGGTGAGACGTCGAGAATAGTAGCTTGGTGCCGAGGGCACCCCACAAACACTTCCAAAAATGACTCAAGAACTTTGAGTCTCGATCACTCACAATAGTACGAGGTACACCATGCAATTTTAACACATTAGAAACAAACAATGTAGCTACATGTCGTGCATCATCACACTTTTTGCAAGGAATAAAGTGAGCCATTTTTGAAAAACGGTCAACCACAACGAAGATGCTATCATGTCCTCCCCCTGACCTCGGTAACCCTAAGACAAAGTCCATGGATATATCAACCCAAGGTCGGTCAGGCACAGGCAACGGGGTGTACAAACCATGAGGGTTGGACTTCGATTTTGCTTTCTTGCAAACGAGACAAGCGTTGCAAAGCTTTTCCACATCTCGTCGCATTTTGGGCCAATGGAACTGCTCGGTCAAGATACCAAGGGTTTTATCGACACCGAAGTGTCCCATCAGTCCACCTGAGTGAGCTTCTCGAACCAAGAGCTCTCTCCACGATGACACTGGCACACAAACCCTCCCATTCTTGAAGAGGTAGCCATCATGCCATTGATATTTCTCAACCCTTCGGCCACTCAAGATTGCGTCACGAACACATTTCAGCTTGGGATCGTCCTCGTACATCGACTTGATGCTTTCGAATCCCATGAGCCTAGAGGCGAGAGTGGTCGCTAAGGCAAATTTCCTTGATAGCGCATCGGCCACAACATTGTCTTTACCCTTTTTGTAATGAATTACATAGGGAAAGCTCTCAATAAATTCAACCCACTTGGCATGTCTTCGATTCAATTTCTCCTGACCTCGGAGATGTTTCAAAGACTCATGATCGCTTTTGATCACAAACTCTCGAGGCCACAAATAATGCTGCCAATGGGCGAGTGCTCGAACGAGGGCATAAAACTCTTTGTCATACGTAGAGTAATTCAAAGTTGCACCCTTAAGCTTTTCGCTAAAGTAAGCGATCGGCTTCGATTCTTGCATCAGCACTCCTCCGATCCCAACTCCAGACGCATCACACTCGACTTCGAATGCTTTGCCGAAGTCAGGGAGTTGCAACAACGGGGCAGAGCATAGCCTCCGTTTCAACTCTTGGAAAGCCCTCTCTTGGGACTCTTCCCACACAAATGGATGGTCTTTCTTCACCAGCTCGGTTAAAGGAGCTGCCACGGTGCTAAAGTCACGAACAAACCTTCGGTAAAAGCTAGCTAAGCCATGGAAGCTACGAACTTGTGTTACCGAGGTTGGAGTTGGCCAATCTTTGATGGCTTCAACTTTTGATTCGTCGACTTCGACATCATTAGCACTGACAACGAATCCAAGAAAGACTACACGATCGACACCAAAGGCGCATTTCTTGAAGTTGGCATACAACTTCTCTTCTCGAAGCTTTTCAAGTACTTGCCTTAGGTGTTCGACATGTTCATCCGCGGTTCTGCTATAAACAAGTATGTCATCGAAATAAACGACAACGAACTTGTTTATGAACGGTTTGAACATATGGTTCATCAATCGCATGAATGTGCTCGGTGCATTGGATAAGCCAAAAGGCATCACCAACCATTCATAGAGACCGAACTTGGTCTTGAATGCGGTTTTTCACTCGTCTCCGGGTTTCATTCGGATCTGGTGGTAACCGGACCTGAGGTCAATCTTTGTAAAGCATGAAGAACCACTCAATTCATCAAGCATGTCATCTAATCGAGGGATAGGATGACGATACTTTACCGTTATTTTGTTGACTGCTCGACAGTCAACACACATTCGCCATGTTCCATCCTTCTTCGGGACAAGGATAACAGGAACGGCGCAAGGACTCAAGCTCTCACGAACGAGGCCTTTGTTCAACAATTCATCAACCTGCCGTTGGAGCTCTTTGGTGTCTTCGGGATTACACCGGTATGCAGGTTTGTTAAGGATTTGAGACCCTGGCACGAAGTCAATTTGGTGCTCGATTCCTCTCAACGGAGGTAATCCACCTGGCATTTCCTCGGGAAACATGTCCTCGAAGTCCTGCAAAACTTTACGAACAAACAAAGGCAAAGGGTTATCATTAGAAAAATCATCATTAGAGTTTAGAAAGATACCCTTGTGCACGAGGCAAATCATCATCTGACCGTGGTCGTTGCCTCGTAAGATCTCACCGATTTGCATGATTGCACAAATTCCTTTCACTTCGGGCGGTGAGTTTGTCTCTTCGGGCCCCAATTTTGCTCCCATAAGAAGCTTAGCTTTGGCCGCTTCTTTCAATTCTTTCATTCGTTTATAGTCCTCGGTGACTTGTTTTGGAGACAAGAGTTTGAGTATGAAACTCTCCCCATCAAGCTTCACAGTATAAGTGTTGGATCTGCCATTGTGAACAGCTGTTCGGTCATACTGCCATGGTCGACCCAATAGCAAATGACAAGCTTGCATCGGAACCACATCGAATATCATTTCATCTTGATACTCTCCGATTTTGAACTTGATCCACACTTGTTTGACAACTCTCAATTCTCCACACTCGTTCAGCCATTGTAATTTGTAAGGGTGGGGATGCTTCATCGTAGGTAATCCCATTTGTGAAACCAAAGTTTGGCTCACTACATTGGCACAACTACCGGAATCAATGATCATCGAACACACCTTTCCTCTCACTCGACATCGGGCATGAAAGAGGTTTTCTCTTTGGTTGTCCTCTTCTTCAAGAGTCATGCAGCTCAAATTCCTTCGAACCACAAGAAACATTTCCGGATGATCAGCTTCGGCAGCCCCATGATCATCATCACCTTCAGCTCGGTCAGTCTCCTCGATAAATTCCTCCTCGGTGTCACTCGCTTGCTCATGGACGGTTCCATCTTCGAGCAGAAGCATAACTTTGCGAGTTGGACACTCTTTTGCCATGTGACCATAACCTTTGCACTTGTGACACTGAATATTTGAAGCACTAGGAGAGTTTAGTTGCACTTTACCTCCCACTTCTCTTGATTGGTTAACGGTCACACCTCTTTCGAAGGGTCTCTTCGAATCTCGAACAGTGTTAGCACTTGTTTGGTTTGGACTCTTCCATTTTTTACCTCGGTTCAAAGGAGTAGAAGTAGTGACTCCTCGATACCGGTTTGCCTTGTCGTCCTTCACCAATTTTTCAGCTTCGGTGGCAGCATCGAACAGATCTTCCAACGTGTGATACACGTGGAGTCTCAAGTGAGATGACACATCCCTAGCCAAGCCATTTTTGAATCTGATAATGGCTTGTTCTTCATCTTCGACCAGATCAAGATTCAATCGAACCTTTTCGAACTCATCGTGGTACTCTTGGACAGACTTGGACCCTTGCTTTAACTCATAGAGCTTTTGCATTTGAGTCTGCCTGTACTTGGCACTCAAATACTTAGCATCCATAGCTCTCATCAACTGTGGCCACGTATTAACTACTGGATAGTCATTTCTTCTTCTATGCCTCTTGTCAGATTCCCACCATGTTGATGCATAAGCTTCGAACGAAGCAATGGCATGGGCAGCTTTCCTCTCATCGGTCATCTCATTGGTTTCAAAGATGCGCTCCATTTTAAGCTTCCATTCAAGATACTCATCGGGATCACTAGTTCCTTTAAAGGGTGGAATAGTGATCTTGACACTGTTCAAATTTGAGTCTCGAACACCTCTAGCCTGTTCGACATACTCATCTTCTCGATCGTCAGCCTCACGCTCAATATTTCTTCCAACATTTGCGCCTCGGCCTCGACCTCGGAAATTTCCACGACCTCGGTGAGCTTGCCTTCGTTGAGCGAATGGCAGCTCACGCTCATATTCGTCCTCGGGAAATTCCTCTTCATCAACCTCCTCGGCAACGGCTCCAAGATCTCTTTGGGCCTTTGGAGGTGGTATTCTTTCTCCTCGGGGAATGCCCAAGTTTTGATAAGCAGCTTGGGGATTGCCCAAGTTAAGTTCTCTTCGAATTGCTTCACTTGTCAACTGATGTTGTCGTACAAGCTCAGCATACAGCTCAGGTTTCATCGGAGTGGATTGGCTCGTTCCAACGCCGGACCCATTCATGGCCACGGACGCGCTTCCCTGCTCGAGGAGAGTCACTCGAGCAGTCACTCCTCTTATTTCGGCACTGACGCCTTGTATCGCAGCCATGAGATCGACTAACGACACTTCGGGCTTCTCAATGCTTTTGCCATCATTTCCAGCCATGGTACCTGCACAAGTCAAAGATCAAACAAATGTTAGGGTTAGAAATCACCTCACACACTCCCTCACCATTGATGGGTGGCACTGGGGTCCACTCAATTTATGGGTTCGGTTTTTGATCACTCAAGGACTTGTTAACAGTGGCTCGTCTGATTGATCGGTCCTCTAAGATCCTTCAAGTTCGACAATAGTCACTGCCTCTTCGGGAAGAGTGAAGTGATGCTCGACTCGATGGAACGGACGCTTTTAACTGAGCTCGGGGAGTCAAAAGAATTTCTACGAAAGTTTGGACTTCGGTCACCCCTTCGCACGAATTCCTATCAGCTTAAAAGAGTTAGTACGACCTCGAGTAGGACAATTACTCAAAAGATCCACCAACTAGAATTTTGACACGAAAGAAAGTGAGAACCTAGGAGAATCTACCCTTTGATTCCCTTTTGGAATCTTCCTCGGCCACGCCAACTCTTGTCCGTACAAGAGTGGTCCCTCCTTGGTACGGATAGGGTTTTACCTTATCCACTTTCCTTTTTTTTCTCAGCCGACAAATTTTCACCTGGGGTTTTGATGTTTACACTTTACCCCTTCTTCTTCAATGGAACAGTGACCTTTGCTCCGGCGTACGGACAAATCTACTTCGGTTCACTGACCACGAATTTCAACAGATCTGGGTTGCTCTTTCGACTCCGGTCTTAAACGGCATCGGAGGAAGTCAAAGTCCTTCGAGCTAAGAACCAGCTCGCCGTGTCGTACACTGTTACAATTTTGCAACAACTTTCCGGCGTACGGACAACGTTTTTTTTCAAACTTAAATTTCGATTTTCAAGCAACAAACAAACCCAAATCACTCAAGAACCACCAATCTTCACTGGTTTCTTCCAAACTCGATGGGGTTCGAGTTTTCAGTCACCATTAAAGCTCAAACAGTCCAAAAATTCACCAAGAAACCCTAGTCACGAAATCAGTACGTCGGGTACTTGTTGGAATCAGGAAACAATGGTGAACAAGAATCAATGGTTGTTTATCCCAAACAACCAACAATCAAACACAATTTTTTTTGAATTTTCTTTTTAACACCTTTTTTTTTTTTTTTTTTTTTGTAAAATAATAACACCAACAGTGATAAAACCAAATCAAGAACACGAAAAGGAAAACAAAGACACTCGCACGAAAATAAGGATAACTTGAACAGGATTTGGGGTTGTAGAAACAAGCCCAAACCGTGCTCTGATACCAAGATGGTGCAATGCAAACCCGAAGGAGTTGCTTAGCACAAACGCGGAAGATAAACAACAAAAGATAAAGATAGAAGCAAGACAAAACTTGCTTCTTTTGAAAGAACAGTGAGGAACCTGTCTCAAAGCTCGATCAAAAGGGACACAAGAATCACCTAAACTATGCAACAATCCTCAAGAGAACATTGCATCTTGCAAACTGAATGATTAAAGAGGAATGTTCAATCGGACTAACCGAAAGCCACAAGTCCATAAAAGCCCTCACAGGGGGTTGCTCACGACGGAGACAAGAAATGTGTTCGGCACTTTCATTAATTCATCAATGTTCAAAAACTAGGTGCTTACAATGAAAGGAAACAAGGTTTATATAGGAAATACTAAGGGTAAACTAGTAAAAGGGTCACAGGCGACCAATAGAAATAAGCCACGTAGGGCTGAGTTAAAGATGTGTTCGGCAGTCTTTGACTTCGGTGAGCCTTGGCTTCTGTTTTCGATTGCCTGCTCGAACACACTTGTCCTCGGGCGCGTGACTTAGCTTCGAACACTTGTTGTTGTGTTCGGCTCTGTGCTGCCCGGCGTCAAGAGCTGCTGTTCGGTAACCTTGTCCTCGGGCTCAAATTTGAAGATGAAGCCCTTGGTTCCAACATTTTGCAACTCTCCTTCCGAACACATGCTTCCTCCCGACATAGCCAATTGGATGTGCATGTCATGGAGCAGCTTGACTTGGCTTCGAGTGATTGGCCTCCTCGATTGATCAGTCACTGCCTTCGGTTGAAGTCTCCTCGGTTGATCAGCACTTTCGGCTGCATCATCCCTTGATTATTAGATATTCAAAGTCTTCAGAAACAACCAAAAGACCATATAAAAATTCTTCATCCCTCGTTAGACGTGAGGTGTATAAGTTGACTTAACGTGCAGTCTTCAGTTGACTATTAACATGGAGCTTTTACAGTTCAACAAGTTTGAGTGCATTCCAAAGAAAGGACTTCAAAATAAAATTACGTACTACTATTAAGGAGGTACATATAGAGAGTGAATTCACAAAAGCAATTGCACATTGTTCACCAAAATGGGAAACTTATGGTTTTGGACAATAATAGTATTGGTAATTTGTTTGGTGAATGGAAGGTACTCTTTAGCCTGCTTGGAAGAAGAGAGAGTTGCTCTATTGAAGATCAAAGCAAGCTTTGAAACTACTAATATCGACCCTTTGCCATCTTGGGTAGATAACAAGAAAAGCAATTGTTGTGAATGGAAAGGGTTAAGGTGTAACAACATTACAATGCAAGTAAATGAGCTCTCTATCAATGATACAAATCGGATTATTCATGAACATTGGTATTTCAATGCATCTCTATTTCTGCCATTTAAAAATCTAGTGGCTCTTCACTTGCCTGGTAACAAGATGATAGGTTGGTTCAAGAATGAAGGTCTGGATTCCCTTCCTCTAAACTGACTGGATAATATATATACATTTTGAGAATACATGTCAATTTTATTTGACAAATTTCAACTAACATTATGATTTTATTTTGCAGCTTTTGATAAGTTGTCAAAGTTAAGGAATTTGAAGGTTCTTGATTTAAGTAATAATAACTTGAATCATAGTGTGCTATCCTCTCTCAGTCAGCTTTCATCTCTCAAGTCTTTATATCTCTGCAGAAATTCTTTGGATGGTTCGACTACTAGACCTGGTATGCACTAATTTCTTGCTCAATCTCATTATTGTTGAGTGTTTAACCAATTGCTTGAATGTTACTGTATAAACTAGAAGTAGGTTTTATGCTATTGAATAAAATAATGATGATTTTATATCTCTTGATTGACGATGATTTTCATTTCATCCCATTTAATACAATATAAAGCTGCTTTTGTATTGTCTAGTAATTTATACTAGTAAGTTAGAATTAGACATTCTACTTCTCAAAGCTAGTTTCATATCACAGGCTTCGACAGACTCTCAGGTTTAAGCAACTTAGAAGTTCTTGACTTAGGCTGGACTCTCAGAAATCAAAGCGACATAAGATCATCAATATTGAGTGAGCATTTAATTTCTTCATTACAAACATTTTATGTTGTTACATGAACGTTGTTAAAGTACAGTGACTCCCTTGTTTCATGAATAAGCAGATTTAAATGATTTCACCAATTTGAAGTATCTGGATATATCCGGGAATGGTTTACACACTTTTGGATCCTTTAATTATGGTATGTATTTTCGTTTATTTTCTCGGGAAGGGGTAGATATGTATTTCAAAAAAGTCAAGACATCTGAATTTTAAGCACACTATTAAATTTTTTATCTAATATTTTTGTCTGCATGTATAAGGACTAGGCAATTTAAGCAATTTGGAACAGATTGTCCTTGATGATACTCCAGTCAATGGGAATTTTCTTCAGAGCATTGGACTTATAACATCTCTCAAGATTTTATCCATGTCAGGTTGCGGTTTCAATGGAACACTTACCCAACTAGGTAATAGTGCAAAGACAATCCTGAATCTGATTATAGTCCTCTGTACTCGTTTAACTAGTCCTGACTTCAATTCTATAGTAATTATTTGTTGATTGCTCTTTTGCAGATTGGTGTGGCCTTGAAAATCTCCAAGAGCTCATACTCAGTGATAATCACTTTCATGGAATGCTTCCCTCTTGTTTAGGAAACTTGACATCTCTTCGAGTTGTTGATATCTCTAACAATTTGTTCACCGGAAATATTGCATTTTCTCCACTTTCTAAACTCACATCTCTTGAATCTCTTGATATTTCGGGTAACAGCTTCAACTTCACAGTTTCTTTTGAGGCTTTTGCTAATCACTCAAACCTTATAGAGGTATATGCTGATGGTAATATTGGGGTTCAAGAAACTGATCAAAGTCGTAATACATGGATCCCAACGTTCCAACTGGACGCCTTTTCCATGTGGAATTGTAACCTTCAAATGCTGCCTAGATTTCTTTACCACCAAAAGAAGTTGAGATACCTTGATCTTTCAGGAAACAATTTTAGAGGAAGTTTCCCGAATTGGCTATTGGAGAATAACACCATCGAAGGACTGCTCCTGGGTGATAATGCTTTCACTGGATCCTTCAACCTGCCTTCACACGCCCAACCTAGTATCAAGTTCATTGGTGTTTCAAAGAATCAATTAAGTGGTCAACTTCAAACAAACATAAGTGCAGTGTTTCCAAATCTTGTAGTTCTGAAAATGAGTGGTAATCGTCTGGAAGGCCATATACCTTCTAGCATTTGGGGCATGAAACATCTAGAATCATTAGCTCTGTCAAACAATCAGTTTTCAGGAGAACTACCAACTGAACTTGCCAACTCTTCATTGATCTTCCTCGCATTGTCACATAACAAGCTGCAAGGGAAAATATTTGAGAAGTCCATCCCACCATCATTAGTAAGTTTGCATTTAAATGACAACAAATTCATAGGTGAAATACCAAAAACCATTTCTTCTATTGATTTGGATATGCTTGAAATTAGCAACAATAATTTGTCTGGCATGATTCCACACTGGATGGGTCAGATGTCAGGATTGCTGCTACTTACCATGTCTAGGAATCAACTTCAAGGTCCCATTCCCGTAGAATTGTGTTACCTTAGTAATCTCATGTTCTTAGACTTGTCTGATAACCAGCTCTCAGGGTCAGTTCCATCTTGTTTCAGTCAGTTGGAATCACTGCAACACCTTTTTCTTGAAAAAAATCACCTAAGTGGCAACCTCACACATGTGATCCCAAAAGGCTCTGGTTTGCTCACATTAGGTCTCAGCTATAATAATTTCACTGGAAGTATTCCACATCGGATTGGCAATCTTTCAATGTTGAGCATTCTTCTTCTTAAAAACAACCAATTTGAAGGTGAGATTCCAAACCACTTATGTCATCTACGATTACTAAGAATGATTGACTTGTCTCATAATAATCTAACTGGTTCAATTCCTCGTTGCTTGAGTAACATAAGTACAGAGGTTACTTCTTGGAAATCCATGTTTTCGTTCCCACTAGTTGGACAAATACTTTTGCCAATTAGTAAATTTGCTGTGTCCGTTGAGGTCAGAATGATGGTACAATTCACAACAAAGAGTTCTTCCCTTAATTATGGAGGTAGCGTTCTACGTTACATGTCTGGTATTGATCTTTCTTCAAATCAGTTAAGTGGTGAAATTCCTATTGAGCTTGGAAACTTAAGTGAGATACAAGTACTAAACCTTTCACATAACATTCTCACTGGATCAATTCCGAAAACATTCTCCAATTTGCATGAAATTGGATGCTTAGATCTCTCTTACAACCATTTGAGTGGAAGAATTCCTGATGAGTTACTAGAGCTTCATTCGTTGGCAGTATTCATCGTAGCACACAACAATTTATCAGGTGTCATTCCTAAGCCTGAAGGCCAGTTCAGTACATTTGATGAAAGCAGCTATGAGGGAAATCCTTTTCTTTGCGGACCACCATTGCATGTTAACTGCAACAATACTCAATTGGAAAATTCATTTCACTCAAACAGTGGAAATTATGAAGAAGGTGGATTCATTGATATGGAGATATTTAACATAACCTTTTCAGTGGTTTATCTAATTTTTTTCTTTGGGGTCATCATAACTCTTTGTATAAATTATTACTGGCGAACTAGATGGTTTCTCTTTGTAGATAACCTTGCATACTCATGCTACTATTTTCTTATAGACAGATTTACTATTCGTAGAAGGTAATATCTCGATAATTGTAATATAAGCTCAATAGCAAAACAATCAGCTCGTCGTTCTGTATGCACGCATTGCACCTAAGAAATTGAAAAAAAAATAAAGATAGCTTGTAGTGAGTCTTCTAGACTAATTTAAGGTACTTATGTTATATGTAGAGAAACAGAAAAGAAAAATTAATACTCATGAGTTTATTGCCTATCTCGCCAGAATCATTTGCTAAAGCTTTAATAGACTAGTGAAGGTTTGAGACTAATTTTGTGTAGGGAAGAAGTAAATGGACTTATTCATTATACTGAAATGTTTGAGCGCTGTGGTGAAACCAAGATTTTTCAAGGTAATTCTAAATATGAAGAAATATACACACAAAACAACCAAAGGGGGTATCAATTGACATACATATTTAGTCTATACATCAATTTTTTTAGCCTATAAAGGGGTATCAATTGACACCTCTTGGTCAAGGTTGGCTCGCTTGGCGGCTATATCGACCCTTAGAGTTTTAATTTTAATCCCGATGGAAAAACTTGTGCAAAAATGATCTTTGTTTTGGAGCTCCGCTAGAAAGTACCTCTAACTTGCGACGAGGAGGCTATAAGTAATGTTTTTTAAGGAGGGTCCATAATTCAAAAACGGCACTTAAATATCCGATTATACAAACCACCCTTAATTATAAGGGAACACAAAGGATTTGAAGTGAGTTAAAACTTTTTAAATGAGAAAATTAGTTGTTTTATACTCCCTCTTGTTCTTTTTAAATTGTTGACTTAACCTTTTAAAAATAGTTCGAAATAAATGTGATTTACTAAAATCAGAAAGCATCATTGTATTCTTTGTGCAATTTATCGTTGTATAATAAATTGTGTGAACAACATTCTTAAAGATTTTTACTTTTCTTTACATTTTCCTAAATTATTGATTAAAGATGAACTAATCTTTTGAGGAAGAGACAATGAACAATTTAGTAAAAGGATCATTTAATTGATATATTTGACTAAATTTCTTAATATGTGTGTCACATAAAATGGACCGCTAAATCATGAAGGAGTAGTGTATAAAACATGATGTGTACATATATCCTTAAAATAATTTCAATAATTAAACCGAAGAGCCAATAATTTAGAACCACTAAACAGTTCCTAATTGTAGACGTGCAACTCTGTAAGTCTGACAGTTAGATTTCCAAGAAAAGCAAATCCAAATCGGACAGCAAGAGACAGAAAGTGAAACAATGATGGACAGAGCTAACGTACGTAGATGGGTGTCATTTGCACTGCTATTATGTTTAGTATTGCAAAATGGGGAAGCTATATGGGTGAATCTTCCAGCGGGCAGCATCAAGTGCGTTTCAGAAGATCTACATAACAACGTTGTCGTTTTGGCTGATTACGTTGTCATCTCCGACGATCACGTCCATCCCCCTCCCACCATTTCCGCCAAGGTACCCCATGTCCTGCATTAATGTGTGAATCCTCTTTAATGTCTAATTCATACGTACAAACTTTACATTAACTTTGACCGACATTTTAAGGATCATATTGACATGAAAAGGATTGGTAAGTTATAACTATTTTTCGTGTAGTTTTTGAATATGAAAAAAAATTAATCTTAAAATTTTAATTTAATCTAATCCAATTTAGTTTCAAAAGTTAGTCAAATTGACTGTCGAAAAACAAAACAGCTTACGGAAATTGAAATGGATGGAGTTGTGTGGATTGTAAAAGTATAATAATGCTATATAGAACCACCTTCGGCCGGTCCCACATCTTGGAGGCCATGGAGTTTTACTTAAATATGCTCATACTGTATAGACAAGTTGCCTACATTACACACCCCTGGGGTGCAAACTTTCGTCGACTTTGCGGGATCATGGGATGCTTCGTGCACTGGTATGCCATTTTAGTGTATAGACAAGCTGATATGGAGTAGTGTATACAAAGATATTAGTATTATGGTAATGTTTTGGATACCTAATTAATTACTACTATACTTGGCAAATACTGATTACCTACCTTTGTATAGAAAACATCACCGAAACTGATTGGTGGATTCTGAAAATCCTTCATTGTACTAAGGTTAAAACTGTTAAGGGCAATAAAAAACTTTAGATGGTATTTAATACCTTTGTCTTTTGGAGAGTCAGGTTTCCATTTGGTTTAGCTAAAATAGCAAGTTAGCTTGATTTTTCAAGATAGAACTGCTATGTTCTTTCTCAAGTGTTTATCTTATTCTTCTGTTTTGGAAACATAATTGATACATGGCTGGTTTGGTTTCTTTGTCAGGTCAGCTCACCATATGGTAACACCCTTCATCACAAGGAAAACATAACGCATGGTCAGTTTGCCTTCACAACAACTGAGGTTGGCAACTACCAAGCCTGTTTTTGGGCAGATCATCCAGAAAGTGGGAGTTTAAGTGTTAACATTGACTGGAAAACTGGAATTGCTGCCAAGGATTGGGAATCCGTTGCCAGAAAAGAGAAGATCGAGGTGAGGCCTGACTTAATGTAGTTTAGTGCTTTAAGTCGCAGAATAAGCATTTGGAAACATCTATTGTCATTTGAGGAAGAGGGAGGGGCGGGGGGAGGATCTACGAACATTTTTCTGTTACGAGTTAATAAATAGGTAATTGTTATATTAGTGGTAAAATAGAAACGAGAGTTATTAAAAGTAGGAAATGAAAGATGTTTTCTTGGCTCTGAGATCATAGAGTTGCAACAGGAGCAAGATCTTCAATTTCTAAAAGCTTCCTTGTCATCCAGAGCTGCAAGAGGAAAAAGTACTGAGATATATAACAGTGGCATAATATGTTCTTACTTCAAATAAGATGGTTGGTGAAGAATAATTTATGTGGTTATGGATGCAATGATCTTTTAAATTAACAAAGTTTTGAAATTGATTGAAAAGACGAGAAGATTAGAAAGCATTTAGATTTGCTTTTCCACATCAAACATTGATATATCTACACATTCTCTAGTCTATTTTATGTTTGTAGTTTGTACTCCAAAGGGGCTGTTGATAACATTGTCCTCAGTTAATAGAAGTATCTTCTTTTGTAGATAACTATTTGGGAGAGGTGGTTTTAAAGCATATGGGTAATTCATGATCTCACACTCTGAGTTTTGAGTTCGCGAGTTCCTTTATATGAATTTTCTCATGGGTTTCTAGAGATGGTAATGGGCAGAATAGAGCGTGATTTTTCTTCTCCTGGGATATTTTAGAAGTTATCTGGTCTGAGCTTAGACAAAGAAATCTCTTTAATTTGTGTAAGCTTGACTTGTGTACTAGACATACGTGCTTGTAAATTGTCTCTCTGCTAAGGGATCACTTAGTTTTGTTCTTCTCTGTTTTACTTCTTCGTTTTTTCGCCCGTCAATTGTTTTCTGAAGTCTATAAACTAAAGTTTCTGCTTGTTGTAGGGTATTGAGCTTGAGCTGAGAAAGCTTGAAGGAGCTGTAGAGGCCATCCATGAAAATTTGATTTACTTGAAGAACAGGTAAAATCTTATTCATATGAAGGCAACAACTTAGATTTACTTGCTTTTGGCCTTTTGTTCTTACACCCCATTCTTTTCATTTGCTGTCCTTCCAGGGAATCAGAGATGCGATCAGTGAGTGAAACAACAAATACTCGGGTGGCTTGGTTCAGTATCATGTCCTTGGGGGTCTGTATTGTGTCCTCACTTCTGCAAATATTATATTTGAAGCATTATTTCCAAAAGAAGAAGCTAATTTAGACTAACTTTAGATGAAGCTGTGTGCTTGGATAAAAGATTAGAAACTTTAGTACAGCCATATTTTGACATTTTCTGTGAAGCAGAAATTTTTTGACGTGATGTTTGTTGATCTAACTTTTATTATTTGAAGGTCAAATATTTTGTCCCTCCTTTGATTGTTTACAAGTGTTACTGAGAGCAACTTGTCCACAATGGTATACGTTTATTTACTAGTACTACAATATGAATGCCATTATTAAAGAAGAAAAGAAGTCAAGTCAGTAAAATTAACATTAGTTTCTTTGGTTCATGTGTTTATCTTCAGTCTAAATAAAGGAAAAGGAAAAGACGTTACTTTAGACGAGTCTTTCTTTTTCTAGTTTCTTTTTATTGTATTCTTGATAAATATTTGAAATTGTTCCTTGACAAATAACAACACCAAACAAATTAGAGATAGATAATGTAAATTGATTGAATGCTGTCATGGAATTTCTGGAGGAAATTTTCAAAAGTAGACAGTCAACTACCCAAAATTACAAACAGAGGCCATATTTATTTTTTCATGCATAACACTCATCCCTAAAATTGCATATTTTAGCACTCCATAAAAAACACCCTAGCTACCAAATCTCCTCCTGCCCAGCCACTAAGTCGCCGGCAGACACCCTTCCCCGCAAGTAGTGTCGTTACTTTTTTATATTTAACTGAATTTGTATTGTTTATTGCGTCTAAATCATTGTTTTGGACAAATTTATACATATAAATCTCCCCCAAAAAATAAATTATACATGAATATACATATACATAGATAAATGCATAGCAATGAGAGAAATATAAAAATATACACAAAAAAAAATCATATAAACATCCTTAATAAACAGATTTATTCACTCGCATATACACACTTATACAGGGTGACATGCCGGGTAAGATTTGAAAATATGAGTCATTTTTTGTAAGTTTCGTTCGTTGCTTGTCTTTTAGTGTAATTAATCCAATTTCTGCCCTCCATGAATTATAAAGGGATTTTTACACTCTATACCCATAAAATTTAAAGTATTTACAAGCCATACCCATTACAAATTATACTACCCATAAAACTAAAAGTATTTACCCAACCTAACCATTTATTATTGTATACCTTTGTTATGCCTTATAGGTGTATACCTTTAAAGTATACTGTATAAATTATGGTATACAAGTCTGGAGGGACATTTATTACGGTATACCTTTGTTATGCCTCATAGGTATATACCTTTATGGTATACTGCATAAACTATGGTATTCAAGTTTGAGTGGGTAGAGTGGATAAATAATTTAGTGGGTAGGTCAGGTAATATTTGAAAGTAGTGGGTAGTGACTGTATTTATTTTAGGTTTTGTGGGTATTTTTGTAAGTGTCCCAATTATAAACAGTGCTAAATAATGGGAGTGTCACTGTGTCAGGATGCTGATTTTCCTTTTTTGCTAGTGTCTTCCCCAATTTCTGCCAGTCGTTTGTTTCAAATTGTATTAATGTGTGCTTATTTCCACGTTAATTAATTGTATATAGTTAACTTAATTTCGTCGTATAATTACAATTGTTATCATGTTATTCAATTTGTCAGGTATAGTCTTAATTTGTAATTATTTTTCATGGCAATAAAATGTCGAAAACATTAGTTAGAAAAATATCTAAATACATAATTACTTATCTCTAACAATTTAAGCTTTTTCAATAAGGCATCACAACTTTAGCATAACAAACTATGACTTTATTCTTCGAGCTAAATGCTTTTTCTGTTTCTTAAAAATCATGCAGAAAATAAAAACATATAACTATATCAACAAGTTATAACACATACTATAAATCACTGAGGACCCAAGCAAAAAAGAGAACCTCACAACAAATAGCCTTACAGAAAAAACCAAACATACATAACTTCTTTCAGCAGCTCAGTCTCTTTGCTGCTTTCTAAATTTTTTCAATCTTATGGCAGCAAACACATAAATCTTGTTACCCATTTTATCCAGATACCTCATATAGGCATATCTCCAAGACTTTTTCAACGCTAAAGTAGCCCAAAATGCCCAGAAAGTTGTAAAGAATCCAATTCCCATGCTTACATACATTGCTGATTCGTCGAGCCAGTTGTTCTCTTCGTGTTGAATGGCCTGCACTTGCTGCTTGTTACAGTGAGCAATGTCCTCAAGTAGATCATCCGAGCAGTCTTTTGAGAGTGGGATTCCACACAGGTCCGGATTTCCAAGGTACGAATCATTCGAGAAGGTAACAAATTGATTTCCTTCTGGAATTTTCCCTCTCAAACCATTGAACGAAAAATTCGCGACCTGGAGAAATTTAAGTTCTGCTATGCTGGGAGGAATGGAGCACGAGAGCTTATTCCGGGAAAGATCAAGAAACTCCAAAACTTGCATGTTACCAATATCTTGAGGAATTGCTCCTGTGAAATTATTCATTGATAAATACAAACGACTCAATGCAGTAAGGCTAGTGATTTCTGCTGGAAGCTCCCCTGATAAATCGTTCTCCGCTAGATAAAGATACTCCAAAACTTGCAAGTTACCAATGTCACGAGGAATTGCTCCTGTGAAACTATTCCTTGATAAAGACAAAATACTCAGTGCAGTAAGGCTAGTGATTTCTGCTGGAACTTCCCCTGATAAATGGTTCTCTGCTAGATCAATTACCACTAACGGACTGTGTGAGGCGGTCGCGTCTGCTCTGTAATCAGCATAGGGTCCATAAAAGAACGGAGGAGACTCCTCTACCCCGGACATGGTGTGGAGATTCTCAACACACCTTGGAATAGTTCCTGACAAAGCATTGGAACTAAGGTCCAAAAGAAATAAGTACCTAAGTTGGCAAATCTGCCTGGGAATGTTTCCCTTAAACTTGTTTATGCTTAATCGAAGAATCTTCAGATTCTTTGAACTCTCCCCTAACCAAGTTGGTATTATTCCAGATAAACTATTTTCAGAAACATCAAGAATTTCTAGTGTAGTTATGTTGTTCAATGATAAAGGCAGAGTTTTTGAGAAACGGTTGTACTGCAATTGCAGATATTTGAGATTATCAAGATATCCAAATGAATGAGGTATCACCCCAGATAGGTTATTTCTTGCTAGATTCAACACAACCAGATTCTTCCCATATTTCCAACAGTCTGGAAGCTGTCCAGATAAATCATTCAAAGATAGGTCCAGCCAACCGAGGGAATTATTCATGACAAGTGATTCACATACAGGGGCAATGGAACCATTAAAAGAATTACCTGCCAAAATCAAGGCCATCATCTGGGGTGAAAAATGAGGCAGAGGACCATGAAAACTGTTCAACCTTAGGTCCAATCTTTTAAGATTACCTCTTTCTGTAAATTCAGGCACTTCACCTCTGAAATAGTTCTGCGAAAGGTCTATGTGCTGTACATTTGCCGAGAGATTCCAGAACCAATCAGGCACTTTGCCTGAGATATTAGCACGAGAGATATCAATGAATGAGAACTCATTTTGTGTCTGAAGCCACCGGGGAAACTGTGTACCCAGTCGGCAAGACTTGAGGCCTATAAAGTCAAGTTGAAAACGAGGAATCCAAGTTGTGCTTAAATTGAGGATGATTGAGTTGGATGACAAGTCTAATACCCGCAAGTCACTGAAATTCAAGAAATTTTCAGTAATTGTTTCATCGAAAGAGTTCGAAGCAACGTCGAGGACAACTAACTCCCTAAGTTGTGCAATGCTTCTTGCTAAAGGACCCTCCAGGAGGTTGTTATATAGATTCAAATATTTCAACTTTGATGGCAGGCTTGGTGGTAAATTTCCTTCGAGGGAGTTTTGTGAGAGATCAAGAACTCTAAGTGAAGTCATTTTCTCAAAGGCATTTGGAAGTAAACCATGCAGCCGACTTCTTGTGAGATTAAGATAAACAAGACTGTGGCTTGTGTTGAATAACCAGCTAGGAATTGGAGCATCAAATCGGTTTAATGAGAGGTCAAGAACTTGAAGGGATGTGAAATTCAGAAAAACCGGAGGCAATTTAGGAAGTGTAGCAAGCTGACAAGCAGACAAACGTAATTCCATGAGAGAAGTTAGCCAATTAATGTCATGTAGCCAGGTTTTAGCACTGCTCATGGAAACTCCACTCAAGTCAAGAAACTTCATAGAGAAGAGGTGCTGAACCCATTGAAGGTTATTGACCCGGAGTGTAGAACCACCACTGAGATCAAGAAACTGCAATCGTGACAGGTTTCCAAGATGTTCAGGAATGGTTCCCCTGAAATGGGTTTTGGACAAATTGAGATACTCCAGGTTCTTGAAAGTGGAAATAAATTCAGGAATCTGTGCACCAAGGAAATCATTTTGGCTCAAGTCTAAGTGTCTTAAATGAGGCAAGCCAAACAAAGAAGTCCCAAACTCACCTTGCAAGTTTTGCTTGTGTAGATCAAGAGTGATCACATGCCCGGTTGTGTTATCGCATTCAACACCTTTCCAATTGCAACAGCTTTCCTCAAGAATCCAAGACAACATGCTCTGTGATGGTTTTTTGAAACCTCGCTTGAACTTGATTAAAGCATTTTTCTCACTTTCAATGCAATCAATGCCTGAAGTCATATCACTTGTTTGCACACTAGAGGAAAATCTACCCACAATAGTTACAAGAAAAAGAAGAAAAAGAAAAAGAAAGTTTACACCTTCCATGAGCAGTAACGAAAATTTGATCAATATTCAAGACTATTAGAGAGCCAAACTCTAAAAGATTAGATACGTTATCTTTTTGGAAGTCCAGCTCCACGGGTCCAATACTTAAAGAAGTTCATTGAAAAACTTTCTACTGTCTTGCCTTATGGTCTTTGTTGACTTGAGGATTGCGTATCAATTGTGTTTCAAATAAAAAAAGAGTCAAGTCCTGCACTAATAATTATTCCACTAATACTGACAAACAAGGGTACTGTTGTAGTAATCAGATGGGAAGACTTGACTTGGGGTCGTGCTTATTAGCCAAAAAAACAGTGAAGCGTTATATAAAAAGTGTGTGTGGGGATGATTAGGAGTAGTACAAATACTTTGTGATACAAGGCTTTGGAATACAGAACAATTTCTTAAATTTATACAATAGTTTCTTATGAGGCAGCACTAGTTACTGAACTAATTAGCATCCTCTCAAATCCAAGGTCGTAGCTAGAATTAAGAAAGTACTAATTGAGTTTTTGTAAGTCTGCTCATGAAAAACATACAACAAAGTCTGTTTTTTTTTTACCCAAAAGTCACTCATGTTATCTCTAGTATACACCAAACTCATTATGGACAGTTTTTATTAAAAAGTTGCAGAAAATTGACATGTCATCTGAAATTAGCTTAATAAAGATATGAGTTAATGAAATATCAGAGTTATGCAAACAACTCAAATTGTGGCATCACCCGTATATGAACGGAACCGAACCAATTTCAATTTGTTAAGTGTCATAATACCTTGAATGAGACAAATGACCTTGCTGCCTCTAGTGGTTGAGAACCTCCCACATTGATCCTTAGATCCAAGGAAAGGGAAGTGTGTAGTTCCTAAAAGTGGGACTAAATAAATAATCAATCACAAAGAGCATAACAGTATAAGAAGAAACTGTAACCCAAAAAAGCGAGAGAAGATCAAAAAAAAAAAATAAAAAATCAGAAAAATGATCACTTCTTTATTTTTAAAATTGTCAAAACATTACTAGTAATATTTCCCGTCCTTTTTGGCCATGGGCGCCTTTAAACTTTGAAACGTGACTTGTGCGACTTGGTGACCAAAGCATATTTACTTTTTTGCCTTCTCCTTTAAATCCCACTGCCACTTAATTATATCTTTCCCTTTCACCTTTGCTTCTGCTCAACGTTTGGATTCCCAAATCATTAAACAATCAATCAGTGGATATCAATCTTTTAAATCAAATTATATTGTATTACTTAACCCAATAATAAACTTACAAACCATAGCTTAGTGAGTGTAGTAGTGCATGTATAATATTAGTCCATCTGTTTCAGTTTCACCAGTCTTTGAGTTGGACCCAATAAAAAGTTTCTTTCCAGAATCTTTTTGGAGAGGGAAAAAAAGAAAAAGAACACAGATGCTTTGGACATGGGAAAATTGGAAAAGCGAAGACTGCCAGTACAGCAGAGCCAACAAGATGAGTCCACAGCAGGGATTGTTTCTGGAATCTGCTTCTGTGAGAGATGTTCCATGGGTCTTTCTAAGATCCGCGGACGGTTCAATTTCAAATGTGTTGTTGTTTTGCTACTGAGTCTTGCCATTTTCCTTCCTGTGGTCTTTTGGGTTTTCCCGAACCATACTAAGCGATCCGAGTTTGATGCACCAGAGAATATCAAGCTTGCTTGTGAGTTTTTTCTCTCCTTCAACTATTTCCTTTAGCTGATACAGTCATGTCATCATGGTTCCACTGTTGTATCGTCTTGTATAAAATCCTTGCTTTGCCACTGTAAACAATATGTAAATATTGTCATGCAATGAATAGTAATCGTTGGTTATAATAAAAGGATAGTTGCTCAATTTATTCTGTTATTAGCATATAAAGTTCAATAAGTAAACACACGTTTTTCTTATGCAACCAATCAAGACTTGTGTTAATCATGCAAAACTTGTATGCTGGGTTTTTTCATACTACCAGCCCCGAACCTAAGACCCGCTATGGTTTCGAGATGATTTATGGTAATAGGCCCTGAGCTCTGCTCCTTTTTGGCTATCTGACTTTTTGCATCTTGGTAGTTGTAATTCTCAAATCCCTTTTTTGAAATGAAAAAATCCCCCCTCAAGTCATTATAGTTGATGTGCTCCTTTATTTCCAGCCACTGTTCAAGCATACTTTAGATTGGAGAAGCCAGTGTCAGATCTTGTTCCTCACATTGCAAGGCTGGAATATGATATACTTGGGGAGATTGCTGTCCCATATACAAAGGTTTGCATCACTCTGCATAGTTAGAAGCTTAGTTCATCTTTGTTGCTTCATTAGTAGACTGCAAGTCATCTTGACCATTAAAACCTGACAGGTCACAATCCTATCCATGCATGGTGCGGGTGTATCTAACCAGACTAACGTGGCATTTGGTTTTCTTCCGGATCCTATTGATTCCTCTGTACCTCCAGTGGCCTTAAGTCTGCTGAAGTCTTCTTTGCTAGATATGTTTTCTCAAGAAATCAATTTAACGCTGACTACCTCGATCTTTGGACAGCCATCTTCATTTGAGATTTTGAAGTTTCCAGGTGGGATCACAGTGATCCCTAAGCCCTTCTCACCATTTTGGGAACCCACAGAGGTTCTGTTCAAGTTTACCCTCAACAATTCCATCAATGAAATAAAGGAAAATTTTGTTGAGCTGAAGGAACAACTGAGGTTGGCTTTACATCTGAGTCCAGATGAGGTATATCAGAATATCTACTCAGCTTTGTCTTTTTGACATTGTGGAGTGCTTGAAAGTTTCCAGGCAATGATGGTTGCTTTTCATCCTTTAAACTGTTTGGCAGCATAACATAGTTTATGTGGCTGCTCTGACTTTTTTCCGGTTTTCTTCTGTCAGAATGTATTTGTACAGGTGACGAACAACAATGGCTCCACAAAAGATCCCCCAGTTACAGTTGAAGCTTCAGTAGTGTCAGATCTAAGCGCTCTACCACTTCATAGATTACAACAATTGGCCAAAATAGTTATGGGATCCCTTCCTGCTAGGAATCTCGGCCTTGATAGCTCCGTTTTTGGTAAAGTTAAGCAAATAAGTTTATCTTCCTTTCTAAGCCGTACACTTCATGCTGCATCACCCACTCCTTCTCCAGCTCCTGAGCCAAATGGACTTATGTGGCCATCAGAAGCTATTTCTCCATCTCTCTCTCCAGGTCCTTTGACCAAATGTCATTACTCCCTGCCTTCTTCCAGGTGTAATAGATTCCTATCTTCTGATGATAATCACCATTTTGACTTAAATTGTGGAAATGAGCTTACGAGTTCTCTCCCTGTCATGGCTAATCCACCTTGCCCTTCGGTTCCAATTTCTGTTCCATGTTCTAGTATTTCCAAAACTCCAGCTAGCTCCTCATCATCACCTCACACCCCTCAAGCTGCTCCCAATTTATTCTCTCATGCTTCCGCTAATCCTCCACATTTGAGTCCCACATTAAAGAAGTCTCCAGGTCTATCTCCTTTACCCACGGTATCATATGGCTTTAGTATAGGCCAGGATAAGGGGAATGACAAAGTTGTTTCTTGAAAAGTCACCCTTAGTGGCATCTTCATCATCATGTAAGGTGCTCTCTTCACAAGATTTCTATATTTTTACAATATCAATGGTGCTAATAGTTGTCATTCTAACTGTTAGTATTATCCGGTTAGTGTTTCTAGCTTTTCTTGAAATGGTTAAGAACTATGGCGGAATTGGTCACTTGATATGTTTCTGGAGTGTCTCTCTTTAGTTATAGCATATTATACACAAGAGGCTAAAAGCAACAAGTAGTACCTTCATCTTAGATGATTTTGGCATCAGCCTTTCAGAGACCAGTCAATCAAAATGAGGAACCTCTTTGAGAACTGCAATCATGATATGCTTGTATAATGGGGAGTTTGCTCTGAAGCGTTCCAGCAACCTGTAGCATTTTTGCCTCTCTTGTTGGCTTTTCGTCTAGGCATAGTTTATCTGCTGTTGACATCATTTTTATTTTGCAGCTTTTCCACGTGGATCTTTTTATGAGAAGGTTTGGTAATTCTGGTTATTTGGATTCTTAGTTGGACATGGTTGATAAAATCATTTTATCGTTATTACCATACAGATGCTATTTATTCGACGAAGAAGTAGAAGGGTACTCAACAAGGAACCACTTTTTCTAACTAGGATGATAACTTCTTTGGAAGGAAGGTTTGTGATTACCATGGTAAGTCATGTTAACCCTATATGAACAAGAGAAGGCATAGGTTGAAGCCAAAGGGTGGCAGGCCTCTCATTTGACATCACATGAATATATGAAAATCCCCCTTCTTGTTTTTAATCCTCTGAAGGGAATAACTTCTCCAGAAAACCAGTTACAGATATAATTCTCATATGCAGCTCTTCAAGGAGATACCAGTTATAAGATGTGCTGGTTCTTTTTGATCACCTGCAATGTGGAGTGAATTGAAAATGTGAGAGCCCATCAAACACCTACATAAGCACAAGATGTATTTATATCATCAGTATATGTATCTTACTGAAAAAAGTTATTAGCTGCTTTTATGTATTCAACGCCAATTAGATAATAGTAACAGTTTTGGGTACTTTCTGTATATTTTTTGGGTAGAAGTTCAGAATAGCAACTTTGAATGAGTGAATTAGCTTAAATCAAATCTCCATGCAATATGACTTCCGTAGAACTTCTTGACATCGAGACAGAAACCCTTGACATCTGCCATTACCTTGCGCTTGTGATGCTCAAAGTAGATTAGTAACCATCTCTTAACTTCCCAAATTTTGTGGTCGCAGTAGGGGGAGCTCATATCAAATTCCAATCACAATTCCAACCAGCATTTTACAACTCAAACAAGAATTTGTTACAGGCCATCAGAAAGACAAGAGGCTGATTAATATGCTAATCGATATTTAGAAGTTAAAGACCCATTTCTTATCTTCTTTTTTTTCCTTTGTTCAAATAAAATATACACCACAAATTCGAGTAAGGAATAAAATCAACAAATCAAACTGAATGGAGAAGAATGCCTGTGAAAGTCAACTTGCTATAGAAAATGATTAACTCAACCTTCTCACAAGGAAACAGAAAATTCGAACCAGAGGGCGCATCATAAAATAACGGAGAAGAAAAAGATTATTGGAGGCAACACGAAATCGATAATTTCCAAGAAGTAGTACATACTACATATCAACCTTAACTTCCCAAATATCCTGTGGAGATGGCTGAAAATAAGTGTATGACTCGGTCATTTTCAATCAACAAAAGAAAAGTACAGCTTTAGGGACATGTTCTGCAACCTCTGAAGACTTTGGCAACATAGGTAAGACATTTCTGACCTTGTTCCATTTGCTACATTGCTCTGTTAGCAGGCTCATACGGCGATGATAATACTTTTCTGCCATTTTAGTCTCATCCTGCATTTATCATTAAAATAGTAACCAACTCTTGTATCATGCATGATTCCACTCCATGTCAGTGCGCAGATTAAGTGTACTTTCTATAGCAGAACATCTGATTCATCTCCCTAAATTAACTTTCAGTTGAAAGCCATCAAGATGACATGTATAAAAAATCTTGCCTTGGTAGATAGTAATGTAGAACGACTGCCTAAGCAGTTGCTCGGTGGAAGCCAGCTTTCCTGATTTTCCTCTGCTTAATCTTCACCTTGACATTGATACCGTTGTTAATAATAGACTGAAGTACAATCTCAAGTTTCCCTTCCAATTTCTCCCCTTTCCTTGGCGTATAAACTACATTATGAATATCATCAGCCAAAGCTCTTTGAGCCAGAACTTCCCCTACAGCAGCACAAGTTGCTCTATTCTTAGTTGATCCAAGGTCAAATTTCATGTCCTTGGAAATAGAATGTGCCACAACAACTACCTTGCTAGTAGCTCTATGGATGACGCTAGCACTTACAGAACCTTTGGAGACATAAATATCCAAACAAAATGGCTCATGATAAGGGGCAGTAAGCTGATTAAAAGTTGGAGTCCTCAACCTTTTAGTAGTAGATGCTCCGAATTCATGCAGCCGATATTCCTGATGGTGGCTGCTCATATCAGCTACTATTGATCTGTCCATTCTGTAGCTAGAGTCATAGCTCAACACCTCTTTCTTGTTGATCCTCTTCTTATCAGTACTCTTTAAACTTTTCTCAACTCGAGAAGCCAAAACACTACTTGATTTTTCCTTCTCTTCTGGACCTTCATTATTTCCATTGTTCTTGTTCTTATTTCTTCTATGGAACTCGAACTTATATTCTTCATATTCTTTTGAATCCTTATCAAGCTTGTAAAACAAGTTACCGCGTATCCTCATATCCTCAATCTCATCAAAATCAGGTTCATCTTCGTTCAAAGGCATACAATTATTCGCCCCATTATCAATCTCATCCTCTTCATTGAACGAAGTATTTTTCCCGGATACAACATTTCCGGTGCCTTTCCAAGAATCAGCTAAACCAGAGGACACACTCCAAGTCTCATTATCGACTAATTCAATCCTACAATCCTTTAAAGAAGCATTATTATCCTTAAACAATGGCGAAAGATGAAAAACCCCGGTACGAGAATGCGCATTTGCAGCAGAAGGTGGTTTATTATCCTTGATGAAAATCTCAGTTGCTGCTTGACAAGGTCTTGTTGGTCTAGAGGAATATGAATGTATTCTTAAAGGTAATTGGGAATTGATTGTAAAAGACAAGGTGATAAGTTGTCTTCTGAGAAACATAAATGACATTGAAGAATGAAATTAGCAACAAAGTGAAATAACTTAAACTGCTTAAATAAAGGATTTTGATTGATGGATGAGAGTGGCTTTTGCTTCAATTTCTTTGACGCAATGTAGCGAACAGTTGGTGGGGTACATTTATATTCATTACATAAAAATTGAATCTGCTTCCCTCAAACAAAAAGGGTTCAGATTACGACATCTGCAAACGATTAATCTGCTTCCCCAACTTTACTATGGATAAAGTGCTCTGCAGGTGAATTTCAATTTTCAAGTTTTGCTAAAATAACTAGAAAACCTACTTACCTGAAATGCTATTATAACTTGATTTTTTGAAGCGTCAAGTTTTATAACATAACTGCTCATTTGTTTTTCGAAAATGGCCACGTTCTGAATGCTATTTCAAACCTAGCAACTCAGCGTTTGAAAGTGGCAAGTTGTAAAGCAAAAGAATACCATTACTCGACAAATCTTCACTAGCTCTTCTAATTATGGACAGCTGATTGCAATAGATACTTGAAACTCATCAAGTAAGATATTTGCAGATAACCAAAGTGCGTATGGAGGGCACACATTTTCTCTTAATCTATCAAACTATATGGTGGATGGATAAAATCTTTACACCTTTAATTAGAGATATTAGGTTTAAGTTTTGTGAATGAAAAAATCTCCCCAGAAATAATATTTTATGGAGCATGACTCTGAATTAGTCGGCTCAAATAAAAATACCAGACGGAAAATCGAAATAAAAATTATTTGCACATTAAAGTCAAATATGCCATGGGATCATAAATTAAGTAGGACTTTCTTCCACGTCTACAACAAAAAGTAATTAAAAGCAGTTCAACAAGTCTACTGTGGCTTGTGAAGTGGAAACTCATTTGCTCCACTCTCATGGCCTTATCTTCACTCTCTGCTCCACAAACACATGTTGCTACTCAGTCCACACATCCCATTCCCAAGCTTTACCACTCTCCATACTCTACCTCTTTCCCTCAAAATCCCAATAACAACTTCACTTCTCTCACAGCCATCAACACTTCTCCTCGAAACCAAAAATGGAGAACCAATGTCTCTTTCTTCCCTGCTTTCTTGAACAGGACTAAAGATGCCACACCTGTTAAACAAGAGCTTCTTGAAGCCATTGCACCTCTTGATCGTGGCGCTGACGCCACTCCTGAAGACCAACAACTAATTGATCAGGTCTGCTTACTATTTATTAAGCATGTACTGAAAGATTGGCTCAACTTATATATGTAGAAATCATTTTAATTATTACATTGCCATTTTTTCGTTACTAACATGTTATTATAAGAATTAGCATGATAGGTCCACTGAATACAAAAACAAGTAGTGTGGCACTAATGGTACTGTATTTTATGCATATATTGAATATCTATCAAATGCAACAATTTAAAAAGTGGCAAATAAGAGTTTGCGCTTTATAAGGAAGAAAATTCATAATACTGAGGAAAATGCAAGTGAAATAGGGAATATAGGGATCAACATTCTGTGCCATGAGCTGATTTAAGTTACAATATTTTCTTGATCTTATGATAAGACTTGCTTAATATCTATAAGAGTACTTACGCTAGCAAGAGTTCCGGCAAAGATGATCTATAACTGAATGTCTGATTGGTTGTTATCTTTCTCAACTTTGGTAGTATGCTTATATTAGGATACTGTGACATTGCAAACATTATCTCCGTTATAGTAGACTGTTGTTGTTCTTTAAACAATCTGTTAAGCTCTTAAAAATGTTATTTGATTAGATTGCTCGCAAACTTGAAGCCCTCAATCCAACAAAGGAGCCCCTCAAGTCAGGTCTTCTGGATGGAAAATGGGAACTAATATACACCACATCGACGTCAATTTTACAAACCCAGGTGAACAGATATTTTCTAGATCCATAAGTTAATTCTTATTTGACGTCATCTGTAATCAAACATTTGTTCTTGCTTGGATTGTAGACCTTATTTCAATTGCCAAGTTCAAAACTTGTTTGAGGTCTTTCTTGATGACTCTTTTGCTAGAATTGCATTTTTTTTATGCAATGAATTGTCATCTTTACGAAGAAAGCATATGAATCCTTCACTGCACACTGAAGTAGGACGAATAAATGGCACCTGCAGTTAGACAGAATATTATATTTATTGATGGGTTGATATTCACGTATTAATGGTCATGCTATGTTCTTTACCAAGCATGCTAGTATGCTCTTTAATATTCATGTTCTCGGACACAAACTTAGCATTATTTTGCTTTGTTGAAGCAATTTTACTTCTAATGGAAGTTCCAAAATTTGCAACCAAAGACCGGAAATTGTTCTAGCTTTTGTTTTACTATGCAAGGCAGTCAATTAGAGAAGATAAGATTCTCCTTCATGTAATTGGTATGTGAGTGAGTGCTTAGTTGCTAAGAAAAGCCAGGGCTAAGGAAGAGGTCAGGGATACCAAGTGCTTAGTACTTTTTCTAGTTCTGATATCTCATTTCCGTTTTAGAGGTTAGGAGCAATCAGCCTCTTAATGGTCATGTACTGGTTTTGTGTTCTTCAGATGTTGAAAATCTTGCTCTTTCTGACAGTTACATAAATTCGGGTACTCATAGGTTAATATTTTGAACAGAGACCCAAGTTTCTGAGATCTAGAGTAAACTACCAAGGAATAAATGTGGATACACTTCGAGCTCAGAATATGGAAGGATGGCCATTCTTCAACCAGGTATCCCATTTGCAGTAAATTTTGATCTTAAACATATCCAACAATGTTAATGGTGAGGTTAAACTTGTGTTGTTGCTAATGGACCTCAACGGGAAATGTGGAATGATGTTATCTGGACGATATTTGGAATAAGTTACTATAACTTCTGAGGCTTTTGATATTCACAGAGAACTCGCTTACGTTATACTAAGTATAAGAACGCTATACTTAAACGATTGCGACTCCAAAACTTTTAGCATATACTATGCTTCCCTGAATTGGAGTTTTGGTTTCACAAAATGACATATTAAATAACCACGGCCAGGGAACCTGCATTTTACTCTTTTTTGTTCTTTACTTACCATGTTTCAACCGAAGGTAAAATTGAATTTAACGTCCTTCAATCAATGTGCTGAAGGTTACTGCAGATTTGACCCCTTTGAATGCAAGAAAGGTGGCAGTGAAGTTCGATTATTTCAAAATTGCTGGGCTAGTAAGTTCCACATCCTTTACTCATCACTTGCCCGCAAAAGGGGATTTTCTTGCTTGCAATACATCTTACACACTTCAGCATTCCAGATGCAAGAAAGCTGCTTAATGTAACTTCATGATAGTGTGTTGGGTATATATAAAAGGAGAGCATAGATTTGAATTGGTGTTCATTCCTTTCTTTCTAATACTTTGTTTTTGCTCAATGTATCCTAACATCTCAACTCTCGCTTCTGTTGGTCGATAGATACCAGTTAAAGCTCCTGACAGAGCTCGAGGCGAGCTTGAAATTACTTACTTGGATGAAGAATTAAGGTGAGTTGATGTATTTAATGTATCTAAGATTTGACAGTAGTTTATGTTTCATATATCTGGTTTTGAATGTGAAAATTCAGATAACATGCTTACAACCTGTTTACATGAATGGGCATTGCATCATCTTGATTTACTCTTTACGGGAATTTCACTCCTCAATGACCTGAAACTGAATAGTATTCTTACATTTGGGCTAAGCCATGGACCACTTTTAGTAGAAAGTGAAGAGAACTTCTGTATTAATCTTGGAATACAAGCATTGTAATGAACGTACTTGGTACCCAGTCTGCACTTGCTGTTTATTTGTTTGCACATGTTATCATGGATAAAATGGTGCTGTTTGAGCTCAAAGATCTATGCATCAAAGAAATACACCAAGCCGCAATAACTGGCTAAAACGACAAGGTTCTTCGGGTACTTGTGACTTATATCTTGTCTATGGAAGTTGTTGAGCTTCAGTAAACAAGAGTAACTGAATGGATATAGTGACACTGACTCCGTGATCAACTATGCTTTGTTGGTGTAGTTTGACATGTATTTTGATGCTGCTTTGATGTTATTTTTAACTTTGATCTCCATACTATACCATTCTAATTCTTTATCCTATGTTATACCATTCTAATTCTTTATCCTATGTTTGACAGGGTATCAAGAGGTGACAAAGGCAACTTATTCATTTTGAAAATGGTCGACCCCTCTTACAGGGTCCCTACTTGAGATTGTACTATCAACTTTTGGTTCCTGCCTCTGGGAAGAGTTATTTGGTGTTGCATCTTATATCATTACTAGTTCGTGCAAATATTTGAAACTTCCTTTCTACACACTATACAAAATTACAGTCAAAGTGAGTTGTTTCAATCTTAGGTACATGCAAGTGTATAACATTTTCTAGTCATAATCCACTGGAGCTAGGATTGTGTACAAGAGCCATTTATCTTCTCTTTATGTACTAAAATAAAGTTTTATAAGAGTGTAACATTGGTGACTGGTTTTGGTAGGCCTCTATCATGTATAATTGAGAATTTAACTTGGATCAGACTCAGTTTTTCCATGTACTATGATAATCATGTGATGCGGACAAGTGACACATAACTTGAGCTAAAATATGCTAGTCATTCGTTGTTTTTGTCTCAAATATGTTTTGGATCTATAAAAAACATCTTCATCTTAATTGGGGTAAGGTCTGTGTACGTATCACCCTTTCAGACCCTACTTGTAGGATTGTTGTTGAAATTAGGCTAGTCATCAAAAATTTTAAATACCCAAAATTAAGTTCGTCACTCCAGGAGGGCACACTTAGGCTGATTTGGTAACGACAGAGATATATTTGAAACCATTTTAATTGGAAGGCAAAGTAAACAATTTCATACTCCCTCCGTTCCAAAATGATTGTCACAGTTCGGATTTCGAGAGTCAAACGAGTTTAGCTTTGACCGTAATATTTTTATATGTCTTTTAAATATTTTGAATTATTAATTATTGTGACTTATAGTACTTTTTATGTAGTTTCTAAATATATAAACATCGTTACAAAAAACTTAAAGATTATATGTTTGAATTCACGGTCAAAATGAACTCGTTTGACTCTCGAAATCCGAACTGTGACAATCATTTTGGAACAGAGGGAGTATAATTCTACACTTTCAGACATTTGCCGTTTGCAAACTATACAACTATGAAAAAAAAAAAACTATACAACTAATTACCAAATTTTGTAAGCATAATGTAAATATATACCTAAAAAACTATTAAAATTTCAACAAATAATTATTAGAGTCGTGAATAAAGCTAAGAAATTTATAGGTTGAACCCAATTCATCAAATTTAAATCATAACTCACTTTTATCTTGAAACTCAATGCTAAAGTATTAGTAGCCCCAAATCTAATTTGTTTTTTTTTTTCCTTCTCCCCTTGTATTAAGTATATTCTCTTTACCTAGTCAATAAATAAATATAGATAAAACAAAATACTAGGAGTAGTAAAAAAATCGCTAAGTTAAAAAAAGATGGGAACCGTACGCAAAACGCTAAGTTGAAATCTATAACACGTTCTTCTTTGCAAAGCTGAAAAAGAAACCCAAAAAACAATGGGCGGAACTTCAACTGAAGACGAGGATCACACTATTAATTCATACAACTCCTCGACCAACTGGACCATCTCTGGTGGCTCTCTCCACAATTGCATCACTTTTGATTCTTCACTCGATTCTGATTCCACTCTGATTTCGCCTATTATACTCCACCGTCCTTCCCCCGATTCTCCCCCTTGCGAAATCAAGTGTAAGTCAATAATCAAATATCGAAATATCGTGTCGTTTAGAAAAGTTTGGAGGTCGAGGATTAGGGTAGATGGTTAGATAGTAGTCAATGATTTCTGTCTTATTAGTGTGAGTTTATCTGAATTTATACTGTTAATATTTTATTCTTCCTCTTTATTGCTATTGATGTTTGATGTTTGTTGTTTACCTCGGTTATATATAGGTTGTATGTCAGTGTTTCCTTTACTATAGTATTTTCATATTGTTTTTAAAACTGTCCTTCTTTAGCCGAGAGGCTATCGGAAACAACCTTTCCACATCGGATACCCCACTTGTGGGATATCACTGGGTATGTTGTAAAATGTTGCAATTTATGCAATTTAGGTCTGTTTTTTGACTCAGAGTTGGTCTGGTTAGAAACTTGTACAAGTAGTTTCTGGTTATAAAAATAAAAGAAATACTAGTACTTAATTTGACTTACTATTAGATTTTTTTTGATTGGTAAAAGGCTATAACATTAAAGAATCAGCAACCAGAAGGTGCTGTAGATATGTACAGAGGAAAAGAAAGACCTACTGACTACTATGCAAAGAGCTCAAAAAATCTACCATGGCTTCTAATTCATTTGCAATGGCCATGTTACACCAAAAAAACAAAAAGGAGAGGCATCTGTACTTAATACTATTCACAGATTCATGTTTGCTTTCAAAAATTCTAGCATTCCTTTCTTTCCAAATGGTCCGCCAGACAGCTGAGGGGATTGTATTCCAAGTTTTCAATCTGTCCTTCCGCATCCCTTTAATTTGCCACCCTTGCAACAGCTCCTTTGTTGTTCTTGGCATAGTCCAATCGATTCCAACGATGTTTAACATGAGATCCCATATTTGCTTAGTAAATGAGCAATGAATGAAAAGATGGTTAATGTCCCCATTTTGATTTCCACACAGAGAGCATCTGCTACAAATCGAGATCCCTCTCTTTTGAAGATTTTCATGGGTAAGACATGCTCCATGGGTGACTAGCCAAGTGAAACAAACAACCTTCGAAGGTGCCTTATTTATCCAAATGCATTTCCAAGGCCAAAGAGGACAGCTGGCAGATGATTCATTGAGAATCTTGTAGCAGTTTCTAACTGAGAAGTTGCCTTTAGAGTCCCCTTTCCATCTTAGAAGATCTTGTTTGGAAGCTGACAGTGTGGTGTCTTGAAGCTGGAGCAAAAGAGTATTATGAATGAGTCCACTTCCCAGTCATTTAAGTAGCGTCTGAAATTGAAATTCCAGCCCTGTTCTGACCAATAATCTGAAACTAAAGCTTCCTGGACTGTGCAATGCTAAAGAGAGTAGGGAACTGTTCTCTTAGAGGAGTTTGGCCAAGCCATGAGTCGTTCCAGAACATGATTTTCCTACCATTTCCGACTTGAAAAGAAGTATGAGATAGGAAAGACCTCCCGTAATTCCTGATATGCTTCCAGATGCTGAATGGAGAGTGAAGTTGAGCCTGTTTGGTGATCCAAGGATTTAACAACCCATACTTGACCTCAATAATAGATCTCCATAGTGCCCTTTCCTCTTGACTGAATCTCCAAAGCCATTTGTGTAGTAGACTACTACTTTGCGATCTTAGATTTTTAATTCCAAGACCACCTGCTTTTTTGTCAGAAATCACTGTTTCCCACTTAACCAAATTGAAGGTTCTCTGATCTTTGTTCCCTTGCCACAGGAAGTCCCTTCTAATTTTGTCCAGTCTTTTCCTCACAGAGATCGGAAGAGGAAATAATGACATGGTATAAGTCGGCAAAGAGTCTAGCATGCTTTTGACCAACACGAGCCTGTCACCAAGAGAAAGGTATTTTCTTTTCCAACAAGACAATTTCTTTTCACACTTTACCAGTACGTCATTCCAAATTTCTGAAGATTTTGCCTTAGCACCCAAAGGAAGCCCCAGATATTTAGTCGGAAAGGAGCCCACATTGCAACCCAAAATATCAGCAACTTCATGAAAATTTGGTATTTCATTCACAGGGTAAAGGGTACTCTTTGAGTAGTTTATACTTCAAAAAACAAAAGAATAAGCCTGAGGTGGAGAAGTTGTTCCCTGTCTGGCTCACAAAAGATAAGGGAGTCGTCTGCATAAAGAAGATGAGTCAGTTGTAAATCTCCCTGGTTTCTTGTACTAGGATTGAAACCCTTTATCCATCCCTAAAGTTCTGCCATGGTTAACATCTTGCTCAAACCTTCCATAACCAAGGTGAATAGGAGCGGTGAAAGAGGGTCACCCTGTCTCAAACCTTTCTTGGTTGCAAAAAAACCTTTTGGTGCACCATTTACAATGATGGAAAGCTTGACAGTGGAAATGCAAAATCGGATCCAGCCCACCCACTTCTCGCCAAAACCCATCAATCTTAGCATATTGAGAAGGAAATCCCAATGTACATTATCAAATGCCTTCTCAATATCTAATTTACATATGATTCCTGGCCTGCCTTGTTTAAATCTGGAATCGAGACATTCGTTTGCAATGAGCGCAACATCAATTATTTGCCTACCCTGGATGAAAGCCATTTGAGAAGGAGAGACTAATTTAGACATGACTGTCCTAAGTCTATTGGCTAACAGCTTGGATAACACCTTGTAGAAACTACCAATTAGGCTAATCGGACGAAAGTTCTTTAGCTCCCTGGCACCATTCATCTTTGGGATCAGAGCAATATATGATGCATTGAGACTTTTCTCAAAGCAACCTTGAGAGTGGAAATGGTTAATGGCCAAAATGAGGTCTGATTTAATTGTGGTCCAGCACTTTTTGTAAAACTCCATGGTGAAACCATCTGGACCTGGAGCTTTATCTCCATTGCAATCGTTGATAACACCTAGAATTTCTAGTTCTTCAAAAGGTCTTTGCATCCATAAATTCTCCTCCTCAGAGATGCTTTGCATATTCTCTTGAGACCAAGGTCTCCAAAAAGCCGAGGTGTTATACAAGGATTCATAAAATCTCGCAATTTCATTGGTGATTTGTTCTTCATCCTCCAAAGTTTCCCCATTTACTTCTAGCTTGTCAATATAGTTGTACCTTTTGTGAGCGTTTGCCATCTTGTGGAAGAATTTTGTGTTATTATCCCCAAGCTCTAACCACAAGCACCTCGATTTTTGCCTCCAAGAAATTTCTTCAAGCCTCGCTATTTCGTCCAATTCCATTGAAAATTCTGCCTTGATCGACATCTCATTCTCAGAAAGTTCCCTGGATTCAGCCACGCACGCTGTCCAACAACTGCACCTTTTTTAAAATTTCATTTTTTCTGATTTCTAACCTCCCAAAACTATACTGATTCCACTCCTTCAGCTTTACTTTAAGCTGCTGTAATTTTTTTGCGAAGATGAAGTCTGGGCTTCCACGAATACTGAACGAGTTCCACCATTGTTGTACCAAATCTCCAAAACCATCATGTTGTAACCACATGTTTTCAAATTTGAAATACGAAGGGTTATTAGACCATTTGCCACACTGTAACAGTAGAGGGAAATGGTCTGAAGCAAACCTCGGCATCAACGATTGCTTAATATTTCTGAAATAGTCATCCCACTGTGAAGAGAATAAAAACCTATCAATTCTAGAAGCTGATTGATTTGAAGAACCTTTCGTACAAGTGAACTGTCCTCCAGAAAGAGGGGGATCCATCAATTCTAATTCCTCAATGAAATCAGAGAATGCTCTCATCGCACCTGTGATTCTGCTTGAATGTCTTCTTTCTCCCGGAAATCTGGTGACATTGAAATCGCCACAGACTACCCAAGGGTCTGAAGAAAGCCCCTTAATTGCTGCTAACTCAAGCCACAATGTGGATTTGTCGCAACAATTTGGTGGAGCATAAACCCCTGACAAAACCCACACGAAACTAGTTAACAAATTTGTGAATTGCACTGAAATCGAATGCGGACGCAAATAGAGTGTAAAGAAATACAAATATCATTATAGGCGATATAAACTAGTTTGAGAATGAGTCATAGTTGATCGAGTGAGTGCTTTTTAGTTTTCTTAATCACGGAAAATTAGATTGCAAATTTTATGAAATTTGATTACTTCACCCATTCAGAGTTAAATTATTATATACTCTTTATTTAGGAATGCTGAAGTTTGGTAGAGCTCTTGAACTTCAGCTGTTAGAGACAAAGGGAGTCTCGCCTTAAAGTTATTAATTCGAGTAGATAGGTTTGCTTGGCAAAGTGCCAATGTGTAGGTTTACCTCATATGTGGTATGTGGGGTTGGGGAACCACTGTTGCTCCCTTGGGTGTGCTTATATAAAATCAACTTTAAGAGGAGTAATTGAACCTAAAACTAGTTAGGCTCTGCTATATTGGATGTTTGAGTTTCAAAATTATTTCGGCAGTAATGATCTGCTGAAGCATCGGACTGTATAATAAATTTTCTGATAGAAGGATCATAGTATTCTGCTGCTAAAAAAGGGACCCTCTGTCAGCCAAAATTAGTTGATGCTATGCATGGCTCTAAAATCTTATGGCTTGCTTTAAGAACAAGAATATCTCTTAACATTGTTAAATTTAAGTTAGTACTACATATTGCAATGGAGTTTAGACCTTGGTTGTCATGAAATCATTTGGTTCCCTCGATACTCTTTGTTTCTTTGTTAGTTTGTTAGAAATACGTGTGAAAGGGATGCTTTCGGTTAATTTTCAATATTTTTTAATAATCCTTTTTATAGAATTCTCTCTCAGTACTCAATGCTGCTATTCGCTATTCATTTCCGTTGTAGTCATCTTGATTGGGTTTTGAGCCCGTTCCTAGAGCTTGTAGTTCACTTTTGATTTTTGTTCTGTAGTATGTAAGATAATGACGCTGCCCAATATTTATTCTTCTTGAGATAGAAAGAGAAAGACTAGGTACATATGTGGCTAAGTAGGAATAGCGCTATGTCCTCACTGGTTTCTTATTTTCGGAATCGTTTGTTGTGATTTCATTTAAGTGTTCTAGATTCTAATTTAACCTATTTAACCAGTATGCTGATTTGTAATGTGATGCACCATCTATCAATGTCTTGCTTAAGAAAAAAAAAAATTTAAGTGAACTATCAAAGTCTTGCTTATGGGTATTCTGAGTTTATTATGTTTGGAGTTACTTGGGAAAATGCAGTTTTTTTTCTGTTCGTCTCCTCTCACCTTGGCTGGGATGTTAAAAGTTTTTCAACCTACATCTATACTAGTTTGCATTTTGTCTTTTGTAAGAGGGTGGTGCCCCAAGAGAACTACCTAAACTTTTCTTGACTGATTATATTCTGATGCTACTGATTTCTGTATCTGCAGTATGCTTTATGCAAAAGCATGAAATCAGGCAGGTGTATGTTCGGAGTACTGCTCGTGTTTATGAGATATACTATGCGCCGACTCTCCAGAGCGACAATGAGTATCTATGTACTGTCCGCTGTACCATAGCTGAAAGAGATGGAGAATTTCTCCAAGCTGGTGGCACTGATGTAGGAAAACCAGCAGATGGTAGAGTCGCAGCTGAAGCCAAACTTTGCTCCAGTGAGGATGATTGGGTCGAGGTTAAAGTCCCTGATTCTTCTATCGTTGGGAACACGGTAAGCTGCCTGCAAAAGCACACAATAGGGAATGAAGGAAGAAGTGTTGAGGTATCACTATTAGATGACTTGTGCAGGCTTGCCTTGTTTAGTATAAACAAAACAAAGAAAGGGAAAAGAGAACTTTTGAAAATTTAATGGATTCTAATGGAGATTTTGAGTGTATTAAGTAATAACATTAACTCTTATTTTGAGGCATTTGACATAGATGCTTCTGTCCCCATAGCGTTTATTGGAATGTAATGGCAAATTTTTTACCAAGTCTCTGTTTTTTCATTGATCTGCTTTATGTGGGGTTTTTTTTTTTTGTGGGGGGGGGGGGGGGGGGGGGGGGGCAACCACAATTGAATTACAAATTTGCAATATTGTCTGACTACAGTTCTTATCTTGCAGGATTTATATGAGGCCACAGCACAAATTAGTGATACAGATCCCTGCATGTCAATTACAATTCGCTTTTTATCACTTCAGAATAAAGGTTCTGTATGCATTGACGAAGTTTACATATTTGGCGACCCTATTGACTCTGATGAGACGGAGACCCCTGCAGTTCCTATCGGAAACCAAGCTAGTTCGTTTATGGCCATGCTTGTTCCCACCCTTCTACAGCTATCTAAATCAGGGGTCAGCCAAAAACAGGACAAAGATGTTTTTGATAGTCATAAAAAGGAAGAAAAAGTTGAAATTGCAGCAAAGACATCTGATTGTGCTGATGCCAAGAAAGAAAATGACCTAGAAAAGAGGATGGGTGCTGATCATATAGTGCAGTTGGATGTCACTGACAAGCCTATAGCTGAACCAACTCAATCCCTGCCTCTGACCAACCAGAACTTAAGTGGAGACAACCACAATATCTCCACCATGATCACTGATGAATCACCAGCTCGTATTGAAAGAGCTCTTGAACAACTTCTTGACCGAGTGAGCAGAATTGAAAATATTTGCTTGAAATTTGAAGAGAACATGGTTATTCCAATGAACAGCATGGAGATGAGACTTAAACAGCTGGAGCAGCAAGTAGAGAATCTAGCTAAAAACTCCGAACAATCTGGAGCGGCACCTTGCACAAAAATAAGAGCTCCTCCATTTACATGCAGTGAGTCCAACGCTAGCTCGTCATATAATGATGGAAGTGAATATCAGCCTCGTGGGGCAGTACTGGAGAAGACTGATCTCCCTTGCAATAAGTCCTTTACAAGAATAACAGCTCCCTCATTTACCTGCAGTGAGTCAAATTCTAGCTCCTTGTATAATGATGGAAGTAAATACCAGCCTAGCAGGGCATCAGAAATGGAGAAAAAGGATACCCCTTGTAGTAAGTTGTCCAACCTTTCTGATGACATGCCTGTATCTTCAAATACTTCGCACTCTGTTCCGAATCTTGTGATTACTGCCCCTGAGTTTTCATGTGGAGAGGATGAAAAAGAAAATGATGAAAGTGAATATCAGCCTAGCAGGGCATCAGAAATGGAGAAGGATACCCCTTGTAATAAGTTGTCCGACTCTTCTGGTGGCATGCCTGTTTCTTCAAATACTTCTCATGTTGTTCCAAATCTTGTGATTACTGCCCCTGAGTTTTCATGTGAGGATGAAAAAGAAAATGATATTGTTGAATCAGCAAAGGGTTCTTCTCAAGCGATGCAGAAGCAAGTTTTGTCTATCGATGATGCTTTAGCTGCAGCGCTTTCTGGCTTGATGTCCACATCCCATGTTCTTCCACCAGATAACGGTACTTCGAAAGTTATTGCTCGTGGATCTACTAGTGAGGAGGTAAATGAGAAGAATGAATCTTCACAACCTGCTCAAAGTGCTTCAGTTACCTCTCATGACTGTACTCTGGATGAAAATGACAATGACAGACCTTCAAAGTATACTCAAATTCTTGCAATTTCAGCTCCTGATTTTTCCGAGGAGGAGTACGAACTTGAGAGTCCAGGAATCATCTTAGCTTCTTCTGCAACAGCTCCTGAACTTGCAAGTGAAGAAGATAGAAATATTGAAATAGCTTCTCCAAGCACTGGAAGTCAAGACCCCCGAGGCTTCATTGATCTTAACAGAAGCAAGAGCATGCATGATGGAAGTTCAATTGTTGCTTCTGAGCCATATGCAGAGCAGGAGAAATGTCTCCATGAAAATGTGCAGCTTAAAGGAACTTCTGGAATAATTGGTTCAAAAGATCTATATGCACAAGAAAGTATCTGCAGATCACAGGACAAGAAAGTATCTGCTTGTCCGTCAGATCAAGATGATAAGATTGCAGAGAGTAATGCTAGGGACTCCACCAATGAGCCGCAGATGAATTCTCATAATGAAAATGCTGCTGAATCTGAAGAACACGATGCTTCAAAAGGTTCCCATGTGGACGTTATGCAAAATGTTTGTGAATATGTAACGCCTTCTACTGTGGATTTTGACATTCCTATCTTAGATGTGAAGTTCGCAGGCAATAAAGATGGTGATGCCAAGTTCTCACTGGAAGTTCTTTTAGGTGGCATGGCAGAAGTTAATGTTGAAGCTCCTTCTGCTGATGAAAACGCAGATAATGATGTCACTAGTGAGGGAATTACATTCACTGGTGTGGAAGAACTGCCGAAGTGTTCTGGAGGCAATGGCAACCCTCTGTTGGATTATGGAACATATACTGCAGATACATTCACTAGCTTGGATGGATGCAGCAATCCAAATACATCCAGCAACCAGGAGGTGTTTATCGGTCTCCTCTAAAACTTCCTACTTTTAGAAGTGTATATACACGTATATGGAACTGGTGTGCCTGATTTTCTCCCTCTATTGACACAAGGAACAAACAATCCTCTTTTGTTTTATCCAGTCACACTGATAGCATGATCTATTTCCCCTCCTCGAGTTGAAGCTCCATTCCATTTATCTGTTATTAGTTCCTATCAGATGATTTTTCATTAATTTCTGGGCTCGGGGGATGGATATCAGTGTCGTGTCTCATGCCCTAATACCTCAATCAGCATTAAATTTTACCCTTACATATAGTACATATTACATATAAATTTTTAAAAGTTACTGGGTCGATTCATCAGCTCAGCTTAACTTCGTTCTTGGAATTTGTCTTGGTTAATTGGAGAAAATGCTATATGTCGATCATCAAAGTTTTATCACTGATTGTTCGTTGTTCCCAGCTTGCTAGATGGTTGTTGACGAGGGAGATCTACTAGTAATTGACTATGACGATAAGCGGATAGTCCTAAAAGTGAAAATCACGACTATTTCATATATATGAGCAGTTGAGGTGGTTGTTTACTAGTTCGACTAAATTAAGATAGGGTGTAAATGTTTGCATGTAAAGAAAAAGAAGTAATTGGACAAAAATGATTTGATAAACAGGGAAGGTGATAACAAGTGTACACGTGTGATTTATCGACCTATGAAAAAAATTATTTATTTTCTCGTTGTATAAAGAAAGTCGAGTTAGTAGAATGGTGATACGTTTAATTCACTCAGCAAGATAAGAATTGTTCAGCTTATCAGTGGAACTGGTTTATGTGTTTAGTTGGTTACGGAAGAAACTTAGGGCAGAAACACAAACGAAAGAAGACACATCTACTTCTGCCAAAAAGGAATTCCGTTACCGGGAATCGAACCCGGGTCTCCTGGGTGAAAGCCAGATATCCTAACCGCTGGACGATAACGGATTTGTTGATAATTCTCTGCGTCAATTTGAATCAATCATGAGTGACGTTCAACATAAACCTAGTTACATAATAAATGTCATGTGTTTATTTTATTTACCCATCTCATATTCAAAAAGTAATAAAGATAAACGAATAATTGTGATGGAAACAAAACAGATCTCCTCACTTTTATTCGCTCTAGTCAAATGTACGTGCAGTAGAATGGCTAATTAACTAAACCAGAGGCTTTCTCACATAAAATAACTTACAAATTGAGCTGAGGTTATGAGTGGTAATTCTTTTCTTGAATGTAAAGACTATATTATAAAATGCATATATTTAAAATATAATTAGAAAAGAAAGTAAATATGCATATGTTTTCCATGTGAAGTCAACGGACGAACCGCTTAGGAGAAAAGATTAACCAAGTAATTAATCCCAACAAGGTGATACATACAACTGCATGCGCAGGTTGCAGATATAGAAAGTCTATGTGCACATGAAAACATGTTAACACAACGAAATCAACAGACACAAGACGCAAAACTGTAAACACTTTATTCGAAACCAAGTCAACAAAACAAGAACTTCTAAACTTCCTGTTCAACGTATAAGTAGACTTCCTTTTAACATGCATTTCCATTATACTTTTGACTAAGTGCCTTACAGATCAATAAAGTACCCAAATTAGTAATTTACCCAGCTAAGATTCTTTCAAAGTGTTGAGCAACGAAAGTAATAGTTCTTTTAACAACAAGCACAATAACACTATTCACCACTTCATTCAAGCACCGAATTGCCATCGATCGGAATTTAGGCTTGTCCTCACTGTGCACTGTCATAGAGTTACTTTAGGGGGATGGTGCATAAAATGAGAGTGTTAAATTTTTAGCTGAAGACTAAAGGTGTCTTGGTTAATTACCTCCACATCTCTTACGCTTAACGACATGTTCTTACATATAACCATAATAATATCAAGATATATTTACAAACTTTTCGGATAATCTTGAAGTGTTAAAATCATTAACTCGGAGCTGTGACATATTGTCCCTCCTCAAAAGATTAATGAAGAACAATAAAATAAAAAGGGGTGCATACAGTGAATATTAACACCCTCATTTTGCCCTTAGGGATTGCTATATCTAGTTACCAACTCATAGGGTAAAATCAGGTAGGGGCTAGGGTGAGCATGAAATATTGAAATGTAAAAGGGGTTGGATTGATGTGAGTTGACAATATAATGGAGATTACCTAGTAAGTGGGAGACAATGGCAACCCCATTTTGCACTCTCCTTTTTTCAACAAAAGTCAAAAACCCAATCATAGTTACAGCTATCAGAATCATATGGTCAAACAAGGTCACTTTTGTGGTAAATACATATATCTGCTTTACTATAGTGAAAAAGAATTAATTAACTATGCATACTTTTCTAAAAAAAAAATACATTTTACAATTTCGTATTAAAGTAATAAGATAATCACAAACTATACAGGAAATTGCGTATATATATATACAATAAAATTCAAAGTCGTCTTTAGTAAAAAAAACTTTTTGACGTGTGATTTTCTGACGTGTGAATTAATCAGGCCTTAAAGCGAGTAGGGGTGGAAACAGAAAAATAGATGTACTCAGTAATTTACAAAATAAAGCAAATAAGTATTAATATGTTAAACTAACGGTTAAAAATATATTTATCCTCGCGGATGTGTATCATGAGTTAAATTTTTAGGTTAACCATGGGAATGAGGTAAAGAATTAAGAAAAACAGTGCCACCTTTCCTTCCTACACATCTTTTTATCTTCCACTAATTCGTACAAACCGCATGCACGCTCATGCACCCACTTTCTTACTTTCTACACACACCAAAACAAAAAGCTCATATCTGTATATATCCCCACAAAGTCATTCAATCACTCGTAAAAATCAATTCTGCAAAAGATATTGACAAGTAGAACTGCCCACATATATATGTAACTGTAGTTCTAGCTGTGCATCTCCTAATTACAGTGTACTACGTTATAGTCTCTTTCATTCTTTTTAGGGTTTCTCAGGAGTATCATTGCAGAGCCATTTTGGCATTCTGTCCGCCTCCTCGAACTAATTGGTAACCATGAGAGAGATGAGGAGGCGGTCAGCCTGCCAAACTAGCTCTGCAAGTTTCTCTTTGAGAAACTCTCATAGAACAATGAGCTTGTTTCTTGATCTTCGAATCTCGGTCCATTTCATCTCTTACTTTGCCTTTAAATTAAAGCTAAGGAGAACTGTTAGTGCTTGGTGGAAGAAAAGGAATCGTTGAAAAATTATAATGTGCATGTTCAAATGCCAGGTATAAATGACATTGTTGTACTTTTTAAGGTCTTCTTATATAAATTCTTCCGCCACTGCTGGGAAGGAGAGTGGCATCGACATTATAATCCCACCATTTTTCTATGCCATAACCTAAGAAGTCTTGAGGCAGACCACTTATGTAATTGCATTGATTGATCGAATTGCTTCAAGCTTACTGCTTGTTTGGATGGTTGTTAGCTATTAGTAGTATATTGTAATATATATAGTGTAATAATATATTGTAGTACTACTGTAGTACAGTGATGTTTATTGTTACTTTAAATATAATATATGTTTTGGTTACTTTAAATATTTATTCTATCTGTTAATTAAATGTTAAATATCATTTGATGTAATGATCGATTTAATGTGTTCTAGTTGTTATATAACTTATCTTTTTTCTCTTTTTTTCTCCTTAATCATGGGCGGACCTAGACCCCATGTAATTGATACCCATTCGTAAAAAAGTTACACGGTTTATGTAGGTAAAATATTATTTTTATAAGGATATATACTAGTTTTGAGTCCACTTAACAACAAAAAATTCTCTAATCTAATAGTAAAGGGGTACGGTATCAAACTTATGACTTAGGTCCTTGGTTTTCATACTATTTTTGCATTATTAGAAGTTCACTCTTCGTATTGTTTGTGTATGTTATAATGAAACGTTATAGTAATTTAATTTATCAAAACATTATATTCATAAAAATAATAAAATACAATACAACATACTCCTCATACATTATGAAATGAAACGTTACAACAGCATCCAAAAAAGATGTAAAACCGTAAAGGAACAAGGGCATTCAGATGAAGCCAAATGTGGAAGGTATATCTAACTTTAGCACTAGCAAATCTTATTTAATTACGTATTAGCTAAGCACCTTTTAACTTTCTCAGAAAACATATTTTCTTTTTCCCAATAACTTACTTTGGACAATTCTTCGTACTAACATGCCTTGTAAAACTTGGGGAAGACAGCATCTGTTGTAATGGTACGGCCGTACAGGAGTCATTTGGACACCTCAAGCAAGAACTCTTGGGTGGGATTTAATTTTAATTGGATTGATCTTAAATAATTTAATTTTTTTCTATTTATGTAACTTGCCAAAATATTTTTGTAGTTGCTACGTCAGCAGAATTTTAACCGCGGACGTTAGGATTTCTGTGTTGGATGACCATAAGAGCTACTTGGGCAAAGTTGAGTGACCATAGAAAGACAAAGCAAAAATAAGTGACCATAATGGCCAATTACCCAAAATTGAGTGACGATAGAAAGACAAAACAAAGATAAGTGATCATGGTGGCCAATTACCCAAAATTGAGTGACCATAGAGGCAATCAACTCCTTTTTTTTTTTTTTCGTGGTCCTTGGCTCCCAGGTGTGTTTTTTAAAGTTGACGGATTTCAAATTTATTTTATAATATACTAATTTACTTTAAATGAAACATTTCAACTAAATTAACCGCGAAAAAAAAGCGATTCCGTTAATGATCCATTAAAACAATTAGATACTTTGAAAGTTAAAACAAAATATCTCTAGCAATAACCAATCTACAGAAACGAGTGCAAATTTGGGAACAAAAGGCGAGCAACTATAGAACATCTTCTCAATAGAGAGTAGTGACCAATGTATAGCAAAGCAAAACTTTTACTCACAAAACACACAGACGAACCAACCAACTAATTGTACTACTGCTCCCCAATACAGAAAAAGTTTGCATCATAGTAGATCCTAAAAAGCACAATACTCACAAACGTGCATATGAACCAACCTAATTAACTAGGAGGGGAAGACATTAAAGCCAGACTCTCCAGACTCGTGAGAATTTAAACTTGTAAAACTGCAGTATGATATTCCCATAAATATATCATCTTCCTTAACTGCAAAAATGGCATTTCACTTACGTCTATACTAGAGCTTCAAAATTGCATTAAATAAGTTTAAATTGCATAGACAAACACTTGATAATGAAAAGAACAGAAATGGCTCACAATCCGGCAAGTCGAAGAATATAACTAGCACAACATGAGTATAAGCCTCATAAATTACAAAGACTTTCATAACTAAAAATGCTAATTGCTACTAGAGTCATCAATTTTCTCAAAAACAAGCTGATAAAGGAGCACCTAGTCGAACAGACTGAATCCCATGTCATCATCACTTTCTTCCTTTGGCTCTTCCTGCGAAACATTTTATTATCAGTACTAAAGCAAAAATCATCAAAAGTAGATCAACTTATTTTGTAGAATCAAAGGACTTTCATGATAAACCAAAATCCCTCAATGACACAGTACATCATAGATTCATAGTATATCTATGATATAATGACTGAATAATCAAGGTAGGTCTGAACTTTTTACGACAACCAAGGGGCATTTCTACATAGAGATTTGAAAATGTAACAACTAGGGTTTGAACTAAAGCTTTTTTTGAATCCCCTTCGCCACTTTACAAGGTGGTCCAATGGCTTACATAACAACCAAAAACTAGTCTTTACCCTCTTTACACAGTGTAATTTTTCAACGAGTTGAACCCCCTTGCAGCAAGGTAGTGCCTCCCCCTGCTGAGGACCAGTGGTGGATACTGCACTTGCCCCTCAACCTTTCATACTTAAATACCAGGTTGTTGTTTCAGACAGGGTTGAACACGCCTAACCACCGCATAAGGTGTTGCACTTCATAGCTAAAAAAACTAGCCCTTTGGAAGGTAAGTCCGAACTAACAAGATTGTTGTGCTAGAAGGTCCGCTAACTTTCAACTTTCCCAAATGTATCAAAAACCTATATCTTACCCCACCACCCTGATAGAATTACTTAGTTAATATTTTCTGATTGTGTAATTATAACTAAGTCTAAAATCTAAATCTAACACACACCCCTTTACCCAATCCTATGTTAACAAGGAGCTTGTGTACTTTTATTGCCCTCTATGGAGCTTTAGGCCTGACAGATAACTCGTAAAATGAGGCAAACGACCATCTGAAACTTATACTAGTAGTAGTTTTTACATAACCAATAAAAAACTGTGAATAAAGGACCATTAATGAGAAAAAAATTACCTTCTTTTCCTCAGCAGCAGGAGCAGCTGCAGCAGCACCAGGTGCAGCCCCACCAGCAGGGGCAGCAACAGCGACAGCAGCACCGCCACCACCAGCACCAACATTCATAATGAGATCACCTAGGTTTCTTTTCTCAGCTAGCTTAGCGAACAATAGAGGCCAGTATGGCTCTACTGTCACATTTGCAGCCTTTACTAAAGCAGATATTTTCTCTGCCTGTTAACAAATCAAATGAAAAGCAAAATTATACATCATTTATGAACCTAAGACAAAACACAAAGGAAAATTAAGGTAATGTGAAAACGTACGGTAATTGGGATGTCCTCATCGTTGAGGATTAAACAAGCGTAGGTACAAGCAATTTCTCCATGCGACATTTTACTAGTAATCTGATTACTGTTACTTTTGCTGAAGTGCAAAATTTGTACCTTTGCTGCTGCTTTGTGACTGCTAGGGTTTTGAGATGGGAAATGGTTATATATGAGGTTAGCGATTGTGGTATAGCAACTTTTTGTGGCCCAATATTGTAAATGTAGCCCAACAAATATCAGAAATTTTTACAGAAATAGGAAACCTTAGCGCTTCTGTTACACTTCTGACCCCCTATTAAAATTCTGTTTAATATTTAGGCTAACATTGCCAAAACTTGGAATACACTCTCTGGCGCATCGCCAGACTATTTAGTCTAGAACACACTCCTCCTAGCAAGTCCTGGCGGATCGCCATAATGGATAAAAATTAAACATTTTTTTGTTTGGGCTACTGTGCGAAATTATCAGCCCGTGCACCTTGTCCTGTAATTCCATAATTACATCTAAAATGTTGAGATATGGTTTTGTAGTCTATTACAAGTACTATATGTTATTTAAGTTAATATAATCTGTACCTTTTACTTCTATAAATCGCTAAAGATTTTAATGACTGATAACAGTTTGTCTTTGTTCCTTGAATAATTGGATTTATTCAGCTATGGTTTACTAAATGTCTTGTTCCAGCTATGTGTTGTAGACCATTCAATGAATGTTACAAACCGCGTCATGGCAACACACTCGGTAGAAGATATCATATAACAACTTTTATACTAAACTGAAGAGTGCCAACTTTCGTTTTAATTTCCTCAATTCTCATAAATGCCAAAATGTGCGATATACAAAGCATCCCCCTCGAACTAGTGCCACTATTACACGAAACTACAGCGTTTGTGATACATGTTTCGTGGTCAATGAAAGTGAGAAATGTATAACAGATGTATATTCATTGTATGTCTTGGTATTATCTAATGGATACACATCAGACATAAACCTCCATAAAAAAGAGATTTATAATACTCTTGAACCTATCTGATAGTGTAACTCTTATCCTAAAATTAAAGTCCCTCTCTTTTCTTTTTCTTTTTTTCACTTTGGGTGATTCATTTTTTTGGGAAAAAGTACTTGTAGCACAATTCTAGGCTTTTAGCCGCATCAGAATGCTATATATATATTAATACACCAGGGTTTATTTTTAGTATATATCTGTGTACGTAGTTTCAGTATATATATCTTGTAAAGTTAATACATGTGTGTATTTGCATGTGTTTTAGAACTTAGAAAATACTAACTATAGAGTCGATTCCACCTATATGGAGTATTAACTAGCCCATGCATTTATCCATTAATTAGTCATCCTAATAAAACCCTAGCCCCTAACCAATAAATACACTATATATTGTAGGAAAATAAGTTTTTCCAATGTTTCTCGTTGAGAACTAGGCCGTGGACACAAGGGAGTTCATCCGCTTTGTAAGGATTGCAGTAATTCAAGTCGTAGTTGCAAAGGATCTGTTTTTGCAAAGAGAAACTAGCTAGTAAGTCTACTAACCAGTACTACTATTTATGTTATCATATTTTATCAATGTTAAGGTGAAAAGTCTCAATTTATTCATGTTATTGATAAATTATAAGATGCTCGTTAAAGGGTTGCAGATTTTGGAACATATCAAGTCTGAAACACAGTGCATAGAGGTCAAATTAGTGTTTGTGACTACACATCAGGTGAAAAGTCTATAATCAAATTATGGTTTTAGTGGAATGATAATATCCGGGGAAATTGATTTTCCAAATATTATTTCTTCTCAAGAAAATATCACAGAGAATTGGAGAATACATAGAGGGATACATGTGAATTCAATTTTGTAATTACTCAGATACAACAGGGTTCTAAACGAGCACTAAAGTGTCGTGATTTCATTCAAACAACTATGTAATTAGAGTGGACGTGTTTGAGGCCAAGTGAAGATAGGGTGCTCTATAGGTGTAATTGTTTCGAGAGTTACTGGTAATCATTCATAGTTTATAAAAAGAAAAATCATATTCCTAGTAGGTTTCTTTAAATTTATATATAGTCCAAAATGAAAGATTGTTCTCAATTGGATTCAAATTTGTGTAGGGACGTTCCACTTCAATTGTAAAAAGACTCTTATAGTCATTTGAATACTATTAACATGGCCAAATCTATTAGAAAACCTGCATTAAATAGTAGTGGTCTACTTATAAATTTTATGAATCCTTGAAATCAAATAAGGTGATGATGAGTAGATAGAGATAGATTTTTATAACATGTCTCTACTTTATTGATCTTTTCTGCATTATTAGTATTAATTATCTTTTTTCCTAAAATCTCTCTTTTACCTTCGTTTCTGTTAAGAGCTAGTTCCCTAGTTCCAGTATGCTTCTTGGATCTCTCTACACCATAAAACCCAAAGATCCTTATCTCTGTACCAATTCAGGTTTTGTCAAGCTACTCTGGTAGCTACTTCACATGATCTGTGTCCTATTCTAATTCAGGTTTTATTGTTAGTATAACATGCTTTATGTGGTAAAAGTGAAAGATATCTTATTTGGTTCATGTAGTTGTATTTGTGTTATAAAAATTATTTTGAACACTCGGATTTTGTGGAACATCTGATGATTGCTTAAGCTGTTTACATGTTTATCTCTAAATTAACAAAAACTACAAGAAATTTAGTTAATAAATTGATTTTTTTTTTTTTTTTTTTTTACAAACGAGCGGAAGCACGGATATTGGTGTGATTGGATTTTGAACCTCCTCTAACCTGAATCATAAAGCTAAGAGAAACTTTTGTTTTGATCATATATTGGTGTTTGGATTTTGCCACTACTAGAAATCTCAATGTTTTAACGAGGGAGAATGGAGAGGGACTTCCCTCTCCAAACGCGTGATGGAGAGGGAATTCGCTAGCAAGTGGTCCCTCGGAATACGGCTCGTAGCAGAGCATGTTGTGTCAGTCCAATTTTCTTATTGTGTCAGATAAAATACAGCTAAGGAATTCCCTCTCCAAATGCAGGAGAGAGAAAAATATTTTCTTAGGGAATTCCTTCTCCAAGTGTGAAATATATTTGTTTATTCAGTTTTGGCCAGGGAATTGGAGAGGAAATTCCCTCTCCAAGTGTAAAAATTAAATATTTTTATTTCACTTTGCTAGGGAATTCCTTCTCCAATTTCATTAAAAATATTTTTAAAAAGGCAATTGGAGAGGGAATTCCCTCTCCAAATATAGTGTCCTTAAACGCAAAAATCAGTAACCATACAAAAGCAGCACAGACGCAGCACATCAACAATAGCAAAAACAACATATATACAGCAGCACAGAAGCAGCACAGCAACAACATCATATATAGCAAAAACAACATATATATGCATATATACCTGCGCATTCCAATCACCAAAGCACTCAAAACATTCTAAATACCACAATCAATCTAATCCGAACAATTAAACAAGTGTACGCACATGTTTTATACCAACTAACACAAACAAATAAAACGCTAAAGTACTTAACAATCCTAAACACGTCCAACTTTCAAGTTTAAATCTTCCCTCGATCACTAATCAACCACTATTATGCACAATTGAATTTTTCAATTACAACTATTTTCATATCATTCAAATTTGAGGGATAGTAATACTAAAAATTATTCAATAATTTTCTAAGACTTTATATTTCCAAATTATTTTTCTAAGGTTAAACTAAGGCTAAACAAGTATTTCTAAATTTTTTTAAATAAGGCTAAACAACTAATTCCAAATTATTTTACAACTACAATAACTTCCTAATTATATTTCTTTCTCAAATCACAATAATGCTAACAATTCCCAATCATTCATCCACAATATTATTTCACGAATTTATGTGATAAACTAATTCATTGTAGGGTTTCATAACAATAACAATCATAGAAGCATAAAAAAGTGTAATAAAAATACCTTAATGGGGATGGGCTTGCAATGGGTTGAACGGCAAAAAAATTAAAATCGCCGGGGAGAGGGCCGAGTTGGAGACGGGCAGCAATGGGGAAAGGGATTTTGTTTGGGGGAGAAGAGAGGTGTGTGTATGTTGGGGGGAGAAAGAGAGTTGTGCGTGCTTGTGTTTTGGCAAGGAAAGAAGTAGTTTTTATTTATCACATGGAGAGGGGAGTCCCTCGCCAATTACTTGGCAGATCTGAGTATTTTTGTTCTCTTTTCTGATTGGAGAGGGAATTCCCTCTCCAATAAAAGCAGTGAAAATTGTAACTTTTTCTCTTTCCTGATTGGAGGGGGAATTATTGGAGAGGGAATTCCCTCTCCAATCAGGAGATCGATCAGGCGAGTGAAAGTTCATGTTTGGAGAGGAATTCCTTCTCCACTCGGAATATCAATAAATTTTAGTAGTGTGCATTTTCTAAATTCTTTATTTTGTGGCAGGTTGAGACATAGGCGGATCTGGATTTGAACATTATGAGTTCGAGTATGAAGTTTTACCATTACTCATTCGCTTTACTGGACCCGGAATTTACTATTTGTTGTACGTATTCAATGAATTTCTTAACATACAAAGTTTTTAGCCAAAGTTAACTTAGACACTAAATTATCACCTTTGTGATGGCCACAATAAATTCTATGTAAAAACTGAGAAAAACATTTTTGACAGCGATGGAGGAGGATAAAAGTATGGATATTGCAGAAGTGGATCACATATCCAAATTGCCAGAGCCAATTTTGCAGCATATTATGTCTTTTCTTGTTTCTAAAGATGCTGCACGAATGGGTACTTTGTCCAAGACTTCATATACTGCTTGGAGTTCCCTCTCCTACTTAAATTTTGGTGAGGATTTTTTCTATCGGAAAGCCGACGGGGAACTTTCAGAAAATGTACCACAGCTTCTGAAAACTTTGTACCAAACTCTAGTAAACCGGCGGAAGCAGAAGGTTTCTATACAAGAATTCCGGCTAACATTACCATCAGGTGACTGGAACTCTCATATCCATAACTTCATTAAGATACTCGTAGCCTGTAATATCAAAGAATTGAGTTTTGTATGCAATGTTGATGAATATTACACCATTCTGGATGAAGAAATCTTTGCTGCCGAAGAACTAAATATTCTTCATTTAAGTGGATTTGAGCTAGAATTTCCCGAGGGTGGCTTAAAGTTTTCATCATCTTTACGAGAGTTACACATCTCAAACACTTTATTGGACGAGCAGTTTATTCGAGCTTTATGCGACAGCTGCAGTAGTTTACAGGATTTATCTTTATCTGAATGTTGTGGACTAGCCGGTTTAAAGATTCCAGGAACCTTAACGAAACTGAGGAGTGTTGGCTTAAAGGATAATGATTCTATATCCTGGGTTGACATTGTTGCACATAATCTTGAAGATCTTAGCATTGAAGGAAGTAAAGGGACAGTAGAAGAAGTTAAATTAACTACTCGCAAAGCCTTGAAAAGCTTGCGCCTTGATTTTGAAGGTAAGCAAATATTTTTGATAGTGATGGAGGAGGGGAGGAGTGTGGATATTGCAGAAGTGGATCGCATATCCAAATTACGAGACGCAATTTCGCAGCTTATTTTGGCTTTCCTTCCTGCTAAAGATGCTGCACTAATGAGTACACTGTCCAAGGCTTCTATCACCTACTTTGATATTTATGAGGATTTTTTCTGTCTGAAATCCCACGTACTTTCAGAAAACGTATTGTTTCAAACTCCATCAAAATGGAAGAAGCAGAATGTTGCAATGGGACTGCTTTTCCTGAAGAAATATGGTATAATGTTCTTCATTTAAGTGGAATTGAGCTAAAATTTCCCTACATGGCTTAAAGTTTTCTTCATCTTTGCGGAAGTTACACACCTCTAATACATTATGCGACACCTGCAGTGGTTTAGAGGATTTCTCTTTTTCTAAATGTTGTTGGGCTAGCCTGTTTTAAAATTCCAGCAACTTTTCTGAAGCTGAGTGTTTTTTTAAAGCATAATCATTCTATAATCTGGGTTGATATTGTAGTGACTAATCTTGATAAAATGATGGGAGTACTACAGGCTGTGGAGTATAGTAGGAGGGGATATAGGCAGGGTCAGTCCAGAACCTGACCAGCTCGGTTCTAAACAATTAAGGCTATTTTAACTTTAATTATAAAATTTATTCTAATATAATTTTAAATGGAAACCTAACAAGATATAAATTAAATAAATTAGCAAATAATAATCTTAAACAATTAAGGATGTTTGGTAGCAAAGAGGTTTATCCCGAAATTAACGGGATTGTTACTCCCACCTCCTATATGGGATAACTAATCCCATATTTTTGGCATAAAATTGTACTAGTACCAATTAGTACTTCCTACCAAACATGGAATAATATAATTCCGAATTTAATCCCCGAATTATAATCTCTTATTCTTCATACCAAACAACCCTTTAAGATATCCATATCAACTTTGAATTAGTCTTCAACATATAAATACATCAGATTTTATTTTTTGTATATACTTGCTATGTAGTTTCAGTATATGTATCATGTATTAATATTAATACATGTGCGTATTTATATTTGTTAGAAAATACTATTGAGTCGGTTCCACCTATATGGAGTGCTAATTAGCCATTAATCCATTAATAAGTCATCCTAATAAAACCCTAGCCCTGGACCAATAAATACACCATTGTAGGACAACAAGTTTTCCCAATATTTTTCGTGTGTGGAACTAGGCCGTGGAGAAAAAGGGAGTTTATCTGTTTTGTAAATATTGCAGTAATTCAAGTCGTAGTTGCAAAAGGATATTTTTCTGCAAGGAGAAACTTTGTAAGTCTATTCACCACCAGTATATATATTGGAGTGTGCATGTATCATATTTTATCGCTTTTGGTTCATACAGTCGTAATTGTGTTATTGACACTTGGAATTTGTGGAAGAAACTGGTGATTGTTTGATTCAAACTCGTGTTTGTTATCTCATAGATATACCAGAAAATTATTTATTCTAAGTAATAATTTATTTTTGATAGTCTGATGGCGGAGGAGAAAAGTGAGGATATTGTAGGAGTGGATCACATATCCAAATTGCCAGAGCAAATTTTGCATCATATTATGTCTTTCCTTGTTGCTAAAGATGCTGCACGAATAGGTACATTGTCCAAGAATTTATATAGTGCTTGGAGTTCCCTCACCTTCTTAGATTTTACTGAGGATTTTTTCTTTCGGAAAGCCGATGGGAACTTTCAGAAAATATACCACAGCTTGTGAAAGTTTTGTTCCAAACTCTAGTAAAACGGCGGAAGCAGAAGCTTTCTATTCAAGAATTCCGGCTAACATTACCAGACTGGAGCTCTCATATCCATAATTTGAGTAAGATACTCGTAGCCTGTAATATCAAAAAATTGAGTTTTGTATGCCATGATGATGAATATTACGCCATTTTGGATGAAGAAGTCTTTGCTGCCGAAGAACTAAATGTTCTTCATTTAAGTGGATTTAAGCTAGAATTTCCCGACAGTGGCTTAAAGTTTTCATCATCTTTGCGGGAGTTACACCTCTCTGGCACATTATTGAACGAGCAGTTTATTCGAGCTTTATGCGACAGCTGCAGTGGTTTACAGGATTTATCTTTATCTGAATGTAGTGGACTAGCCAGTTTAGAGATTCCAGGAACTTTACTGAAGCTGAGGAGTGTTCGCTTAAAGGATAATGATACTATATCCTGGGTTGATATTGTAGCGCCTAATCTTGAAGATATTAGCATTGAAGGAAGTAAAGGGACAATACAAGAAGTTAAAATAACTACTCGCAAAGCCTTGAAAAGTTTGCGCCTTGATTTTGAATGTCGGAATATAGTTTTGACAGTGATGAAGGAGAGGAAAAGTGTGCATATTACAGGGGTGGATCACATATCGAAATTACCAGAGGCAATTTTGCAGCATATTATGTCTTTCCTTCTTGCTAAAGATGCTGCGCGAATGGGTACACTGTCCAAGGCTTTAAATGGTGCTTGGAGTTCTCTCTCCTACTTAGATTTTAGTGAGGATTTTTTGTTTCCGTATTACAGTGCACTTTCAAAAAAAAAACCACAGCTTGTGAAAGTTTTGTTTCAAACTTTATCAAAACGGAAGAAGCAGAATGTTTCAATACAAAAGTTCTGTCTAACATTACCAAATGGTAATTGGAGCTCTCATATCCATAATTTGGTTAAGATACTCGTAGCCTGTAATATCAAACACTTGAATTTTAGGGTATGGACTGATGATCTTCATAACTCTTTGCCTAAAGAAATCTTTTCTGCCAAAGAACTAAATGTTCTTCATTTATATGGATTTGAGCTAAAATTCCCCTACGGTGGCTTAAAATTTTCTTCATCTTTACGGGAGTTGCACCTTTCTAACACATTTTTGGATGAGCAGTTTATTCAGGATTTATGTGACAGCTGCAGTGGTTTAGAGGATTTATCTTTATCCAGATGTCGTGGGCTGGCCTGTTTTAAAATTCCAGGAACTTTAACGAAGCTGAGGAGTGTTTTGCTAAATTATGATCATTCTATACTCCAGGTTGATATTGTAGCAACTAATCTTGAAGTTCTTCGCATTGACGGATGTTGGAATGCGGAGCAAAAAGTAGTTACAATAAATGCCTGCAAAGCCTTGAAAAGCTTGCACCTCGAGGGTGAGTATGTGAATGACAAATTGTTAGAAGACCTTCATTCCAATCTGCCTAACCTTGAAAACCTGTACTTATATCACCCAGCATTGAAGACAATGAAGATCTCAAGCGATAGTCTCAAGTGTCTTGTGATAGAGAATTGTTTTAGTCCGTTTGATATTGAACTGGATACTCCTAACATAAAAGACGCACAAATTATAGGACGCCGATGGATTTAGATGAGCTTGGATTAAGGACCAAAATGGAAAACTCAACATGTATGGAGCAGGAGAAGTTGTAAATTTATCTACTGACAATTGTAAGATTTATTGGATATGATTTTGGCCATTCCCCAAAAAATGCAGCCTTTGCCAATTCAAACTTGATCTTTCCATGATTTCTTTGGTCGTGTTGTGTCCACTGACCTTTTTAACCTTACTAATATTATATGTTGTGAAGACAGGAATGGTAGATCAACACTTTTATATTGATGTAACAACGGTAAAGGTTCTTTCCTATAGGAAGGACATCCTCAAATTCTGCAAATGATGTTATTTATTTACTTTTGTTCCTATAATTTAAACTTTAAATCATACTAGTTCAGAACTTGTACGTCAGGTTTTTCAGATGATTATTTCAGAGAGAATCTGATTTGAGACATTTTCTTTTAATTAAATTGAGGTAGAATTGGATTTTAATTTGCATCTTCCGGGAATATGAATTTGTTTTTGAGTAACGCTTATATATATGCTCTTGACAAGCAAATAACTTAGTGCTTTCTTAGTATTTAGTTTCCTACAGGTGTTCGGTATCCTTATTGGAGCCCACGTCGCATAAGACCCACTTCTGAGGAAAGCGCTCTCTACCAGAATTTTTTTCATTTCTATTGCTCAAACCTGAGACCTCTGGTTATTGGTTAGGGGTGGAGGGATCTATCCATCCCACCAAAACCCTTGGTGGTAACTTGTGCTTTCTAATGGGGAAGTCTTGATAGAACATTGTGCCCAATAGTAGTAGTTCATTCAATAAATATGAAATAGGCCAAAGGATGTGCTCTTTAGGTCTTTTTTCTTTGGCTTGATTTTGACATTATCAATTTAATGTGAATGCCACTTCAACAAGTCCATATCCTGCTGATAAAAATGCTTGCACATGAGTTGAAGTTTTCTCACCAAAACAGCTCTTGTTTATTGATAAATCATGAGATGCTCGTTAAGGTTGCAGATTTTGGAACATACCATGTCTAGAAACATAGTGCAGAGAGGTCAAAGGTAACAATATAGAGATCTAACAAAATGAAAATCTTGAATGCATAATCACTATACCATTGCCTACTATTGCTCGTAAAAAATTAAAGAGAAAACAACAATTTTCATATTGGAATAATCCATATCACCTAATGATTCCAGCAAAAAAATTCTAAAGAAAAACAGATTAGTGCAAATAAGTCTTTGTAACTACGCATCAAGTGAAGAGTCTAAAATCATATCATGGTTTTAGTGGTGTGATAATATATGTGGAAATTGATTTCCAAATATATGAAAAGACTCCTATAGTCACTTGAATATTAACATTGTAAATCTATTAGAAAACCTGGCTAGGACTAATGGACTCATTTAACGTTATGAGTAGATAGACACTCCTATAAGATATCTCTACCTTATTGATCTATTCTGCATCATTACTAATTACTGTCTTTTTTCCTAAAATCTCTGTGTTTCCCTTCCTTTATGTTAAGAGTTACTAGTTCCCTAGTACCAGTATATGCTTCTTGGATTCTTCTTTAAGCTGATCTCTCTGCACCACCAAAGTCGTCTTTCTTTTAATCCGTCAATCTTTGATCTCTGTGCCATTTCAGGCTTTTATTTCAAAGTACTCTGGTAGCTACTTCATATGATCTATGTACCTATTCTGGTTTCATTTTTATTATATAAGTGTGTGTGGTTGTCAGTATATAGTATCATGTTTAATTGTTAGTATAACATGTTTTATTTGGTTCATGTAAAACTGTGTTATTGAACACTTGGAATTTGTGGGACAAACTGGTGATTGATAATTAAATTTGTTTACATGTTTATATCTATATGACAATATCAACTAAAACTTCAAGAAACTTGGTTAGTAAGTTCACAGATTTCTTTACAATCGAATGAAGCATGGAGAAAAATCATTAGTATTCCTATAAATTAAACTATTCTACATATCAAGCTGCAAGGGAGAATATAATATACACATCTTGGTGCTAAAGAAAACGTTTTCTTTCTCCTTTTGGTGTTCGGCTCTTGCATTTTCTAAATGCTTTATTTTGGCAGGTCGAGACACAAATGGATCTAGGATTTGAACATTATGAGTTCGAGTTCGAAATTTTATCACAATCCATTCGCTCTACTCGATTCGAAATTTATTATTTGTACGTATCTAGTGAATCTTTTTTAACACATATACAAAGATTTTAGCCAAAGTTATTGGGTTCCCTTACTAAGGCACTATATTCGCTTGGTGCTGGCCATAAGAAATTCTATGTGAAAGCTGAGAAAAACATTTTTTACAGCTTTGGAGGAGAATAAAAGGGCAGGGGATCACATATCCAAATTGCCAGAGCATATTATGTCTTTGTACGGTTTGTACCTGCCAAAAAGACTTAAGAACTATGAGCTCAAGGAATTTCTTGGAAATGAAGTGATAGTTATACCAAAAGAGGCGAAATCTTTTTGTGGTACTGATGACTATGAGAGTACTACAACTAATTACTCAGTTATGGATCTGATTCTCGATAGTTTGCTCTACATTTGTCATGATTATCCTATGCTATCTATTGTCCGCGATCCAGAACCTGAAGATTATAAATGAGGAGGCATCAGATGAATATGATGAAAGTTGTTGTATGTCTCAGAAATGTTGGAGTCACAGGTATTTAAAGGAACTCAAAAGAGAGAAGAATGGTATGTATTAGGTAGTTGAAATGGCAAACTTTGCAGGGAAGGAGCAACAGAAAATGCTATCTTTGTTTTAAGCATAGTAATGTTAGGCTTTATTAATTTTTAATTTAAATCTTGTCTGGCAGATTAGGGGATGAACACTTTTATATCAGAGTTGTTACAAAGGTAACGTTTCTTTCCAGTTATAATGTAGGAAGGACATCCTCAAATTTTGCGGACTGTTAATTTTTTTGGCTGAATATACACACAAACTCTAATACTAGCTTATATGGATCTTTTTGCTTTTCGTTACAGGAGTATTGTTCTTATTATAACTAGTATGGCACGCGGTGAATATTAAAAAATATTTACCATGTCAAATTGTGCTTTAGGTTCTTGGAGAATATTACTCATATTGTTTAGCAAGTTATCAATAGCTAACTTATCTCCTTATACAATGTAATCAATAAAAAGTCTCAATGAAATAAACGGAACAACTAACATATCAACATTTGTTATTTTCTTCAATTCAAAATTCGATTTGCTCTGAATCAATGATCTTTAACTTTTTGTCCAGTAAAAACTTGTCAATTCGTTATTTATACCAAACTTATTAAATGCATGACATTAATTGTACATAAAAATATTATTCTCATCTCACTGAACAATAAGTAATAAGTACAGTATGGTGTAAACAATATATGTGGATAAGTCTTTACGATCCGTCAATTGCTTAACATTTAAAGGGATTGTGTCTAGCATGAAAATCTTCTTTATATCAGAGACGAACTTTTACTAATCTTCAATGCTAATGTTTCAAATTTCGGTTAGTAATTAAGTAACTTCTTTTAGCTTACTTTCACCTACCAAATGCTAATATATGAAGCTTATGTTAATGGCTTTTATTAAACCAGGCCTGGTTTCTTTTTAGTTACTCCACTGCTGCATTTAAACAGTCACACGTAGTCTCCTATAGCTGCCTAGTAGCCAGCGCTATATATCATCTCAAGAAAATACATTACAAAAGATATAGGAAAGCTGAAAGCTGGAAGATCAATACAGCAAAACTAATGATAATACTTTTATCCTATCAATTTACAAACGTTTTCGTTCATCTTTGAAACGCTACAACTAGTAGTAGGCTACTATTAGCCTACTACTAATACTAGCTATTTACATATTGTAGTATGTATAAAGACTTATAGGTCTCAAAGTCTAGGATGCTTCGTCTTCTTCATCTTCACCGGCTTCGTTGCTTGATAAAGATCAACGACTAATCGGAACTTGGTCTTCCTTTTCTTTATTAACCCCATTAATTGGTTAATTGTAATATCGTCTTCAATATTCACATGACTTGTGACATTAGTTGCAGTAGACGAAGAATACGTCTCCCCCGTGTTCCCCACGCTTTCTTCATCTTCTTGATCTTCAATTTGTTTGTAACAATTATATTCCTCATCATATGAATCGCCACTGAGTTGAATTAAGAGCAAAGCTGCGTCCATATCTGGCTTGGTTGACATATATTCCATCTTGGGTACTGTTGATTGAATTCACTATGGGATAAAGCTATCAACTTTTTTGTTGTTGTAGGAGAAAAAGATATGGGAGCAGAGTATTTATAGAAAAGAGGTGTGTGCTTTCTGAAGAAGCAATTTGGCAAATCCCAATTCATTTAGGAAAAGGATTTCCCCCACGGGATATTATTGTAATTGCCTGTAACGTATTATCTTAAACTTTTCATATCAACCGCCTCTTACTTTTCAACACTCTTTTCTTACGTCTTAACAAATTTTTATTTTTTTGAAAATTTAAACAAACTAAATATGAATCACTTTTGGAACATGTTACAATCTGGATTTTGAGACTAAATTAAGCTAGAGCTAAGCTAAAACTAAGCTAAACTAGGAATAAGTTAAAAGGATATTTTCATTGATGATACTATTGATAAAAACGGAAAGAAAGAAGATACAGAGAAAGAGCTAAGACTCAAAAGGAAGCCAATGTTTCTGATGTTTTATTAAACCAACTGCAAGGCCTTTATATAGGCTGAACAACATAACAATTAATCAGAAAATTAAGCAAACTACTTCCTAAATTATTGCTAGTACTCTCCTGCAGACTAGGAGTTAGCTACCTAAAAACTAGGTAACAAAGTCATGGTAAACTAAGTTTACTGAAGTAAAAAATCTACCAACAATCCCTCCCTTAAACTGATGTTTCTAACACAGTTTACAGAGCTTTAGCTTCTTCAAAAGAACAGATACCAAGAACTTTTCTGAACTTGAGAAAACTCTCCTTCTTCAAGGCTTTAGTGAATATATCCGCCACTTGGTCTTGACTCTTGCAATAATCCAGTTCAATTATGTCATCACGTGTAAGGTCTCTTAAGAAATGATACCTCACATCTATGTGCTTGCTTCTCCCATGAAACACTGGATTCTTGGACAATTTGATGGCTGAACTATTGTCACAATATATAGGAGTAGCATGAGTTTGCTTGCAATGAACTTCCTCAAGCAACTTTCTAAGCCAAATAGCTTGACATGCACATGTCGTTGCAGCGATAAACTCTGCCTCTGTGGTGGATAAAGTCACTATAGGCTGCTTCTTAGATAACCAAGAAATGGAGTTCGATCCTAACATGAACAGAAAACCAGTGGTGCTTTTCCTATCATCTCGATCCCCTACATAATCACTGTCCGAGAACCCCATCAACATTAAACTTCCTTCCCTTTTGTACAACAAACCATGACTGATTGTGCCTTGTAAGTACCTCAGAATGCGCTTAGCTGCTAGGAGATGAGATTGTTTAGGACTCTCCATGTACCTGCTAATAAGGCTAACATCGTACATTATGTCAGGCCGAGTTGTTGTGAGATACATTAAACTCCCCACTATTTGCTTGTAGTAAGTTCCATCAACAACTTTGCCTTCTGGATCCTTGTCCAACATCAAGCCAGGATCAACTGGTGTGAAAACTGGGTTACACTTTTCCATTCCAAATTTCAATAACAACTCTTGCACATCCTTCTTTTGAGAAACAAAAATTCCACCATTAAACTGGACAACCTCTAGCCCAAGGAAGTAATGCATTCTTCCTAAATCAGTCATGTCAAACTCTTTCATCATGGATTCTTTGAATTTCGCAAACATAGTCTCGCTATTTCCAGTAAAAATTAAGTCATCAACATATAGACAAACAATGAGAATATCACTTTTATTGTACCTGATGTAAAGAGTGTGTTCATATGGACACTTGTGAAAACCTTCCTTAATGAAATAGGCATTTATGCGATTATACCAAGCTCTAGGTGCTTGCTTTAATCCATATAGCGCCTTCTTAAGTCTGTACACCTTGTGTTCTTTACCAAGACTGACATAGCCAGGAGGTTGATCAACATACACTTCCTCTTCTAGTTTCCCATGTAGGAATGCTGATTTTACATCTAATTGCTGCACTGACCATCCATTTTGAGCTGCCAATCCCAAAATCATCCTGATCGTATCATGTCTCGCGACAGGAGCAAACACTTCCCCATAATCTACACCATATTCCTGCTTGTATCCTTTTGCTACAAGCCTCGCTTTGTACTTGTCTATATCTCCATTTTCCTTCACTTTTGTCTTGAACACCCATTTTACACCAACACTTTTTTGACCAGCTGGTAATGTAGTTAGCTCCCAAGTGTTATTCTTTTCAATTACTAATATTTCCTCTTCCATTGCTTTTTGCCATTTTGGTTGCTTAACTGCTTCCTCGAAGGTAACCGGGTCGCATTCTGTTAGTAAACAAAAATTACTCACAGTGTCACCCCCAGGTACCTCAAAATCAGTCATCCAAGCAGGTCTCTTTCTTGTTCTTTGTTCTCTCCCGGCAACAGAGGTACTTGAACTTTGATTTGAAGTTTCATCCTCTTGAAAGTGTTCAGCACCATGCTGATTTGCTTCGCTGATAGGTTGTTCTTCATTTTCAAAATCTGCAGGTGTAGGCTGTTGCCTAGCTTCTACTTCATTCCACTGCCAAAACTCATCTTCCACGAAAAACACATCCCTGCTAACGATGATCTTTTGTGCAATAGGATTATACAATTTATAAGCTTTTGAACAGTTTGCTATGCCAAGAAACACACACTTTTCTCCTTTATCATCTAACTTTTTTCTTTTCTGAGCAGGTACATGTGCATAGCAAATACAACCAAAAATTCTAAAGTGATTTACATCGGGTATTCTTCCACTCCAAGCTTCTTCAGGTGTCATATTTTGTACCGCCAAAGTCGGACACCTATTTAAAATATGTACACTCCAATTTGTTGCTTCAGGCCAGAAATTCTTTGGTACTTTGCTTCTTACCAGCATGCTCCTTACCATGTTCATGATTGTTCGATTCTTCCTCTCACTCACTCCATTCTGTTGTGGAGTGTAGGCTGCTGTCTTTTATCTTTTAATACCATGAAACTCACAAAATTTTGAAAAAATTCGTGAGTTGTACTCGCCACCTCTATCAGTGCGCAAAACCTGAATAGACTTTCCTGCTTCATTTTCTGCTACCGCTTTAAACTTCTTGAAAGCTTCAAACACTTCAAATTTTTCTCCAAGAAAATATACCCAGGTTTTTCTACTATAATCGTCTATAAAAGTCACAAAGTACCTTTTTCCACCATTTGAAATCGGAGTGATAGGTCCACACAGGTCAGAATGGACAATTTCTAGTATATCTCTTGCTCTTACAGTTTTACCTCTTGGAAAGGACTCTATGTTGCTTCCCAATGACACAATCTTCACAAATATCACTGGAAGGATTCTGAAAAGTTGGAAGACCAGTAACCAGGTTCTTCTGCTGCAGAACTTTGAGTCCTCCATAATTCAAGTGGCCATATCTAAAATGCCACAACCAAGCTGTCTCTTTTAATTGAGTTGTAAAACATGTCTGCTCAATATAATTAAGGTTAAGAGGAAACATCCTATTGGCAGTCATGTTTACTTGTGCAACCAATCCACGCTTAGCATCTTGAATTCTGCACATCCCATCCTTAATTATTACTTCATAACCTTTCTCTTGTAATTGCCCGATGCTAAGTAAATTAGTCTTCAAGCTTGGCACAAAGAGTACATCTGAAATTGTCTGAACTGTATTTCCTTTTGTCTGAATTTTAATACGACCTTTCCCCATCACTGGAACTTTCGAATTGTCTCCGAACTTCACATTATCTCTGAATGTTTCATCCAAGGTTGAGAAAGCTTCCTTGACACCCGTCATATGATTACTACATCCTGTGTCTAAGTACCACAAGTTCCTGGTAGTGTCCTCATCAGTTTGACATACCAGTAATAGTGATATCTCCTCCTCTTGTTCTGCAAAATTTGATGATTCGCCCTTAACTTTAGACATGTTTGTTCTGCATTCGGACTTGTAATGACCAAACTTGTGACACCTGTAGCATTCAATATGTGCCTTGCTTCCTGCTGCTCCTTTGTGGTTGTTTTGGAAAGATTTTCCTCGACCTCTTTCCTTCCTTTGCCCATAGGTGGTTGTTTGATTATCTCTATATCCTTTGTTTTCCTTCTTCTTATCAGGTTTTCTTGCTTGACATGAGACCTGAAGAGCTTGTTCCTCTTGTTCTGGCTGGATCAGCTTCCTCTCATGAACTAACAGTGAGCTTTGCAACTCGTCAAGTGATAGTTCATCAATATCATGTGATTCCTCTATGGCACAGACAACAAAGTTAAACTTTGGTGTCAATGATCTCAAAATCTTCTCTACAATAACCACGTCATCCGATTTATCACCGTGTAATCTCATCTTGTTGACAATGGTCATTACTCTTGAGAAGTAATCGGTAATTGATTCTCCGGACTTCATTCTCAGTGTTTCAAATTCAGTGCGAAGTGCTTGAAGTTGCTGCCTTTTAGTCTTCGCAGAACCTTGGTACTTCTTCTTCATTGAGTCTCATATGTGCTTGGAGGTATCTTTGCAAAGAATCGTCTCCAAGATTGAACGATCAATAGCCTGGAACAAATAGTTTTTGGCTTTTAGATCCTTCAATTTCAGTCCTTCTACCTCTGCCTTTTGTGCTTCTGTTGCACCAGCTCCTAGTCGTGGTACGCCTTCTGAAACTACCTGCCAATATTCTTTTGATTTCAGAAAGTTTTCCGTCAACATACACCAATGGTCATAATGACCATCAAAACGTGGGATAGAAGGTTGAACGTAATTCTCTGATGCCATTAGAGAAAATTACAAGTGTATAGAAATAGCTACTGCAATCTTTTTCTAGACACTTAGACTTCTGGCTCTGATACCAAATGTTGATAAAAACGGAAAGAAGGAAGATACAGAGAAAGAGCTAAGACTCAAAAGGAAGCCAATGTTTCGATGTTTTATTAAACCAACTGCAAGGCCTTTATATAGGCTGAACAACATAACAATTAATCAGAAAATTAAGCAAACTACTTCCTAAATTATTGCTAGTACTCTCCTGCAGACTAGGAGTTAGCTACCTAAAAACTAGGTAACAAAGTCATGGTAAAACTAAGTTTACTGAAGTAAAAAATCTACCAACAGATACTTCAAATGAATACAACAACAGAATATAAAGGATAAACTCCAACTATGCTAAGAGTAATTGTGTAATTAAATAAACTAACTTAAGGGGCATAAGGGAAAATATAAAAACACAACATTATTTAACTAGATTAACAACTACGTCCCCCATCCAAAGCTCAACGTACAACCGCTTCAAGCTGGTCGATTTCAGTCCATTTCCAGAGTGTAACAGAACAATATTCTTTATATTGGTTATATTTTGATTATTGTTTGGAGAACAAAGGTTTTATGCGTAATTGATATTATTAGCTAACATTATTTTATGAAAGTTCAACGAAATTTAGACCTAAATCTAAACTTCGCGACAGTTTCAAGCAAGCACTTGCCTCAACATATTACCTTGTCTCCCAAAATAAAAATTTAAAAAAAAAAAAAAAAAAAAAAGGAGATACATAATTTTATTTTCTGCACTATTATTTCACAAATAAATCATACTCCCTCTATCTCATTTTGTTTGTCATACTTTCCTTGTTTGTCCGTCCCAAAAAAATTGTCATATTTCTAAATTTGTCAATAATTCAACTCTAAAGTTACTTTTTGACTCATTTATAGCCACACAAATATTCATGGCTTATTTTAGACCACAAGTTTCAAAAGTCTTCCTTACTTTATTAAACTTTGTGCCAAGTCAAACTACGACAAACAAATTGGGACGGAGGGAGTACCATATATAGAGGTCAACTTGAATCGAAGTTGCTAGCTCTTGATTACAATATCAATTTCTCCTATGAGCCTGTTTGGGTGGGCTTATAAGGAGCTTTTTTTAAGTGGCTTTTAAGTCCACTTTTTGAGAAGTTAGGATTTTAAGTTACTTATGACTTAAAAGTCTAAAAAAAATTAAATTACCAAACATATATTAATGGGTTTATAAGCTTATAAGTCACTTTTAAGCTCGCCCAAACAGGCTCCATGTCCTATCTAAGCAAATTTCGGTTCACAAAAGGTCCTTAATTCCCCTTTTCCTTGTAAAAGAGATGCCAGATGTTCATATGATAATCTTCTGTAATTAGCTAGATTAAGTTGGAGTTTATTAGGTGTTTTATCAGGTTTCATATTGAATCGGATGCCTTCATTCTTAGACGTTGTATATACAGACACTATGCTAATGACTAAAATAAAAACTTCAAAAGGATATCCAACTTTTGAGGAAAACAAAACCATTCACACCACAAATTAAAGATATATTGTGTTTGATTTGCCGTTCTTAGTTTTATGAATTATGATGCCTTGAAACTAATTGTGAGATTGAAAATCGCTCTCCTTTAAAGCCGTGGAACAAAAAGACCTGTAAATTAAAGAAGATACAATTTTAACTAAAGGGATTGTATACATAGGAGGATAATGATAAGGGGAGAAAGGGGTATGGGAAGAAAACCAGAGGAAGGGGGGTTTTATGTGGAAGAAGAGGATTGTTGTAATGTAGGAAGAGTCCTACATCGGTGAGAGGGAGGGTGCAAGATACTCATATATGTTTTGGACAATCCTCCATACTTTGATCTAGCTTTTGGGGTTTGAGTTAGGTCCAAGCGTATGTGGATGCCCGGTGTTTGATTTTATCAAGGATCGAGAATGGGAATCTAGCCCCCCCAATTAACGAATATGTCATTAAATTTTTGGTGAGCGACATACACCACTTTCTCTAGACGGATCCAATACAAATACAGTGTCTTAAGACACTTTTGGCAAATGTTGGGGGTATAAAGGCTCGTTTAATGCTGGATGCATATAAAAATGCATCACATTACACATATATACTCGCAAGTCGTAAATGGTAGAAAGCCAGACTTTTAATTTGGTATGACGCGATTGTCACAACCTGAATTTTAACACGCAAACAAAAAGACATGCAGTTTCCATGATGAAAGTTGAAGAGTCACTAAAGCAATATCTCATTCAACTTTTGCTATGATCATTTCAATCTACAAAGGGAATGTCGTCTCCTTCATATTTACAAACATCTTATAGAAAACCACCACTACTATATTCTACACCTAATTAATTAATCAGGATTTACATGTTACATATATACTACTTTAAGTTTGTTAACACTTAACATAAAGATCTATCAGGTTAATTTACAATCCTGCGATACTTCTTCTTTATCACTGGCTTCGTCGCTTGATAAAGATCGACAACTAATCGGAATTTCCTTTTCTTTATTAACCCCAACTGGTACTTTGATGTTTCATCTTCAAAGTTCAAAGGGTAACACGTCTCCACCGTGTTCCCTACGCTTTCTTCTTCTTCTTCTTGATCTTCAATTTGTTTTAAGCAACTATGGTCATCCTGAGAATCGCCACTTAGCTGAATTAACTGCAAAGCTGCGTCCATCTCTGGCTCTGTCAGCATACTATATTCCAACTGGGGTTTCTCCATTGAACTACGCATCTATTATGTGTTTGTTGTTATTTCTATTTGCTGCTTGTGTTACTTGTTAGATGAGGAAAATGGAGAAGGAAAGAGCAGAATAAATAGGAGAGTTTTAAGGAAAGAGTGGTGTACCAGTTGAGGAAGCAACCCCACAAATCCTAATTCTTTGAGGAGAAAGACTTGTTGCAAGGATAATATAGTAATTGGATACTACCATAACTTATGTCTTAAACTTCTCACGTTAACCGCCTTTTATTTATTTATTTACATTAATTAACTCGCTGAAAAAAGAAAAAAAAAAAAAAAACTGAAGAAGTCGGCAAAGAGGGGGTTGGGGTGGGGTGATAATATATTATTCCATATTTATAACGATTTTAATGATGTTGATTTGATCTCTTAAACCTTTTAGGTTTGGTAAAATAACATTTCCTCTGTTTCATTTCTTACGAGATAAATTCCCCTGCTAACTTCCATCCAATTCTGCACGACACATTTCAACTGAAAAATAAAAAATAAGTTTCATTTACGAACTTTGCAGGCACAAGTCAGATAGTGGATATTTGTAATCCATGGTAAACATATCTTTCCCCACCTTTCCAAATTGCAGGATGACTTTGTCTTGATCCGATTGAGAAGTTGTTGGTCCTGCTGTTGTCGGTTCAATATCAGCAAGCAACTGAAAATTCCTGAAAGATGCAACTGTTACACGTCCTCGAAAATCTAGGCCCCAGCACTGTTTTTTTTCGTGCCACCTTGGTGGCTTGTTCTTTAGAACCAATGGTTTTTTCACCTTCCTATCAGCTTCCTCGTTCAATGATCCGATATCCTCAATTTCAGTGGAATGATCATCAAGTGACGACTTCGACGAGAAAGACATACCACTGCAGAATGAATCCTCAAGAGATGTCATGAGAAGCTGATCAGGATCAAGTGCTGAAGCAGGAACAGAGTGCATTACCCGTGGACCAATATCTTTTCTCAGAGCATCAGTTATATTGTATGTTATCTGGCCTATGCTGTAGTTAATTCCAGTTGGAACTTTAGGAGACACTTTGTTGGAATTGAACTTCCGGCTTGGAGGAGGGACATGTTCACTGTTGTATGGAGGAGGCTGTGTGTCATATATCATGTACTTGTTACCAAGAAAATTTGATCTGCAATGCAATGAATTATGTCTCTAGTGACTTCACAAATAGTAGAAAGGATGAAACAATAACCTCTTCACTAAACATTACTACAAGTTATTAACTCAAAGAATCATGACATCTTGCTCAAACTAAATGAACATAAACTGGCAAAAGCTATAAAAAGAAAAAAATGGTAGCCTGATGCACAAAGCATCCCGCATTTACACAAGGTCCAAGGAAGGACCACACCTCAAGCACCGGCTAATGCTCAATTAAATGAAATACATATCCACAAGATCCATTATTTAGAGCTGTTAAGCATTGGTGTTGCATTACGTGAAACCTAATGGCGACGACAAAGATATGGAAAAGAAAATTGGTTTTTCTTCAAAGTGTACCTTAGTTTTCCAACATAAGTGTTGCTTGATCTTGAAATGTTTTCCGCATCCATTGAGATAACCAACTCTCTGCAGGTAATCCTTCTCCTTCCTTTTGCAGAAAGGAGGAACTTTCCATTTTCATCTAACAAATCTACAAAAATAAGCTTGGTCATCTAACAAATTCTGAACCAACCGCTACAAGCAAAAGAGTTCCATTGGAATATGCTTACCAGGACTAAGACACAAATAAAGATGGTACGTCATATTAGATTTATCCCGTTTGATGAAGCATTTAATAGTTCCATCACGAGGTCCAGGCTGAAAGGAGAAATACACAAACCTCGTCACTGTAACTCTCCTTCAAAAAGTTAATCAAATACATTTCTCTAGTATGTCTGTTCACTACATAACTTGCTAACCATTCTATAGTGGAAGTAATTGAACTGGCACAAGGGAAGAATAGTACTCATAGTAATTAATCCGATCAAGCATTTGCACCAAAATGATGAAGTTAACCTTAGGTATTGAATATTAAAGTGAATTCATTTGATTCTCGAAATCCCAAACATGACATCTTTTTTGGAACAGAGGGAGTAATACTTTTACTACTTTACAAAATATGACAATAGTTTTCAAAAATTACCCTACATACTTTTTTTTATTTCTCACTCTCCTCCAAACATAAAATCCTAATTTTTTCCTTTATCCTTCTCTCCCCTCCTCCACCCACCCACCCACTCAGCCGGTGTCCTCCTCCACATCTCCCATCCTCCACCCACCCACCCACTCAGCCGGTGTCCTCCTCCACATCTCCAGCGACCAGATCTGTCTCTAGCGTCCACTGAAGACCATGGAGGCTGCTGCAGTCGTTTTCACCTTCTCTGATTGTTGCTGGAGCAGCGACGCGAGCAGCTACTTTATTTTCTGACGTTGTTGTTAACTGTTTTTCCGGCGGCGCTGATGATGTTTTATGGTGCCACTCCGATCTGCTCCTTTTATTTTTTCCTTTTTATATGTATATAAAATCATATATGTCATGTATATTTTTATATTTTGCATATATTAATATGTATATCCTTGTATATTTTGTATATAAATGTCTATATCCACCTTCTGTATGTGTATGTTGTTGTATGCTTCTGTATATATATGTGTAGAATAGATAGTTATTTGTATGTGTTTGTGTATATTTTTTGTTTGTTTGGTTATGTATAATTTCAAAACATTAATTTTTTAAAAAATTCAATGTATATATGTGTAATTTTGTATGTTTCATCTTGTAGATTCAAAAAATTAAAAACAAAATATTTGGTGGCGGCGACGGCTGTCTGGCGGCCGGCGATGGCTAGCCGGCGGCAGTGAGTAGTGACAGTAGTCCCCCGGGGCAGTGATGGGTGGAGAAGGTAGGGATGAGATGAAACCCTAAATTGTAGGTATTTGTTGAAACTTGTATGTGCAATGTAAAAAAACGATTGTTATGTTTTTTAAAGTGGTAAATATCGGTGTATTTTATAAATATGATGTTAGGGTTGTATATTTTTATGAATCTCATTTTATTTACTTTTTTATAGTTACATATAGTAATCAATCACTAAAAACCCTTGACACTTGGAAAATACCCTATATGAACTTTATCCTTATTTGAATTAAGTTATATAATACCTTCCAATTTACTTCCCTAATTTTAAGACTTTAAGATCAACCAATTAAATTCTTACTATAATTTGGATGAGCTAACATTATTAATTATACTACAAAAAAGGGTCAAATTATCCTCAAACTATCTGAATTAGACCAAATATACCCTCCGTTTAAAAACTGTAGCAAAAATACCTTACCGTCCAAGTTTTAGTCCAAACCTGCCCTTATTCCTAACGGTTGTACACATAATTATTTATTTTATATTAAATGTAGTGACATGGCTTGCCACATAGACATAACACATAAACCACCCCTTTCCCCTTTATTAAAATATTGATTTTGGTCTTCTTCTCTAATAATAAAACCCTATATTCTCTTTTTCCATTAACTAACCCATTTTGGTGTGAAGAGGAAAAATTTAGTTCACAAAAGCTGAATTTTAAATTAAAGAACATTGTGAGTGTTGGTGTTAGTTATTAAAATTAAATGTTAAATTCTATTGATTTCTCGTTTTGGATTTTGGCCTTTCAAGTTTCATATCTTTTTATTGGAAACTTTCATATAGGAATGATCACCTTGTCGTAGTATTCATTACAAAAAAAAAAAAAAAAAAAGTATTCATATTAGAAAAAATCTTCCAAATTGACTATGCCTACTTCTTTACAACATGTAAAATTCATTATAGAAGATAATATAGTTAACGGGATAAGAAAGATTGGAGTTCAATTTGGGCTTCTTTTTTAAAAGAGTCACTGTTTCTAATCTACTACATAACGTTTTAGTTAAATTTTTTTATACAGAGTTTTAGAGTAGTTTTGTTTAACAATTACAGAATATTGTAGAGTACATATTGTGTTATCAAAAAAAAGTATTTCTATCTCCACAAGAGACGAAAATCCAAAGTAACATTAAAGATTACGTACAAAAGTAAGTGGAATTAATGCTCGTGAGAAAAGTTGTGTTTATTAATTTTTTCTTCGTCACACTAATTAAAGTTGGTTGTTAATGGAAGAAGAAAGTTTAGGATTTATATTTTGGGAGAAGATGACCAAAATAAGCATTTTAATAAGGGGGGAAAGGGGTTGTTTAAGTGTTATACTTACGTGGCTTGCCATGTCACCCTATTTAATAGAAAAAAATAATTTTGTGCATAACCGTTAGGAATAAGGGTAAGTTCAACTCAATACTTGGACAATAAGAGTATTTTTGCTACACTTTCAAACGAAAGGTATTTTTGATCTAATTCCAATAGTTCAAGTTCAATTTTGACCCTTTTCCGATTATACTATAAGAATTTAAAAGCACAAAAGATTTGATTTCTTTTAATGGTGTTATTGACATTTCGTATCCCAAAAAAAAAAAAAGATGGAGCAAATATCCGAATATTTAAGATCAATATTGCGGCACAAAGCTATTTCATCCGATATTCTCAAATGAGTATAGAACTCTTCTTTTTTGAAATTGAAATTCCTTATAGTACAAGAGATATAGACAAAACCCAATCCAAAAATACAGAGGAAACACAACTAGAAATAAGAAAACAAGATACCTCTCCCGACTCCTAAACAATAATCACTATACCTGTGACATTAAGAAAAAATCAAGATACAATACTGCCATAATCTAGGCAAAACATCACAAATGAATCCCAATCATTGAATATTAACGAAACCCCACGACATAACTCCTCCCTTCCCTCGTGTTAGAAGCATTTGCGATGAACAATTGAAGGGCCAGATTCATCATACTCACCCTTTGTTATCCACATCTACAATATCCCAGTGGAATAAAATCAGAATGGTATCAAAATAGGGAAAAATGATATGTTTCCAGGAAAAGGTTAAGGAACATGCAAGCAATCAAACACAGAGAGAAAAGTTACCTGTTGGAAGGTGCTGAGAGAAGCTAAGATTGACCCTCCAATCCACACACTGTACTTGCGCTCAGGAGGTGCCACCACCTTGATCTTCATGCTGCTGGGAGCAAGGGCAGTAATTTCCTTGCTCATACGATCAGCTATACCAGGAAACATTGTGGTTCCACCACTGAGAACGATGTTGCCATAAAGATCCTTTCTGATATCAACATCACATTTCATGATGGAATTGTAAGTGGTTTCATGGATACCAGCTGCTTCCATTCCAACGAGTGATGGCTGGAACAAGACTTCTGGGCATCTAAACCTCTCTGCTCCAATTGTAATCACCTGGCCATCTGGTAACTCGTAGCTTTTCTCAACAGCAGAACTACTCGTTGCAGCCTCTGATTCTTGCTCAAAATTGAGAGCAACATATGCTAGTTTCTCTTTCACATCGCGGACAATTTCCCGCTCAGCAGTAGTGGTGAATGAATACCCTCTCTCCGTCAGAATCTTCATCAAATAATCAGTAAGATCACGGCCAGCAAGGTCCAATCGAAGAATTGCATGAGGAAGGGCATAACCTTCATAAATTGGTACTGTGTGTGACACACCATCTCCAGAATCCAAAACAATACCTATTGACGATACCAAAATGATGTAAAATCATCAGAAAGGGTTAGACAAAGCTGTAAAGAAAATAAAACGTCAATTTTGGAGGTCAAATACTCCATCAAGCACAGACTCCCCTTATTGAATCTTGAGAAATGAGTGAACAATGCAGCAAAGCATACAACTTTATACAAATAGAAACGAGCAGTATCTCCATCAGTCAGAGGACTCCAAAGAAACTAAGAAATATACTACACAGAAGACAAGATCAAATGGAGCCGAGATCACCAAGCATCTCTGCATCGTGGAGCTCCAAATTCGGTTTAAAACATTTCACAATCTATATAATAACTCTTCAATAATCTCTTTATCTTATTAATAAGTATGACTGTAAATGATGGTAAGGCTCATGTCTCACCTGTTGTACGGCCACTAGCATAAAGAGACAAGACTGCCTGAATGGCAACGTACATGGCAGGCACATTGAAAGTCTCAAACATGATTTGGGTCATTTTCTCCCTATTAGCCTTGGGGTTCAGAGGTGCTTCAGTAAGTAGCACGGGATGTTCTTCAGGAGAAACACGCAACTCGTTGTAAAAGGTATGATGCCAGATCTTCTCCATGTCATCCCAGTTGCTTACTATACCATGCTCAATGGGATATTTCAAGGTAAGAATACCTCTTTTTGACTGGGCCTCATCACCAACATAAGCATCCTTCTGACCCATTCCAACCATAACACCAGTATGTCGAGGACGACCAACAATACTAGGGAATACAGCCCTTGGGGCGTCATCACCAGCAAATCCAGCCTACAGGTAGATAAACCAAAAGAAGCATTCCTTACATGAGCTAAAATGAAATATTATGATGCAACATTTAGAATATGCAGAGTGCTGCAAGTTGTTGCCCACTGCTCGGTTACAAACTAACCTTCACCATTCCAGTCCCATTGTCACAGACAAGGGGTTGAATATCTTCTCCGTCAGCCATCTTTTTAAATCACGAATTGGAACTAGAAAAGAGGGATAAGTGCCTGTCAAAAAATATGAGAAGAAAAATTGAATACTGCAAGTAAGATGCAAGAAAACACTGGGTGAAGAAATTGACTTTTGTATAAATTTGCAATCAAAAGATAGGCCTTGATATGAATCAGAATCAATTGTTCAACCAACCACACCTTAATGGATCAACAATATGAATCCTCTATACAATTCCCTCCATTTGGTTCATTTCATTCCAATACTGTATAATTTTCATTCAAGGCAAATTTTGGAGTTCTCTAACTTATCCCTTACATGGACAAATTGTATAATCCCAAAGATAAATATTAAAACTTAAGACAACGATTATGAAGAACAAACAGAGATCAACATACTGTTAGTAGTTACTATTACTCCAACAGGACAAAAAACACTACAAGAAGAGCTCCTTTATGGTGTGCCTTAGTAGTTACTATTACTCCAACAGAACCCAAAAATCTCAACTTTCATTTCTACAGCTGTGCATATAATAGTTCAAACGCTCTTATAATTCTCGGAATTTAGATAAACAGAAATAAACACAATAATCAAAATCCCAGTTCTGCAAACATGGAATTCATTAAAGATAATATAAAGCAACTGATCAGACTTTCACTTGAGATCATTTATTTGGTAGCATCATAAAGGTTCCCAAATATTAACATGCTATCAACAATAAACTCACACATCTGATCCTACTTATATAATTGATCAGTCAATCAACTATGCCTCAATCGCAAATTACTTATAGTACACGTGTCTTTATCAGTCCACCGTATTAGCAGGGGTGATGCATGGTGCGTTTACAGACATTTTTTATGTGCTAATAAATCAAATATATATATGTACAAATATTAAATTTCAAAAAATTTACTACTGAAATAATCAGTGGATTCAGTTGCATCCGCTATCTATTAGTGTCCATTTTGTTCCAATAGAACAAATTAACTTGAGCACAAACTAAACAAAAAAACTGATTGAATATAATATAACAAACATACGTCGATCATAATATAAATTTGAAGCATGCATCTAAAAAAAAGATAGTACTAGATTTTATGAACATTAGGGAAAAGGTGAAACATACCAGTTATTGACTACGAAGAAGCTTAGACTATTATGTGCCTGCAAGAATTATGAAATTGGAACGTCTGTTTGATTATTTATGTATTTAAAGTAGTAGGTACATATGCGTTACGTGATAAATGAAATTGAAATGCAAATGAAATTCGCTCCAAAATACATTATAATGTGTTTGGTTATTTAGAAAAGGTCAGACAAAGGAATCTAATTAAAAAGAATTCGATGGCTAAGGTGGAAATTGGAATGCAGCCAAAATAAAGGTAGCCGTCCAGTCAGATATGTTGAGCTGGATTTAATAATTTCCACATCATATATAATGTGGGTAGCTTATTAGGCTTCACACTTTCGGTGAAAGGCAGCCATGATGTACCGCCGACCCTTTTTTTGGACCCAAACTTTGATTGGCAGTTGGCTGTCCGTTTCAATTTGGTACTAATTTTAAAGGTTTTTTACACATATATATACAAACTTACACCTCTATATTACCAAAAAAAATGATAGTAATATTTTATAAATTACAACATATAGCAATATTTTTCCCAGCAAGATATAAATATTTACATAAATTTCACAATCATCAATGCACAAAAGGGCCAATCAGAAAATGGAAGAAACCACTACCTTTTGTTGACCCGCACACTCACCTTTCACAACTCCTTCACCGCCCATTCCCGCCGTCGCTTTTCAACTGTCAAATCTCTCACTATTCCAATCTCCGTTGTAAACCTCGCCGAATATCCTTATCAATTACCAAAACTTTCTCCTCTGTGGTACCCGGCCCAACGAGAATGGATTTGAATCTGCTTAAATCATCGGGATTCGAGGATTTCATGGGAAATGGTTTGGCTGGTGGTCTCTGAATCAGTGAGGGAGTCGATTTATGTGATGGATTAATATATCCAGATAGAAATCGGGATACGGGTGAGGAGTCTGTTCAGATTGTTGTCGAATAGTTTCAGGAGGATTGGCTGGCAAAATAGCATCGTGAATGGAAATTGCTGAATCTGAGAAGATGCAATTACAATGTGTTCCCTTGCTGATCCCATAATATCGAAAAGAACGATTGAACGTCGTTTCTGGTCTTATGAGCTTCGCGGAGCTTAATAGTAATGGGGTGAGGAGTCTGAAATGGGAAATCATAAATACAAGAGAAACGAGATGCCGGTAAGGAGTGTGTTGGGCGTGGTGTTGGGGGAGATGGATAGTGGGTGAGTGCACACTGTACGTGAGCAGGGAATGCTATTTTTCTATTTCTTTCGTACAAAATATCAAATAATAAAGTTTTTTTTTGCCTGAATAGCGCTGAAACAGTCTGAAAACGATGTTGAAGCTGTTGAAAAAACATTGAAACAATCTGAAACGACAGCTAAAACAGCAATGAACTAGTCTGAAACGGCGCAGATACACCGAGATACAGTTAAAACGGAGCAAAAATAGTACAGATACAACGAGATACAATGCTGAAACAGCCTGAAACAGCTTGAACAGTGCTGAAACGGTCTTGAAACAACGCTGAAATAACACTGATACAACGAGATACAGTTAGGTACGGAGCAAAAATATTGCAGATATATCGTTAGTGAAAAAGTCTGAAACAAAATGTAAAAAATAATGTGAATAAACGCAAAAAAGGTGAAATAGTTTAGAAACAGTAAGAAATAACGCACAAACAGGACGAAACAATACTGAATCAGATTAGAAATAGCTAGATACAGTCTAGAAATAGTCGGATAAGGTGCAAAACAACCTGAAATGGTGCTGAAACAATTTGAAACAGTGCTAAAACATCATAGATATAGGGAGATACAGTTTGATACGACGCAAAATAGTGCAGATACAATACTGAAACAGTCTGAAATAGCTAGTGAAAATTCGGAAACAAAATGTGAAACAACACAAAAAGGTAAAATAGTTTAGAAATAGTGAGAAACAACGTAGAAATGGGATGAAACAATGCTGATACAGTCTAGAAACAACTGGATACAATGTAGAAATAATAAGATACGGTACAAAACAATGCAGATATAGTGAGATACGGCAAGATACAAGGGTTGAAGTTTATGCATCTGTGTATAAAAGTTCAACCCTTACGGGCTGATGCTGAACTTCATCGTACCTTAGGCATGAAGTTCAGCCCACAATGATTGAAGTTCCAAAATGTGGCATCTCGTGCAAAACCAATAAAAAAATTTACTTCAAACCAGAGACCACTTGCAGAAGTGGCTATTCGTGCACTTTGCCCCGTGCTAAGGTAGTAACTTGCTAGTGGAAGAATGATTGGGTTTCGAAATTAAGGCAAAGGCACCAATAGCCACTTTAGAACCATTATTTAAAGGCTAGACAATGTTTGTTATGCATTTAAAATTCATCTACAATTTCAAGCCAAGGTGCACGAATTGAATTCATAAAAATTGGTCTGGACATGTCGTAGTCAAGTGTACAAATACATGATATGATAGACTCGACTAAAGTATTCAAGCGCCCTCGAGTGAAGTTCAAAATAGAGAGAGCTATCGAAGAAGTATATTTTCGGGATAGTTTCCGGATCTTGCCGATCTTGACTGATTAGATGGACGCCACAATAGATAACTATCAAAAACTCAGCCAGTCCCACTACTTTTAGAGTATGACTCTATAATGAGCAACGCCATGATCAACCCCTAACTCTCACACATACATACTTTATTCTTACTTTGCTGAATTGCTATGTTGCCATTGTTGTTATTATTGCTGCTACTTATCTCACCGTAATTTGGCTTAATAAAAAAGATCTTCCTTCCTTTTCTATTTTCCCTTTATTTTATCCATTGTTTTATTTAATTACTTGTTAATTAATTTTTTATCATTACTCGGTTATCTATTAATCAATAATTCACTTACATGATCATGTTGAACATAACATAACATCATTGTATCTTGATATAACTGATAATACGTGGTTTTTTTAAATACAAATTAAATTAGTGAACTAACAGAATTTAAGTTACACCAATAGCTCTTATTAAACTCGAGAATGTAGTGTCTTGAAAATATAAATTAAAAAACGCAACATGTACGATCTATTATACTTCACTCAAAATTTAAAAAGTTTGGAGCTGTTTAATTGGACCATTGCTCATTATTATCAAAATATTTTCGAGAAACTCTATATATATATATATATATATATTTTGATGTACCTTTTCATCTGCCACAAGTGTTTGGCCATGCACATTCTTTGAATATATTGATTTTAATTAAATAAATGTTATTCTTATCGAACTAGTTCATTTTCAAACTCAGTATTTTAAGCCTATACTCACAAAAAACTTTAATTTCTATCGAAAGTGAAATTCATGGCATTAGACCATAATACTAATGAGGATATTTTTTATTTTCTTTTAAAAGAAATGAATATAATTTCCCTTTTATGGGATAGTATTGGAAATTAGAAAACCCGGTTCACAACAGACAGCACATAACCGGGTCTTCTAGTACATTCCTGTTGGGGCGTAACCATAAAAAGAGCCCATAAAACCAGAATCTTCTAATCAATCTCCGCTTTCAGCTCATTCACAACCCTGCCAGTTAAAGAGACAGGTTATGCTCATTCCCCTTTCCAATTTTACATCAATTGATTTATATGTATGTCTATCAATTGAATTCTTTAATTGTGATTTTTTTTAATTGATTTGTCGAATATTGCGTCTGAATTACGCTTGCAGGTTGATTCAAATCATCCAAGTCTTATTCAGTCGCCATGTGAGTTTTTTTTCTTCTCTTTTACGGTTGATTTAGTTTAGTTTCATTTTTGATGTTTTAGTCGCATATCGAAAACAGCCTCTCTACAGTGAGGTAGAGAAAAAGGTTTGCTTACACCTCGCCCTCCCCGGACCACACTTGTGGGATTATATTGGGGATGTTGCTGTATTTGCATGTCTCATTTTGTGTAGTAATTAGAATAGCAATTTACTTTAGTAGTAAAACTTTTTGAGAACTAAAGATTGATAATAATGTTTTAAGCGTTGCTTAAAGCAAGTGCTACAAAGTTAAATAGTTGTAAAAGGAAAATGACTTATGCGTAAAAGTGAGAAAATCATTTTCCCTCTTATTTGTGAAAATGTTTCTTTGGAAATATGTTCTAGCAATCAAGTGTGTACAAGATAGTGAATACTTCATGGAGAAAGGTCCTGCCTTGCAGAATTATTTTGCAATGTGTGTAAATTTTTTATCCTAGGCGGGATGTCCAAAAAAGGAGTTCTATCGATTTGGCTTAGAAAGTATGAAATTTAGCCCAAAATACCGTAGCATGCCAGTGACAAGTTGGAAAAATATAGGGTTCGAAAGAAAACTATTATACTAATTGATGAAAGCTTGCACCATTTCACAAAATATAGCAGAAGAAGTAACTGGACCAGACATTCCTTGTCATCCCCACTGGCTATGAAAACAAATATGGAAACGTGACACTACATACAAGCTTGCTGTTTTTGTTCGCTGGTGGCGTGTTGGTCCTGCTTGACTTGGGACAGCTACAAAACATAGGGTTTCAATCTGTAAAGACAAAATATACTAAGTAGGTGATTTTCTCCCATATTTCAAGTAAGGTGTGCAGATTTGGCCTGTACTTGTGTTGGTGGGAGGGAGTAGGTGCCTGATGAACTGTCGAGGTGCTAACAAGCTGGCCCAAACACCACCATTATGAAAAAGTTATTCTGAAAAAAACCTTCTGTGTGGAAGGGAGGGAGAGCCTCAGAGGGTGCCTCCTTCCAAATTTTGTACTACTTGTAAACCTGTACATGGACAGATACGGCGGTGGTCTTTTCTGAAGTTATGTGGTAGCATCTGAGTTATACTAAGATATCATACTTTCCAATTTCCATTTTAAAAGTTGTAGCTGTGAATTGACAAAAAGTTGTCTTTCCGATGGCTCATACCATAAGATTTGAAATTAGAATCAATTAGATAATTATATTTAGCATCTGTTCCGTTTATTTTGTTGAAATTCACAAGGCTGAAATTTCGTCACAAGAAAAGATGTGAATTTTGGCAATCCTCGATTCTTAAGTTGTATTTCCTTGTTCAATAGATCTTGAAGTATGCAGCAGTCTTTAAGTCTCTTTATAGTTAACTTGCAGGAGTTTTCTTTTAAACTCTGAGCACTAGCTGATGTTGTGATCTCTTAGTAATATTTTTTCTTATTCATTTTGTTTCACCAGTGGTATATTGTTGCTAAAGTTGTTCTTTATACAGGTCGGACGAGGAAGTTGTTGACCAAAAAAAGATTTTAGAAGAGACATGCAAGCCGAAATGTGTAAGGCAACTTAGGGAGTATCAGGTGATTCCCACCACGACGCAAAACTGCATTTTCATTGTTTCGCAGGCATTGTTTTAATGCTTATATAAAGTATTATTTTCACTGCTAGTTTATTAAGCCTTTGTTGATAGAGTTTGTTATTCAGGTTAGTTATAGGCTGAACTTGATTATTTCGCCATCATGTTTACTGTTGTTGATGGATGTAATTTTTTCTCCCTGTCTGAGAGTTTTGACATACTTGAGAATTTAAAGCCTCTTGTAGTTAGAAAAAGGCTTCTCCATGTATCTTGGTTTATTGGTGTATTTAGTTCTGTACTACGTGTTCGAATTCATTCGGTATTAGAATACAATTTAATATGAAAATAAAATAGGTTGATATGAATTTACTTTTTGGAAAATCTTTCCGTTGGAACACGTAAACTATGATTTTTCATATTTAACTAATACAATAACTCGTCCGATTTTTCAATCCACTCGAATAAGTCTTTGTAAGTAGCAGAAGAGCTTGTTTACGGAATCACCCGCTGGTACTTTTGTTCTTCAGATTGGAAGTCAAGACTCAAGATACTAACTGGCTAGAAGGCAGCTAGCTAGCTTTATTAACCTCTTTTGAGAAGTTCAATAATGATACTTCTAAGTTTTGTAAAAGTTATTTATCAGCTTTCAATTCCATATTCTGCTTCTCTGGACATTTTTGCTATCTGGCCTACTATCTATATACCTAGGTCTAGTAACCAGCTTAACATCTGATGCAAAAGCTTGTTTTGTTGAACACCGGGAACTTAAAAGGGTTTGATATTTGGAAGGATTTGGGAATTCACTTTTGATAAAAAGCGCACTTTGATGTCTGCGATGCTTGTGACACTAAAGAAAAGGGTGGTGTACACCTATATGCCTCTATTATTTTTACTTTTCCCAAAATCTTTTTTGCTTTTAGCTGGATTGGGGGGTTAGGGGGCCGGGATTATGTTACTTTTGGGCTACAGGAAGACACCAGATCCGCAAGGTCAAGTTTCTATCTTCTGAGACATATAAATGTTTGAGAGATTGCCTAGTGAAGGTTTTTAATTACTGTGTGCATATCTGATGCTTGTTTCTCTATGGTTACTTTCGAATCACAATTATCTGATATTTCCACGTTCTCAGTTTGGCATTTACTGTTTTAATTGTTGGATTGAGACTTTTCAATAGTAAGTAACTAAGGTTAGTCTGCAATCGTTAGGCGAATTGCTGGTGAAACCAGTCCGCTGCAATGATAATTTTCATTTTTTTGTATCATTATAGCTGCTATCTTCTCTGCTGTGCTTTTTGTAGGCCTTCTTTTGCTCTTCTTCCTTGTTTTCCTGGAAAAAGGGTGTTGGGTGGTGGGGTGGGGTGTTGGATTATTTTGTGCTCCTTAGCTGTAGAGCTGCTATCGCCTGAACTTTTATAAGATATTTGCTTCATTGGCTGTGAGGGTATCCTCTCTTGGGATCTAATCGGGCATCTGCATCCTGCAGGCATGTTCTAAAAGAATAGAAGGCGATGAATCTGGGCACAAGCATTGCACTGGACAGTATTTTGACTATTGGCACTGCATTGACAAATGTGTATGCTCCATACTCTCCATTTGCCTTGTTCCTCTTTGCCGTTTTCTGTTTCATCTTTTTTTTTTTTTTTTTTTTTTTTTTTTTTTTGGGGTGTAAGAGAGGGAGTGGGAAGAAGCATACTTGAGGCTCATCACGCAATTTATATTTGCCTGTGTCATGAAAGCCAGTGATGCACCTCGCTTCAACCTCGGCTGTTTTGACCTTTTATTTTGGGTGTCTTTTGACTTGAAAGCTGTTTTTGAACACAGGTGGCTGTTAAGCTATTTGATCTACTCAAGTAGCAAAGGATACAAGAAGTTGAACAGCTGGTGATTTTGTCTTGCTTTTTTCATATTGAACAGGCCATTCCCGTATTGCAAGAGCAACTTTCTTGCACTCCCTTCATGCAACTTCATTGCTGTGTGGACATTTTTTGAACTTGAACATCTTAGACGTGATTTAATAAGTTTATACTTGTGGGCGCAAATTCTTATACTTCTATTTGTTCAATGATAATAATCTCTGATGCTTTCCCTGGTTTTGTGCTATTCACATAAACTCTGCTATGCTTTGCTGATTTCTTGATCGAGTAAAAAGGCAGCTTCGTGGATAGCCATGTGCTAATTGCACGGTGATATTCTTCTCATCTCTGTTGTTGTGCGGTTTTGGACAGCCATGTGCAAGTTGCATTACTTTGCTTGCACCTCAGAGGCCGAGAATTTTAACTGCCAATTATTCGTAAAGCATACAGAGCTTTGCCCTGTCGTTACTTGTTGCACGTTTGCCTTGTCTGGAAACAATCTTGGGCATGGTTCGTCTGTAATAAGCTGGTCGAAAGTATTTAATCAAGTAGTTAATAGTTAATTATTAGTTTAGAACTGATAATTTACTTTGTAAAAGCATGATGATGCTATAACCGAACAGTAATAGCGATAAGCAAAATTTAATTATTCAAAAGTCCTGACAATCAAATCAGATTATCCAAATCGGGCGCTCTAGCGATAGGATCTTATTGCTGACGTTTGTGGCCAGTGCTGTACCCACTTGACTAATTTCAAATCATATTGGATGGTCAATAAAATCTCGTATTGAAAGGGGCGCTGAGAGCTAGAGCTCGTGTTGTTTTCGTGCATGTTTTTTTTTTTTTTTTTTTTTTTTTTTTTTTTTTTTTTTTTTGTGTGTGTTTAAATCCCTTTTACCTCGAATGTTTTTTCACTCTGTTACAGTAAAAACTTCACTGTATTGCCTCATATTTACCCCTACTTATATTGCCAATAAACTTGAAATATGGATGAGATTATTATGTAATGATTAGGCAAATGATCTAATAGATTTATTAGGCAAAGCTCAAAATGACATATGATCAAATAGAGTAATCTTTCTTCAATTGAAAATAAATCACATACCGCGAATTGGGTCAAACAACATAAAGGATTAAAGGTTCGTTTGGTTTGTAGAATAAGAGAGCAATTTCCAGTTAAAATGCAAACTTTTGTTTTTTCACGTTTTTCTTTTTTGAGATTGCGGATACCACAAATGTTATATTATTTTCATAATGCATTTTATGTGGGTTCACAATTCCAATATTAATTGGATCGTCAATTCCGGGTAAAACACTAAAATGATCATGGAAAACTGACGTGAGGCAGTCTCCTTTTAGGACCTTATTATTGTGGAGTATCATGAATTATCTTTCAACTATTTTTGGCATTTTGAAGATAGTACTAACTTTTTAGCTAATTGTAAATGCTACTTGTTTTTTGAGTAGTAGATGTGATAGTTAAAGTTTCTTTCTGAGTCAAACAACAAGCCGAACCAATAAGATATTATTGAGTTATTAAGTTGAGATTTAACAGTTTTTTCTATTGGGACATCGGTTCGGGTGTCCATTTTTTTCATTTATTTATGAGTTAAACTCATAACTCGATAAGACTTTTATATTTACTATTTTAACCATAAGATTAAAAATTATTTTAACTTTATACCCTACTAGGACTTTCATTTGCAATTGGTAATTTTTTTGCTTAGAGGTCAGTTTTGCCACTAGTCTTTTTTTTTAGACTATTTTTTTTTATTAATTTTACATGAGATGCCATTTTTTGGAACTTCAATTCTTGTGGGTTTAACTTCATACTACATGGAGTACAACTTCATCCCACAAGAGTTGACGTTTACGTATCTATACCTACAAATTCAGCTCATGCGGGTTGAAATTGAACTTTATACCTTAGGCATGAAGTTCAGCTCACATGGATTGAACTTCATCACACAAGATTTGAATTGCAGCCCACAAAAATTGAAATCCCAAAAAATGTCCTTTTATGTAAAACTTTTTAAAAAAATGGCCTCAAATCCAAAATCACCGGTAAAAGTGATTATTCGTGCACTTTGCCCTTGCAATTGCAGCACAACATTTGGCTTCGACTTCTCCCTGTGGACCTGGGCTCCTCTTTTCAAGTTCTTCCAACCATATGTACTCTCTTATTTATGGTTATGATTTTTTATCTTCAATGAAGAATGGTTTAGCAAAATGGTATTGGGGGCAACACTTTAAGTTATATATTGACAAATACTGCCTCTTGAAAAAATATATTGTAGGGCAAAGTAGCACTTCAAGTTGTTTGGGAGAATGTTGAAAAAAAAAGGTCAAGTGCTACCACGGGGCAGCATTTAAATGTGATGGCGGGATGCATACGTCAATATAAAATTTGTAGGGGTATCTTCATTCGAGGGGCAACATTTCAAGTTATAAAAGGTCAAATATTATCACACATATATCACTTACTTAAAGTTAGCAGATGTCACTCTTACAAATCATTTTAAACAAGGTCAGTTAGGCAAACCATTACCTAAGGTGTCATAGTTGTGTAATTCTCCCTGTTCGTCTCCCGCTTTCCTCTTGGATTGATAACTTCTCCTCCATTTCTTTCTCATTACTGCTTTAGTTATCATATTTTTGTGACATTTTTCTTTGTAATCTCATTTTGTTTTCTTTTTCAAATATAATTGATGTTAAAGATAAGTGATCTTTGGTGATTTTTTTTATGGTTATCGAAAGGTTGACATAAGCACTCATCGTTCTCCAATTCCTTAACGATTTACCTGATAATCGAAGTGTCATAATTGATAATTAATAGCCAACAACCAATAACTCAAACTTAATGGTTCATTTATCGACTTGGAACGTTTTATCCACATAGATATAGTGAGATTTACGAAAATATCTATTAAAATCAAAATATTTATCCACCTCTATGCTCTATCCATAAGTTATATATTTATAAGTTATACCCATAAACTATTTACATGTCTTATCCATCTAGAAACTTATGTACCTTAAAAGTATACACATATATCTAGACTTGTATATTATTATTTATATAGTATACGTTAAAGGTATTTACCCATAAGGTATATAAAGATATACAATAATAAATGAGTAGGTTGGTAAATATTTTTAATTTCATAGATAGTATAATTTTTAATAGGTAGAACTCGTAAATACTTTAAATTTCATGGGTATATAATATAAAAATCCTAGATAATATATAAATTCAAACCGAACCGAGCCACGTGATAAGTATCCCAGTGATAGTGGTTTTTTGTCATATATAATCTTTTTCAAAGGTCTTCTGACCCTTATTTTTTATTTATTTATTTATTTTAAAAGCCTTGGGTTCGAGTATTGTCTAAAGAAACCTTACAGCAAATTATTAAAGTTTTTTTAAAGAAGTTGCGTGGCAAGTTGCACACAATATTATTTTCCGTAACGGATTAGAACAAACTAGACAATACCGGTTGATACCAGGTCTTCAGAAATAAAAAATTACATAAAATAATAATTCTAGTGGACAGCGTTAGGGATAAGAATAATAATATCCCGCCACCCACCGAATTCACCAACCGACTTTATGAAAAACGCGTGGTTGGTCAAAATACAGGTGCTCGTAACCGACTCCATCTTAATCGCTTAATCTCAACCGTTCATTCTCCTTCCTTTCCCTCTATAAATACCATAGCTTTGTCGCAATTCCCTCTACCTCCAGTTTCCCTAAGGGTTCCCTCTTTCCTCTTTAATTTGTTAATTAGAATTTCTTAAGTGATTCGCGGCAAGTAGGTTATTAATTTGCAGTTTTTGGATCTTTCGTTTACAGATCTAAGCTCGCATGGGGAGATTGATAATCGGCGCGGTTTTGATCAGGTTTTAAGGTGTTTTTAAGGATGATTATGGGATTTTGATGCTCTAATTTATATTTTCTCGTGTTTTGACGGAAATTTTAGCGATCGATTTGGATTTGATGCTTCGTATGGTATTTGTTTTGATCTATAACAGAATATGTGTTGATTTTGACTTACTGGGATAATTTGTGGGATTTTCTACAACTTTTTTGTGCCCTAGGTGCCGTTGATTCACTGCTGGGCACCGCGGTTTTGAGTTTATATCGACTGTCTTTCGGGCTGTGGTTTGATCCGACTTATCTGATACGGCCACAAAACTCCTTTTTGTTCTGCCTTAGATTTATTTTGTTTACCTCGACGACTTTGATTTTGTTTGATTAAGGAGTATAAAGCTAATGGAAAAGCAATTGGAAGTGGACTCTCTTTCATGTTATGGTGCAGAAAAAAGGGGGACTCTCTTTCATGTCTACTACATATTTGATTTTTGGTGATTTCTTAGGATGAGTTGGGTTAATTGGGTCTTGAACTTTCTCTGATTGCAGCAAATTGCAGCGTGTTAATGGGTTGTTTGGTTGTAGATGTTGACTTTCTCGGGGTTTATGGTTAGATCCAGCTAATTTCTGATACGCGAAATGAAACTCCTTTTCGAATCTTCCTTAATGTTATTTGTTACCACGACGTCTTTGATTTTGTTTGATTAAGGAGTATAACCAAAGGAAGCGGATGTGTGAGGCTTCAACATTAGTTGTGGTGCCGTTCTTGCGCATGGATAAAGGGGGACTCTTTCTCATATCTCTTATATATCTGAATTATGGTGATCACGTACGATGACTGGCGTAACCAGATCTTATCTTTCTGTGATTGCAGCTGCGTCTTCCAGAGTGTTAATAGATTAAAACTTGGGATCCTTGATTCATGAGGTCTTTTTGGTTTGTCGTATGCATCATGTTTCTTTTCGTTGGCTTTGTTGATTTTCCTTTAAAGATTTTTGATTCGAGCAGTATCAACTTATCTTGGTTTCGTTTTCCAAAGTCAGTTTTTGTCAAAATCTTTTTCTCCTATCTGAAGTATAATTCTTTTGCAGAAAATTGTGTATGGATTTGATGTGTTTGTTGCTGTGGTAACCTATTCATTCAAGTTGGCTGCTGCTGGCCAGATATATCATTACCTCTATTCATTCATAAATAAAAAATTTTTTTGCTAGCAAATTGTTTTTCGAGTTATTTGTTTTTCTCAATGTTGAGTTGGTTGGTGCAGGGATGCTTAGAGGGTCAGTTCTTCTTTGCCTTTGGTTGTTCTCCTCCTCTTTGATCTCCTCCTTTAGACATCTTTCTCCTGGGGTTGATATTGTTTTCTCCTGCAGCGTCTCCCTATTGATAACTCAGCTTTGGAACAGTGCTCCCTAGGTTCTCATCAGGTTTTAAGGTGTTCGCCATGATGAGGTTTAGTTACGATATTGCTAGTTGATATGTTCTGTTGTATTGGAAGGTTTCTTTGGAAGATTTTTTGCAAGGTTTTGGAGCGATTCATTTGAACTTGATGCCCTCAAATTTGTTGAATTAGTTTTAACCATAACGTGATCTGTTGGTCTTCACTTCCTGGGATGATTTGTGGGTTTGTTGGATTTGTTTATTCCTAGGTGCTGCCCTGCCTCTTTGTGGATGCTTGCTGGGCCTAGTGGATTTGGACTTGAAGTGGCAAGTCTCCTTTCTCTTTGGCGCCAGTTTTATTTCTCGCTTACCACAACAAGTTCGATGTTATTTTTGATTTAGGAGTATGCCGGTGATTGAAATGGAATACCTCGAGCTTCAGCATTCGTGACACAAAACTCCTTTACCTTCTGCCTTTGATTTTGTTTGATTAAGGAGTATAAAGCTAACGGCGGAAAAGCCAACGAAGTGGATCCTCTTTCATGTTATGGTGGAGTTATTACACAGAAAATAAAGGGGGACTCTCTTTCATGTTTCTTACATATCTGATTTCTGGTGATTTCGTAGGATGAGTCGGGTTAATTGGGTCTTAATTTTCTGTGATTGCAGCAATTGCGGAGTGTTATTGGGTTGGTTGTAGATGTTGACTTTCTCGGGTTTTGTGGTTAGATCCAGCTTATCTGATACGTGAGATGAAACTTCTTTGAACATCTGCCTTTATTTTATCTGTTTCCTTTTTACCACGACGGCTTTGATTTTGTTTGATTAAGGAGTATAACCAAAGGAAGCGGACGTGTGAGGCTTCAACATTAGTTGTGGTGCCATTCTTGCGCATGGATAAAGGGGGACTCTTTCTCATATCTCTTATAAATCTGACTTATGGTGATCACGTAGGATCACTGGCGTAACCAGATCTTATCTTTCTGTGATTGCAGTTGCGTCTTGCAGTGTGTTAATAGATGAAAACTTGGGATCCTTGATTCATGAGGTCGTTTTGGTTTGTCGTATGCATCATGTTTCTTTTCGTTGGCTTTGTTGATTTTCCTTTAAAGATTTTTGACTCGAGCAGTGTCAACTTATCTTGGTTTCGTTTTCCAAAGTTTTTGTCAAAATCTTTTTCTCGTATCTGAAGTATAATTTTTGCAGAATATTTTGTATGGATTTGATGTGTTTGTTTACCTATTCATTCAAGTTGGCTGCTGCTTGCCAGATACATCATTACCTCTATTCATTCATAAATAAAAATTTTTTTTGCTAGCAAACTGTTTTTCGAGTTATTTGTTTTTCTCAATGTTGAGTTGGTTGGTGCAGGGATGCTTAGAGGGTCAGTTCTTCTTTGGCTTTGGTTGTGGTTTTGATCTTCTCCTCTTTGATCTCCTCCTTTAGACATCTTTCTCCTGGGGTTGATATTGTTTTCTCCTGCAGCGTCTCCCTATTGATAACTCAGCTTTGGAACAGTGCTCCCTAGGTTCTCATCAGGTTTTAAGGTGTTCGCCATGATGAGGTTTAGTTACGATATTGCTAGTTGATATGTTCTGTTGTATTGGAAGGTTTCTTTGGAAGATTTTTTGCAAGGTTTTGGAGCGATTCATTTGAACTTGATGCCCTCAAATTTGTTGAATTAGTTTTAACCATAACGTGATCTGTTGGTCTTCACTTCCTGGGATGTTTTGTGGGTTTGCTGGATTTGTTTATCCCTAGGTGCCTGCCTCTTTGTGGATGCTTGCTGGGCCTAGTGGATTTGAACTTGAAGTGGCAAGTCTCCTTTCTCTTTGGTGCCAGTTTTATTTCTCGCTTACCACAACAAGTTCGATGTTATTTTTGATTTAGGAGCATGCCGGTGATTGAAATGGAATACCTCGAGCTTCAGCATTCATGACACAAAACTACTATACCTTATGCCTTTGATTTTGTTTGATTAAGGAGTATAAAGCTAACGGAAAAGCCAACAAAGTGGATCCTCTTTCGTGTTATGGTGGAGTTATTGCACAGAAAATAAAGGGGGACTCTCTTTCATGTCTCTTACATATCTGATTTCTGGTGATTTCGTAGGACGAGTCGGGTTAATTGGGTCTTAATTTTCTGTGATTGCAGCAATTGCAGAGTGTTATTGGGTTGGTTGTAGATGTTGATTTTCTCGGGTTTTGTGGTTAGATCCAGCTTATCTGATACGTGAGATGAAACTTCATTGAACATCTGCCTTTATTTTATCTGTTTCTTGTTTACGACGACGGCTTTGATTTTTTTTGATCAAGGAGTATAACCAAAGGAAGCGGATGTGTGAGGCTTCAACATTAGTTGTGGTGCCGTTCTTGCGCATGGATAAAGGGGGACTCTTTCTCATATCTCTTATATATCTGAATTATGGTGATCACGTACGATGACTGGCGTAACCAGATCTTATCTTTCTGTGATTGCAGCTGCGTCTTCCAGAGTGTTAATAGATTAAAACTTGGGATCCTTGATTCATGAGGTCTTTTTGGTTTGTCGTATGCATCATGTTTCTTTTCGTTGGCTTTGTTGATTTTCCTTTAAAGATTTTTGATTCGAGCAGTATCAACTTATCTTGGTTTCGTTTTCCAAAGTCAGTTTTTGTCAAAATCTTTTTCTCCTATCTGAAGTATAATTCTTTTGCAGAAAATTGTGTATGGATTTGATGTGTTTGTTGCTGTGGTAACCTATTCATTCAAGTTGGCTGCTGCTGGCCAGATATATCATTACCTCTATTCATTCATAAATAAAATTTTTTTTGCTAGCAAATTGTTTTTCGAGTTATTTGTTTTTCTCAATGTTGAGTTGGTTGGTGCAGGGATGCTTAGAGGGTCAGTTCTTCTTTGCCTTTGGTTGTTCTCCTCCTCTTTGATCTCCTCCTTTAGACATCTTTCTCCTGGGGTTGATATTGTTTTCTCCTGCAGCGTCTCCCTATTGATAACTCAGCTTTGGAACAGTGCTCCCTAGGTTCTCATTAGGTTTTAAGGTGTTCGCCATGATGAGGTTTAGTTACGATATTGCTAGTTGATATGTTCTGTTGTATTGGAAGGTTTCTTTGGAAGATTTTTTGCAAGGTTTTGGAGCGATTCATTTGAACTTGATGCCCTCAAATTTGTTGAATTAGTTTTAACCATAGCGTGATCTGTTGGTCTTCTCTTCCTGGGATGATTTGTGGGTTTGCTGGATTTGTTTATCCCTAGGTGCCTGCCTCTTTGTGGATGCATGCTTGCTGGGTCTAGTGGATTTGAACTTGAAGTGGCAAGTCTCCTTCCTCTTTGGTGCCAGTTTTATTTCTCGCTTACCACAACAAGTTCGATGTTATTTTTGATTTAGGAGCATGCCGGTGATTGAAATGGAATACCTCGAGCTTCAGCATTCATGACACAAAACTACTATACCTTCTGCCTTTGATTTTGTTTGATTAAGGAGTATAAAGCTAACGGAAAAGCCAACAAAGTGGATCCTCTTTCATGTTATGGTGGAGTTATTGCACAGAAAATAAAGGGGGACTCTCTTTCATGTCTCTTACATATCTGATTTCTGGTGATTTCGTAGGATGAGTCGGGTTAATTGGGTCTTAATTTTCTGTGATTGCAGCAATTGCAGTGTGTTATTGGGTTGGTTGAAGATGTTGACTTTCTCGGGTTTTGTGGTTAGATCCAGCTTATCTGATACGGGAGATGAAACTTCTTTGAACATCTGCCTTTATTTTATCTGTTTCCTGTTTACCACGACGACTTTGATTTTGTTTGATTAAGGAGTATAACCAAAGGAAGCGGATGTGTGAGGCTTCAACATTAGTTGTGGTGCTGTTCTTGTGCATGGATAAAGGGGGACTCTTTCTCATATCTCTTATATATCTGAATTATGGTGATCACGTACGATGACTGGCGTAACCAGATCTTATCTTTCTGTGATTGCAGCTGCGTCTTCCAGAGTGTTAATAGATTAAAACTTGGGATCCTTGATTCATGAGGTCTTTTTGGTTTGTCGTATGCATCATGTTTCTTTTCGTTGGCTTTGTTGATTTTCCTTTAAAGATTTTTGATTCGAGCAGTATCAACTTATCTTGGTTTCGTTTTCCAAAGTCAGTTTTTGTCAAAATCTTTTTCTCCTATCTGAAGTATAATTCTTTTGCAGAAAATTGTGTATGGATTTGATGTGTTTGTTGCTGTGGTAACCTATTCATTCAAGTTGGCTGCTGCTGGCCAGATATATCATTACCTCTATTCATTCATAAATAAAAATTTTTTTTGCTAGCAAATTGTTTTTCGAGTTATTTGTTTTTCTCAATGTTGAGTTGGTTGGTGCAGGGATGCTTAGAGGGTCAGTTCTTCTTTGCCTTTGGTTGTTCTCCTCCTCTTTGATCTCCTCCTTTAGACATCTTTCTCCTGGGGTTGATATTGTTTTCTCCTGCAGCGTCTCCCTATTGATAACTCAGCTTTGGAACAGTGCTCCCTAGGTTCTCATCAGGTTTTAAGGTGTTCGCCATGATGAGGTTTAGTTACGATATTACTAGTTGATATGTTCTGTTGTATTGGAAGGTTTCTTTGGAAGATTTTTGCACGGTTGTGGAGCGATTTGTTTGAACTTGATGCCCTCAAAATCAAAATTGTTGAATTAGTTTTAACCATAGCGTGATCTGTTGGTCTTCTCTTCCTGGGATGATTTGTGGGTTTGCTGGATTTGTTTATCCCTAGGTGCCTGCCTCTTTGTGGATGCATGCTTGCTGGGTCTAGTGGATTTGAACTTGAAGTGGCAAGTCTCCTTCCTCTTTGGTGCCAGTTTTATTTCTCGCTTACCACAACAAGTTCGATGTTCTTTTTGATTTAGGAGCATGCCGGTGATTGAAATGGAATACCTCGAGCTTCAGCATTCATGACACAAAACTACTATACCTTCTGCCTTTGATTTTGTTTGATTAAGGAGTATAAAGCTAACGGAAAAGCTAACAAAGTGGACCCTCTTTCATGTTATGGTGGAGTTATTGCGCAGAAAATAAAGGGGGACTCTCTTTCATGTCTTACATATCTGATTTCTGGTGATTTCGTAGGATGAGTCGGTTTAATTGCGTCTCAACTTTCTGTGTTTGCAGCAAATTGCAGAGTTAATGGGCTGGTTGTAGATGTTGACCTTCTTGGGTTTTGTGGTTAGATCCAAGCTTATAACGTGAGATGAAACTGCTTTGGAAATCTTGCCTTAATTTTATGTGTTTCCTGTTTACCACGACGACTTTGATTTTGTTTGACTAAGGAGTATAACTGAAGGAAGCGGATGTGCGAGGCTTCAACATTAGTTATTGTGCAGTTCTTGCACTGGGATAAAGGGGGACTCTTTCTCATGTCTTATATATCTGAATTCTGGTGATCACGTAGGATGAGTGGTGTTAACTGGATATTAATTTTCTGTCATTGCAGTTGCGTCTTCCAGAGTGTTAATAGATGAAAACGTGGGATCCTTGATTCATGAGGTCTTTTTGGTTTGTCGTATGCATCATTTTTTCTTTTCGTTGGCTTTGTTGATTTTCCTTTAAAATTTTTTGATTCAAGCATTATCAACTTATCTTGATTTCGCTTTCCAAGGTCAATTGTTGTCAAAATCTTTTTCTCTTATCTGAAGTATAATTCTTTTGCAGAAAATTTAGTATGGATTTGATGTGTTTGTTGCTGTGTTAACCTCTTCATTCAAGTTGGCTGCTGCTGGCCAGATACATCATTACCTCTATTCATTCATAATTAAAAAATTATTTGCTAGCAAACTGTTTCTCGAGTTATTTGTTTTTCTCAATGTTGAGTTGGTTTGTGCAGGGATGCTTAGAGGGTCAGTTCTTGCCTTTGGTTGTGGTTCTGATCTTCTCCTCTTTGATCTCCTCCTTTAGACTTTGTTACTGCTTTCTCCTGGGGTTGATATTGTTTTCTCCTGCAGCGTCTCCCTTTTGATAACTCAGCTTTGGAATAATGCTCCCTAGGTTCTCATCAGGTTTTAAGGTGTTCGCCATAATGAGGTTTTGTTACTGGTATTACTAGTTGATATGTTCTGTTGTATTGGGAAGGTTTTTTTGGAAGATTTTTGCAAGGTTGTGGAGCGATTTGCTTGAACTTGATGCCCTCAAATTTGTTGAATTAGTTTTAAACATAACATGATCTGTTGATCTTCACTTCCTGGGATGATTTGTGGGTTTGCTGGATTTGTTTATCCCTAGGGTGCTGCCTCTTTGTGGATGCTTGCTGGGCCTAGTGGATTTAAACTTGAAGTGGCAAGTCTCCTTTCTCTTTGGTGCCAGTTTTATTTCTCGCTTACCACAGCAAGTAGGATGAGTCGGGTTAATTGCGTCTCAACTTTCTGTGATTGCAGCAAACTGCCGAGTGTTAGTGGGGTGGTTGTAGATGTTGACCTTCTCGGGTTTTGTGGTTAGATACAGCTTATAACGTGAGATGATACTTCTTTTGAGATCTTGCCTTTATTTTATCTGTTTCCTGTTTACCACGACGACTTTGATTTGGTTTGATTAAGGAGTATAACCAAAGGAAGCGGATGTGTGAGGCTTCAACATTAGTTATGGTGCCAGTTCTTGCGCAGAGATAAAGGGGGACTCTTTCTTATATCACTTACGTACTTGAATTATGGTGATCACGTAGGATGAGTGGCGTAACCAGATCTTAACTTTCTTGATTGCAGTTGCGTCTTGCAGAATGTTAATAGGTGAAAACTTTGGATCCTTGATTCATGAGGTGTTTTCGGTTTGTGGTATTCATTATGTCTTTGTTGGTTTTGTTGATTTCTTTGTAAAGGGTTTTTGGTTCAAGCATTCTCAACTGATCCCGGATTTGCTTTTTAATCTCAATCGATGTCAAAATCTTTTTCTCTTTTCTGAAGTATCATTTTTCTGCAGAAATTTATTATGGATTTGATGTATTTTTTGCAGTGTGTGCTTCTTTGTTTGAACTGGTTGCTGCTGGCCAGATACATCAATACCACTCATATCTTATTTGATTTACCAAAAAAAAAAAATGATTGCTTTCCTCACTTCTAAAAAAAGACATTTTACAAGTAATAAAGTGATTCTCAATGTTAAGTTGGTTTGTGCAGGGTACTTGGGGACAATTCTTCTTTGCCTTTGGTTGTGGGTTCAATCTTCCCCCTTTTGTCGCCTCCTTTATACTTCGTTCGTGCTTTCTTCTGGGGTTAACTTTGTTTTTAACCTTCACGCTTACTTTTATCCCATCCATTCACCAGCAGTGCCTTCTATGAATACCTCGGCTTTGGAACTGTCTCTGTGCTTGGCTGGGTTTTCATCAGGTTATCAGGTGTTCCCTATGATGGGTCTTTTTCTTTATTTCTAGTTGATGTGTTCTCTTGTTTTGGGAAGGTTATATCAGTTGGAAATTTTTAGCCTGGGTGTGGAGCGATTCGGACTTGCTGCCTCAATTTTTGTTTTGTTCTTCCCTTCCCCAGTTGTTCTTCCCTTCCTCGGATGGTGCATGGGTTTGCTTTTTTTATCCCTAGGTGCAGTCTGCCTCTTTTTGGATGCTTGGTGGGCATAGTGATTCATACTTGGGAGTGGCAAGTCTTCTTTCTATCTGGTGCTAGTATTATTTTGCTCACCACTACAACTTTAATTTCCTTTTTTATTAAGGAGTTGAACGCTGATCGAAGTGGATATTACCTCGAGGCTTCAGCATTATTGTGGTGCAGAGGAAAAGGGGGACTCACTCTCACGTCTCTTATACATCTGAATTTTGTTCGATTTCGTGAGTTGGATGGATAATTGGTCTTACTTTCTGTGGATGCAGTTGCACAATGTTAAAGATTGGATCCTGGTGCCTGGTGGGATGTGCTTTTATATGTTGATTCACGAGGTCTTTCTGTTTTCTAGTATTTATGCTGTTCGTTTTGTTAGCTTGGATTTGTTTCGAAATATTTGATACCGACATTTTATATTAGTGAAAAAAAGGAAGGGAACATGTAGCGGCATGGTTATTGAACCCAGCATTGTGACTTTGTTGCAGTATTGCTTAGTGATATTTTATCTTGTTTTGGGAAATTCTATCAAGGGTTTGAAGATCATCAGTTTGGACTAGATGCCTTTTTTGGTATTTGTTTTGATCTAACGAATTATCGGTTGATCTTGACTTCTCGGGATGATTTGTGGGTTTTGCTGCAATTTTTTTGCCCTGTGCCATCGATGCATTGCTGGGCACCATATATTCGATTCATTTCGACTGTCTTCAGGTTGTGGTTACATCCAGCTCATCTGATACGTGAGATGGAACTCCTTTTCGCTTCTGCCTTAGATTTATTTTGTTTACCACGACAATTTTTTTTTTTTTTGATTAAGGAGTATAAATCTAATAGAAGTGGACATATGAGGCTTCTGCATTAGTTATGGTGCACAGAGTAAAAGGGGGTTTCTTTCTCATATCTCTTTATATATTTGAGTTCAGGTGATTTCGTAGGATGAGTCTGGTAACCGGGTCTTAACTTTCTGTGATTGCAGCAGAGTGTTAATGGGTGAAAACATGGGATCCTTGATTCATGAGGTGTCTTTGGTTTGTCGTATCCGTTAATTTATTTTTCGATCGGGTCTGTTGATTTCTATAAAAAAGGTTTTTGATTCAAGCATGCTCAACTGATCCTGGTTTTGCTTTCCAATGTCAATTGCTGTCGAAATCGTGTTCCTCTCTTTTCTGAGGTATCATTCTTTTGCAGAAAATTTATCATGGATTTTTGATGTGTTTGTCGCAGTGTTTACTTCTTCATCGAAGTTGGTTGCTGCTGGCCAGATACATCAACACTCTATTCATCTATTTTTTGGTTTACTAAAATCTTTTTTCTTGCCAGCAAACCATTTCTCGAGTTATTTGTTATTCTCAATGTCGAGTTGGTGTGTGCAGGGATTGTTTAGAGGGTCAGTTCTTCTTTGGCTTTGGTTGCGGTTCTGATCTTCTCCTCTTTGATCTCCTCCTGTAGACTGTCACGTCTTTCTTGTGGGGTTGATATTGTTTTCACCCGCAGTGCCTTTCCTATTGATGCCTCAGCTTTGGAACATAATTTGCAAGATGCCATCAGATTTTAAGGTGTTTGCTGTGATGAGGTTTTGTTGCGCAGTATTTTTAGTTGATATGTTCTCTTGTATTGGGAAGGTTTTCTGAATTTTTTTTAGCAAGGTTGTGGAGCGATTGGTTTGGACTTGATGCTCTCAAATTTGTTGAATTAGTTTAATCATAACAACATGATCTGTTGATCTTCACTTCCGATTGTGGGTTCGCTGGATTTGTTGTATCCCTAGGTGCCGCCTCTTTATGGATGCTTGCTGGGCGTAGTGGATTTAAACTTGAGTGTGGCAAGTCTCCTTTCTCTTTGGTGCCAGTTTTATTTCACTTACCACGACAGCTTTGATTTTCTTTCATTTATTTATTAAGTAGTATGACTCTGATTGAAATGGAATACCTCTGAGCCTTCAGCATTCTTGTGGTGCAGAGGAAAAGGGGGACTCTCTCTCATGCCTCTTATACATCTGAATGTTGCTGATGTCGTAGGTTGAATGGGTTGACTTTCTCGGGTTTGTGGTTGGATCCAGATTGCTTATCTGATACGTACATTTGCGTTAATTTTATTTGTTTATCCCGACGACTTTATTGGATGATTTGTAGGTTTTGCTGCAACTTTTTGTGCCCTAGGGTGCCGTTGATGTATTACGAGGTACCGTGGATTCGAGTCGTATCAACTGTCTTTAGGGTTGTGGTTACATTCCATTTTATCTGATACGTGAGACGAAACTCCTTTTTGCTTCTGCCTTAAATTTATTTTCTTTGCCACAAAGACTTTAATTTTGTTTGATTAAGGAGTATAACGGAAGGAAGTGCCTGTGTGAAGGCTTCAGCATTGTTGTGGTGCAGTTATTGTGCAGGAAAAAAGGGGGACTCTTTCTCATCTCTCTTATATATCTGAATTTGGGTGATTTTGGTGAATGAGTCGCAGGTTAATTGGGTCTTTACTTTCTGTGATTGCAGTTGCCTCTTGGGATCCTTGATTCATGCGGTCTTTTTGGTTTGTCGTATATCATCATGTTTCTTTTTTGTTAACTTTGTTGATTTTCTCTGAAAAGATTTTTCGTATAAGAATTCTGAGCTGATCCTGGTTTCGCTTTGCTCGGCTTTGTTGATTTCTTTTTTTAGTATTCTTAATTCAGGCATTCTTAACTGATCCTTGTTTTGCTTTGCAATGTCAATTTTTGTCAATCTTTTTTTTTTCCCCTCTTCTGAGTATGAAACTGAATACCTCGAGGCTCGAGCCTTCAGCATTCTTGTGCTGCCAGAGGAGAAGGGGAACTCTATCTCATGCCTCTAATAGATATTGATTTTCTCGGGGTTTGCGGTTACATCCAGCTTATCTGATCCGTGATATTGATTTTGTTTGATTAAGGGGCATACTATGGATACGTGAGGCTTCAGCATCGTTGTGTTGCAGTTATTGCACAAAGAAAATGGGGGACTCTTTCTCATATCTCATATATATTTGAATTCTGGTGATTTCATAGGACGAGTCAGGTTAATTGGGTTTTAATTTTCTGTGATTGCAGTTGCTCTTTTACAGTGTGTTAATAGGTGACACGCAGGATCCTTGATTCATGAGGTCTTTTCGGTTTGTTGTATCATCATGTTTTCTTTTCGTTAGCTGTGTCGTATCTCCTGCAGTGCTTTCCTAGGGATACCTCAGCTTTGTAATATTTCTCTTATGATTGGCTGGGTTTTCATCAAGTTATAAGGCGCTTGCCTCAATGAGGTTTTGATGCGGTATTTCTAATTGATAAATCTACTCTTGTTTTGGGAAGGTTCATGTTCTGGAAATTTCTTTGCAAGGTTGTGGAGTGATTGGTTTGGTCTTGATGCCCTCAAATTGTTAAATCAGTTTTAATCATAACAGGATCTGTCGATCTTTACTTCCTGGGATGATTTGTGGGGTTGCCCGATTTTTTTTAACCCTAGGTGTTGTCTGCCTCTTTATGGATGCTTGCTGGGCTTAGGGATTCAAACTTCAGAGGGGCAAGTCTTCCTTTTCTCTTTGGTGCCACCCTGTATATTGCTTACCATGACAACTTTGTTTTTAAGGTGTTTACCATGAAGGGGTAGTTGCGGTAAAGAGGCATTTATATGTTATTGCTTTGCGAAGGTTATATTTGGTAATTTTTAGCTTGGATTTGGCGCGGTTGGTTTGGTGATGCCTCTAATTTGTGTTAATATGACGATATCTATTGGTCTTTGCTTTTCTGGATGATTTGTGGGTGGTGCTGGCTTCTTTCAGAGGTGATGTCTGCCTTATTATTGGATGCATTGCTGGGCTTTTCATGGTTCAAATTTGAGTGTGGCAGGGCTTGGTTTGTTGGTTGCAGATTCTTCTTTTACTTACATATACTTGGATTAGTGCGTCGTGTTGATGTGTATGCCATCCTAAATGATTGAGGAATTTTGTTCACTTAGAGTCCTTTGGTTGTAGATATTGACGATTTTGTTGATCAAGGAGCAAGGATAACCTGATCGAAACCAATACGGCTGCTGAGCCCTCAGCGTTCTTGTGGTACCAGAGGAAAAGGGGGAATTTGTCATGCATCTGAATTTTTGGCACTCTCCCAGGATGAATAGGGTAACTGGGTCTTACTTTTTGTGATTGCAGTTGCATAAAAAAGTTAAAGATGGGATCACTGTGCCTGGTTGGATCTGCTTGTATGGTGATTCAGGAGGTCTTCCTGTTCTCGTGTTTATCCTGCTCCTTTTGTGAGCTTCGTTGATTCTTTTCGAGATTTTCTTTAGTGACGTTCTCTACTAGTCCTGTCGCTTCGTATACTCTTTATTTGATGCCGAAATCTTTTCTTTTCTAATGTAATTCTGGAAGTTTATCATGGGGATTGGTCCATGCTTTGTTTGCAGTGTCTACTTCATTCAAGTTCTTTGCTGCTGGACTGATACATCATATAAACTCGTTTCTTATTTATTTTAAAAACACACTTCAAGGTTGTCTCATTTTCTGAATTTAAGGTTGTGAATGTCGAGTTGGTTTGCGCAGGGAGATACTTGGGAGTCTTGGAGAGATTTCTTTCCACGCCTTGATTATGGTTCTGATCTTTTCATCCTTTCTCGCCTCTTTTGGACTTAGTTACAGCTTTCTAGTTTCTTTTTTGAGGAAGTACAGCTTTCTAGTTTCTTACCGCATGCGTAGTTCATTCGTTCTTTCTCCCGCAGTGCCTTCAATGAGAACCTGTGCCCAACAATCGGTGATACAAGTCTGTAATTATCCAAAAGGTTGCAACTTGTTTCTCCGCAACTGCCTTGATCCATTTTAATTAGCATGGCCTCGGGACCACATTTGCATTCAAGTTTCTAGTGCCTCGGGACTATTCTCTCTGGTTGGCACAACTGTCATAGGGTTATGGTGTTTGCGAAGATGGGACTCTGTTGAGGTACTTCTAATTGTTGTGTGATTTGGGAAGGTGACGTCTTTTGGGAAAATTTAGCAAGTCTGTGGAACGATCTTTTTGGACTTTATACCTCGTATTTGTTTTGATCTAACTATATCCATTGATCTTCTTGGGATGATTTGTGGGTTTGCTGGATCCTTCCCCTAGGTGTCGTCGGCGTCTTTATGGTTGCATAGCTGGGCATCCTGGATTTCAGTTTAAGAGGGGGCGAGTGTCATTGGTTGCAGAATGCTTGCTTCATTTGTATATACTGGGATAAGTGTGTTGTTTTGCTGTTTATGCCGTTTTAGAAATTTAGCAACTTTGTTCACTTCTCCTTTGGCGGTTGATTATTGAACTTTTCAGTTTGTGTGGTACACAAAAGTCATCCAACTTAAATTATATGTGAGATGTTGCTCTTTCACTTCTGCCTCAGTTTTATTTTGTTCAGCACATCTTTAATTTCCTCTGGTTGAGGAGTATAATGCTCTGATGGAAGTGGACAAGGCTGCCTTGAGCCTTCAGCATTCTTATTGTGCAGAGGAGAAGGGGGGCTCTCATTCCTCTCATATATATCTGAGGTAGGGGCGTGTAGGATTTCTTTATCCCGACTGCAAGTCAACAATCTAATTGAGGAATCACTTTTTAGTCCAGAATTTATATTTGAAAGCTGTTATATTTCCCTGATTGCTTCGGTGGGTCCTGGTTCTATGTAACTTTCCTAGGGGTGTTGTCCTGTAATGAGGACTGTTAAGATTACGTGTAAGTATGAAGCTTCTTTGGTGTGGTTTGCACGGTTTGTAACTTCTGCTGGAGTGACATCTTTTGCGGTTGTCTTGGAGCATGAAGCATGTCTAGGTTGGTGATTTGAAATAACCTCTATTTTTCTTTTAAGTGGATACATATTTGAGGCTTTCTCAGGGCTTTGTTATGGAAACTAAGCTTTCTAGTTAAGATTGTTGCATTTGTAGTTTGTGAATTGCGTCGCTGGTGGTAATTTAGATCTGCCCTCCTTCATTTGCAGGTTAATGACATTCAATTGTGGTGATATGGTGCTCTACCTGATAGCAGCAAGGGTGATATGTACAAAGGTAGTGTGATTTGTTGGTGTGGGTAACAAACTTCCTTTTAAGGCCTCGGAGGTTCTTGCTTGTAGACTTTTGTATGGACTTTGATATGTCAAGTTTGTTTCCATTCAAGTTTCAGTGTAGCAGGGGTCTATCAAAAAATGTCAATTTTCCATAAACGTTTGTCTCTGGCTGGTGGTGAGCTTCTTTTGTAAGAGTTTGTTGTGCTAAATGATGATCGAGTTCTCACAAAAATTCAAATTTCAAAAATTTCCTTGAAATAGTAAATGTTCTGAAAGTTCGTGCAAGAGACACGCAGGTTCTATCAATCTTTGGAAGTTTGCGTGTTTATCACTCCACTAAGAGATTTTGGATTTTTGTTTTGGAACTTTCTGAACAACTATTGTCAACTTTGATTTGATTTATGATGGTACTTGCAAAGGGTTTTTGCGTTCTCTATATTGTATGTTGCTGATGCATCGGGAAACTGATGTCTTTGTAACTACTATTTGTGTGGAAGCTGCTAATTTACTCATTTCTGTATTGGACCCTGCTGCTGGATTTCCTTGGTGTATAGCCTTCCCTTTTCCTTTTCATATGGGATTCATGTTTGACGATGTCTATGAAAGTTGTTCGACTATTCTGCTGGTCATGCGTCCCCCCTTTCCCCCACTCAAAAAAAAAAAAAAAAAAGTTCTTTAGTTCGTAGTAGTTGGTTTTTGTATTTCAAGGTCTTCTATGTCTGTTCAGTAGATGTTCATTCTGCTTAGGTGACACCTTGTAACTCCGCCTGTAAAAATCAGCCGGTCCCAAGCCCGGAAAAAAGGAGGAGGGCAAGTGTCAAGGCTGCTGCAGCACTGCCAGATGAAACTTTGGTGCGGTCTTTCTTGCCAGTCTTTTGATTAATTATCATGTGTCTATTCTGCTGGGCCATTTCTAGTTAATTGCTCCTTTGGTTCCTGATTGATATCAGGCGTGTGCCCGTAAGTTAGTGGAAACTGCATTTGCAAACTGGGAAATCTTTTGGAAGCGCAGTTTCTGTTATGGATCCCTTAGCATCCTCGTCGAAAGAGTCCCCATTGTCCTGTTTCAGTGTAAGAAGTCTGAGTGGATGTTACTCGGGCAATTTGGCCATGTTTAATCCAACATTCAGGGCTTCAAATTACGTCAGTAATGCAGTTAAAAAAACATAGTACTAGTTCATAAGCTTTTCCGCGCTTTGAAAATGTCTCTTGTTATTGCGTAGGACAACTTAGCATCTGGGATGTCTCTTGCTGTCACTTTTCTTGGCCATCTAGAACCGGTTTGAGTACTGTGTAGCTGCAAAATTTTATGGATATTGCATATCATGGATTCTCCAACCAGTTCACACTGATATGTTTCTTCAATGAAGAGTTCAGTGAAACTTAGAAGGGTCTGTATTTACCGAGAAGCAGGAATTTCCTTGTGAAGGACATGGAGATGAGAAGTCATCTGAGTTTTCTACCATGTGATGCTAGGTGAATGATTGATTTTTCTTCATTGTTGAATGTTGTTTGAGGGTGATTTTACTGACTAGTAACTTGAGTTCATGCTTTTTCATTCTCACTAAGTGATGAGTTCGAATTGCTGGAACATGTAAATCGTTTATTGTGTGTGTGTGTGTGCTTTTTTTTTTTTTTTTTTTTTTTTTTTTTTTTTTTAAGTTTTTTTTTTATATCATCGCTGCTGAATGGATTTGCTGGAGTGCTGTTGTCTGCTCATCGCAGATAGTAGCGAATGGCTTGCAAAAAGGTGGAAAATCTAAAACTTATTGCCATAGCAAAATGCATATCAAGTAGCTGGACTAACCCTCTTTGCCAACCTACTCAATGATGGTATGGTGGATGGTGGGCGCATGAAATGGGATGTTAAGTTGAGATTGGGCGTCATGGCTGCTGATGCTGTGAGCTTGGCTTCGGTGTCATTGGGGCTTTTGCTGGGCGGTTTCTCTGAAAATCTTGTTGTAGGAAGTGCACTTGGCCAAATTAGCTGAATATTCAGTTTGGACCGGCTGCTGTTCGTTTTTCTTGTACATGCTCCAAGATGTAGAATCGTTTTCGGAGATTAAATGCAAATTTGTGCTCATTTTATGTTCCTACTGGTGTGATCAGTTTTGTCTGTTGTTAATATTATGTCGCATGTCTTTTAATCTAACGAAGAATGGCTTATATTTATTTTGTGCAATAAAAGTAGGTCGTATGGTTTTTGAAGTGCTTCTTTTACAGCTATCCGATATATGCAGCAATCCGTTTTCACATCTCCTTTCTGAGTTTACGAAGTTTGCTAGCAGCTGCGTTTTTTGTTGAAAATCTGCTCCAATCTGGCTTTGGAACTGCGTATTTTTTTTGTTTCAATTTACATTAGTTTTGATCGACCATGAATTTCAAGTAGCGAAGGCTTTTGAGCCATGTGAACATGTAGTCAAAGCCCGTTTCTATGTAAGTCTGGTTCGGAAATGCAGATTGAATAAAAGTTGAAGTTTTGGGAATTTTCTTTTGGAGAACTTGAAAAATACTTTTTCTAGAAGTCACAATTTTTTATCGTCAAACAAGTTTTTTTATTTTCTTTCTGAAAAAAGTGAAATTTTTATGGCTAAAAACCTAGTGAGAATAAAATGTGAAGTTTGGAGTTAAAAGTCGTTTTCAAACACAACAAATTGGGTAATTTTTTATGGACATTAATGAAATACCGTTGACTTTTGTTCACACATGGATGTCCAACAAATTTCCAGTCTTAAGGAGCCTAGTGAATGCAGTCGTCGTCTGTGTTTCTACCAACTGTGAGACACCTACAACTTGCTAAGGCGTAGATTTCCGGATCCCCTATAAAATTGTACAACAGATACAGACCGAATTAAAGATACTGCATCTTGCAGATCAAAAGAGAAAACAACACTCGGTCACCACAAGCCCAATAAATGAATAATACAGCTCAAATGGTCAATAAAAGCAAGCGTATTTAAATCTCATTTGAAGTTACAGAGAAGCCTACAGTTTAAAAGGGGAGAGCGCATGGATGGCCATTTTGCGTGGATTCCTTATACGTTGGAAGAAGAAGTTGATTATCTTTGTATTAGCTTAAACGGAATGTTGGTTATCAAGAAAAAAAAGAGATGTTGCATGATTCCTTAGAAACATGAAGATTTCACCAACACACTGATGATTTGTGCAGTTCGGAAAGAAATGATTATAGATATAGAGGGATGACATGGATCAACAAATTAGGAGACAGAGCAAAATCCTCAGCATCTAATACCACTTAGCTGATTAATGTAGGAATAATTAACCAAAATTGCTGTCAGATACGGAGTTTCTAGTATATCTGGACTGTAGCCTAAAATGTTTCCCAGAGAAGAAAAATTCCAAGATGTTCCCAGGAAGATGAAGGTAAGGACCCACAGCACGAATGCACTCCAGGGAAGTGTTCCTTCACTCCTTACTCCTCAGGGCTCTTGTTGTTCAAAGAAGGCCCAGTCCCTAACTGAATGGTAAAATAGAACCATCCGCCAGGTGGACAAGAAGAGATACCAAGAACCACGATCTGACCAGGAAATGAACTCACATACAGAAACCAGGACACGAGAAAGAACAAAAACTTTCTCCATGGAAGAGAGACATCGATACCAGAGCAAATCAGTGGGACTGCAGTTGCCAAACTGTTCATGGTTATTCAAATAATTGCCCAACTAAGAGGAAACTAGCTCTTTCTTCAGGGTGCTTGTAGAACATAAGAGCAGTTAATGTGTAAAAAACTTGCAGAAGGATCCTCGCTGTCCAAAAATGCTTTCTCAAACTTATCATGATTAATGCACCAATCTAGTAAAGAGAACCAAATGTATCCAAAAATGGCCAATTGAACAAACATAGCCTGCCAAAAGGTTCATCATCAATATTGTAATTAGTGCACTCTCAGACTGCTTTAATGAAGGGAAATGCATTATATTACCCGTATTGTTAAGAGATTTTACCCGAACATTATAGAAAGATCGCTTCTAATCCAACATAAAGACCCAACCGCCAGTATTACAGATCATCTTTCAGAGGTGAAATTGCCAATGCAAGAAATCATAACGAATCCAGCAGCAAACAATAGCATTCACGCAAGAAAGCAAATAACCAGCAGCCATAGTAGCACTTAAAGAGTGTGAGACCATATTCAAGTTCGCAAATCAAGCAAGCATAAGATCCCTATCAAGCCATACTACGAAACAGTTTACGGACATAGACAGTAGATTTTAAGTGCCAGGTTTCATTAGTTCAAAAGACTAATCCACTTTGCTGGGAGCCCATTGAAATAAGATGACAACAGGACATACTTAGCATCATCTGCATCCAGGTGATAGGGCTTCTAATTTATCAGCTGCAAAAGATGGAAAAGGTCTAATCAGCACCAAAGTATGATCATCAAAATTAGTTCTGAAACATAAGAGTCTAAATGCATACCACATTCTAAAGCATCAGCTAGCTCGAGAGCCTCCAGAACTCCGGCGATCATACGGTCCAGAACGGTCACGATTATATCGATCTCCTCCCCCATGACCACCACCATCCCTGCTGCTGCGACTTCCATATCGATCTCCATTCCTATCAGGTCCACCTCCGCTGCCGCCACCATACCTATCATCTCTGCCACCATAGCGACCACCTCTAGATCCTTCACTAGGGCATTCTCTAGCAAAGTGTCCAGGCTTACCACACCTAAAGCACTCTCCACCACCAGATCCCCGCCCACCTCCATAATCACGGCTACCGCGATCGCGATCACGACCTCGATCACGATCGCGAGGCCTATCATTATCGTAATCCCTACCCGAACCTGGCTGGGCTTTGTCCACAGTAATATCACGGCCATCCAAGTCTATTCCATTCATCGCTTCAATTGCTTCTTCCAAAGCTTTTTTGTCATCAAATGTAACAAAACCAAATCCACGAGATCGGCCAGAGAACTTGTCAAGTACAACCTAAACCAAAAAAAGGAAAAAGAGCCTACCCCGTTACAACTATAAGTTAGGGAGACTAATAAGTTACAACTTTTGACTGATTTAGCTTATTATAAAAGAAATGCACTTTTGGCTTGCAAATAGAACTAAAAAGTAGTCTGTAATCCCTGACTCAGATAGAGCACAGAAAAAATGAAACAGTTGAAAGACAGTCTGAAAGAATAACTCGTCCTAACCTTTGCCTCCACAACATTGCCGTACTTCTCAAATGCACGCTTTAGTCCTCGATCAGACGTTGACCATGACAAGTTACCAACAAAACAGCGATATTCTGAATCCTCCACCATTTTTTAAACAACTTTCTGCAACTGAAAAAGCATGAAAGATGGTAAAAAAAGATGAAAGGAGGAGAAAGAGAGAATAAAATCAAACAAGAACCCAAAGCTAAATCAGTGTGGTGATAGTATATTACCATATCCATTATCTCTAACATGGACTACATTAGGCTTAGACAAAAAAAGAAAAAAAAAAGACAATTGCTCTCAATAATTACAACAACATATCCAGTATAATCCCACAAGTGGGGTTTGGGAGGGTGAGGTGTACGAAGACCTTATCCCTACCTCGAGAGTAAAAAAAGTCAATTGCTCTCAATAATTAGTATTCTGCAATGTTTTTTTTTTGAACCACGAAAATTGTATTGTGTTTCTGTCTTGGAAAAAGAATATTGTGTCATTGTATTCCTTATGTAGTATGTGAGCTGAGCAAGCAGTCAGTTCATTTTGGTGCAACGTTCTGCATTTGCGACAATAGCTTCTATGGTTCTAAATTATGAATTCAGAACAACACCATGAAAAGTTGAAAATTACCAAAGTGAATAAACTAAGGGATAAAGGGAGTAGCATCAGGATAGTACAAACTAAAAGCCTTCAAAATTTTGGGAAAAGAAAAAAACAATGCTGCTTAACCTATTACCTGTTGGATATTAAGAAACAATGCATCCTATCTATGCCAAGAATAAGTGGATATTCCCAACTAGTTCAGAGTAAGTATATACTGGCTACTGGCATAAAAAGCCAATGTCACTCCTAGTCTCTTAAGAAAGAATCTTTATATTATGTCAAGATTGACTTTCCCCATGAACTTATCATAAATCTCTCTACATACGGCAAATCTTCCACATAATCACTGCACTTAAATCCTAATTGTCATCATCAAAGAGGCAAATTATCCTTTCGGTCAAACCATATACATTGGCCCAAAATTAAAAAAAAAAAAAAAAGGTATATACATAGATATTGCATCCACTCTGAACCCATGTTCACATGGATACAAGGAGAATGTATACTCCTTAAAGTCTATTGATTTAGAATAAAGGATTCAGGGGTGGATGCACGATGTAAGTTACTGTTCAGCCAAACCCACTAGCTTTGGCTCATACCTATATTCATGTTTACTAAGTATGTATAAACAGTATACGTGGAACTCAATAACTCAAAACTATAGCACGTTCAGTGGCATCCCGAACCCATAAAATTCAAATCCTAGATCCGCCTTTGAAAGGAATATGGGTACCTCTAATTATCCTTAACCTATAATATCAAATAATCAATAAAGGGATTCATTAAATTTTGAATAACTGAGCAGCTAAAGTCCAAATTTAAATCTTTTTTTTTTCCTTTAAACATGAAAGTATCAGCAATTACATATAGGGAAATACATAAAGAATCAAAATTCAAACATGGGGTCTCTCAATTTCACTTTTTTTGCCCTAAAAAACAAAAATAATTGATTACCCTAATTAGGGATCAAACCTGCAGAAGCTTTAGGGGAAAAACAAAAGGTTAAAGCAACAAAATAGAAAAGATGAAAGCTAATGTGTTAAAAACTGAAGGTACCTTAAAGACGAGTAGAAAAGAGAGAGGCTGAAGAAGCTTTGTGGACTCTTTGTACACTTGAGGGAATTTTAGGGTATTACAATGGATATTTACACTTTTTCTCCTTTTCCTTTTTCTTTCTTTTTCTTTTGTTTTTTGTTTTTTTGGTATTTTTTTAATTATATGTTTCTATTATTTCCATTTATTTTTATTATTACTTTGGATTTCTTTTAAACACCCCTAGGTCGACGTTGAATTTCCTTTTCTTTAAAACAGTTTATACAATATCAAACTTAGGTGTGTTTAGAAGAACATTCAAAATCCAAATCAAGTGAGAATTGGAGTAAAGCGATGACATTTTAGTTCGATAGATAGTTTGGTAATATATTTTCGTGGAAAAAATTATTTACTACTACAAAATATTTACTTTTGTTTATGGTTGCATGATACCAATTAAATTGATAATGTGTGTCCACTTAAAATTTTTATTTACTCATATGTCCATAAATCATTTTAACTTGTATATATATAAATTTCTCTTGCCCATTTTTATGCGAGCATCGTTTGACATACTTTATCAATCAATTCCATATTGTGAATGTCAATTATCAACTCCAGAAGCAGGACGAGGATTTAAGCAAAAGGTCATATAACATACAAGTTATTCATGATATTTTTCAACTATTTATTTTTTTAAAGTAAAAAGGAAAAGGTAATACTTCTAATATGTTTAGTTTTTTCTTTGAACTTTCTCCATGTCCGCGTTGCTCACATTGATGAGTTTCATTTTCTTTTCTCATTTTATTCTCACTGCGAACTTGCTGAAAATGATATGTAATTTTTTGCCAATTACTCAACTCTTGCATGTATTTCTGGGATTAGTAATTGAGGCACATGTAACGTAGCCTTTTATTAGGACATTTTTGTTATAAAAATGATAGATAAGTTGTGCAAAAGATATATATTTTCATGAAAAATTGAGGGGTAAAGTATGGTTGGCTTCTTTTCACGTTGTTTGCACTAAAGTTGTTGGATGGTTAAGCCTTTTGGCGGAAACAATCGCTAAGCACTTCACCGGAAGTTGTAAAAATGGGAAATCGAGAATTTTGTTAAAATAGTGTATGTAGTAGCATAGAAAATTGAACTGTCGCGGGTCGAAAGTTGCAAAAGAAAATATACCTACCCTAGTTTGGAAATATTGAGTGCATCTTAATTCTTAAAAGATGGATAATGCCGAAAATTTGGGAATTTTTAAAAGTATTTATGTTGAAATTAGAACTTGTTAGTGTGGCCTAAATTCGGTTACTTAGGTTTAACAATTGATTTGTATTTGTAGGGTCACAAACAACCAATTATATCAAGATCTATGGTAGAACATTAGATAATTAAGCAAGATCAAATTGATTCAACGATAATCGTACGACAATTGGAATGAATAAACTTTAATTAAACAATAGTAAAGCAAAAGGTAAGAAAGACCTTGTTGAATAGTAGTCGCTTGAGCTACAATGCTTGACAATGGCAAGAACAAAGCAATAATAATGAGTAAAATAGATAGAGTTTCGGCTATATGATTGTGTGTTTTTTACAAATGCATGGGAATGTGTATTTATAGCCTTGAGAGAGTCGTAGCTAATCCCTAATTTCACTAACACACGACTGTAATAGATTAGTCATCGGAAGCAATCATGTTGGAGGTGGATTCCCTGAATCTTGCGAGTAGTTGGAGGTTTGGAGCTATCAATCTGTCTTCTCCGGATGCTCTTAATAACGCGTGGTCGGCAACTGAATGCGGATAGTTTGAACGGTAGCTTATGGCAAGACCTTCCAGAATCTTCACACACTTACAGGATCCTTTGGGAGCTACGGCTCCATGATCATTCCACCTTGTGCCATCTACATATATCCGTGCCAGTACCAAATTACCAATACAGTTAGTTGGATTATAACCTTTACCTTTTCAGTGAGCTGTACATTTTATTACACATCCACATGTATAATATAGGTACATTATAGTTAATTAAAAAGTTAGAGTTAAGTATTTTTGTGCAGTAAATTATTAGTTTACGTCCCATCCATATTCAAATTATAAATGTATATAATTACTATAATATTGACCCTTTATCTTGCAATGCTTGTTATAAAATTCTTAAATTCAATAGATTTTAACAACTTATCTACAACAAAGGCAAACCCCTCCACAAGAATAAGTCAAATAAAATAAAAAGAATTCTTATGTTTTTCCACCCAAAACGTAACTTCAATGACAATAAAAAAGTTTATCTAAACCGCATCTTTGTTTTGAAAAGCTTTCCATTAGCTATCCGTATAATGGTGCTAAATTGGAGGATGTTCGTACAGTAATTGAAGCCAATCAAGAGAGAGAACACAAAAGGGAGAAATGGAAGAGAAGAAGAGGGAAGAAGAAGAGTTGTACATACATCGTTCTCTTTATCTTCTTCTCATTCTTTCAAATATCCATTCATTTCAAAAGAGTATTATCCTTCAATTATTATCAGTTTTGTGATTGTCCTCCCACAAATTTTCAGCAATTTCAGTTGTGTGGCAGGTTACAGATTTATGTACTCCTAATATGTCCCATGTTCTTCATTCTAGATTAAATGTAAAGTTTCTTGCATGCATGCATGTTCAATATCACGACTAATTTTGAATTTTTAACTTTATAACGATGACTTCAGGTTGAACTTGCATACACCTCAAATGTTCCATCCAGTACCCGCTTGTAGAAGCGCATGGAGCACCATTACTGGGTTCAACTTAGCTTATATATACATCACTAATTTTTTTTTTTACCAATTCACTGTTAGATTCTGAACTCATAATTCAAATGTGTGATGCATACAGTGATAAGAACCAAAGGATGAACCTACAAATTTTAAATTCTAAATCCGCCTATGTCTGCTACCTCCCACCAATATATGTAGGCGTGGGTAACTCTATCCCTGTGTTTGGGCATATAGAAAGAAATCACATAGCGCCTTTTTCTTTTTTCGTATATTTCTTAGAATTTTAACACTGATCTCACATAATTCACCCACTTCATTAGCGTTGGACCACATTTATGTGCCAATATCATGAAAAATTAATAGTGTGTGTTTGTTCTTTTCTCCAGGTTCAAACTGCCACCCTTCTGAACAACTGAAGAGGAAAGTATTTTGATCTATATTACTACTAATTATTACAAGCCTGAAACATAAAATTCATGGCACCAAGCAAACTTAGAAAAGCAATTGGGGCTGTCAAGGACCAGACAAGCATAAGCCTGGCCAAAGTAGGGGGCAGTAACTGCTTGTCGGACCTAGAAGTTGCCATTGTCAAAGCCACTAGACATGAAGAGTACCCACCTGAGGAGAGACACATTCGAGAGATTCTAAGCTTAACTGCTTATTCTCGAGCCAACATTGGTGCTTGTGTCGACAACATTTCCAGACGTCTTGGCAAGACCAAGAACTGGGTAGTGGCGCTCAAGTCAATAATGTTGATCCATAGGTTGCTCTCCGATGGTGATCCTTCATATGAGCAGGAGATTTTCTTCGCCACGAGACGAGGAACCAGGCTTCTAAACATGTCTGAGTTTCGAGATTCCAGATCCAATTCATGGGACTATTCTGCACTAGTCCGAACATATTCTTTGTACCTTGATGAACAACTTGAGTATAGGATGCAGAGCCGTCGTGGAAAGCGCAGCGCCTATGCCTACGATGACGACTTAGAGGAAGTTGCCCCTAATGCCATTGTGGTGAAAACCACTCCGTTGGAAGAAATGAAGAATGAGGACATTTTCTCAAGGATACAATATCTCATGCAACTTCTTGACCGATTCATAGCTTGTAAACCCGCAGGTTCGCATTAAATTCTACTATTTTCAAGCTGATTTAGCTTTACTTCTGTTCCAGTCAAAAAATTGCTTTCAGTTTTCTATCAAACTGTGGAGTTCAAAGAAAGAATCAGCACAAAATTGAAAATATCGAATCATAAAAATGATTTTAGATGAGAAAAATAAGTTAGGAATATGGCCTAGGGAGAAAATGAATTTTCAGCATTGTATGATAACCATTCAAATGCTTGCACAAAAGATGTCTTTAGTACATGATTCTAATTAAATTTGCTCTAACGCAAGAGCAGGTTTGGCGAAGACCAACCGAATTGTATTGGTGGCTCTCTATCCACTTGTGAAGGAAAGTTTCCAGCTATATTATGAAATTACAGAAATTATAACTATCTTGATTGATAAGTTCCATGAACTATCAATCCCGGACTCTGTAAAGGTTCATGAGATTTTCTGCCGTATTAATAAGCAGTACGATGAGCTTGAACAGTTCTACAATTGGTGTAAAACTGTTGGAATTGGACGCTCTTCTGAATATCCGGATGTTGAGAACATTCCACAGAGGAAACTTGATCTTATCGATGAATTTATACGGGAAAAGACCATATTGGAAAAGAACGGGAAAACAATGCCTTACGAACCAAAGAGTGAGCTGGTTGAAAAACCTCAAGAGCCAGAGCCAGAACCAGAGCCAGAACTGGAACAGGACATGAATGCAATTAAGGCATTACCACCACCAGAGGGAATTCCTGAAGAAACAAAGCAAGAGGAACACGAAGAAGAAAAGAAAGAGGTGGCAAAAACCCAAGAAGTAGGTGACTTGTTGAACTTGGGTGAAGATGCACCTACTATAGAAGAACATGGAAATCAATTGGCTTTAGCTCTCTTTGATGGTGGTCCAGCAACTGCTCCTTCAACCACCACTTCCCCATGGGAAGCGTTCAAAGATTCAGGGGATTGGGAAACAGCACTGGTTCAGTCAACGAGCCACTTGTCGAACCAGAAGGCTTCCCTTCCTGGAGGCTTCGACACATTGTTGCTAGATGGCATGTATCAACAAGGAGCGGTAGCTCAGGCGGTAGCCAGCTCAGGTGTTGTAGCTACTGGAAGTGCTAGCAGTGTCGCGCTTGGATCAGCCGGTCGGCCGGCAATGCTAGCCTTGCCTGCACCTACAACAGTAGATGGCGGAGCTAACACAACCGGGACAAGCACTGACCCTTTTGCAGCGTCACTGGCCGTAGCTCCACCACCATATGTTCAGATGTCAGAATTGGAGAAGAAACAGAGACTGTTAGTAGAAGAGCAGGTAATGTGGCAACAATATCAAAGGGATGGAATGCAAGGGCAGGTAGGATTAGCAGGGGCACAACCAAACCCTTATGCATACAACGTGGGAGGTTACACAAAAACCTTCTAGAGGTTCCCTTAATTAGATACAGAAGAACGATCTATGGTCGTTCTCTTTGTGGTCGGCAATATCAGTAAGAAGATGAAATTCGTAAAATTGTAAGGAGCAAAAGAGGCATTCGGAAAGAAGGAATTGCAAAAGGGCTATCCAAGTTACTTCTTGACTGCCTGCTCTACGGATTAGAGAATACAGCTACCAATTTTTCAAATATGATATACAGGACTGCAGAACTACATGTTAGAGAAGATTCATATCAGAGTACAGAATGTAATAAATTGCAATTTTCACCTGCACCATTTACCTTCTTTTTTCTTTCTACACTTAGACCTGAAGACACTATTCAAGCAGATATATGGCATACAGTGTGTTTTTGTACATCATAAATAATGACAAGTAAAGCTTATCACAAACATTACTGATAGAGTTATGTTGGTTAGTATCTTTGGAAGACAAGATAGAAGTGACCCACCTACTCCAACAAAGAACAGTATCAGCTTAAAATGAGAACTAAAATGCCTTTTTATCAATAATCTAGGACTGAGCTCTATATAGATGACGCATCATACATGAATCAAGCCCCTTTGAACTCATAATGTGAAAGGCCTCTGGAATTTGGGAACTTCATGTGACCCTTAACGAGACTCCCAACTGCATTCCAACTTGAACCAAGGTCTCAAGTGATCTTGTACTGTTCTCCAACAAGTCCTCATCTATCTTTATGGAATCCTGAGAATACTCAAATTGGGATGCCATGGCAATAGTAAATAACAGCAGATACTGATAGCATTTAACAACATATGTCTTTGCTTATTACTTTCTCTGATCAACTATACAATAAAACAAATTTGACCCCAAAGACGGAATATAGGTCGAAAATTCCTGAAACACAAATACGAACACGGACTATTTCCTATGAACCGATGAAGTAGTAATTTAGGTAATTCTATCCAACGCAATTCAACGCCATACCAATAAATTAGGACTGATGCTGATTTTATTATCTTTATCGTTTGAAGTGAATCACGTCTCTTATAGAACTCAGTAATAAATTAAAGTAATGGACACCCATGACGCTCAGCTTTGGCTCTAACTGCTGTTTCATAAGGGAACATCAGCATATTTATAAAATGATCATAAGCATTTACTGTCCAAAGTTAATGTTTCAAATCAACTGAGGGAGTAATTTGGTTTTGAAAGTCCATGGTTTTCCTTTATCCTTATCTCAAAAGTTGAACCATGCAGGTTCCTCTGTTTAACATAACTTCAAAATGTTACACCAGCTTCTACCTGTCCCAGTTTCTAACACCTAGTTATGGAACTTCTTTTCTCATTTACTATAGGGAGAATACATATTCCCCCCCCCCCCCCCCCCCTTAAACTTGTCTCGAAAAGTCAATTACTTAAAACTTTGAAGGCGATCCCTTACCCCCCAATCTTGTTCAAAGTGGAACTAATATCCCCTTAAGTGATGATGTGGCAGAGGGAGTGTTATTCATCCATTTTAGGCGCATAAGGAGGTGAAAAGACAAAAAAATCAATTTCTTTTATAAGAATGACCAACCAATATGTGAAGTGGAACGTAGGATCAACTTATTCTCTAACGCAACCCTCACTATCGGGTCTCTCGCGTTCCCAGTGAATTTGAAATCTTCACCATCTAATCTTGCTTCCTCTTGTTCAGTATTTTAATTTCTACTTACTGGTCAGAGAAATTAAGACATACACACTCTGTTACATTTTTAATGTTTACAGTTAACCAATTAAGAGTAGTACCCTTCTCTGAAAACATATACCAAAGCAGCTATTGGAGTATTGGTATGATACAGTAGATAAATCCATCTTACTGATGTCTATATAGTTTACTCAACCTTTTCAAAACATAGATTATTACCAATTGTATGTGTTGGACCACAAAATAAGAAAATAGGAGTATATTTTGTCAAGTTGAAAGCAATACCCAAAAAAAAATTATATGACAAAGAATCTCAATTTCTGCTCTTGTTGTTATCTTTAAGACGTGAACCTCATTACGCACTTGAAGAAAACTCACATAAATTTGAAGTAAACGAACATAACAGCTTGAAAACTTAAAGGTGAAAAACTAGGAGCATATTATGTTGGTTATGTAAGTAGTTGTTGAAAAAGCAAATTCAATTTGAAGGCGTTGAGTCTAGGGAAACGAGAATGACGAGATTGGATATATTTCAATGGATAAAGGTGAAGTACTAGAATAAGTAAGGAGGCAATGCCTACATTTTTCTGAGAGGAGAAAGAAAGTACAGAGAAAGAATGAAGAAGGCAAAAATGTAATAAAAGAACTTATAGGTATTTATGTACACATGTAGGCACGTGTGTCACACTACCAAAAGATAAACCTGGTTGTGCCATGACAAGGGGGTCTTTGTTCCACTTCCCACAAGAATAAGGGGGTAAGAGGTCACTCGCAAAGTTTAGGTGTGTGAGTGACTTTTGGGGACAAGTTTAGGGGGGAAAGCATGTATTTTCTCTTTTCTATATTGTTGCTAACATGACACCACTATAAGTCAGAATATAAAAATATAATAAGCCCACTATACACCATCAAGAGGTTCATTTGCAAAGCCCTAATACATCCTACTATACACCAATAGTTGAATCCCTTGAGCTTGCAGTGAAGTTGAATCCCTTGAGCTTGCAGTGAGACCACAGTATTGCCTGTGCCCAAACAAGAGCCCACTAAATGGGCTGACTGTTTCTGGGTCGGAAATACATATTTGGTTTATTTTTCACTCAGGCGGACTGATCAACTTGTTCATATCTAAAATAACTAATTTGTAACGTAACCAACATTGGGGGACAATAATGATTTTTACGACCGTGGAAAGGTAAATGACGGTATAAAAGCTGCTTAACCAATGTAGCACACCAAATGAGAAAACGAAAGGATAGAGCAAGGTAAATCTCCATCAATCCATGATTTCCCAAAATACTGAACGATTTACAACAGCTTTGAGCGATAAAGGTATGCTTAAAATGACTTATGAGACAGGTACACAAGAAAGTTCTGGCATCAAGAATAATAGTAGGGAATGCAAATTCTAAGATCATAACTTTTTTACTGTAAACATATGTACCTTCTCAAAGACGCAAATCACTGTACTTCCACCAAAAGCAAAATATCCAAACTGCAAAATATGAAGATAAAACTCCCAATCAGACATCAACCAGGAATCTTTAAGTGCAGATACAACAAGAGTCTCAGGTCATTAGTTATGCACCTCATCCCCTTTTTTAACATTGTTGCCCTCCATTTTAGAGAAAGTAATGCTACCAACCATTGTAGCTCCTATTGCAACAAAAGCGACCTGCAGACAATTTAAGAAGCTTCTTTCATTAAACTGAACCAATCAGACATGGAAATATAGTTCAACTTCTTGCAAACAATATGGGCAAAGGAAGTGAACTTATTTTATCATTCCATTAGAGGAGCACAAGCAATTAGGTATCAGTAATGAAAATAGTTTAAGCTCGAGCAGCCAGTAGGAAAGGAAGCTGATATTAGCTTAACTAAAATGACAAGGCACCCTATATATTGCAAGGATCGACTTTACAAAGAAACTTGAGATTTGTGACCCCAGTTAAGACCGTTTCAGGGCCACGGGGAACTACGAATACAGACAATATGTCCAGCCAGAAACAAGGACTACGTGTGAATGACTCGATTGAGAGCTGAATTTATCCAAGGAGCTGGTGGCATATGGCACATCACGAAAGGTAAGTTTTCACCTGGTGATTTGTTTAAGATGCTTGGCAAATGTCTTTAAAAGGAACTGCAAGATATCAGTCTCACAAACAAATGGCTTACAAATCTATGATAAACTTCAATTAAACAGTGCATTGTTCAAGATGGATCTCCACATCAAACAGCGTATGATGTATATTTCTATTGTTTTGGACCATTCACAGACCTAGAGGGTGTTTGGTTTTAAGTAACTTCAAAGCTAAAGCTAAATGTTGGTGCTTTTTTTGCATCTTTTTGGCTTAAAAGCACTTTTTATTTTACCAAAACACCACAAAAGTGCTTAAAAGCTAGTTTTCCCAAAAAACACCTAAAAGCCAATCCAAACATCCTCCTAGTATGGAAAATCTGAACAATAATAACGAACTTCTAACTAATCAAAAACAGAAAAGATGAGTCGTTCTCAAAGGGGAACTGTATCACTATCAACTAAGGTAAACTAAAAACCTGATCAAAGAATAGTAGAGTGATTTGCAGATTTTATGATATTCCATTGGATGGTTTGGGAGTTAAGTGGTAACAGATGTTGGGTCCTATACTATGGGACTCTGTGGCTTACTCCGAGTTTTTTGGTGGAAGGAAAACCAATTTTGTTTCAGGGACAGCAGCGTGGACAAAGTATTGGACTGGTGAGGACGATTATAAATCAAGCAAGTAGCACATTGATTTCATGAAGGAAATAGTAGAAGTGTGATTTAGAGTCAAATGCTCAAAATGACAAACCTTCCCGAAGTGCTCTGTGGATATTATAGAGACAACCCTCTTATTCTCCGTGAAAACATTGCAGTATTTGCTATTCACAGCAATTGGATTCACCTTGAATAAAGAGAAGAGATAGGTAGGAAGCAATTAGGAGGGCATAGAAACTAACTTTAGGATGCCAAACATGAGGCAGACAGTTGAAAGAGAAATATTTTACTCACTGTATACAGGCATCCAGGTATTTCTATAAATTTCTCAATAGTACCAGATACAGGAAAGTGAAACCGATGATAGTCCTGCAGTCAGTTGGGTATATTGTATACCAAAGGTTCAAATGATTATATCATCACTAGAAATTAGCTCAACTAACTATGCAGAACATTAAAACAGAAACTACCTGCGGTGCCAACCGAAATATCACCACTGTTCCATCAATAAATGCATTAGGACATGCTTCACTCCCCAAAAGACCTTCGATGGAAAACTTTCGACCCTGAGGAAATCCACAAGATCCCAAGGCACCACATATTACAATGCAAGTACTTTGAATTTTTTTGAAGTTTTAAGATCTAAAACTTGTAAGATTGACTCCAGATAATCAATATGGTCTGCTTTACACAAAAAAACGAAAAAGTAGAATACAGTTCATCTTGATCTTCTGAATAGGGCTAGTTGTATCTTCAAAGCATCTCGAGTTTCTTTCCTTCCAAACACTCCACCAAATGGGTTGCTGGGACAATTTTCCATCTGCCTTTATAGGCAGAAGCTTTTCTCCCTTCATTCTTGCATGATAGAAGCTCAGATGTTCTTCTAGGCATTGTCCATCTAATACCCCTAAGGTTGATGAATAATTCCCACAGCTGACTAGTCACTTTACAATGGATATAAATAGATGGCTGGTTGTCTTTGCTTCTTGTCCATATAAATAGCACCTAGAAAAAATTGGTATACCCCTTTTCATTAGGTTGTCCTGTGTTAGAAACAACTTCCCTAACTACCAACCAGGTAAAGCATGGCACTTCGTATGGAACCTTAACTATCCATATATGACCTTCATCCTGGTTCATATCTTTGTATGTTGAGCTGACTTTGTGTACACCCCTCCGCTATGTATCTGCCAGCAAAGTGTATCTTCCCCCTCCTCTAGTCCTTTGCAATGCTCCAAAGTATTAAAAAGAACTGCTATTGTGGTCAACTCCCAATCATATAAAGATATTTTGAATGTGATGTTCCATCCCTGCAAAGACCACAACTCATACACTGTAGCTCCGTGTTGTTGCTTCAGCTCATACAAGTCAGGAAAAAGTTGCTTAAGGCTACCAATTCTCAACCAATTGTTCTCCCAAAAAAGAATTTTCCTACCTTAACATTAAAATTCAACTTGTCAGTAAGGGATGGCCATAGGTTCCTAATAGTTCTCCAAACACAAGCTAAAGTTATTCGGACTCGGTTGCGGGTGTCCAATACGGGTGCGGATCAAGAGGTCGGATCCTTCATGATCTATGTTTTAAGATTCGGGGATACGGATCCAGCTATGGATACGGGCGTGGGGATTCGGCTAAAAAAAAATCAATAATCTAAAAGTAGAGTTATAAAACCTAAATTATGAGATATTATGTGGAAAACTTGAGGAAAAAATATTGATCAGGATATAAAAATTTCTATATACAATAATACAAGGTACTCTATTTCCTTCAATTTTCCCTTACTTTTGTTTTGATTAAAGAAATTATTGAATCTGTCCAGAATTTCTCCGTTGATTTTGGCCAAAATACCCAAAATCAGTTGACCAAATCGGGTACGGATGCCACACCCACACCCAGACGGGTACGGATCCGACACGGGTGCAGCACCAAAAGTGAAGAGTCCGAGTAACATATTACACAAGTACCATAAGGGGTATTCATACATAGTCCTTCCTTTCCATACTTTGCCTTTATCACCTTGCCCCATAAGGAATAAGGACATCATATAGGTAGGGAGAGCATCTAGTACTGAATTTACAAGTACCAGTCTTCCACCCAAAGAGGTGTAATTTGATTTCCACCTTGATAACTTTTTCTCACACCTTTCCAAGACTCCATTCCAAATATCTCTGAATTTGTTATTAGCACCCAAAGGCATCCCGGATAAGTGGTTGGGATTGTTCCAATTTCCCCTCCCAATATATTTGTCAACTGTTGAATATTGGCACTTCATTAACTGAAAAACCTGAGTCTTTCTCCAGTTATTATGGAGCCCAGAAATAGCTTCAACAAGGATCAGAGTAAATCTTAAATACTTGACTTGGCTCTCTTCTGCATCACAAAATAACAGTGTATCATCTGCATATTGAAGATGAGTAACCTCCGGCCTGGAAGATTGGCAATTTGCCACATTAAACCCCCTGATCCATCCATTACCCTGTGCAGTTTTGAACATGTTGTTCAAGCCTTCCATAGCTAGTATGAATAGAAAAAGTGACAAGGGGTCACCCTGTCTCAATCCCCTTTGAGAGGGGAAAAACCCTCCGGAACACCATTTATTAAGATGGAGAATTTAACAGAACTGATACAAAACCTGATCCAACTAATCAGTTTCCTTTCAAAACCCATTTTATGAAGAATTCCCAACAAACACTCCCAATTCATATGGTCATATGCCTTCTCAATGTCTAACTTGCACACTATTCCTGGCCACTTCTCCTTGAGTCTGGAATCCACTTCAAAAGAACCCGGAAGTATAACCAAAATAGCGTTCAGAAGAGACTGTGTTGAACGAACAGCCACCAGAAAGAGACAACAAAAGTAAATTGCAGAAGGATAGGCTTTGTTGCTTTATCAAGATACCACATCTGTGGTCAGAAGGATAGTTTTTGTTCCAGTACACATGAAATTTATTTAATAAGAAGGCTATCTACATACCAGAATTATTTATTATGACACAAACATTAAGAAAACGCTACACTAACGATATTTTCTAACATATCACAGCATTAATTTTCTTACTTTCAGCAATGAGAAATAGCAAATCATGACGAGTAGAAATATTAGTAGATCTACCTTGATCCAAAATCTTATGCTATCTGCAACATTACGGAATGCCATCAGACGGCAATCAGCAGCACATACAGCAACATCATCACGTTCAATGCAGCCAATAGGTCTTGCAGAGGGCTTCAATTCTCTTATGAAAAACTCATTGAATGTCTGGCAGCCAAATTTGTAAGACAATTAAATTTTACTTGAAACAATAAGGACAATGAAAGGAAATATTTAAACGAGAAGAACGTTGACCTTGAAAGTGGAGTTCGATATTAATCAACAAAAATAAGAAGCATCAATTCCAAGAAGAGGACAATGGTATAAAAGGGAAAACAATAGGTAGAAGTGTATTAGGTTCAAGAAACAATACAATCAAGTAGCCAGCATTCTTTCTCGTATGCCACATAACCAGTGGTGATATGATTATTATTGTATACAATGATTGCCTAAATGTCGACTAGGTAAAGTTGGCATATGTGAACCCCCAACAAACACAAATATTCCAGAAGCTACTTTCAGAAGTATAATTCATTCTTTTTGGTTGCTGAGTGAATTTTCTGTTAACTAATTCAGGTAACTGCAGTGGGACTTCAACAAGATGACATTTGACAAATTCTCATATACTAATCACTGTTTGCCTACCCCAAGCTGCTGAGAAAGCTTAAACAATGAATCAGGCCTTCAATTGGATTAGTATTCAAACATCGCGCAAGTAAAGTCAATACGATTAATTCAGCTTAGATTAATTTGTTCAAAAAATTGTCCTACGAAAAAAGAGCGATTAGTTAACCAAATCATCAAGGAAATAACAGGTCCGCAGTGTAGCTTCCTATATAAATTATACTAGTCATGCTTTAACTCTAAATACTATTTCAACTGAAAAAGTCTTCCATACCTTAAATTTCTCCAACGGATACTTGACTTCGTCCATATTTATTTGATCCTAAAGCATAATAATGGATCAGTCAGATAATCTTATGAGAGAGCTGAAAACAAATAAAGAGCAAGCAAGACCGATTTAAATCATGAAAACTGTAGACACAACAAATGTTCAGCACAAAGTTGGTGGATTTCAGCTGCAACCTATGGAAAGATAAAATGTGGATTTCAAGACAGTATATAGGGGTTTAAGGCAGGGAGATCCTCTATCCCCGTTCTTATTCATCCTTGCAATGGAGGGACTTAGTCTAATGTTGAGCAAGGCCAAGTCCTTCAATTGGCTTAAAGGTTTCAGCGTGGGGGCAGCAAGCTCTATTCAAGTGCACGTTTCTCACATAATGTATGCTGATGATACTCTAATTCTTTGTGGGGCAGAGGAGAATCAATTGAGATATTTAAGAGTCATCTTACTGTTGTTTGAGGCTATGTCCGGACTGAAAATTAACTTGGGGAAGAGCACATTGTTTCCTGTTAATGAAGTTGAAGACTTGCAATCACTTGGAGACAGCTTGGGGTGTCAGATAGGCGAGCTTCCGACAACATACCTGGGAATGCCCCTAGGTGCTAGATTCAAGGCCAAGCAAGTTTGGCAAAAGATTGAGGAGAGATTTGAAAAGAAACTTGCCACTTGGAAAAGACAGTATTTATCCATAGGGGGTAGAGTCATACTCATCAATAGCGTCTTGGATTCTCTACCCACGTACTTAATGTCCTTGTTTCCTATGCCCGCAAGCATATTGAAGAGTCTGGACAAGATAAGAAGAAACTTCGTGTGGAGTGGTAACAAAGAGAAGAAAGCATTTCACTTGGTAAAGTGGGACGTGGTTGTGAGAGATAAACAAAAAGGTGGATTGGGACTGAGGAATTTGAAATCACACAACTGCAGCCTTTTAATCAAATGGTTGTGGAGATTTGGTAGGGAAGAAAGAAGTCTATGGAGAAGGGTCATCTCTTGCAAATATGGAGAACAAAGGGCTTGGTTTTCGGGGCAGTCACAATTATCGCATGGCTTGGGGTTATGGAAATATATCAGCAGCTTATGGCCTTTGTTTGAAGCTAATACGAGAATCAAAGTGGGAGATGGCACGAGAACTAAATTCTGGCAAGATGCATGGATCAGACACACTCCATTGATGACAAGTTTCACTGATCTTTATAGCTTTTCCTCCAATACTGAATGCCTTGTATCCCAAAGTTGGAATGGTAACAGTTGGTGTATTAACTTCAGAAGGTTATGCTTTGACTGGGAAGTGCCTAGATTGGCTCTCTTGTTACAAGAACTGGAAAAAATGGTTTTAACTCCAGATATTCCAGACCGACTTACCTGGATGAGGCGACAAGATGGGATCTTTGACGTAAACTCATGCTACAAAGAGCTCAACAAAGAATCAGGATGCAATCTCGGTTGGCCTTGGAAGAAGATATGGAAGACCAAAGCTCCTCACAAGGTGGCCTGTTTTATGTGGTTAGTGGCTCACGACTCTTGTCTTACTCAAGTCAACCTACAGCGAAGAGGGATGTCTATTTGCAGCAGATGCTACCATTGCAACAAGGCGGAGGAGTCTAGTAGTCACCTTTTTTTGCATTGTCCAGTTGCCAGGCAACTTTGGAACTTGTTCTTCAGTATTTTCAGCATGCCGTTTGTTATGCCTCTCAATGTGAAGAATCTGTTGAATGCTTGGGGAAATAGTGGGATTAGGAAGTCGATAAGAAGTTTGTGGAGTACAGTCCCAGCTTGCATTTGTTGGGTTTTGTGGTGCGAAAGAAACTCCAGATGTTTCGAGGGCAAAGCCGTCTCAATTCAGCAGCTAAAATACAGATGTCTCTGGTTTTTGGCTTTTTGGTGCAATCTTCAAGATGTAAAGGATGTACATAGTATGTTAGATTTTATTAACTCATTACAGGAGTAGCAATCTGTATAGGAAAGAACCCTTCTTTTTGTTTTTGGATGGAGGGTTCTCTGACTCTGTAACTCCCAAGCAGCACTTTCTTAGTGCTTTGCTGTTTATATTTATAATATAATTACTTACCATCTCAAAAAAAAAAAAAAAAAAAAAAAAAGATTGACATTTTTAATTTCAACTTCTGCTAAGATGTGCTTTTAAAAGCCATCATACTTGCTGGATCCATCTTCCCCAATATCATTGTCCTAGTATGATCTGACGATATTATACTCCAGATCTTACAGTTTTCCAAGAGAAGTGATCCTAACTTCCTAGGAGTACGAAATAATGTCAATTTCATTTGACGATTGAGTTTTGGATATGCTAAGTTTTACACAGTTAACAGTTCCGTAAAAATCATAATGGCTTGCTATTCAAAAAGTAAGTTAATGAAAGAAATCCATGTAATGGAAGTGGACTAGACTCTTTTTTATAGGGGAACTGCAAAGCATTTTGAAACAAACAAAATCAGAAAGCAAGACAATCTTTTCACATAAGATCAGGAGCTTTTTCATCCAGGATACAACTTGAGAAAACAAAACGATACTTGCAGTTATAAGACCAAGAATGTAACTGTCCTATCATTTCAATAATTGAATTTGCAAGAACAAGAATGCAATTTTCCTATCATTTCAATCTCGTCAAGGGTATGAATCTTTTTGTTTACAGTTGCCTGTAAACTCCCCTTCCCCCATATCATTTCAATTTTTTCAAAGGCACAGACCTTTTTGTTTACAGTTGACTGTAAATTCCCACACCCCCAACAACAACATACCCACTATATCCCACAAGTGGGGTCTGTGGAGGGTGAGATGTACGCAGACTTTTACCCCCACAAGGTGAAGATCCCATAACCCCCCCCCCCCCCCCCCCCCCCCCCCCTCAAAAAAGAGAGAGAGAGAGAGAGAGAGAGAAAAAAAAAAAAGAATAACAAAAGCAATTGACCAAGTTAAATAAAAGGAAAAAATGGAAAATATCCATAGTTTTCCAAGATATACAACATGCCAGTATATCCCATACGTGGGTCTAGGGAGGGTGAGATGTACGCAGACCTCGCCCCCACTAAGGTGAAAATATTTTATCTTGAAGATTATTGCTTTTGTTAGCGTGTCTAATCTAAATGTAGTTTTTTAAGCAAGCTAGTGACTGAACATACAAATGATTTCGATAGCTTTGTACAATCAGAATTAGATATAACATTAGGACTATTTTGATATTTTACTGAGAAGAATACCTTAAAAAATTCAATGAATTTTGGTATTTCTTTAGCAGATTCAGCAGAACTCATTTTCCTGCCTTGCTTTTCAGAGATGCTCCGCAAGATTTCTTTTGCCCCTATATTAAACATAATGATTAGCAAAATGAATCCATAGCAGGAAAGATGGATGATTTCTACATTCTCACTTGATGCTAGGTGTTGAACATTGAACTATTGAAATGTTTCTGTTAAAGAAACGAGACCATGGATAGGTGGATAGAGTTACAGAAAATTCTGTATTACAGACCAACATATATTCTTTTTTCTTTTAATAACCGGGAAATCCTTTGGGACTAGTGGTGCATGGGCCGAAACTCGGTGGATAATGAGTCCGCCCTCTACCCTTCCCCTTAAATACCACACTCTTGTCTGCGGCGGGTTAGAACCCATGACGTGCGCCTAACCCACATATTGTGTGTTGCACCCTTACCTTCCTTCCTACCTACCTACCAACCAACATACATATACATAAATACCTACCCACCACCCCACCCAGACCCTACACACGCAAACATATATACGTACATTGACAAATATCATAAAATCGATAAAGCGATACACATATAAAAATGTATTCATATCTATGCAGAGTGACAAAGATACAAGTAGATAGTTGATTCTTACAACTAAAGATACTTCAGAATTAAGTGCTGGAAAAAAAGTCTAGACTCATACCATTGTCCATAAGGCCAAGGCCAAATTTAGACTGATAAATTGCCCTCATTGATAAAACAATCTTGCCATCAATTATTTCCTCCACTAGCCTCTTTTTTCTTCGGTCATATACCTACATTTGAAGGAAAACCCTGCAATATCAGATACCATCATATGGAAAAAGAACCCTTTTTCTGACTAAGCAACAATGTTCAGAAGATAAGGTTAGGAACGAAGTCATATGAGACAAGGTGGGTGTGGCCTCAGTGGTGGACAAGATGCAGGTAGCGAGACTGAGATGGTTCAGACATGTGAAAAGGATTAGCACAGATGTCTAGTGAGGAGATGAGAAAGGTTAGCAGTATTGGGCCTAAGAGAGGTAGAGGTAGACCAAAGAAGAGTTGGGCGAGGTGATTAGGCATGACATAGCACAACTCCAGATCACCGGGACTTGACCCTAGATAGAAGAGCATGGAGGTCGAGGATTAGGGTAGAAGGTTAGAAATTTAATGTTTTCTCGCCTTTTTGTGGGAGAAGATGGTTCTAGGATGAGGTTTTAGAGAACCTTTATTTTATTCCATTCTCTGCTTCTAGTAGTTCTATTGTTTCATGTACCCTGATTAGCTATAATATTTTGTTGTCATTTCATTCTTGTATTTCTATGTTGGCATTTTCTCCTTGTATTTTTCCTTTTTTTCATACTGTTTTCAAAATTATTTTTCTTGAGCCGAGTCTATCGGAAACAACCTCTCTACTTCATTCGAGGTAGGGTAAGGTCCGCGTACACCTCACCCTCCCCAGACCCCACTTGTGGGACCATACTGGGTATGTTTGATTTGATTTGATTTGATTTGACTCAACAATGTTCAAAGCAACAACTTAATTCACCATCAGAATGATCAAAGAATCCATAGGGATATTTTAACAAAGGTTGCAGTTTGAAATGAGATATTACGCATTCTTTCGGACAGCTTGCAGATGAATTTCACCAGACGCTTTCCAGTGAAATTCAACTTCGAACTTCACCGGGAAAGAGAGAAATGATTGAGGAACAGAATGTAGTACAGAAAATGAGCCTAATAGACCCCAAAACAACAGTTAAAGGAGTGTTTTCCAAATACTCCTTCATTAAGCCACCTCTGGTCCTGGTTCTGACAAATTTGTTCAACTTCTGTAAGAGCAAACTAAAACAATGACAGAAGGAGTTTCTGCATCATAATATGTAGCTGACTTTCAAATGAAGAGGGGATAACTCAAGTATCCTTGATCATAAAGCATATGCAGAGACAGGAAACGATAACAACTTTTAAGTTAGAAATCCGTTCCAGTCCTAGTTACTTCTAACAAAAGGAAATGTGAATGTCAACAGAACATGACAAAACAGTAGGCATACTCGCCTGTCCTTTTTCTTCTAAATACACATATGTAGGTGCCTGTGAGGGCTGGAGTAACGATAATGAAAGCATACCAAGATATGTGATGCACTTGCTCCAGATCTCAAACCAATATCATAAGTAGAAAAATGGGCCCATTCTGTCAGCTTGAACATCCATCTATGAAGATTTATATAGTAAATGAAAATACAGTACTAAATCAAAGATAGAAAGACCCTTCAAGGAAAGTAATCAACCCAGTAGAGCTTTTAGAACAGTTGAAATTCTCACCCACTCGAAGCCTCCTTTTCAGTCAGGAATCCTCCTGTCATAACCTGGTTTCCAGTTCCTTCATCAAAACATAGGGTCATATGAATCATGCTGTTCAACCTATCAGAAACTTCAAGAACTTCACCACACACAGGACAACAATTGATTAGCGGCTCCCTGCAAGGTAAAAGATAAGTCAGCAAGCGAATAGAGAAACACGTACCCAATAATAGAAGTATACAGCCTCCACGAAAGAGAGAAGTAATTTGACAAAAGACTCATATACACATATCTTCACTTGAGACAGAGTAACCTGGAGTTCAAAATTTAAATCTCCATTAAAGACGTCCACAGGAAGGAAATTAGATTGGACAGCAAAAACTACAAATAAAGTTCTACCTGCCGGACTAGTTGATTCAGAACAACTTACAAACTTCTAATTTTCCCAGAAGGTTTCTTCTAGGCAATTCCCATTTCTGTCCACTGCTCTCTTACACACTTGAAGACGTAAAGCTAAACCATAAAACTTGAGCACTGAAACTATCACATGATTTCCAAATCCCGATAGCATGAAGCAAATCACCACAGAAAAGAGTATAAGAGAATATTGTACCTCCAGTCTTCCACAATCTCCAACGGAGGAGTAGATACTAAGCACTAAACTTAGAATGATTTCACTAAGAATAAAATCTAAGAATGAGACCTTTAAAGTTGACTCGACGCTTTACTGACCAACTTTGAAAATTGGAGTGGATGGATAATCTGAGATGCAACACAGCATTAAAGCATAACTTGGGGGGAAAAAACTATTTGAATGACCTTTTTTTTTATTCATTGAAGTGGAGAGGGCGCAATGCTCAATAGAAGTGTGTTTGTAGTAGAGGAGGCAGATTAGGCTTAACAAGCTAACAAGTGAACCTGTAGCAGTAATAGTGGCTCGATGGGATGGATTGATAGAATGAGAGCCCACAATAACTATATGACTGAGTTAAGAGAGAAGCTCAAAAAGATACATTGAAGATAGAAAGTAATTGTGTAAAATGGCTCACCAAAGTTTAGCTCATATATCATCAAAACCTGAGCATCCAATATGCGTGGAGTAGCATGACCATTATAAACCCTTTTGGAAACTATTAAATAGCCGATGAGGGGCAACATATATGAATCCCTAACAATTACAAATCTATCGCATACTCATCACCAAAAAGGTTTCAATTTTCTTGTTACTAAATATAAAGTTATATGTAGTGATTTAAGGAAGTTCACCTAAATATCACAAGAACTTGATTCCTTGGTTATGCAAATACATGTTTACCTCCTTTAACTATGAATTGACAAACTCATGTAAAAAGGGGGGGGGGGGGGGGGGGGGGGGGGAAAATCATGTAAACTAGTGTAACTTGAAGAAAAAATTTAGAAGGCACTACAGAAGAAGCTTCAAAAGAGAGTAAGACAATACACCCCCTACCCTCCCTAGATTAAGTATAACAGAATACAGATAGCAAATATACCACAAAACATCTTAGAAGCATTCATCAAATCAAAAACATGGGAAAAACAGAACTAGGTGGTGACGTTCAAAAGTCAAAAAAGGGCAACCCGGTGCACGAAGCCTCCCCCAATCACGCAGGGTCCGGGGAAGGGCAGCAACCCAGAATATGATTAAATCAAGGCATCTAAGTTTTTAAGAGCTTACTTTTCTTGTTGTAGAGTAAGAAGTGTGGCTAACTCATCCAAGTTAACAATACCATCCCCGTTTCTGTCAGCTTGTTTGAATAGCTCCTCTTTCTGCAATGAAGAATATACCAACACCTAAGCAATTGAGCCAGCCAAAACTTACATGGTATAGCTTTACTAAAAGAACTCCAGATGCTATATCTAGTTTTCTCTGCTGGTGTAGGGGCATTTCAAGATCCAGTTCTTTTAGGTTGGAGTGATCATTAATGATTTGAGTAGTGATAAAAGTTTGATTTGATCTGCATGAGAAATCTTTCTCGTGATAAGCAACCAGTGAATATGAATGAGATATCTAAATTCCAGAAACATGTGATATGAAAGAGTTGATAAGAACTTCAAGTATATGTCAGGTGATCTCCAGATGACCTTCTCAGCTGCTAATTGATTTCCAAAAGCATCGACCAAATTAGAGAACTCGGTCAACGAAAGCTCTCCATCATCATTGTAGTCCTGCATAGAGTAACAATACTCAAGTTCTAGAATCATTCTCATAACCTAGTTCGATTGAATACCAAACTATTCTTTCTTGATTCTGTATTGAACACAGTTTCATGGAGTTACAAGCCACAAAATCAGAAGTAGAAAATTTTAGGGAATGACGAAGAAACAATTACAAGTCAGACGATTGAGAAGAAAAACTGTCTGCCCTTTCGATAATGCATAATCTAAGAGCTACTGTTGAAATGTAACTCTTTTTCTTCTTTGGACTTGATTCAATCAACATTAAACCACATTCCGTAATTTGTAGTCTCTTTTTACAAAATTCGAGTTAGAATCGTCCAGGATTGAAGCAGATCCACCTTCATTTGATGAGACAAAGGTTCTAGTAGGAGAGCTTATACTGCAACTCATTATTCAGTTGGATCCGCTAACAATTAATCACGTACAATGTACCAGCTTAAGTTGTTACAGTTAATGGCAATAAATCTGAACTTCTGTATGCTGATTGAAGACACAAAAAATTACAGAGATGCTATGATTTTCTTATTGAAGTACTTCCTTTCTCCAATAATAATCATCCATGTTGATTTTCCAAAGTCAAATTGAATCTCGACCGAAAGGATTTTCAAAATAAATTTAAGTAGTCTTAGCAATGCAAACCTCTACAATTAAAATGCTTTAATGTTTATGGAGTTTTCTTCTAAAAAAAAAAAAACAAACAAACAAAAAATATTGCATTTCATTATTCTTTTCAGTTCATCATGCCAACTTACGAGTTAAAACCTAAAGTAGATTTGACTCATCCAGTTTGACCTTTGAAAGTCACACGTGGACAGATACTATGGAATGGAGGCAGCAGACAATTTTCACCAACTTCATCAGATAAGCCATTTCAAGGTCACTAAAATTAAGAAAATCACAGTTATACAGTGTTATTGCCTGTGGATGATTACCGGGTCTAGAAAATTTGCAAAAGTTTGCACATACCACTATAGATAGGACACGCTTAGCAAAGCTTTTCTCCGTTTCAACAGGATCCTGTAGTAAAATAATCACATATTAAGAATTTTTTTTTTTTATAACATACCAGAGATATTTAATTGTAAACACCTATCAAATGAAACGAACATTGTTACCCTAAAAATACGCACCTCAACAGAACATGAAATGGATATGCGGCCAACAATGACTGATGAAGATGATGGGTCTAATAAGTCAAAAACCTTAATTTCAGAACTGGAATCCTGCATATTTAGTTCTCCTTTTAGCATTGAGCTAAAGCTGATATTAGGAAAAATGAACGAAGTAAAAGCATCATTACTGACTCATCCACTCTATACCACTCAAAATTCAGAAAATATTAAAGATCAAAGAGCATCGTCAGTGAATTAGCCACTCTATACAGCTCTAAATTGGACTAGTTACCCAACAGACAGATTAAACATGTAAGGTTGGAAAATTAACAGATAAACAATGGCTTAATCAACAAATAAGGATGACTAAGCCACCTCCATAGTTTATATGTAGGTAAAAAGCACAACAATGTTGCTTTAGGACGTCTTTCACCAAAGTTTCTGATACTTCTCAGAAAGACCTTAATTTCCCATCCTTTTTATCACATATAATGTTATCTAAGCAAATTCAAAGCAAACATAACACAGTCAAGTTCATCAGAAAGGATGATCGAAAAGCCTTTTCTCACTGTTAAAGTTCAACAAAGCAAGCCAATTAGGTGATTAGCAACAGAAGAGGCATTCCTCGACATGAATAATAATCTTTCTTTGAAATTGGAAGCCAAACCACAAAAAGCAAATGTAACATTCTTATTAACCTTTTCTAATAAGAAATACACAGAAAACAGCACACTCACATTACAACTATTTTCTGCGCTCTACCAATAAAACTTGAAGCAACGTTGTACTAAACTTGTAGCAGAAGGTATTTGCGCAGCTCACCTGGGCCAGATATTCAAGTAGATCAATCTCGCAATAGCCTATCATATTGCTCTTCGAAAGTCTGTTGGTCTGTTTCACGGATAACACAAATCAATCGTGCATAATATGAAATTCATTTTCTTCTTATTTCATGTTTTTGGTAAACAAACCAAAGATATAGCTAGTAGTGGCATTCCTAAATAAAAGAAAATGAAAAGACAATCATTCGAAGGAGAATGTCCTCCCAAGATCTTAATAACATAGACAGAGAAGGATTAGAAGAAAATCAACAATGAGAATTATGATCCTAAACATTTGAAAGATCAACAGACATGCATAATATTGGCATTGAAACTGTAAGTACATATCCAGGAAATTACTGAGCAAAATACACAACCCATAATTTCATGAATGAGCTGGCATAGTGGGAAGTGGGAACGCACACCATGAACCATGATCATCAGACATTGTTGAACTCTTACATTAATATTCTTCAAGAGCTAAAACTATTCAAATAGATATAAGTTCACTTAATTTCCCTCATAAAAAAATTATTCAAACATATATGGACATATTGTACAATCTTTATTATACGCACTATGATGCGCCTTTGTTCAGGTTGGATACTTTGTCAAACTATTTGTTAATACACTTAGTACTACACACCTCAATTACAGATATTCTTGCAATATGTGCACCATTCCTTTCCAATAGGAGCTTCCTTTCCTGTAGCAATTGAATGAACGATCTAGATGGAGTTAGAACAATAAGTATGAGCAGGAGCTTATGCACATATAGCTCATCGTTTACATGAGAATGTAAAGTAAGAATACCAAATTCATCATTCGCAGCATAACCCACAACATAATGTCAATGGCAGTGAGATTGAAAAATCAAGATTATCGTGTAAAAATAACTAGTAGAAAACATAAATCCACAGAAAAGTGAAGAGTACAGTGCAAGCAAAGTTTAACTAGATAGTAAGGCCATTCCATTCCCTTTGTGACCCTAAACATACTAATTACTATACCTTCTTTGGGCTTCTTAAATGAAAGGTATATAGAAAATCATTCACTTCTTTTTTCTTTTTTTCTTTTTGAGAAGTAAAAAGATCATCGAGTTCTCATATCCATAAAGCAAAATTTTCGGAATTGAGTACAACGAAACTTCCCTTAAAATCAGTACAAATGATTTCAAATAAATCATTTCTGCAGGGAAGTGGGAAAATAACCATAATATGAGATAAGGATTTTTTTCATAAACGCGCAGAGCTGCAGACTGATGATCAAATAAATTACAAAGAGAGAGCTGAGATCTTGGCATCTTGCAAGCAACACAAAGGTCAATTTCACAAAATAAAAAGTGTTGCTTACTGAGTTCCAGGTAGGTTTGTCAGTTCTGCAAAATAAGATAAACATAATAAATAAATAATTGTTTAAGCAAGAGTAGAAAGATACATTAATAACATAAACACAATGTTACCCTAGCTTAATACAAGTACCAGAGTAAATTACTATAAGCTGCATAAGGGAATACCACACATCATTATACGCAAAGTATACTCAGTGATACATGTGTTAACTTATAGACATTGTTAAAGGCGCATATTTCGTATTAATTAAAGTTTATGATCAAATTGCTCAGCTTAGCAAATGTACTTAACTGATCAGATGTATGTGTACGAAATGTTTGTTCACCAAGAGAAATACAAGCAAGCCATTTGTCCTTGAATTTCATCTCCGCCTGTAACAAAATAAATTATTAGTAATATATACACATAACATTATTATTGTGTAAAATTAATGACATAGTTTGACTAGACAGCCCGAGTTTTAAAAAAAAATGAATACTTTTGAAACTTGTTATTTTAAACATATATAATAATATTTGTGTCATTCTTTTTGAGCGGTTTAGAAAAGTTAAGAGATAGAAGTTACGGAGATGAGTCGCATGAGAGCAATGCCAACAAAATCTTGTTGGTCGAGGATTTTGGAAGAAGTACTACTACTACTGGAATGGCGGCTAATGTGAAGCCGTTGACCGAGTCGTCGGCCGAGCCGAGATGAAGAAGAAGACGATTTTGAGCCGTCCGATGGATCATCTGACGACTCTGATTTGGAGCTTCTATTGCCCATTTTTATGAAAAAAAGATCTTCAGGTAGTTGGAAGTTGGAAGTGGATGAGGAGAAACGGAAGAAAAGATGTAATGAGAATATGCAGTGCACAAATTAAGAAAGTGGGACCAAAGTACACAACAAGTCATCAATGTAATCAAACAGGTTTGACTAACAAGCACTTTCTTTTCTTTTTACAGAAAAAGTCCAAATTTATGCTCAACTTATGGGAAAATGTTCATATATTTGAAATCGATTAATAGTTGGGGTCAGTTATAATCGAATAATTTCCAATTTATAATGTTAACATGTTTTTTTTATAACTTGCACCTTCATTTTTATCACTTTGTCAATCACCATTTTTCATATTTTAGAAAATCATCGGGTCTCACCACTACACTCACATTGATCATCAAAATATTGTTGCAAATTATTTAGAAATTGAATATTATGTGTCCAAGTTTGTTTAGCATGTAGATATTGATATCTGGAGCTCTGATATTGCTTTTGATAATTTGAGAATAATTGATTCTGAGGATCTATCAGAAACTATCTCTCCACCTCGATGTGAGTTTATTGTTGCTGTTGATTTGAAAAGGATTGGTGATCGAGTTTCATCAAATTTGGGAATACAACTTGGTGGTACAATTGATCGGCGTTTGAGTTTCATATGAGTTGATTTGAGGCTTGAGGGTGATTAATTTAAGCATGATAATATAAATTACATAGCTATTTTGAGGTGGTAAGCATCTAAGAAGTCAACGTTGGCGTCATCAAAATATTGACTCCCTTCTTCAAAGTTCAGAATGCAGATGTGGACAATACTACATAGTTCGAGGAAAAATCTCATAATTTTCCCCTATTATAGGTTCACTGTTTGAAAACATATGTTGTTAGTGAATAAGAGAGCACATTTGATCAACATGACAGTGTTATATTAGACCCCAATTATTATGGATAACTCAAAAAATTTAGCAGAAAAAGTAGCCCGTGGGTTGAGGGAAAGTATCGTCTATTTGCCAGATTTTAAAATAATTTAGTTTAGTAGCATAAAAGAGGATTGATAGCAAAGTATTGCTCTATCCAGACTTCAAGACAATTCAACTGAAGAGAAAAGGGAGAATGTGCGCCATTAATTAGATGTTGAGGAATATTTCCATCAAAATATTATTCATTAATTCAAAGAAGTGTCATATTTGCTCAACCATGTTAAAGGAGGTCAAAAGAAGCAAACCAATGCCCCAGGTGTCATATTTGTTTAAGGGCAATTCACAAAACTATACAAAGTAACACTCTTTCTTATACTAAAATGTCTAACATTTTTCCATTTTCCAAACATATCAATACTTTTTCTCAAAACATAGGAAACACATAAAAGAGTAGACAAAACCCTAAAATTTACTCCCTACACTTACTTGACAATAGTCCAGCCGCCGCCCCCCTCCCTCCCCCCCCCCCCCCCCCCCCCGGTCTGGCCGCCGATTTTTTTTTCCAATCTTTTTAAGTATAGTTTTGTATGTTCTTTGTATATAATGTGTATGCTTGATGTATTTATGACAACAAACATACAAAGCCTGTACGCTTGCCATACAAAAACTACACGACCAACAACTACCAAAACCCTAGTCGCCGCAGATCCGCCCCACTAGAAAATAAGTGTATATACTTTGTATGTATATTGTATGTCCAGTGTATATACATAACATACAACACATACAAAGCCTATACACTTGCCATACAATCCGCAAACACCAAACATACAGCACACACTACCGCCTTATCCCACCGGAAAATTCAAAAACAAAAAAAAAAAAGCTGAAGAATTAGTTGCTCCACCGGACCAGCCACCAAATCCACAAACACCAAACATACTCCAGCACCGCCGCAATGTACCACCGGGAAAAAAAATAAATAAATAACAACCAGATCTATTTAGCAGCATACGACGGGTATCGGGGTGGGGAAGGGAGGAGGACGACGGGATCGTGGTGGGGAAGAGAGAAAGATGAGGGGGATGGGGGTAAGGGCCGTCGCCGGCGATGGGGAGGCTTGGGCGGCGACAGGGAAAGGGAAAGAAGAGAGAGAGGAGTGAGGGAAATGTTAGGGTTAGGGTTTTGTTTGATATGCTATGTTTGGTAGCATTTGAAAAAGTATTGCTATGTTTGGTAAATGTGTAAAATATTGCTATGTTTTTTTTAAAAAAAATTCCCTAAATTGACATAGAGGGTAATTTTCTCTTTATTTAATTTGTCTGGAATAACTAACTGAAACCATTTGACATAGTTCATGAGCTAATTGGACCTTTTATCTTAGGGGTTGTTTGGTAAAAGGGATTAAGAGTTATAATTTCGGGATTAAATTTAAGATTGGTTTATCCCATGTTTGATAATAGAGATAATGTGAGATATACTTAAAAAAATAGGATTATATTCCTGGGATTACTATCTCATATACTATATGGATTATAATCTCGGGACTATTAATCTATGGGATATCCCTTTTGTACTAAACACGACCTCTTAATGCATTAATTAGTAGGAACTTCATAAAAATAACCGTCATAGTCTATATAGTAATATAATTTGTATATTTATTGTACATGAAATATACACCAAAAAAAAAAAAAAAATTCTTTAATTGACCTACGACCTAGCGACTATTCAATAGTGTAAAATTTCTTAATTTTCTATTACTAGAAGTTAATAATACTGGCATCATCAAATTAATGATATAGCTAAGATTGAGGTTAGATTAGTGGTGGTAATAGAGAATTGGTTGATTTGCTTTCTGCAAGTACATACAATCAAACAAAACTAAACCCCTAGATCGTGTAATCATGGTACATTAGTCCCTATATTCCCTCAAACAGTTCGAAAACTGTTGTCCCCCATCTTCTTCTCAAAAACCTTCAATCTTGGTTCCACCTATATGTAAACAACCAACTCTGGTCTAAAACACTCATTCCCAAAGCCATGCTCATTCGTCGCATGGGTTACTTGTCACCTTCTTTTTCTAAAACCTCACCTTTCTTTACTCTTTTAACCAAAACCCCTTATCCACTCCACAATATCCATTTTTCAAAACCAATTCATACCAAATTTACACACACTATTCCCTTTTCAATGAACCAAAAAACCCATCTTTGTACCTCTGCAGCTTTCATTAAAGAACCTGCAAAAACTTCATCTAACAGGTCTGCCAAGAAAGCTCGCCGTGATGCTCCTGAAAGTGTGCTGCGTCATAAACTAGACCAATGTTCAAAACATGGTGATTTACAAGAAGCCCTGGCTCTTTATGAAGAAGCTAAGTTAAATAACATTTCACTTAATGTTCATCATTATAATGTTTTGCTTTATCTTTGTTCTGCTTCTTGTACTGAGGGATTTGATTTAGTTACTAGTGCAGAGAAAGGATTTGAGATTTTTAAACAGATGGGGTTAAATGGTGTTGCACCAAATGAGGCAACTTTTACTAGTGCTGCAAGATTAGCAGTTTGTAAAAAAGACCCCGAAATGGCTTTTGAATTGGTTAAGAAAATGAAGAATTTCGGTATTCCTCCTAAGTTAAGATCGTATGGGCCGGCATTGTTTGGGTTTTGTGATAAAGGCATGGCTGATAAGGCTTATGAAGTTGATAAACATATGGTGGAGTCTGGGGTTGTGGCTGAGGAAGCTGAGCTTTCTGCATTGTTAAAAATTAGTTCTTTGTCGAAAAGGAGTGACAAAGTATACGAAATGATGCATAGGTTGAGGGCGAGCGTGAGGCAGGTGAGTGAAGAGACTGCTAGTGTAATTGAGGATTGGTTTAAGTCTGATTTTGCGGAAGAGGTTGGGGTGGAGAATTGGGATGTGGGGAAAGTCAAGGAAGGTGTTGTGAAAGGAGGGGGTGGTTGGCATGGGCAAGGGTGGTTGGGAAAGGGGAAATGGAATGTGGTGAGAGCGGAGATGGATGGCTCTGGAATTTGTCGTTCATGTGGGGAAAAGCTCGTGTGCATTGACATTGATCCTAAGGAGACAGAGAACTTTGCTAATTCTTTGGCAAAATTGGCCTGTGAAAGAGAAGTTAAGGCTAATTTCGTGCAATTTCAGGTCTGATGATTTCTTCTGGTGCATTTTATAAGTTATTAGTTGAATATAGTATTGCCCTTCTACTTAGGTTTAATGGTAATGGTATGCTTTTCTCCTGTTTGTATTAAGATTGCTGCATCCCGTCAATTAAAGTGCTGATTAGTTATTTGACTGCTTGCCATGATATCCTACATGGTAGCTTTTCCACAAAGTTAGATTTGTATCCCTGCTGCTGCAGTCTTAAAAAGCCAACCGTTCAAGTTATCCTCTGCCAAATCGATCCTACCAGGTAAAAGATAAAAGGAATTTAGGGTACTCTGACTTTACGTAGAATTGTAGATGATAGGTCGGAGTTCCATATTATAGGATTTGTGACAAGGGCCTCTTATATCAATCAGGTTGAGTGAAAGATGTCTGCTTTTTTCTTTATTATGAAATGTTGGATGCAAGCGGTAAAACAGGATTTGTAGTAACGCAGTAACACCCAAAAAAAGCAGCTCACCTGTATGTTAATTGTCACCTTTGACTAGAATTAGCATTTGACATTCTTATGTGACATGGTGTCTTTATTAAAGTAGTCTGAAAGCTTGTCGCTACAAATATATTGATTTTGAATAGGTAAATGCTGCTGTGTATTTCCAATATTTGTGTATCCATCCTTCAGGTATGTAGTGCTTGAAAGAATATTGAACTGATATGGAAGTTACACTCACTCAGGAGTGGCTTCAGAGGCACGGTCCATTTGATGCTGTGGTGGATGGTGCAAATGTCGGCCTCATCACTCAGCGAAGTTTTAATTTCTCTCAGGTAGCAATGCTCCTTTTACATATACTTTTCTCTGTTTCTTTCCTTCTTTATTTTTTTTCAGGGCTGTGAGGTGGGAGGATGGATTAAGGATGCAGTTTGATATGTGTATAGAAAGGCCAAAGGGGACCTCTGACTTACTATCCTTTTTCTCATGTTATATTCAGTATGACTAAGCAACACTGACTTGCTTTCTGTTCCTCTACTCATGTTATTTAGAGCCTCATTTCTATTTAACTTCATAGACGTTGAAGATGATGTTAGTAAAAAGGTTGCAAACTCTTTCACTTTAACTTTCTCAAATAATGTAAATCACCCTTCATTGCAGTTCATTCCCATCCCCCTTTCCAAACTAAATATGGTACAGCTACTTTACCTCTTTACTCATGATGGGGCAGGTGTCAACTTCTCAAGCTGTTCTAGATTGATAGTGTATACGAACAACAACATACATAGTATGATCTCACAAGTGGGGTTTGGGGAGGGTGAGGTGTACACAGACCTTACCCCTACCTTGAGTGAAGTAGAGATAGGGTATACGAAAGAGTTCACATAGATTTCTTTATGTTGCAGCTCAAATCTGTTGTCAATAAATTAAGACAGATGAGTAAATCAAAGAAACTTCCACTTGTGATTCTGCACAAAAGTCGTGCAACTGGTGGTCCTGCTCAACATCCTAATAACAAGAAGCTGTTAGAAAGCTGGAAGAAAGCGGGTGCACTTTATGCCACTCCACATGGTTCAAATGATGATTGGTAATACTCTTTACCTTGAGTTGTCATGTCAATAGTAGTTGATGTCTACTAGGTGTGTGAATTCATTTGTTTCCTGGAGGGTATAACTCGATTTTATATATTCTTAAGGGAGAACAAAAAAAGGGGCAGCCCGGGCATAAAGCATCCCGCGTTCGCGCAGGGTCCGGGAAAGGGCCCTACCCCAAGGGGCGTGATGCGCACAGCCTAACCTGATGCAAACATCAGTGGCTGTTTCCAAGGCTTGAACTGTGACCTATAGGTCTTACGATATAGGTCACATGAAGATAACTTTACCAGTTGCTCCAAGGCTTAAGGGAGAACAAATGTTTGCCTATTTAAACAGATGTTATCAAAATAATAGTAGCAATGCTGCTCAACAAATTACTGAACACATCAAGAATAACTCGTATCTATAATTGGATTTGGTGGTAGTTCCATACTCTTTTTATGACTAGCCTAGCTTCCTTGCAGGTACGATGAATCTATCCGAGCCTTTTGAGTCCACATTTCTGCTGATCTTTATTGCTTTCCTGTAACTGTTAGCCTGTTCTTTTCTGCGTGCTTCTTCCTCCCTACAATATCTTCCTCGTTCTTTAGACTCAGTCCTGCAAGCTTTTATTCTTTTCTTCCACTTGCTTAGGCCAAAAAACTTATAAGTCCTAGAAGATTAGTGGTTGACATATTGATCAAATTTATAGCATTTAGTTACCATGGCTTGAATGATCTGTCCTTGAGCCTGAATAATCGCTTCATGTTTCTCTACTTTGCAAAAAACTCTCTTTGGCACCAGATGAAGTTCTATGTTGTGTGAGACCCTCTATTTGGGAGCCCTCCTTGCACTTTGTGGCTTTTAGTTCTGAAGATAAAAAGAGTTTCAAAAGTTCACATGATAAACGGGTCTTGTTAGTTATTCGTCATTCATTGTTGGGTATACTAGAGTTGGCAGAAATCTCGTAACAAAATAAAGGAGCTCCTTTTTTTTTGAAAAAAATAATAATTTCTGCAGTACTTTTGTTCTAATACCCAGTGTCTGAGGCATAAGCTTATTCTCCAGGTACTGGTTATATGCTGCTGTCAGTTCCAAAGGTTTGCTTTTGACGAATGATGAGATGAGAGACCACTTGTTCCAATTGTTGGGCACTAGCTTTTTCCCAAGATGGAAGGAAAAACATCAGGTCTACTCTCTCTCTCTCACTCTACTTTGACGAATTCTGGCACATCTGAAACATGTTAAACAATGAAATATTGAAATCTTTATTAAAATGCTAAGGGATGGTCTTGAGTCCTCAACCACCCTTCTACTATAGATGGAGAAAAAAGTGTAGACTACTATATTTAATGTGTATTAGCCAATGTGTACTATAAGTTGGTTATGCAACGGAAAAATTGAAGTCCTGCACCTCTACACTCTTCACACTGATGCCCATGATTATTTCGAATTGACAAAAAATTTCATAATAGCTGATTATCAAGAATGCTGAGATAGGTGCAGGGTTGTGAGAATTAAATATCCTAAAGAACTCATACGACGGGCTTGTTAACATGGAGAATGTTTTTGTGGTCAATGTGATACTTTTGAACTAGGCAATCAGCAGTTAGATTCCTAAACCCTGTGCTATTTACAAATTGTAGATCCGGATGACAGCTTCAAGAGATGACGGACTTAAGCTCCATATGCCGCCACCTTATTCAATTGTTACTCAGGTGAGTTATCTCATGATTTGTCCATACAAGTTAATCTCAACTTAGTTGTCATTCTAATGTCTATGTCTACTTTGTACATGTGAAATTGGAATATAGGAGTCAGAGCAGGGTTGTTGGCATGTGCCAACCGTTACAGGAGATGACATTGAGACGCCTAGACAGTGGGTATGTGCTACCAGGAAAAAAGCACTGCACTCTCTCTTTCGACGAACCGGTGAACCAAATAATCAACATAGGAATTGATAAAGTTGGAGGGAGCCATAAGTGTATCTTGTGACAGCACTTGGAGAGACCTCCATTTGATTCTTTTTTAATTCAACAACAGGAATAGATAACTTAGCTTGTTGTATGCCTGAATAGATGATATTGGTAGTACTGCTAGATTCAGGATATACGTTTCACATGATTGGTGTAAAAATAATTTTACTGCCAAAATTGTGAAAAATAGAAAATTTATTTTCTGTGGACTGGCCATCATGCCAGATGCCCTTGTACTCGAATGGAAAAGCTTTCACATTGAATGGCCTCCTTGGTATTTATAAGTTATGAATTATTAAACCAAACACTATGATCTTAAATATGTTCTTTTGTACGTGTGTTTAATGCAATTTCATCAAGCTGTTAAACTTGTTCTTATTTATGTTTTATAATTAAAGAAAAGATAGAAAGGAATGTTCAAATCTTTTTCCTTGTCCTTTGTATGGTTAGTGAACTCTATGCGGAAACGGAGAGATGAAGGAACGAAAATATAATAACCTCGACAACAAATTTTGTGGAACATAATGCAAAGGTCATATGATTCACATACTAATTATAGATGAACTATTATAGAAGGATTAGTACCGTATAAATTGATTATGTTGTGATTAATGATGAAAGTTGCAAGAGTTATGCATATATAACCACTTTAAAGGCAATCCCTCCACTGCAATTATACATACTTGATACTCTTATAACTTATATCACTGTTTTTCTCACAAAAATAAACAAAGATTCAACTATAATTCAATGTATTAATTTAATACTCTTTAGTCGAGAGTTTATCGAAAACAGTCTCTTCACTTTGGTGATGTAATTGTCTATGTACATCTGAGTTTCTCTAGAACCCACTTGTACATCTTAGTCATATTTTTTTAGTTTTGCCCCAACATATACATAATGTAATGTAATTATCTTATGCGGGATTTATAATAATGGAATCAATTCTTCCAAATCATGGTCCAAACAACCCGTAAGTGTATTTAGCTTCATTTTTCTGGAAAACAAAAACAAAAAAAGAAATTAACATTATAACATTTCCTTTTTACGGGAAAAGGAGGGAGAAAAACAGAAAAAGAAAGAGATTCTCTCCCTTTCTCCAACAGTCCATTTTCTATAATGGTAAGCAGCAATTACATTGCATTCGATTTATTTGTTAAACTAATTTCTGCATATTTGTTTAACTTGAAGGACACGTTACAAGGTATAGTTTAAACAGCCCATTTTAATGCTCACCATGTGTTTGATAATAGTCCTAACTCATCAGGTACTACTAACATAGTTAACATTGCATTCCTGTTAGATAAATTAATCAAAAATTTCATTAACTAGTTTTGTGCTAATTTTAATTTTAACTTTTAAGGAGGCATTAACACTTTGTTGTTGTTTAGTGTAGATATCCTTAATGCATTGCTCACCATGTGTTTGATTGTAGTCCCAAGTCCTCGGGTAGTCCTAACTCAGAAATATTTAGAAATTAATCAAAATTTCTGTTGTATGATTGAGCGAGTCATTTCTTCAGTACCCTATATCTGTTTTTTCGTTTAAATCGTTATTGAGAATTGAGCTCACCGTATGTTTAATTTTACAAGGCATTATAGGAAATAGTAATAATGCTAGCTTATATACTTGATTGTAGTATGAAGTCCTTAAGGACTACTAGCACAGAAGATGCATTATGTTTTGAAATGAGGAATGATGGGTTTGTAACGAGTGTGTGGAAGGACCTACCTAGATAGAGCATATAAAGTACTAACTCTTTGTGTCACTTGTAATGGAAATTGCAGGAAATTGTGAGTCTCTGAATGTATTGATTGTAACTCGAGGAGAGGAGCAATTTCTTCACGCAGTCATCCAAGTTATTTCATCAAATGAACGAGCTTTTGAAGAATCCAATATTTGCAACCCATGCAGGTGTTGCTGCAGGATCTGCTGCATTAGCTACTGCTGTCACTTACCCTCTCGATAGCCTTAAGGTCCTTGTACAGGTGTGGAAATGAAAATTACTAATTCTGAGCATTCACTTAAATCTATTATCTTCCACTGAGGGCAGTATTTTTAATGTCTCCTTGTACTTTGGTTTTCTGTTTTGGTGGAATGAAATGCAGGTGGGATCAGGTGGCAGTAAACAACTCACTGTTGCTGACGTCCTCAGTAGGGTTAGAACTTTAACAGGAACTTCAGGTGACTCAATCAGCTATATTTCTTTTGTAGTAAACTGTAATTGATGCTTGTCTGCTCTCTCCATTTACTTCTCCACAAAAGTTATTTGGATGCTGCGTCAATTTTGTGAAAGCTTCCAAGGAGACGTACATGCATTGTAGGCCTAATAAAATGTTGACCAACTAAGAAAGTTCATATATTTCTACTAGTGATTGGCTGTTTATATGGACATCTTGCTTAAATGGTTTTTTCTATTCTTGCATGAATATCGAAGGTTTGTATAGTGGTGTGGGGTGGTTGATACTTGGAAGATCACTGGGCTTGGGAGTTCGCTTTGGTGTTTATGAAATATTGACAGCATTCTACAAAGGTATGTTATTCTTCAGTTGCTTAACTGTTTAAGAATTTTTTTGCCAGAAAATGGATAGGAAAGAACCACCCAAAGTAATAGATAGAAGTACCCTTAAAAAGGCCATTGCGACATCCATCAAAGGAATAGTTTCCCACCTAGAAGCCAAGGGTCCTGCTTCAGTTCGTCTTGGACCATATGTGAAGTGTTCTCAAAAGCTTATCTATCTCAACAAAAAACGAAACAAGAAACATCATCACTTTTGGAGTAAATGAGATCTCCTTGACCATTATTTTCTCAACTGTACGATTAGAACCGTAAAATAATTTTAATTACTAATATTCTTACATAGTTTCTAAGTCTGTAGATGTTAGTTATAAAAAGCAAAGAGTCAAGTAATGCTCCAAATGGAAGAGAAAACTGGTCGACTTGGATATCGATAACCAAACGAGCTCAGTTGGGACGAAAGAAGAATGTCTTATCCAATGAAACTAGTAATAGCAGTGCAAAAGAAGGGAATGTTGGACTACTGTATTATCATTTGCTTCTTTCTCATTATTCTAGGTTTGAGGACTAACATATTGCGTTTCATGTGCTCACCCTTCTTAATCAGATGGTCGGGAAGACAATTATGTCTATGTCTCTGAGGCTCTGTTGGCAGGAATTGCTTCTGGGGCTGTGGAATCATTAATAAGTTCTCCATTTGAACTTTTTAAACTACGTGCTCAGGTTACTTCTGCCTCCCGAATTCCCAGCCCCATGTCAGTTGTTGAAAAGACTGTTGTTTCTCCTTTAATGGCAAAGTTGCTACCGGGATATTCCCCGGACATTAGGGCATTGAACAACACAGTTGGTCTTTTGACCACCCTTCCCACCAAACATTCCAATTTGGTTACTTCCCTGAAAGATTATCCATGGATGATGACAGGGTCTGGGAGACCCCCATCTCTCTCTGATGTTAAGAGGCCGTTAGATATCATCTCTTTGGAAGGATGGGGTACTTTCTGGAGAGGTATGAGATCAGGACTTGCTCGAGATTGTGTGTTCGGTGGTATATTCTTTTCAACGTGGCAATTCCTACATCATGCAATGCTTGAATGGAAAGCAGTTGGGATGAATCCCCCACCTAGGTATTGCTTCATTCTTATGTCAACGTGCTCTTGGAGATGATCTTTGAACGAACATCTAGAAATATTTTCAAAAAACAAGTTTTCTTTTTGGAAAGTTGTGTTTGGATGATTTTTTCTCCTAAAATGGTTTGGATAGGATGTTGTCTAAGAAACAGAAGACTATTTGCAATATATTTCTTTATAAAAGTATAAATCTCCCACATTATGACATATACCTTCGTATTGTAAATATTTGAAGAATATCCTTAAGTCAATGTGCATCCTACTGTAACACTTTTGTGCACAATATATAAGGAAAAAATGAAAGGTAAAAAAAGAAGTTAGTAAATATCTAATACTCTAGAAAAAAAAAAATAGGATAAGATGAATGGAATTACAGTAAAAACGTTGAACAATATAATATGGAGGAAAATAGAAGAAAAAACTTAGAAATAACTCACTTTTAATAATAATGATGTTTGGCCAGTTCGTGGGTACCTCGATTATTTCACTAAGTACCTCTATCCTTCCGCCAATACATATATTAGATTCTACCACCAGGACTTAGGTGAATGGGGGAAAATCACCTAAATTTTTGGGCCTATGTTGGATTTGAACTCTGATCTCCCATTGTCGTCATTTTGTCTTCACTTTCTGCTAGACCACACCCCTGCCTAGTTCAAACCCTTGGATGAAAAAGAAAATAATTCAGGGTGGTCAATTTCATAACAATTGAACATTTATGGACGATAGTGGAAGTAAGTTGGCTTGGTTTCCATTAACTTCTACCGCGCCTTCTAAAATTGAGAATTTCCCAAATGTTGTCAATTGACCTTGTCGGAATGATTCTAAAAGTTAAAGAAGATTACAAGGCACCTTTGCCTATATGTGCGTATGTGTGTGTGTGTGTACAGATATTATGGGGGCTAGCTTATACACACCTTGACTAATCCTTTGGATACCTTTACCTCCCACTATAATATGTATCGGTTAACTTTGCTGGTTTGCCTACAAAGCCTTAGACAAATGGGAAGAATTCACCTAACGTAACTTTGCTGGTTTGCCTACAAGCCTTAGACAAATGGGAAGAATTCACCTAACGTTAACTTTGCTGGGATCCGAACCTTGGTTCCCAAGCTTTTTGCTCCAGCTCTTTAAACGCTACGCCACCCCTCGAAGCCATATCCCTTTTAACTTTTTCCATAGACATGGTATGCAGGAATGATTTGAATGCATATTCGTTAGTCTGTTAACTTCTTATAATACAGCTTACTTTCAGGCATGGAAATCTAAGAAGGAACGTTGTTTTTGCAAACATGAATCACATTTTTTTTTAACAAATTTTTACGAAAAATTGTTTCTTTATCCCATGCTTTAACTTAGGTCTACTGAGGAGCAAAATTGTGGCTTTTCCCACTTTTTTTCCTTTTGTGACTTGAAACCCAAACGTTATGGTTACCTAACTTGTTTCATATAGTTACTCATTTCTTCATGTCTTATCACAGTAAAAGTTAATTGATGCTTCCAGGAAATAGGTTCTTCTAGAATAAAATTTCTAGAGTAGGAATGTCGATTTTATCACTTCATTATTCCAAGATACATGCATGCCTTATTCACTTTTAATAGCTTTGATGCTTCTGAAGCGTTAGCTTGTTTTCATTCAGATGTGATGAAGAAATTGGCCCTTTGTCTCCTTTAGCTGTTAGTCTTGCGGCTGGATTCTCTGGTTCACTTGCTGCTGCTGCTTCTCATGGTTTTGATACTGCCAAATGTCGCTCCCAATGCATTGTGCTTCCCAAGGTATGTTGCCTGACTGGGGATTCAATCATCTTTATTTGATCACCTTTATGATATTCTGCTATGTGAATCCGCCCAAATACCTTAAGGATCAAAGAAGACATTGGGTGGTCAATTCATGTAGCAGAATATGGTACAAGTATTCGAGAGCTTACTGTTTACTAGTACTTATTTGTAAATTCAAGCTAATGAAAGTTTGTGAGTTGGGAATATACCTGGTGTGGGATGTGTTGGTGTGTCAGACACACTCCTATGGTCAATTCAACTTATTGTGCTTAGAGTTGGTTGAAGTACTTTAAAACTGTTCAATTTCATTGGAGTGTGTGCAATGTCAACAAGTCGATCAATTAATCAACTACACCTCAATCTCGAACTAGCTGAGGTCGGCTATATGAATCCTTTTATTTGTTTCACTCTTTTTTAGGCTTCAAGTAATTTCTAAGTTATCTGTATGTGATGGGCGTACAGCTTTTTAGGTATGCTGATAGTCTAAGTAGTTTTAAATACTTTCGACCTGTTGTCCTTAGGATTTCAATGTTTTTAGATGTATAAATTCATTGGTTTCTTGGTTGTTATTTTGGTACTTTGTGGGCACATTTGGTGTTGTCTTTTATGCAATAGGTGCAAGCCTTCTTGATTATCCTCTTCGCTTACTATTCTTTGGGTGCAGTTTGTATCCATGGAGAGGAGGCTTCTTAAATGGCAATTGCCCGGGAAGAGATTTGAAAGATGGACTGGGATCCACCCTGCAGATAGGAATATCTTATTTCGTGGCTTGGGATTGCGAATGGCACGTTGTGGACTTTCATCCTTTGTGGTTGTAGGTGGTTATCTTTTTGCAATTGATCGGCTGCTCCCTAAGTGAGAACTGGACACTTGTATTCAGAGAATTGAGGAACTACGTTAAGGATGGAAATGACGAGCAGTGTGTACTGTCAAGTGCATGGAATTATCTGAGAAACTATCAAAGAAGCACTTTGCAAGACGCATCACACATTAATGTTGGTTAAATTTATGCTTCTGCCTGTCTGGAGGCTCTGTATTCTGTCTTATATATTCATTCCATTAACAAAATGGCCTCGTTCTTGTCTTCAATATTTAGATGTTTTGCACACAATTCGACTGTTCAAGTTTATACTATTACAGACTAGCAATAAACTGAAGCATGGCTTCTCCTATTATTTCAGCTTTAGTTTTATACTAGTACAATATAGTGGCTTACAAATTTTTTTTAACTCGTCATGTACGATTATGTGCAGAGGATTTACCAGGTTTTCAGCTCCCTTGAGAGTGCAATGCACCATATTTAATAAAAATCTATGGCACAGCAAAGTCACACAGAGGAGTTATCATGAGCACAAGGCATAGCGTATCTTGTTGGAGGGGTTTGTCAAATTCTACCTCAAGTGGTATCTCCACTTGGGCACAATGATAGCTCCCATGAATATACCCCATTTCCATGTTCACTATATAGTACTCCTAAGCCCTAACATCTTGTACTTCACGGTGATGTTGATTCAGTTTGATTTCTACTTTGACCTTGGTATTGAATGTACGGTATGCATATATTATAAGCATAATTAGCTTTACTCAAAAGCTAACATTTGGTTGGTCCCATCAACATTGTCTTTTTGTTAATTTCTCTCTGCCTAACTCATATTAAGTCATCATACCTTTGCCTAAAAAATTAAAAAGCGCTGAAAACAGAAAGGGTCTCTCCTCAAATCAATCTTTGCCCAATGTCTTTAGCAGTGAAAACCAAGATAATTTGCCAAAAAAGACAAAACGAACTTTAAGAACAAGTTGAAATAGGAAATAGGGCCATCAGCAGCAGCATGTTCTTGAGCAATCATAATGGCTTTCAATTTCATTAGGTCATTCCAAACCAAGCAATCTAAAGAAAGCAAAATGAAACTTACAACATCAAAATATGGGATGGGAGCTGCCTTTGTTCACAATTAACTAAGTTGTTTAAAAAGTGTATACTTACACACGCAAATTCCACCCACCCATCTAGGGGAGGGGGGGGGGGGTGTGTGTGTGTGTTAGCATGTGCAGTTGTTTGTAAATGCAGTCTTGTATGGTATGGGTGAGATGATTGAACAAGGCTGAGAGCTTACGAGCTAAACAAGCAATCAAACCATTTTATTATACATCCTAAGAAGCATAGACTTCTTATTTTATCTACTGAACTTGAGAACTTGGCCTGAGAATTTTATTGTCAACCAACAATGAATTGCTACACGTGGTGAGGACTAGACAAGTAATTATCCTTAAATTTTATTTGTTTTCTACTTATTTGAATCGAATTAGAGTTCACACCACCCGTCGTGAACATATAGGAGTTGTCAATATAATCCAATCAGTGGCAAAGGCAGGATTTTGTCAATAAAATAGTTTGACTTTAATTATCATTATTTATTTGTTCTATTTTTATCAAGACATCTAAAATGGAAATGGACAAGGAACTATGTAAGAGATGGATTACACGTGTGAATGAAGCTATGTGGATGTCTGGGTGAATATGCCTGCATCATAAATGATCTGATGCTTACATAAGCAGCCACCATTTAATCCAAAAGGAGAAGAAAAATGAAATGAAATAGGAAAAAGAAAATGTTCCTTGGCTTGGTGATACCAGACAACTATACCAAATACCTATAATAGCACACAAAAGCCAAAAAGATACTCAATGTTTAGCAGCAGCGTATGGATATGAGAGGAAAGAAACAAGAAGAAAATACCACTCCGTCCCAAATTAGTTGTCGTCTCTAGCTTTTTCACGCCTATTAAAAAAATTATTAAATAGAGTGTGTATTTTATTATATTACACCTATTTAATGTTTGACTATTAAATTTTGTTGAGAATTTTTTTAATTATTAAAGGTGTAGTTGGAAAAGACTAACAATTTTTGTCTTTAAAATCCTAAAGTGTGAACTAATTTAGTACACACCATTTTTTTTTAAAATGACAATTAATTTGGGACGGATGGAGTACTTGTATCTATAAACAATATATACCTTCAATAAACAAACAGAGAAAGCCCAAAGTGCATATTAAGCCCCACATCCCCCACATCCGGTCTCAATTACTTTACGAGTTTAAAAGTTGTACTAATCTTTTATACCGTCAAATTTAGCTGATCACAATACATGACAAGTACAGTAAGGTAACTTGGAAAAATAATGTAATAGGTATCTTCACATATCGAGTTAAATTGCTGATATTGTAAATTTGCTTCACCTTACTATAATTAGTTAAACTATCCATCAACTAAATTTCTTCGACGTGTTATAACCAGTTAAGTATCCAAGGAATATGGTACCGAACCAATAGTTTTGACATAGAATATGTATGTGTATATATTAAAGATCAACCTGATAAATTATAAATACAACTAATAATAGATCTCGAATCCAATTACAAATGATTAGATTTAATTTGATAAAACTCGTAAAGTTCAAATTTTAAATTCTAACTCTCACAAATGCATATCTGATATCACAAAAATCCAATTTTCACTCCAAATCCAATAATCCCTGCAGGTGAGAATCTTCAATCTTACATATCACCAATTCATATTTTAATTATCTTTTAATCACTGCTGTTTAGTTAAGCTCTTTAATAATCCCGTATGAAAAGAAAAGAAAAAAAAACTTCCATCTCCGTCTTCCAAAAGAATAATTGCTATGTCAGTGGTTCCGTAGTGTACAAAATCCCAGTGCCTGATGAATAGAGTAGAGGTTCAACTTTGTTTTCGGTAATGTAATTGAGACTTTGAAGTTCTAAAAACTAGCTTTGACACTTTCGGTACTATTATCATCTGAACTATAAAATTAAAGGAAAATTTAAGTAGTTATACATACTTATAGTATAGATAATTTTTACACTATCGGATCAAATTTACATATTTTAATAGATAGAGTAATTAACAGCTTTTATACTCCGATTTAAATCCTACTTTGTATAGAAGGTTATACATAAAAAAATTCTACTCTAAAGTGCTAATACTCAACGTAAGGCAATTGCATGGAATTAATTAAGCAATAGAAGCAACCATCAATTGCTCAGAGTGTGGAAGCAACAGTGGGACCGCCAATTATCATCGATGGGATTGCTTGATATATATTTTATTCCTTTTATCTTATTATATGCAATGCTTGAAGTTGGCTTTGGATCATATTACTGGGGATTTCTTATGTAAGAGTCGTAATTGATTAGAAGTGAAGTTGCCAAGTGGGCATATATCCCATGTCGTCACTGCTTAAGTTCACACTATTAATACATAATTTAACTTGTTATAAAGTTAACAACTTACTTTATTACGTATGAAATAGGAGTAGTGAATTATCCCAAACATAAAATTGTCAACTACTAGAAGTTATAAAAGAATAAAAGGCAACATTGACATTCCATCAAATCTTAATTTGTTACATCATTTTCATTGATCACTATAGAAAATAGCAAATTAATATGGCAAGTTCTACAATTTCAAAAGGAAAACAAACGACAAACAAAATGAAAGCTAATTAAGCGTGCGATAATTTAGATCCTAACTTAATGGATCTAATTACATAATTGATTAAGACTAAACTAATTATCTTTGTAAAGTAATCTCATCAAGATCATCTAGTGAAAGGAAAACTTCATCCAAGCATGAAAGCTCTGCGCTATTAGCGTCGTCATTATCACCATTGCATTCATATACACGACAAACTACCCATTTATTGTAGTCCTGAAAAAGAAAAAGAATAAAACACTACTTAGAAGAAAATAAATAATATTTGTCCGAACAGTTTATTGGCTAAGAGGTCACAATTCAAATGCAATACTTATTATGTTATCGGATTGGACTTACAATATTTGAATGGCTTCTTCTTCTTCTAGAGGATGATCTAGAACCTGAAGCAGAAGAATCAGAGAGCCTATATTCTTGCATGATCCAATTGGTTTTGACACCTTCTGTTGGCTCACCAGTGTAAAAAGTATAGCATTTCTTGATGCCAACTTTGTGGTTGGAACTTGTTGACAAGATTGGTTCATCAACTCCTAGTGGTTGCCAGTATCCATTGCCCGTAATTCTGCTCCGTGTCTTCCTACTATAGAAGTACCATTTGTTCCCTTCTGCCATAGCATTTCCTACCAACGTAATCATGCATGGTAAATTCATAAACTAAGTACTATAATTACAAATACTTACTATATTGTACGATAAAAAAATGAGTTTTAAGTTTTATAAATACTAACAGTATTTTATGATATCAAGTTATCTAGATAACAATAGGTAAGACTGTCCGTAATAAGTGAAATTAGTAATCTAACAAAATAAACTAAACCTGCTATAGAAATTACATTGATAGTGTAATTCTTTTTGCATTATCAATGCAACTTAGTTCAACGAAATAATTTATTTCTCACTCAAGCTATGTATGTGTATATATATGATCAATCACTCTTAATTCTGAATCAACTGAGGGTAGATCCTAATCTCGACACTAGGTATGATAAAGAAGTGCATGATGAGTCACAATTAGTGAGTGATGGAAATAGTTACCATCCAAGTCCCAAGGGTCATAGGGGTAAAGATCAAGATCAGGAATAACATCAGGATGGCAAGGTAAAAGAGAAGCCTTGCGTTGGAGGAAATGAACAACCAGCTCTTCATCTGTTGGATAGAACCTAAAACCTGGTGGTAGGTTCACATTGGTATCCCCCATATTGATCACTTCTATTCAAGAGTAAAAACTTGTGAGAGCAGCCAGATGGGAAACCGATATATCAATGTATAGGACTAAAGGAAAATGATATGAAGGGAATAAAAGGTGGGGAAGTAGATGAAGATATTTATAGTGAGAAAAAGAAGGTAGAATAATAGGGAAATAAGAGAAGATTGACGTGAGAATGAAGGTGTTTCAGGATCATCAACACTAGCACCACCATCCGCCTATTTATCAATTCTTGAAATGCACACAAAATGCTATTTTTCTGTTAGCTATACAAAGCAGGCCAGTGTTTGCTTCTTTTGGATATTTAAAATAACGTAGGTGTCAGGGAGGGTGTTGGGTACTGGATAGTGGCTATACACTCCAACATGGCGGCTTATATAGCTATTTATAAAACATATATTGGATCCAAATCTAAAATTTGAATGTAACGGGACCCTTCTATTCGAGGGAACTCAATTCAGTGATCATACTTTATTTTTAATCACACTTGAAATCTATATTAGTAATTGTGTTTTATGAAAGATTTTAAAATTTTTACACGAGAAAAGACACTAGCAAAATCAATGCGTAAAGTCTTTAGAATAGTTAAGTAAAGAATAATAAAGCTTATAATGTGAGTCATCATCACACTTCATGCTGATATCATCCCCTCTTGCCATCCAGCCAGGTGTCATGAATCTTTATGTGTAATTAGTATACTGAGAAACATCTAGAATACATAATGGACTTCCATAAAATCCAATTATTATCATAACTAGCAAATCCGTTCAAGTAATTGAGTTCTTAACATTTTATTAGAACAAAATAATCAAAATGTTTTGCGAGTACATGGACTAAGTACTAGTACTCCTATATCATTTTGGCCCCAGCAGGCAGCAATCCCATATACTCATTTATCCAAGTGAATTTATTGTATGAGTGCCACTCATTTTAGATAATCATGATAATGGGAGAAGTAACTCTTATGATAACCAAGCTTTAACTTTACAAGCAAATGGTAGATTAAGATACATAGTAACTCCCAAATAAACCCAATAAAGTCACATTTAGACTAGATTTTATGTTTTATGCATCGATAAAGTAAAAAACCTAATATAGTCGCATTTAGACTAGATTTTATCTTTTATGCACCGACAAAGTAAAGAATATGTAATTTTATTATCAAGTCTGATAGTTGAATAAATAACGATCTACTATAAATAATTTTATTATTGTATATCCGTGTATATAACTTAAACTTTCACGCTTCCCATCTAAACATTAATTTGATCTTTACTAGTGCTGAGGGACTAACAGTAGTTAAGGCCTTATCCAAATGATTATGTAGTTATGTAATGCCTATAGTTTTGTTCCGGCGAATCTTCTCTGCCCAATGCCAATATCATTTGCATCAATGAAAATATTTGTGCACTAACGAATGTGTCCATGGCAGCTGGTGTAAAATATAGAGCAGCAGCGTATCTATATATGTATAATATAGTAAATAATAGGGAAAAAGAATAGGAAAGTTGAAAATGGAGAATGACCTCATAGCATTTGGGGACGCCTTTTTTGCCTGAAAGTTACAGGTAGGAGGATGACAATTGGGCTGGTGAACTTGGTTCTGACTTCTCTCCATTCAGTTTTGGAGTAGAAGGATGTCAACTGATGAACTTAATATTAATTTAAGGTACTGATTCTTGTATTATACTCCTTCCGTTTAAAAAAGGATGAACCTATTACTATTTCAAGGGTCAAATAAGATTATGTTTGACCACATGTCTTACAAATATTTTCTAACTATTTTGAATTGTTAACTATTGTGACTTATAGTATTTTTCATGTAGTTTCTAAATATGTAAATTTTATTTCAAAAAATTTAAAAATTCGATGTGCAAATTCTTGGTCAAAATTAGTCAATTTGACCCTCGTACTCCGCAAAGGTTCATCCTTTTTGAAACGGAGGGAGTATATATTATCAAACCATCAATTTATGGCGAATGAATTTTATTTTTCATAAAGGTGCAGTTGCACAGGCGAAAGAAACGTATAAGAGTCCAACTGAGCTTGGTTTAATTTGTACTCTACAGGAGCATTATATTCTGCAGGACTCGACTTCTTGATTTGGTACATGGTAGTCAGTTGGACTTCGACTCAATAACAAGTTCATTTGTTACATTCTGATCATTCAATTGTACTCCTGCTAAATTGAAGTAGGATCTGAAGCAGTTTGAAAGTACTACTAGCTAGTTAGTTTGAATGTATGGATTAGATAAAGTGATAAGATCGTGCATTAAATGATTACAGTTTAGTTAGAACGTATTTGAATTAATTTATCTAAATAAAATTTAAAGCTGATGAAAAATTTATGTACTTGTTATGCAATGTAAAGGCTCTATTCAATACTACTCAATGGACTTTCTACATGCATGGAATGCGCCATGCCCAATTGTATCCCTAACCTTTTTTGGCCATTATATTGGCACTAAGAAGACGAAAAAAGGAGAACGTCAGGAAGTGCTCTTCTTTTCTCTGTTAATGGCTTTTGAAAATGAAATTAAGCTAAATCCCTGCCACCATTTTCTTGAAAATGAAAGCAACTATCGTATTCATCACTTAATCTGTTGTCACCATATTCGTGAAATAGTCACAACGTGCTATTGGACAAGAGACTTGAAATTAGATGTATTATAACTAGTACAAACAAAGGGTAATTGAAGTTAGGATACAACAATTCTTTTCATGTTATAGAAGTACAAAGGGTTTCGCACTTTGTCATTTGTACCTACTTCTCAAATTAGTTGAGCTTTGTTGATTCCAACGAAAGAATTGTCTTTGATTGTTGCGATTTTTGTAGAAGTATATGGAAAGAGCACTATATTTTCTCAAGAAATGACAGTAACTTGTGCCAAGAATCCATCACTAAAAAGATAATCAAATAAGTAATCATGCACTCAAGAGTCATTCTGACAGTAATAGAGCCGTAATAAAGTTAAGAGGGGATAGAAGAGTTCTGAAGTGTGAATAAGTGGTAGAAAACATATTTATACAATATAATTAGGTTGCTTAAATGTTACTAATTACATGTAAACTAGAAGAGTAATCATTGATGAATAGCGTGACAAAAATGATAACTCACCTGTTGTAATTGGTATACAAACATGTATAAATAACTTAAATCCTGCCTTATATTTCTGCATGTAATATGGATTTGTGGAGGGCCAACTTTTCATTCTTAATGACGAGAAACAAGCCAATCTTATCCACTCACTCACCCCCAAAGATCATAATTTGATGGCCAAACTAAACTTTCTGCCTAACTATTTGGTAATGACTTGCTTAAGAAAGCAAACACTTAGATCAGTTACAAGTCCAACAATAGGAACAAAAATAGTACTAGTAAATTGGCTAACAGGAGTGACAATTGAACAGATGAAAAGGAGATCGAGATGATTAAACCTCATTTGTGCGTTTTGTGCCAACCTATCTCTTCGTTGTGTGGGTGGGTCAGCTCTTGGGATGTACTTATTTTGGAATGCATTTAACTTATATGCACGGATGGTCTAAGAGCTTTCACATTATGAGTGTAGTTCATGTAGCATATTAGTTGTCCTTTTTACTAAACCATCAATTACTGCTTATCAGAAAGATATATTTGCAGTACCTCATGAATAACTCAATTGTGTAAATATTCCTTTCGGTTGGGATCCGCCCTGGGGTTAGGTTAGACCGCTTGGGTTTTTTTTCTAGTATCGAAGAAGGCAGTAAAGAAAAATTGGGATAGGATTCTATAGGATCTCCCCCCCTCACCAGAACCGGGGGAGGATGAGAGGAAAAGGGGATCAAAATATCTCATCAATAAAGTGAGGGCTTTAGAAAATTCAGACTTTCTTTTTTATGCTGCAATAACATAAAAACATAAACTTTGAGGCTCAATATATTTTTTTTAACGTACACCATATATTTATAGAACTTAAACTCTTTTGGGTAATATATATACAAGCTAGTCACTTCAAAAAACTTAATTTTATGGCAAGTTGTTTAACACATGGAACATAAGAATAGCTAAGGTTAGAAAAGTTGGGGGAAGGTATAGGCATCTGGTAACTAACTAGCCTTATTGATGCACAAACCTAACCATATTAGTTGCTGAGAATACTATGTTTGTACTAGTGTTAAAACTTGATTGATTGGGACCGACCCCTTTTTTCTCCTCTGAACTGAATATAGGTGATAACTTATATAGGTATAAGACTTTAATTTTACACAAACTTTCCAATCCTTTCTACTTTACTTCCTTCATAGGCTTGGTTAAATAGATGAAAATATGGACTGTGAAAAGCCTGGCTCAAGTTTGGACCACAACCACCAGTTCTTGTTCTTCTTTGGGCCAATTGGGCTTGAATAAAGAGATAATTAATGAATATCCAGAATCCTGATTGTTGTATCCAAATCTCTCCTTCTCTATGGGTGTCAAATGAAAGTGGGGCTAAATTTAGACTAGTTAAAACAGGTTGTCTTAAAATCCAAACTCTTAGTGGCAATTAGGCTATATGAATGAAATTGCAAACTAAAAAGAATAAAAAGGGACTAATAATAACTCTTGGACTTTGTCCAATTCAGAGTCATTTAATGGACAAGTGAATATAAGTGAGAAGTGTGCATCTCTCCTTTTAACAAGGAGAAGAAACAACATGCACCTGTTGACTAAAAAACTAGTTTAAGATGTTAGTCAATACATGTAATGTAAACAATAACCGCTTTTTAGTATTCGTGTTTGTCTTCTTTCTGCTTTCCTTCCATAAGAAGGATCATGGGGTTCCCAATCCTATCTCTTGGTAGTCATAGTTAGGATCACATAACGTAAAAGAACATGAAAATGTCAACTGAATTTAGACGAAAACTGGATTTATGTCAATTGTGAAGGCAAGATTTAGGGATTTAGGCACAAAGGAAGAAATTATGGTCTATTGTCCTTTTTAACGACTACACCATTACTATTAACCAGTCTTCCTAATACATAAATTTACACATAATTTTAACTATTATTTAATATTATCGTCCAAAAACTGTATAAAAATAAAATTATCAGGAGATAATTTTTTCTTGAACAACTAGACAAATGTTGCCTGAGTTATGCAAGGCTTATTTTTCCTTATCCCTCCAACCAAATATTTATATCCTTTTATTCGAAATTTTATGTTAGGAGTATTTTTCATAATCCCTCCAACTGACATAAAGAAAAGAACATTCTATGGAAATTAACCTTAACCAAATCAACCCAACTCATTTAACACAAACCTTGCAAATTGAATCGATGGATGGGATTTGTATTAGTTAGGGACCCATTTTAGCGTTGGTCCGTTGGCCGTGGGTGGACCACCGGAGGAGGTGGAGACATTACACTAGTATTACGTTTGTACGAGAGTATTTTGGTTGTACGGACATTGACTTTTTAAGATACTGGTGATGATGCAATTTATGGTCAAATTTTTACTTCTAATACTGCTTCAAAAATATTCTTTTATACGTGTCTGTAAACTAAAAATACAACTAGTACTTCATACACTTATGCAGACAATTGAGGTATTGAGTATTCAGGTCTGGTATGATCATCTAACAAATATACGTTGAAAACTCAGGTGCTCCAATGGACCCGTGTAGACTACTACTACTACTACTGCCTTCACCTTAACAAAATGAAAAAAACGCACCTCCTCAAAGAGGAAAGTTAACACCCAACAGGCACTCCCCAAATTTCAGAGTTCTTATTATTGGGTACGGACATATATAGATTCAGTGTGTATCAGCTCAAGTTAGTGCATTTATTGTGTCATGACATACAAATCGGACTCAATAAGATCGGGCCTAAAGCCGAAACTTAGTAAGGTGACATAATATTTAAATAACATGAATATATATATATATATTACTATAAATTTCATTTTTTATATTTTTTTTTAGATGTAAAACTATAAATTAATCTTTTTTAATTCATTATGTATTTTTTTAATGAATAAATAAACAAGATCGATTTAGACAATGGATTAAACGGTCAAGACATTAACAATGTGGCAAACATTCTTTTAAAAGCTTTGAATTTTTTTCCTTATTTAAAAAAAAATCAAATTTTATGTAGTAGAACATTATCTAATATTTTGAAACTCTAAATTAAACCCACATCTGTTAATAAAATTTTGACAGTTATAACAAATGTAGTATATTGAAACAAATGACGACCAATTTATTCACTTAAAAGAACTATTACCAATATAAATAAATTTAAGTAATAGTAATATTTTGAGGTCCTTCAACTCTGGGGGCTTAAAGCTTTTTAAATGGCCTTACACTTGAGCCACCTATGTCTTTAGCATATATTATAATAGATTACTCAAAAGTTCGTTGATATTATCATCCCAACTGTAGATTCTTGCAGCTAGATAAGTGTTTTGGTCTAGAGAAGGAAATATGAGAATTAAATGTGGTTGTAGAGTGCTGCCTATATTTGAGCAATTAATAATGCTGAAATACAATCAAGACCAAACACATGATGGTCATTTTAATGATATTTGATAATCAGAACAGGTTTCCTGTTCATGTTAGCTATTGGTGCAATTGTTTTGGGCAGAGTTAGAACCATCAGAGGCTTTTTTACTGTTTCAAGTTTTCTGTTGAACTTTATCCTCGTCTACTTAGTCGTTTTCACAAACCAAATGTACATTATTCAAGTCGTCTTTATAGGCTTCTTGACATCAGTCGCCTATCTAATGGAATGATTAAAGAGGCACTTCAATCGAGCCTGGAAATTAGATGACTTGATTGCATCTACATAATACAGTGAGGCTAACCTTAAGATGATAAAAGGCATAAACATTCTTTTACATTTTAGCATTTTTTGAAGATATTCCTAAAGTTTTTCTATTTACTATTTTTTTTATGATTATCACCATCTATGTCCTGGTACATTTTCTCTTTAGACGAAAACTGGATTTATGTCAACTGTGAAGGCAAGATTTAGGCACAAAGGAATAAATTATGGTCTATAGTCCTTTTTGACGACTACACCATTACTATTAACAGGTCTTCCTAATACATAAATTTACACGTAATTTTAGCTATTATTTAATATTATCGCTCAAAAATTGTATAAAGATAAAATTATCAGGAGATAATTTTTTCTTGAACAACTAGACAAATGTTGCATGAATTATGCTAAGGCTTATTTTCCTTATCCCTCCAACCAAACATTGATATCTTTTTATTCGAAATTTTATGCTAGGAGTATTTTTCATAATCCCTCCAACTGACCGAAGTATTAACAACAACACTTACACATGAGTCTCCGGACAGTGATATAAACATTTATACACCGTTCCATACTCCAAAAAAACCTTGCGACAACATATAACTCACAGAGAAAATTTTCAAGCAGAATACAATATGAACAACTTCAAATTTTCTTCATATTCTGGCCAAGCAAAGACATAAGGCCACCACCATGTACTCTGCCCTCAGGAATCACAAACTCAAAGCTCTTATTTGTATCATGACTTCTTCCAATACCAATCCCAGTGCTTCTCTCATCTTCCTTTTGTGAACTTAAAGGGGTTGATGAGCTTTTCATAGACAAAGGAACTAATACTTCTGGTGGTATAAGTTGTTGCCTTTTAATTGGCCTCTCAAATGAATGAATTGAACTTGACATCATGCAGCTGAGTATAGATGAAGAAGATGAGTGAACTATTCCATGGAAAAGTCCAGGTCCAATCATACTTTCTTTATTTTTCTCCCTCCCATAAACCAGACTAGTATGAGCAGCACATAGTCCTCCTTTTCCTCTTGCAAATTTGTCACATTTCCCTTGTAAATAACTACAACGTTTACCACCACCATGAGCTTTACAAAAATCAGTACTACCTTGAGCACTTTTGTCACAATTTTCAAACTTGCATCTTTTCCCACCTCCATGCCTAACACAATAATCAGTTCTTCCTCTTGCACTCTTTGTACACCCTTGAAAAATACACCTTTTACCACCACCATGTGCAACACAAAAGTTTGTACCACCATGGACACTTTTAGGACAAATGCCACCACCATCAAAGAGACATCTTTTTCCACCACCATGTGCTTTGCAAAGAGGCGTACTTCCCTCAGCTCCTTTTGTACAATTAGCAAATATGCAACGTTTTCCACCACCATGTGCTTTACAGAAACAAGTGCTTCCTTGTGCACCCTTCACACAATTAGGAAATTGGCAACGGCGACCGCCACCATGGGATATGCATAACCCCATTTGTCCCTCAGCACTACGACGGCATCCTTCCACCTTGCACCTCTTCCCCCCACCATGCTTGATGCAAAGGCCTGACCTACCTGTTAGAAAACACAATATAGAAAGACAGAAGAAAGCTTCAAAGCGTTGTTGAAGATTATCACTTTTCTTAAAGAAATATGCTCGTATATAATTTAGGAGAATACACTATACATACAGATAAATTAAAGATCCAACAAAGCCACACACATACAGCAAATCTACTTAACCATTTCTCAGGGCAGACACATCATTTCATGAACAAACATGTATATACATTTCATTCAAAATTTAACATTGAAATTTAAATTAAAATAACATTCTGTTTCAATCTAAGTCTAAGTCTGTAATATATACACAAACTACTCAATAATACCTCGTGCTGCTTTGTGGCAACCTTCTGGAAAGCAACAACGTCGCCCACCACCGTGAGCTATGCAATGGTCAGTATTCCCTTCCGCACTCTTGGTGCATCCTAGGTGAAGACACCTCCTCCCTCCTCCATGAGCCTTACAAAATGCTGTCCTGCTCTCAGCACCTTTATTGCATCCAGATTTTTTGCATCTCTCTCCACCCCCATGCCCAATACAAAGACCTGTCACTCCTCTAGGTCCTTTGTTACATCCTTCAATCTTGCATCTCTTGGGATTATTATTCCTAGTCTTGCACGCTGCTGAAGAAGTAGCAGCGATAGTTTGTTCAGATACGTTGCTCCACGAGTACCCAGAGATAATAGAAGGTTCAGAACTCCGCTCAGTTTGACGGCAATGCGATTTTGGAACCAACTCTAAAAGTTCCTTAGTTTGCATGAATAAACATTTGTTGTTGTTTTCAGTTCTTGGTGCCATAAGAAGTGATGTCATGTAACCACCTGATGATGACTTCTTTGCTGAAGTAGAACCTTCATCAACAACAGGGGTACTAGCAAATACTTGATCCAAATGATTATGTGGTACACTAGAAGTAGTAGTACTGGGAGTCGTGACAGAATAATCAAGTGTTGAAATTTCATCATCAGTGCAACCAGAGAGACCAAGTCTGAGAATTGAATCATCATCACCAGCAGATGATAGATCATTATTCAATAAGGCTGTAAATCCTTTATTATTATTATTTTTGTTGCTTCCTATAAAATTATAACAGTCTTCAGTGTGCATAGTAGATGTTGGCCCTAAACCAAGTACTAACTTACACCCATCATCAACCATGTTTCCTCCATAACGAAAGCAATCCAATCTTAATGTTGTATCACTTGTAGTAAGGTCAAAATCCGAAACAAGGAACGTATTACTATTATTATTATTATTAAGATCCATGGATGTAGTCATTTCTCTTATAAACAACTAATGTAAGTAATAATATCATCCAAGATCAATAGAAAGTTCCATGGATTGAAATAAAGTATCCCAATGAACTACTTCCTCCACTTACAAAACCTGACGTGTCGGATCGGTCCATTTTCTTTAATTTGGTAGAAGGGCATCAAGGTTTACTATTAAAGTTTCACAGAGGAAAGCAATCCAAGGAGAACAGTTGATCATGTCTCATACTGATAACCTGACAAAATTTGAAAAATAAAAATAAATAAGGAACGTAAAAGTACCTCAACAACTACAGATAATCGATGATCAGACCTCAAAAGGATGAAGCATAATGTCATTAAACTTGTATATTGAAAATAACGTTAGTCATATTCAGCAGTGCATGAAAGTTAAAGAACTTATTCTCGGTATGAATGACAAAGATTTGTTACTACTTGTTCTTTTTACTAAGAAATGGATTTGTTACTCCTTAAAAGTAAAATTGTGAATATTTATTAGCTACATAAAGTACAAAAATCATAAGTGCTTAGTAGTAAAGTTAAGAGCTCGTTTGTCCATCAACATTTTTTCACTTTTTTCTCAAAAAGTTTTTGAAAAACATATTTACTTATGAAAAACGGTAAGTTTTTTGAGATATTTTCAAAAACATGTTTTGAAAAACCAATCTTTTCCACTCACAAAACTTCAACATTTTTTCCACTAAAATTCATGTCCAAATACAACTTCAGCTTACAATTACTACAATTTTTCAACTTAACTTGAAAAGCTCTTTTTCAAAAAAAATTGGTATTTATGGTCAAATGGCTACTAAGTACTTATTTCAAACTTCTTGAAAATATCCTACTCATAGAAAAATTATCAGTTATTTAATTTTTTGATAATTATAGTAACAGTGTCTCTTTTTTTTTTTTTTCTCGACACAGATAAAGTTATGCACACATTGCACGCAACCTATGTAGTTGCAACTGACATATAAAATAGGAGTAATGAATATAATTAGGTATGAATATGTTAGAGTAATATATATGAAAGAGGTTGTTAATAGTAAGTTGTTACACTATTTACTCCTCTATTAGAGAGATGTTTTAGAAATGTCTGCCAATGAATGGATCGGATCGACTTAACAGATGAAAAAATTTGTACAAATACCTTACAGTACAAGATTAAGTAATAAGTACTGTAATTAATTCCCTTCCATCAGGCGTACTTCACCATATTCCAAGAGGAAAAATAAAAGAAAAAGAACACAGCTAATAACTATTTATGGGCTTGTCCAGTTAAAGATATGCTTATGACCATCGAGTCTAAAACGAAACCAACGAATAACGATCCTATACAAACCTGGATTCCCAGAGAGTTGAAAGATGAATACGAGAAGTAGAATAAAACAACAGATCTATTCATCAAACAACTAGAAATTTGACCACACAAATGTTAGCCACAATAAAAGCATTAGGTACACGCACAACGTAAAAGAACCAGAAATGGAAACTATTAAAGTTGTAGCATCTATTGAGCACAAATAAAAAGGTAAATAAAAAAAATAAAAATAAAAAAGCTCCTTCAACATGGTAAAGAACTAGGAGTATTTTTTTATGAAAATAAAAAGATAAATAAATAGATATAGTAAAGGTGTATACAGTATACTAGTACATTATTTACAACGTAAATCTAAAAACATGAACTGTCTTTGAAGCAATCTATAAACCAAGTTCAGAGCTACTGTAAACAGAAATATAACAGCAGCATTAATGATTCTCATAAAAACAGATAGCTACACATAATTAACATAAAAGAAACAAGAACTCAGGGAACTCTATATTACAGTATATTCAATGGGAAAAAGGAAAGAATCCATGAAATGCAGTAAACTATAATTCAAGAAATTAATTACCCTTTTGAGAAAACACCCTGTTTCTTCAAAGTTGACAGTTTTGAGAAAACCACCTATTCAGAATCCAGTACTTTGGAAAGGAAAAAAAAAAGATCAAGTTGAACCTTAACAAAATGGAGAAATGTGAGAGAGAGAGAGAGAGAGAGAGAGAAAGGGAGAATAACAACAAGGTGTTAAGGTTCAATAAATAGAGCTAAAATTGTTTCAGACACTTGTTAAATATTGATTAAATAATTAAACAAGGAGCTTAAGGGATTCTTGCAGTAATGAATAACCAAATTTGCCCTTTAACTGTCAACAGATGAACAACTGTTTTTGTGTGGACGAATTTAGACATACGGTCTATTGTCCAATTGAATTGTACGCAACGTACTTTTAGGTGACAGTGACATCAGCTATTGACTATTTTCCATACTATTGGGGTTTGGGTAATTAAGTCATTTAAAGTAATTACAAAAAAGTCGTACTCTGGTGACATAAGCGAAATATGTGGCCATGGTGAAATATTCACTTGAACCAAAATCTTAACTTTGGGAAAAGAAAATCTAGGACGGCCTAGGATCTAACCCATTCATCGGCTAGGTTCTATTATTAGATCCGGTTCAAGTAACATCATATGCTCCTTTGGTTTCACTTTATACCTGAATCTATTTATTTTTAGTAGTTAAAAAGAAATACATGTTTCTAAATTTAGAAATAATATAATTTACTCCAATTTACTACAATGTCATTAATGAGATAATTGTGAGCCACACAATTATCAATTACTTATTTTAAGCAAGTACAAATTATAAAAGTCTTTCTTACTCTATTAAACCTTTGTGTCAAGTCAAACATGTTTACATAAATTGAAAAAAGTTAATGAACACACACTTTAATAAAATAAAAAAATAAATAAGAAATTGAGAATTGTGGTTTATTAAACTTTAGAAATTTCAGTGGCTGTAAATTACTTATCTCATAAAGTTAAACTATTATTCCATGCGTTCCACTTTACTTGACAAAGTTTGAACCGGCACGAAGTTTAAGAAATTAAAGAATACTTTGGGAAAAAAATCATAGATACTTGTGTGGTTATAAATCGTTTTGTTAAAGGCAAATTAGAAATTTTGAAATTAAATTATTTTTAAATTTAGAAAGCTGACATTTTTTTTAACGGACTAATAAAAAATTATTGTCATTTAAACTAAAATGAATGAAGTTATCAAATATGGAATGGTATCAAAATGAGACAGAGGGAGTACATAAAATGACACTATTACTTGTTTCAACGAATAAATCAATGATCAAGGAGACGAACGAAGATCATATCTCATTGTTGAAAGGCACCGAGATGAGAAAGTTGTCAAAGGGATAAAGTATCTACCCAATATATTTTTTTGTTGGTGGAAGAATGAGAAAGTTGGCGACCAATATTTATTTTTCACTTTAACTTTTGCAGATTATTACTAGTACTATTACTAAAATAAAGTCACATCACGGCTCGATTTAGAAGGCATGGGAATTAAGGGAAATACTCCTGTAATCCTGTTCTATCTCACTTGGTGCCTTTATCGAAATGATTCTGTTACCTCCTCATGCGCGTGTGGAAGTTGTAGTAATGCGTCCAATCTACCCTTTTTTCATGTATATCATGTGCCGAAAGGGCTCTAGTTAAGAAGTGTATCACTTACTAGCTTGTGCTATAAGTATGTGTTCCTCTCTTAAGTCTTATGATGGCTAATACTTAATCATAGTGCTAGTCAAAGAGTTGTCTTTGCGCACATATTTGTTAGGAACGATGGCTAACGTCTTTGGACTAGCTATTTGAAGTAACTCATAATTGTCTGGACTCGGGACATTCCACTATGAACGTGTGATCGATGATAGGAGTAACATTCTGCTAAGTTAATTGGGTGCGATTTTTTGCTGGTGAGAAAGAATTGGTTATGGACGCTCGTTTATTATATTAAAAATAAACTTGGCTAGGGAAATCCTATCGCCAAACTCCCTAGCTAGCAAAATGCGCGTTTTCTAGTAGTTATAAGCTGAACTCCCACCATTGAATCGCTTGATCGTCCATGGGATTTCATCTGTTTAATCAGGTGCATATACCAACAAAAACGCCATACCAAAAGGGTTTTTTGTTATGGCATAAATGAGTTCTTTGAATATTATGATTAGTAAGAAAGTATTCTAAGCTTTCAAAGGGCTTCCTCTCTAAAGTGGTAAACTGTTTATCCAAAAAGAGATGGAGACTTAACAAAATTTGATAAGTGTAGCATGCTGACCTCATAATACAAATCTTTTGCCCTTTCCTTGGCATTGACTCACAACTAGAAGGAATTATTAAATTTTATTCTCCTATCATTTCAAACTCAAATGATTGAGTGCCCACACACGATTCCAAGCTTCCCAGCTTGAAAAACGGCTCAGCGGCTCGACTTTTGTATGACGTAGCTCCCCCACCTGCATCATTGGAACATATTCATTCGTTCGAATCTTGTTTATTGCCACTTGTCTTAAGCCAATTGGTAGATGCCGGCAATAAATGTGATTCCAAGAATCGCAATGGTTACCTCAAAAATGATCATCTATATACGCTGCGGATAAACCACGGGTGGCAAAGAGTTTTAACGCGTAGACCTATTGACGGATAAGTTGAGATAGATGAGATCTTTAATCCTTAATTAATTTATGATTTAGGTTCGAATTTCGTGATTGAAAAAAAAAAACTCTAGTAATGAATTCGAACTAACCAAGCCTATATATGAGTACAGAACAGCAGATAACAAAATAAAAGAGTTAATTCATCATCAAAAGATATATAATATTTTATAAAAATTTACTTTAGAACATTGAGCTCTCAAAGCGAAATTTCTTACTACTTCGCACCACTATCTAATGGTTAGAGTACATCATATTAGAAATATATAAGGGAAAATGTTCACAAACTCTACAATACTTCACATTTCCTCGTCATTTTCTAATATTGTTGAATGATTGATATATTGAGTTATCCTACCAAATGGTAGAAAAATTACCAAGTCACTCTCACAGTAAACATAAGGAAGTCAAACATTTAATTTTATCTTTAACCTTTTCACTATTGCTAAAGTTTTAAAATACATTATTACTTTCAAAATAAGTAGAAAAATTTGATCAATATTATATAGAATATCTTATTAGCTTATTTTTTAGTCCTTTTCATGCTAGTAAGAAGCAGGAGTAACTATTTAACAAGTCATGAACATTATTCATGATGATTTGACATAATAAACATAGCTTTCAAATCCACCAAAATTTTATTTTATTTTTTGTCAATGTATGATTAGCCTGAATTGGCCGATGGACACCAATGAAAAGCTAAAACCGTGGAAATAATATTTTCCAATACCCTTTCCTTGGCTCAAAGGTTTTCAACTAAATATATAAAGTTGAAAACTGAATAATGCACTGTTAGAGAAATTGATTAGTTTGGGTGCGTGGAGGGTAAGATCAAGCTCAAGTGCTCGAGTAAACGTCAGATAATTGAAATTTTATTCTAAAATTTTTCTTCAAATTTTAATGAAGACTTGTTCTTGAATTCCTTTACTTTGGGGATTGAGGAGTGGGGGAGGAGTTGAAAAGGTCGCTGTGCCGTCAGCAAAACCATTTCAGGGATATGAGAAATATGCTTCTTGATTCCAAACTCTGTTTTAAAAGGTTGTGACTCGCTTCGGGGCGGGTCACTTGCAAAATGCCCTAAGGTTTATGGGTGGTGCTTAGATCTATGAGGCTTACGCCTCAAGCGACCGGCTGTGTTTCCAATGCACGCCTAATTCTCAATGCTCGAGGCTCGCCCAATGAAGCCTACCCAAACCATCTGTCCAATTTTCCTATTAAAATTATTCGCTCACAATTTTCTTTAAAAATGAATCACACAGGTTATATTCTTCTATAGAAATTGAAAATTGAGTTTACCGTTAACGAGACATAATATCGCATATATAATAATTGAAAATACCATGACTCATGAGATGAATATCACTTGTATATTTAATCTGAAGATGCATAATCGAATTTTATACTACTTATTGTGGTATTCATGTCTCTAAAAATTATTAGATTTTTTTTTTTTTTTTTGTAATTCTGAAGCAATTTTATATTTATCTATAAAGAATAATATTTTAAATTATATGGTTTGAAAGTTAATTAAAGTTGTAAAGTTTATTTGTATCTCATAAAAATAATAACATTATTCAATTTCTTTTATTTGTAAAAAAGTATTTAAATTTTTATTTTATAAGCTTGTTTAGTCACTTTTTATTTTCTTAAACTTTTATGTATTTTCAATATTTTTCTGGTCATTAGGCTATTTTTATTAGTTTAACTTTAATGAAAATATAAAACTCATGGGGTTTACGCCTCACCCCCGCAGGAGATAAAATGTCTCGCCATGCTCCCGCCTTTTAAACATTGATTCCAAACGGGTTGATCCTAAGTAATTGATTGGAAGGAACGATTGTACATTTTGATCCCTTAGTTCTATTGGAAAAAATGTAATCTAGCTGGTTAAGTGCTAACTTAAAACATAAACTGAATTTATATAGGAATTATGCTTGACTGTGACTTCAACACAATTTATTTCTTATCACATTTAAGTTCATTTCCAATAGATTATACACTTTTACCCATTTTCGTTGATTTTTCCAGCAAACTGAAAGAAGTTAAACGAAACTTGCATTTTGCAGGGTAAAAGAGTCCACTTACTCATACATATTGTTATTAATTAATTAATGAGATAGCTTAATGTACTCCATATGGCGCGTCGTTATCATTTGCCAACTTAAAAACAAGTAATTATCTAATTGAAATATTTACGTCACGTCATTAACAATTAAACTAATCACATTGGGGGATTCTAAATTGCAGAATATTCAAAGAAGATGCAAAGCCGAACCAGACTCGATTTTCTACGATCAGCAGAACTCGAAAACGACAACTTTAATTAAAAAGATTATATAGTACATACTGTATATTTTTTAATATGCTTGGCAGAAATTTGGTGGGAACTAGAAAGTCCTGCATAGATGGATTATGAACCAGTCGCTTTCTAAACAACTAATGCCTTATTTTTAGTTTTCCGTTTTTACATATAACATCGATAATCTAATTTCTTTTTCATGTAGTCTAATGTGTTCTAGCAATTTATTTACAGTATTTTAGGTTACTAATTCTACTTATTATGAATAATTATTTAATAAATTTTATTTTACAGATAACCAAACTTCACCTCGATGGAATATCATATGTTGGGTTGAGTATTTTACAGATAAATGATAAATTTAAAGGGGAGTGGGGTTCTCATTATAGACCTGGCTTTGAAATTGAAAAATGAAAGGCACATGGTTTTCTTCCAATTTTATTGCAAGTGGGATCCAAATAAATAGAGAAAGTAAAGAAATTAAAATGAAGCTATGTTTCTTGTAAAGATGATACAAGGCTGCATTGGCCATCACTGTCTAGTTAACTGTGGATGATGGGATCTAAGTGACATATAATCTTGTGTACATAGATTATTTCCCTGAGGGGGCCAAAGCTTAAGTTGATAATGAGTTACTTTTATGTGGTCTATATTTTTAAGTGCACTTGCTATGGGCAATGGGTATCCAAAGTCATCATGTAAAGTAATTTTTCAGCTAGAAGTGCCAATGGAAAGGATTAAGATAACTTATCAAAATACAACTTTTTTAGTATGGGGATCTTGATAAGATTTGAACCTTGCATTTGCTCAGTAGAGGAAATTATAAGTCATGTTACGTCTGAAATGATTCAAGATGTACCTCCCAAAAGATGGCATGACAACGGATGGAAGACGAACAAGGGAACAAATGACAAGTAGGTCTAAAAAAAAGGAGTTAGTGAGCAAACCATCTTATCATATAATTATAGCTAATCAAAATGATTTAAATTTTTTATCTCTTATATATATATATCACTGGTCTTATACTCTTATGATGTAATTTCTTTTAAGACATTGTATGCTAACCGTAGTTCGTTTTCTATGATTCTATATTCGCTCCAGTTTATAGATGCATGACTAAATAATATGTTTGTCTCATTTTCAATCCCATAAACCAATTATCTCCCAAATAAAAGTAAAAGTGTATTTACCAAAATAGTTTCGTCAATGATTTATTCGCCTATTATGATATTTTATTATAACTAGTTTCTCGGCACGTGCTTTGCACGTGTATGTCCAATCATGCATCCACTCAATGTTATTAAAACACATAATATAGTAGTAGCTTTTATTTGGTTCGAATAATATAATACAAATTATGAATGGTAGTAACTCTTCGTCAAGTGATATTATGGACCTAAAAAACCTTCAAGTGTTGATTTTTGTATTGGTCTTATGAAACTTATACAAGGAACCAAAGTGCACTGACTATGTGAGCAAATCATCAAATCACTTCATTATGACTATATGTTAGGCATAAGTTCAATAACAACCATATCAATTAGATTGTCGATGATTATTCGGAACCACAAGGTAATCCACCAAAATTAGTATTTATGTGAGTAACCAAATACAAACAAATAAACCAAATAAATCAATCTTGTTAGAAGAGAACATGTTGAGAAATCAAAAGTGAATAACGAATAGACGAAAAGAGTATCTTGTATCAATATCAGTGTTTAGGAAACAGTTGACGAATACAGAAAGACAAAGGAATGTCTTTAATTTTCAAAACAAAATAACATAAAAATAATAAAATGATTGTGAGTGTTAATGAAGGAATATGAAAAGTTGGACCGAGTATGACGCTTGGTTTTTTGAAAGAAGGAAATAGCACCACTTCGCGGATCAGCTGTGTCCCTTCTTAAAAATGTTTTTTGTTCTCTTTTTGCTTTATGTGGCAACACTTCAAGCAGAGTAACATTGACATGACGTGGTAGGTATTAATAAAAATACTATTTACATACTTAATAAAATACTGTTATATTATTCAAATAAAATTTTAAATTAACAATTATACATAAAAGAATAAAGAAATTAACTTGGCACAACACAAAGCATTCGATGTTGAGTAAGAAAAGAAGGAATACATCAAACCTGCTAGAATTAACAGTGGAACGATGATCTATTCATGGTTTTATCCCTACACAATACCATCTTGTGTTATGTACGCGTTAATAATGTATGATGATTTTAGTAAAGTTTGTTAATATCCATCACGAATAGTTTAACCCCTTTAATTTGTTCAAAAGGAAAACAACAGACTATAAAAATTACTTATAATGTAGTATTTTATAAACAAAGTAGTTTTAAAATTGTTTAGGAGATAGAGTACCTTGGATATTGAGAATAGCTTTAGCAGACCTCTTTCACATCCCAAGCAAAATATTGAATTAAATTCTAAAATTCCAAAACCTGACCGAATGAGAGTGCAAAACAATAATATCCCATAGTTTTTTTTTTCCCCAAAAACTTGTACTCTATATCCACAATTTGAAAATGTAAAAGCTGACTAATGCAGGTTGCTTCCATTTGAACACTATTTATATGAAGCAATGAAAAGTTGCACCCGGTTGATCAATTGTTGAGACTACTTGCCTTTTAGGTTTTTATGCCCTTTCCTTTAATGGGTCGTGACTGTTAGAATATTAGAAGCAGGAGTACGTAACATTAATATGATTTTCAGAAGCAAGGTATTTAAGTTGTTTTTGAGGGTATTTTAGTAATATGACTTTTCAACTTTTGGAGTGCATGCTTTTATAGTAAGCATGCTTTTATAGTAATATGATGATTATGGAAGAACTTGTTCACTAACTAAATGACCCTTAGTAGTTTGACTTACGCCTGGTCCTCTGGTATCAAGTCCAGCTCAAGCAAACGCAACTTGGCCTAATTGACATTACATCATCGGGTAAGAATTTTCACTAGTTTCTTCAATACATTGTCCGCAGTCACTAGAATTCATTTAATTTGTTTCGTCTCGATTATTATCTTAATTTTACTGTCGTCAATGACTGGTGGATTTTGGCGCACACACCATACCATCATTTTCTACCTTCAAACTAGAGTTTAATTCGGCTTAATTAACAAACTCATGATCGATCATGTGCTCAAGGGATGGCTATATGATGTAGAAAGTAGGAACAAGCTGAGAAGAAAGAAAAGGGAACACACGATAAGCAACTCCAATGGAAAATTAACTCATAAGCACATCGTACATGGTAGTACTTATTTGCTTTTCCTAATCTCATTTGTCACTCTCTTTCTTTTTCTAGCTCTTTGAATTGCACATTCTCTCAGAGCAAGTGTTGTCTGGGGCCTCTGGGCAACACTTGGTCGTAAGTATTACCCAAAAGACAGCACTTGCATTTGACCAATTATTTTTAGGCAATACTTGCTCTTAAATCTCACATCTCCTAAAAAAAGTGTTGCTTAGACAGCACTTGTCCCTTCCAATCTCTTCCTGCATGAAAAATTCTATTCGATGTGAGCCACAAGTATGACTACTTGTGTGAGGGTATTTTTTATTATCAAATATACAGTGGGTCCCACAAACTTCATCATCACTTTCTTCTTTACTCTTCCCAACTGACATTCGGTCTCATTCACTTCTCCATTTTAACGTAATCTCTTTTTTCTTTCTGTATTCTCCCATATAACTTGAATTGTAGCCTAACCACTTGAACTCTTTTTAAAAGAAAGCACTTGCAAATTGGTAACTTGAAATGTAGGCTCCAGATAATAAGAGAGTATTTTGCTAAATATTGTTAAACGGGGGCAAACTCTCAAATCCAATCACTATGGAGGGCACGTAATAAAATTAGGAAAGTGATCTTTTCATCCAAGAGTTTGTAAAAACTAGGCCCATAATCACTTTGTGGGGCGACTGAAAAAGAAACAGCCATACAAAAAACTTGCAGAAAAAAAAGTCACCACTTAAAAGAATTGAGAAATATTTTTAGAAAAGAGGCCACCATAAGTCTAGTAAATTTTCCTGTGACTTTTGAGCTGGCCCTTGAAAATTTTCTCGAATTTAATAAAATATCCTGGGACTTTTGAGCTGACCCTTGAAAATTTTCTCGAATTTAATAAAATATCCTGGGACTGCAAGTATGAAGTCCCAGGAAACGTTCCTGAAACTTTAAACTAAACCCCAAGAAATTTTTCTGGAGTTTTATTCCAACTTTTTTGTGACTAGTCTTAAAAAAGAATGTGTATTTTATAAAATACGGCTAATTTTTAAAAAATTTATAATTATTTGACAATTTTCCCTTACACAGACTTAAAAGCTGACTAGTCATAAAAATCTCACCCGGAGTTCTACAAGGACGACTTCATATCTTCAATAGAGTACTCCAAGCATTTTCCCTATATAATTTCTACTAGACAAACTACTTTTAGAATTTAAGATGTAAAAAATTTCATTATGTGTTCTCCATAGTGATTGGTTATGAGAGTGTGCCTCTGTTTAACGATGTTTAGCAAAATACCCTCTTATAATCTAGAGCTAACACTTCAAGTTACCAATTTGTCAGTATTGTCTTCTAGGAAGGGATCAAGTAGCAAGTATTACTTAGTCAACACTTCAAGTTATCTAGGAAAATGCAGGAAGAGATTGAATGAGGCAAGTGCTGCCTAGACAATATTTTTTTCAAACGATGTGAAATTTAAGGGCAAGTGTTGCTTAAGAAAGATGGATCAAAGGCAACGGCTTCCTTTTAGGCATTACTTACGACCAAGTACTGTCTAGGCAATACTTTCTCTGAGAGAGTGAAATTCAATGGGCAAGTGTTGCCTAAGAAAGATGAGTCAAAGAAAAGTCCTACCTTCGGATTCATAAGATTCATAGGAGTATTTCCGTTTAAAATTTATTCATTAAATTTAGGGGTCATTTTTGTACACTACAATTATGTGGGTTCAAAAAAGGCAAAACGTTACGGTTTTGTCATATTTAGGCAAAAAGGCTTTTTAAGATGGCATAAGGTCCAATTGAAAACTCAAGCGGGCTAATGACCTATATAAGACTGGGATATAAATGTAAAATTTTCGTCCACATGCCACTTTTATTATTGGTATTTGGTTTGAAGTCACTCTTTTTATTGATTTTACATGAGAGACTACTTTTTGAAACTTCAACTTTTGTGGACTGAAGTTCAAACCTTGTGGGTTGAACTTCATGCCTAAGTTATTAAGTTCAACTTCAATCCATAAGGGCTGAAATGCGTAAACTTCATTCCTTGTAGGCTGAAGTTGAACTTCAATCCTTATAGTGGTATGAAGTTGAACTTCAACCCTTGTGGGCGGAATTTGTGTGAAGTTCAAACCAAAAGGATTAAAGTTTCAAAAAGTGGCATCTCATGCAAAATCATGTAAAAAAAGTGACCTCAAACCAAATACCACTGGTATAAATAGCCTCTCATGCACTTTTCCCGAAATAAAGAGCAAATGTTTTACTAAGTCTCATAAAAATACATGACAATTAAAGTACAAAAATTGACAAACAACAGGAAACGAAGGATAGCCAAGAATAAAATATTTGAGCAGGGAAGTCTAAATAGAAAAATGAATGCATCCTGTTAATTTTTTCGTAAAATTTGTGTCAGGTGGTCATTTTTAGAGTGCTAAATGAAAAATAATCAGTATTTGCAAAATTTTAGATGAATAGTCGCTCCCTTGAATATCAATATATTCCTAGATTTCATTTCAAAGTCTCGGAAAATTCTAAATTTCAAGAAAAAAAAAATGCTAGAATTCTCTATTTTTTTAAATTCTAGAACTATGGATAATTATTTCAAACTCCATTATTTTATCCTTAGATTTTAAACTAAAGTTCATTAATTTTTTTTGGAGTTTGAGCAACTATAGTTATTCATTTAAAACTTAAGAAACGCCATATATTACTCTGTTTATTGCATTAAAAAATGTGGCTTTTCTTCAAATTTCCCCGCAGAATTTCTCCTCAATGGATGTGTAAATGTAGTAAAAAATTTGACCTCATAGCCAGCTTGTGCCGCGCTAAATGAGAACTAGCCAAAGTTTGAATTTTTTTAGAAGGATAGCCACAATTTAGAAACACGAAAAATCCATTAAATTTTAGGGAGGTTTACGAAAATTTCCATCAAAATCAAAATATTTATCTACCTCTACCTATTAGTTTCATATTTACAAGCCATACCCATAAACTATTTACATGTCCTAACCATCTAGACTTTTATACTATTATTTATGATGTATATCTTAAACGTATACACTCATATCTAGACTTGTATACTATTATTTATGCAGTATACCTTAAAGGTATACACCCATAAGGTACAACAAATGTATATAGTAATAAATTGGTAGGTTGGTAAAATACTTTTAATTTTATAGGTAGTGTAATTTTTAATGGGTATGACTTGTAAATACTTTGAATTTTATGAGTATAAAGTGTAAAAAAACCCTTAATTTTACTGAAAATTTGACCTAAAATACTCAATTTCTTAGTGAGATTTCTTGGAGAATTTTCAAAAATAGGCAGCCTACTACCCAAAATTACAAACATTAGGCCATATTTTTTTTCATCCATAGCACACATCCTTAAAATTACAAATTTTAGCACTCCTTCATAAAAAAACACCTTAGCTACCAAATTTTCTCCTCTCCAGGCACTAAGCCACCACCAAACACCTTCCCCGCCAGTGGTGTGATTACTTTTTTGTATTTTACTGAATTTATGTTATTTATTGCGAAATCATCGTTTTGGAAGAGTTTATATACACAAATGTCCCACTAAAAATTAAATTATATATGAATATACATATATAAATATGTAGCAGTGATAGAAATACAAAAATATACATAAAAAAGCAAAAAATTATATAAACATCCTTAATATACAAATTTCTTCACTCGCATATACACACTTATACAAATTTATACAATTTTATACACGTGTATAAATTTGTATAAAGTTGTATAAATTTGTATAAACTTGCGGCAGACTGCTATTTGGGGAAAAGGGTGACAGTTTGGGTAAGATTCGTAAATATGGGCCATTTTTGATAATTTTCGTCTTTTGCTTGTCTTTTAGTGTAATTATCCCAAATTTCTTGGGGGGGGGGGGGGGTGCTAAATATGAAGTCCTAGTAAATTTTAATGTGACTTTGAAAATTGTAGTAGTTCAAAAATCTCAGTAAAATTTATTGAGACTTTCGAAACTCAGAGGATACTATTATGGAAGTTTGAATTTTACCCCAGAAAATTTTATTAGAGTTTAGTTCAAATTCTCAGAATTTTTCTTGTGGCTAGTCTTTAAAAATATGTATTTTTTAAAATATGACTACTTTTCTAGAAGTTTATAACTGTTGACTATTTCTCTTTAAGTAATTCAAAACTGGCTAATCATAAAATCACCCTAAAGTGTAAAGTAATAGACAAGTACTGACAAAAAATAGTGAAAAGGAGATCATGCAAAGTTTTTTTTAAGCTTACCTTCACTCTTGAAAGATCATCAAAGAAAAAAATGTATTAACATGTAGAAAAAAAGGGAAATTTTACAGTGTATAGATATTTATTAGTGTTATTTAAATAAAATAGACAAATTTATTGAAATTTATGGTTTATAGACATTTATTCCTTGGTATTCCACTTTTATAGCCATTTTTAAAAAAGATTTTAACTAAATCTAGTCCACATTTCTGGACAATATTTTTGATAAACATGCCTCTATTGTAGGGAGATAGATAGGCAGTTACCTTATTTATTAAATAAAGTATCTCTTAATTATTTTATTAATGGTATAAAAAAATCCTTAATTGTAGCAATAACAACCATAATTCTCAGACCCGCCTCTTTAAGTAAAACACCATTGAATATACTTCATCCCCCTTAAAGTCTCCCCATTTCTACCCCTAAAAATGCTAGCTTAATCCCCAACCCAATCAATCTCAACAATTTTTTTTTGGATTTAGTGAATATGCTATGGTATTCATCCCCATCCCAGTATTATACACAGTAAATACTAAGTATTATACACAGTAACTTCATGTCCTCTCTTTCCATTTTAGGATTCTAACTATCATTGTGTTGGGGAGAACTTTTCAATTTTCTAACCTTTCTTCTCCTCCTCTGCCAATCTCTTCCAATTTCCTAACCTTTGTTTTATTACAAATATATCTTTTGACATATACTTTACTGATACACGATGCGTATTAATGATATATAATAGATATAGTGTTATCATTGTTAAATATACATACTAGTTATATCTAGAATATTTTTAGAATACGTACTATATATCTTAGATTGCATCTGCATATTCATCAATAAAGCGTACATTATAGACATATCACTTCAACTAATTAGTTGTATTCATTATGCAGCTTATATGCAAAGAATATGCTGCATATAGACATAAAGTCACTTTAGATGCATAACTTCCCCACCACGTATATTGTATATTTTCATATGAAAAAATAGCTTTCTTAGTATTGTGTATCAGATACTCTATGCTTATTTTAGTTATATGCTACAAAAATAGAGAAAAAAATCGAATTCTTTTATCTTGTATGAGACTGGAGCATAAAAAGGTTATAATGAATTTTTTTTCCTAATTTTTGGGTGATATTGGATATATATTAGGAAGATAATAGGAAGGCTTTTTTACTTTTTTTAGGGGCTCCTTAATTTTCTCCTTCTTGGGTGGGAGTTGAGCTCCTTAACTTTCTCTTTTTCTTAACTACTTTTTAGAAATAGAATCAACATAGACATATTTATATTGGGTAATTTTTGGCTAGCATATGTGAAGATATTCTATGGCTATTTGAATGTAGGGCCATGGTATATATTTGGTTAGATATGAAATTTTTCCAAAAAAAAAAAGGCAAAGTTTTATATATACTCGACAAAGCATTTTTCCGCAAGAATATATTTGTACCTGATCAAATTCCATTAGCATCACTAAAGGATATACTCTTGATAAACTTAATATGTGTTTTGAAATGTGCACAAACCAGTTCATCGTCAATATGATTTTACTGGAAATTTGGAGCCCATGGTTTTAAGGAAACAATTCCAGAATCAAGAAGGACTTTATGATTAATGATGTCCTTCTTCAATCTGTTATGACTTTACAACAACAACACACCAAGTGATATCCTGCCAGCATCTCTCTTATGGCTTTACTTATAATATTTAAGTAATCTCTAAATTTAACTTTTTTCATACACAAAACTTGTTGAAAATGTAGTAAATAAAGACTTCTTCTTCGTTTTGAATCATGTCTATTTTTTAATACCCTCCGCGCATCACGCGAGTGTTATACTATTTAAATCTTAAATCACAACTAAATTAGATGCTTATTATCTAACTCAAAAAGTAGGTAATTTCACTAAGAAATAAACTTGTGATCCTTTTAATTATATTGTAACTTAAATGAGCCAATTCTATTCTATACCATGGTATTCTCATTGAGTTAATTACTTTAATGGTTATCCAAGTTTAACAAATTACCTATCAAGCTTATGTATATTTTGTATTAACAAAGTCACTCAAATTACACCATTTATCCTACAAAATCATCCTAGCAGAACTAAAAGGATAATTTCATATATCTCCCTTTAAGTTTAATTTTATAATAGTAATGTCCTTCTAATTTAGGATGTTACACGTACCTCCCTATTTTAGCTATTCTCTTTGTAATAGTTCTTTTCACGTGTTTATCATTAATTTAAAAATTATAATTTGACTAATTTATCTTCTCTATTTTAGCTATTCTCTTTGTAATAGTTCTTTTCACGTGTTTATCATTAATTTAAAAATTATAATTTGACTAATTTATCTTTTCTGATGTATTCTAATGTTCAATTGATTTTGTAAGCAAGCTTATGTTAAAAATAAATTTCTTGCATATCTTATATAAGGGTGTTCCTACGAGAATATTACTTAGGGATTTCATGGGATTAATTTTTTTTTTTTAATTTAATTTTGAAATATCATGGAATATTTTTGTGGATTACATAGGAATATAATATTACTTGCAGAATGTTCTTGTGGAATTTCCTATAAAAATCCACAAGAATACTGTTATTATCAACAATTTTTTATATGTAAATTTTCTTAGGATTTACTTGGAGATCTTCATGAGAAGTTACGTAAATTTTTCTATGATTATCCACAAGAAAAATCTTCATGTTCACGAATTTTTGCTATGATATTCTTTTGAACTTTTAGCACTTCGCGCAGCAAAATTCGAATGTAAATTACTGGTAAATACAAAATCTCATCGCAATAAGTTTCATCTAATTATTAAAAAAATCTCATGATATCTTCCTTAAGAAATAGATCCACAGATAATAGTAATATATGGAGGTTATGAAATTTTTTTTATTGCAGAAAGATCCGTGTGTAATTCGCACATACCCCGTAGGAAACCTCGCATGTGATTCATACTCTTCTAATAGTATTGGTGAACAACAAGGGGGGATGGATTTTTTTTAAAAAATAATAATTATATAAATAAATAAAATGTTCGTATGCTATACAACCTTACGAATCATAATTCTTTTATATTAATGATAAACAAGTGTAAAGGACTATTACAAAGAGAATTAAAATAAGGGATCGAAGTAGTAATTATATCATAAACTACAAGGACATTAGTGTTACGAAGTTAAGCTTAAGGGGAGGTATATAAAATTTTCTATTTTGTTTAATGGCTATGATACTTTGTATGATAAATGGTATAAGTTGAGTGATTTTGTTGGTACAAAACAAACCTAAGTGACTTTGAAGCTAATTAACAAACTTGAAAGACCATTTAGGTTATCAACTCTATTTTCATCTTGATTTTCCAAAACATGTTTTTAATAATACTTTTTTTGAGCCAATGGTCTATCAAAAACAACCCGTCTACCTTGCTCAAGATAGGGTAAAGTCTGGTATATTTCACTCTACTCACACGCCGCTGGTAAAATTACATTGGATATATTGTTGTTGTTATTGTTCTGTAATTTGTTACAACCTTGCAAAACCTTGAAGAGAAGAATAAAAAAGGAAAATAATTCAATAATGGAAGAAAATCTCAATGGCGGAATCAAAATTTTCATATTTCTAAACATGTTCATGATATGGTAGGCCCAGTTAGCACTATAATGTGCTGTGGAGAAATGGAAAGGTACATAAAGCAGTAGTCACACCTAAGTTTTCTTCCTCTCTTCCCTCAATTATTCAATGAATAGTTAAGAGACGAGAATGCATTATGAAGTCTTGTATCTTTTCTCTTTCAAAAGGGACAGTGTTGCTTTTTTCCTATGACTGTCAACTCTAGTTAATGGCAAACATTGTTATACCAATTACAAGATACTTTTGCTAATGCAAGGAGTTAATATATATACCTGATCATTATTTAACTATTCTAGTATGTGTATTTGGTGTCGACTTAAATTTCGATTGGTTTTGTTAAATTCAAAAGTAAATACTGTCTCTACCAACACCCAGCTATAACATACAACAAGAGAAATAAATTCTTTAAAAACAGTGACTATATATACTTTTAATGGTTAATTAGGTTTCCAACTTCAAAGAGGTATATTGCAAAAAAAGAAAAAAGAAAAAAAAAGGAGTATATACTTGTGAAAAGCAAACATTTTATCAAATAACTCTTGCTTAAGCGCATAATTAACGTATCCGATCATACTTGTTACATATTATTCTTAGCATGCACATAATAAAGAAAATTCTCTCAGTAAGCAATTAATTTGTTGTAAATATAGATCATGTATTTAACTAGTAGTAGTTTTTGTCAAAGTCAAGACAAGACTCTAGCAAGTCTTCTCTAATTGTAGTCCCTATTTGGGTCTATGCACACCATTCCAATTGGTGAAGTGAAAAGACCAGCATTTATTGGATCTTTTAGACAGAGAGAGATAACATTGAAAGGTAAAATAAAGCTCTTAGTAGAGACTATTTTAAGATACATGCAAACATTCGTGACCTTTTGTGATTTCTTTGCTTTGTTTTGCAGCTTTCAGAGATGGATATTGGCTTAGCAGTTGGTGGTGCATTTCTCTCTTCAGTTCTGCAAGTCCTATTTGACAGGCTTGCTCCTCAGGGTGAGCTACTAAAGATGTTTCAGCTGGAGAAACGTGATGTTCGACTATTAAAGAAGCTGAGGATTACTTTGCTTGGTCTTCAGGCTGTGCTGAGTGATGCAGAGAACAAGCAAGCATCAAATTCATCTGTGAGCCAGTGGCTTAATGAACTTCAGGATGCTGTGGACGGTGCTGAAAACCTAATTGAAGAAGTTAATTATGAAGTCCTGAGACTTAAGGTGGAAGGTCAGTATCAATATCTTGCTAAGACAAGCAACCAGCTGCAGGTAAGTGACCTCACCTTGTGCTTGAGCAATGAAGTATTTGATAACATAAAGGAGAAATTGGAAGATACCGTTGAAGCATTGGCGGAGTTGGAAAAACAAATTGGTCACCTTGGCCTGGTAAAGAACTTTCTTGATTCGGGTAAACAAGAAACTAGGACACCTTCAACCTCTGTGGCTGATGAATCTGATATCTTTGGTAGGCAGAATGAAATAGAGGAATTGGTTGGTCGTCTATTTTCTAGTGATGGAAATGGAGAAACACTGACTGTAATTCCTATTGTTGGGATGGCTGGGATTGGCAAGACAACACTTGCTAAAGCCGTTTACAATAATGAGAAGGTGAAAAAACATTTTGATGTGAAAGCTTGGTTCTGTGTTTCAGAACCATATGATGCTTTAAGAATAACAAAAGGGTTACTTCAAGAAATTGACTCTTTTGATTCAAAGGCTGATAACAATCTTAATCAGCTTCAGATCAAATTGAAGGAAAGCTTGAAGCAAAAAAAGTTTCTTATTGTTCTAGACGATGTTTGGAATGAAAATTATAATGCGTGGGTTGACTTGAGAAATCTTTTTGTACAAGGAGATGTAGGAAGTAAGATCATTGTGACGACACGTAAGGGAAGTGTTGCCTCAACGATGGGTAATGAGAAAATTAGCGTGGACATTTTGTCTAGGGAAGAGTCTTGGTCTTTATTCAAAAGACATGCATTTGGGAAAATGGAATCTAAGAAATGCCAAGAACTTGAAGAGGTCGGCAAAGAAATTGCAGAGAAGTGCAAAGGATTGCCTTTAGCTCTAAAGACGCTCGCTGGCATGTTACGCTCTAAATCAGATGCTGAAGGGTGGAGACGCATTTTGAAAAGTGAATTATGGGAGCTTCCCGATAATGACATATTACCAGCGTTGATGTTGAGCTACAATGATCTTCCTTCACATTTGAAGAGATGCTTTGCATATTGTGCTATATTTCCCAAAGATTATCCATTTTGCAAAGAACAAGTCATTCAACTTTGGATTGCCAATGGTCTTGTACAACAGTTGCAGCAAAATGCAACAGTTGAAGATTCGAGCAATCAATGCTTTTTCGAGTTGAGATCAAGATCGTTAATTGAAAGGGTCCAAGGTTCTACTCAAAGGAACACAGAGAAATACTTAATGCATGACCTTGTCAATGATTTGGCCCGAATTGCATCTTCACAACTTTGTATCAGCTTGGAAGAAAACACAGGAACTCATTTGTTGGAACGAACTCGACACCTGTCATATTCTATTGAAATTGGTGACTTTGATAAATTGAAACCCCTCAACAAATTGGAGCAATTGAGGACCCTGCTTCCAATACGTACCCAAAAATATTCAACGGATATTCTAAGCAAGAGGGTTCTGCATAACATATTGCCAAGACTAACATCCTTAAGGGCGATATCATTGTCTGGTTATTATTTCGAGGAGTTGCCAGATGTCTTGTTCATCAAATTAAGACTCCTAAGGTTTTTGGACCTTTCTCGGACAAGGATAAAAAGGTTACCAGATTCAGTTTGTGTACTGTATAACTTAGAGACACTTCTCTTGTCAGCTTGTGATTATCTTGAGGAGTTACCACTGCAGATGGAAAAGTTGATCAACTTGCGTCATCTTGACATTAGAGGCACTTCTAGCTTGAAGATACTGCTACATCCTAGTAAGTTGAAAAACCTCCACGTGTTATTGGGAGCTAAATTTCTACTAGGTGGTTGTAGTGGTTCGAAAATTGAAGATTTGAGTGAACTACGTAACTTATATGGATCTCTGTCGATTCTAGAGTTGCAAAATGTGGCTGATGGAAATGAAGCTTCGAAGGCAAAGATGAGGGAAAAGAAGCATGTTGAGACGCTAACATTGGAGTGGAGTGAAAGTATTGCTGATAATTCACAAAGTGAAAGAGACATACTTGATAATCTACAACCAAATACAAACATAAAAGAACTCCAAATCACTGGATATCGAGGAACAAAATTTCCAAATTGGCTAGCTGATCATTCGTTTCTTGAGCTAGTGGAACTTTGTCTTAGCAACTGCAAGGACTGTCATTCCTTTCCAGCACTAGGACAACTTCCTTCTTTGAATTCCCTTACCATTAGAGGGATGGATCGAATAATAGAGGTGACTGAAGAATTCTATGGTAGTCAGTCTTCAATTAAGCCATTTAACTCTCTGAAACGGCTTGAATTTAAGGGGATGCTGGAGTGGAAGCAGTGGAATGTGCTAGGGAATGGAGAGTTCCCTGCACTTCAGTGCCTTACAATTGAAGATTGCCCCAAGTTGACTGGGAAGTTACCTGAAAATCTGTGTTCCTTGACAGAATTGAGAATTTCAAAATGTCCTGACCTCATTTTGGAGACACGTATTCAACTTTCAAGTTTAAAAAGGTTTGAAGTTGTTGGTTCTCCTGAGGTTGGAGTTCTTTTTGATCATACTGAACTGCTTAGGTCCCAACTTCAGGGAATGAAGCAGATAGAGGAATTTTATCTCAAAGGTTGTGAGTCTCTTACCTCCTTACCTTTTAGCAGTCTTCCAAATACCTTGAAGGAAATAAGGATAGATGATTGTGGGAGATTTGAATTGGAGCCATCAGTTCGTGAGACGATTCCTAACATGTTTCTCGACAGATTGATACTGAGTAGATGTGATTCTATAGATGAGATATTACCTGAGATGGTCCCAAGAGCATGCCATTTGAGTATAAATAGTTGCCTCAGCCTTACAAGGCTGTTGGTTCCCACTGAGACTGAAATTCTGCACATTAGTCAATGTGGGAATCTTGAAACACTTGGGGTGGCATGCGAGACCCAGATGGCGTCGTTGCTGATTAGCGACTGCGAGAAGCTGAAGTCGCTGCCAGAACTCCTTCCATCTCTTCAGTACTTGACAGTGGAAAATTGTCCCGAAATGGAGTCCTTCCATGAAGGAGGATTGGCCTTCAATTTAGAAGCCCTTCGGATCAGGAATTGCAAGAAATTGGTGAATGCCCTAAAGGAGTGGCGTTTACAGGGACTCAAAACTTTAAGCATCGACCATGATGGTAGTGACGAAGAGATTGATTGGGAGTTGCCTGCCTCAATTCGACGTCTTGCAATATCCAATATGAAAACATTAAGCAGCAAAGTTCTCAGAAGCCTAACCTCTCTTGAAACTCTATCTATTGGTAATTTACCTCAAATACAGTCACTGCTCGAAGAAGGGCTTCCCACGTCTCTTAGTATGCTAACATTACATAGCCATAATGAGCTCCAATCACTACCAACAGAAGCTCTTCGGCGCCTCACTTCTTTTCGACAGTTATTTATCATCTGCTGCGATCAACTCCAATTTCTTCCAGAATCAGCAATGCCCTCCTCCCTATCTCTGCTGTTCATCATTGGCTGTCCTAATCTTCAATCCCTTCCAGAGCTGCCCTCCTCCCTCTTTCAGCTGACCATCTCGGGTTGTCATAAGCTCCAATCTCTTGGAGTAAATGGGATGCCCTCTTCCCTAAAAAAGCTATCTATTTCTGACTGCCCATCGCTCACACCAAGTCTAAAATTTGAGGAGGGGGTGTACTGGCCAAAAATTGCTCATTTTTCCACCATAGTGATCGATCAGGAAGATCTATGATGATTAAGAAGAATGGTGCTCTAACAGCGGTAAGTTATTCTATACTTCAGTTGGTTTTATATTTTTCATTACTTCTCTTTTGTTGCTTTTAAATTCTTTTTGCTTTGTTAAATCCTGTTGAGCAGAGCAAAGCGTCTATCGCCGGTGTGAAGCAGATCCAGCATATAAGCAGCCGACAGTGATTAAAATGGTGGGCAGTGGCTGCTGGATTCGACGCTGTTCTGCCAAGTTTTTCTCAGGTGAAACAACTTTAACTGATTAGTTGATCTTTACCATTTCCTCATTATTGTTGATAAGCATGTGGTACATTATGGTTTGGAGTTGCCAAGGACATACTTTATTCATCTGAAATGCAGAGCTCCAATAGAAAGTCAGACCTGCAAACTTTTCAGATTTTTTGAAACTTAATTAGAATTTTGTCAACCTTAAAAGGAAGTTCTACACGAAACATTTAGTTTGAGATGTATGAAAATGATTTCTCATATCAAAAAGACAGATTTTTCATATGAACATGATGCAGCTATCTGATGTCGACAAGTTTAACTTCTTTTCAACTGTATGAAATATTATAGATTTTTCATGTCAACATGATGCAGGTTCAGCTGTCTGCTAAGGAGATAGTAAAGTCCAAGTAGGACCACCATCTGCCTTGCTTTACTTGAGATGAAACATGCCTTGCTGTTCATAGAACATAAGGCTCTAATGGACCCAAAGGTAATAATAAAATACTAGCTGTTTAATGTAACACAAACGAGCATGTTGTATGCTATGCTTTCATTCTTAGGATTTTGACAAGGCTAACTTTATTTGGGAAGGGAAAAGTTTCAAGTCGAGAAGGGAAAGCTTTTGAAGCTTTAATCAGTAATTTTTCTGATGTGGATTGAACTTCATAATAGCTCGTCCCACAAATGCTTTCGTTTGCTTTGGGCCTGGGAAGTTTGAGAAGGGAAGTTGTGCAGAGATTCATAAGATTGATGTTTGAATTCAACTGTAAACTGAAGGGCCCTCTCAGTTCTTGTTTTAGCTCTGAGCATTAGACTGATTTCTTTAATCAACTGTATTCAACTTAGGGGCTGATCATTCGTGTGATTGTTTCCCCACTAAAGACCAAGAAAGTGTTTGGGTGTGCGAACCAAGTTCCACATCGGAAGTTGGCAAGAAAAATAACCTACTTATAAAGTGTAAGGATCTCTTAATGGTATAAGGCATTTTGGGAAAACCGTGCGGGCTTAGCCGAAAGGACAGTAAACGACCTTGTCTACGAGATTGCTGATAAAGGTGGTTCCCTAGTCCCTCTATGTTCTGGGAATCATTAATTGCCCCGGAACTTGTTCTCCCTATCTCTAAACTCTGCATGTGTGGAGTGGCATCGTTGCTTAAACAATTTTCACACTAAAGATGAAGTTCTTGTCCTGAAATACGACTTATTCTCCAGATAACCTGCCAATTATATTTTGAAATTTCTCCTTGCTTGACTATTAGATTGTTTCTGTTTTTTATCAACTATCATTACAGGAGCTGTTCAATCAAGTATGTGGAATCATTAGGAAGAGCACGAATACTCAGAAAATGAAATCAGGCATGTTTTGCCTAATCCTTGTAAGAAAACTACATCAAGCTTGGAAAAAATAAATTGAAGGAAGATTTTCAAACACGGTTCTTTCTTATTAACTTTATTCATTTATCTTTAAATTTCTAACAACACAGAATTTGAGTACTTTATACTGGCGAATGTTGTCATTTTCTGAATCTCTAGAGCATAGTTGAGTGGATATTCAATTATCATCATCCAACTTTATTTTCTTCTATTTGGATTTGCTAGTTTTTCCTTCCTTCCTTTTTGAGTCATCCTCATATGGAAGCTTGGAATTTGAAAATCAACATTGATTTTCAATTTAAGGTCAGGGGTCGTCAGGCAACAAAACAGATGTATTATGACGCAATTAGAGCTATGCTAGATCTTGACATGGCTTCTGAGCGATGACATACAAGAACTATTTCACTTGGAAGTCAATTAAACAATGATATTCATTACTTGTCTAGAGGAATTGTTGATCTATAGCTATATAGACGTGTGCTGGTCTGGAATAGTAATATGTGAATTGGCTAAGACCTTAAACGTTTCTTTTTCTTTTGGTTTTAGTTGAGTAAGGTGACTGTGGTTTCCAAGTTACACAGCTTTCTACTTGTCGATCTTCCTTGAGATGAAGCATGCCTTGCTGCACATACAACATACAACTCCAATTGTTCTCAAAGGTACATGAGCAAATTATATTGTACATTATGGTTAGATTATAAGGAAAGAATCAGTTGGTTTTTATTTTATGTGGATTAAACATCATGATATTGTCTTCCTTCTTTACTAGTTTACGACGAACCATTATGGCAAAAAGAAAGTGAGGACAGCAACCATGATTGAAGTTCACCTGCCGGCTGCCCATGCTCCAAGATTGAAGTTTTCATGAAAATAGAACGTTGTAATGCGATCGCATAGGTCCAACTCACTGATGGCACTGCAAATCAATTTCAGTGGCTTGAGATTTTAATTTTGTTCTGTGCAACTAATAACTAGGAATAACTTAGGCCTTTAGTTTCTACTTTGGCTAAGTTTTGGAAAAGCAAAAGATGACATGGTTCTTAATGTTGACAAGAGAAATATGTTACTACAGTACATAATTTTGCTCCTGATGGCAAAAGTTCCTGAATTTGGAATTATGGAACTGTTTGTCTAGTATTTTTGAATGTTAAGAAGTGCACCCATGATTTTGTCTGTAGTTGGAGTCGTGACTTAAAATGTTAAAAAGTGCAGTGATGATTGTGTGTTAAAAGTTCAAAAGATCATTATGTGTTGAAGTGCAAAAGAACGTAGCCGAGTCCCCTTTTTTCCATCAATTCAAGCATAATGAGATTAATTTTAATCTCATTGTTTCAATTTATGTGTCAACATATTCTTATTAATTTGTTTCAATAAAATGATAACATTCTAAATTTGGTAAAAGTTTAATCTCAAAATTACAGATTTGCCGCTAATAAAATAATTTACAACCACACAAACATTTAGTATGTCTTATTTTAGACCACAAATTTTAAGTCTTCCTTTATTTCTTAAACTCCGTGCCGAGCCAAACTATGACACATAAAAATGGAACGGAGGGAATACTACTTTGTTTGGCAGGTAAACTAATTGAAGATTCCAAACTATGAAGTTGTGAAGCTAAGCTGCCACAGTAAGTTTATTTTAGGCTGAGTATATAAATACTCACTGAACTTTAGACAAATCTTTGTGATACACCTAATTTTTACGGGGAGCTATTACACATAAAAGTTTACAAAAATGTGTCTATGACACGCCTCTTCTAGCATTGTAATTATTTTTCTTGTTTATACTTTTAATATTATAAAAACAATGTTACTTTGATAAAATAAATAAAAAGAAGGATTAATCGAAGATTGAGATTCAATTAACATATTAAAAATTATAGAAAAAAACTGTAAATTTCTAAAACATATTAAATCCTAATTTCCTAAATCTCCAAATTGCCAAAGCTCAGCCCTGCGTATTTTGCTTCTTCCTCACGCTCATTGGTATTTCTCTTCTTCCTCACAGTCATTGCGTATTTCTCTTCTTCCTTCTTCAAATTCTATATCTTTAATTTTCTTCTTTGATTCTTGATTCTTCTTTGTAAGTTCATTACTCTATCTCTCGGCAGTACTTAGTTACCAATTTTCTTTTTTAAAAATAAACTTTTGTGGGTTTAATCTTGGCAATTTTTCTGATTTTTATGAAAAATTTATGAAGCATAATATTATAGATCCAAAAGAAGCTGGCGACAACCTCGAGCTCGATGAGAATCAGATACACCTAATTAGCCATATGTTGTGTTTCATATTTTCTCATCTATTAGATTAATATTTTAGGGATTTCTTGAAATTTTATTCATTAGCTCACTTTTTCTCTCGCATTAATAGTTAAATTTATTCACGTTGTTTCATCTTAAGTTGTTCATATTATCTAGGATCTATGATATTGTTAAATTTCTCCTAATTTTTTTAAATAGATTTTGTTAAAATAAAATTAAGTGACTAATAATATATTCATCTAACGAAGGAAAAAAATGTCATTATTTGTGACCGATCATAATTGATCCACTTAATTTATCATTATTGCGTATTATATAAACGTTCAAACATTTTGATTTATTACTTGATATAAATCTATCTAACTTCCTAAGATAAAAATATACCGATTTATAATTGGTCTGGTCAATTTACGATATGTCCATTAAAAATTTGCAACCAATCTCAACTTTTCGTTGTTTGTTTAATTGAGAATGTCTTTATTATATTTATCATCAGATTCATAATACTTTTAATGATGAAGTTGAGACTTCTAAGTTCTAAGGCATCTAGGAATGACAGTGAGTCTTCCAAGACATCTAGTGAAGCAGATGCACCTTCTAATGCATGTGGTAGAGTTGCATCTTCTAAGGAATCTGGTGGAGAGGGTGAGTCTTCTAAGGCAAATAACACATGATTGGTACCCGAATGTGAAATATCGATAGACCCGTCACACTACGGTTTGCATAAAAGGTTGAATGATGCGGACTACTTTGATGCACTTGTGATTATCATATCACGGTGGGATGTTGTTCAAGAAATTAAAAAAAAAAAATTATGGAGAGAGCAAAGGTGTTCGATCAATTTAAAAATTGGCTGCTTTGGTTGTTCAAGAGATAAAAAAAATTATGGAGAGAGCAAAGGTGTTCGATCAATTTAAAAATTGGCTGCTTTGGTTGTTTCTTACAAGTGGACCTAAAGAATTGGAACAAAAACTCTTATGGTTAGATCACATACTATATATAACAACAACGTGTTGTAAGTTCAAAAGAAAAAGAGCTTTGGTTCATAGCTGATGGTAAGCCAATTCGATTTAATATGAAGGAGTTTACTATAATTACTGGCCTGAACTGTGGAAAGGTTCACACTGCAGAGGCTTTATATGATGAAGATAGGGCACAAAGTTTTATAGATCAAGTGTTAACCAAAAAATAGTAGTCTAATAGGAAGTAATTAGTAATTTTGTTAGGACATATTTTGGATCTGTCAGCAGAGCACCAATCGGTTTGATTAATTGACAATCAGTCCAATAGTTTTATTTATTTTTATAAAGTTGTTATGGTATTTATGTTTTGTCTTTATTGATAAAATTAATCAACTTATTTTAATTTCATGGTATATTTATATATTGTCTCTATATGGAAGTAGTTTCTATTTTATCATTTGATTCACTTAATATTATCGACAAAATTAATGATCTGTCTGATAGAAACTTGATCGGTCTATTACAAACCATTGATGTTTTAAGTATCTGTCTGATTGAGTAAAGTCAAAAGGTCACTCATTAAAACATCGACATAGATACACGATATTCAAATATTCATTTTCTAACTATTTGTTCAAAATCTCTTGAATTTGTAATATTGTTCCTTGCTTTTTATTATGTAAAATGTACAATCAAGAGGTCGATCATAAATCGCCGATATATTAGATATTTGTCCGGTCGATATTTCATCGGTCTCGCATAAAACCTGATAAGTTAATGATCTATTCGATAAATACCTTATTGGTCTATTACAACAATTATTTCTATCGGCCAGATGTGGCATTAATCGACCTCTATATCCTTATTCTTTATTAATTTAATAAAAATATTTCACATTATATATGATGGAATATTGACTTATAAGGAGTGAATTACTGAAAATTTCAGAAAAATTATTACTGTGATCATTCAATATGAAATAGCAAGAGGATGTACCAAAAAACAAACTATGTGTTTGTGTGAAAGCACCTTTATATATACACAAAATTCAAATATTTATTTTCTTATTTTTAATCCAAAACATCTCTTGAATATGTAATATTGTTCCTTGCTTTTAATTATGTAAAATTTAAAATCAAGAGGTCGCTCATAAATCACCAATGTATTAGATATATTTCTAATCGATATTTTATCGGTCTTTGTAGAACCTGACAAATTAATAATATGTCTGATAAATACCTCATCGGTCTGTTACGACAAATATTTCGATCGGCCTCTGTCGCCTAATTCTTTATTAGTTTAATAATGATAACTTATATTATGTAGAATATTGATGTATAAGGAGTGAATTCACTAAAAATTTCACAAAATTATTAGCGCAATCGTTTAGTATGAAATAGCAAGAGAATGTACTAAAAAATAAACTCTATGTTTGTAGGAAAACAACTTCACCTATACACAAAATTCAAATAATAATTTTCTTACTTTTTATTCTAAAAATATCTTGAATATGTAATATTGTCCCTTGCTTTAAATTACGCAAATTGTAAAATTAAGAGGTCGTTCATAAATCACCGATATACTAAATGTCTGTCCGGTCAATATTTTATTAGTCTCATGTAGAACTTGGCAAATTAATAATTTGTCTAATAAATACCTTTACAATATGTTATGACAATTGTTTCGATCAGCCAGATGTGGCTTCAATTAGCTAGATGTGGCATTGATCGCCTTATCATTTATTAGTTTAATAATGATATTTCATATTACGTTGAGTATTGATGTATAAGGAGTGAATTTACTGAAAATTTTACAAAATTATTAACACGATCATTAGATATCTGTTCGATAGATATTTTGTCGGCCTCGCATAGAATCTGACATATTATATTTTCTATTAACTTGAGAGTTGATAATAAGGAATAAAAATTAACAACAAAAGTAAATCATAAAATAGTTAGGTGTGCGTACATATAGTCCCAATAATAATAAGAGCTTCAAATTTCATTTTTAAAGTTCAAGTATGTTTATTGGGACAAGTAGTCTTCTTGTGACCGACTTGCTTGAAGGAATAATACTTGTCATGCTTTTGTGTCAACAACATATAATATAGCATTATTAAGAATTACTAAGGTAAAACACTATTGCAGACATGAAAATCACAATAAAAAGAGCGATGACAAATCTGTCGGACCGATATGTCTATTACTATGATCGTACAACAATCAGATAATAGAGAAAACTGATAGATAACCGGCCGAATCGATAATTGATCGGTCCATCGCAGATCAATTCAATTTGTAAGAGAACTGTAACGATCAAAAATAAATTTCACATACCTTCAATTAGTAATCTTGATACAGGGTTAGAAAACTCAAGTTAATGCTACTCCTTAACGGACCTTAATCATACTTATTCAAACTCCAATACTAAATTTCTCAAAATCTAGTTAGGTTCGAGACTCCACTAACTCACAATCATGTTTAATAGAAGATATATGAAAGAGGAAGATGATAGAGAAGATTAGAGGAATAATAATTGGAAGCAGAAGGAACGTTGAGAAATTTTTTAATTTTTTAACCTTTGTGTTTTGGACTTATTTGTAACTTTTAAAAGTTGGGAGCTAATCGCTAGTAATTAATAAAATCTTAAATCACAACAAAATTAGAGGCTTATTATCTAATTAAAAAAAGGGAGATTTATAAAAATATACAATCCTAACATAATATTTATAAAAAATATCAATACTTTACCACTTTACAAAATATAAAATAGTTTTTTTTACATAGCATATACAACTTCCATTAAAACCATAGAAATGAAGCTTTTACTCTCTCCCACCCCCACTGCCTCAGCCATAGTAGTGGCACCGGTGGACAGTAGCCGGTTGCCACCGGTCAGTCGTCGGCCGACAGTAGGAGGTCGCTGGAATCGTTTTTGTTTTTTTGGATCTACAAAATGAAAAAATACAAAAAATACACACATATACATTGTAAACTTTGTATAAATTATTGTTTGGACGCTACATATAGTCAAACATACAAAAAATATATACAAACATACAAAGATATACAATTAACACATCCAAATAATTTTTCTACTTTATACATACACATAAACAAGCATACAACAACATACACACACATACAATAACATATAGATACAAAAGTGAAGGTTAGACATATATATACAAAAATACAAGGACATACATATTTATATACAAAAGATACAAGAGCATACATATTACAATAAATACAGATATATACGTACCACATACACATATATACACATATAAAAAGAAAAAAAAGAAAAAAAAAGGAGCAGATCAGAACCTAGTGGAAAAACCCATCGGAACACAGATTAGGGCTGCCACCGCTACAGCGCATCAGCGCCGATAACAGCGTACTTACGAGGTCACAACAGCAACGGAGGAACACCAGCAGTGACGGGGGCTGCTGGTCGTCGGTGAGAGAGAGGGGAACGACTGCGGGTGGGTGGGTGGATGGGTGGAAAAAGAGAGAGGAAAAATTAGGATTTTATGATTATGTTTGGGGGAGAATGGGAAATGAAAAGACGGTATGTAGGTTAATTTTTTGGAACTATTGTTATGTTTTGTAAATATAATAAAAATATTGGTATTTTTTGTAATATAGCTATTAGGATAGTCATATGGTGTAAATTTTCCTTCAAAAAATTGGTCATTTCACTAATTATAAAAAAATTTTGTAACCCTTTCAATTCTCTTGTAGACTTAAATGAGCCATTTAACAAAATCTTTGCAACCTTATGTTGATATACCCCCAATGCCCCATCCACTCCACCGCTCCCCACCCCCAACCATCCACCCTCTACCCTCCACCTTCACTCCACTTCCACCCCCGCTCCCCACCCCAACCATCCACCCTCTACCCTCCACCCCACTCCACTCCCACCCCACTCCGCTCCCATCTCCGTATTGTTTATGTATATCTTATATAAATGCACTGGTAATAATATTTTTTGCATACTAAGTAATCAAATAAGTAAGAAAATCACGATTTCCCAATAAATTATTTTAGAAAACATTTTATTTCATACCAAACACACTCAAAGTTGTTATAGGAATCAGCATTAACATCCTAATTTCCGAGAGACATAGATATAGCGAGTGTGTGTGTGAGTGTGCGTCTGCTTATGTTTTGTGATCGAGCATCCTAGGTGGTTTTTCTAGTTGTATGAATTGAACACCAGGTTATACTTTGAACGTGTACAGACAAATTATAAGTTCAATAAATAGTTAACCGGTTAGTGAACTTGTTGGCGAAAATTATGTCTGATTGTTAAGTTGCCACTATTTATAATATACAAGTTCAATAAATAGTTAACCGGTTAGTGAACTTGTTGGCGAAAATTATGTCTGATTGTTTAGTTGCCGCTATTTATAATATACCAAGTGAATCAAAATTCTTCTGGACATGCAAATTGAGGAGAAGCTTTTCGAATAAGTTGAAAAAGTTTGTCAGTTTATGCAATGCAAGAAATTTGTTTCCCGACAGTATTCCAAACTAAAAATATTGGTGCCTCGATGCTCTTTTCAACCAAAATGATTTTCTTGAAAGTCTTTTGGAAAATAACTTTCTGAAATGAATACCAATCATGCATTTCAAAGTTTTTCTCAGAAAACTTTCCACGAACAAATTAATGTATGCTGCCAGAAATCTTTGATACGAAAATGAAAGAATTAAATGTACCATGACCTTAATATTATTCAATCCAAAATTCTATTTTGAAATATCAGCTATTCCAACTCTCATTCTACAATTAGGTATTTGGATTTTTACATACCAAACTGTGCACGTACTGATCATTTTGATGAATATTAGTCAAAGAACAAAAAAGAAGAAAATTTGCATGTGGAAGTTATGATTTTATCTTCCGAGAAGATTCTTGTTAGAGTAAAACATTACATTATAATTTAGAAAAACACTGATTTATTCAAGGTCTCTCCATGGAACTTAATAAATGTTAATACCTCTTGACCCAAAAAAGTCTCATGTTATTCTCCAAAAATATACTCCATCCGTCCCAAATTAGTTGTCGCTTTAGGAAAAATGGTTTGTCCCAAATTAGTTGTCACTTTAGGATTTCAAGACTAAATTTACTAGTTCTTTCCAATTATATCCTTAATAATTAAAATAATTCTCAAAGAAAATTAATAGTCAAACATTAAATAAGGGTAACACAGTAAAATACATACTCTATTTAATGGTTTTCTTAATGAGGTGAAAAAGCTAAAGAACGCAACTAAAATGGAATGGATGGAGTATTTAATTCTATCTTAATTTGGTTGAAGTCAACAACAAATATTGACTATTGGGCTTTTGTAGTATTCAAAATCAACAAAACGAATACTCCCTCCGTCCCAATTTATGTGGCACCATTTCCTTTTTTGTTTGTCCCAAAATAAGTGGCACCTTTCCTTATTTGACAACTATTTAATGCATCATCTCTATTTTATCCTTGTTGGGCCCTACATATTTTTAAACCTACCAACAACTTTTTTATTACTCAAATTTTCTCTCTCTTACTTTTTCAAGGGTAAAATTGACATTTAACAAGGTCAACCTCTATTTTCTTAAACTCCGTGCCCGGTCAAATAGTGCCACATAAATTGAGACGGAGGGAGTACAAAGCTTCTGTCCCAGGGTTTCTTGGATTTTACACCTGCACTGACTCTTTGACTAGGATTAGCAAAAATAATCTTTACTTTAACCACTATACTTTCCCAATTAGCATTCTTAACTAGAGTATGACGATGAAACCTGTATTTTCTATAAATGTAATTTCAACTGAATTCACACGTAGAGAACTGAGTACTATTGCTCTTACCTAATCTTTGACTTGTATATAATATTAAGTACATTGAACTGATGTTGTCTTCATATCTTCAGTACAAAAAAAGTCAATCTTTTGGCATCTTCTTTAGCTTGTAAGCATTTTTTAATTTTGCACGGGTCAAGTCCACTCTTTTTTTTTTTTTTTTTTGGTAAATAAACAAGAATCTTGATCCATGTTAAGTTAGATAGTTCTTTCGCTGTCCTTATTTTTATACCCACCCTTAATTTCAGAAAATTTTCCTCTTTTTCTTATGTTATTCTTCAACTCTCCATTCATTTTTAATTGTATATATAAATTTACCACAAAAAAAGGTATATTTTTACTTTGCACTGTCAGCAAATCTAGAGAGATTTCGTGATGTTCTTCCACTTAACCCTTATTAATAAATAATTATTTTTCAATCACAATCAAATTTAAATTTATAAAATATAATTAATAAAGGTAAGCTAGTAAAATAGCCGATTGATTTATTAAGACTTGCGCAAAATTAAAATGTGACAAATTATATCAACAGAGAGAGTAGTAGTCTATACATGGTTTGGATTGTGAACAAGTATTATAGTTGAATTATAATGTTGGCATTATAATACTTGGAAGTCGCCCGAGATTTTTGGCCATTACCAGTGGAGGTAATATAATATATTTTTGTGAAGAATTAATTGAGTTATTAACCCCAAGTTAAGTTGTTTTGAAATTTAAAAAAAAAAAAAATTATTATTGCTGTACGGACGTGTACATTTAAACGTACATAGTTTAAATTCGGCTTATAACAACTTTTAAGCCAATGAATAGTATTGATACCACTATCACTATTCAGTTGTATGAGCCAATTGTATCTACATATATATATATATATATATATATATATATATATATGTGTGTGTGTGTGTGTGTGTGTGTTTGAGTTTCTGTGAAATTTCTGCTGTTTTATTGGTATAATAAAATATTAAACGTTGAAAAAAATACTTTTTATTTTCATCAAGTCAAGTCCAACCTTTGAATGTTGCTTCATGTAGTTTGATAGAACTTTTACTCTCTTTTCCTTTTTTCTTTTTTTATGTATTCATCTTGCTCCATATTCAGTTAGACCTTTCATTTTCAGCTCATAAATAAGAAAGAATAGTTAAAGGTGATTAATTAATATGATCACTAAGGAATGTGAATAAACACTTATCTCTGAGAAAAATGATTTGCAAGTAAACACCTCAAAATCCAAACTAAAAGCAGCGTCTTAGACTATTTTAGGGATGTATAGTCCGGTACAACACGTCCAAATGATTAATCTTTTTATTTATCTTTTTTTGATTTGTTTCTTAGTTTCTCCTTTGGAAATTTTATTACTACATGAATGAAAAAGTGAACGATAAAATCACGTTTTCATGTAATGTCGTTTCTTTTTTTATATATATATATTTTTTGTTTTTGAAATACCTTGTTACAGTTTTATAGAAAATGTCATAGATGTTATATGAATTATTTTGAACTCGTTCAATCTTTATTTTTATCTAATTATCATAAATACATGTGCTTCTAACATTTGGTCGTTCTCACCTAAATTCTAGTGCGTTGGATATAATTTAATGATACTTCAACATCTAATATTCATGAGATAGGGATGGAAAATCTAGTCATTGTCCTAGCTTAAAAATTATCAAATTACATACTTATATACCTAAACCTATAAAGTGCAATTATATTTTATAATTTGACAAAATAATAGTTTAGATTCTAATTTTGGTATATAAGTCAATAGCTGAAATCACTTTTTCTGATAAATTAAAAAATATCTTTTAAATTGAAACACATGAAAGAACTCTTTATCCACTTTAATAAGAGTAACATATTTTACTTTTTAGTCTTTTTAAAAAGAACATATTTATTTATATAAAAATAATTTTATTTTTAAACTTTTATCTTATCTTTTATAAAGATAATCTTAGTCACAAATTCAAAAGTATATCTTTCTTATGGAACCAAACCGATGAGAGTATCATTTTAATTCCGCATTTCTCTCAAAATATCTTATCTATCATTCTTAGCACATTCGTCTCTCGTATAATAACTCCTAGCTCTAAGCATTGAAACTTCTTCTCTAAGTATTGAAACTTAGTCCAAACACGACTTTAAAAACAACGGAAAAGGGCCAAATTTGCCCCTCTACTATAACACTGATGTGGCAGCCAGGTTTTCTCCCCAATGAATAACTACTTTATGATTTTTCAATCTATACTCGTACTATTAAAGGTTTCAAAAGTGATTAGTAATACCTACTTCCCTATACTTACATTTAATAGTCAAGAAATGCGTATATAGGAGTACTTTAGTAAATCAAAGCTTGTACTAAATGGAGCGTTAATACTTTAAAGAACACTTAAAATGGAACAGGGAATTAATGGTTATAACTGAGATTTACTTATAATTGTCCCATAAATGAGGGTAAATATTCTTTAAACCACATTTCACAGAAATTATAGTTCAAAAAAAATTAAAAGAGGTTTTTTTTTTTTTTTTTTTTTTGGAATTAAGGGAAGGTGTTTCTCTTTGCACTACAAATTAAAGACAAAAAAATGCATGTATGCAAAAGCATATTTTTGGCTATCTTTTTGTTTGTTTGTGTTTAGATATTACTAGATCGAAGCTGGTAGGAAGATCTGTTTAATTTAGCTATGAGTATCTTTGAAGAAGTTGTGTTGAAACTGAAATGATCATCTGTGGAAATTTAACAGAATAGTAGCAAATGAGTATTTTCTTTGTCTGATTGTGAAGTTTGGTGCATTTTGATGAATCGTATGGAACTCACCAACAAATATGAAAACTAATCCATCTTTGATGTACTTATTAATATTATTCGTTCAATCACAGTTGCTAGCTAGACAGATTCTATATCTTGATATAGACATTGCAAAAACACATCTTCTGGAAATTAATAAACAAACTAGTTTCCTTAACTTCTTGGAAATTTCGAAGGCACGGATAGAATAAAAGATTTCCAGCTTTCTTAAGGGTCTTGACTTCTTATTAGTCGATAAATATTTTAGGGTGACCCAAATTTAATGTGATTGAATCCCCTGATCTTTTTTCATGCATTGATAAAATATACGTATACCATATTCAAGAATGTGCATTTACTCACTTTATGCTACCCAAAGTTTTCTAATTCAATGCTTCTTTCATTCTTGACCTTTCTGCTTATACTTTACAGATTATCTGCTTTACTGTATGGTCAATTCCAATGCCCTATTTGACTATTAAAACATTATTTAGGATACTAGAGTATATGTCTTTTAACGAATTGAACAAGTATGTTCACTTGTACCATGAGGCATATGACTTCTAAATTCTAGTGGTGGCTTTGAACATAAGAATTTTGTGTCAATACTTTTCCAAATTTTTCCACAAGAAAGAATACCGTACAAAGAGAACTTGATTATTCACCTTCCCTTGCAAAAGCAGAATTCACGTAGTAAGGACAAATAATCGTGGGGAAGAAAGGAGAAAATAAAATCAGTAGTTGGAAATAATAGCTAGGATTGTGCAACCTCCTTACTAGTCCAGTTGGTCCCTAATATGATAAAAATTTGACGTTTTAGAAAAGCAAGAAGTAGTTTATTAGTACTTTATTACAAACTGGCTTGTGCTAATTAAGTGAGATGTTGCGAGAGAGATAAAAGATAGTTAAGATTAATTATATTCTTATGATTAGTTAGGTTTTTACATATTTTTCGAAAGGAGTGCACAAATTTTTTAGCAAACATACATGTATTCTGATAGAACACTTTTTAATTGTTATAGCGAGTTGTTGTTATGAAGAATATACTATAATTTACTAATAACATGAAAAATTAGTTCCAAACTTGACTACTATAGTAACATGTTATAAAGGATAATGAGTTAGTTACATTACAAAGAGGTCTGACGGTAATATTGACTAATTAAAATAGTACAGTAAAAAATAAAAAAATGAAAAATGAAAATAAAAACAATGAGCAAATGGTTGTTTGACGAATATAGTGTGAACCACTTGATTTCGAATGTGCATGCATGACTTGGGGCTTCCTCACTAAATGTTAAAGCTAATATGGTGACTTGCTGTTTCTTTAGACACATGACATATGCTTTTGATATTCTAGTTGCATTTCCTCATCATCCCGTCTATTCCGAAGGGTATAAATTGATCATTCCTCTATCTAACTTTCATAACATAACAACCTCAACATCTCATCAGAGTAATTGATATTGAGAAGCTAAGAGAGAATATCTGTATATATACAAAATGTTTTCCACAGCCACTTCTCTTTTCTTGCAGCCTAAAGCTAGGTAATATTTAGGTTAATTATTCTTTCTTTTCTATCGGACAGTTAACTTATTACTTTCTTTATAACATACTTTTAAGTGACATGTTAATTCTTATTTTCACATATGCAGTTTGAAAGTGCAAAATGAGGAAGTTGGTACGTGAAATCTAAGTGAATCATGTCTTTATTTTTACTTTTCTTTTGCATTTTGTGGCCTTGTTTTCTTCAAACACACATGTTAATGGCAATTTGATGAAATGGAAATATTTATACATCCATGCAGTGCCAGCAAGTTATTATTCTACAAGAGTAGCCCGCAACCCAAACTTGGAGAAGTTGCAAAATAACTATTTGTTTCCTGAGGTTTGTAAATTCCATGCTCGCATTTATCCCTTTTTCCTAAAATTACATAACATATATTTCGAGTCCAACCTCTTCCTCTAGTGATCATCCGATGAGCTCGCTTCCGGTCTATATTATGGTATGTCTTTAAGATTTTTACATACATTAAGAAGAAAGACTATATATGATAATGATATTTTTCTATATACTACAATTTGTCTTTCATAAAAATGCTTCAAATATTTTGAAAGAAAAGTTACGCGAGAAATGTTTGATACAGGTGGAAGTAATAAAATAAGACTTTCGAAGAGGTGTTGGATATAAAATCTTGTGCATGTGTTTTTAAAATATAAGCTAAATTTGTCTTTTGTCTATGTGAATATTCATAAGGGTTCGCATTTAAAAAGTAGTAATAAGTTGAGTTGTGAATTCTTGCGCACGGGTCAAAGGACTGAAATATTAGGATTGCACACGTAAATATATAAGATTTTACACTCTTACGAGATCAGTTTTAGCTTTTGAAAGCTGATATGTACATGTACTATAGAAACGAAAACAATATTTTATGTGGAAGTCATATGTAGAATTTTGTGCCAGCAATTTCGATATATTTACACACATTAAAAAAATTATTCGGAACGGTGTCTGATGGCATCTTTTACTAAGTATGTCTCTGGTAGAAGAATGTATAGACTATTAATATGAGTTTTATGATATTAATTGTATGTGATTTGGATATTTTTGCTAACTAATGTTTTGTTACAGATCTTAGAGAGGGAGCTGAAACATGTGGAGAAATACCCAAATGCTAATGTAATAAGCCTTGGGGTTGGTGACACCACACAGCCCTTACCCCAAGCTGTAGCCTTGACTATGTCTAATGTAAGATACTTCAATTAATAACACCTAGCTACCTTCCATATTATCTACTTAAACATCTCCATTAACTAACATTTCACTAATTAAAAGAATTGGGTACGTTTAAAAAAATACTACCACTACATACATACATATAAATTTTTATCTTTTTTCTAAAAGAAGCTATTTGAACATATTTTCAGTAAAATTACAAAGATAGAATTTGTACCAATTTGAGAAGTTAAAGAGGTAAAGAAATACAGTAGTGAATAGTTTTCTTATTTGTGGTCAAAAAAATAAAACAGTTTTTTTTTTTATTTAATTGTTATTGATGGGAAAACAAAATTACCCTTCGCACATAGAAAATAAATCATAGATGGTTCTATTAAAGTTTCTCTCTCAAAGTTCTGTGTTAATTCGATTTCTTCCTTGAAGTTACTTTGGTGATGATTCGTACCAATTGAACATAGATAAATCCTCTAGGAATAGTCTTTCTCTGGCAAGAACATGAAGAGTGATATTCACACTAATGTCAACTTGAACAAACAGTAAATGTTGTGAACCTTTTTCTCTTGCCTTTATGATTTTCTTTTTCTCATTTGTAATTTTCACATACAAATCTTCTAAACATGTTCCAATTTGCAAATAACTTTGGTGTGCATTCCTGAGGAGTAGTTACTGGCGTAGCTAGAAATTTCTTAAAAGGGTTCAAGATTCAATATATATACTCTATCTCAATTTTATCAAGGATGTTCAAGATTTTTTTATATATATATATATATATATATATATATATATATATATATATATATATATATATATATATATTTAAACAACATACACGATTACACGGTATAATTTTTCAGCCAAGAATGGTTACTTGGCCATTACTAGATATGCCATACTAGATTGAATTAGGAATGGGAATAAAACAACTTTGAAAGATTTAAGCATTTTCTTGACCAAGCATCATGCATTTTTCTTCCCTAAAAGTTCAAATAAAACCAAATATTCAATGTTTAAACAATTTATTCTATTTTGAATAAATCCTAAGAAAATACTAGCAAATTAAGGGAAAACTTGCTCCTACCGTCCTAATAACCTCTTAGCAAAGGTTTCCTCAACTACTTATTATGGTTTGGTTGTTTAATCAAAGGAAAAAATAAATTATTCTCAATGATAATTAAAAAAATAGATCAACCCCACAGGACACAAGATATGAATAATGATATTCCTCCAACAACTCTAATAATTTTTAAAACGTACGTAGATTTTTTTTTATTCATATGAATAAATATATAATTGGTCGTTTTTGTTTGCAGTATGCACGTGGTCTTTCAACACCTGAAGGTTATACTGGCTATGGACTTGAACAGGGGAACAAGGTAGTGCATATTTTTTTGGTCTTTTCTTTTCTTACTTTGCTACTGATTTATATTAAGACAATTTCCGGGATAATTGTGCTCCTTTTTTTTTTTTCCTGGTTGACATAACATGCATATGTAATTTAGTATATTGAATCTAACAGGAACTAAGAAGAGCAATTGCAGAAACATTCTATAAAGATCTTTCAGTAGAAGAAAGTGAAGTCTTTGTATCTGATGGTGCACAGTGTGATCTCTCCAGAGTTCAGGTACTTAAACTATTCAACATTCCCAGTAAGGTTAACAAAATGTATTGTACCAAGGAGAAAACGAATAATTTGACTTATTTCATATGTCTACTTGTGACACAAGTACTGTTTTTATAGTCCTTTTTATCCTCCATTTTGCAGCTACTTCTTGGTTCCAATGTGTCAACTGCTGTGCAAGATCCATCATTTCCAGTAAGTTCTTCTGCATCTTAGATTCTTTAACCCCCTCCCCCCCCCCCCCCTACCAACCCAATCAACCCACACATGAAGGGAAAAAAAAACCTTTGGGAAGTTGAACAAATAAATATGCATTGAAGTTATATATATATATATATATATATATATATATATATATATATATATATATATATATATATATTGACAGTGTATGAATTTTCACGTCAAAAATGTATTTGACTTGTTGTAGCAAGTAACATATATATCCAAAATCCAAACATTTCTCTAACAACATGATACACTCCGATACTAAACAATACATTATGAAAGGATACTTAGTAAACAGCAATCCAAACGGGCTTTACAGGAATAGAGAAGTCAAACACTCAACCAAAATACATAGAGAAAAAGACTTAAATGATACTTCAATTCTATGAAACTAATTGATGCACCAAAACAGGGATATATTGATTCAGGTGTGATTATGGGCCAGAGTGGTGATTTCAAGAATCATTCAGGAAAGTATGGAAACATAAAGTATATGAACTGCAGCCCTGAAAATGATTTCTTCCCAGATTTGTCAAAAACTGCAAGAACAGATGTTATCTTCTTTTGCTCTCCAAATAATCCTACTGGTCATGCAGCATCAAGAGAGCAATTGCAACAACTTGTAGAATTTGCCCAAATCAATGGTTCAATTATTGTATATGACTCTGCTTATGCTGCTTATATATCAGACACAAGTCCTAAATCAATTTATGAAATACCTGGTTCTAGAAAGGTAAAATTTCTTTTAGATTGATTGACATTTTATTTTTCTTTTTACAAATGATCAGCATTAACTAAAGTTGTTTCTAGTTACTAAGCTCCATGTTCATATATGTCACATTCAAATGTTTGAAAGGAAAATGTGTCCACCCTGACTAACTGGTCATGAGACTAGTCCAACCAAGAAATGGCCTTTATTTCTAGTCATAATCATAACATAGAAATTTATATAGATTATTGACCTATTGCAGGTTGCCATTGAGATTTCATCATTCTCTAAGATGGCTGGATTCACAGGTGTTCGCCTTGGATGGACTGTCGTGCCAAAGGAACTCCTATATTCAAATGGATTTCCTGTTATAAACGATTACAACCGCGTTATATGTACTAGCTTTAATGGTGCTTCCAGCATAGCTCAGGCTGGTGGACTTGCTTGTCTCTCCCGGGAGGGTATCAAGGTAACTTTTCGGCTAGGCCTTAACAGGATTTGAGAGAAAAGATATATAACTAATTTGCTTCCGTTGAGACAAGAGTTTCTAAAAGCTTGTCTTTTATACAATTATTCCAGGGAATCAGGTCCAAGGTAGACTATTACAAGAAGAATGCAGAGATTTTGGTTGACACGTTCACCTCACTGGGATTTAACGTTTATGGAGGTAAAAATGCACCGTATGTTTGGGTTCATTTCCCAGGTTCAAGATCATGGGATGTGTTCAATTGGATTCTTGAAAAGACTCATATAACTACAGTACCTGGAATTGGATTTGGTCCAGGTGGTGAAGGGTACATTAGAGTTTCTGCTTTCGGACACAGAGAGAGCATATTGGAAGCATCTAAAAGACTGAGAACCTTGCTCTGTTAGACAAAAGAAAGTTGCTCAAAGTTGGTTTTGCCAGTTTAGTTCTGTTTCTTTAACAAATGTAATTCAGATTCAAGTTCTGTTTTGATGTTTTACACTTTAATAATGTCCAGTTGACTCCTATCTTTCTTATTTGCTCAATTACCAGTACACCATCTCTTTGTAATATGGAATAACTTAGTGAATCCTCTCATTATATACTTAGACATGCAATTTATACTACAACTTTGTACATAAATGGATCATGTGATAAATTTTGCGAATTATAAGGCAACTGCTCTGCACTCTATACCTCTTAGTATCTGAATTCTGAAGAGTTTGCTGTTCATGGCATTATTCCTGGCAGTATTAGCCATGATAGGATGAACGAGGAACCCAACCACATAATTCCAGAAAATCCTCATTCATTCACTTAGAGATTCAATTGGAATAAGAATCAGAAACAGGCGTGTCAAGTGGATGAATTAAGAATTAAATCAACAGAGACAATTTCAAATTAGAACCTCAGATAACACAGCAGTGTCATCGCTATTTACACTGCTCTCATAAATTACCTACAGCTAACATGGAACTAGACTAAACACACTGACAAAGTTCAATAACAAAACATCATAACAAACTCTCCAATTTTGATCTCAATCTATCCGAAAAAGATGACACTAAAACCAACTTAAAACCAGGAGATAAATGCAGCAACTAGAGTCAGAGTCAATGTCCCAATAGATAAACCAAGTGAAGTAGAACTAGAGCTTCCAGGCCGAGATGATACAGGAGCAACCTCACTGGCCCCTGCAGCTGTTGTTGGAGAACCTGCAGGAGCAACCTCACTGGCCCCTGCAGCTGTTGTTGGAGATACAGCAATTGGGGAGAGTGCTGCATGGGAAAAAAAGATTGAAAATGAAAATGCCATTCTTATGCAATCAAAGTTCAAATCCCAACGGAGGCATACAAAAATATACTAGGTGCTTACTTCCTATATGCCTAAGGGCTAAACCTTGATGGCCATAACATGAATTTGAACAGTATATAACAGAAAACACGAGAATCAGTGGTTGAAGGTTTAATATAATAATGATTCTATACTAGATCACTGATACTCCTACAAATTTAAAGGTCAAGATCTAAGAAGTACACAAATAAATCAACATTTTTGATATTGCGATATTTACACCATTAATTCAACCACCTTGCAAAAGCAAAAACGGAAAGAAAACTATAAAGTAATATTAGATCTGTACGTACCAGGAGGAGCTCCAGTGTCAGTACTTACTGTACAAGAAAACAAGAAGCAAAATGTCAAAATTAAATCTAGACAAAAATCTTCAAAATGGCATTAAAAATGCAATATACTTCACATTATACTGTAAGAAGTTATATGCAATGACAGCGTAAAAACATTTATACAATTAGATCACTGTTATGATTTACTAATTGGTAATGTAGTTAAAATATAGATGAGTGAGCTTGTGAATTGGGATAAGCAGTAAACTTACATCCACAGTTGCTAATAGAAGGAGCAGAGACATGGCAAGCATCAGGCAAAGCCGTGGCCTTAGTAACATTAAGAACAACACCCAACTGAGCACTATTCTTGAAACCTTCACACAGGCATTGTGCATCAGTTTTCAACACCATTTTCAAGCCAGAACAGCAAGTACCCTCAGGCTTCTTAATGGTGCTACCATTAGTGACAAAAGACAAGCAGTCGGCTAAGTTAAGTATTATGTTGTTGCAGTCCACTGCTGGAGCTTGTGCTGCTTGACGTGATGTAGCTGATTCTACTATTAAAGCACTGAATGAAAGCATGCAAAAAAGTGTCACAACTAAGTTGAAGCTAGAAGCCATTTTGAGGAAATGTTGTGGTGACAAATATGGGTAGGTGAATGGGAAAATGTGGAGATTTTTGAAGTATTGGTGTTGTAGAGGAGTGCTTGATTAAAGGTATATATGGATGGAAAATGGAGTTGGTGAAATTGAACTATATATTGCGTTAAAGAAAGCTGCTTTTACTCTGGAATTGGGTCGTGTGGGGGTTGGCTTAATGATGTGAACATGGAGGAACACATGCTGGATAGTAAAATTAGTTGCATAACAAATGTGTTACGGTTTATAGAGTTCCGCCACTTAATCATGATTATTTAATATTGCTGACAATAGAAATAACTCTATTAAATTGATATGATTCGATGCAAATATGTTGTATGTTGTATTTACTTGCACTTCAAATTTTTATTCTTTAATAATAGTTACTGATACATTCTTGTATCTAGTCTCATTTGTAACCCTTAATGTTATATTGTAATTTGATCTTGTGGAAATTTCATTGCTAAGAAGAAAAAAAAAAACTTTAGGAGAAGTTTGGGGTGATGAAAAGCACCATATGGCATGTCGATAAAGGTGTATAATGTTTAATTGGGGTCAGCTAATAAGAGAATCTTGGAGCTTTGGTGACTTTTCGCCGAAAAGGTTTATTTCATAATTGTCCTCACAAAAAGACCAATTAAAATTTTAGGCATGCAAATCTTAATGATGGCTAAGGACATGGATGTTCATTAGTCATTTATTAAACAAAGATACTTTCTTTATTTTTTTATCGCATGATAATGTGTAATTGGATGTAGAGTTTAAAATATGAATATTAAAATACTAATTGCAAAATTATTAAAAGCATCACATCAAGGTTCAGAATTTAAATGATCTAATTATTTTTGAATTGTGATATCTTGCATCATCCTAATGAAATAGTTTCATATAAATTGTACTTTTAATAGATAGAGTAAGTGAGTAACAAATTAGTTACTATCTTAATACCACATATATAGAAATTGTTGATTACTCATATAGTTCTTTGACAGTTAATTAAATCAAATTTCACGAGTTATGAGTTCTTTATTACTGTATTTGGAAAGAAAAAAATATTTAAATATTTTTCATAATTCTTAAATTACTATAATACCATCTCAAGCAATAGCATATGGTTTAACTCGACTTAAACTTAATTCCGAAAAGATAAAATTTGACCAATAAGTCTGAAAGAACTTTAGGCCTAAATTGATGCCCATGTTAGTGGCTTTTTCAGATTTTCTTCTCCTTTACTTGGCAGTAACAGGTAGTAATTCTTATTAAAGTGATTAGCATAATTAAAAGTGGAACCACTTTGAACATTTCGAAATTAGTCAACCTGCACCTTGTTTCTCCGACAAACGTCACATTCTCCCTCATATAGAGAGAACAAAAAAAAACAGTGAATGTGAATAAAAAAAATTCCAGCGTAAATAGTTTACCGAAGATGTTACTGCACTTTTGTACAATTATTCATTAGAGCATACAATGTGAAAACTTTTAGTATTGTTTCATCAGATTGCAGATGTTCTCTCCTCTTATTTCAATGTATTAACCATTGACTGGCATCGAACATGTTGATTAAACCAGTGGATTACCTTTGATATTAACAATCTCTGAATTTATGTTTCTCTTAGCATATATTGTCTCAGTCTTATTTTAGTTGTCTCTATACCAAAAGAGGTGTGTCCGAAATTAGTTGTCCCTCTAGGACTTCACACTAAATTTATTACTTCTTTCTTACTATACCCTTAATAATTAGAAAAATTTTTTAAAAAATTTAATAGTAAATATTAAATAAGGATAATAATATAGTAAAATATACAATTCATTTATTAATTTTTTAATGACGTAAAAAAACTGGGGGTGAAAATTAAAATGCAGCCAAGGGAGTAGTAAGTAAAATAAATTGCAGTTAACTTACCATCAAAATGGTTACTTGTACTTATAAGACTTTTACATGTCGAACAAAAATTCAACACATTGCACTAATTAAGGATATGAGATGATCTAGTAAAGGTGATGACGAGACGACTTTTGGGTGTGAGGACCATAATTATGATGGCGCATGATATGATTGATCCAGTTGTGAAAAATGGGTGGGGTTTAGGTCGGCCATAATCCCATTCGCGTGCATTCAGTTGCATAAATCACCTTATCAAAATGTTTAACTTGTAATACTCTTAATTATGATTTTAAATTTTATATAATCACAATGTAAAGCAGATTTATCACAATTATCACCTATGGACAAATGTTTTGTTTTTGTTTTTTTGTTATTTTTGTGCTTGTGAGAGAAGTGGTAAAAGAACTTACCAAAAACCTGACAATATATAGATTTGCTTTGAAGAGCAAACGAGTTGTTTTTCAAAAACAAATAAAACATGTTGGGGTAGTTTTTGTTATTTAACCAAAATAATCTTAGTATAAAATTTGGCATAATAATGTTTGCACGTAAGTTGAAAAAATAGTAATAATAATAAGGACCCGTTTGTCCATGAGTTGCTTTTTCCTTTTTTTCAAAAATTTTTTGGAAAACTTGTTTGTCCATGAAAAACTGTTATTTTTGGGAGATTTTTTCAAAAACAGTTTTTGAAAAACACCACTTTTTCAAGTTTTTTCAAAAAACAACTTTATTCACTCACAAACATTCAACTTTTTTTCAAGTAAAATTTATGTCCAAACACAACTTCAACTTTCAAATATAATTTTTCAACTCAACCTCAAAAACCCATTTCCAAAAACTTTTTGGTATTTATGGCCAAACGGCTACTAATAATAATTGCCTTAAAATTTATAAAAAAAAAAAAAAAAACTCTATTAGCCTTGTTAATCTCTGCATTACTAGTACTATTATGTTTGCACCAAGTAGCATTATGTACCCAACTTCTTTGAACTACAACAACAGAAAAACAAGAGGCATAGAAAGGAGAAGCATTAATTGTCCACGTGGATGGTACCAGTCAGGGAGAGGGATTTTAGCTCAAGTTCTTATTGGTCCAAAATCTATCCATGAGAGATCCTAAATTTCATCTGCAGATATCACTCATCCTACTTGGCTCCATACAATGCTCCTCTTTTGATCTCCCACCTTAGCCATAAAACTAATAAAACCGTTACTTCATTTGTAGAAGTGACTCCAGATCAAGCCACCTTATCTTTGCTACAACTTACCCTTTTCTGTATATACTACATAGAGTAACATGGCAGCCACATCTGCATCAACTGTGCTAAATGGACTGAGCTCTTCATTCTTGGCTGGTGGCAAGAAAAGCCAGACCTTGTTGGCTGCTCCCCTTGCTGCTGCTAAAGTTGGTGGTGCTGCTTCTCCTAAGAGGTTCATTGTAGCAGCTGCTGCTGCTCCCAAGAAATCTTGGATTCCTGCTGTTAAAGGTGGTGGCAACTTGGTTGACCCTGAATGGCTTGATGGCTCGTAAGTACATTCTCCCTTCTTACTTTAGACAAATCCGACATAGAAGTGAATGCTTGTGCACCTAATGCTTTTGAGTAGATTACATATGTTAAAAAGGGTAGTGTGCATAAAGCTCCCTCTATGCATGGTGTCTAGTTGGACCACATTGGATCGGATATATTGTACTCGACTTACCTTGCATTTCTCCAAGAGGCTATTTTCATATCTTAATGTGACCTTGTCAAATAACCACAACTCTCAACTGTTGCCCAAGTTTCTCTTCCTTCAGACTCTGTATGCCATATTGTTACAATAACAACTATGCCTCAATCTTGATCAAGTTGGGGACCATATAGAAATTTATAGAGATATTACACATACATTAATTAGATTATGCACTTGTGTTCAAAATCTTGAATTCACCTTTGCACTTATGTTCAAACTTGACTTGTTTGGACCCAAAAAAACACATTAACTGAATCTGAATTATAAACTGCAGGCTCCCAGGTGACTTTGGTTTTGACCCACTTGGTCTAGGAAAGGACCCTGCATTCTTGAAATGGTACAGAGAAGCAGAGCTCATCCACGGAAGATGGGCAATGGCTGCAGTTCTTGGTATCTTTGTCGGTCAGGCCTGGAGTGGCATTCCATGGTTTGAGGCTGGTGCTGACCCTGGTGCCATTGCACCTTTCTCTTTTGGCTCACTCCTTGGCACACAACTACTTCTCATGGGTTGGGTTGAGAGCAAGAGATGGGTTGATTTCTTCAACCCTGAATCACAATCTGTAGAATGGGCTACTCCTTGGTCAAAGACTGCTGAGAACTTTGCCAATTTCACTGGTGAACAAGGTTACCCTGGTGGAAAATTCTTCGATCCGTTGGGATTTGCTGGTACACTTCAGAATGGTGAATACATCCCTGATTCAGAGAAGCTTGAGAGACTAAAACTAGCAGAGATTAAACATGCTAGACTTGCTATGTTAGCTATGTTGATTTTCTACTTTGAGGCTGGCCAAGGAAAGACACCCCTTGGTGCTCTTGGTTTGTAAGAGGTGATATGTTAAAACATTTTATTGTAAAGAGTCTATGGATGTAGAAAGAAGAAACTAAAGCTTGGATTAATTACTTAATGCTAAGTACGTACGTAGACAATTCACATATCTTTGTTGACACGGTTTATCATCTTACCAAAAAAAAAAAAAAAAATTTAAGGAAAAATCAATTTCCACAAAAAGTGTCTTCAGAAGATTGAATCAGGAATCAAATTTGGAACTTACCAGACAATGAGCATAATTAGATAACAATTACGCCCTCAGTCCCAAACAAGTCAGAGTTCGGCTAATTAGCATAATTATCATTGACTATAAAGTTTGATCTAACCTGAAACTCTAATTCTTACATGAACACAACCAGGGTGGCATCGTGGCATCCACCTCTATTTTGTTTAACATCTTCACATAACAGAAAAACCTTTAGACTACACTAAAACAACGAAAAAAGGATTTCCTCAATTAAACACTAAAAGAGGATCAGAGGCAGATGGACGGAGAAAAACTAATTTACTTTGTCTATTCCACAAAGAGGAAATTCTCAGCCTCCCACTTCAGGTTGTAGCATTACCAAGAGGAAATTCTTAGCCTCCCATTGAAATCTGATAACATGAAATATGTGGCAGCAACAGCAAGATAGCCTAAGAACTCAAGTTTAAGACGCCTTCTTATCCCAGATGATTCAATTGAAGAAATGGAATAAAATAAGAAATCACTTCCGAATTTATTTGCATATACTAAACAGTTCTCCAAATACAACACATTCTCTAACTAGAGACACCATTCAGTGCTTGATGTATTATGTATGAGGTGAATAATAAATAATGAATTGTTTGTTATACCATGAGTAATAATTCAAAGATTGTTATGCTGTGAATAGTAATGCAACCCCTAACTAAATTACCACTTTTTAGTTGATTCCTTTTGTAAATTTGCTTTATTTTGCTTCAAAATCACCAAGCGGAAACGGAAATTTCAAAAGAGTTTCCTAAGCTCCAGCGGATCAAGGAGAGCGGAACCATGGCAATTAGGATCTCAAGACGCAGCAACCTATGCAACGAATAATAGACTTACATCACAATATCTGTTTTTTCGTTATTTTGATTTTGATTTTCGTATCATAAATCTTGGATCGCGCTTTATGGCATTTCCACTATAAAAAAAAGGGAGATTTACACAAATATACAACCCTAACACCATATTTACAAAAAATAGCAATACTTTTCCATTTTACAAAATATAACAATAGTATTTTTACATTCCATATACAAAATTCAACAAATACCTACAATTTATGGTTTCATCTCCTTCTTCCTTGCTTTCTCCCACCCAACACCCACCCAACACTGCCTGGAGGTGTTGCCACCACTCACCAGCGCCGGCCAGCCACCGCTGACCACCGGAAAGCCGGCGCCGGCACCGCTGCCACCACCGGAAACTTTTTTTTTTTTTTTTTAAGATCTACAAGATGTAACATTCAAAAATACAAATATATACATTCCAAAACTTTAAAAATTTACTGTTTTGAAACTATACACAACCAAATATACACAAACATACAAAAGATATACACTGCACATACACAAACATACAAAAAACACAAAATACAAATAACTATCCATTCTACACAAACATACAACACATACACATATATACAAACACATACACATACAAAAAGGGGTGAATATAGACATTTATATACAAAATACAAAAATATACAAAGATAAATACTAATTTATATACAAAATACAAATATATACATAAACATACATATATATACACATACAAAAAGGAAAAAAGAAAAAAGAAGAAGAAATGGAGCAGATCGGGAAAAACTCACCGGAAAAACACCAAAAACGCACGTATCGGGGCTGCTTGCCACCACAGTGCAGCAGCGCCGCCGCGAGGGGCAGCGCCGCTGCACTGCGGCGGCAGCAGCGCCGCAACAGAGACGGGGGCGCAGATCCGGCGAGGAACAGCGAGAGAGGGGAAGGGGGAGGGGCGGCGATGGGTGGGGGATGGTGGAGGAGGGGCGGCGATGGGTGGGGAATGGTGGAGGAGGGAGAGAAGGAGAGAGAAGAGAGGAAATTAGGGTTTAATGTTTGGGAGAGGGGAAATGATAAAATTGTTATGTGGGGTAATTAGGGAAAAGTATCGTTATGTATTGTAAATATTCAAAAAGTATCGTTATGTTTTGTAATTAAGCTATTAGGGTAGTTATATGGTGTAAATTTTCCTAAAAAAAATGCAATATACACTTCTTTACCTTTCGGCCTTCAAAGGAATTGACATTTTTTTCAGCCAACTTGAGTCACACATATATATTTAAACATTCACAATAAGCACAAAGTACTATAATCCATATTAAAACTATTCATAAGAACACCAAAATGTGAGATAAATGACAATAAAATGAGTATAAATTTCTCAAATATCAGCTATACATTTACTACTTGCTTTATGATATTTTTTACAAAGAAATTTGTTACCATATGTAGAAATAAAGGTGAAATGAGTCTGAATAGAGAAATAACTTGGATATAGACACCATCATGTGTTAGGACATATGTACTCCATCTTTAGTTAAATGTTTCGAGGTCAAGTTTGAAAATGAAGTGGAATTTGATAAAAGATATGTAACCTAATGACTTCGATATAAATTCAAATTAGTTATAAACTCCACAGAAGGAAAAAAATTGGAAATAAAGGACTTCTATGCACAAATATAGGGAGGACTTGTATTATTGATCCCTAGCTAGTTAGCTGGTCCCGAGTTAGTTGGGAATGGATACATACACCCATAAATTGATTAATTGAAAAGGGGTCAATCTGTACTCTTCAAAAACCTCAGGGCCAAAACATCGTTAACAACAAGGAAAGAGAAGAAAACTAAAAACTCACAGTGCAGTACACGACTAACTTTCTCTCTCCTCGGCGGAGACTTCCCCCAAAATCCCAATCTACCTCCGTGCTCCTCCCCACCACAATGGATCTCCACCGCAATTCCCCTTCCTCCTCCTCCACTTCCTCCACCCCCTCCAACTCCTCCCATCACCACCCACCCAACGGCATCCCTCCCCCTACCACCCCCACTCCCCCCACCAACAACCCCATGCACTCATGGTGGGAATCCATTTCCAAAGCACGTTCACGCATCCACCTCCTCTCTTCCCTCCTACCCCCCACCCCCACCTCTACCTTATCCTCCCTCGCTGATTCAGATCAACCCGCACGTTCCCTTCTCAATTCCCAAATCTCATACGACGCCGTTTCACTCTCCCTCAATTCCCCTTCTTCCGGGTCGGGTAATGACCCGCTCTGTCACTGGCTATACGACACTTACCTTTCTTCCGACCCGGATCTTCGCCTTGTAGTTCTCTCTTACATTCCCCTTTTATGTTCCCTTTACCTTTCCCGTATTATTCATAATAATAATAATTCTTCTCTTTCGGGCTTTGAAGCTGTTCTTTTAGCCCTTTATTCATCTGAAACCAAAGCCCGAAATGGAAAGCCCGTTTTAGTTTCTATCCCTGATTTATCTCAGCCTTCATTGTATCATATTCCTCCAAAAACAAAACAACAGCAGCGAACAATTTCACCTAAAAAGTCAAACCCTAGTTTGTCTAATTCGCTGAAGAAGGATGTTGCGCCTTCTGTAGCGGTGTTATCACCTCCGTTAGAACCCTTTGTTGCTGTGAAATCGACTAAACGGGCCTGCATTGTTGGTGTTGCTTTGGATTGTTATTATAAATGTGTGTCGCAAATGCCTAGTTGGTCTAAGTTGGATTTTTGTAAGGCTGTTGTTGATTGGGCTGGTGATCATTGCCCTTGTGTCGATGAATTGGATCAGAGTGATTTGCAGTCCGAATGTAGTAATGGTGTTTTAGATAGGAGTAGTAGTGAGATTGAAGATGTGTCGAAAGAGTTTGAGAGTTTTGAGATTGATGAAGTGAGGCCAAAGGGGAGAATTCCATTACCGTGGGAGTTAATGCAGCCATCGTTGAGAATCTTGGGGCATTGTTTGTTAGGTCCTTTGAATGTTGAGGATGTGAAAGAAGCTGCTTCAGTGGCGGTGAGGCGGTTGTATGCAAGAGCTTCACATGATTTGGATCCACAGGCGATTTTGGCAACGAGGAGTCTAGTTCAGCTCGATAAAAGAGCTCGTGATGCAGCTGCCAAGTTAGCTGTAGTATCAAATGCTGGGTCCAATGCTAATACGCCTAGTAAAGCTAAGAAGCCGGAGATCCTTTTGGTTTCTAAATAACTGCAGTGTATGTGATTGTTTTCTTTTAGTAGTATGAGATTGTGAGTTGATTTGTGTAGCTTAGAATTTATACGAGTATCTTTATTGCTATCAGCATTGTATGTAGAATCTTTGTTTGTGTTTGGGTGTGAAAAAAGAATGCAAAAAAAGGAGAAATTTTTGATAATTTTTGCTTACGATGAATTTATTACAGTTAGTCCTTCTAGATTTCCGTGGGCTACCTCGTTAGCATGCCGCATGCTCACTGTTGTTCACTGCATAGTCAGCTAATGGCCGATCCTGTGAAATCATTTACCCTTAGTGTCTGTCCATTATGTTTGTTTTGCGCAGGTATTAATAAGGCTGTGCATACACTTTATATTGATAGGTGACTTATCTTTACATTATGTTCGAATGGGCTAACAACAGTGTGTTTGAGAATTATCTTTTGTGTTTAGTGTTAGACCTCCTGATTCATTTAGTAAAGTTTCTTCATCGGAACTTAAACCAGTAATGTCTTGTACTTCATTTCTAGGTCAAGTTGAAAAGTCATTTTAAATTCATGTGTATCTTAATCTAGGCAGACATGTTCTTATCTATATGCTTATGTCGGTCACCCAAAAATGTCGGAGGGTAGTTTTCTTGGAATTGTGAAACACGAAGTGAATGTATATGCAAACACATAGTTGGAAATTCCATCAAAGTTTGTTCCCTGCGAGAGGCAGAAGTATAATATAAGAAGCTGCCAGTCTCTGATATGGACCTGACAATCTTGTTGTTATAGTCTATCAGATCACTCAAAATCTTCTCCCAAAGAAAAAAAAAGTAAAATGAGTTGCAATTTGTTGTCTGATTTTGGAGCAAACGTAATGCTTAACTACACTAATCTTCACAAATGAGTGAAGTACTATTCCTTACAGCACTTGCTGGAAGGAGGGAAACCGACATTGTGAGATTGGCTTCTCTTTGTACTTCTCTGTCTTTGTATAAATGACAGAATGTTGTATAAGCTTGAGATGTCTAGTGCTTCTTGAGAGTACTGACATTTAACCAAATTAGGGTAGCTAAAGTGGGATGGAGAAAGTATAAGCTCATAGATTGGGAAAATTCTATTAAGTTTTGGGGAAAAGAAAATAGTAGACCTCTTAATTGGGGTTATAGCAGGAGGCTTGAGCATTAGGTCGGTCTTGACCATCTTTTCTTATGCTAGCAGATTTGCTTCCTTGACCTCGGAGTTTACTTATGTGCAGTTCATTACGAATCTTCAATAAGCAACTAAATAAGGATGATTTCTTGCCTATAATGATAACTTAATTTTGTCTTAAATGCATTAAAGGACATGCTTTTGTATACATTCTAAAAGAAAAGGACAGGTTTTTGTATAGTATCAATTTAGGTAGCATCCTTGTTCTTAGATTCATATTGGATGAAGAGTTAGATGTTGGAGCAAGTAATACATGTTTGCCAAATCACAAGCTAGTAAATACAATCATTGAATTGTTGCCAAATTCTCATCGCGTAATTTGGCTAGTGAAACCTATTTCATTCTTATACAAGATTTTGTTTGTTTTAGGGAGCTGATGGGTTTGTGTAATACAGAGGTCCTCCTCATGTATCTGCATTTGGAACAAAGTGATATATTTTGCAACTTCAGATAAGCAAGCTTTCTGTGTGACACTGAAATTTATTTTGCTTTATTATTTTGTGTGACACTGAAATTTATTTTGCCTCTCCACCTCGATGGGAGTAAGGTATGTGAACATCTCACCCTCTCCAGACTATACTTGTGAAATAATACTGGATATGATGTTGTATCTCGTCAGTTTGACAGAATAAGGCTGTCATTGCTCAATAGATGTCACCCTGAAAGATTTTGGATATTAAATATTTTCTGGTGATTTCTATTTCTTCGAGCCTTGGATTACAAAAGTTGAGCTCCTTGGTAGTCTCTACTTTTTCACATATATGCTTCGAGCGACATATTTTTCTGAGTCTCAACTCTCAGCTGAAATACAATGTTCATTTTGGCACGAAGATGTTAAAGCTCATTCGTTGCTTCTTAGCAGACTGACCGACTGAAAGTACATGTTTCAACACTATTCATGGTACCATTGACTTGCCAAACTCCACCCTAAGTTTGTGCGGTATCGAACTATATGAGCTGACTGGGAAAGGGCTAACAAAACTCTTTCTCTGAACCTCAGATCAAGAGCAATACTTGATAGACAGGCCGGGTCACCCGTGGCATATGCTCCTGGACCCTGGTGACATGCAAATTTCTCTGCTTTTCTAACTCAAACTAGATAGGAAGCCAATCGAGCGCATCAGCTAATTAGTATCACATATATCCTGTTTACATTGCAAATCACTAATTAAATTCTATTAGATAAACGCACTGGTCCTCTTTCTTTCTTTCCTTTCTCCTGTCAATATTAATTAAAGCTTCGAAGTTTACTAATCCATTGCTGGACTACATATACTTGCTTATTAGAATAGTTTCATCATAATGTTGCTTGTTTTGGAAAAAGTTTTAGCTTTAAGAAACAAAACAAAGCTTCTCAAGAAAACCAAGAAGAATAACTGATTGATTTCACAGAGAGAAAATTATATCATCACGTTGATCTTCCTTTCAGGATGTATATGCATATTATCGTTGTGGTACTTACCATTTAGGGCCCATAGCTGATTGTTTCGATTTAATGAGTTAAAGGCCACATAGCATTCAAAGTTGCTGTGGTGTAGTGGTTATCACGTCAGTCTTACACACTGAAGGTCCCCAGTTCGATCCTGGGCAGCAACATTCTCTTTCTCTTTTTTTATTGGACTGCTTTCCATTTTCTTTTAGTCTTTCCCTTCTCAAAGTACTTGTTTATGAGTCTTCCCATCATTTTGCACCTTGCTTTTTATCCAGAAAATAAAACCTTGCAAGGGTACGGTAAGCATATGGAGTAAGTATTAGGGTTTACTGATTTTAAAAGAAAAATATACCTAGTATGTTAGGCTGAATATATATAGCAAGAAGAAGTTAAAAGAAATGGTTGATTTATTACATGACACTATTTTTATGTGGATAGCCAAACTATATTTCTTTGATATGAGTAGTATTTTGATGTAATTTATGTCGATCTTTTTTAAAATTTTAGGAAATCAATTGTCAAAGGCATGCAACAATGAGATGTTTCGACTCTCTTGTGGTTTGGATCCTATCATCATTCAGTATGGAATGAACACTACTACTATAATCTATATTAATTTCGTTGTGAGAACTTTACGTTACAGTAAATAAAAGGGAAAAACAGAGTTACTTCTGTTGAACCTTAGGCGACTATAGAGAAAAACAGCTAGGGAACAAGAGCCTAGCTAACAGACAACAGTGAATTGTTTTGTCTTGCTACATTCGGTTCTTCTTTACTGTGTATCTGATGACACTCTTCTTTCATTCTTTGGTCTCTCCTGCACAGAATCTGATAGTAATATTCTATGTTGTTTGTTACAACTTTAAACGAGCAGAATATTATCCACAGATGTGAGGTCACCTTCATTCAAGATACGTATTTGACTGACCAATGTGAACATGCAATTTTGGGTCTTGAAACAATGGATAAATTAATCACTTGACTGTAGGTCTTCTCTCCTAATATATAGTTGCTGCTTGCACTATGGAAATTAGAGAAAGGAATGGAGAGATATATTGTTAATGGGTAGAGAGTATGCATGAACATGGAGAGTTGTGGCGGATCACCATAAAAGACTAAAAATTAAATATTTTTTTCTATCGGGATTAAAATTTTAACACTCGCATGCGCTAGAGGTACTCGGCGAAACTTTAACTTCCCCTTTAACCTCACGCGATACAAATTCGGATTAGTTAGAACCTCAGTACACATATCAAACACGGATGAAAAAAGTAGGACATTGATTTTTCACGAGACAATATAATGGATGGGTACAGAATCTATATAGATACGAATGCATGTGCTTTCACTAGTCGGCGCTTGCTACTCCTACAACTAATTGCTATTGCAGGCTTGCCTTTGGCTTCGCAAGAAATCAGAGCAGCCAGCCACCACTTGCGAGAAAAATAGGAATTACGTACATACATATGATAAGCGAGGAAACATTTTCCAAAGCTGAATGAAAAATTCAATTTAAATCTAGGGGTGAAAATTTATAATTAATTCCCAATGTGAACATCTTTCATTTTGCCAACGTAAGGATGTTGGGAGAGAAAGGGAGGAATTGGAATTTTAGTTGATATACTATCTCTGATCATAAGTACTGGTCGTTTTGACGAATTAAGTTTGTTTCAAACTATTTAACGTTTCAGAAGTGTGTAAAAATATGTTTAAGAGAGGCCAAAATATGTTTAGACGAATACTTTTATCATTAAGCTAAAGCTAGCATTAAATATCTTTCTTAAGAAGTGTGTGACAATCTTAAAGGAATAATGTGCATCGGTTGTATAGTGTACTCCATAAGTTTCCTGATGTTGGGCGTATATCTTATGTCTCGGCATTGATTTCTTATATTTTTTGAGTTATTTTCAGCGTATTATGTGCCCAACAATGTGAGATTTAAAGTAAAATACTAACTTGAGGTGTTTGGATGTTTTAGGAGCAAATTGAAGGAAATTGGAGCTTGATTCGTACAAGAACAAGGAAGAAGCAATGGGTACAACGGTGGATGCTTGGCATGCTAGGCTGTATGGACTGGGAAGAGTGCAAATAGTGAAGAAATTGGGAAAAGGAGCGCATACAGCCACGGATGCTTGGCATGCTCTGGTATATGTGCCATAAAATAGTCCCAGAGCTGCCAGGATTAGCTAAAAAACGTGGGAATAGGCATATTTCCTAGGATTAAAACCCTTGTAACACTATTTCTTATTTGATTTACGTATTTTTGGAGGCAAGAACGATAGTAGAGGCTAGAGAACCAAGATTCATCAATTTGAGTTGTAATTCTTCTTCTCTCTTTATTGTTTCATGAATTCTAGATTATTTCGTGAGTAGCTAAACTCTATTATTCTAGGATTATGGGTTAACCATGAAAGTTGTACTCTGAAGTTGGTTGAATTCTATTAAAATTATCAGATTGAGTTGTTTATTTAATTCTGCTCTGAATTACTTAATTTCCTGGCCAGTTGTTAAGTATTATCCACGAACCTAAGGTTGAACTCGAAAGTGAGAACCGTAGGTTGCAATAGAATTAAATAAAGCGTGTTCTTGAACCCGGGCATCAGGGAATGATTTCGCGGTTAGGATAGAAATATACCTAACAGTCACGCTTAATCAGTTTACAGGAAAAACACATGCATTCTTGTTAATTCTAATTCCATAGACATATAGGCGTTAGGTTGGCTTGAATAGGCGAGCAGGATAACGAAAGAGTCATGTGAGTATAATTAACCCTGTGATTAGCAACTCAGATAAGTAAAACTAATTCAACTAGCGGATGAGTGCAACTGGATTGGTGATCGTCCCATAATCCTGGAATATTCCCTCTCACTGATATCTAGAACTCTTGAATTGTCTTGCATTCCATTTACTCTAATTACTTTTAGTTAATTAGTTAATTAAACACAACTTGAAATTTGGTTAAACTCTCTTGAACAATACTTGAATTGAAGTTTGTCTAGTTAATAGTTAATCAATAGTCCTCGTGGGAACGATACTTTCTTATCACTTTATTACTTGATCGACCGCGTATACTTGCGTGTGCGTTTGGAGCGACATTTCCCCCTTAGTTTTTCTCTTTTATCCCCCAAGGTCTTCATATGGTGCAGACATTAATGTGCTAAACTGAATTATTGCATTGCGGTAGGCAAAATGGCAGCATCAAGGTGGTACACTTCAGGAGCTACTTAGAAAGGACAATTATTATAAAGGTCAAGCTAGCATTTTTCAGACAATATGCATTACAATTGTTATACTCCGTCCCTCCAGGCCATCAGTATCTATTCTCCTATTTGTACCAAAATAAGTGTACCTTAAAAAAATAAATGTAAAATTAATTATTCTTTTTTCAATTTTGTCCTTGCAAAAAGAGCTAGTAATTATTGAATAAAATATGTATAATATTCACTACATTCTTAACGAACATAAAGAGAGGAGGATTGACACTTAATTATTGAGGGACAATGGTAGTATACAGAAGAGAAATAAAATAATTTCCTTCATTTATCCCGGAACCTTTTTCACTTCTCAGTGACGAGACTCAAATTGTGGAAACTTTGGCTAACATGTACCACTACTTTTCACTACTCTATCCGTTTCACTTTATGTGTCATAGTTTAATTTGGTACAAACTTTAAGTAATAAATAAAAACTTTTCAAACTTGTGGTATAAAATAAAGTAAAGATGTTTGTGTGGTTGTAAATCATTTCAGTAATGGCAAAACTGTAATTTTGATGTTAAATTATTACCAAATTTAGAATGCTGCCATTCTTTTTGGAACAGACGAATAAGAAAATGTTGCCACATAAATTAGAACGGATGGAGTATATAATATGTCAGAACTTGGAAGTAGCGATTAATATTGTCTTGCTTATTATGTAAATGTTGAAGTAATAGATTTAGAATGCAAGTTAGTAAACTAATTTTTAATTTCGAAAATCGATTCAAAATAACAATCAACGAGCCTATATTGCTATACAGATCAAGTTGGAGATTCAAAGCTAAAAAAGTTGTGGCAGAATGATAAATATTCCTACATTGTTAAACAACAGTCTTGTGGATAAATCGTAGAAATGAAGCCGTCTTTAATAAAAAATGTGTTATCTTCAAGTTGGAGTTATGACATTAATGTGAATTAGTTGAGGCTTAAAACAAGTAATGGACATCAAAATGAAATCGAAAAGGATAAGTTTGATATATGTAGTACTCCATCCGGTCCATTTTATTTGATCTGTTTCATTTTTCAAGAGTCAAGTTGACCAATTTTTGGATTTAAATTGAACTAGATTTAGTCAATATTTTTAAAATTATAATTTAGATATTAAAAAACTATACGAAAAGTACTACAAGTTGCAATTCTTGTTATATTAATATGGTAAAGAAATATATCTCAAAATATTGGTCAAAGTTAATATTGTTTGGCTTTAAAAACAAAAGTGATCAAATAAAATGGACCGGAGGGAACCGTTTTTTATTCTAAAAGTAAAACAGAAAAGAAAGTAATAATGTCTTCTATTTTTCTTGGCACTATTAACAGTTCCACAGGCCAAAATATTTTTAAAAAGAAGATAAGTGCTGCAGTACCATACATGTGCTATAGGCCAAATAAGCAGCAGCTTTAATTAGTGAAAGGTATCGTTCCTAGTGAATAGTGATAGCCATTCATGTAACTGAATTGATTGAAATTCAGTACTATAATTAGCAGCTTTTCAAATACTGGCTAGGTTTATGATGTGTAAATATTCCTTGAATTGGTGTGTACTGCCATAACAATTTATTAGATAGGGTCTGGTGTGTATGAAACTGAGGTGCAGCAGAAAAATAACCTGCCTGCTTGTCCTGCCTTCTTTGTGTCTGTCTGTCTATCCATCTAGTACAATATTGAATATCCTACTCACTCACTATTTCAAGATTTCCACTCTTTATGTTTATGTTGCAATGGATACTGCTCCATTCATTATATTCCTTTCTTGTCAAATTATTTGGTGTAATATTTATGTGGAATCAATTATTTTTAAAAAAAATTACACCTGATGTTCGATAACCGTATGAAATTTTTGAGAAATTCGAATTCGTATTGCATAACGCCTATTATAGGAGAAAGCTTTCCCTATCAGAATTTTAAATTTATTATAAGTAATTACATTTTACATGGATTTAAGTTACTATATATAATTTTTTTTTAATAATGATGTAAACAATTTTTCACAATGTCATTATTCAACAAGTTATAGTAGAGTACTATCATATTTTTAAAGCTTATCAATCAACATAAAATTAATGTTGATTTTATGTTGATAATCACACGTATCAAAAGTAACAATTAATGTGTTAAGAGTTATTGTTTTATTAATTGCACTAAGACCATGTTTGGCCAAGCTTCTAAATTGCTTATTTTGAAAAGTGTTTTCTTCAAAAATGCTTTTCGTAAAGCGTTTCAGGAGAATAGTACTTTGTGTTTCGCCAACTCATCCGATAAGTAATTTTATCAATAGTTAAGTAGTAATTCGTGTTATGGTGAAACTTTTTAAAAGTGTTTTTGAGTGTAAATTACGAGTATGTACAAAGAGAAAAAAATAAGGTACTATTTATAGCTAATAATCACTAGTTTAAATAAATAAAGTTAATTCGATATATACATATTATTTATAACGATACTTTTGTAATAAAAAAATTAAACAACTTCTGCCTTTAGGGAAAAGCTATTGTTTTCGGCTTCTTTCATACACCAAAAATATAGCTTCTTCACTCCCTCAAAAGCACTTAATTTTTCCTATAAGCTTTGCCAAAGAACTCAATTTTTCAGGATAGGCACTTTTTTGAAAAAAAGTAAGCATTTTTAGCTTACTAGAAGCTTGCCAAACTGGCTCTATAGGTTGTGGTTGAATGACAAATACTATTTTATGTTCGCTTAAAGGCTTCGCATTATTGTCACGGATTAGTTCAATCTATTTTTTCGGTACTTTCATTAAAAGCACAATTAATTCAAATTCATGCCGTGTAAGATCAATTTCTGGAGAAGTGCTCCCTGCCAGAATTTTTCATTCACAAGGCTCGAACCTGCCAACATTTTTTCATTCACTAGGTTCGAACTTGAGACATGTGGTTAAATGCCACAACGGTGGTGATTAAGAGCCCGTTTGAGTGAGCTTAAAAGTAACTTATAAGCTTATAAACCCATTAATATATATTTGGTAATAATCGTAAGTAACTTAAAGTCACTTTTTAATTTATAAGCATCTTATAAGCCCACCAAACAGGCTCTAATTCAATTACTAGACATATACAACAGCCCAAAAAATAAAAAGTGAGAGAGAAAAGAAAGAGAAGGATCAAATCCCTTCATCTTCTGCTTAGTCACTGGTCTATACAACCGACCCAGTACCCAATACAAACAATTTGTCCTTTCTTGCTTCAACAGAATCCTAAGATGGGTGACAAAGAAATCCCCAAAAAACAACCTTTAAATGGTTCCAAGAACACCAACAAAAAGAAGAAAAAGAGAGGTGGTTCTAAGAGGAAAATGACTTCTGAACAAACTTTTGCTTATAATTGTGTTAGTGAATGGGTTTTCTTGGACAAGTCTACTGATCACTTTCTTGATGATTTTGCTGTCCCTTTGAATCAACCTAAAGAGAAATTAGTCTTTGAATTGCATTCACATTCTAATCACAGTGATGGGTTTTTATCCCCTTCTAAGCTTGTTGAAAGAGCCCATCAAAATGGGGTCAGTTCCTTTTTTTTTTTTTCTCCTCTGTTTGTTTACAAAGTTTCGTTCTTTTTGCTTTCATTTTAAGTTGCAATTCATTTTATTTCCTATAATACTTGAGCGGAAGGTTTATCGGAAACAGTCTCTCTACCTCACTCGAAGTAGGGGTAAGGTTTGTGTACACCTCACCAAACACTACTTGTGGGATTATGCGGGGTATATTTTTGTTGTTGTTGTTGTTGCTGTCGTAAAATGAAGAGTGAAATGAATATTAGAGAGTCCATATAGCCTGACCTCAACTGGTTTGAGATTAAAGAATAGTTGTTTTTGTTGTGTAGTTTTCTTGGTAGTTGCTCATTGATGTTTAAGATTGATTTATCGACATGCCCGTCTATTATATTTCACTTAAATACCAGGTTTTTGTCTGTCACGGGTTCAGATGCATATGTGGTAGATGCTATTTACTGTTGTCCTAGAATATTCTGCAAGCTTTGAACTATAATACTGTGTGATCTGAAGTATTAAAAAGGAAACATTGATTGGCTCTTTTTGGGTGGCAAAGTGTCTAGGTCAAATGTTCTTTAGATGTTCAGGAACAGTGAGGTTAACAAGAGAACACTGTGTCATGAATAATTGCCTTGTAATACAGTGTGGTATTCTACTTCTTTCAAAGGAAAAGCTATTTTTTCCATGCACCTGTGGTATGGGTCCTTAGAGCTTGTGTCTTCTATTTTATCGAGTTCTATATAAGCACATTATAGAATGGGTATTAGGTAACCATCTCTGTCTTATGCCAGCCAATAAACAGGGAAATGCCAAAGTAGTATTGGTCCACTACTGTTGTAAGATTTGTGGAGTGTTATGTGAGGTTCCGAGATTAATCAGCGACCGTGTCGTGCCTAAAGTTAAAATTCTGGCCAGCCTGCATAACCCCAGGTCCTTCTGTTTGTCATTTTTGTATTTTCCTCTTATATATTTTTGGGGCTAGGAGAGGTTGCTTGCCATTTGAATTTTGATGCTCTTCGACAGTTTGTAGAAAATGAATCCATATTTGTACTTTTTAAAAAAAGTGATTACTGAGAGGCTATGTAATCACTGGTAAAGAGGTTCTAGACAACGTTAATAGTGGGGTAAAGATTCAACATCAGTAAAATCTTACCACCTATTTCTGTCTATTTCTGTTTGTATAAATAAATCAACTCCGTGAAACCTACTTGTTTCTCATGATAGATTGACTATATTACCTTTCTCCGTTAGGTGCATTTGGCATCTAATTGCAAATTGAACAACTAATTTAGTTCAACTTGCTCATAACAGGTGAAAGTTCTTTCATTGACAGATCATGATACTATGTCTGGCATACCTGAAGCAGTAGAAGCAGCTCGCAGATTTGGCATTAAGATTATTCCCGGAGTTGAAATTAGTACAATGTTCTCCCAGGGGTTAGTCTATTGATTTGGTTTACTATTCTACTGTTAAACATGGCATTTGGTTCTCTCTCCCCTAAAGTATTCTATAATACAATGAGGTCCTCTTTATTTTTCTGTTTTTGGTGTTTCATTGGAAATTTTAGACTCTATTACAGTGACGACTCTGGACTGCTGAAATTTAAAGGTTCTCTTTACAGGAGGGACTCTGCAGATGAACCAGTGCACATTCTTGCATATTACAGCAGTTGTGGACCAGCAAAATTCGACCAAGTAGATAAGTTCCTGAGTAGTATTCGGGATGGACGTTTCCTCCGTGCGGAGAACATGATTTCAAAACTTAACAAACTGAAGTTGCCACTTAAGTGGGAGCAGGTAGCAAAAATTGCAGGAAAAGGAGTTGCCCCAGGAAGGCTGCATGTTGCTCGTGCTATGGTTGAAGCTGGCCATGTAGAGAATCTAAAACAAGCTTTTTCCCGATACCTTTATGATGGAGGACCTGCTTATGCTACGTAATTATTACACTTTGGTTAGATTAAATCTATAGCTAAGGTTATTTTTAGTTCATTGAAAAGTTTGATGAAGAGTGCTTTCCTGTGGTACAGGGGAAGTGAGCCACTTGCAGAGGAAGCTGTTCAATTTATATGTGAGACAGGAGGCATGGCAGTTTTAGCACATCCATGGGCATTAAAAGATCCACTTGCTGTTGTTAGAAGATTGAAAGAAGCGGGACTACATGGTATAGAGGCCTACAGGAGTGATGGGAAATTAGCAGGTATCAGACCTATCACCCTAGTGTTTCCTAGTACTTCAAATGATTTTTGTGAATATGTTCTAAATGTATTCTTATGAAAAGTACTCCATAGTAGTAATATAATTGAAATATACAACAAAGGGAAAATCAAATTGAAACTCATTATATCAACTAGAATCTCCAACTTTTCACCTTCCCTTTCCTCTTCCTCTTCTACTGGTTGATAGCAAGCCAGATGTGTTGATTTCATGAATTCTTCAGCTTTTATATTTTAATGGAGGACTAATAATGACAAGTGGGTAATGATTCAAGTTCTAAAAAGGCAATTTTGAGTCTTCTAGACTGTTCAAAGAAAGTAGGATACTTGCAATTTCTCTAATTTAACATGAATAGTTGATATGCACTTGCCTTGTTTCTCCCCGTCTTGGTGGTGCACAGTTGCTGCATTGTTTCTGTTGTCTTTTAGTCTACAAGTTTTATAGGAACATTGTTGTTTTTCTACAACAGATTCCTGACCATTTTAGAAGGCAGTTCTTGCGATAAAACTTACCGACCATTTTGTATCATCTTTTTGTGGACATATTGTCCTTCACTTCTTTCTTTTGTGCTCTTCACCTCAATTATATTTTGGGGCAGACACAGCATGTTGGGCAGCTGGCGCTCTGCTTGAACCATAAATATAGTTAAACAATTTTTTTTAAGAAAAAAACAAAGATCCATTTATTCTAAGTTTGAACCACTACCACATAGTGTAATAGTGGTGTAGTATTACGCTGCATCCATGGATTTTGGACCATAGATTTCCCTCTAATTATATTCTCGTTTACCTGTTATTATATACAGCATACAGTGACCTAGCCGATGCTTATGATCTGCTCAAGCTTGGGGGTTCAGATTTTCATGGAAGAGGAGGGAGGCAGGAGTCTGAGGTGGGAAGTGTGAGCCTTCCGATGTTGGCCGTGCATGAATTCCTGAAGGTGGCCCGACCTATCTGGTGCAAAGCAATTGGGGAAGTTTTGCAGAATTACTTAGAAAATCCCTCGGAACCAAGCTTACAACTTATTATGAGTTTTGGGAAGCCGAAATTTTGCAGGGGCATTTCTCCTATGAGTTGTTCCAGTGATTTTATTAGCCAGTGCTTATCATCCTGGTTGACAAATGAGGAGAGACAGAATGTGGAATTTGATGCCATCAAAGTGAAGCTCGCCACCATCTCAGTCAGTCAAGGATAGATGCAGGTTCTGCAGTGCGGCAAGAAGGACATCCATTTTTGCTATAATTTTGGGTAATCATAGCTCAATATACAGTTATGTTTGTAGGTAGTAGTGTTTCTGTTTCGTCTCCTCTCCTCCTTCCATCCCCACCAGTCACCTCCCTGCCTCTCGAGCTTTCAGTTTGTTGCTCCCGTGTTATTGTTTCCTCATAATTCTACATTTTCTATGCCACTGTTATATGTGGTCAACTTAGAAAATGAGATGAGAAGATGCAGAGCACTACCTCTTCAAAGCTACTGAATACTACTGTGAAATGAAATTTTTGATAGCCCGTGCATATGAAATCTTTTGCTTTGCTTTTCTGAGGTTCTTAGTTATTTTAGGGCAACTACCTTGTGTTGAAACTTTTGCATCGGAACTATGCATCTTAATTCTGTTTGATGCTTATTTCATAACAGAATGTGTTGTGTTAACCATGTCTGTGAACTTTGCAAAACATTACATGTCTTGAGCAATGACAAAAGAGGAGAATGTGGTAGCTATACGACCAAGTCAATAGGTTATAATAGATCTGTTGAATTAAATGATTAAAGGATATACAGGAGTCATTTTAACTAATTTAGTATCAAGATATAAGGAATCAACTGATTATCGGAACTTGTCGTGTTAGGATATGGTCGAGGTTTTAATAATGTCCATAGAAGTGGCAATTGATTCACCGCCCGCAATTTGGCTAATCGTGTCCAGGCAAGTCATTAGATGGTATAATTGAACTAGTCCGTAGTTGCATCAGTTCTTTCGACGAAGACATTCAAGCTGACTTGACATTTATGCAGATACATTGTCCTTGATCATTCTTTTCGAAAGAAATTTGCACGCTATTCCATTTGCGTGGGCGTTTTATGAGATTTTCTGCATTCAATATGAAAATCTGGTTTATGCTTTTCTTCTTCTTCACAAGTTTTTAGTACTAATTTTAATATTTTGCTTAATTTCAGATATGTTTTCTGCTGCTTCTTTAATCTTCGGTTCCAGCCGAGGCGTTTTCATTGGTGACTTACAATTTGCCAACACCTGTGAATCGGTTCCGATAACTGCAGCATATATGAGCGTCCCTAGTTTAGATAAAGATAATAGTTGGACATTGACAGTACCATCAAAACAGTTATTCCACAATGAATTCTCACAATGCATTATGAGACACAACTTGTACCTGTGGGCTTAAACTGAAGCAAAATGCAACACGATCCTACTAACAGTTCTATTGTTATCGCTTTTGTGGACGTTAGGATGGTCTTCTACTGTCTTACTTTAAAAAAAGTTCACAATGTTCTAGAAGACGTAGAAGTAGGCTTCCCAGCCAGCACAACTAAAAAAGAGGAAGGTCTATGAGCCAAATTGTAAAGTCAGGGAAATTGGCGGCCATAGCGAGGTTCCACGAACAGTTAATGGAACGAATGGTAATCCAAAGTAGTTCCTCCTTTTGCTCTGAAAAACTCCCGTCAGTCCTCTGTTCTGGTAGTACAACACCAGTGGGTCCTTTTGTTGGGAGAAATTCTGGAAATACATGCATCCCCTTCTTTCCCGTTAAAATCTTAAGGCTGCCACAGTGGTATCAGGTTGATCTTCTTGCATAGTAATCAGAATCCATGACACGGGATATTCACTGTCATAAACTCCAAAAAGAAAAGTATCGACATAAAAAGCTATTGACCTGGCTTCTTGAATGAGATGAAAAAGATGCTGACCAGTGATCTTCACCCGAGAAATATATTACCAGCGGCTGAGAAGGCTTCTACTAACGGCAGTACTGTTTATTCACTTTAAAGTCCAAAACCATAGAGGCTACGCATATGATAGCCACATAATTGAGCATTCTATTTAGCAAATACAAGCTGTTGCCACTAAACTAGATGAGAGAGAACGTTGAAAGCTATGGCAAATTCCAGCAAAAGGGGAGGATAACTGTCTTAAATATCAAAGCCGCTGATTTCGACAGAGAAACACGTGTTCTCCACCCTATCACTGTCAAAATCAAAGGCCCAAGATGAATGTGTCATCTGCAAATATCATGAAACTTGGATATGTTGTGTCATGAAACTCCATAGGAGGACGGTATCTTTCAGCAGCACTTCCAGCTATGGCAAACTTCGTCATTTTGTAGAATGATCACCAATTTCATGTCTGTCATGCAGATGCAGGAAGGTGCTTCCCATCATATACACGGTAGAGTTGTTCCAGAATGCATTTGATAGACATGAAAGACATGATTATTCCAGGAAGCTAGATAAACAGTCAGGACAGGTAAAATCTGACAACTCCCATTTGTTCCAGCCTTCCAGGTGAAATCATACTTCTATTTCCACATTCATCCTTGAGGCTTGAATGTGGGAGATGGGAGCAGTATTTCGAGTCACTGCAATCAGTACTAAAGAATTAACTGTTGTGAAGTATGATCCTAGAGATGCCTTCAGAAGTTGATAGTAATTCCGTAAAATCCTCCCTGAAATTTTCTCCATCTCCTTTGTTCAGGAGCAACCCAAGGGCCCTTTTTCCTTTTGAAATTCTTTCACTGGGAAAAACACTCGAGTGATTTTTAATTGTGAGTTAGACTAGTGACACTTGTATAATTGACTATGTATCAAAATTAGTTCTCTACAGCATTACAAGCTCATCTGAGGACAGCATATGGCAAAACTGAGTCATTGGAACAGCTAAACGCATACTCTATCCTTGTCCACCTCCTTCTTCTCGTGCCTCATTAAAGTTGGAAACAGCGATCAGGTAACTGTGCCTTGGGCTGCCTTTGACATGCTGTCACCACCCATTAACTCAACAAAGGATGTTGTGTAGCTTCCCCTCGTGCCATCAGCTTACTCCTGACGAGAATGCCACAGTTCACCATACTCTCAGAACGAAAAGAGAAGAGGAAGAATTAAGCACCTCAAATTTTCTACTAATTGTTAGTAGGACCATTTGGTATGATAAAAGTTCGCTAAATTATCCAAGTTAGATACTTCCAGAAAACTTTCAGCCAAACATGTCAAATGATTTTGACTTTACTTGAGAGCAGAGATATCCCTCACGGAAACATCTACATATTAAGGGATTCATTTGGCAAAGGAAAGTCAAGAGAACAGGTGGTAGCTATTCTAGCAAGTCTTACTAGACAGTGGAAAAAAAAAAAAAAGATGGAGCAGATAATGAGTTAATTTAATGCTTGCAAATAGCAGAACTCATAAAATTTCCTGGTATCAGCTACTCCTTGAGAACAACAATCTATATACAAAGAGATGATGATTGTTCTCTTATTCTTTGTGTACGTAGTGTGGTGTATGGAAGTGCCATGCTCTCAGGCTGTAATTGCTAGCCAAAACTAAAACTGAGTTCACAGTGAATTGCCCATACACAAGGATGGACCTTACACAAGGAATAAAACATAAAGAACATCAAACAGCTTTTTTTAGTGAACAAGCGCTCCAAAAGCATGTAATGTTTTCTCGTTTGAGATTCTTCGTAATTCCTATATATGACCACAGAAGTAACTGGAAGCTATTTGACATTGACCCTCATAGTCTGACATGCCCGATACCAAACGGGCATGACATGACTGTAGATACTTTGTGTAGATTATTCAACTTACACTAACGACAATCAAAAAAAAGAAATTATACGTACCCGTACCAGATACTCACAGGCATCCATATTAGGTACGAACACGTAGGCGAGTCGATGTGACATAAATTGAAATTAAGCAGCAGCCATTTGTCTTGAAGCTACTTTAATATTTGTATTAGTGATCAGCCATTCCTCCATCTGTTTCGGCTGCATTTTCTCCGGTAGAAGTCAGGTTACCACCCATCATTGGCGGGGTAGCTAAAGACCCATATATCTGGTCGTTGACAATTTGCAGGATAAGTTTTGAAATACAGATTGTTGAACATGAAAGTTGGAAGCATATGCAGAAACACCTACCATGGAAGGTGACTTCAAAGCCAAGGAATCACTGTCAGGCATCACAGATGAGTTTGAAGGCCTGTGGAAGAGCAAATGAGCGATAGATCGATCTATAGAGTTTGTATCTGTCTCCATGTCCAGATATCCTGTGCAACTGAAATAAAAACCATTAGAACTTCCCCATCTCCTTTAAGGAAAAAAAAAAAAAAAAAAAGAGAAAAGAAACTGCAGATTTACGATGTGACTGACTAGACCCACACATACCTACTTTGAAGAAAAGTTCTGCTTCATGAGATCTTCACTAACTACGCCGAACCTAACCTTTTGATTATCAGTTCAAGTTCTTCCTTGACTGGTAAGATTGTGCATAAAGACTACTCCCTCCATCCCATTTTTATGTGAAAGTGTTTGATTGGGCACGGAGTTTAAGAAAAAAAGAAAAAAATTTGGAACTTGTGATCTTAAAAATGCCATGGCATCTTTGTAGCTACAAATCATGAGATTAATGGGAAGTTGAAAGTTAATTTGTTTCTAAAATATAAAGAGATGTCATTCTTTTTTAAACAAACAAAAAAGGAAAGGGTGACACGTAAAATGGAACAGATAAGTGTGATTTAATTATGCAAAAATGGATAAGAGAAAGCCTTCTAACTTTATTTGGCAGAAGACACATGGGACCTTCCAGTTACATTTGTGACCGTAAGTTCTTTAAGATACTAAGCACGGTTAATTACAGGAAACGAAACAAAAAACAGGAACTGCATCATGCAAGCAAAAACACACTCTCGATCGAGCTACTTTAAAGTAAATGGAAGATGATCAACTTGATACAGAGCTAAGTAATTACTGATTTACACTTTGAACTCAAACTGACATCTGGCCGAGTGGGCTCAGCTGAAGAGAACATAACTGTTTTCCACAATTCAAGAAAGACATAAGGTTAATATCTTTATCAAATAACATTGGTTGCTCAAGCATTCAAGCGAGCAAAGTAGTCAGTTGAACAATTTATTTAAATTAAGAGTAACGCATAATTACATAAGAATTATGCTCAGTCACATTGAGCCGAATCCTATTTTCCGTTTCAGATGTGTTAGAATCCCAGAATCATCACTTTCTGAACTTCTTGAGAGAAACGAAAGACACCAAAAGCTTGAAGAGCTTACTATTTGTAAGGCACAAAGACTTTGGACAGGAATAATGATGAGGAATGGAAATATAGACTGTTAAGAGAGCTCCCATAAAGATTAATTTTCTAAAAGTCACTTTTTTCTCCCCAAGTACCACTCTTCCAGTACAAATATAATAACATTTCTTCACTGGAAGATGCATATTCTACCTCATCCCCTCTCCGCAGGAAATAATCCCTAGAACTGCAGATCCTGCTTCTATCATTTAGGGAGGAGTGACGAAGGGGAGTAACGAGATGGACTATTTGCTTCTACCCAAAGGAGGAGGTATCTCTGAAAACCACGAGTAATTCAAACTCAACCCTTTTTGTCTATTTCCCTTGATATGGATGTATAATTTGATGTATCATGATTAAGGCCCCGTTTGGGTGGGCTTATTTTAAGTAGCTTAAAAGTAAAAAGTTACTTATAAGTCAGCTTTGAAAAGTTAGGAAATCCTAACTTCTTACTTTTGGCTTTTTTTAAGCACAAAAGTGCTTATAAGTACTTCATTTTTTTAGTTACCTAACACCCACTTTTTACTTAAAGGCACAAATGTGCTTTTAAGCAACTTTTTAAGCTTACCCAAACGGGCTCTAAACCTTCTGCATATCACAATAGTGTTCTAAGCCGATGAAGAATGTGATGCCAAAGGGCAATGGCTAATCTCAGCAAAGTACCTACAGGCTCTTCCATAAAATTAGGTACGTGACCATCTAGGACACCAACAGACGAAATGCATCTCGAGTAAAGTCTAGACTTGGACCTAACAGGCGCAATTTTAAAATGGTGGTGCCATCAAGAAATCATCACTCTCAGTATTATGCTAAGCTCAAGAATGACATCAGATTAACCGTCAACAACAGTAAAATATGCATACTCATACCAGGCAGGTTATCCAAGAAAAACCTGCACTTGAAGTATGAACTCTATCTACCATACGGCCTATTAAAAAATTAAGTATGCATGTAGACGAAGAAAGCAAGAAGCAAGGCCGACCTGTTTGCTCCAACGTCAACAAATGCTCCACTTGTGTGTCTATCCTCTCCAGATCCATTATTGAGATTAGCATGTTGATGTCTATGCCTTTGTTCAGCACTCTGAGCCAACCGATACAAGCTATCCCTTATGCATAACTTTGTTCTTATATCCAACTAAATCAAGAAAGTTCCACATAGTGAGCTTAAAATCATGTATATACAGAAAAGTAAGTTAAATCCAACTAAATGTATAAACTTGAAAAACTACACAGTACATTTGCTAACTGCCCCTTCCAGAGCCAAAGCAATGTATGGTGAAGGGGGTTCAGTTCAATCCCATTCGTCAGAAAATCATAATGTCTATGCAGGTAAAAGAAAAGTTTGTGTATACTTAAAGAAAATCGAATCCCCTTATATAAAGAAAAAATTTTGTGTAGTATTTTTGGACTCCCCTTGTTAGATTTTCTGGCTCTACCACTGACCCCTTCCCTGCCCAAGTGGACTGAATCAACACAAAGATAGTTGCAAGACGGCACTAAACCATAAGTCATGCTTCTGGAAGGCTTTTGAAACGTTAGCCAACAATTAATTAGAATAAGCATGCAGCAAGATGATTAGGATAAACATTAGCCGACAATTAATTAGGCTTTCGCACAAAGGCTTTCTTTTTTTTTTAAATTTTTTTTTTTTTTAAAAAGAAAGAAAAAAAAGATAAAGGAACAGCTTTTATGTTAAGGATGGTCTGTTGTGCCAAATAAGCAATCAGCTAATTGCTTACCTATCTGCAATACAGACACGCACTAACAAAGTCAAGTACTTTCTATATATATATATATATATATATATATATATATGCACACGGACACACACACTATAGATATAGATAATACTATAGATTTAGGTAATCACAGGTAAATAAAGATTTTCTGAAGAAATCTTAGTAAGACACCATCGCTAAAATTATTTTTCTAACATAACTGTATATATATACTAAACAATGTAAATGTACCAAATAATATAATAAATATAAAATATTAATTGAAACTAATAATACATAAGATGAATAAATGAGTTCCTGCTGATTTGAATCCTCACATGATTCAATGGAAAAGATTGACCTAATTCTTACTTCTTTAAATAATTTTTTGACTGTTCATATTTCTTTAAATAATTTAAAACTTGTGAGAAAGTCCAATATATGCGTAAAGTTACAAGTGTGTGGAACTTCTATGTTACACCTCTATAACAAATTGGAATAATTTTCTATGTTTGTGTGAATCTACAAGGGTGCATAGCTGCACATCTTTAACCTCTCGTGAATAGAGGAATCTGTAAAATGTTTTTGTCATATAATTTTAGTTCTCCCGACTAAGAAACTACCCATGAATAAGACGTGAACTGTAAATTCTAAGGTTCACACATGCTATTTTAAACTATTGGCATGCCCAACTAAGGTGTGTCAAGTTTGTTGAATCACTTCTTAATAACCAAAATTCTTCAAGAAACCCATCATCCAACAATATCAAAATGCATATTAATTTTCATTGAAGCTGTATACCCGTTCCATAACATGTTGAAGCTGATGAAAACTGGCCGCTTCCTCAGAAATTACATGCACTCCAGAACTTATGAGGGGGCTCTCCTCTACTACTGAGGTACGTAATTCTGCTGCAGTTCCCATGCTGACCCCTTCAAGGTCACTGTTGTTTTCAAACTTTATTTCTGGATGTTGAAGTAGCTCGTCCACCTTCTTCTCATTTCCAATACCAGCCTGAAAAGAAGGATCAGGTGAGCTTTCCATCCACTGCACCTGATTTGTTGCACAGGAATCCTTAGCAGAAAGAGGCATGGTACTGTTATTTTCAGATTTAATTGTGGATTGCGTTGGACAAACCATAGTCTGATCTGAATGACTGTAATCTGAATGCAAGTACGAAAAGCCACCCTGAATATATCCAAATTCAGGTCCATCAACTTGCCTTTGCTGCTGAATACCTGTGAATGTGACATCCATTTGAGTTCCATTGATTGCAGTAGGCTGTTTTACCTCTTTGGGAAGGTTATCATTGTAGTCGAATGTCTCACCATTTTCTAAACAAACATCTTTACTCTCCCCCTGAGATCGATTCTGATGTTTGGAATGCATTTTATGCATATTAATCTGTATAAGCAGAATTCAAAAGAAAGAAAATCAGTGTCCACACTGTTAACATACCACAAAAATCAAGACGATTGCACATGAAATAAAGATAGCTCAATGTTGACTATCTCTTGCGTGCTCTTATTGTACTTGATACAAGAATTTGAAAAGGAACGAAAGCTTCTGAACTGGAGCTAACCAACACTCTATGACTACCACTAGTTCTAGCTTGATTGTTAGACACAATCTCAACCTGGACTCCGCTATTGCATTTAACCTTCTTCAAATCAAACCCACCTTACAGGTTAAGCTGAGTCAAACTACAAGGTTAAATAGAAAAGTCCAATGTGCACCAACGTTAATAATAATTACCTTCTTTTGAGGCACTATTTTGCGATCTGAATCACTTGATCCATCCACAAAAGACAGATGACTCAGAATGGCTGATTCATCCTCTGAGGGCACTGATCTGCCATTATGGCTAAGAGGTTGATCTTTAGTGCCAGAATCATTAACAAAACTGCCTGCTTTTTTCGGCCCTGAACCTTCCTTACATCCAGATATACTTTCCGGTGCACTGGATGCTGGGCAGGGAAACTCAAAATCTGACCTCAATCCACCTCCAGATCCTTCAATAACATCAGATGACGAAAACCAACCGAGGTCATCTTCAATACTAGCTCCAATTCCATATGTTGAATCACAACTTCTGGAATAGATTATAATAGTGACCACTCGTAAATTACAGAGTAAATCTCCATTAAACAAAAAAAAAAAAAATCAAAAATTTCTGAAGAAGCAGTCACCTGAAAATCCTGTCAACGTCCTCAAAGTTTTCTATCTCAGGCCAGTTATAATATAAGAGATCATTAGAGTTTTTATCCTCATGATTGCTATTAAAAAAATCGAGATCATCATCTGCCTGAGAAATGGGACCAAGCGGATAGCTATACGAGTTTTCACCAACTGCAGCATTCTTATCGTCCATAGCGGGACCATTAGGAAGGAACTCACTCCTAGTAGACTCTATATTGTTACTGCTGATGCAATGATTTGGCATCCTAGTATTTTCAGATGCTGCACTTGAAACTTCTTTGACAGACTCTTCATCATGTTTAGAAGGGACTTCAGGCCTTGAGTACTTTTCCAACATTGTGGTGCTTCTACTATTCAAAGGAGGATGTTCTTTGTCCTCCCACTGATTAGCATATTTCTGAGTAGATTGGTCTCCCACGGGATTTGATAAACCAGTTACTTCACAGCGAGGTTTCTTACGGCTATCACTCGACGACAGTAGTTCATTGGCATGCTCACGGCTAGGATGTGGCACTATATGATCATCGTTGAGGCAAAAGTCATCCCAAGCTATATCTTCAAGCTGTAGCACCAGTTACAGAGTTTTAGCTTGAAAAACTGCAGAAAATACTTCCTTAAAATGAGTAAATCAAACTAGAAGGCAACATTTTTTTAGAAAATGGAAACAATCATAGTGTGATTAAGGTAGAATCATTCCACTATTAGAGATAACAGAAATCTGCTCTTAGAAGGGTACATTAGTAACAGACTAATAGCAAAGGAAGAAGCTAAGCTTAATATACTTGACAAATAAATCAAAAATAACAAATGACAAAAGAAAACACACTTACACACATATAAATAAAGAAAATACAAATCAAATTAACAAGATAAAATTAAATAGGCTGTAACAAGAGGACTACAGAGAGAAAATTGGAAAGTAAAGATGAAGACATTCAGATTACAGCCCCGTGGAGCACTGTTCTCCACCTACTTTTAGTTTCATTAAGGGAAAAGTCAAAGTGCTCTCAGTCTCTCACACTATCTAAGATCTGCAGAACCCGCAATGGCAAAAATAAAGATAGTTAAACAAATGTAAAACGAGAAAAAGATAGTTAAACAAATGTAAAACGAGAAATGAACTGAGCATAAAGAAAAGGAGAAGAAAGATTTTATTTGTGATGAAAAGAGAGAACTTGACTTGACATTTCATAGAGTATAAGTTTTCAGACATCAGATATCCAGGAGGAATTTCCTGATAATGTCTATACAATCTCGTTAGCTACAAATCAGCCACTTTGAGCAACATACAAAACACACCTTATATGAAAGATTATGCTACTAGAACTAAGGAAAGTTCTAAACTAAGGAAACTTTAAATACCAGAGTTCCTAATAATCACAGAACCAGGAAGAATGTTCTGTATCTATTAACCTATATATATTCTAAAATTTTACTGCATGGTTTCTCTTAACTTTTGACATGCCTCCATAACTCAAGATGGTGAACTAACTTGCCTTTGCGAATTAAATGTTTGGCTATATTCACTAAATATGCCAACTAGGCATACAAATGCATCAATGAAAAAGATAAAGAGACCATTATTATGTTTTTTAGAGGGTTAATACATAAAATAATGAATTTCACAAAGAAAGACGTCCGTTGCAACTTTAAACTCTATTCAGAAAATTCGACTAAGCAAATTACTCAATTAAAATAGAAATCAAAGATATTAGTTCATTGAACCTAGACCACTCAGATATCACAACACTTTCACATCTTGATTTCATAGGGACCTAAAAATATAAAATGCAGGAGTAACACCGTATTCTAAGCCTTTTTCTTCGGACTCTTATCCACCACGCAGCAGTTTGTTGAGTCTGCTCTTCAGAAGTGTGGCTACGGCAAAGAAAAGTTGAGAATTTGAATATAACTTGCAAATATGGTTTTGACAAATTGAGCTTTATGTACTTCCACACGGTCCTTCAGTTTCTATCTTCTTCTATTGTAATTACAGTAAGCAGAACTCTTTTACTACTTGAATGGCAGAGAATACAAAATTTTTGACTTGTTGAGTGCTCATTTTACCATTAGTTGTTGAAAATTTGAAACACATCCCAGCCCCGAAGATGGACTAATTTTGCTAGTAACTCCTAGTGAGTAGCTTTAAGAGATAATATCCGCCTCATGCTTCCATTCAGTAGATGTTCTAGGAGAGCTGTGTCTTCTTTCAAAGAGGCCATTGTTGGTCTCTCCACTACCACGAAAAGGGCTAACAATAAAAGATCAAATGAAAAGGCTGAAGCTAAGACACGGAAATGAAAATTTCAGTATGTCCTGGGAGGTGACATATGTCAAGTATAGCCTCAATACTCAGCTTCCTGAAGGGCTGAAACGATACTAATTACTCTGGCACACCAAATTAAGACCAGGTTCAACGCACTGTAATCCAGCAGGCAACAAAAGGGGAAACAAAATACATTACAATGATAATAGCAACTTAAATTCAGCTGTTTATGGAAGTGTAGAAGTAGTCACTAAAAGAAAGCACTATTAGATGAGATGATACCAATCTCTACACCAAACTAAGGCAAAACTTAACATACTAGTAGCGGGCATCAAAGGAATAGTGAAAATACAAGGATAATAGCTATTTAACATCAGCTGTAACTCACCATAAGGGGTGCTGGGGCGGAAAAGTAAATGAATTTTTACCTCGTGTAAATACGAATCTGACATTCCTGTGAATTTTTCAACCAGGACTCAAACAAAATGCTACACTCTGATCTGATGTCATATTTAAAGTCAAAAACTCCCTTCACCTGCCTTCTTCAATCAGCTAAAATCAACACATAGCAACAAAAAGATTACAAATCAATTATCAACCGCGCCTCGATCACAACTCAACTAATCAAAATTATTAAAATCAAATTCAGCAATGTGAAATAATCAGCTTCAAGTATTGCCTAAAACATAAATTACTCATTAAAAATTTAATCTTCCAATTAATTAGCAGTTACTTTTAATATTTTTCAGCAAATAATCAGTTCATAAGCTGATAAAATTTCTCCATAAAGTTCAAAACAGCTTGAAATTTTTAATATACTAAATCAAATTTTAGTAAAGTCAACACAGCTTGAAATATTGCAACAAAAACATTTAATTTATTAAAAATCAATTAACAAAATTTATTACGCCATAAAAGCTACTCCTTTAGATTCATACATCAATAAAAATAAATTTAACTGAATAAATACTAAATTACGAAGATCTCACCGCAAAGCTTACTTAAAACCATTAAGTCACCGGAAGTCACACAATCGCCGGTAAATAATTACTTAAAACTCAACAAAGTCAACTGTAAAGCCCTAATTTGATACTCGAAAACACAAATCTAGTAAGTTCGAGAGAGAGAAAAAAAAAAACTGAAAAAATAATTTTGGGGATATTATTTTATAAATTTTAATATGGATTAAATAAGCAAGTGTCAGAAATGGGTGACACGTGGCAGTATGATCTAATTTGAGGTCGGCATGGCTTTATTGGTATCAAAATTCGTGGACGAGAACAAGGGTAGAGATCCGATCTGTTTCTGTATTTTAATTGGTCCACGTTGGATGTAACCGACACGTGTCGGTTAAGAATGGGAAGTGGGAAACAACTTGTTGAAGGCTTTTTTATTTGGCGACTTTTCGCCTGTTGCTTTGGTTTATTCCAGTGTGTTTTAGTTTAATCAGTATTTTACTGTAATAATTGATGGTGGAAGGGGTTAATCATCGTGGTTACCAGATTAATTATTTTTTTTTTGATAGCGACTTAATGGTTATCTTTAATTCAACAGTTGTTGAATAGGGACTATTCCACCTTTTCAACTGTGCACCTTTGCTTCTTTCTGCTTCTTCTTCTTTTTTTTTTTTTTTTTTTTGTGCGCCTTTGATTAATAATAATCGATGTATACAACTTGATTTTAATTTATTTGCACCTATTTTAAAATTTCGAATCTTATGTAAATATGCAGACTTCTCCTTATTTTCCTCTCAATAATACCAGTTGATTATATTTACTTTGAAAAAAATGTATTGAAATTTTAGTTTTAAATATTAACGGCAAAAAAATTGGATGTATTACGTGTATTACGTGTATACTAAAGTATCAACTTATTATGGTATGATTTAATGATGCGAGTATGTGTATGTGCAAACATATATCATAAAACTCGTACATCAAACATCAAGGTGTGAGCCAATTTATAAACATATGTCATGTGATACTTAAAATTTTAGTCTAAAACTTCATAATTGAACTTTTTGTAGTATTCAAAACTTATTTTAGAAACAAGGCAACATGTACATCATATGGTTATCCTTTTCCTGTGGTTAACTAGATCAGTCAAATTTTTGGAAAGCATTTAATAGTCCATTAACACTAGGGTATCTAGGCCACAGAAAATTGATGAATGTTATTTTCAAAACTTAGATAATTGTCATATTACAAAATTAACTATCAAGGTCTTCCACGTATCTTTGTTTTTTCCAAGTTTAGAAAGGACTTCCCCCACATTTGGATACAATACATGTGGCTCATTATTTTTCTTATCTTCTTCTCTCTGTTAAAATAAGTGTGACACGTTTGTCTACGTACTCTCACATGGTTCAAGCCTCAATATTTGACCTGCGCTAGCCAAAATGACCTCAATATGGAAGTTTTTTTATTCACTCATTTTTTCAGCTTTAAGAAATGAAAGAGTCCAAGTAAATCCTTAGATATTTTCCTTCCTTGGAACTTCGCAAGTAAGAGATTGATGATGAGGATGGCATCAAACTAATTAATTCCCTCTCCCTACCTTATGATCAACATATATCCTTATATATCTTGGTCTCTAATGCTAACAATTGGAACTCCTTTTCCAATATCATTTTCAAAAGAATGTCATGTTGACAGTTAAGAAATAAAGAACAGTGTTTTCCCTATTCGCCCAGAGAGTGCTCCGGGCCCTAATGGACTGAACGCATTATTATTTTATCAAACTTGTTGGGGGTGATATCCAATGATGTGCATTCAACTATAATTATTGCACATAGTGATGTTTCTAAAAGTAAATTTGTTATTCCTGCAACCAAATAAATCAGAAAAGACAACAAACAGAAGTATATTATCAGTTGTTATGGGACAATCCCGAGCCCACAATTTACTTATGTCTCCTTAAGAAATCTAACCCCCTCACAGTTGCCCAAGGTTCACGGGTTAATTTCTCCCAGGATGGAACGGGATAACAGTTCTACTGTAGTGGCACTTCAAACAGTAGAACACTGCGAACTCAAAGAAAACGGAGCAAATCACACGACTTACTAAGACTTACTTAGTATGCAGAAAAGAGAGGAATGCAGTAAGAAGTTTTGTATTTCTGTGTTTCAGTGTGTTGAAATGTTGAACACTGACCAGTTTATATAGCCATGGGAAATGGAAGGAAGAGAGTCACCACTAATGGCCACTAACACTGCCACTAATGACACCTGAATTCATTGCCACTAATGGCTGAATTCACTAAATGTCAGTAATGAGTAGTCCACTAATGAGAAACGTGGGAGAGTGGGAGAACGTGGAGGAATAACTTTAGTTTTTGTTGGTCCAAAAAATTAAGTCAATCAATCATATCAATTGACCGAAATCCGAAATCCGAAATCCGAATCCGAATCCGAAGCCGAAGCCGAAGCCGAAGCCGAAGCCGAGACGAGCGAGCGACGACGACGGCGCGAGGCTTCCCTTCTTCTCAACCCTTTTAAGAGCTAAGAGAAGTGAATTTATATTTAAACCCAACAAAAGTCTTTTCCTCCACCAATATGGGAGAATGTGCATTTCCTTACTAAAAGGAACCTTTTCACCTTCCCACCCATTTCCCATTCACACTCTATTTATTCCAAAATCCCAACAATCCCCCACATGAATGGGGAATGGCTATATTGGAAATATGCATGACAGACTTGTGTGATTTGCAAGAAAGAACTAGTTGCATCGGGATAAGTAGGTTTCCCTTTGAACTTTCCGTAGTGAACATACATCGGATATACTCGGTCAATCGGTAGATTTGATATCTTTGAACCGTTGAGCTTTGGTGTATACCTAGACAACGTATGTCACACAACTAACCCTTAGCCGTCTTTGGTTCTCACTGTTGTGTTCGTTTCAGCCATGAACACCGCCTGGTTTCATAAGTACTTAGAGAACTTGCCATACCGAATTCTCCTTGAAGCGGCTTCCACTTCACACTTACATAGGTGATTTCTAAACGTGTAATCCTATAGATGTACACTGTTTGATAATTAAAATATCAAACTTAGACAATCATTAAAAAATGCCTCTAGCATTTTACCCTTGGTACTTGAACATTGTCTAATCATGAGAATGGACCAAACATTAACTGACAATGTTGGACCGTCAAACACGACTTTGTATTCTCCTTGAACCTAGTTCTTGGGATCTCCAGTCTCCTAGGTAGAGTTACCGCCGTGATGACTTGTCCTTGGCCATAGTCCCATTCCCTTCGATGAACACTCAACCGCCTCTCTAGTTAGGCCTTTTGTAAGCGGATCCGCCACATTATCCCTTGACTTCACGTAGTCAATGGTGATAATTCCCCTAGAGAGTAGGTCCCTAACGGTTTTATGCCTTCGTCATATGTGACGATTCTTACCGTTATACATTACATTCTTCGCTCTTCCTATAGCCGATTGACTATCACAATGTATACAAATTGGTGTCAATGGCTTAGGCCAAAACGGAATGTCTTCCAAAAAGTTTCGAAGCCATTCAGCTTCTTCACCGGCTTTACCTAAGGCTATGAATTCAGCTTCCATAGTAGAGCGGGCAATACATGTTTGCTTGGACGATTTCCAAGACACCGCTCCTCCACCAAGTGCGAAAATATATCCACTTGTGGACTTAGAATCAGTTGTGCCGGTGATCCAATTGGCATCACAATATCCTTCAATGACTGCAGGATACTTGTTATAATGCAATGCAAAGTCTTGAGTGTATTTTAAATACCCCAAAACACGTTTCATTGCCATCCAATGGGTCTGATTGGGATTACTCGTGTATCGACTTAGTTTACTTATAGCACAAGCTATATCTGGTCGAGTACAATTCATGACGTACATCAAACTTCCCAAAACACGTGCATAATCCCGTTGCGACGTGCTTTGACCTTTGTTCTTCTTTAGAGCAAGGTTTACATCAATAGGAGTCTTTGAAATTTTAAAATCCAAATATTTAAATTTTTCAAGAACACTATTGATGTAGTGAGTTTGAGACAACGCCAGACCTTGAGGAGTTTTATGGATCTTAACACCCAGAATTAAGTCCGCAACTCCTAAGTCTTTCATATCAAATTTGTTAGTCAACATGCGTTTCGTAGCATTTATATTGGCAATGTTATTGCTCATTATCAACATGTCGTCCACATATAAGCAAACAATGACTACAAAATTAGGAGTGTTCTTAATGTAGACACATTTATCACACTCGTTAATTTTAAAGCCATTTGACAACATTGTATGATCAAATTTCGCATGCCATTGTTTAGGTGCTTGTTTCAGTCCATAAAGTGACTTAACAAGTTTACACACCATCTTTTCTTTACCTGGAACCACGAACCCTTCAGGTTGTTCCATGTAAATTTCTTCCTCCAAATCCCCGTTTAAGAACGCTGTCTTAACGTCCATTTGATGGATTTGCAGACCATACACGGCGGCAAACGCTATTAACATACGAATGGAAGTAATTCTGGTTACCGGCGAGTATGTGTCAAAGTAGTCAAGACCTTCTTGTTGTCTATATCCTTTAACAACAAGCCTTGCCTTGTACTTGTCAATAGTGCCATCAGCTTTCATTTTCCTTTTGAAAATCCACTTAGAACCTAATGGTTTGTTTCCAGGAGGAAGATCAACCAACTCCCAAGTATGGTTGCTCAGAATAGATTCTATTTCACTATTGACTGCCTCTTTCCAAAATGGAGAGTCTGAAGAAGACATTGCTTCTTTAAACGTCCGAGGCTCATTTTCCAACAGGAAAGTGACAAAGTCATCTCCAAACGAAGTAGAAGTTCTTTGACGCTTGCTTCGTCTTGGTTCTTCCTCATTTGGTGAATTTCCTTTGGTTCCTTCCCGAGGTCGTTTGGATCTTTCACCAACTGACTCACATTCCTTCTTATACGGATATATTGTTTCAAAGAATTCAGCACTATCTGATTCCATCACCGTATTAGCATGAATGTCGGGATTTTCTGATTTATGAACCAGAAACCGATATGCTTTACTGTTTATAGCATACCCAATGAAAACACAATCAACTGTTTTCGGTCCAATCTTAACCCTTTTGGGTTTTGGGACTTGCACTTTTGCCAAACACCCCCACACTTTGAAGTAATTCAAGTTGGGCTTCCTTCCTTTCCACTTTTCATAAGGAATGGAAAGTGTTTTGCTATGGGGAACTCGATTGAGTATTTGATTAGCCGTGAATATAGCTTCCCCCCACAAGTTCTGGGGTAGACCCGAACTGATTAACAAGGCATTCATCATCTCCTTTAATGTCCGATTTTTTCTTTCCGCAATCCCATTGGATTGAGGCGTGTAAGGGGCAGTTGTTTGATGAATAATGCCATATTCCAAACATATTTGTTCAAAAGGAGATTCATATTCTCCACCCCTATCACTTCTTATCATTTTGATCTTTTTGTTAAGTTGCGTTTCAACATCATTTTTGTATTGCTTGAATGCGTCAATTGCCTCATCTTTACTACTAAGTAAATAAACATAGCAGTAACGAGTGCTATCGTCAATAAAAGTTATGAAATACTTCTTTCCACCGCGAGATGGTATTGACTTCATGTCACAAATATCTGTATGAATTAAGTCTAATGGTTCAGAATCCCTTTCAATTGACTTGTAAGGGTGTTTAGCATATTTAGACTCAACATATATTTGACATTTTGACTTAGCGCAATCAAATTTAGGCAATACTTCCAAATTGATCATTTTTCGCAAGGTTTTATAATTGACATGTCCCAAACGAGAATGCCATAAATTATTTGACTCAAGTAAGTAAGAAGAAGCTGCAATTTTATTCATAGTGTCAACGACCATTACATTGAGTTTGAAAAGGCCCTCAGTCAGGTAACCTTTTCCTACATACAGCTCATTCTTAGTTATTACAACTTTGTCAGAAACAAACACACACTTAAAGCCGTTTTTCACAAGAAGTGCAGTAGACACCAAGTTCTTCCTTATCTCAGGAACGTGAAGAACATTGGTCAGAGTCACAACCTTGCCAGACGTCATCTTGAGGAATATCTTCCCATATCCTTCAATTTTGGCCGTTGCAGAATTGCCCATAGAGAGCGCCTCATCAGGTCCAGCGGGAGCATACGAAGCAAAGGCTTCCTTCACAGCACAAACATGGCGGGTGGCTCCTGAATCAATCCACCATTCCTTAGGATTTCCAACTAAGTTGCATTCAGAAATCATAGCACATAGATCAATGTCTTGCACTCCTTGGGCCAATTTTGTCTCTTCAACCATGTTTGCTTGACCTTTTTCCTTTTTCCTGTCCTTCTTTGCAGCACGACAGTCTGCGGACTTATGTCCACTCTTGCCACAGTTGTAGCAATTTCCCTTGAACTTTTTCTTGCTGGGGTTGGTCTTCCCTCCAGAAGGCTTCTTTCTCTTATTTTGATTTGGAGTGTGCTCAACAATATTTGCTCCCGCTATTGCAGCACTTCCACGAGCCTTCTTTGCAGCAGATTTGTTGTCCTCTTCAATCCTCAAGCGTACAACCAAATCTTCAAGGGTCATCTCCTTGCGCTTGTGTTTCAAGTAATTTTTAAAGTCATTCCATGATGGAGGTAACTTTTCAATCATGGCTGCAACTTGAAACGCTTCATTAATCTTCAAACCTTCAAAGAAAAGTTTGTTAGCAACAATATAGATAATACTCTTAACAGAAGTATTAATCAAGATCAAACCTTCAGCAAGGAGATCATGGATAAGGACTTGAAGTTCTTGGACTTGGGACACAACAGATTTGTTATCCACCATTTTATAATCCAGAAATTTGGCAGCCACAAATTTCTTCAGTCCAGTGTCTTCAGTCTTATACTTCTTTTCTAGAATATCCCACAGTTTCTTAGACGTTTCAACATTACTGTAAACGTTGTACAGGTCATCTTCCAAGCCACTTAGAATGTAATTCTTGCATAGGAAGTCAGAATGCTTCCAAGCCTCAATCACAAGGAAGCGTTCGTTTTCAGGTGTTTCATCAGTCAGGACTGGAGCATCCTCGTTGATAAACCTTTGCAGGCTTAAGGTGGTCAGATAAAAGAACATCTTTTGCTGCCACCTCTTAAAATCCACACCAGTAAACTTCCCCGGCTTTTCTGCAGGTGGCATAACCGTTGCAGCAGCACGGCTAGGCCCAGCAGCACCAGAAACTGCGGTAGCATTCGTATTCACAGCAGGGACAGTTTGTTCAGCTCCGTTAGTCATCTCTGTCAAGTGACACAAGCAGAAACAATATTAATAAACTGTTTAAATAATAGGAGTAGAAAAAACCACGAAGGCTTTTAATCCCCACAAACAGATTATTTCACAGTAATTAGGAGTAGAAAAAACCACGAAGGTTTTAGTCTCCACAACAGATTAATATATTATAAACGAGTAAAAAACCACAAAGGTTTTAGTCTCCTTAACCAGTATTTATTTAAGTGCAGAAAATAAATAACAATAGATTTCTTAAGCTTGTTATTCCTGCAACCAAATAAATCAGAAAAGACAACAAACAGAAGTATATTATCAGTTGTTATGGGACAATCCCGAGCCCACAATTTACTTGTGTCTCCTTAAGAAATCTAACCCCCTCACAGTTGCCCAAGGTTCACGGGTTAATTTCTCCCAGGATGGAACGGGATAACAGTTCTACTGTAGTGGCACTTCAAACAGTAGAACACTGCGAACTCAAAGAAAACGGAGCAAATCACACGACTTACTAAGACTTACTTAGTATGCAGAAAAGAGAGGAATGCAGTAAGAAGTTTTGTATTTCTGTGTTTCAGTGTGTTGAAATGTTGAAGACTGACCAGTTTATATAGCCATGGGAAATGGATGAAGACTGACCAGTTTATATAGCCATGGGAAATGGAAGGAAGAGAGTCACCACTAATGGCCACTAACACCGCCACTAATGACACCTCAATCAATTGACCGAAAAGCCGAGACGAGCTAGCGACGACGACGGCGCGAGGCTTCCCTTCTTCTCAACCCTTTTAAGAGCTAAGAGAAGTGAATTTATATTTAAACCCAACAAAAGTCTTTTCCTCTACCAATATGGGAGAATGTGCATTTCCTTACTAAAAGGAACCTTTTCACCTTCCCACTCATTTCCCATTCACACTCTATTTATCCCAAAATCCCAACAAAATTCTCCTCAAAGCTTGAAGGATTTGAGGCCTATAAGCTTGTGCAATGTCTCAAGTAAAATTGTTGAATAATACTACTAGGCTTTCGCTCATATTACCAAAAATCATATCCAGCACTCAGTCAGGATTCGTTTAAGGAGGGCTAATATATGAGAATGTGGCACTGGCTCAGGAATCATTAAAGATATTGCAAAGCCAAGGAAGGGGGCAATGTAGTAATGAAACTTTGATATTGCAGAAATATATCTAAGGTTGCATGGCCATACTAATGCAGTGTAATGAGAAAGTTGGGTACCCAAGCTTGCACCGGTGAAACTTTTTCAATGCAGGAATGGTCTGCGACAGGGTGACCCTCTATCTCCATCACTTTTTGTTATAAGTGCATAATTACTTTCAAGTTTCAATTATGCTGAATATAACCTGCAAAAAAGAAGTTTCAAAGGCTTTAGCATGAGCAGGCATGTGCCATAGTGCACGCACCTAGCCTTTGCCAACGACCTGATACTGTTTTACAATGGTAGTAGGGGCACTTTGAGTTTAGTAATGAAAACTTTGGCAGCCTATGAGAACACCTCAGGTCTGATAACTAACAAGAGCAAGAGTTGTGTTTTGCTAGTGCCAGGTGCTTCAATGAATACAATAAGTAGAGTGATCAACCTTACAGGAATGCACCTCAAGAACTTCCAAATAAAGTACTTGGGATGCCCGTTGATAGTTGGGCTACAAAAGATTACATATTATTCTAAGATCACGGATAAAGTGATTAGCAAAGTAAAAGGTCGGCAAACAAGAGTTCTATTAGCCGAAAAGAAGTCGTATCGATCATACATGTGCTACAAGTAGTACCAATTCATCTCCTCAAAACAATACACCCACTAAAGGCAGTCTTAACCCAAATGGAAAGGATATTGGCAAGTTTTTTTCTGAAGAGCATCTGACGAATAAGGTCGGCACAACCAAGTCATGGTGGCCTAAAGCTAAATTTAATATGAGGCCCAACCTTATTCGATAAAATTCATATATATTTTTACTTAGTACAATTCACTCTTTTAATTTTCTGAAATACAAATAAAATCGAGTCTACTTAAAATTCAAATGTATGTTTTTCTATAGTACATTTTTATAGATTATTCAGGTAATAATCATGTTAAAATTGAGACGTAAAATCATCTAAACAGAAAAATAGAAATTATGTGAAGAAGGAAAAACAAACCAAAAGAAGATAGATATATTAATTAAATAGGGAGAGATAAAAAATCCTAATTGGCTCATTCATTTAAACAAATAACTACTCCATATGAATTTGAATTATATAACATAATGTAATTGTGAAAAAAATAATTATATAAGTACAATATACTAGTATCATATCTAATGTAGCAAATTTGGACCCTAAAGCAATGGCCTTAAATAGTGACATTATGCTTAGGCCGCTGTAGGAAATAATAGACACCATTTTAGGCATGGCAGCCATGCTTCATGTTTTCCATATAAAGAGGGTGGAGCGCAATTCAGGAACCTACAAGATGTAAGCAAAACTTTTAGGCTAAATCTTGGTGGAACCTACGTACGGAGGACTTTTAATGGAAGCACTTTATGCTGGCTAAATATTGTAGAAGGAATCATCCAGCCATTGCGTGCTAAATGGAGCTCGGGTCACTCACACATGTAGAAAGAAAATATTTCCTTTTGGTATGATAATTGGATGAGAAATGGGGCGATATACAAGCTCTTGGAGGCGGGTTCAAAACCAAAAGACGTCCTTTTAAAAGACATAAATATCGACAACATTTGGGAATGGCGCGGCATGCATATACTCCATAGAGCTTGACATCCCACAACCTATAAAGATCATGGTATAAGAATATCAAATTTTCATGGTCTCAGGAAACAAAGACAAGGCAATATGGATGACTAATAGTGATCATGGTACTTTTCTGTAGCTTCTGCTTGGGAGACGAAGGAAAAAAGAGTCGCAGCTGGATGCAAAAATATGGCACAGTCAAGTCCCTGCATTCGCTGCATGGAGAGCTCTAAATAATCAATCTCCCACGGATGATTGAATAGCAAAGTTTGGGATTGTCTTGGATCCAAGATGCTATTGTTGCTCCCCACTATCTCAGGCGCTCTTGAATCAGTGGAGCATTTATTTTGCGCTGACATTATGGTCTAGGTTTGCAGGGATTATTGGCATCCCAATTGGAGGGCTTCAATTGGTATCATAGTAGAAATGTCGTCTCCTCCTTCATGACAAAAGTACTTCCAGCCAAATTATTTGGGAGTTATGGAGGTCAGCATTGTGCCACATGATTGACCAAGAATCATCATGGGTGATAGTCCAGCATTGCTATAGAAAGGCAAACAAAGTCGCAGATAAGCTGGCATCAAGGGCGGATCTAGAAACTATGTTATAGGTTCGGCGGAACCTAACTAGTAACTTTGGTCAAAACTATTAATTTAGAACTCAGTAACTTATATAGTAATCACTACTAGAAATTAATGGTTTAACGAGGGAGAGTGACGAGGGACTTCCCTCTCCAAACGCGTGATGGAAAGGGAATTCCCTAGCAAGTGGTCCCTCGGAATGCGACTCGTAGCAGAGCATTTTTGGCGAGAGAATTCCTTCTCAAGCTGTTGTGTAGGTCCAATTTTGTTTTTGTGTCAGATAACATACAGCTAAGGAATTTCCTCTCCAAATGCAGGAGAGAGAAAAATATTTTCTTCAACTTGGCGAGGAAATTCCTTCTCCAACTGTGAAATATATTTGTTTATTAAGTTTTGGCTAGGAAATTGGAGAGGGAATTCCCTCTCCAAGTGTAAAAATTATATATTTTTATTTCACTTTGCTAGGGAATTCCCTCTCCAATTGCATTAAAAATATTTTTAATAAGGCAAATGGCTAGGAAATTCCTTCTCCAAATATAGTGTACCTGAAACGCAAAAATCAGTAACAATACAAAGCAGCACAGGAACAACAGCATATAGGTATACGCACAACAACAACAGCATATATGTATATATACCTGCGCATTCAAATCACCAAAACACCAAAACATTCTAAATACCACAACCTGCCTAATCCGGATAATTAAACAAGTGTACGCACATGTTTTATACCAACTAACACAAACAAATAAAACGCTAAAGTACTTATTAACAATCCTAAACACGTCCAACTTTCAAGTTTAATTTGATAGGAAAACAACAAACTACCGAGGATCATTTTCATTTCCCCTTCCCATAATATAGTTCTCCATCAAGGACTCCAATTTTGCCATCTTTTCACGGTCAGCTTGGCGTTCAAGATCTTGTTCAGCTAGCCTTTTCTCTATCTCTTCACGTTCCTTTTCCTGTTCTGCTAGCCTTTTCTCTATTTCCCTCTCCAAACAGTCCCTCGGAATAACACTTATTTCTAGTAGTGAATAACTTAAATTCTGAATTCATAAACTTTAAATTATGGATCTGCCGGTGGCTGGCATCCCTTAGTCACCAACATAAGTAGCGTGCTATTCTCACAAATTTTCAGGGGTTAATTACCAAGAGACGTTAGTGGCATGATGCTGCAATTAGGCAGATGGGAGATGGCTTCTTTCCGGATCCGGAAAGGCAGCAGAGGTTCACTTTGATCAACCCTAATGTAAAGGTTTTCTAGTTTCATTCAATCTTTCATTGTTTACACGCCTTACTTCAAATTAGGTTAGAGATTACCACGTTGATCTCTCATAGCTGAAGAGGGAGTTCAAGCTCCCCCAACATTGTCTCATTAATTTTTCTGGCCAAAGTAACAAAATAGCGCTGGTTATATGTTTCTTTAAAAAAAAAAAAAAAAAAAAAAAAAAGCCAAACAAAACCAGGACCAATTTTCTCAGGGATGGAGTGTGTATATATATATATATATATATATATATATATATATATATATATATATATATATATATATATATATATATATACTGATCAGATGTTACTGAAAGTTCTTGCGATAAAAAATGTTGATAATACTGGTGTATTTAAACTGTGACGATTAGTGCACAGTCCTCACCATTGTCTATATATGTCCTCATTTCCCTAAGTAAATACACTTCCGCTCCAAATTAATTCTCAAATTAAAGTATAAACAAATCACAAATTCAAACTGTGACATTTTGGTTATTCGTTTGAATTAATTAAAAGAAAAACTGTGACAAAATTATGGTGCATGTCCTCTTCCTAATTAAGTAAAGTACTACACTTCATCGTTGAAGTCTCAAATCAAAATATTAACAAATCACAAATTTCATTAAGTAAACAAAAAGAAGAAATAAAAAACTAAACTAGTACTTATCATATTCTAGTGTTGGTGATCATGATCACTTGACCTTCAGATTGATAACCTTCAAGAAAGTGCATTCATCACAAGGCAAAACAATTCCTTTAGGGCTGTCATATCCAAACTCCTCAGCAGCTTCATCTAGCAATTTTTGGAAATAAGGATTCTTCAAATAAGATGTGGGAAGAACATATCTCCTTAATTCTTTCCCAACATAAACCACAAAGTGACCCTTTGGAGTTATTTTCCTAATAACTTCTTCATGATCTCCATGTGTATTCTTGGCCATACCTTAGCTAGTTAATTTAATTTGAACTTGAACCTTTTATCCAAATCTTTTTTGAACAGATCATGTAGCAGTTTAGCTCGAAACATGAGTTTAACACTAAAAAGGGTATGCATATATAGAGAGGTTAACTGATGAGGGATGACAACTTTTTCAAGACTAGCTAGGGCAAGCAAACAATTAAGAGTACTGTTTCTATAGTTGAAAATGTTGACAACGTGGTGTTATTATAACTTGAATTTTTGAACGATATTTATCAATTAACATGCGACTGCAACGTGCTCTAATATTTGGTTGTTGTTTCTTAGGGAGAAATGTCGTGTAACTTGGTACGTACTTTCTCCTGCACATGGTACCTGCCTATATGTTTCTGTAGACAAATTAACGCTATATCAGCGCAAGTGCATAATTATGATTGTAGTACTAATATAAGTAGAGTAACGTAGCTTTTATTGTGTCATATAGTTGTCATTTGAATTTGATATTGGTCTATTTTGTAACACTAGTTTTGGACAATAGTTTTGGGAAAATTATATTGTTCTCACATTCTTACAACTGTATGCAAGAAAAATTCTATTAGAAAAGAGGCATTATATGTCATTAGTCGCGGCAGATTCAATTTAAAAGGATTCTAAATGAGAATCACATGTCAAAATATAGATATTTAAATTTAAAGGGCGATAAGAGAGGAATTCTCCTTCTGTAATTTTATTCCTTATCTGGGAAGGAGCCGGCATTATATAATGTAGAGTACGAAATAAGAAGAATAGAGAGAAAAAGCTTAACAGATACTCCTAATGAGTCCTAATATATATAAATATTACTTTGATTCGTGCCAACCTTTGGATTGACTAAACATGAATGGTCTTGCAATGAGAAAAAGGAAATACTTTACAAAACTTTATTAGTACTAGATAATTAGTTGCTAATTACTACTGCCTTTTTACAGATAGTGCATACTTGATCATCTCGTTGCTAATGAGGTTATTTTTTCGTATTACCGCGTACTTGAAATGCATTACTGCTTTTACCAACTATTTCCTCCGGAATATGTTACGCTTGATATGTATGCATAAAGTAGTTCCACATAACATACTCGCATTTCCAACAAATTGGTTATTATTTATATAAATCTAAATTTCTGTGTAAACCAAAAGAGATTCTGCAGATATCTTTTTGCACATGTTTCAGTCTTTGAATACGATGATGACAATGACAATACATGATTGGCTTTTTTATATGTACAAAAATTAATTAGTACTACAACTATATAGAGTAGTGCTGAAAATTAAACCTCGCGTGAATAATGAATATATGAGCACACATGCATGCCCCAGCTAATTTATGCAGGTCCCTTATGCAAGTGAACGTGAAGGACTTGTTTGCCCATTGATGGAACTAGTCTTCAGTATATGTATGGTTGGAATTTTCATGCCACTACAGGCTGCAGCAAAGACTATATGTGGATGCGACGTTTTCTTCCTGTAAAAGGCCGGTTAATGCATGAGCGAACTCGTATAGTCGTACTAATTAATGTGGATACATTATTGTCCGCCAGTTTCTCTGAAAACTAAAACATGGAGTATTGTTGTCATTGTATATGGAGAAAGTGGTACATCAATTTTGAGTATTTTGTAAGAGCTCAACTGTGGAGGAAACTTTTAGATTAGAGAAGGCAGAAGAAGATTGCAAATGGGAGAAATCGCTACTAGAAATCACGTGTTCTCCGAGAGAGGTCGGCAAGAGACTTTTCTCTCCAAACGCGTGATGGCGAGGGAAACCCCTAACAAGTGGTCTCTCGGAATTCGGCTCGTAGCAGAGTATTTTTGGCGAGGGAATGACTTAGCAAGTTGTTAAGTTGTTGTGTATACCCAATTTTGTATATTGTGTCAATTTAACACTGCTAAGGATTTCCCTCGCCACAGAAGAGAGAGAAATTTTTACTGCACTTTAGCTAGGGAATTCCCTCTCCAAGTACAATAAAAATATTTTTACCATAACACTTGGCTAGGGACTTCCCTCGCCAAGCGTAGTATACAAAATACAAAGCAGCACAGCAACAACAACAACAACATAACAAAGCAATTACAGCAGCATCAAAACATCAAAACAATTCACAACATAAATAGCACAGAATTACACAGCACCACCATTACAGTGTCATCATAACCTGTCTAACATACTAATAAAGTTATATCCGGCCAATTGAACAAGTGTACACACTTGTTTCATATCAACTAACACAAACAAATAAAACATTAAAATAATTCTTAAAAGTACTAAACACGTCCCACTTTCAAGTTTAATTCGACACAAAAATAACAAACTACCGAGAATCATTAATAGTGGTATGGAAGAAATATGTCCAATATTTTTTGTATTGATTTCTTTTTTTCTTCAACATCTTTATCCAAGTCCAACTCCGGTAAATCAACATCTTCATCCAAGTCCGATTCTGGTACCATATCAATTGAATCTTCAATAGATCTTGACGAAGGGGCTATAAATTTTGAAAAAGAGTTAAACCCGTTTATGTTTAAATTTTACCAAAAAAAGTGAAAAAAAAAAGACGGGAAAAACTTACAAACTTACCTTGCGATGGGTTGACGGAGAAAAAAAATGGAGTCGCCGGAGTAAGTGGCATCGACGGTGGAGCAGTGAAGGAGACAACGAGGCAGTGAGGGAGATGTGTTTTGTTTGGTGTGGAATGTGCTATATATTACTTACACTGAAGGAGTATAAAATTCTCTTTCCTGATTGGCTAAGGAAGTCCCTCGCCAAACGCCTGACGGATCTGCAGCTTTTGATTGGCGAGGGAATTCTCAAGCCAATCAGGAAAAATAATTTTTCTTATTTTTGCTTGGCGAGGAAACTCCCAAACTGTTTTTTTTATTTTTTATTTTTAAATTTTGGAGAGGGAATTTCCAAGCCGTGTAGAAGAGAGAAATTTTAAATTTTTTGTACTGGCGAGGGACTTTCCTCTCCAATGTCGAATTTTATTTTTTTTTCACTTTTGGCGAGAGAAGTACTTGTTTGAAGAGAAAAAACCTTCTCTATTTTTTTGCTTGGGAATTCCCTCTCCAAACAATCCCTCGGAATTGGCCCAATTTCTAGTAGTAAATGAACCATTTCATTCTCAAACTAAGATGACTATCAATATTCATAATCACAGCTCCAATTAACTAACTAATTGTAACTAACTCCTAACTAATTGTGGTTAAAATAATCTACAAGCTTAATATAACGCTCTCCCCCTTAAGCAGGGGCGAAATTAGGTGAGACCAAGGGCGGTCAGTTTGACATTATTCTTCAAAAAATTATATCGTGCATAGGTTTAATATCAATTGGAGTGGATACAAAGGTTGCAGGTTCCATTGGCTTATTCAACAATTATGTATATGTTAATTTATCCCCACAAACCAAAGCCAGATCAATCATTCGCTTTCATATTTGTATTAGCGCTTTGTAATTAGTTTTATTACTTAATCCATTTTGATTTATTTCTTTTTTTAGCTTAACCTTTTCTAATTCATTCTAATATTGATTACATTTACGTACTATTAGTGCTACTTAATTTTTTTTTTTCCTTTTTAACTCTAGTTTTGTTTATTAGTTATATATTCTTACTATTAGTGCTAGTTATTTATTTTTCTGATTCTTCTAAGCTTACTTTTTTAAAGTTATCCTAATAGTAAAACATGAGAAATTCTGTTAAATAATAAGAAGTATATTAAATACAAATTATTTCTTTATATCATCCAGCAAGGATACTTGTTCAAAAAAAATCCTCAAAGTTTCAACATTTTCAAAGTGAACTCCTCAATTATTATTTTTATTAGTAGCTCTAGCACATTGTTCTTTTTTTTATTGAAGAATTTTTAGATCAACTTCTAGAAAATATTATGAAATGCACTATCATAATAAATTGGTCATTAAAATTTGATTAGCTTGCAGGAAAATTATAAAAAGAAATTGAAGGACGATAATTAGTATCTTTGATAAAAAATAAATACTCCCTCCGTCTCACTTTGTTTGTCGTAGTTAGGATTTTGAGAGACAAATAAATTTATCTTTGACCGTAATTTTTATATATATCCTTTAAATATTTTGAGTTGTAATTTATTGTGACTTATAGTATTTTTCATGTGGTTTTCAAATATGTAAATTTTATTTAAAAAAAGTTAAAGATTTTATATCCTAATCTACGCTTAAATTTAAGAAGTTTGACTTTCGTAATAGTAACTATAACAAACAAAATAGGACAGAGGGAGTAGTTAAAATCTAGTGTTGACGGACTTTGCTTAAAGAAGATACAAAAATGAATGTTCTTTATATCGATACGAGTGTCACATATGGGCTTTAAAGCTTCCATGGAGAAATATTTTCATAAACTGCCAAAAATAAGTTAGGCATCTCAAAAATTAACCTAACTAAGAAAAAATGTCTTCGAGTCAAAAGTAGTTAGATAAAGGATTTTAACACCCATTCATCGAAAAAATTTCTTTACTTCTTCAGAGTTTGAACACATTTACTGAATTTCTATTACGCCACTTCCCTCAAGCGGAGGGATGGAATACATTTTTCATTCTCTTCTTGCCTTGTAAGTAATCATGTTGTGGCTTACAAGGACTCTTAGTCGGAATATCTGCTAGCTCTCTAGTGCCATGTGCAGAGTCTAGACTTGGTCTTTATTTTTTGGTTGATAAAATGACAGTCAATGTCGTCTATGTGTTTGGTTCTTTTATGAAAGATAGGTTGAGCTACAATTCTTTATTGTCATATCAACAATATGCTTTCAGCGACAGAGAAAGTCATACTTTGAACTGAGCTGCTGCTGAACTTTATATTGTTCCTTGTTCCTTCAACTTCCACTAGATAATGTCCTCTCAAAACTTACAGCATAACATGTACCAGATCTTCTTGTTTCAACGCAGGCAACCAAATTAAAATCACATGATGCCCTTAATCTTTTATCACCCCTGCTAATACATAGAGTCTAAGACCTGATGCCTTTTTTTTATATATCTGACTACCCTCGGAGCTGCCTCCCGGTGTGATAGCTTAGGAGCATACATGTATTGACTCAGTACTTGAACTATACATTCAAGATCAGGTCTTGTTATGGTGGAAGTATAGTAATCTACCAACCAATCTTTGATACTTTTCTTTATTAACCACAAGTTTGTCACCTACTGTTGTCTAGCTGCACTATACTGTCATACTCAATGGAAGTCAATTTATGATTGAACTCAAGTGATGTAGGCCAGCCAATCCCAGCTCAGCTTTTAATTCTATGGCATACTCCATTCGACACATGAGAATACCTCTATAATATCTGGAAAACTCAATTCATAAAAAGTATTTGAGTTTACCTAAATCCTTCATTTTGAATCTACCTTGTAATTCTCTTCTCATTTTATTTGATCAGCCGTAAGTTGATGCATGTTACTAAAAGATCATCAACATATACCAGCACATTAACGATATAAGACTTAAACTTCTGCGTGAACAAGGAATAATCATGATGTGATGTGAGAATCCCATGTTAACTAGTGCTTCAGTCAACTTCAAAATCCATTATTAAGGTGCTTGTTTAAGTCCATAAAGGGCCTTACATAGTTTGCAGACTTTCATACACTCATGTTGGCTTAAAAAGCCATAAGAAATCTGCATATACACTTATTCTGGTAGATCACCTTGCAAAAAGGCATTGCGAATATCCATTTGAAACATGTACCATCTTGAGGAAGCTGCTAAGGTAGCTACAAACCATAAAATGACCATCTTGGCCACTGGTAAGGACACTGTGTAATCTAGGCCCTCAAATTGACTGTAGCCCCTGGCTACAAGTCTGACCTTACCTTTCTACTTTTCTTGTAGACTTATACTTCACTTTGAATACCCACTTACATCAAATAGGGACCTTGTCTCAAGGTATATGTGTTATTATTTTCAAGAGCATTAATCTCAGACTACATAGGCTCAACCATTAGGATCTTTGTTGGCATCAAAGAAGGATTTTGGTTCTGAAATAGTTTGTAGTGAGGTGAGAGATTATCATAGCTAACATAGTTAGAAATGAGATAAGAACAAGAAGATTCTGGAAGATTGACTATATAGTCCTCCTTGCAACCAGTTTGCTTAGAAGTCATAGAGGATTTTTTTATATTCATGTGATATAGGTATATGACTCAAGGAAGGATGTGGAGGTGTAGGTGGTATTGGACTGGATTGTTCACCTGGTGTGCTTGTAGTAGGTTGTTCAGTAGAATTAATTTGAGTTGAGGAGAGGTGTGTACCATCATTAAAGTCTAGTGTAGGAAATTGTTGAGAGTCGAACGCCTCCAAATGAGAAGTTTTTGCGCGACATAGACAGTTTTGGCACTACTGTTACACTTTTGACCCTTATAAGTGAAGTCTTATAAAAATTGTCCTATCAGGAAAAATAGCTGGCGATCCCAACTTCCAAGTCTTTGTTAGTAGGCAAAAAAATTTCACAGGGTGCCCCTAAGGAGTGATTTTGCAAAATTGTCCTTGTCTAATAATATTTTAGTAAAATATCTTTATGTGGGTACGAGGCCAAGACCTCAAGGCACAAATTTGTAAATATTGGCACGAGGCCAAAACCTCAGGGGCAAGTATTGTCTTGTCAACACTTCAAATTATATGGCGAGAATGCATGAAGAGATTGACAAGGGCGTTTCCGTCCAGATTTTTTTTAAAAACTTAATGGATGTATTTTTGCAATACCCTGTTAAGCACTAGCAAAATGTAAATCATTGTTTATGGTGTCATATTTTTTAAAAGAGGCCGCTTATCTAGCGAACGCGAAAGGGGCCAAATTTGTAAGATTTTCCTATTTCTGTAAATGACCCACAAAATGAAGGAGAAAAGGCAGAACCGAGAATGGTCAGGCTCTCGACCGACCCAGCTTGCCTATTTCCCCTCCTACTATTCTCCTTCTTTATTTAGTTTTTTTTTTTTAATCTTTAATAACAACGTGGCCGCCATGGAAGAAGGTTCATCGAGAGGTTCAAAGCGCCCATTTATCGACGAAGATGATTCCAATAAAGCTCCATCGTAAGCTCTTTCTCTACTTTCACTTTTATATTTTTCATAATATCATTCTGTGCCCTAACTTGTACTATAACTTATTTTGTACATTATTAGGGTTTCTGTACTTATTTAGCTCATATTATTTTCCATGTTAGCTCATATTATTTTGCATAAGTTATATTCCAAAGGTTGAACAGTTCGGAAATAAAATTTGAACTTGTATGAGTCATAAATTTTCGAATAGTAAATAGTAGGAGTGTTTGATATATGTTTCAAGACGTCGTAGTTAAGAAAAATACTATTTATTTCAGTATCGAAATAATGTGTTATATCGAGTTGAACGAGAGAACGATGGAGTAGTTTGTATACATAGATATATAAGAGAATAAGAAAGCTCGTCGTTTTTTTACATGAATTTTTACATTTAATATGTCGTTGTTGCACTTGGATTTAACTTATTTCAGCTGCTATGTATGTGTGATTAAAACATGATTTCTGCAAATGTGACCCGTCTGCTAGTTTGGTATGTTCTAGCGCGGATTACTGTTCATCTCATACTGAATTGAGCCTGGAGAAAACAACTAGCAGGAATAGATGAATGTTTTTGCTAATATTATGTCTATGGAAAGAAGAGAGAACTATATACTGCTAGGAGATAACATTATTTATTCAAGATGACAGATAGATGGAAGGAACTATACAATTACGTTTCGAGCCCCCAAACTAATTGGCATTAGGTATATGAATTTTCTAAATCTGTTTCACTCTATCGTGCTCATTTAATTCCTAGAGTTCAATAGTTCGTCTTTTAAGACAAAATTAGGGGGTTTCTAATTTTAGACATTCTTTAAATTTCACACTTCTCCCTGCACCGATAAGGTGGGTAATTATAATGTTGAAAAGTGTGTCCATCTAGTCTATAGCCATGATGGATGAATTGTATGGATGCCCAATTTGTTAATTTTCCATATCACACAGGACCACTATCAAAAGTATTAAGCAGATAAGGCAAAAGGCTTTCCAATTTTATTTCTCAGCTATTTGTAATCTGATCAGGGATGACAAAAGTTTATGATAAGATTAGGCTGCAGTATATGTTTCGACCCAAGTCAAAAAGGAACAAAATGTGATCCCAAATTGACTTGTTAATCCTTTTTGGTTCTTTCTGTGTTTAGTTGGAGGAAGAAACTGGAAGTTCTTACTATTTTAAAATCAGAGGCTGTATTTCATTGTTGAGACTATCATATGTTTAGCAGGAGAAATGCAAGAAAAAAGATTAGTTATATCCATCTTAATAGTCCTTGTAAAGATCATGTGTTGCATGAACCAGAAAATAATTCAACTTCAAATTATGGCTTTCTTCAATGTGGTACTGGCTGGCATGCTCTATCATATCTGAAACCTCTTTTCACTGGGTTAATGGTTTGTTTGCATTTTGTTGCTTTCTTCCTCAACCTTACAGGCAGAAGCGGGTAAGGTTTCCAAAGGGTAAGAAGGTAAAGCAGGGCGATTTCGTAATTGACGGACGTGAAGATGTGCCTAGTGGGTGGAGAGATCCTCGTCTTGCAGCCAAAGAGCGTACGGTTCGGCGTAATCAAATAACAGCAGAGCTTCTTGATGAAGAAAATGAAGGTGAAATAGCTGACATATCACGGGCAGAAGTGGAATATGGGGTTTGTTTCTTCAAATATCTTTTATAATCATTTGCTTGTGGTTGAATATTTTCTGTATCTCTGGTCTCTAATCCATGCTCAGTCACATTTGAATTTGCATAGAAGAGGTGATAGGTAAACATTGAAGAGAAATTATGCTCTAACTTCCGTTGACTAAGATTTCTCTACCCTTATGCTGCTTCCCTTGCCAATGGAACAATACGTTAGTGGCTTTTACTTGCTTCGTTTCCATCCTCTCTTTTTCCTTGCGTTCCCTTTCTTTTATTCAAACTCTGCAAGTAAACATGATAGTTAAATTGAAATTCTGGTGCTTCATGGGATTATTTTGTTTTTTGCTTTTTGGTTCAAAAAATAAAACAGAGTAAAGCACTTATGAGTTATCATCAATATCAAATTTTAAGTATTGCATTTCTCTATGGCTAAACTTTCATAGTTCTTGGTTCTTTCGAATGCTCTCGATATATATCTGCGGTGTAAATAATGGAATGGCTAAACTTCCATGTTTCTTGTTTTATTTTGGAAGACTCTTGATATGTATCTCTGGTGTAAATAATGGAATATCACTGCTTGCAGGAAAATGAAACATTCATTGATGATGGGATTGCAATAGAGCCTTTTAATCTGGACAAAGAGAGAGAAGAAGGATACTTTGATGCATCAGGAAATTATGTCGAATATTTAAATGAAAATCAGATCAAGGTGCAAGTCTTACATGAATCATTTTCTACCCTCAGCCCAAAACTTGGATCTTTTTCTGATCTTAGTAAGTGCTCAGGATGCATGGCTTGATAGTGTTGATACTGAGAAAAGATATGCTGGGAAGAAACCTATCAAAATAGCAAATGAAGATGAGATTCAAGACCTTTCATCAGAAGAACTAGGAAAGATGAAGAGGCGAATTGCTGACGCGCTCGAGCCGGGAGAAACAGTAAATATTCCCACCTCATTTTTTTTTTTAATTTTTATTATTATTTGTGTGTTTCAATATGAATGCATTGGCTCATATTCTTTTTTGTACTAGCTAATGTTTATGCGTTGATACTGTTCTCGGATGTCAGATTCTGTCGTTGGATACAGTTGTTGCTTTGCATTTTTCATTTTCTTCATTGTCAAAGCAAATTTGGTTGTTTTTTACTGTTGCTTTTGAAAAAGTGGCTATTAATGGAGAGGCTTTTTTTGGTTAATCTGCTAAATTTAACATTGTAATCTACAAGCTTTCTGGCGATTTTTGTTGAACATAAAGTTATATGAGTCACGGCAAGTTCAAATCATGCTAGAGCTAAAGGAGGGGTTTTCTTTTTTGATTAAGGGTGAGAGTCCTAGAACAGCACAAAGATTGAACTGGTGAAAGAGCTCTACAGTGTGCATTGTACTGAACAGAGCTCTACAGTGTGCACTGGAATCTTTGGAGAGTTGACAAGACCATCAAGAAAATCTGGAGAATGATCCCTGCAGTTATTTTTTGGTGTCTGTGGACTGAAAGGAATCGTAGATGTTTTGATGGGATCTCAATTCCAAACCACTATCTCAAAGCTAGAGGTCTACTTAATCTTTTTTGTTGGATTAAATTAACCCCTGTAATTAGCATAGATCATTTTCTTGACTTTGTTAGCTCACTGGTTCTTGGCTGACAAACTGTCAAGGGGCTAACAATTGCTTTTTGTTCATATGTAACTTAGCATCTTCTTGATGCCTTTTTATTGGAATACCTTACTTCATCACAAAAAAAAAAAAAAAAAAAAAAGAAAACAAGTGGAAATTACAATAATATCAAAAGCAAAATTGCTTTTGCCAGTGTCATCCGTCACAAAGGTTCCTGGTGCCTGCAGGCATAGGTGTGTCATCCGTCATGCTAATCCATTGTCGTGTTGGCAAATGGGAAACCACATTCTCTATTCTCTATAAAGAACCTGTTAAGTAGATTCGTTGCTTTGACGGTGTTATTCAATTAAAGGAAGATGATAAAAGTTTTTGTTTATTTGCTAGGAAGGTTAATATTAAAACATTTGACGGTTTGACACACCATAATATTCTTCCCTTTTCTACTTTCAATATGCATCACTCTTTTTGTTCTTTTACCATGTTTGCATCTGGAGCATCAGAGTGGTGATCATTCATCTTGTTGCTGAATCTCTAGAACTGCGGAACTGTTTAAGAAAGCGAACTCTGTTGAGATTGCTTTCTCGAAGCTGGTTGTTTTTTTTTTTGTCCTTCATCTTTCCATTTAAATAAATTATGCTGCCTAGTTGCAGTTGCTTACAACAGATTCACAGTGCAGCCAGTACTGTCAACATTACTGTTAATTTGGATTATACAAGTTGGTCATCTGATTTTCATTTCTGTATTGATTGCCGCTTATGAATTGGCAAGCTGTGTTTGATAGTGATATCCACTTGCTATGTTTGAGTACTTGCGTCTAGAATCTTTGTGCTATAAACATGTTATTGTTCTCCATTGCTTCAAGGACTCACAGGCAGAATTTTGATACTTTCAACAGGTCTTGCAAGCTTTAAGGAGAATGAAAGGTACCTCAAACAACAAAAAGTTTAAAATGACTGCAGAAACTAAGCAGATGTTTGATCAGCTAACAGAAGATGCTATGAAGCTGATGGAGAATGGAGATTACAGTTAAGTGTGTGTAACTATATTGCCAAGTAATCTTTGAAGGAAGTACCAAAAATAATTTTGACTTATATTTCAATCTATTTTCTTTTTCACAGATGTGTATGATGAAAAGCAAGAGAGTTTCCAGCGGGAAGCAGGTACTTGCCATTGTATAGTTGCCTCTTTTTCCTCACCATGGTTTTGAGTTTGAGGAGTGGAAAGTATATGCTGAAAGTCTTGTCTACTGAAGATCCTTCCCTATCCGTAAGAAAACAAAAAAAGTATGGTTAATTTATCTCCCTGGTTGCTTGCTTACCTTTTAGCTACTACAAGGATGACTAGCTGACTGGAAGTTTATGCTAGGGTTTTGAAGTAAAAGGACAATTGATCCTTCACATAGCTGCACTTACATTTCTTTGAGCTGCATGAGTAACTGTTTTTTTCTAATTTATATTTTGTACCGATCCAGAGGGATATGAGAAGTTAGCTCAGGCACGGGGTAAATCCATTGAACCAATACTACCTAAGCCTGAAAGTATCCTTGATGAAGATTTCCTTCCCAGTGGGTCAACCGCAACTGTAGGAGAACATCCTACGCATAGCGCAGACGTGGCTTCGTCAAATTCACATAACTCAGCTAGCAAAAACGATGATGCCTTCGACATGTTTGGTGAAGACGACGAAAGTACTCCAGCTAATCCTGCATCCAATGGAGGTAATTTGATCCCTAAGCACATTTGGATTTCACATTATTTTATGAACTTACTCCAGTATTCCATAGTAAGATAAGATGACTAGGAGGTATTTAGATGTTTTTCATTTCTGCATGCGTGACTCCTGCTCAATATACACTGTAGGTGATCAGCATGGCGATTACGTCTTTGATGAGTCCTCTGGGTACGTATTCTACCTTTCAGCTCATTGTACTACTCTCCTGCTCATTATATCCATCTTTATTTAGCTGTCTGTTGCCAATCGCATTCCTGAAGTTCAATCAGTCCGTCCCTGTAGCAATAGGATTCTGCGAACTATACGAGTCGTGCTTTGATTTCTGCTACTCGCAGATTATTATTAACTTCTTGAATTCTCTCTTTCAGTCGGACTTCATTTTTTTGCTTTCTTTTGAACTTTGTCCATTGCTCTTCTCAATCATGATAAACATGTAATGTACAATAAAAAACCATTAATGCACTAATTTCTCAAATATCCTAACAAAAACTCAAGGTAAAAAACTAAATGAGTCGGTAAAATCTTATCACTGTGGCAGGGACAACTAGAATGAGTAGGGGTTACCTATTTACTCTTTCCTACATTGACTTGATAAGAGCGGATAAGGAGATATTACAAATGATGCATGTTTTTCAATCTGAGTAGGAAGCTCAATTCCATTGTTTAAGAAACTGCCAAGTCCTGATAGTTGGAATGTGCCACTTCTGTTTGTGCTATTTCGCTAATGGTATCTCTCAAACCACTTTATTCGGTTACATTAGGGTTTTATACAACTTTACCTTGGTGATTAAGTTCCGCTTCTCTCCTCTTTAACTCCTTTTTTTTTCCATCAGTTATTACTACAGCAGCAGTTTGGGCTACTATTATGATCCAGCATCTGGACTGTATTGCCATGCAGGATCAGGACAATGGTATTGACATTCAACTGTTTTTGTTGATAGATAATCTGAATATCGATTTTCTTTATTTGTTAGTTTGTCATTTGCAGTTTGGGAATACCCACCTTTATAACCTGTCGAAATGAGCATCTTCCTTAACTGGGGGTTTTGGCTTGATGTATCAAATGTAGGTACTCATATAATAATGAATCAGGCATATATGAAGAGGTGCCGCAAGCTACGCCCGATGCAAGTTGAAAGGAGTCCAGCTCTTACACAGACAGATGGTTCGGGTGATAGTTTTATATGACAAGATTAAGAAGCTGATATATCCCGTTGGCAGTACTGCACATGTCAAACTTACCGAATCTCACCTGAAACAGCATAGCCTTTGAAACTGTTAGGATGTCAAAAGTGCTTTTGTACTTTTGCGCACTGTAAACATCATTGTCGCAACACCATATCCGACTTCTCATTTTCTTACTTGCGGCTGTACAGTGAATGCATAGCACGTGAGAAATGAACTTGTTTCGCAGGTGCTGACATGTCGTGATAGGTGATACTCTAGCTGCTCTCTGCTGGTACCCAACCTTTCCAACTGTGGAGGTTTCTTGTTTGTGAAATGAACTTTTTGGAGCTTCTCGTTTTCTGGAAGTCCTAATCTTGGCTACATTTTTATTTTCTGCTTAACGTATGTTTTTAGATAGTGCGAAAACTGCCTTTATTTTGTCCATTCTTGGCAACAAAGAACTAAATAAACATGACTACATGAGCGATCTTAAAGGTCAAGCTAGTCCGTCCGGGGCATTTGTTAAGAGAATTTGATTCGGCTTGTCTGTCATTAATTTCTAGATCCCAAAGGTGTAGTCCATGTAGAGCAACTTATGAATGTAAATAAGTACTCCCTCCGTCCCAATTTATGTGGTGGTGTTTGAATAGAGATAATGTATTAAATAGTTAATAAATAAGTGCAACATTTTTTTTTTTTGGAATAGATAAAAAAGGAAAGAGTGATACATAAATTGAGATAGAGGGAGTTATTAGATAATGCATGAAATAGTTAACAAAGAAGTGATACATTATTATTGGAACAGATTAAAAAGGAAAGAGTGCGCAGTTGTATAGGGCAACTTATTAATACTAGATCGATGTAATCAAATTATCAGCAAAAAATAACAGCATTAACTACTGGAAGGACTTCTAATCCCAAACTAATATGCCGACAGACCTGCATCCATTTTTTATGATGTTAATATAATAATAGAACTGTGATAATGTAAGATCTATTAGGCAGTATAATACGTAAGTTTGTTATGTATCTTTATTATTCCTGTATAATATACAAGTTTGTACTTGCTAATATATTACTCCCTCCGTCCCAATTTATGTGGCACCATTTGACCTGACACGGAGTTTAAAAAAATAGATGTTGACCTTATTAAGTATCAAGGATAAGAAGATTTGAGTAATAAAAAAATTGTTGGTAGGTTTAAAAGTATGTAGGGCCTAATAAGGGTAAAATAGAGATGATACATTAAATAGTTGTCAAATAAGAAAAAGTGTCGCTTATTTTGGGACAAACAAAAAGGAAATTGTGCCACATAAATTGGGACGATGGGAGTATTTAAATGTGTCGATCCAAATTACTGCAAAGACTATTTATTCAATAACAACCAATCAGAGGTTGCAACTGAAATTTATTTATCTTGTTCCTCCATCAACACACATGCGAGATGCTATATTGAGATTATTTTTCCTAATCCGTCCAATCAAATGACCCAGTAGAAGAATCACCATACAAACTACAGACCCCAGCTTTCTCTGATTACGCCAGAACAGCAAAACAGACAATATTCCTCAACCAGCAAAGATGAAAGAAACAATTGGCTAGACTATTTCGAGCTTGCTTATCAACAGAGAATCATACAAGAGAATCTTACACAAAGCACATCGTTCTCTAGAATTTAGTAACAAAAATCAGGGATGCTCAACGAAGAACGAGTATGATTGCAAGTTCTTGAATAAACCCACAGAAGGTATACAGATTGGGCTAGTGCATGAGCAACATAACGTTTCAACAAGAACCTATTATAAGCGGAAAGATGCAGGAGACCATCAAATTCGCAGTAAGATCAGATTGACCATAATCAATCCTGAAAATTCAGCTGTACTTTCAAGCTGAAACGAATGTGCAACAGAAAATGCAGTATCACAATTGATTCTTCAACTAGCTTCTCGTCAACAGCTTCCCAAGTTCTGAGCGATAAAGTATCAGCAGCAGCTACCCTTTGCAAAGTGGATCTACTCTTGGATACATGGCAGATTCTACCTCTGCCCAAGCAGAATTTCAGATAAAACAGAAATCCTTTGTGCTTCCATGGCAGTGCCAGTTTTCTCGTCGTAACTTTACGAGGCAAGCATGTGCTGAAGTTGATAATAACCGGTTTGCTTACCATCAAATAAAATAACTGGTAAGATCAGATAGACCATAACCTATCTTCAGTTTGACCTCAGAGCTAAAACGAATGGTGCAGCAGAAAGCGAACCAGATATCTCTTCAGCGGCACGACCCCAGGAGATCAAAGGTTCTAAATAGACTTAGTCGCCAAAAGGAAAAAATATGGGGGGAGGGGGGGGGGGGGGGGGGGATGGAAGTTCACAACAGAGGCACAAAGACAAACTGAAATCTTCATGGATAAGGTACAAACTGCTTAATTCTGATGAAGAAAGAGAAGCTATAAGACCACATGTAATAATTACTTAACAGACGCAGAATGTCATATAAAGCATCAATTTGACAGAACAGATAGGTCACCTCCATTTCGGACAACCTACATTTGGAAATAAAAACTAGAACAGCTAGCTGGTCATCTCCCTGGTGATTGCGGTGACAGATGGGTGCGTTCATTTGTTATACACCCTGAAGACTTTGGCACTACAGCCCCATATTAATGGTGTACAAGCACCGAACTTTACAATGGACAAGAAAGACCAGAAAATAAGTCCATCATGCTTTTCAAAATGGGAAGCAAAAGCAGGGTGAGGATATCTTTTCCTAATTTCTGCTCTATGTGCATTAAGATTATCTGCTCAAACAGAAATGGAGGCTTACCAAACATCATTACAGATGGACAAAACGTGTCCCCCACGCATCATCTACCGTTCGTGACTTGCATGCTTATTGACTACAAAGAGTGCCAACAGCTGCATCAGCAGACATCTGACACTTTATCAAGCAAGCAGCATCGACAAATTTCACGAGCATAACTAAGTCTACGAGGATCAACAGCCAGAATATGTGCCATCAACCTCAATCAGCATCTGCTGTTCATGACTTCAATATATAGTAATTACAAACAGCAACAGCTAGCCGTCAGCATCGACAGCCAACACATTATCTAGCAATCAACCTCATCAAATTTCACGAGCATCACTAAACCTCTACAAGGATCAACAGCCACATCATCGTATCTGCCATCTACCTCACCAACCTCGTCACGATCGTAACTATAAAACCGATCATGTTTTTGTTACACGTTAGTACATCCATAGGCATTCATATTTCACTAAAACGGTAGCAGCAGGACAAAAACAAAACACATGCATATTGCATGTAAAACTAGTGATGAATCAACATCAGAGATTTTTAAGTTTCCACATGCACATTACAGAATATAGAGATATTAGACACCAAGAGACAAATCCTACCAAAATGTAGCTAAAATTCTGCCTAGAAATTGCATCACAGTTAAGGTCCCAACATATCAACTAGACAACAAAAGTGGATGAACTTCACTTGCCCACTCTCATATCCACCAGAAAATCACTCCTGAAAAAAAAAAAAATTCAAGTATTAAAACAAAGAGCTCCAAACAGCCAAGAGGAAAAAAAAAAGATACAAACTCAGCTAATCACCTCATCTCTACGAGGTAAAGGGCTCCGTAAATCAGCAGCATGATCTTGAGGAGTTGGAGAACGTTCATTGCGACTTTGCTTCTTAGGACTTCCCCCCCTAGCAGATGGGCTTCTTCCTGGAGACTCCTTCCTGTGAAGACGGGGGCTACGACGAGATGGAGAGGCACTGTAGAGAATTTTGAACAGCTGAATAGAATGAAGAAACAAAATAAAAGATCCTATAGGGGCTAGAATCAGCAGAGAGAGAAACCTTTCAAATGACCCATTCCTCCCGCGTTTTTCGCCATGTCCCCTGCCACGATCCCTATTATAGTCTGGACTTAAGCTACGGCTCCTGCTTCTGTAGCGATAATCTCGTTCCCTCTGCCGATACCTATCACGCTCATTGAGATCCAAGCTTCTGCTACGACTCCTCCTGTATTCTCTATCTCTACGATAATCATCACGGTACCTGTTAAAGATGAAATCGAAATCATTAAACGGAGAGTAATCATAAAAAATAATGTAAGCAAACACCACGGTCAACATCAAATAATTGCTTCTAATCAGGTCAAGAACATTTCAAAACCTGTAGAGGAACCTATTTGAAATTACATTACTGCTAATGAATACAGGTCAGTATAGGTTTCATCTTTAAAGGCACTATCAAAGGCATAGTTACCAATGTTACATGCAGTGAACTTTTAGGTCCAATATGCAAAGTAGAGGCTGAAAGACCGTAGAACTTAAACATCTAAACAGTTCACAGCTGTTCCACAAATGTCCAAGTCAGCTACGTCACACGCAATGAACTTTAAGGTCCAATATGCAAGCAAGTCCGAGGCTGGAAGACAGTTGAACTAAAGCTTTTAGTCAGCTGTTCACAAAGGTTCAACTCAGCTCTTGTGTAACAACTAATATAAAGCAAAATGAGGCTATTATGACAGACAAAAAAAAGGACCATTGTATTGATTCTTTTTTTTTTTTTTTGACCCACAAAAATAAACTAACAAGATACAAAGCATACAAAATTGTGAGTTAAAACCAATCAGGCAATCACGTCGAGCCAAAATAATCCAGAAATGCAAAGCTTGGAATCACTGCGCAATACCTCAGATAGGAGATAGGGGGAAAAGTAGGCTTTCATTTTGTACTGATTTATATAAATAAGGTTTATTTGATGGCATCACTGACAACAAAGAACATCCTTGGGTCTTATGGATTATGTACAATTTTTCTTCTTTCTGAAAATTTGAATTATGTAAAAGTTTCTGGCATGACGTTCACCCGATCAATGATCTACACCGGCAAGCAACTACAAATCCCACAAGAAGCTATATGTACTCCTCTTCCTCCCCCTCTACGCAGGGGCAGGACCAGAAATTAGTGGAAGGGGATTCAAGAAAATATTAGAATGCCACACTCCAGATTTGATCTTGTTACCTAAAGCATTTTTTTAACCCAGTTTACCACTAAAAGCCTCTCGTGTCAAGGGATTCAAAAGTGTATATATAACCAATAAATCTCGCCTTGCCCTATTTGCACAGCATAATTTTCCGACGAAGGGGATTCAATTGAACCCCCTTGGTTATACTAAGATCCGCCCTGCCTCTCCATCATTTATCTAAACAGCAGGAGAATACAAGGTTTACCACTTTTTTATTCATAACAAATAAGATGCAAAGGAAAATAATGATAAGTTAAAAATCCACAAGGCTCATCCGGCTCACACAGCCAGCAGGCCGCTCTGTATCTGACTTGTCTGGTTGTCCTAAGAGGTTGTCTGATTCAGTTTTAGTAGTCAAACAGCACAAGTATGGGACAGGGATCCTAAATCGAATGGTGAAAACGACAGAGAAAATGGCTTCAACATGCTAAAAATATTAGGTGATTTTCAGTAACATGGCATCTCTATGTAAACTCAATATACATGTAATAGATAACATGGAGCATGCAATAGAAAAGAATAACCTTCGAGGTGGGCTCCTGCTTCTTGATCTACCTTCGATTCTTGAAACCTTCTCATAAATCCTTCCTTTGTGACTGAAACCACAAGGAAAACCATTAAAATAGAACTCCAACCTTCTATATCCAAGATCTCAGACACAAAATTCAAGTACTCCAGAAAAAACAGAAGCCTAAATAATGACAAAGACCAAGAGAAACACGCTAATATATTTAAGCTTCCAGTGGCGCAGTCTAATTCCAGATTGTGGTTCAGCAAGTCAAGTTACTTACATTCGTTCTGCATTTGGCCCATACTTAGCAAACTGAACAGCAATTTCCCTACCATCAACCACCCTCCCTGTGAAACATCACGGAAAGATTAAGTTCTTCTTCAAATAAATACAGCCAAAGAAAAAGCTACAAAATATGAGAGGAAAATAAGGCATAAACCTGCTAAAGAAAGTGTTTTATATCACCTAATGTAAAAATACAAAATTGTTAAGTGCTATAGACGGCTGTAGAAAAACAGAACATAGCTTTCCAGAGTGACGAGAACCTTAGCACATTTTCTGTGGAAAAACAAAGTATCAATGCTTAAAGGGATGTCTAAATTCTACATTCCTCGGATCTATAGCTTCTCAGCTTAACCACCAGTATTCCACCAGAATAGAACATCCTGACTTGCATTAAAAAAGAACCAAAAAAAACATGAGGGCACTGTTATCTCACTGGAGTTGGAAACTATTAACCAGGGAAAGTCAAATCATCTGATTTAGGCAGTTTTAAGTGTAAAAGCTTATTTTTGCTAATTTAGTTCCAGCATGGCTTTCGAAATTTTGATCCAAGGAAACCAAAACAACATATATATAAACGATTTTAAGGATTTATGAGTAAGAGGTAGGTAGATATGTGGTCTGCATTAAAAATCTGCTGCCTCAACAGATCACAGGTTCTTACAATCACATTTCTCTTTTGTTTCAACCAAACAGGTCATCATGCCTAATTAATTTCCTATTTCTCATCTTATGCCTTCTTCTTTACCACATTCCTCTAGACCCAGAGAAGCTCCTTTTCCTGGCCTTCTAAAGCTCACAAGTAACCATAGCGATGAGGATAACCTCGTTCCTTTCAGATTTTCAAATAACCGAACCAGTATTTCCAATGTAAGCAATGTGTTAAAGGAGAATTACCGTCCAGCCTCTCTACAGCCTTTTGTGCTTCATCAGCATACTTGTAACGAACAAATGCAAAGCCACGTGACTCCCCAGTCCTAAAGACAATACCAGAATAAAATAGACACGTAATACATTAGAAAGGTTAAACAAAAAAGAGTTACACAAACATAACAGAACAAAGACATTTAGCCTCCTAATAGCTCCAAAAGACTGGCATCGCCTTGGATTATGACCAACTAACAGGATGAAAACTAGGGCATGGCAATCTTTGTAGAAACCCTTGCAAAGTAGTTGTGCCATAAGAAAAGCGCAATGATAATTTTGATCCTTGGACAAAGAGAAAAGGCATACAATGTGATGTCATATGTTAAATAAAAGCTTCAAAGATGTATGTCGAATAAATGCTTAGCTGTAACAACTTCAATATATTTTTTTGGTTTAACATTGTACACTTGCTGGTTTCTCTCCTCTAATCAGAAACAAAATAATGGCGGTGTAATTACAAACTTGTTCGGGTCAGCTATATGAATCCTATACATCAATGAGGGAAAATAAATAGTGCTAAAAATTAAAGAGGGATTGAATTAATATACCTTTTATCTCTGGGGATAAAAATGTCGACAACTTTGCCGTACTTGTCGAAAAGCGGAAAGAGATCATCAGCCGTTGTACCTGTTTCATTAACAATAATTACATCTCTAAGCAACAACAAATCAAACATTGAGATGTGATCAAAAAGAAAAAAAAAATAAAAAAGGAAGAAACTTTACGGAAAGTGACGTTGAGAACGAGGAGAGAATAGGTGTCAGTGATGTCCGGAGGACCTGATCTTCCAAAGTGCGACATTTTTTCCGGCGAATTTCTGCTTTCGGCTCCGACTAGGGTTTGTTGGGAGTGGGGGTTTGTATATCTGTTTGTGAGAGACAATTTCTTGAATTTATAAAATACCCTGTTTTAGTATCATGGCAACTCTTTAATTTTTTTCCTTTTTTATTTTTAAGACTTACATCACATTCCATGCTTTGTACATCGGATTGGTTTTTTTTTTTTTAATTTATAAATTTTTAAATAAATGAGTAATATGTTTTTCTAATATATCTATAATAGCTTCTATATCCTAGATAAATTGATAGTTATTTTCAGATTCTGTCATATTATATATGTTATTTTTATTTTATTTTTTATCATTAGTGTGGTGTCTTTCGTTCACCTAGGACAATCTTATGTTTATGTGCACTTCCTTTACCAGAATGTTTTCAAGAAAAATTCTTCGTCGAGTGTCTACCGAAATCAACCTCTCCATCTTGATGGATTAGTCTGTTTACATCTCACACTCCCCAAATTCCACCCGTGAAATATCATTGTGTATGATGTTGTTGTATGAGCCAATAACAATTTAAACTCATTGGTGAAATTCTTTGTTATTTAATTCATGCTAATAATATATACGTATATTTGTCACACATTAAAACTTATATTACATGTTCATCGGAAAGAAAGTTTATTAGTAGTATTATTCTATGTCCAGCCAGAAGCTAAGCAAACAAGTTTCTCCATCTCCCTATTACAGCAAATTCTCGCACAATTGACGAAGAAAAATTTACAGCATGTGATGATTATAGAACCTATGAAGATTCCTCCACCCTTACATTAGGGAGAAAAAAAGAGCAAAGCTGATGATTACGTTCGCAGATAAACTTGTCTAAATATCATTATCCAAAATGCACAGATTCCTCTGGTGATAGAACGTATAACAATCTATTGTACTTATTCTCAAAATTAGATGCACAATGAAATACCTTGAGCACATACAATATTTTATCACCACCCTTCCAGCGTGATATGAAAGAAAGCAGAGCTTCACACATATTACTAGAAACTGTGGCGAGGGATTAGGAAGAGGTTTCTTTAACAAATCAGTAAGTCAATCATTTGTAGAACCATAACGAACTTGCAAATCTCTTGAAGCAACTTATTCATAGACAAAATGAATATATTTCAGTAGGCTTGGTCCTAGCATATTGTACAGGATTATGGAAGAGATAAATGCAGCTAATATTGTCACAGTACATATTAGACATGGAGGAAAATACATTCAACTCTTTAACAGATCCACCAATACGAGCTGCTGGCATCTCACCTGTGGATGGGAAAACCCTTTGTGAGAATTAACATTCAACCCAAAATAACTTAACTTTCTATTTTCATCGCGAATTAGAACTTGATACTTCTTAAAATGGTTTTGTCAAAAAAATAAGGACATACCATCAAGGAGAATGGTTGCTCACATTAGAAGAAATTTTCGGCATTTCAAGACGGAAAATCCCCTTTAATAGCTCCCTAACCTGTCAAATTAACATAAGTAATATAAAGCCAAATTTTTTGGCAGTCTAATCTGCTTGAAATTTGGGGAAGATGCTAATGGATCAAAAATAGAGCATTTCTTTGTTTAGCACATACCAGAGAGATATTCCAAGTTAATTTCCCAAAAGCAACACCATGCACCCACACCCCACTCTACTACTAAAAGAAGAAAGGATGAACTTCTCTGGTGCTTTAAAACTAAGAGCCGGTTTGGGCAAGCTTAAAAGTGGCTTAAAAGCACATACTCCTATGTGCTTATAAGCTCACTAATGGGTACTTGGTAATGCAAAAAGCCATGGGCTTATAAGCACTTATGTGCTTAAAATAAGCCAAAGTGAGAAGTTAGAAAATCCTAACTTCTCAAAAGTGGCTTATAAGCAACTTATGGCTTATAAGCCACTTATATAATAAGCTCACCCAAACGGGCTCTAACTTAAACCTGCTTATTCTGTTCAATTAAATTGTCTTTCAGTTTCAACTCCCTTAGGATGAATATAAACAGGGAATCTAACATTCCAGCATCAGATTCCCCTTTAATTGAGTCACATGAACATTCCAGGCAGCGAAATAGATCCCCTTTCATAGAAAACAGACAGGAACATGGTAAGGAGAGAAAAATATTTCAATCTTACAAGTCAACTATGACAACCTTAACCTTAATAGTCAACAGCTAACCCCAAGAAATTTGGAAAAAGGTAACAGTTTGAAGATATATCATCTAAGACAGCCTGTTTTTTAATTATATGAATCATCTATTACCTTACTCTAGCACTCTGGCCTGCTTTCAAAGTTTTTGGAATTGAATTCACACCTATACATTTAGTTGCAAGACTAATTATGGAGGAAAGTACAAGCACGATCCTAAATAAAGAATTTCCACGAGACTGTTACTCTAAGGATAATGATCATCTACCAATCACACTATAAGCATATTACAATTATATACAAAGACAAAACAATACTGACCTTGAACACTAGATGTGAATCCACAAGTAGTTAAATGTTTCGCGAGTGCCTCTCCTAGTTGTTGTTGCCAATTTGCTGTTACCTTCGCTTCAGATACTGGGCACACTATTGCTGTCTCTGTTGTAAGCTCTACACTAGCAGAAGAAACTTGTGGCTGTTGACAAAGAAAACCATCATGTCTATATCTAAGTATATCTATAAAAGGGAAAAGAAAAAAAGGAGTAGTAAGTACATGAAAAAGATAAAGCAAGGATAAAAGCAACAACGACGACAACAACCCCAGTAAAATCCCACAGGGTGGGTCTGGGGAAGGATAAAAGCAAATGGATTATGCATGCCAGAATGCACTTATAATGAGCAGCGCACTACGGATAATTTGCTTCCAATGTCAATTTCTCAAGAACCAATTGTTAAGAGATTGACTGTCTGAGCTCATGATACTCTAATTAAGTCTTCACCTGAATGATCTGGTTCATTAATACTTCTAAAGAGGTTCGAAACGCGACATACTCGTGGGCAACTAAAACCAGAGCTATTACCTATTCTCTTTAAGTACATGGTAAGTGTAATGTTCATAACTTCATCGGATTAATTACACGGTCCTGAAGAGAGTACGAGTTGCTCTTGTAGGGAAACACAGAGAAAATATATAAAATTTTATTTATGAGAAAGTACAAGTACAAAGTGAGGAGCAGGAACAACAAAATATAAATAAAAAAACTGGCAAGTATGTGTTTCCCTACAGCTCTTCCTTAAGTTCTCAAACTAAACTTTCTAAAAAGTCTACCACCAGTTATCCGAGGTACAGGCATACGACATGAATATAGAAAGTGAATTGGTTATAAAGTTCGAACAATGATACAATTAGTTATTTGGTCTTACTACTTATAAACTATTGAAGACACTTCCACTATAGTCCCACCTTAACAAGAGTTTTGTCTTGATGATAACATACATTTATGAAAACTCATAAAAGATGTAGCTTTTCTCTGAAAGAGCATATCATCTTGAAAAAGATTCAATTCTCCCCTTTCAAAATGATATAAGGCCAAGTAGTGGCGGAACTAGAGTATTGGAGACAGGTTTGGCTAAACCCAGTAGCTTTGGTCCAAACAGTGTTGTTATCTTTTGAAATTTATTTAGAACCTCGTAACTTAAAAGGACTGGAACCACTAAACTCGTAAACTTAAAATCCTGGCTCTGCTAGCGATTTGAAGTAGAAAGACTTACTTGACTTTCTAAAATCCTCTTCACACTATCAGCACAACCCCCACACATCATTCCCTGCAAATTTTGCACAAAAACAAATACAATGCATACATTAGCAGTCCATAAATATATATATCTATTGCATAAAATCCAAAATTACTAGTACTAATAATAATAAAAAAAAAATAGAGACAAATAGCTTACACCAACTTTCAGAATTATAACATCTTCACCAGCACTGCCACTGTTATCACCTGAGCTAAATACACACTGCAAATTCTTTTGGACCGGACGCGAATGACCCGCCCCGAAGCTCAACGACTGATAACCCGACACGAACCGGTTCAAACCGCGGTGACATGTCGTTTTGACTCGGAGTTGACTCGGCAGTACAAAGTAAGTGGGTCTAGAGGAGGAAACTTGGCTAATATGGAGCTGAGAAGGTAAACAAGTGGGGGGTGTTTTCGGAGAAAATCCCAATGGTGATGTCAGCAATATTGTGGACTCCATTGAAGGTTGAGCTTCCGCACCAATCTGATTTTTCTTATATTTTGAGTTACACTTTCCTATTTTAGTTACATTATTATCGGTGTGTATAACTTAAATCCGTAACTAAATATTTAACATTCTCGGACTCAATATTTATATGTGTGAAAATATCCTTGTCCGTAGTTCCAGCGGATTCTCTACTCCCCAAGCCGAACAACCTTACTGTCTCCCGAAGCAGCCTAGTCACACAATGCAGTTGGAGCTAGAGACGAGGGTTTTTCGAACAAATACTTTTTTTGTAGGTCCATGGAAGCTATTAAATGTACTGGGTAAGACAATGGATGTCCGAGTGTTGATATATATCATGAGCGATATGGAAATAGATCGAGTAATCTCTCCAAAAAAGTTGAAATATATGCCAAGTGGCATACACGTGGTATTTTAAATTAGAAAACAATATTTTATTTCAACTTAAATACAAAATTAAATTAATAAAAAATAATAAAAGAAAACACAAAAGGGCGACGGGCATTCATTTTCTCTCCTTCTCCTATATGCGCTACGATCTCCCGGCGAGTCATGAATGATCTGCCATGGATTATTGCGGCTGACTGCATTTTATTATAAGCTCCCGTTTGTTTATATTTTTTGGGGTCACTTTTGGGAGTTTTTGGAGAGAAAAGTGTTTATTTATAGTACTTGACCAAATTTTGGAGCAAAAAAGCTCCAGAAAGAGCTAAAATTAGGGAGTAGCTAACTGGGTTGTTCGAGGTCATTCTTCGGACTGCTAGGATGCCGGAAGAGTGGGGGTGGAGTACCATGGTCCTGTTGTATAAGAACAATGGTGATATTCAACATTGCAACAACTACAGGAGTATCAAACTGCTAAGACATACCATGAAAGTTTGGGAGAGGGTTGTCGAGAAGAGGATAAGGAGGGATATCACTATCTCTGAGAATCAATTCGGGTTCATGCCTAGGCGATCGACTACGGAAGCTATTCATCTCTTGAGGAGGTTAATGGAGCGGTATAGGGATAAGAAGAGGGACTTACATATGGTGGTGTTCATCGACCTAGAGAAGGCTTATGACAAAGTCCCAAGAGAAGTTTTATGAAGATGCTTAGAAGCCAAATGTGTTCCTGTGGCCTACATCGGAGCAATTAAAGACATGTACGATAGGGCCAAGACCCGTATGAGGACAGTAGGAGGTGACTCGGATCACTTCCCAGTCGAGATGGGATTGCACCAGGGGTCAGCGCTCAACCCATTTATGTTTGCTCTGGTGATGGATGAATTAACACAAAGTATTCAAGGGGAGGTCTCATGGTGTATGTTATTTGCAGATGATATTGTTTTGATTGATGAGACTCTCGGTGGAGTCAATACCGAGCTGGAGGTTTGGCGTCAGACTCTAGAGTCTAAAGGCTTCAGACTGAGTAGGACGAAAATGGAGTGTAAGTTCAGTGATGCTACTGATGAGTCCGAGGTGGAAGTAACGCTCGATACTCAAGTCATCCACAAGAAGGGAAGCTTAAAGTATATTGGCTCAGTCATACAAGGTGATGGAGAAATTGACGAAGATGTCAGTCATCGGATAGGGGCAGGGTGGATGAAGTGGAAGCTCGCGTCCGGGGTCCTTTGCGATAAGAAAGTGCCACCTCAACTTAAAGGAAAGTTATATAGAGTGGTTGTTAGGCCAGCGCAGTTGTACGGGGTGGAGTGTTCGCCCGTCAAGAACACCCATATTCAGAGAATGAGTGTAGTAGAGATGAGGATTCTGAGATGGATGTGCGTACATACTGAAATGAATAAGATTAAGAATGTAGTAATTCGTGATACGGTGGGTGTGGCATCAGTAGTGGACAAGATATGCGAGGCGATACTTCGATGGTTCAGGCATGTAAAATGGAGGAGTATTGATGCTCCAGTGAGAAGGTGCGAGAGGTTGGCAGTTTTGGGTCTACGGAGAGGCAGAGGTAGACCGAAGAAGAATTGAGACGAGGTTATTGGACATGATATGACTTTCCTCCAAATCACTGAGGACATGACCTTAGATAGAAAAGCATGGAGGTCGAGGATTATAATAGAAGGTTAGATTGTAGTCGAGAGTTGTAGGTTGTATCGACTTTAATATGTTTTCGTATATATTTTCTATTTCTATCCTATTCTTTATTTATTCGGCGTGCTTATATTTTTCACTTAGGTTATATTTGGTTTTTGTGTGGATGTCTGATATTGTGTTTCATCCGACTGTCTCTTCTTATTTGATATTCTTATTGCTATTTCTCTCTAGCCGAGGGTCTTCCGGAAACAACTTATCCACCTTGACGGGGGTAAGGTTACATCTCACCCTCTCCAGATCGCACTTGTGGGACTACATTGGGTTTGTTGTCATTGTTGTTGTTGTTGTTGTTATAATTAGTTAAATATTTTGATACTGAATTAGATAAAATATATTTATGATTGATATACAAAAATATGATGCACCATAAATGAGTTTAGTTGGGTAATAAATTCCCTATATATTTTGTTATATTATTAAAGTCATTTATATTTAAAAATCTCTTTAATTAGTTAATTTTTTTTTTTTATAACTTTTGAATTCCTATATTATCTCTTTTTTAAAGTTATATTCATTGTTTTGATATATGAAATTTAAATTATTTAAGCGAAATGATATGTGCAACGTACACCATAGCTAGTCATAAACAAATAGTTAAGAATAGTTGAATTAAGATGGTATGCTATATTTGTATTTATTTTAGAACTTTAACTTACTTCGTTAACTTTAAAAAAAAAGGTTTTGGTACATAAAATATTATTTATACATTTTCCCATTTTTCAAGGAAAAAAGATAAAAACTTTTGAAGATCAACAACTGCAATCATTTTTCGTCCGCATGTAAAACAAGTAATAAAACAGTTTTTTCTAGAATTTTGTCAGAACTTAGTAAATCTTATCAAAATATTTTTGTCAAAAACATTTCCACATAAAAGAACAAAATCCTCCATCTAACATTATCGTCATCATTGGACAAATCTTTTACTAATCTTAATTATAATTAATGGATCCACCTCCTCTATCTTTTAAAAAGAAAAAAGTGTTGAGCACGTGATCCTATTGAACTACAAGTTCAGTGCATCTTTTCATGTTAAGTTTTAACTGGGAAGGGGTGTAATCGTTTGAACTTTGATGCATCTTCTCTTGGCTTTTGTAAATTGGCCTTTTAAGCATATGCCCTTTACTAATTTTAAATACATTTCATTCAACAACCCTATATGTTTATCTTATTTATTTGGTCAAGCTTATGGGGAGCTAAAAGTACTTATTTTGTTCAAAAAATATTTATTTGAAAATTTTAGAGTGTTTGACCAAGCTTCTAAGAAAAAATAAGTGATTTTGAGTGATAATAGAAGTTGTTTTCCTGGTGTGGGAAAAAGCTGAAAAAGTAGCTTCTTCAAAAAGTAAGCGTTTTTAATTATTTGGGACATGATTACCCATATCAAACTTTCATATTTAATCAAGTTAATATTCATTTTCGTAATTTTATAATTTTTTCAAATATTAGTCAAATACAAATTAATAACAAAAGCACTTCTATAAAATTTAGCCAAACACAAATTGGTTATCTCGCAAAGCACTTCTTTGAAAAACACTTTTGATTAAAAGTAATTCTAAAAATAAGCTGATTTTGACAGCTTGACCAAACAGGCTCTAAGATCTTAAGCAATATGAAGATTAACAAAAAGAGAGATTGTGTTTGGATGATTTCTTGAGAAGGTTGTTTTGAAATAGTTTGTGCAAAATAAAAATATGTTCTAATAGTTGTAATTCATTACCTTTCGAAATTTATAGTTCCAAAAAGATTTGATTAAATTTCATTTTATCTTAAAATTTAAGCTACTAAAGTAATGAATCGAACTCGTGCCCTGACTTAAGTAATGATCCGAATTAAGCACAAAATTAAAAAATAAGCGGGGTGTTTGATAATTGATACTCATATAATACACGAGTTATTGTAAAAACTTGTATATTATCATATATTTATTTGAAACTATTATAATAAATTTGATATAAAATTAATTAATTAAATTCAATTTTCTGAGGAACTTTTTTTCACATCTTTTATCATACCAATTGACGTGAAGTCGCAATGAGTCATTTATTAGAGTTGGTAACGTACGACCCCCATGTGCGCACACCATTGGTTGGAACAAATCCCACCATTTTACTCGACAAAACGACTTTCAAATACTACTCCACTAGTCAATACTTTCAAACCCAGTCCATCACATTCACACTATCATTCACTTTCCCCTTTACAATTCACTAGCTGATCAGCTCAATTCATGGCCAATTCTGGATCCGATCCAACTGCTTTTCGATTAGGTAAACTTCTATTTTCCGACTTATTATTCCTGCTATGTTTTTTTTGTGACATATAATTCGTGTTACTTTGCGAATTTGTCGTTTTGTTTTAATTTACTACTAGTATGTATAAAATGAAATGAGCTCGAATTGATTGACTGGTTACTATTGATGTGACACCCTAGGCAAATCCCGTATCAGTAAAATACATGAGAGATGCTGGGTACATAAGGAAGCATGCCTTAGACTTTAGTGACGGTTTGAATATCGTGTGGGGCTAGGCTTAAAACGGATAATATCACGATTGAGTTGGACTGTTACAATTGATGGGTTAATATTATATTTGTTCCTAGTTTTTGATAGGTTTCAACTTAGTGGACTATATGAAGCATGAAGGGGAGGCAGTACAGACCGAATACATTGATTTTAATCTATATAGTCAGGTTCATAGGTTTCATAGTGTAGTTGGCTAGTGTGTTTAGTACGAAAAATGTTTTCTGGTGTTTGGTTGGCAGCGGAAAACATTTTCTGGAGGATGTATTGCATAACTGAGCTGGTTGAGGAAGGAAGAGAAGACGCTGCACATTGGACATTGCCATGCTAACCATCATGTTTGTCTTGTGGAAATGAAGAAATAGTAGAGCTTTTTGAGGGGGTTAGAAAATAATTTTGTACATTTCAATTCCTGTCTGAATTGAAGATTCGGTGACATTTGTGGAGAACCATATTATTGTGTATGTTCTCTACCAAAGTGTAAACGAGCTTTCTCACATTAATAAAATTATTTACTTTCTTAACAAAGATGAGGAAAAATACGTAACATGTTCAATACTGAATGAGTGGTGCTGTAGCATTTAAGAAGTGTTACCAGGGTGGAATCTTCGAGGAAGAGTCGAAGAAGTAGAACATGAGGAGTTGCTTCTTTGGTGGGGATCATATGGGAAAAAAAAAAGCAAATTCGAGAGGTTTCAAGGTGTCGGAAATACTTTGTTACAAATAAGTGGAACCTCAGTATTCCTTTGGCAAAATTTAAAAATAACTATGCGGTCCCACTTAGCAAGTATAGTTAATGGGTTACTCTTTGTAAAGAATCATGTTCGCTGAGATTTCTTCATGTATACATTGGTATGTGAAGATTCATTTTTTTTTTTTTGGGATAAGATGCGAATATTCCCTTGTATTTCACTAAGGTGATTTTTCTAAATAAAGAATAGTCATGTATGTAACGGTATGTCTTGTCATCTATGAGTCTTATTCTTACTGGGTCGTATCTAAACGTGCTAAGACTGCCTCATCCGGTACAACTCTAGTCTAAATTCTTCCCTGCTGTTTCTTCATTCATTCTCTCACCTATAAGCTTACAGTTGCTGAGAGAATTATTTAAGATGTAAGAAGCATTGATAACATGTTTCAACTGGTGATCCATATTGTTGTCTGACTTTATATTGTCTTACTTTATGCCCTTCCTGAGGTACATACTTCCAGTTGCTTCTAGATGAATTAATCTTTTGAAAGTTGATTCTTTTTTTTTTTTTTTTTTGATGCAGATATAAGGCAAATATTATTAGAAGCACAAAATCGCTGGTTGAGACCTGCTGAGATTTGTGAGATTCTGCGGAACTATCCGAACTTCCACATAACTCCGGAGCCTCCATATAAGCCAGTCAGTATGTATCTTCATCTTCATCCATCAGTTTCTGGAAAATGTGAATTGTGATGTTATTTGACTTTGCACTAGCCATGTTGGTGGGCACATGCTAACAGATACTCCTAGGTGTGAAACCTTCTGGATCCTTGTTTTTGGTGGGAATTTGTACAACTTTGCATGTTTACCTTGGCTTCGATGAACTATTTTAGTTTAAATATAACATTAAGCTACTTTTTTTACAACCAAGAAATCCCCGAAGGTAGACGGCACATGGTTCGAAACTTGGTGGATAATGGCCCCTCCCCTATACACTTCTCCACTTAACTACAAGGCTTTTATCTGCACAGAGTTTGAACCTTTGATGTGCACCTAATCCACATATCACAAGTAGCACTCTTACCAACAGAGTAGCAGTTTGTTTTTGAATGGGGAATCAGATGATTTTTTGAAACTATTTTACATGTAATGGAAAATACCTTTCCTGACTACACTGTCTTTCCATCAATGGACTTTTGCCTTACGTTTCATTGGTTCCTTGAACATTGACGGTTTAATTTGTTGAGACTTGGTAAACGACTTTCTCTGGGCCAGGAAATGCCCAGAGGCCTATTTGGCTAGTTAAACTTTTAAAGCTATCTAAGCGAATCTTCTTATCATATTTCTAGTCCTGGAATAGTTGATCCATCAAATGGAGTTAATATCCTGTATAATGTATTTATGTTGTTTACATGGTGTTTTATCTGATTAGAAGAAGACTTGTTTAGTTGTTTTCTTAAAGAATATGCCTTTATCGACGCCCCAATCTTTTATTGTCAAATGATTAACAACTCCGCCAGATACACACTTTTTATTGATGTACTGCATTGAATAGATGTTGATGAAGTGGAGCGCTCCACAATAATCCATCTTTTTAGCCTCTTAATCTCCATTTGTTATATGCTAATGATTATCTTCTTTTCAGGTGGTTCTGTTTTTCTCTTTGATCGGAAGGTGCTAAGATACTTTAGAAAGGATGGGCATAACTGGAGGAAGAAAAAGGACGGAAAGACTGTTAAAGAAGCTCATGAGAAGCTGAAGGTAATCTGTGGTAATTGGCATTTGCATATCATATTCTTTGTTTTGGTCGATTTTGCCATAGATATGTAATACATGTTCTTTGATATGCCTCATGGTGTTTGTTGGTGTCATGACTCTGCAGGTTGGAAGTATAGATGTACTACACTGCTACTATGCCCACGGAGAGGAAAATGATAACTTTCAAAGACGTAGTTATTGGATGCTTGAACAGTGAGTGTGACAGCACGTAGCTGTTGTGTTATTATGGAAGTTTCCAACACTTCTTTTTTTCCCCCTTCTTCTGTTAATTCCTACATGGACCTCCTGTGTTTATTATTCTTTTTCATAATTATATGTGTCCCTTGCCTGTCATGAGTTAAATGGATGCGCTTACAGGATGGGTAAAGTACCTCCATCGACTAGGTTTGTAGTTTGAGATAGTTGCACATTATTGTATTCGGAAAGTCTAATACATCAGTTTAATAGGAGTAGAAGGAGTCTAAATATAATTTGAGAAAGGTTTGAAAAAAGAGTACAGTGGTCCTGTTCATGAATAACCTCCATAACTTTTCATACTGATCATTGATAGACTGGATTGATACTTTGTTCTAAAGACAGATCGAGCATCTAGACATAATTTTTAGGATGGAGCTTTCTATGTTCTGTAATAACCGCAAAATGTTTTGCATGCTGAACTCAACCCTTCTCCCCCGCCTTTTAAAGAGAACGTGAGAATTTGTCATTATGGATTTGTTCTAGAGCTTGTCATTACCTATTGTTGCATTCAGAAGCATGACCTATCTCAGAATCACCAAATGTGAAACAGAAAAACTGAAAAAAAAAAAACAAAGAATAGAAGAATCAGCAAGGGTTTATCGTTTATATATTGAGGGGGATAGAACATTTACAGCAGAATTCACAACTTCACATGAATTCTTTACTTTTTCTATTTGTTGGTGACAGATCTTTAGTTTATCTTGTCAGTTTAGCTTGTAAATAACCATTTTGCACTTTCTTGTTTACTGTTTCCTTTTGGGTTTTATGTATTTTGCAGCCTACTGCTTTATTTAGTTCTGACTTCTGAGCACCTGAATGCTGAATATAGCTCCTTTTTTTTTGAAATGGTGCAGGGATCTCATGCACATTGTTTTTGTCCACTACTTGGAAGTCAAGGTTAGCTACTCTTTTTCCTTTTTCCAGTGGTGTCATGAAACAGTCTAGTAAGTGATGGCTAAGGGACAGTAACATGGTTAATGTTTTCATTCTTACACAGTGGCGTACACAAAATTTTTGCCAAGGGAACACAAAAATATAGTTGTTGTACATGGGACTTGGACTAAGGACCTATGTCATAAGTTTGATATCCCTTCACCACTTGGCAAGAAAATCTTTTGTTGCTATTACTGTTATGTAAAATTTTACCTATATACCCCTTCAATTGGTGTAGGTCCGCCCCTGATCTTACACGAAGCACAAAATGCACAGGGAAGCCTGTACATCCCTGTGACTACCTCTCCATCACCTGGAAAAAATAATTAAAAGAAAAGAAAAGAAAAAAATAGAGTGACACGTAACAGCTGGAAGTTTCAAGTACTTTTTCATGTAGTTCTAGCCTTTAGGTTTTATTAGTACTAATACCGTCCATGTCAAGTCAGTTTTAGATCCCTTAAACATTTCTGTACGTAGGTAAACATATGGTAAGAGCTAGTCCCTGAAGCAATAATTGGATAAAATGTGTGCTTTGTTTCTTTAAGTTCTTCTATGTGATTTTTTCTTTAAGTTCTTCTTTGTCTTGTATTTTCCATATTACAGGGTAACAAGGCAAACATCAGCTATACCAGAAGCTCCGAGCCAGCACAATCAAGTTCTCTCGACGAGAGCTCATCGTGGGATGGTTTACCAAGGAGTCAGAACCTGACTTCAGCAAGTCCAACAAGCACTTTAACTTTGGCACATGATGAAGCTGAATCAGGTAATTTCTGGTTGTTTTTAGTTTTGATATTGATTCTTTCTGTTTACTTGATTAAAGATTGTATGGTGATACGTGATTTTGTTAGGTTAGTTCTCAATTAGTTGGTAAGACCAATTAGTCCACAGATAATCAGCAAGTTAGTTCTGGATTTCATTAGTTTCCACAGAAATCTCCAGTTTTATTCTGTCTGCATCTAATTTCTTATTTCTAGCACATCACTATTCTTTTATAATCTGTTCTACGCTGTTCTTTTATCATCTATTCTATGTTCAAGATTCTTTGGTTATTGCTGAAAAAAAGGTGCTTTGGTTAATCATACAGTAGATTACACATCCATTCCCAGTAGAGGTGGAGGTGGAAATTGCGCTGATGGTAGCTTCACATCTGGTCTCCAAAGCACTATGGATTTGGGTTCCTGGGAAGACGTTTTCGAACATTGCACAAGAGGTACTAAAAGTGCTTTACCGAGTGATTACTGCTTCCTAATACACGTTCTAAGGGAAACAACTTATTTAACTAAAGTGTTTTGCAGGTGGGGTTTCATACAAACAGGATATCCAGAATACCTCCTCTGTCCAAGCAAATTGGCAGGCAAGTAACTGTTCATCTTTTGTTACCTTCTTTATAAATCTGTAGTTAATGATTAAGCATCCAAGAAAATTGGAAGACAAAGAACTATTCTTTAAGTACCTTCTCTTGTTGTTGATTGTTTAAGGACAAAACTAACTTAAATTGCTTTTTGAAAGTTACATGAGAATTATCTTCGAGTATAATTACAAGAATTAGATGATTTGTCTTGTTGGCCTGGCCAACTAATTACTTGGTCAACACTGAATTGATAGTAATGAAGGAAGGCAACTGTACTTTTAAATTCTGGGGTGGGAATTTGTCAAGGATTGTTCTTAATTACATATTGTAACAAATTTCCAAATATCTTTTTGTATCTTTTTCAAATATTAAATGTTCCTCAAACCTTCTCCTAAAGAAATTTTTGAGTAAGATTCTCCTAAAGAACTTTTTATGAGGATGATGGCTAAAAACAGTTTCAGATTTGACTGGTTTTCTTTATATTCATCACTATAATATTTGTTATAGAAAAATACTTTCATGTCCCTTATCTATCTTTTTGTTATTTTAAAAATTAACCAAATCCTTAATTTTTAAATATATTCACATGAGCTGGTTAAAAGAAATTAAATTTATGATGGATCTCTTATTAGTTAATTCAAATTAAAATATTATCTTTTGGAAGATACCATTTATTCTTTATATATTAGTTAACCAATGATAATAATTTGATAATTAGATAATTATTATGTAATATGTATTCGGAAATACCTAATGGGCTAGTAATACTTGTTACACATTAAGGCTTATTTTCTTATTCATATATACAATGCTTATTTAATCATTTGGCAATTAGTATTCATTTAATCAATTAGAAAAAATCTAACTATGTAACTACAGACACAGAGGTCTTTGAACTTACTATGCCGCGTGATTACTAGATTGTGTTATCACACAGTTACCACAATAGTGGGCACACCCACCCTTTATGATCTCCTAAGTTTGTGGAGCCATTCTTTTGGAGTTTCCTATTATATTCAATTTTCTGTGTGTTCTTTTGTGCTAATATGTTAAATCTAGCTTCGTTTTGTTTCAGTATTCTTCCGGAGACTCTCCTTTGCAGTTTCACGGGCAGCCTATCAATCAGAGTTTGATGACTGATTCAAGCTACAATTTCATAAATAGTTCTGTGGATAGAAATTCTCTGCCTTCAAATGTTAGTGAAACACTGTATCTGTCCCCGAGTGAGCAAGAAGAGCAGCTTCTACAAATGAATCTTCAAAATCTCAATTCTCATTTGGAGCTTCAAAGTGATGCCGATCAAGAGATCACTATGAATATCCTTGGGCATGGAGACTACTCCACAACTAAACAGCCACGTTTGGGTAGTATCCTTAAGGAAGAAGGCTTGAACAAAGTTGACAGCTTCTCCCGGTGGGCGGCTAAAGAGCTTGAGGATGTTGAGGAGTTGCATGTGCAATCAAGTAACGGGATTTCATGGAACTTAATAGATAGCGAGGATGATGGTTCCTGTATACCCAGCAAAATGCAACTGTATTCAGAATCACTGAATCCCTCTCTTTCACAAGTTCAGCTTTTCAGCATCATTGATTTTTCACCTAATTGGGCTTATTCAGCCTCGGAAACTAAGGTAATTATGAATTTGGTTTTGTGTCAGTTTCTTTGTAGTCAGACCTTAGTGCTTGATATTGGTTGCTTGACTGGCCCGTTCCTTAGTATGAAGTCTCTATTATTTGCGATAGTTTCCCAATGTTAGTATGAGGTTTTCCTGTTCAAAACATTTATATGCTCAATGAATTGAAAGATCGGTAAATTGACTGCTCAGCGTTTCCTTAATCACGGTGTTAGTTCTGTCTCCAGATATGCAGAATCTCAGTTTTTATTAGCTAACAATAACATCACCAAAAAAAAGAAAAGTAGCTTATAATTTTGTTAGATTGATAACTACTAATTTTTCTTTGTCTACCACACCAAAGCAGGTATTGATTACAGGAAGATTTCTTAAGAGCGAACGAGAGGTGGCAGAGTGCAAGTGGTCATGCATGTTTGGGGAACTGGAGGTTGCAGCAGAGGTTCTAACAGATGGGCTACTTCGTTGTCATGCACCCCCTCATAAGCCTGGAATAGTCCCCTTCTATGTGACTTGTTCAAACAGGTTGGCTTGCAGTGAAGTCAGAGAATTTGAATACCGAGTTGGACCTTCTCAAGAATTTGATGCTGCCGACATGCTTATTACTGAGATGCATCTCCTTGAACGATTTCAAAATTTATTGTCCTTAGGACCTGCTGATAGTCACTACAATTGTGATAATCCCATGGCTGCTAAGGAGAAAGAAAGTATGATATATAAGATCATGTGCTTGCTGGAGGAAGAAAATCAACATATAGTAAAGAGAGCAGCAGCATGTGATACGTCCCAACCCAGAGTGATGGAGGATCTACTACTTGAAAATCACCTGAAGGAGAGGTTCTATGCCTGGCTGGTGCACCAAGTTAGTAGTGATGGAAAAAGACAAACTGTTCTTGCTGATGAAGGTCAAGGCGTGCTTCATATAGCAGCTGCACTTGGTTATGACTGGGCTTTAAAACCGATTTTAGTGTCTGGAGTCAGTGTAGATTTTCGTGACGTGCATGGTTGGACTTCACTTCATTGGGCTGCATTCTATGGCCGGTAAAATTCCTCATAGACTTTGATTTCTTAAAAGCAAACATTGACCTTCTCACGCACCAAAAAGAAAAGAAAAAACGGCAGCCTTCTTTACTATTCTTTATCTGCTGTTCATTTGTGAAGTAGTGCAGTTCCAGTCTGGACTTCAATTTGGTTTAATAACTGAATATTTTGATGCAAGATAATAGAAATTAATGGCTTCTGAAATGCTTACTAAAAAAAGAAAAGAAATCAATGCCTGCTGAATGGTCGAAGTTCAGTTGAGATCTGAACAAAATAAAATCTGTTCGGGTGGTTTTCAATTTTTACATAAATAGAAATAAACAATTGATATGCCGGAGGAGAAAAACATCAAGAGACCACCATAACTTCATCTTGCTGTTTTGAGTCCAAATAGGTCAGGTGCAGCTCACAATTAACATAAGACCATTCAATATAAAGCATACAAAGAATTAGATAGATTTTACTTACTAACTTTTGTATGTTATATCTGCTGAGGTTGGTCGTTACTTTTCGGGTAAAATGATCTTATTTGTTCTTTGTTAAATATTTCTTGTTTAGGTGATTGCTATGTGTGTGCGTCTGTAACTTTATTAAGTTATGCGGTATGTCAATCGTAAATTTTTACCTGGTTTATATATTTTACCTGGGCTATCCCACTCTGCTACATATCTAGAGATGTAGAAATCCAGAGGATCTATTCCAGCTGACAAAGGAAGCTGAGAGGAAATTTATATTGAAAGACTTAACCTAGCTTTTAGTCTTGGTCTTATCACTATCAAAATGTCACACATTGGTTGACTGAATAGTTGCTAACCTTCTATGCTCTTGAGCAAACCTCGCCTCATGCGATAGCTTTGAAGGTTGAGTTAGGCCCAAGGTTCATTTTGTCAAAATGGTACCTGACCGAGTCCTGTTCCTATTTTTGATTCATTCAATGTTGCATCCCCGTGTTATATTGGCCATGATCCTGATGTCTGGTTGTAAGGTGTTATTAAAATATCCTATATTGGTTGAGATAATTGGCTGTTGTCTCGTTGCAGTCTTGGGAAATCCTCACCTCATAAGCTAGTTTTTAGATTGAGTTAGGCCCAGAGCGCATTTTCTTAACAATCACCAGGTCCATGTTACTAATCTTAATCTTGTGGTTTAGAGTTGAAAATGTTTTCATTATTCAGGTGACTAATTTGAAATTAATTAGTTTGGGTTGAAATAATAATTGGTTATACCTTTATCTAGAAGGTAGTTTATTAGCTAATAAATGGTTCTTTTCGCACAGTACACAACACTAATTATGATTTTATAAAAAGTTGTAACTAAAATCAGGTAAGAGGATCGCCTTACTAATGAGTTCCTTTAACAGGGAGAAGACAGTTGTTCATCTTGTTTCTTTAGGAGCATCTCCTGGAGCATTGACAGATCCATCTGCTGAATTTCCATTGGGTAGAACTCCTGCAGATCTCGCATCTGCCAATGGACACAAGGGAATATCTGGATTTCTTGCTGAATCCTCGTTGACCAATCACCTTTCAACACTCACCGTTGCTGATGTGAACGAACACAGTGCTTCAGAAGTTTCACGAACAGAAGTGGTAGAAACCGCTTCTGAGCGTCTGGCAGTTCCAACCACTGGACAGGATGTGCCGGATGTACTTTCGTTTAAGGATTCATTGGCTGCTGTACGAAATGCTACTCAAGCAGCCGCCCGCATACATCAAATTTTCAGGGTCCAGTCATTTCAAAGGAAGCAAATCATTGAGCACGGTAATAATGAGTATGATGAGCGTGCTCTTTCTATTATTGGTGCAAAAGCTCGTAGGTCGGGACAAAATGATGGTGTAGCTCAAGCTGCTGCTTTACATATCCAGAAAAAGTTTCGTGGCTGGAAGAAGAGAAAAGAGTTTCTTTTAATCCGGAAAAGAATTGTTAAAATTCAGGTGCATTGCTTCTTTCTTATGTTAACTGTATTTACATGTTTGGGCAGTAAGATATGTTATCCTGCTTTCCACTCATCAAAAATTAACTGTTGTCATATATGCTAAAGTTTATTCATAGCTAAGTTGATGTGGTTATTGAAACAGTAATATCCGTTAGACATGTATACAGATGTATATCTTTAGTATTCCCAATTGGTGAATGTACTATTATCACTATGCGGGGAAGGATAGAGTCGAGTGTAAGACATTTTTCCCATGCATTCTCCCTGTCTCTTTATCACACATACACAACTGCTGGATCTTCTAGAATCGCATTCGTTGAACATTCCATTTCTTTCCTCAATATGCCATATTAAGTCTAGCGCTATATAGCTGGCTTTTGGTACAACATCTATCCTCCTTTTTACTTCCTGAGTGCTGACTTCTTATATATGCTGTGAAGGCTCTGGTAAGGGGGCACCAAGTGAGGAAGAAATATAAACCAATCATCTGGTCAGTTGGGATTCTTGAGAAGGTGATATTGCGCTGGAGACGTAAAGGTAGTGGTTTGAGGGGATTTAGATCAGAGGAAGTCACGAATAGACCAAGCACGCACGACCAGCCATTACTGGAAGATGATTATGACTTTCTGAAGGAAGGAAGAAAACAGACTGAAGTGAGGATGCAAAAAGCCCTTGATAGAGTGAAGTCTATGGCTCAATATCCTGAGGCACGTGCTCAGTATCGGAGACTGCTTACTGCTGCAGAAGGACTTCGTGAAGCAAAGGTAATAACAAATGATGTGTCAGAGTCGGTTACAAGATGGTTACTATTATTGTATATTTATTAAAGTGTTTTCAGTAGAGGTAACAACTACTACACCAGGTTTGTTTATCAGGTTTGTGGGCATTGTCTAGCATGTACATTTTGCCTCTGCCTCGGTTCATCTTTTGAAGCGCACAAGTGCAAGTTGCCTGTGTTTTCGTTAGAATAAAAAGGAATGGCCTGAAACCGAGTCACTGTATATTAGTATTGACATCTTGTTTGAGAATATCCCTACGTGGGAAAAGAAATGAAGTGCCATCATTTCTTGGTAAGACTAAGAAAACTGTAGATCTCGTAAAGTATAAGCACTCAAGAAATATGTGTTGGGCATAACCCACTTGACATTAGTAATAGGCTTATAACTACTAATCCCTTGGCTTTTTCGAGACTGAAACTGTCTTGAAATAGAGTGAATCAAAATATCAGCTGCTTAACTGCACATATTTGGATTTTAGATCTTATGCCGATGGTACTGTTAATCAAAATATCAGCTGCTTAACTGCAAATATTTTGATTTAAAGCATTCTGTTGTGTGCTTTAACTCCAGTTTTTTCCTCTTTGCAGCAGGATGGTCCAACTGGAATTTTGAAGAACTCCGAAGATACTAGCTACCAAGAAGAGGATTTATTTGATGTTGAAGATCTGTTGGATGATGATACTTTCATGTCCATAGCATTTGAATGAGCATCTTTGGCCTTTGCCAACCCAATTAATAGTTAATTGAATGTAAATTTGTAGCACAAAGAAATAATTCTGCTTAGTTACTTCAGGGAAATGAAAATGTTTCTAGTAGATTGCCAATTATATAAACTTGCATTATATGTATTTTATTGCTTCGTCTCATCTTTCCTGGACTAAATTTTTCGCTCTTCTTCCTGGCTAAAATTCCAGTCCTACATTTTTCAAGAAGCGCAGTAGTGTACTGAAAACATATGCAGTAATTTTTGGTAAAAACAAACATTTACCTGCAAGCATAATGTTGTCTTCTTTTTTTATTTGAATGTGGAATACACTAAAATGAGTAAAAACTAAGATGTAGTAATAATTCAGGATTCTCCAACTGAACACGAAGTTTATTAGAAAGAAGAAGATGGTGATATTATCATTATCATGTGTAGAAATAACAGTATTTGTTTTCACGCTGAAGAAAAAGGGCTAACAAAGGAATATGAATGAGACAAGAATCCTCTTTACATATTTATTTATTCATATGTTTTCATATATTTTGCTAAATGGACAGGGAAGAGATCAAATCCATGACATAAAAGGAAAGGAAAACATGGACCACTAGACAATCTATATCATCCAAAAGTTTATTGAGCTTACATATGAAAAGTAGTACTATATGATTAAGTTCACATGTACATGACAGTGAAGTTATATTAGCGAACACTTCTATATTGAAGCTCGATTATATGCTGATTAATCTAACTTTGGTACAAGAAATTGTCCAATTTTTTTCCAACAGCCAGTACAATTATAATCAGGCTGAAAACTGATGGCTTTATAAATTCCTATAGAACCAGTAGCTTTGAGTGAATATCAAACCGTTCAGAAGAAGCTAGTTGAGGCTCCTGTGGAAAATCATAAGAAACATTGAAATATATCGGTCTATGCAAAACATTCAAAAGCTTCAGGGTAGATTGAAAGTGCTACCTCCGGTCCATATTGTTTGTCATTTTTGATTTGTTACAAAAAATGTTTTTGTTTTCGAACTCTTATTGCTTCTCTTAATTGAATGCTAATCAAGTGAGACATTTTGAGGGAGAGATAAAGGATAGATTATTAGACAAATTCTCTTATTAAGAAAGCTATTGAATGTGTTTCTTAACAGGTGTGCAAAACCTTAAAAGACATATAAGATGGACCTGAGGTAGTATCTTTCTTTCCTCTTTGACCTTGTCAGTTGACTCATGTTGAACCTCTTACTTATGAAGCCGGTAAGAGTTAATCAAGTTTTATGAAGATGCAATGCTGCAAATACAGTGTATAAGAATTAGAATAGTCTCATAGAAGTGCACCTGAGTGACATCTTTACCATTCAGGCCTATTCCTTTCTGTGTCTCATGGATCTTGTTATGCATTGACAGAAGCAATCGTCCATAAGTCAATTTAGGCTCTTGTTCCAATGTTTTCACAAAACTGTAAGTCAGTGCACCAGTTGGGAAACCTGTGAAAGCCTGCAGAACAATACGTGAGTGTTATCAATTATGATGTATAGATTCTAACTAAACATTTGCGAGGCTTCAGCTGAAACCGCAGATTCAATTGTGAAGAGCTGGATGGACCAGCGAGTTAGCCAAAAAAAGAACTAAATTTGGGACCAGAGGCAGTATATTTTATTCTATTTGGAAAGGAATGTGGAAATAAAGCAGCCACTTTAATGAGCCATAATAGCAAGAAATAGAGTATCTTTAGATCACCCAATTTGTCCACCAAGAGCCAACCACATATTTTACTTAAAGCAGAGCAGGACCATTGGCCAATCTCTTGCTACTTTGTCGAAATAACCTGAAAGACTATATCTCCAGTCCTTTCATTATATTTTTCTAATCTACGACCTGTCATTACACACGTTCAGTTTAACACGACCGGCCAGTATCATACCATGTTAAGAGTCACTGTTAAGCTGACTCAGCCCAACACATGATTCCATTGTCAACAATCACGACTTGATTAAATATCGAATGTACCACATATATATGAAACTTACAATGGTATCTCCAGAACTTTGATGATCATCACAGGCGCCGATAGATATTGCTATACCCCCTCTGGTACCTTTGTATTTGCCATACGGAGTACGATGATCTTCCCACATATAGCCTCCTCCCCTGATTTAAAATCTTGACTATGTTAAACTCGATCAATTTTTGATGCAATTTCCTTAGTAAGAACCAAACTTAGAAAGAAAGTTCACTGACCTGTTTATTCTGCACATGAATTGCAAGTCTAGAAAAGTTCCAGCGTAGCAAGCATCAATTATAGAATGAAGTGTGACTCCGTGGGGTAGAGGCCTTACAATGGTTTCATTAATCTCATCATCAAGTATTCTTCCTTCTGTCTCAAAATCAATAGGGCATAGTGATTCATCATATCCATCAACCTCATCCCCATCAACGTCACGTACTCGAGACCCATGGCCAGAGTAAAAAAAAACTAGTGAATCACCAGGCTGACAACTTTTGACAAGCCACCGCAGAGCTGTTCTGATATTGGCTTTTGTTGGGATCCTAAATGGATCTTTCTCATCCTCTGCAGTTTTTATATGACAAATTAGACCATTCATCTGTTTGGCTTAGCTGATTAAAAACAGTTGATAAACGCCAAGTGATGAAACTGATTTTATAAATAAGCAGTTATGCGTTCAGATATACCTGTAAGAATAATTACTGATGCATTGGGGAACCCGAATTTCTCGACCAAAAGATGTCTCACTGCTAAAACATCATTGATGCTACCTTTCAGAGACTTGTTATGTCCACGATAGTTAACTCCACATAGAACTGCTCGCTTTCGTCCAAACACTGGAGGAGAACGCATTTGTGGTTGTGGTGACATCATTTGTGGTGGTGGAGACATCATTTGTGGTTGTGGAGACATCATTTGTGATTGTGGAGATGGTTTTGGTGACATCATTTGTGGTGGTGGAGACATCATTTGTGGTTTTGGTGACATCATTTGTGGTGGTGGAGACATCATTTGTGGTTGTGGTGACATGATTTGTGGTTGTGGTGACATCTGGAAGGGCTGTGGCCTATAATTCGCGTAACCAAATCCATTTCTCCCTGGTCTTGCAGGATAAGATGCTGGCACCCCCGTGTTCACTGGATTAATGTTGTTATATACCCCATTGGCATTCACTGTAGGGGAACCATAGATATTACTATTTCTTGGTTGGAGTTGTGTGACAAGTTGGCACCTTGGACAGTAAATGGTTTTTGCTCCCATAGGAGGAGCAGACAACTGCAAGCCACATCGCCTGCAGCTCTGTACTCTTCTGTTTTCCATTGCTCACTGCAGTTTGTGTGATCGTTGGAGGATAAAAGAGTGGAGTATCAAGAAATATGAAAGTGGCTATTTGCTGTTTCGAGTATTTCTTGTTGATTGGCCAAGGTAAGAGAAGTGTATATATACTTATATATCAAACAGTGGGCACGAAAGGAGAATTGGTATATCTTGAGGAAGTTAAAGGTAGAACAGGAAGTTGGTTCTATGCATAAAAAATGAATATCATTGCCAATGTGCTAGTTGCACCACCCGGAATATATAGACTTTTAGCTTGGGATGCATATATCAAATCAGCACTTTTTCTGTCAGAATCATTTCCTTTATGTATAATTGTCTTACATTTAATCTGTTAAGACACTTAAATCACATTTCTTGCTTATTCTTGGGTTGATGAAAGAATCCTATCCTGTCGCCTTTGCACATATAAATTCAGAATTTAAAGTCAGCATGTTCAGTTATATAACATCTTGTTATCTTTAAATATCCACCTATATTTATATGCCACGTTATAAGGTTAGTTTCAGTAACGTCGAAGGAACCTCGACAAGTTCTTTTACAGGAAAAAGATGATCTGAATACTGTATAGTGGGGAAGTCCATATCTTGAGGGATTCTTCAAGCGTCATTGATCATTCATTTTAGGATTCTGGAACCAAAAAGTAATGGCTTGACATCATTGATCATTCATATATTCATTTCTTTTTCTGGTGTTTGATTCACGCATTGGAGTCCAACTAATTTGGATTTGCGCCGCGTAAGGTCCATTTAAAGGAGAAACGCTCCTCACCAAAATTATTCATTTCCCAAGACATCTATCCGAAACTTCTAGTTAAATGTGGAAGGATCCTACTCATCTATAGCAAAGGGAAGGCGTTCTGTGCGTTAAGATAGAAAATCAATCCCATGCTGCCAGTTGCACCGACTGGAATATATACTTGGAAGACTTTTAACCCAGGATGCACATATCACATTAGCACTTCCATTGTAGTCAAAGAATCATATTCATTTTGCATTATTAACCACTTATGATAATCTGCTAATTTTCTAAGATAATTACAACACGTTGCTTGGTTACTCTGTTGGTAATGAGGATTTTTCCTTTCTATACCGAAATTCCTTTTAGATTGGAAGGACCTTTGATGCCATTAGGAACGCTTTATACTGTGACCAGCCAATATCTTTTGTGACTTCACCTAGTTAATTTGCACTAGTAAAAATTCGTGTAAACTTTTGATTAAGTATTTAGTACCAAACTGTTGCTATGGTAGTTGTTTTGAGAACCACTGTTTCGAATCTCATGGATGGTACCCCAACGAATGATTTATCGTACAAAAGTATCTAACTACTGCTCCCTCCTATCCATATTATTTGATTTTTTGGGTATTTTCACACATATTAAGAAAATCACCTTTTTAGCATTAATTAGCAATATAATTGACTGTATTAGCCCTTATTCAAGTTATTATTACTTATCATTTTGTTTAGAATCATTTATTAGCAAGAAGCGATATTGTAAAATTGTGTCTTGATTTCCAAAAAGATCAAATATTGTGGACAAAAAATATAGGCTAAAAAATCAAATAAAATGGACCGGAGGGAGTATAATTTTCTATCCATAATTGCACTTGGAGTCTTGGACATAGCGACGGCCGGGATATTTTTTTTTTTTTGGAAGTTGCAGATGAAAAATGATATTTGGAAGTTGAAGTTGTGTTTGGACATGATTTCACTTGAAAAAATAAGTTAAAATTTTCCAAGTGAAAAAAAATCCATTAAAAAACTGATCCAATTTTTCAAACATGAAAAACTATCTTCAAAATATGTTTATAAAGTTCTCACTCATTTATTCTCGATTATCGAAAAAGATTTTAGAGTTTTACTTGTTATTAATAAAATTACTGATCAGAATTATTATATTTTAATTTTTTTTTAATAACTGAATAGATAACCAACTCCTTAAAATTGGCAAAAAAAAATCGCAGCTACTTACACAAGCAATTCCGCTCGTCCACATTTCTTCCACGATTCAAATATAAAACTAGATATGTGCAAATCCTTTAAATCACTTCCCAACTACAAGTAGCTGACGACAACTACCATTGGTCTCATCATGGTTTCGACATTGTTAGCAGGCTCTTTACTAGATCTACCAACATCCTTTTTTTCTGATTTAAAGAAAGTAGTTAAATATATTTAATTTCTAATTAGATTCCTACACCTGAATACTCAAACACTCAAAATTAAACTTAGGCTGAAGTACTTAATAGATACAAGATTTAGTTGAACTAATTAAGTGACTTTTTTAGTCAACTTTATGAAGCTAGTAATCTTTTCTGTCAATAAATTTTTAAAGACTATAGTAACTGCAATTAATAATTTTATTAATAGTAATTAGAACTCTAAAAATCCATTTAGATAATCGAGAATAAATGAGAGTGAGAACTATATAAACATAATTTAAAGATAGTTTTTCAAATTTGAAAAATTGAATCTAACTTTTTAATGAGTTTTTATCTACTCATGAAAACTCATTTTTTTTCCAAGTAAAATCATGTCTGAACACAACTTCATTTTTTTTTTTATGTTTGTGAAGATATGAAAGAAGTAAACAATTACTCTACTTAGAAGATAAAGGTTGATAATGTAAATAGGAATGTTAAAAAAAAATTAATTTGGATAAAAGGGGGGACAAATGAGAGTGTACAAATTACAAAAGGAAGAAGCAAGTGTAGATTATACTTGACGTGTACCCTTGTACAGCATAGAGCATACAGTATACAGTATACAGTATAGAGTATACAGTAGATATTAATAGGTAACCAATACTCTAGAAGCCCCTCTCTTTTTCCTCTTTCGGAGCCTCATTATCTCCTGAGAGACAACTAGCAGAGCTTCTTCGTTCCGCTTCCGTCCTCCGCCCTACGCCGCCGCGTACCTCCGCCGCACTTCATATTACTGAAACTTCCAGCACAAGCCTCGCTTCAAATTCATTTACAGGTCCGCCGCTTACTTTTAACTGCTGCTTTCATTCTCATTCGATAATTTAATCCTACAAGCTTGAGATTATATTTCCACTTGCTTTTAGTATTTTAGGGTGTTTTGTTACATTAAATTGTGGATAATGACTTATGAATGGCAAGCATATTCCTTTACAAATATGTTATTGTTATTACTTGAATATATTGTCAATACACTATCCTAATACCTTTTCTTGCACCTCGTTCCGTTATTGTATGTCTCCTACTTTTTTCGAAGCAAACACTAGGAAATGGAATTAGGCATTCTTCATAGAGGAGCCTGAGAAATTTAGCTACCCGATTAGTCTCCCTACATTAGACAGCTTTGGTTAAGGCTTTCTTTTTAGTAATTTATTGATTCAACAGGTAAAGTTCAGTGACGTTAATGAGATAAAATATCGTTCTGTGACTTTACTGATACAACGGGTACAAATTCAGTGACTTTAATGAGACAAAATAGTTTCCATGGTTCTCACTTCTTTCATTGTTGCCAATAAAGTTAACATCTTTACACGAACGAAGTTAACTATTAGCTTTAAAAACTTAATTCTTTGTTCCAGGTACAAGTCAAGTTGAATTTACAATAAAGAATTTTGGTGTTAGAAGTAATCTTTTATACCTAATGCACCTTCTATGTATATGCCCTTTCTTTGTATAACAACATGTGTATTCTATACTAAGTTCTAGTACCTTATCAAAAAAAAAAAAAAAAAAAACACTTAGCTCTAGTAATATCATGGATTCTGTATTTTGCAGTACCATAGTTTAAAACTGCACTTTTGCATGTTTCTGTTCATCGAAAATTATGTTTGATATCAAGTCTACAATAATTTCTTAGCTCACACCGTCATGTGCTTGCAGTATATTGAATGGCAATCGTACCATGTGGAAGCACGTGGGTTGCTCGGTGGGGTGTTCAACCTCAAGTTCTAGCAAAATCTTCGGTTGCTAGTAAATGTTCAGCATCTTCATTTTGGTGAGCCTTCTGTTGAAACTGAACTTCATCTGTATATGTATCTTCATTGTATGCCCCACAGTTCAGTAATATACTCCTTAGCACAATCTTTGTGCTAACTATTTATATATACATATACATTACATGCATGTATACACACACACAGAAATGATACCATTTAAAAAAACAAGTCCCGCAGTTCAGTGATATACTAATCTTTTGGACATCTCAAAATCTGCATATGTTGTGAAATCATGCATTTTCAGCGTGTTTGGTAGTGTTCGCGTCACTGTTGTTGACAATTTAGTTGGATGAAGGGATAGGTTTTGTTGTCGTCTTCTAAAATGGGACTTCACGAATAGTCTAGAATCAGGACTGTCTGTAGGTACTAGTTACCTCAATTTCTTGCATTAGTAGCTTGTTGAAGTTGAAGGATTTTTTTTTTTTTTTTTTTTTTTTGATGAAGAAATTCATTAATGAAAAGCATCAAGCAGATGATTACAAAAGGGGTTCTCCATGTTAGCTCCATTACATATGGCTATGCTAGGATCAGGGAGCTAACAAGGACAAAAAATTCTTCAAAGCTATTAACAAGAGAAAGAAAGTTCAAAGGAATAGTATCCTACCTTTTCATCCTGAGAAACTAGAAAATATTAACAGGGCCGTGTTCCTTTGTTAGAAACTATCTTCCTTGGCATACTCTTCTTTGTTAGTGTGCACATCTCTTGAAGCAGAGGGTAGCCTTCAACAACATAACTAAATAATGAAAATACAACATTTTTTCTCCACAAAAAAATTGCAACCTTTCGTATTCGGGTTGAGAATGGAAGAAGGTAATTGTATTTGAACATTGATTCAAGGATTAGATTCGGGTTAAAAATTTTGAGTGTAATTTGTAAGCTATCAGGTAAGAAAGATTTTATACTAAATATAATTGCAACCTAAGTATATCTTAGTTTTAAAAAATGCATTTTTCTTTAGCCGAGGGTCTATGGAAACAGCCTCTCTACCGTGATACAAGGTAGGGGTATGGTCTGTGTACATATCACCCTCCCACCCTCCCCAGACCCCACTTATGAAGTATGGTTCTCAATATCCTAAAGATCAGATGGTGTGTGCCTAGATCCACCCTAGAATTTCTAGCTGTTTGGCACAGGAGAGGCATCACATAACATTCTCTTTCCCCTTGGCATTCCATCCTAGCAGCTATCTTTTGGGTTATTTAGAAAGAAAGAAATGATAGAATTTTTGAAGACAAAAAAAGATACTATTTTTAGGCTTAAGTCAAAGTGTATAGTCAGTCTTAGTTTTTGGTGCAAGATGGTGATATCAAGTGTTTTAGAACCTGATGCCATGCTTGATTTTATTAGCTCACAAGATATATAATTTTTTTTTTTTTTTTTGGGTGTCTTGTACTTTTGTTCAACTTTGTGTTGGTCTATCTAAACATTACCTTATAAAAAAAAGTCCACAGGATAAAAAGTACTAAGTAGATTTTCTTCCACATTAGTTGGTAAGAGATTGGAGGTGCTTATTCTCTATGCACATGAAACTTCATGTGTTGAAGAGGTGATTTCCTTGTATGCATATAAGTGTGGTGTGTTGCCTTTAAGTTGTCGTTTTACAACTTGCTAGTATAGGCTTATGACATGGGAGGATAGTTGAACATTTGAAGTGCGGCTTCCTTTTTAAGGGCAGTTTATTAATTTATTCCTTAATATCTTATGCTTGTTCTGTTAAAGAAGTTTTAAATACTGACACCTTTACTGTTAATGCAGTTCCTCGAGCAAGACTAGGGCATTGGCGTCACCAAGTTCAACACTTTTTTGTCAAGAATCCGCGCATGCACTTTTCAGCTCAGTATCACACAAGAATCAATGTCACCGAAGAGGGACACGTTTCATTGTTAGGGCAGATAGAGTAAGATAATATAAGTTTCGCTTTTCCTGTATTGGACTTTATTGTTTTAACAGGCCTAAGATTTACCTCTGGTTGTCGTTGCAGGATTACTACGATGTTCTAGGTGTGTCTAGAAATTCAAGCAAATCAGAGATAAAAAGTGGTGGGTACAGTCTTCATTTTTTTCTTTCTATTCCAACCTACATATATTCAAAGTGAAATGCACAAACACCCAACTTTGTTTGAGGAGAGTGTAGAGTCATGGATAGAGGTGCATAATTTGTTATGTTTGAAGCCGATGGTGAACATTAGATACTTTTCATATAAATGTGCACATGTGATTATCTATTTTCTTTTGAAGGTACTTTTATCTTCTTGAATGGATTTCAAAATCTTTCCCCTAGTAACCGCCTCCCTCTGAACATAGTCAAATATTAATGGTTCTTCGGTTTTCCTTTGTGTTTTTGAACATTTTTCGTATTTGGTGATCCGTGACGCGAGAAAAATAAAATTCACGTTTAGTTTTTCCACAATTGGTCCTAATTTTTGTACATTCTGGGTGAAGGTTTTCTGTTTTCCCTTTTCTGAAAGATTGAGAAAATTAACATTGGGAAAAGGAGAAAAAGAAAAACATTAAAATTTAAGCGTTAGTGATAGCAGCCTTATTCCTCCATATTTAGTCTTTTTCTCAATTTGTACGTGTAAATGTCAATAATTTTCTTCTTCCAGCTTTTGTGCCCTTTGCTCTCTAATAGTTCTAACTTCTACCACCTCTGAACAGGCCATTTCCCTTTTACTTTGCTTCACCTATGAGAATCTTCAATTCCTTCTATTTTTTTATTTACATGGCGATAGACTGGGTAATTATGTTAGTATCCTTGGACCTGGCCTATCTACTGCAATTTGCTGATTTAGTTGTCAATGAAGCATGGCTATTGTTTGGAACTTCACTAATTATAGATTATGAATTCATTCTGTGTTAACAAAATGGGAAGTGTTGAAAATTCGAGGAGTGTTGCTGATTATTTTATCATTTCTTGTTCAGCTTATCGAAAACTTGCAAGGACTTACCATCCTGATGTGAACAAGTAAGTATCCTCCCTCAAACTCTAAAATACTGTGCCTTTTATTTTGATCTTGTTGTTGGAAGATGATATGAGATACTATATAGCTAGCTTGCTCTCTAGTCGCTTATTTTTGAAAAAGAAAGAAAGAAAAAGCTTAGGTGTCTGTAGCTTTCAGGTATTTGCTTCTTAGCATCGGATGATAGAGTACTTCAGATTTTTGTTTTTTTTTTCCATTGTTACATGTGGAGAATATATGCTGTCAGAAATATTAAGTTAGATATAAGTGTAGAGATAAGATGAAATAATGGGAGGTGAATGTTTGGATGTTAGAGGGAAAATGGAAAAGATCATTTGCTGGTGACTATCTTGGAGTGGACACGTGTAATATGTGCAGCTCAAGGTAACTGCACAGTGCACATCTAGGAAGAAAATGTAATCTAGCTCAATTTGATGAACGTGTTCTTTTACTGGTTAGCACCATTAAGTTGCTGCTATTAGAAATTGCCATGGTATTTTTTGTCATATTTTTATGACTCGACTGTGTTGATTATTGTAGATGATCTTAGCAAATGAAAATGCCAGGCTTTACGTGCTGAACAATTTATTAGGAACACTCAGGATGACTGGGAACATAGAAAAGTTCAGAAAGTCATAATTATATGAAGTTTTTTATGGGAATTATGAATGCAAGGATTTGGGTGGTTTTTAAAGTGTCAATAATTGAATCCTATAAGCTCAATTATGTCTTGCTAAACAATTGTTCATTAGCTTTCTTTGTATATAAGATTCTCATAACACCCCTGCTTTTCCTCTTTTGCAGAGAACCTGGAGCTGAACAGAAATTCAAAGAGATCAGTAATGCGTATGAGGTGGAGTTTTTATACTGTCCTGCTTTCCTACGTGATGAATTGACAGTACCATTCAATTTTATTGAACAAAAAGTATCTCGAAATACTTATGCCAGTTGAATGTTCTGCAACAGGTTTTGTCGGATGATGAGAAACGTTCCATCTATGATAGATATGGGGAGGCTGGCCTTAAAGGTTCTGGAATGGGCATGGGGGTAAGTTTTTGTCTTTATCAGACAAGGTAACAGCCGTTGTCTTTAGTATGGATAGATTTCTGACAACCTCTTGTTTTTTGATAGGATTTTAGCAATCCCTTTGATTTGTTTGAATCGTTATTTGATGGCCTGGGTGGTATGGGCGGGATGGGTGGCATGGGTATGGGAGGAAGAGGTTCACGAAACAGGGCCAGTGAAGGTGAAGATCAGGTCTATAATCTGGTTTTGAACTTCAAAGAAGCTATATTTGGGGTTGAGAAAGAGATCGAAATTGGTAGGCTTGAAAGTTGTGGTACCTGTGATGGATCAGGTGCAAAACCAGGGACTAAACCATCAACATGTAGTACTTGTGGCGGGCAAGGGCAGGTTGTCTCCTCAGCAAGGACCCCTCTGGGTGTCTTCCAGCAGGTGATGACATGTTCTGCTTGTGGTGGAACAGGAGAGATCTCTACTCCTTGCAACACATGCAGTGGGGATGGACGTGTGAGGAAATCAAAGCGTATTAGCTTAAAAATCCCCCCTGGTGTAGATTCGGGCAGCCGGCTAAGGGTTCGGTCAGAAGGTAATGCAGGAAGGAGAGGTGGACCCCCAGGGGATCTTTTTGTGACAATAGAAGTTCGATCAGATCCTGTATTAAAGCGAGATGACACCAATATCCTCTACACTTGCAAAGTTTCTTATATCGATGCAATTTTGGGGACAACAATGAAGGTTCCCACAGTAGATGGAATGGTTGATCTAAAGATTCCATCTGGTACCCAGCCAGGGACAACACTGGTAATGGCGAAAAAAGGTGTTCCTCTTCTGAACAAGCCTAACATGAGGGGAGACCAGCTGGTGAGAGTGCAAGTTGAGATTCCAAAACGGGTGAGTGGTGAAGAGAAAAAGCTCATCGAAGAACTTGCCAACTTAAAAAAGGGTCAGGCTACCAGCAGTAGGAGATAACTGAAGGAGGATAGTCATCTTAATCTCCTTTGGATTCACTTATATTTTTCCTTGGTCGTTTTGAGATATACCCCTCCGCTCAAATAACAGGCTACACTTTCTTCAATGTCGATCCCTCATCACTCTATATGTAGCATAGTTGTATTAGGAAATTTTTTGAGGGTTGATTATTAACATGTACTATAGCTACAGTCAGGAAATGCTGGAAAAGAGACTAGAGAAAAGTTAATTCAATATATTATTCTAGATATTGACCTTTATTTTTTATCCTTATTCGATTGCTTTGCTTAGCACTGACCAGCATCTGGAACTAACTTGTCGCGAGTTTTGCCATAAATAGACTAGTACTGTGAGACCTCAGTAGATGTGTGCGACTGTGTGCTAGCCTCGGATGAGTTGTTTAGGTCATTCCGATATGCTCATTATACTTTCCATTTTAACTAGACAACATAGTGGCGATTCCCCGAAAAAGTTAACAAAATGTATGTGTGGAAAAATAACAATGCTTGCGCATATGTACAAATACAATTAAGAGGACTGTCATATGCTAGCGGAATTATGATACAAACTGACACGTTTGCTCCAAATCCTGCATACGCATATGATTCGAGTATCTACCATTTCAGACTCGTACACTATTGTTATGTAGATATATTCTTAAAAACATATGCTTTAATTTTCTAGGGATGAGGTATAGACTCGATTTAAATGGGGGTTTTACCACCTCACTCATCTTGATAACACTGAATAAGATAAGCCTGTAAAGAATTACCATGCCTAGCAGGATTGCAAGATCAATCCATTTGGAGTAACCCATCTCTACTTGCCATACATCTCTTAAAATAGAGTCACCATCAATCATATTGGACCCTCCTAACTTATCAATATCAAATTTAAGACCCTGAAACTCGTTTTTATACAATCCCTCATAAGCATATTTATGGAATGATATGTAGTATAAAGGGTATCTCCAGAACAGCTTAGGAAGATCATTCGGCAATCGGAAGAATCCACCACCTAACATCATTAGCCCCTGAATTCCAGCACCCACTATTAGTCCCATGAGAAAATTTGGCAAAGTGCTTGCAACAATCATCATAAGGTTCTCCACCAGCATCATGCAAGAAAAGAGTATCAAAGTGAAGTACAAGAATTTAGCAAATCCTCCTTGCAGGCCAACAAGATAATAAGTTATTGCTCCAGGAATCACAGAGATAAGTAGCAGGAATGGAGTTGAAGAGATGGTATTGCCAATGACAAATGCTGCAACCCTGTAATGCCCATTTAGCCTTTCTCGTCGAAAAACCTAAATAGGAATTAAAAGAAAAAATAGGAAAGGCAAAATCAATATAGTCATTTGATAGTGATCAAGTGCTGGTAAATAAATGGACTGACCCAATGATTCATACCTTCATGTCTTCCACAAAGGAAGGAAAACCACCTATAGCCATGATAGTCAGTAATGAAGCCACAAACATGAGCATTGAGCCTCTAGCCTGTAATATAAAAACCAGAGCTAGAATATGAGATAATCTCATAGCATTCTAAAAGACTAATCATTTCTTCTTCTTTCCACAATTGTTGCTTACATGAATGGAATTGTAGCTGCTACCAAGGTCATAGAATACTGTTCCCAAACCTAATCCCAGAGCTATGTAAATAGCTAAGCGCAACCAGTAGTATCCTAGATCACGATACATATTCAGGAATGATCGTTCTGTGAGAATGAGGAACTGTGTAAAGAAGCTCGATTGACACTCCTTTTCTTCTGTCATGCCTTCATCCTACGTACATTTATAAACTCATCATACACAAGAGGCTCTTAAAAGACTTGAAAAATGATCAACAAGTTCTTCTTTCTGATTCCCCCACAACTAAAATAGCTGAGCAACTAAACCTGTCGATTTATTTCAGCTACTTGTCTCTGCATTTGCTGATGAAAAACAGATGACTTATATGATTTTACAAGGTCGAGTATTATTTCCTCGCCTTCCATCTTTCCTTCAGTACCATGTTCAATATCCTAAATCAATGTGAATGATCAAACTTAAGTTAAAAAAACAAGAGAGAATAGCACAATCACGTCTAAAGTAGGTGAAGCTACTCACGTCATGAAAATCTGTGTTTATGATTCTAAGGTAGTGCTCTGCCGGGTTTCTGAAAGCTGGGCATGCAAAATTGTTCATCCCAAAGAACTAAATTTGGAGTTAAATTTATCAGAGTTAGAGTCAGTACTTTCTTTTTACTTAAATATGTGCAGCTTGAGGACTTAGTATTGTAAGGCCTTGACTACTCACCTGCCTTGCTGCATATGAGGGACCATAGAATATTGTTCTGCCAAGAGAAAGAAGGCAAAGATTGTGAAGGAGTTGAAAGACATCGCTTGTAGGCTGATGAATGGAACATATGACAGTCATTCCATATTGCTTGGCGAGATTGACAATTCGGCTCATGACATGATAAGAGGCAGCACTGTCAAGGCCACTTGTTGGCTCATCAAGGAAGAGAAGCTTTGGTCGTGTTAAAATCTCTATGCAGATGGTAACTCTTCTCTTTTGCCCATTGCTGAGGCCTTTGATACCCCAGCCACCAATTCTTGTATTCATGGAATCTTGCAATCCCATCTCTTTAATTGTCCTTTCTGCTCTTTCCATTTTCTCATTTCTTGACATTGTGTTAGGCAATTGGAGCTGAGCAGAGTAGTAGACAGTTTCTCTTACTGTCAATGTCCAAGTTAGGACATCCTCTTGGGTCACATAAGCCTAATAGAATACACCCAAAAAAAAAAAAAAAAAAAAAAGAGCCCAGTGATAGGAAGAATCAAGTACTTCTTGTTGCAGTGCTAGTAGAGTTGAAGAAAGAGTTCTTACTGATATTCCATAAGCCCGCTGTTTTCGTCGACCATTAATTAGAATTTCTCCTTCCTGTCTTGTTTTTGCATCTAATCTTCCTGAATTACTTATTACATCACAATTAGCTACAATGGTGCTTGATTCAAAGGGAAACACATAAAGATGAAATGTATGATACTTCAAAGCTACAAAGGAGCATACTATAGTAGAGTCCAAATAATATTGCTGATCAAGGTAACTACTTCGGTTTTCTGTTCTTTAGTTAACCTCTTTTTTCCAGTTTGAAAATGGGCAAACAAATGTACCAGTAAATTAAGAGATATGCATCAGAAGGAAGGAACATAATTAGCATGTATTTAATTAGCACCCAAATGTGCGGCATAGCGGTCAATGAGGTTGATCAAAAACCATGTGAAACCAGAACTACAATCCAGCATAAACAAGGTGATTTGAGTTCTTTTCATCTGCCCAAGTCATGGGCCTGAGTTACCAGGTAATCGTGCTGGTGAAAGGTGGTGAGTACCTAGAGGAATAGTCGAAGTGCGGGCAAACTGATCACTGTTATATATATTAGAAAGCAGAAAGTATTAATGAAAGGAACTAGTTACCAGCTAATGCATCAAGAAGCGTAGATTTGCCACAGCCAGAAGGTCCCATTATTGCTACAACCTCACCAGGGCAAGCATAGCCAGTGACCCCTTGAAGAATAGATTTGCTTGCATTTTTTCCAGTTGGGACTGTCACCCAAAGGTCTTGCCATGTCAAGTAAACTCCACTGACTAGTAAATCAACTTGTGATTGTTGTGGTACATCTGAATTACAAGAATCCAAATCAACATTCAACAGTGATCCAGAAGTACTTCCATATGGATATGTGTTGATGGTAAGGGGTGATAATGGTGAAGCCATAATCAGCCTTAATGTGATTCTATGTGAAAAGCAATGCTGGAATATGCATGCAAGCACTATATAATGCCAATAGATTAAAAGGAATGTAGTAGCCTAGATTAGAATGAATTTCCTTGTCAATTTTAGGACAGTTATATTAGTTAGTTTAGTTATTTTTAAATTTTATGAAAGATAAAAATGTGTAGGCTAAATGTAAGCACGTCCTCATCATTCAATAATTAGAAGACCAATATTTTATAATGTATATAAAATAAGAATTATCTTTCTAGGGATTAATTAATTAATTATTTACCAACTTGGATATAATAATTGGTAACACGAGGAACAGATTGGTATAGACAACTAATTAAACCACTTCAAAAGCTATTTATTAGATCATAAATTTGAATTTGAAACAATATATTAAAATATGATCAAATTCAATTATGTACAATTTTAAATAATGAACAGAAGGGAAAGTTATTGAATTTGGATTGAAAGATCAAAATATTAAAATGAAATATATTTTTCAAAAGAACAAATATTAAAATTGTTTAAAATTGAAAAACAATTTTTTTCCATCCAAATTGAATTGAAAGATCATGACTTTCAATTTGAATTGAGATATAACCACCTATGAGATATAAGACCGTAAGTTTAGGAATGTTGGACCCGAAATGTAGTTTTCTTTTTATTTGCTATTAATAGAGTCACAATATTCATTAGTTAGTGGAGAACATGTGAGCAGTGGAGATTATAAAAGTTAGATTTGAAATTTGATAAAGAAAAGAAGTTATCTACAGGTAAAGATAATTTGTTTGTGTAAATCTTTCTTATACCGTCGATGTATATTAGTTAAATTCAAGCAAATAATATAGCTACCGCAAATCAAATTTGAATGTGAATAGATTCTCCGGCATAATCTCTAAATTTCAGTCGTGTGGTTAAGTTGGTAACTGCATTGAGAAAACCATCTTTTTAAATGTTCTATCATTATTCTAAACTTTTTACCGAAAAAAGAGTTTTAGAAAACATTTGATGGCACACTTCAATAGAAATCAAGTAAGTCAACTTTGTAATGCAAAAAAATCAACTATTCAAATGTTAAACTACTATTTTTTACCGGATATAATTGTGAAATTTTATATTTATATATACAAATCTACAACCCTATATTACAAAAAAGTAGCAATATTTTTTAAATTATAAGACATAACAATATTTTTTAGCACATTTTTACAATAAGCAAGACATTTTATTTTTTATAATTATACTTACACCCCACTCTCCTAAAAACTCTAAAACACTTTCTCCACTTTCTCCAAACCAAATCAGCCACCACCCACTCTCTGATCCAAACATACAACTCCACCACTACAACCACCGATCCAAATAGAAACAGAGCTACCACCCGCCCCTCCCCCCAACGCGGACCATCACCCCATCCCAGATCCATGTCAAACAGTAACGAGGCGTCGCAACTTCAACTGCAAAATGGAACAGTAGCGAGGCGGAGGAGCTATTGTAAGTCAGCATCGCTGCCAATATATATATATATATATATATCGGGTGTCGTGACACCCTCTCCCGTATATATTAACCCCCGGGTAATGTTACAGGCTTACAGCCCTGGTAATGTTACATGAGGAAATGTTTGATTTTAAAAGAGCAGCACTTTTGGCTTTAAAGGTGTACACGACGGTTAGGGCCTTTTGAAAGTTGGTTAAAAGGGTTAGTTCCATTAAATACACTTTAATCATTAGCCTAAGTTTCATTTATTACAAAAGGACCTCGTAGTTTTGTGATTTTGAGCTAAGTTCATCCTCCTGAAAGGGACCACTAGTTTGTCAGGAAGACATTCTCTTTTCTTTGTCTTGTAGTACGAGGTTACGATCCTATAAGTATTGTTATTTCTTTTTGTTGATGATTATGAAATGAGAATTACTTTATAGTTTTATTGATTTTTATTTCCTTTTTCTACAAATTACTTGTCTTCTTCCCCATGTTTCATTGTTTCACTTCAATTTCCCTGTCACAATCCATATTAACTGGAAAGATTTAATGTCAAATATAAAGTTACAACTCTTGACCAAAAAAAAAAAAATAGGAGTAATAATAATCAAGACAACAACATTTTAAGGAACGTACCATGAGCTTTCTGGGTGATTACATAAATTTTTGGGTAATAATAGAATCTTTATATACTCGGACTTTCAATTTCTATCTTTGAACGTCATTTATAACGTCAACTGGGTGGGAATAAACTATAATTGTTGTAAGTGGTTCCCATACCGTGGGGCTACATTAGGAGTCTTATCTGTAATATAATAGGAGTCGTGTGGATCACAAGTTAATTAATTTATAAATAATAGATATGGATCACAAATTAATTAATTTAAGTCTCATGATAGATAGTTGTTAACGTGTTTCTTTTTTTCACATTATTTTTTCCTTTCACATTATTATCAAATACAAAATCTTTTTTTTCTTCCAACTGAATATTTGATATCATAAAGTATTAAACTTTATTTTGTAAATTAATGTCAAATAATATGTATTAAGGGAAAAATGTCCATCAATTTTATATGAGCATTTTGGTCTATCCACGTTACTTTGAGTCTTTCCATTTTTATAATAGTGATAATACATAGATAGACATACTAGTAGTTAGGAGTTGTTTAGTTAGACCTAATCATTATGTGGGAATTAGCAATGAACGGATTGAATGCGAGCATTAATAATGCATAAATTAGTAATGCAGGTATTAGCTATGCGAGAATATATCATAGCTGAATTCCTTCGAAAGGATTTCGGTGTAAAGCTTCTTCGTTCCAAAGCCCTTTGATTTCCGCTTCTTCTCCTTCCCTTTAACATCAGAGGGACCAGCGGCGACGGCTTTTTCAACTGCAGCGACAGACTGCGGCGGCGCCACAGTGCCATTTCTTGAAAATTTCGAGTAAAAGCGAGATTGAAATAGAATTCGCAATTTTAAATGAAGAATTCGCGACTTGAAATGAGGAATTCACAGCGGTTCTCAAGAATTTGGAAAGAAACTTTGAGTAAAAGTTTGGAAATGGAGTTCAGAGTTAGCATTTATAGGGTTTGAGGTAATGATTACCTCGGTAACTGGCGAGAAACCGCCATCCGCACGATTGTGTGCACGTGTCTTAATGGGAAGGCGAAGTGACGGGTTGGCGTTTCAAATTACGCGGCTGAGAGAGCTTCACATGTTTTCCTGCCTAAAAATTTCACGTCACTTGTCAAGATCTTACGGATACTCACTCGGCAAGTAGGAGGACTATCTGTATTGGTCGAATTTCATACGAACACATAAAAACACGTGTTCGTTGACGTGGCGAGCCCAGAGCAAAGTTCGGAGACATGTCAGCTAAAGTTTACAAAGAATAGACAACAGCTAAGGTGCCTGTTTTGTAGCATGAAGCATCGATCGAAGTCAAACTTTCCGAAGACGTAAGAAAAAACGTTGTAGCAGATAAGCTTGATCAACCAAATCCCGCTATTTTCGGGGTCGTTGGACGTGGATAAACCATTATCAAATAGTGGCCGGAGAGGCGTGCGCAAGATGGAGTCTAGCTAGGGTTAGAAGTCTTGGTCTATAAATAAAACCTTTCTTCCCCATTGTAAGGTTACGTTCTTCAGAACACTACTCCCCCTCTTAGCAATTATGTTCATTATCGCCACCATTGTCTACTGTTCCCCACCATCACGCTAATGTAACTTTGATTTGCTTTGGAGGAGACGAAGTCCATCTTCTTCGCCGGAGCACAAGCATCTGATCAATACAATAAACTTTACATTTTATTTATCGCTTTCCTTATCGTTGCTTTATTGGTTTTTTATCATTGTTGTTATCATCTTTATTGGTTTACCCATTGTCATTATTACTTTATTTAGCCTTAGACAAAATAGAAACGATCATCTTGAAGATTAATAATTCGGGAACAATTTCACATTAGTTAAGTCATTCGTTAGCATATTTTGCGGACGCAGTTGCTATTCTCCCATTTGTCTATTCGCTATACTGCTTGTCTTAACTTAAACTGGCCATAACGTTCGTTTGATTTGTTCGTATAGTTGAATCCGTTTGCTTATAAGTATTGCCCGTATAATTTGTCAGCATACTTGCATATCTTCCGTTTTAATCTTGTGATCGTCATTGTATTAGTTCAGTTGAAATACTCACTGTCCGTTTCTATTCCTAAGCGAATCTTAAACGGTCTAATTTGTGAACATAAACCCAGCAATCAACCGTCGGATTTTGATATAAAGCGGTCGCCTGTGGCTCAACGAAATATGAATTGAATTGTAATATGTGAAGACGTATTTTAGGAAATACAGGTTGTTTAGGTCCTGCATTATGTTGATCAAATATGTTCTCCAGGTTAATGACAGTCGTACTACCATTACAGAAATCTTCTTTTTTGGAGATCTCATACAAATTAAGTTCTGAAGACCGATATGCTCATTATACTTTCCATTTAAACTAGATAACATAGTGGCATTACAGACTCGTACACTATTGCTATGCAGAGATATTCTCAAAAGCATAACTTCATGAGCATCTGCTTTAATTTTCTAGGGATGAGGTATAGGCTCAAGTTAAATGGGGGTTTTACCACCTCGCTCATCTTGATAATACTGAATAAGATAAGCCTGTAAAGAATTACCATGCCTAGCAGGATTGCAAGATCAATCCACTTGGAGTAACCCATCTCTACTTGCCATACATCTCTTAAAATAGTGTCACCATCAATCATATTGGACCCTCCTAACTTATCACTATCAAATTTAAGTCCCTGAAACTCGTTTTTATACAATCCCTGGTATGCATATTTATGGAATGATATGTAGTATAAAGGGTATCTCCAGAACAGCTTAGGAAGATCATTCGGCAACCGGAAGAATCCACCACCTAACATCATTAGTCCCTGAATTCCAGCACCTACTATTAGTCCCATGAGAAAATTTGGCAAAGTGCTTGCAACAATCATCATAAGGTTCTCCACCAGCATCATGCAAGAAAAGAGTATCAAAGTGAAGTACAAGAATTTAGCAAATCCTCCTTGTAGGCCAACAAGATAATAAGTTATTGCTCCAGGAATCACAGAGATAAGTAGCAGGAATGGAGTTGAAGAGATGGTATTGCCAATAACAAATGCTGCAACCCTGTAATGCCCATTTAGCCTTTCTCGTCGAAAAACCTAAATAGGAATTAAAAGAAAAAATAGTAAAGGCAAAATCAATATAGTCATTTGATAGTGACAAGTGCTGGTAAATAAATGGACTGATGCAATGATTCTTACCTTCATGTCTTCCACAAAGGAAGGAAAACCACCTATAGCCATGATAGTCAGTAATGAAGCCACAAACATGAGCATTGAGCCTCTAGCCTACAACATGAAAGCCAGAGGTAGAATTCTGAGATAGCCTCTCATAGCATTCTAAAAGACTAATCATTTCTTTTTTCTTTCCAATCTTGTGGCTTACATGAATGGAATTGTAGCTGCTACCAAGGTCATAAAATACTGTTCCCAAACCTAATCCCAAAGCTATGTAAATAGCTAGGCGCAACCAGTAGTATCCTAGATCACGATACATATTCAGGAATGATCGTTCTGTGAGAATGAGGAACTGTGTAAAGAAGCTCGATTGACACTCCTTTTCTTCTGTCATGCCTTCATCCTACGTACATTTTATAAACTCATCATACACAAGAGGCTCTTAAAAGACTTGAAAAATGATCAACAAGTTCTTCTTTCTGATTCCCCCACAACTAAAATAGCTGAGCAACTAAACCTGTCGATTTATTTCAGCTACTTGTCTCTGCATTTGCTGATGAAAAACAGATGACTTATATGATTTTACAAGGTCGAGTATTATTTCCTCGCCTTCCATCTTTCCTTCAGTACCATGTTCAATATCCTAAATCAATGTGAATGATCAAACTTAAGTTAAAAAAACAAGAGAGAATGGCACAATCACATCTAAAGTAGGTGAAGCTACTCACGTCATGAAAATCTGTGTTTATGATTCTAAGGTAGTGCTCTGCCGGGTTTCTGAAAGCTGGGCATGCAAAATTGTTCATCCCAAAGAACTAAATTTGGAGTTAAATTTATCAGAGTTAGAGTCAGTACTTTCTTTTTACTTCAATATGTGCAGCTTGAGGACTTAGTATTGTAAGGCCTTGACTACTCACCTGCCTTGCTGCATATGAGGGACCATAGAATACTGTTCTGCCAAGAGAAAGAAGGCAAAGATTGTGAAGGAGTTGAAAGACATCGCTTGTAGGCTGATGAATGGAACATATGACAGTCATTCCATATTGCTTGGCGAGATTGACAATTCGGCTCATGACATGATAAGAGGCAGCACTGTCAAGGCCACTTGTTGGCTCATCAAGGAAGAGAAGCTTTGGTCGTGTTAAAATCTCTATGCAGATGGTAACTCTTCTCTTTTGCCCATTGCTGAGGCCTTTGATACCCCAGCCACCAATTCTTGTATTCATGGAATCTTGCAATCCCATCTCTTTAATTGTCCTTTCTGCTCTTTCCATTTTCTCATTTCTTGACATTGTGTTAGGCAATTGGAGCTGAGCAGAGTAGTAGACAGCTTCTCTTACTGTCAATGTCCAAGTAAGGACATCCTCTTGGGTCACATAAGCCTAAATAGAGTACACCCAAAAAAAAAAAAAGGAGCCTAGTGATAGGAAGAATCAAGTACTTCCGGTTGCAGTGCTAGTAAAGTTGAAGAAAGAGTTCTTACTGATATTCCATATGCCCGCTGTTTTCGTCGACCATTAATTAGAATTTCTCCTTCCTGTCTTGTTTTTGCATCTAATCTTCCTGAATTACTTGTTACATCACAATCCCACAAAGAAGGAAGAAGTAAACTATGTATTTTTAGCTACAATGGTGCTTGATTCAACGGGAAACACATAAAAGATGAAATATATGATACTTCAAAGCTACAAGGAGAATATTATAGTAGAGTCAAATAATAATGCTGATCAAGGTAACTAAATTGGTTCTTCGTTCTTTATCATTCACTTAGTCAACCGCATTTTTCCAGTTTCAAGTTGGCCAAACAAATGTCAAGTAAATACATGCTCATTACGTTCCATCCCTCTTATGCATTTCTCTTAATTTACTTGACATTTGTTTGACCAATTTCTAGCGGAATAGTCGAAGTGCGGGCAAACTGAACACTGTTATATATATTAGAAAGCAGCAAGTATTATTGAAAGGAACTAGCTAGTTACCAGCTAATGCATCAAGAAGGGTAGATTTGCCGCAGCCAGAAGGTCCCATTATTGCTACAACCTCACCAGGGCAAGCATAGCCACTGACCCCTTGAAGAATAGATTTGCTAGCATTTTTTCCAGATGGGACTGTCACCCAAAGTTCTTGCCATGTCAAGTAAACTCCATTGACTAGTAAATCAAATGATTCTTGTGGTATATCAGAATTACAAGAATCCAAATCAACATTCAACATTGATCCAGAAGTACTTCCATTTGGATATGTATTGTTGGTAAGGGGTGATAATGGTGAAGCCATAATCAACCTTTGATTCTATGTGATCAGCAATGCTGAAAAATGGCAAGTAGTACTATATAATGCAAGTCATAAAATGCTGGTTTTGGATGCTTTACACTTTGAGAAAAGTCCCAATTGTTGAATCTTATTGTATATTAAGACAAATGAAGAAATCAAGAAAATTATACTCTTTTTTTCATCTATTCTTGTGAGTAGTATAAGGACTAAGGAGTGACAGATATGTTGGCAGTACAAGTGTACACAACTAGAGGGTGGGGATGTGACTAACTTCTGAAATACAGCTGAATGAAGCCAATGATTTTAAACTGATTCTTTTCTTGTACTTGACAAACCAAAGTCCAATTACAGATTTATTAGTAATACAAATAAATGATCTGTCACTACTTCTCACTTTTACATATAAAATCATTGCAAATTTGTGTTTCTCTTTTGTAAATATGTTCAGTTATCTGATGCCCACTTTGTCCCTTGTTTTTATCAACCCGTGATAAGGCAAGACATTGTGTTTTTAATATTTACTAATTGAAATTAGAACACAAGACACGCAAAGGAACAAAATCTGTGCTGTTGCATGTAACCTCGTGAAAATGGTCGAAATAAACAACATTTTTGCTTGATACCAAAAGTTCCTTTATTCATTTAGCTTGTCTTCTAAACTATTGAGATTCCATTTTTCATGCTATTTCCCAATTTTCAAGTTAATCTTTCCAAACCCAAAATAGTGCTGAAATTTTGAACTGTAATAGTGGCTAATTATCTAGTGGCACGAGTATAATAGCATTTGCAACCACCCAACTTAATTTTCCACCCCCACCCTATTTTTGTTACTTTTGCTTTTATAACACAAGCATTTTTTCTTCTCTAAATATACAAATATATTTAGAATCTATTACTAAATCAGTTCATTCTTACGTGGAAAAAGAAAAAGTAGGTTTATTCTTAAATTTCATTGAAGTAACTTTTTGAATATTTTGTGGAAACCTTGAAAGACGATATTTGTAGAAAAAGAGTGAAATATATAATTTGAATATTTTCATATCCAAGGTTGAGCTAAGTTTCTCATATGATCGCTTTGGCAATTACGAAGAAGAAATCGGTGTAAAGAAAGATTTAAAGTTAAAGAAACAAGGCAAAGTGAACAGTATAGGTGCGGTCCGTGTGGATTAGCGAAAGGTGAAAAATGACCTTTTGTTTTTGGTCTGTCACTACTTTCCTTTTTGTTTAATTAATAACATTGATCGCAAGATAAATTTTAAAAAAATACAAACAAATACAAGTATAGGGTGGTGGGGGATAGGGGAGGGGTCAGAAATTAATTTAGGTAGGGGGTTTAATGCTAGGTGAAATTTTCAGGGAATTTGTAGGGTTTTTCAGAAATTAAAAAATAGAAAAAATGGTCTCTGTTATTATTAATGATATGTTGAGCCGAAAGTTATAAATAATGGTATTTTTAGCAGAAAGTGTATTCACCACAGTGACATTTTAGCACCGCATTAAAAGCGTGACACAATTAAGCTTTTTTCAAAGGAAAAGTGTACGAATAATCACTTTTTGGTTCGCCTTTATAGTTAGAGCCACTTTTTTAAAATTATTTATTTTTTAACTATCTTTTGGAACTTCAATCCTTGTAGACTGAACTTAAACCGAAGTTTCAAAAAGTAGCCATTTTTGCACAATAAAAAAGAAAGTGGCCAAAAATCAAATAGCAGTGGCAAAAGTAGCCTATGAACAAAATTTTTTAACCTTTTTCGATAGTTGTAGTAACAATTTTGATCCTTCGTCCTTTATTAAATAAAACTGAGAGTATAACAAATTAATCTCCTAATCATCTTTGCACTTATTATTATTATAATTTTGAAATATGACCCTTAAAAGAAAGGCCCTCTTGCTCGATCTAGCTTGAATAAAAATTCTGATTCCTCCACTGGTCTCGTTGCATATATGCAGATTGCGTAGCCAGCAATTTTTTTATGTTTTTGTTCAAACTTTAAAGTGCTAAAAGTTGAGCACCCTTAACCACTATACCATGCCTCTTTTTTGTTACAAGAGTGTTCAACGTATGATATATAAACTCACAAATCAGTATTTAACCTACATGCATAATATTATTTTCGATAAGGGTTTGTTACAAGGGTGTTCAACGTATGATATATAAACTCACAAATCAGTATTTAACCTACATGCATAATGTTATTTTCGATAAGGGTGGTCGCCTGACCACCTTATGACCATTGTAAGGCTCCCTACCCCGTCGCCTAACATATTAGGTTAATTAACTGGAAAGAATTAATGTCAAATATAAAGTTACAACTCTTGACAAAAGAATTTTAGGACCACAATTCTTACCTTTTACAGTTATCTTGGCCAACCCCATATAATTGGTGAACATTTTAAAGGAAGTACCATGAGCTTTCTAGGTGATTATATAAATTTTTGGTAATAATATAATCTTTATATACTCCGCCGAGGGAGTTATTCAACTTCAATGTTTGAACGTCACTTTACAGTTGTGTCTTTCTGATTAATCTTTCTGAGTTTTCTGTGTCTCCCACACTTTGCATTGGAATTCCTGACAATATCCAACTTGTAAATTTCTTGCAAAAGTTATCCGTTTTGCTCTAATTATCGGCTCTTAGTTCTGGTATGTTTTTTCTCCAATTAATTTTTTCTTATTGCACTATTTTTGCTGGTCTAGATTTATATGATCTGCACATGCATGTCTAGAAATAGCAACTTAAGTTTGTTTATTGTGTAAGAAAAATTTCTCTCCTTTTTATTTCTTGGATTTGATAAGTGTTTCTGATTTTTGTTAATAGCACTATGGTGAACTAGCTTGTGAGTGTCTTCAGATCCTCTCTTTGTCTTCTTTTGCTCAATTTTCTACATAACTTTACTTGCTATGTTAATGATGCATATGAGGTGTTTGATGATATGCCTGCCTGAGTTTGATATTGATCACACTCACAAAAGGGTTGGAACTTAGAAATAGACTACAGTCAGAATAAAAATATTAGAAAAGAAACTACCAAAATTGGATGTTTAGTTATCGAAACTGCAGTATGATTATTATTGTGCTTAATTCATGTATGTTCTTAATTTTCTATAATTGTGTGTTTTAATTTGATAGAAGCATGCGCTTCACTGCTCGCTTCAAGCGCCAAGGACCTCGTTGCTTTCTTGCTTTTTGTCTTTTGAAAACACTGGTAACAATGTTGCTGCTTCTTTTTTAAATAGACACTACACTAGGGATGGAGTGGGCAACCAAAGTCGGGGATGCAGTGAACAAGGCGTTAAACAGCAACAAGGTGTTGAACGTGGTGCTATTGGGTGGCTTTGGGCTGCTATGTGTGAGATCAGTGAACCAACAAAGAGACATTGGAATTCTGGAGGCAGAAAAGGACTCTTTGCTCAATTCTAATAAAGCTATGAAGAAGTCCATGTGGGAATGGAAGCAGCAGCTTTTTGCCGAAGCTGCTTTACCCAACGCCATTTTTCCATTGTCCAAGCTTAAAGCCATCTATGGAGAAGCCCAGACCACCTCACCTTCTGGTGGAGATGCTAAAAAAGGAGATGGAAAGTCACCTGCATCAACATTTGTTGTCTAAAAGATATTATAGGTTGTTCATGAAGAAGCAAGTGGTTTGTGAGGTGTCATGCTTCAGTTAATAGAAATGGAAACTGATTGCAAGGGGGGAAAGTGGTGTAATACTCAGTTTTGTTTCATTGTGTTTCTGAGAACTTGGTAAACAAAATACTGTTTTCTCTCTTTTCTAACGTGTAGTCTGTAAGGAGGTCAATGTCCAAAGTTGAGGTCAATGTCCAAAGTTTAGGTCGTGGTATTATGGACTCTGCTTCACTTTTTATTTTCATTTCTCTTTGGATTGTGCTATGACTTGAATTTCTGATAATTGAGTATTACTCCACTATTAATAAGAATGCTGCTGCCTGCTTCTTTATCTCTTTCTGTTGCTAGATATCGGCTAGAATCTAAAGAAATGTGGGTATGTTGACTTAAAGATTTCATCGCACCCTTTAGAAAAACGTTATTTCAGAAAGTAACCCTTGTTCATCTCCTTTTCTCTCTCCTCATCAAATTCATAATTGTCACCTTTAACCTCCTCTACAATTCCCCTCTATCAATTCCACCAAAAGGAGAAGACTCAAGCCTGACCTTTCTCAATCCTCTCAATGTCATTGGAGAAGATGGATGAACCAGGCAAAGCGGAAAACATACTATGCTAACATAACCAGTGCATAGTTGTTTCTTGCATACACAAAACAAAATCGAAGGAAAATGGTTCAAATTCCGCTCGGAAGCAAAGTTGATAATCATGTGCCATCAGGTACATTTCATCATATATTTGCAACGCCTGAAGTTTCTTCCATCAAACACGGGATGTGTATTTGGATATCTTCCAAAGCTCATTTCATCATTAATAGCCATTAATACGAGTGGGAAATCATCTTCAACCTTTTCATCTGGATCTATCATTTTCTATTCAAATTCTCCCCATGTGGCATAGAAGGCATGCTTCTATTTCTTTCTCTAAGCTCTGAAATTTGGCGGTCGTTGATTCTTCTTTAGTTCCTTGCCCTTTGTAGCTTTACTCTCCCTTCACTCAATTTCCCACTGTGGACAACACTTCGCAACATGATCCCTCTTGCTACACTTGAAACATCCAAACTAGTTAGGTTTTCAATTATATTGGATTTTCTCCTGTTTACTTTTGTGACCTTATTAGTTTTGTAGCTATATATCTGGTAGATTCAAAGCTCTTCCAAACTTTCCCCTGCCATCTCTTCATTATTCATCTCAGACTTAGGTCCTTCAGTTGCTTCCAACGCCAAGTTCTTTTCTTTTCTAGGTTCCCTCTTAACTCGTGACTTGTTCACGAGTTCATGAGTCTTCAAGTTTCCAACTAACTCATCCAAAGATATTTTATCAAGTTCTTTGGCTTCTATAGTTTGATTCCCACGAGTTTGGAAGAATTCTTAGAATTTTTTGTTACCAATTCTACGTTTGAAAAAGTTTTTCCCAATGACTTCAACTCATTAGTGATGATAGTGAACCTAGTCATCATATCCTAAATTGGTTCAGTCTCATTCATTGAGAACATCTCATACTTTCTCATCAAAAGTTCTATCCTGAATTTATTAACCTGGTTCATTTCATTATGGACCACTTGAATTATATCCAAATCCCATTAGCTGCTACATGTGAAACTCAATTGTAACTCATTAGGACCAATTCCACTAATAATGATTCTCTTTTTAGCGTTATTTTTAAGCATATAAAAATTTGTCGTTGTGTATGCAGATTCATCTTTGGAAGCAGTTCATCAAACGACTCCTTCTCCTATGGTAGTAGTAGGAATCAAAGATCTTTCCGAAGTGATTTTTAATAATTAATAGCCTTCAGCCTGAAAGAAGTCTTCCATTCTTCCATCCCACCATTTATAGTACTGGCCAATAAATTTAGGAAGCCTTGTGATAGATTGTCCTTCAGTTAGTCCAAGTGATACACTCATGATTAAGATTCTTTTCAAATTTTTAACTTTCTTATGAGAGAATCTACTCTGGTACCACTTGGTGCACCTTGTAAGACACAAGACGAGGGTAAATAGTGACCTTACTCGATAAACTCGCTCTTTATCAAGTTGAACTTACTCATAAAGAACCAGGTTCTCAATGAGGTTCAACTCAATTTTGTAATTACAAATATGCAAAATATAAATGAGACAGAATTTTACGTGAAAAATTTCTTGCTCAAGCGAGAAAAAACCATGTTTGCCAAAACACTAAAAAGCTGTTGTATCACAAGTTAAACTCTTGCTTTTAAGATTAATGGTTTCTTCTCAGAAAATACCCAACTTCAACACTTCTAGATTAAGCAAATAGGGTTACAACTCGATACCTAACTATAGAGATCTTGACAAACCGAATTTTTTTTAAAAAAAAAAACTCGACTTAGTTACAACTCGATACCTAACTATAGAGATCTAGGAAAAAAAACAACAACTCGACTTTTTCCAGGTTATGTCATCTAAATTCTGCCATGCACTGAATAGTTCTAACAATATTTGACCTACTTTGCACTCTTAGATTTCTTGAATGTGTAAGTAAATTCTTCCAAAACATGTATATATAGAGCCAATAAAACCTATATGGACTAGGAGAATTTTTTTCTTTCCTTGTAGATTTTTAAACCTTATCGGTTTCGGCTCTTTCCATAAATAAAATCTATGTTATTTTGCCTCCAAGTCTTCACCCCTTTCTCGCCTAGAAGATGTTAGATGTCTGCACTTTCGATAATGACCAAAAATAGAAATAGATGAAGTAGAAAAATTTCAAGCCAATAGTATACACTGCATGTCCTTAAGAAAATCTAATCTCCTCGCACAGTTACCCAAGGTTTGTGGATTAATTTCTCCCAGGATATAATGGAATTATCCTCATTGTGATAGCAGTAATTCAAATCACAGTCAACAGCGAACTCAAATAATGGTAGCAAATCATACTGACTCAGAACTTACTTTTGTTTTGAAAACAAATGCAAAAAGTAATGAGAGAGAGAGAGTGTGTATTAAATTTTGGGATAATTACACAGAGTGTATATTAAATTTTGGGATAATTACACAGAGTATAACTTTTATCTACTTTTGTTACAGAATATATAAATATTTTCAAAACTTACAAAAAATAGCAATATTTTTGTTGTTTGCTACAAAAAAAAAAAAGCAGAATGTATTTAAAAAGAAAAAAAATATAATTAAAAAATAAGATAAATCTAATCCTATATTTATGCACCCAAATCATGTTTAGATAAGGTTTAAATCTTTTTACATTTAAGACCCATTTTCTCTCTTCCCTCAAAACCATCTATTAAAAATTGACAATAGGCATACGTAAAAAATAATAGCCATACAATACACATACAATAGCCATACGATAGACATACAAAAGACTAACAATAGCCATACAATACACATACAATGGCCATACAATAGCCATACTATACACATACAACATACGATAGACATACAAAAGACATACAATAGAATTAGTAATTGGGTAGTTGTAGTCCCAAAAAAGTAGGAACAGATAAAAAGACATGCCTATAATTATGGGCGATTTTGGTGCATGGTGTATCTTCAATTTTATTGAATAAATTTTTTTTTTTTAGTAACTTGTATATATAATGTTAAGAAAGTAATGCTATTCTTGAAAAGTGACATAATGTTGCTATTTTATTGTAAACCTGCTATTATGTTTGTATATTTGTATAATTTAGCCTTAAATTTTTGGATGAACTAAATGTGGCAGAATGCCTCTTTATTTATAGCCACAAGATATGGAGTGAAAAGGTATGAAGGTGTCTTTTCATTTTTGATAAAGTGGCTGTTCATGAAAGGCAGCCTTCAAAATGGTTGTTCTATGAAAAATTATTGAAAAAACGTTACAATGGTTTTGGGAACTTTGGAGTATTTGCATAAGTATTCCACTCATTAATTCCGTTACGAAAATGGTCCCAAATCAAATATTACTATAAAATATTAATATTTAATAAATAAATATTAATCTTTAATAAATATTTCCTTCATTTCCCATGCATTCACACCACGTTACCTTCTTTCCAAACCTAACAGAAGAGACTTCAGCAGCTTTTCTATTCCAAAGTCTATTCGGATTGTAAGACTTCTCCAGCTAAGTTCTATCCTTTAAATTTTCAGTTTGAACTGGACTTAAAACTGTGTACCTTTTGGCCTCATACGAACCAGCCAGTGAACCAGGGTTCCTCACACGTATGTTGTCTATCTTCAAAACACTTCAACAGTGTTTTTTATTTTTCATAAGTTGCTTTCTTGAAAACCAATATAATCTTATTCGAAATATGTTGAGAAGTGACATAGTGTTGATAGTTCATGAGTTATTGACTATTTGATTACAGTTTCTTTTTTGATGCAGCCAAATCATGCTGTCCGTAGATTAAATTATAGAGGTGAGTAATTTACTCATAAAGAAAATGACTAAATGCATGGTCAAATACATAGAGTTGAAGTTGAGGAAGTTCATGTACGCTAAGGTAATTAATTGGCAAGAGAGGAAAGGGTAACTACATAGAAGTTATGTATCAGTTTAATTAATTTGCAAGAATTAATACCAATTAATTCTTGGGGGTTATTCAAGCTCTTGGTGAATTAAACATCCTATGACAAAATTTGTAGTCTTACAATCTTGAGTCTTTTTTTTTTCTTTTTCTTTTTGACAAAAGCGAGAAGATCCACTCCCCACTCAGTTAATTAAGATGGCAATGGTGGTGATCATATTCCATAAACATTCTTCTTCTTTATTTTATTTTTTAAAAGGAATAATTATGTGCATTTTTTTCTTTTTTCATTTTTTCTTTGGTTGATGTTAATTCCACTTACTTTTCAGGATCTTTTTCTTATGACAGTTTCTTCTGCATATGGAGTAATTTTATGTTGTCTCCTACTTTTTGCAGGTTATAGGTTCCCTTCTTTCTCTGTTTTTTATTGTCAATGACTTATTTATGTTTCTCACAAACTATTTTATTTATGTTTCCTTTAGGACAAGGAGTTGATGGATTGGCCGGCCGAGTGCCTGCTTATAATTATAGTGCTGCTATTGAAGTAACACCCTATATTTCATTTCCGTTTGTAAAAATACACTTCTTATAATAATGTAACATATAGTATATGATAAACTTATTAATTTGTTTTCCATTATATATCAGTGTATACGTGAGCCTCATCGTGTTCAATATAATGGAGGGATATTGACAAATCCTAAATTTGACAAAGGCTTGAGCGGATGGAAAGCTATTGGAAATGCCATAATTGAAATAAGAAGGTCTTCCTCGAGAAACAACTTCTTGGTGGCTTATAATAGGACAAAAAGTAACGATACTTTCTCCCAACAAATTTCCATGAAAAAGAGGCGTTATTATACATTTTCAGGTACTTAATTAAATCACATTTTAATTTATATAACTTGTTCAATTAACACTTTTAATCAACTATATATTGTGAAAACCTTTCCCCAGCTTGGGTGCGAGTTAGTGAAGGAAATGAGACAACAGTTTCTGTTGCAATAAGAACTAATGAAAATGATAAGTTGGTTATTGCCTCTGGCAATGCTTATCCTGGTTGTTGGACAATGCTAAAAGGAGGCTATCAACCAAAATATCATCTTGCAACTGAACTCTATTTCCTAGTAAGCTCTTACATCAACTTCTTTTTTCTAAGTATGATTTTCATTTGTCTTGAAAAAACTTGGCTTCAATCAATTGCTGATGAGTTTATTTTTATATACTGAATGTGAGATGATTTTTTATAGTATTATAAGAACATTGCCCATTTTGGTCTAGCACGCATGATTTTTTATACTAAAGATGCATTCAGTTAAATCTCTCTAAATTTTATACTTTATATGTTTGGTCGTATTGCATCCAATTTTATAAAGTACGTCAGTTGATCCACCTCAGACCGAAAAATTATTATGAATTCCGATATGAAACAATCACATATCTCCAGCGGAAACTCACAGTTACTCTTCCTAAATGCAGTATAATTAACAGCAAAAGGTAATTTAGTATGTCAGTAATCAGCCCCTTTTTAAACCTTCCTTTGTAACTATAATAGCAAAAGCGTCATTCAGTATTTTGCAAATTCAAAGGGACTATTTGTGTTCGATAGTATATTTTAGAGACGAGGTTAATAGTATATGTACGCTTAAGGGACCGTTTATGTTTTGGATTTAAGTTTTATATTAGACTATCATGAAATGCAGTGTTACAGTGACACCGTTGAATTTTGGGTGGACAACGTTTCCTTGAAGGAGTTTACCAAAGCCGAATGGCTTGGTCACCAACAGAGAACCATAAAACGGGTAAGCTATTCACACTTCCATAATATATATAGTACCATTATTTACATAATTGATGTATATAAATCAAATATAGATCCTACTCATTTTGTACGCACTTATAATGTGAGGTTGATTATGGAGTTATGCAGGTGAGAAAGAGGAAATTTGTGATACAAGTAACAAACAAAAATAATGGAAGACCAATCAAGGATGTGGAATTAAACATCAAGTTCAACAAACCCCATTTCAAAATTGGTGCTGCTGTTACTGATGCCATTGTACAGTCCAAACAATATCAAGATTGGTTTCTCAAAAAGGGTTTTCAAGCAGTTGTATTCACTAATCAAATGAAATGGTACTGGATAGAAAGTCGCCAAGGGATAGAAAATTACACTATTCCAGATGCCATGTTCCAATTTTTCAAGAACAATGGCATAGCAATTAGAGGTCACACTGTTCTTTGGGACAAGCCCAAAATGAATCAATTTTGGCTTCACAATATGCCACAAAAAGAGCTTTTGGCTACAGCCATAAGGCGAATCGCCTCAGTCATGGCTCGATATTCTAACGATATTTTCGAATGGGACGTTGTGAATGAGAACGTACACTTCAAATTTTTTGAAGAGAAAATTGGTCCGCAGGCTTCTGGCATGTTTTATCATATAGCACATGTCATTGATCCTAATGCAACATTGTATATGAATGAGTTCAATACCCTTGAAATTCCAGGAGATTTATATGCAGGTCCACATAAGTATATAAATAAGTTCAGAGATATAAAATATTATCCAGGTAATGAGGATTTGACAATAGGATTTGGATTACAAGCTCATTTTGGTCCAGGGAAACCTATGGTGCCTTACATGCGAGCTGTCTTTGATGTCCTTAGTCAAACCAATATGCCCATTTGGCTTACTGAAATGGATGTTCAGAACAATCCAAAACAGGTACTAATTCTGTTTATATGTTTCCTTTTTGACATTCTCTTTTCTTATATACTCAAAATGTAACAGGCATTCTACTTGGAAGAAATTATGAGAGAGGCATATTCACATCCAGGAGTAGAAGGAATGATAGTGTGGGCACCATGGAAGCCTAAAATATTGAATTGCACTGGCTTGTGCTTGGCTGATGACAATTTCAAGAACACAAAAGCCGGAGACGTTGTTGACAAGCTTATGAAAGAATGGAGTACTCCAGAACTAAATGGAACGACAAATTTTACAGGACATTATAAAAATTATGGTTTTCTTGGGGATTACACTGTAAAACTTTTTGACCCTTTTTCTTTAACTCATCTGATCACAAAATTTAACCTCACAAATGCTGATCCAAACCCAGTTGTTATCCCTATAACAATATGATGAGAAAAAAAGTTTTATCTCATCACATATACAGATGCATAAGATGAATAAGGAATGTTTAGTATGCTCAACTTTTAATTAGAATACAAAGTTTTGAATATTAAATTCGTTTTAGTGAACGACAGTATGAGGAAAAATTATACTATTACTAGTATTTTATGTAAAGAATTCATATGTATTAATCAATAACAAAATTTTGGACCTACATACGTACCAGCATTCCAGCACATACACCAAGTTGATCGTATAACCATAAATGTTCTACTAAGTCTCTGAATACGACGAAAATAGAAACTTTTAAGAATAGTCATATAAAGATCTAATTAGTGATCTGTTCTGAGAAGGACGGGTTGATTTCCTAAACAATAGAGATGAATAATGAATAATTCAGAGCTCCAATTTGTTGACCTTTCCTGCTTCTTTTCAGTGTGCATTTAAACAGAAGAAAACAATAATTGTTTTTTTTTTCTCAGATCATACATGTCTTGTTGTGGAAATCAAATACTCCCTTGCTATATATATAGATTTTGGAGATAAATAGAACTCCCAAAATATAAAACCAATTGCAGGCAAAGTTATATTTTTTCACTTTAATACAAATATCTGCTTTGTTATTTTATTTCTACTTTGCCCCTAATTTTCACAGTGATGAAGCATTTAACACCGGTAAATTAAAATTGGTATGCCAAAATATAATTTAGACTATATAATCAGAACAACGTTTCCATTAATTGTTTGCATTTTTTTCAAAAGGAAGAAATGGAAAGAGTACTCTTCAACCCTATTACTAACAAGTCAATGTTGTTATAGTCATTGAATATTTTGCTTTTTTATAACTTAGGAATATTTGGCAAGTCTATACAAACGACTTAATCAAAAGTGGAAAATCATCTCCAAGTAGAGCGTATTGATTTCTTTCTACTACCATTATTGTTTGATCATAGTTTGACTTAGAATACATGAATCTTTACTATTACTTGATCCGTCACATTTTAAATGTTACTTTACGCGAAATTTTGTTCCAAAATAAGTTGCGATTCTAAAAATTTAATGCAAATCAATTACTTTTTCAATCTTACCCTTATTATTAAAGGAGTCGAGAGTGATTATTGATCATTTTTCAATAGTAGTAGCATATTATATATATATAATAAATAAATAAATAAATAAATAAATAAAAGTAATTCATTAACGACATCTTACGTTTAATATTTTTCAATGAGCATGAAAAGAACTAACGCAACGTAACACCCAAAATGAGAGTACGACTAGGCTTTAAAATGAGAACTAATACGCTAACTAGCCATCAAAATGCGAAGTATTGAAAAATCAAAGTCATAGTTCAGTTGACTAGCTGAAAAGACCAAAGTTTCTTCATATTAATTGCATGCATGCAAGTGTCAATGGCCTTGATGGACCATGGTGTCCCTGCAATTTAATAGGAGTACTATTCAAATTAAATCTTGATTTGAGATTTGCATTAATTTTTCTATTTTTCAATAAGGCGTCTCTGACTTTCCACATTTTGCTTCTACTAAAAATGATATATATAAGTAGAAGCAGAGCCCATTTTCTAACTACAAAGCATTTTATTACCAGAGATCATCAGAACATCCATGGCTGATCATGCACTAACAGAAGACCAGGTCTCTGAGTTCAGGGAAGCTTTCTCCGTAATCGATAAGGATTCTGATGGTATGCATCTATTTTAACTACGTTTACTACATATTACGTATTACACTGGTCAAAATAATCGTGAAGTACTTATACAACAACAATTTTATTTGGCTTCTTTTCTACTATTTGTGCTCTAATATAAAACAATTGTATATCAAAATGTAACCTGCGAAAACTTATGAAATTCATCTTGGAAGACTGAAATTTAATGTTTTGTTGGGTTGAATGAAAAGGGGTGATTAGGATGGAGGAACTGGCCGCAGCAATGCAATCTTTAAATGAGCATCCCACCAGTGAAGAGATTCAAGAAATGATCAAAGAAGTGGATCCTGATGGTGATGGTACTATTTATTTTGAAGATTTCTTGAATATCATGGCCAGAAAGCTCAAGGTAAAAATTAAAGGCCTGCCAAATTTCGATCTTTTACGTTGTAATGTAGTAGGAGTACTCTTGTAACCAATAGTTTGTTTGTGTACGTAGGAAAATTTAGTAGAGGAGCTAAACGAGGCATTCAACCTATTTGATCGCGATCAAGATGGATTCATATCAGCAAATGAGGTTTATTGCATTCTTTCTTCATCAATTCATTTTAAATACTAGTACTGGCTAGCTAGTATATATATAGTACATGATCATATCTTACAAAAAAAAAAAAAAAGGATTCTTAACAAATTGAAATCTAAACTTCAAGATTACGATGTGTAAATGCAAATGTTTTCAAGATGATATATGAGTCTAATTAACTAGCTAGACGAGCTCCTAGTCAATCTTGATCTGTATATATATCTTTTGTCCATTCAACAAGTTTTTTCACAAAATCAACTCTTTCAAAGACCTTTTAACAGTAATTGATTGTTCGGACATATTTTATGAATGCAGTTAAGGAGAGTGATGATGACTTTGGGAGAAAGGCTGACAGATGAAGAAGCACAACTGATGATAAGAGAGGCAGATCATGATGGAGATGGTCTCGTCAGCTATGATGAATTTATCAAGATAATGATGTCTCCATCTTCTTAATTACTCTTTCTTTCCATGTATTTTAATTAGCGATTTAAAAGCCGATTGGAGTGTGAATAAAACTTTGTTGGTTTATAAGCTAGCTAGAAAGTCTCATCTAAACATATACAATTATAGCTAATTTTCTGAAAGTGTAAACTTTCATTCCCTCTTCTTTGATATGATGTGGAAGCTTAGTATAGTATATCTATGGCAAATAATATACATTTTCTTCAAATTCCTTTAGCATAATTAGTATGATTTCATTTGTATTTTGATGTATATTATCAAGTAACTACTATGTTCAAATATAATCAACAAGTCAGGATGGCCGAGTGGTCTAAGGCGCCAGACTCAAGTTCTGGTCTTCGAAAGAGGGCGTGGGTTCAAATCCCACTTCTGACATTTTTTTTAATCTCCTATATCTCGAGGCTTGGCTTGTCCATCAATGTGAACACTTTTTCCTTTTTTCAATAGAACTAAATACAAATTCAGATGACTATGAGAGAGAACGGATTAGTTTCTTATAATTTTCTTATTGGTTTTTTTAAAAATCTTTTCTAAGATAAGTACGTTTACAAATCGACTTGTTACAAAAGAATAGTGCATGCAATAATATTCGGCATCAACTAACTATAAATCTTCCATATCTATGACGTTGCCACCCTCACAAACACTTCTTGCTCTTAGGTAAGGTAGAAATGTTTGAAGATGACATTGCCCAAAGATTTTGAAAAATGCAACAGCATAGAATATTTATTCAACGATGACTTAGCTTTGCAACAAAAATAATTTTGCAAAACCCCTTTGAATGGGAGAGGGTATAATCATATCCCTGCAATTGCTTTCAAAATTGTAATCAGAGGCTTCAATTTTCTTACCTTCACATTTTAGATATGACCTTTAGACTCTAAAAATGCCATAACGTCTTTAATTTACGCGTGCATGAGTTTTGATTATGTTGATATGAATTTGCTTCTATTCATGAGTATGACTAACCTGGTAATAACCTTTCATATTTTTCTTTCTTGTGGAATTATTAGCCAGTCTTTGGTGGAAAATACATATGAAATGAAAGGTCATGAAAGCGATAGGTCAAATATGATCATAAGAAAGGTTTGCCTCTATACTTTCAAGAAAAAGAAATTTACTCCACAAACTAGTCTTTGCGTCTTCGAATGACTTGATAATCTGAGTTTGAAAAAGAAAAAGAAAAAGAAGAAAAGAATCTTGAAGAAAGGCGACTCAAACAAACAGAGCTGCAGCAAACCGCGACTAGGCTTCATTAAAATCACATATGGAGTGTTCACCAAAAGGCACAAATATGTATGACAAATATCACAAGGAAAAAGAAGCAGCATAGAGATGCATTAACAAAGGCCACAACATACATACATAAAGCTATAGTAAACTAATCATTTCACAATACATGATAAAAGCAACTAGACAACACACTTCAATAGTAGTATGAACATTAGGGTCTATCAGGCCAATATAAAAGGACACCACGCTGAGAAAGTTTGATGTGTGGGGGGGGCTCTAACCATGCAATCTCTTCATACTTCTCTTATGAACACCAAAGCCATCAGTACATTTTAGTATCAAAACAAGATAAAGATCATAAAAGTCATCCAAGATAAAGAAATTTGAAGGTTTGATACTTTCTTAATCATCATTCCTGGTCAACACAATTGCCAAGACCAATTTGGAAGATGGAAGACAAAATGAAAAACATTTAGTATTGATACAAAGCGGAAACTAATAAACATGAACAAAATCACGGTTAAGAACTCAGGACGTAGTCACTCCATAGCAAAACTGATTACCTCATTGCACTTTACAAAGTATAACAAATAAAGAAAGCAGGAAATTGTAGGACTAAGCAGTAAAAACTGCAGAGGAAGTCTCACCAACGAAACGAACTTCATCAAAGATTTTCGCGTCCAATAACATTAGAACAGAGCCTTTGAGTTTTCCATTCACTCCCTCATGCTATCAATGTCAGCCTCCTCATCACTTAACTCAAGATCTGCTAACAATTCCTCCAACGGGACAGCAGGTGCATCGTCGCCATCAATCATAGATTCCATTTCTGATGGCTGATACTCTTTGTTATGATAAAGGGATATATTGAACCTCAAATCAGGATTCTCCTCCAAATCTCTTAAAAATTGTTCATACTCAGAGCTCATCATCTCTTCATGATCTGTACCCTTTGCATTGTTATCAGCCTCCATATTAAGAGATTTCAGCTTCCACGAACGAGGCTTTCCACGCTTCCTCTGCCTTTTCTCTTCATAGCTTTTCTTAACTAGTATCACATCTGGGATATCATAACCTTTGTACTTGTCCAGCTCAATATCATTACTGTTAGCACTATATAAGTCATATCCAAGTGCATAATCCCCTGGATTCAGAAGATGGCCTAGGTGTGTTCTTACATTATTGAAAATTGTATCATTCTTACCAAAATCAGATACACGAGCGACTTGTGCATCTGCTAAAACATACTTAGATCCACCAACATTGACTTCAGAAGAAACCACCTCAATATCTAGAATTATATACTCCACAAGTTGCCTACTTGAAAGTAAGGAACTAAAAGATGCCCTCTGATATTGCTCGGCATCCATAAAACAATTCCTAAGAGTAAATGGATCGAGTAAAGATATTCTGTTACTCACCTTGGTACATAGCACAAGTGGTCCAAGGTACCCCAAACCAACTGCAACTTCTTTGGGTAGACAAATCAAGTCCTCACGACATACTGGGCAAATTTCAACTGAGAAAGTATACTTGTAGTTGTAATTGTTGCTCTTAGTATCATGAGATACTAGTTGTTTGTCATGACGACTCCTAATAGGCACTACTTTATCCAGGAAATCCACAAACTTTTCAGCATGACTAGAATTTGAGAAGAAAAAATCAATTCCTTGATCCATTTGCTTAATCCTTGTAGCACGAGCAGCAGCATCGTGCTTAAGAATAAGCTGCTCCAAATAGAAAAAAGTCCTCCTGTGAGAAACATGCTGTCTTAGTTGTACTGCAGCCACCCACTGATCGGGATTAGCCTGAATTCTTGTACAAGACTGACACATTTGATCTTGAACAACATATTCAACGATGTAAGCCTTCTCAAGGATAAAATTATGAACCTCTTTACGAACAGTTAGCTTGACTTTGATTCTCTTGGAATGAGGTTCAGTCCAAATGAACTCAGCAAATTTTAAGTGAACTTTATTCAAATTCTTCAACCTCTTCAGACAGAAATCCAGTAACTCATTGGATTCTAATTCAGCTTTAATCCATGTCCTTGGAGGCTTCAAATAGCTATTACATTCAGGGCAATGAACGATGATAACGTGCTTTTGAAGACCTTCTGTTATGTCTTCAGACTGCAAACACTTGTTACACATATTGGCAGCATTTGGTTGCATAACAATACCACATTTGCAGCATAGGATAGTGCCAATTGTTTGATGCACCATAAACATGCCCGTGTCTTGCGCCATTGCTGGTAAAAGAACAAAACAAGAAAGTCTGATAAGCAGATTAATGACTAAAAGTTTATAAAAAAATGTATCAATAATTTTAAGTTACCAAGAGTCCAAGACAACATAGAAAAACATGTGAACATTGCAATTTGCAAAGCCAATGAAGGTGGAATCAACAGATATTTTCTTTTTAGCTCAAGAAACAAAAGTCATATATTTAAGCTTAACACAATTCAAGTGCACCAACAATATTGACAGGGAACATTATTGTAAAGTTATATATTGTAGTTACTCATTGTACATACATTTTGGCCTTTGTAACTTAACCAGGTCATTACAATATTCTCGACACATACCACCAAGATGGCATGCAAAGAATAGAATTACCTACACTTCATAGAAAATTGAGGGACGCTCACGCATCTGAGTTCAATTTTATATTTTATATGCCTCAAAATTATGTGAGGACACCTAGTTGGAATAGCCAATAGGCTATAGTATATAAATTCTTGATTCTATATTCAGGCGGCCATTTTGCTCTTAAGTTTAATTCTAAGATGGTTTCAGGTTTGTCCAGTAATGGAGCTTCACTATATTTCTTCCTTGATAATATGCATTGTCCAAGAACCCCACGATTTATTAAAAAGTCTAGAAACAAAAAGTATGATATTAACACTCACAAAGACGGAGAGAGAAATTTACCTGTGCCAGCAAGGTTAGGTTTGTCGTTACTTAGGATCGGCACACGGATGAAATCTCAGTATTTATATAAGTAAAAAAATGTAAAAGTAGCCACCATTTTTCTTATGTTTTTCTATAACACCCTCTATTTAAAGGAAGAAAAAACTCTAACCACCATTTTTCCTCTCTTCTCTTTCACACTTTCTCATTTTTCCTCTCTCTCTTCAACCTTAAAACATAAATGCCGCTGCCACCCCCACCCCTTCCACCACTGGCCCACCGTCATCCCCTCTTCTTCATGTCGTCGCCACCGCCGCCAGCATCATCATTATCGCCGTTGCTGTTTCTTTTTTTTTTTTTTTTTTGAAAAACAATATTGATTTTCGTTGTATATTCAGGTCAAAACACCGGTGAGAAGTTTATTTAACAAGTTTCTTCACTTTTTTCATAAAAATCCGTTGAGATCTACTGGAGTTTTCCCCCCAACCAACCTATACCTTACTAATAAAAAGGGGCTTCCCTTTTTCAGCTGCATTGCACTGCTAGTATTTTTGTTGTATAAAACTGTATTGATTTTCTGCCCGAAGCACTGTTTAAATTATTTTTGTGAGTTTATACAACGTTATATATTTTTATACAAGTTTATACAATTCTGAAAATGTATAAATCTGTATATGTACGTATTGACAGTGTATAAGCGCATTCTATGCACTTTTGTAAATTTGTATAAAGATGTATATGCGTGTATGAATAATGAATAAAGTTGTATAAATTTCTAATTTTGTGCACTATTTACGGATGTTTGTATAAAATTTATATTTTTGTGTATATTTTTGTATTTTCCTTCTTGCATACATATTTTTCTATGTATTTACATGTATAATTTATTATTTTGATAAATTTAGGTATATAAAATTATCAAAAAATAGTTATTTAAATAAATCCACCAATAAAATAAGGAATCTGGCGAGATATGGTGAAATTTCATTTTTTCAACACCGGCCGGCAGCGGCTCGATTTTCGGTGGCAGCGACACGGTTTTCGATGGCAGGCCAGTGGCGGTGGAGGGTGGGGGAGTGGCTCATAGGCTTTTTAGTTCAAATGAGTGTTATTTATGTAATTTTAAAAATAAGAGGTGTTATGAATGAAATGTGGCCCCTCATTTGTAATTTTGTGTGGTGGGCTGCCTAGTTTTGAGATTCTCCCTATTTAAAAATACTGAATTTTTTGAAAAGTAGCCACTATAGACCAAGAAGTTTTTCTGGAATTTTGAACTAAACTTATTCAATGTCCCAGGAAAATTTTCTTGGACAGCAAAAGTATGAAGGATAGGTAAAATTTCATGTAATTTGAAAATTTTAGTTCAAAAAGAAAAAATTTTGGGATCGCAATTATGAAGGTCCAATATATTTTTCTGTGGTTTTGAACTAAACCCCACAAATTTTTTGGAGTTTAGTTCAAATTCTCATAATCTTTTTATGTGGCTAATCTTAAAAAAGTGCGTGTTGTTGAAATCGCTACTTTTATAAGAATTTGTAATTGTTGACTGTTTCTTTTTTAGCGACTTAAAAACTAGCTAGTCATCAAAATCCCACTCAAAAAATGAGGTTATCTACAAAAATATGACACCGGGCAACTGGTTTTGCTTTTTTACCCCGTAACAGTAGTTTAACTAAAATGGCATAGTGAACAAATTCTAGTCGGAAATACCTCAATAAATCTTATAAATGACGCTCATATTCACATCCTCCTTTTCTCTATAAGTACTACATAAGAGACTTGTCATTGAACTCTTCCCACATTCTCCCAACTAATTAGAAGTATTGTCTAGACAGCACTTGCCATTGACATTCTTAGCTAGGCAACACTTGTCTTTGAACTCTTCCCACGCTCTCCCATCTAACTTGAAGTGTTGCCCAGGCGGCACTTGCCATTGACATTGTTGCTTAGGCAACACTTGCCTTTGACCTCTTCCCACATTGTCCCAGATAACTTGAAGTGTTTCCTAGGCAGCATTTGCCGTTGATATTCTTGCCTAAGCAACACTTGCCTTTGACCTCTTCCTACGTTCTCCTATATAACTTGAAGTATTGTTTATGGACTAAGAGAAAGTCAAAAACCGTCTCAAGCAGGACAAATTCTCATAACCAATCAATTTTAGGGACACCGGGTGAAACTTTTTGAAAAGATATGGAGGACATGTGGGCCCATTATCCAACTCACCATAAAAATTGTTTTAAACTATATATTGTATATTAATTTATAAAGTATCAATAAATCAACAAGAAATAATTCATACATTATAATCCTTACATTGTCAATCCCTGCATTGTTAATTCCCCCATAATATATGTATTATTAATCCCCACATAATTAATAGTACTTGCATTTTAATAACTGCATAGCCTATCCTTGACCCAAACGACCTCTTAATCTGCAGGCAGATTAGGGTCAGGCAGCTGTTTGGAACAAATGTACCTTTTGAACAAGATACAATATTATGTGAAAATGTGTTCGATTTTTGAGAAATACGTTCATCGTCATTAAAGCTCTCATCCAAGTTTTGAAGGATATATATATCCTTGAAAAGATGTGGAGTTATTTATTCACTATCTCTTACTCCTTCCGTTTCAAAATGGATAAATTTTTTCGCTTTTCGAGAGTTAATTTGACTAAACTTTGAATTTAAATTAGACTATATTAAATTAATATTTTCAAATAAACATTTGCATATTCAAAAACTATACGAAAAGTACTATAACATACAACTCTTCCCATATTAATATGATTAAAAAAATCATCTTAAATTGTTGGTCAAAATTCATTCAATTTGACTTTCGAAAAATGATTTTTTTTTTTTTTTTTTTTTTTGTTGAAATGGAGTGAGAGTACTAGGAGAACCACTGCATTTTGGGTCCTTTGTTACATATGAAAATAATGGAACATATCAGATGATTTTCAGAATGAAAATATAATTTTCCAAGAATTGGAAAAGCAAATATCCTCAAATTAGCATTTGAAATCCTGACAAACATAAAGGTTTTTACACTGCATGTAGCAGTTGTTTTCGTATTAAGACAGTAAAAGAAAAGAATATAGCCAGCAGAAAAAGAGATAAGCAGAACATATCATCATATATAGAAATTCAATACAAGCAGCAAAGAGATTTCACTTAGAAAGTTTTATGACATTTAGCTAGTCAATAGCTAAACAAATGACACTCATATTACATATAAACTGATACAACAAAACAAATCTAGGACTATTGATACAACAAGCCAAACTGAGGACTAGAAGAGTAAGAGTCTCAGGACCAAAATTCCCGGTTTCTTATGGAGACTTGATTATCCAGTCTAGTGTTGTTCTCAAGTGTCCATTTCTCGAAAGTACAGTCCACAAAGTCATAGTAGCCACCATGAATTAAGAGCTCCCCGTTATTCACCCTCTCCTTAATCCATGGGTATGTAAGCAAGTTCACCAATGAGCAGTTGACTGATTCCTGGATATAAAAATATGTGCATTTCTTCAATACTCAGGATGCTTGTGCATGCATACACAAAGCTAATTTTAAAAGTTACTGTGTAACTACAATTTCATATTCCTCATTCTAGATTAGGCCACCCATTCCAAACCAAATACACAAAATCCAGCACACAGTTTTGATAATCTGGGACATGCATTTGTAATAAGAAGCATGACTTGCATCTAAACAAGATTAGCAGAACTAATGCAGACCATGTGACCTTGAAACAAGAAATGGTTTTCTTTTCGAGGGAAAAAAAACTGAGAAGAAATGATGAGTTCTGGCGAATATGTGAACCACCTCGTTTTACAATGTCAGGCAGTGTCTTAAAAAATCTTAGGACGGCGTGGCTACAACAGGCAATGAGCATTGTGAAGGATGCAATATTCAACCGAACCTTTAGTAGGCGGTGAAAAAGACGAAGGGCGTGGGATGTTGCTCCACTAGCACTCATGCGGGTTGTGTGGAAAGAGTGAAATAAAGCGCTTCGGAAGGGACATAGAATGATTTGTATATTTGAAATAGCCTCTTGAATATTATTATTTCTTTTTAATGCACCCATGAAGTTCCAATTTTTGTACAGAAAATTCGGTGTATTTAGTAGACAATCGCCCTCTTTCTCCATGGCATGAGATTTGGGTGCTTATGCCTCAAGTGTATTTGAAATGCATTATGGATAAACAAAAGTAAAGCTCATACAGAATGAGAAGGATTTTGCACCTTCTCACAATGCTTGCATTGGTGGTCCAAGCTGAGGTTGGAAGCAGCAGCTTTTGTGCTTGTCCTGGCAGACTTTCCAACTACAACCCAACTTCGAATGAAGCTACAAGGAAATAATAGAATAGCTCATTAGTCAGAAATTACTAAATTACTCCGTTTAATAAAGCAATCTGTTTGTAAGGGCCTCCAAAAGCACTTGATAAGAGAACAACTAGCCAAACCTCGAAGTTGTTTCGTCTTCCATACTCATTAAAGCACGAATTCCCCCACAGCGACTGTGACCAATGACTAATATGTTTTCTACCTGTAGATAAAAGAAGCCAAACCTGAAAACTTGAGACAAAGAAAACCAGACGAATGTGTTGCAAATGTATTTCTTATGTCATTTTATTTAACAAATGGACCAATAGCCGGACCCCACCCCACCCCCCAAAACTCAACCCATCACCTGGCCCAAGAACAGGAAATGTATAAGAAAGGAGCTGCAAGTTTTACTCACTTTGAGAGCATTAACGGCAAACTCAAGAGCTGCATTTGTTTCTGTAGGGCCATTCTGCACCAAAAGAAACTTGCAAAAATGTTATCCGGAGCGTTATTAATGCACATCTTTAGAATTGCACCACATACACATCAACAAGGAATGCAGGAAAATTAATTAATTGCAAATGCAATATACAGACCTCATAAGGAGGCACCAAATTTGCCACGTTGCGGACTACAAAGGCTTCTCCTGGTTGAAATCCCAATATGTTTGAGGGACACACCCGAGAGTCTGCACAAGCAATTACCATAAACTGCCCTTCAAATTGTCAGTTGAGATCTTCACCACTTGGCCACAAGGTTAACCCTATGCTTGGTAATAAGGAAGGAAGAAAAAAGTACAACCATGGAAAATAGAAGGGAAAAGGAAAGAGAAAAGTTAATGCCGCAAAGAGAAAGGTTCTCTTCTCTCCACTTCCTTTCCTCTTCCCATAGTAAAACCAAACAAGGTAAAGGAAAATTTTGTACTTCTCCTTCCTTCACTTGCCTAATTTCCAAGCAGAGTCTAATTTGGCTTCCGAGCAAAAAATTCATGCTCGAGAGAATGTCTAAATGGGTGCAAGAAAAGTTACCTTGGGTGATTGTACATCTGCAAGACTCTCGAAATGTTCCAAATTTTTCCTATCCCATTAAAGAAAAGAAAATCAAATGAGCGGAAACCGTTCCTGTCAAACATGCTGAAAAACAGTAGGCTGCTTCTGATGATTCTTACAAGTATTTGTCCTTTTTGAAATTCAAAAACCTATGCTTCAACATACTGAATTCATTCGACCCACTTTCCATTGCAGCACTCGTCTCTTTTTCATCCACCACCTCCTTCGTCAGGGTCATTGGCTCCTTCAAGGCTTTAAGTTTTAGTGCTGAACTACACCTGCAGATCAAGAATTAATTCTAAAATCAATTCATGATACTTGAAAGTAAAGCTAGAAGCTCATAATACATGATCATAGAGATACAGAGGCTGATTTGGCCAATTATTGAACTTGAATACCATATACCTTTGTATCTTCGAAATTTTAGCTACACTATTAGAATTAGACTGGAAAATAGTAAAGCACGCCATAAAGTATGAGGAATAGAAAGCCTGTGATACATATATCATCCTTATATAGGTTTACAAGCAAGGAACTCTGTGGCAAACTCGCAATGACTGGTCAAAAGAGTAAAAAAGCAGGAATTTTTTATGATAGTATGATCCAGGAACAAAACCTCCTTACATGATACTTTCATTATTTATGTAACAAATTATGCAATACCATAGAAATCGGATTCTTTATCCTTAGGAGTTCTAGGTCATAAGAAGAATTTTAGCCTGCAAGATCTTGTTTTTAAATCTATCAATCAAACAATTACTCTATAATACTTGAAAACATCAGCTTTTTTAGTAGTGATCTTTTCATAACTTTCACAGATGTCAACCTTTTTAGCAATCCAAACTGAACAAAACTAAATTCTAGGCGCATTTGGATGAAGGAAACAGAAACCAATAACTGCAGCCATGTATGAGGTATTTAGAAGCCAATGTCTTTTTTTATAGCATACTTTGTGGAAAGAAACCAAAGACATGTGAGCTTTAGATTTCCAGAAAAGTGAATCTGGAATAACTAGGAAATAAAGAAAGAACCAACTTTTCCCATTAAACTTGCCAATAAACTTCAAAGATCTAAACTTTGAGAAGCTTACTAGGCCAAATACAAAAATCTCAAAGAGGGTACTAAAGATTTTGAAACTTTGAGAAGCTTACTGTGGCAAATTCATCAATCTCAAATGGGGTTGTCCAATTTCCAAAAATCGGGTACTCTTGATCTGCACAAACAAGCCAATTCACACATCAAAATCAAGAAAACAACAACAACAACAACAATATACACAGTGTGTGATCCCAAGTGAAGTCGGAGTGAGTGAGTGAGATGTACGCCGACCTTACCCTCCCTCGAGTGAGGTAAAGACTAAAGAGGTTGTTTCCGATAGACCCTCGGTTCAAGAAAAACAGTTTTGAAAACGTAGTTGGAAATACAAAAAAGTAAAGATACAAGAATAAAATGCTAAGATCAAAACCAAGAAATGAAAACAAAAACAACTTTTTACCTTAGTAGTGACTGAACTATTCTGAAAATCCAGTGAGGAGGAATTACAAAGTGAAGATGATTGAATAAGAGAGTGAGCCATGAAGAAATAAATTAATGTTGGTGAAGACAATGAATGAATCAAAGGGGCTATGTTGATTCCAGTAGTAAGTAGCCTAGCATATATGCTTTTATTATGGACTTAAAAGTTAGTTTGTACTAGCATGTGAAGTTGTTGGTCGGATCTAACTATAAAATAGTGACTCACACAACTGTCTTTTCTCCAACAAAGACGGAGAAACCAATGCTTTTAAATCTTAGACTTCCTATTTTCAGGCATTAATTGTTTACTAAGTGCTAGTTTAAAGGGTACAAGAATGGAAATGTAACGTACAATTAGCATGTGCAGCAGTTAGTTTACTCTTGTTTGGGCAATATAACGATGTTCTTTATTAAACGGCTCTTCGGTTCAATCAAAGGTCAACTTAGCTTAGCTTCTAGAATAGACTCTTGTAAAGATAAAAATCTTTTTGGGCTTTATAATTGGACCATTACAGATTTATAGTTGGGCTGGGTTATTTATCCAGTTTTTCAGCTTTCAGAACCATATGTACCTTACGGGTGTGGTTTGGTATGAAGGAAAATGTCCCGTGTTTCGTAGCCAAGTAAAAATTGCGGTCGGGGGTTAGGGGTAGGGTGGGTTCGGGATGGGATGGGGGCGGTTGGGGGTTGAGATAAGGGTGTGGAGTGGGGTGTTTAGGGTAGGTGGAGAGACAATGTCACTTATGAAACTTGTTTTCTTTACGCCCATATAGTGAAGTCATTTTCCTTGACTTTCGTTTTGACCAACAAAACAAGAGAAAATTCGAACCAGACACATCTTTAGATATTTCTTTTTGTTTTTCATTACATAGAGATTAGAGGGATATAAAAATGGGAGGTGAAAAGTGAGAATCAAACTTCTATCCATCGTCTTTGTGCGAGAGACTCCCACCAATACTACTAGGCTATAAGCTTTTGCTTAGCTTAGATTGTTGTATGTGAAAGATAATAAATGTCACTATGCATTTGTTGTTTGGTGTATATATTAAGTGTAGAGAAGTTTTTCCCGTAGCTGTAAATTCCTTCTACAGTTGTATGGCAAATTGGCCCTTAAAAACTTGTAGCAACTAGCAAGATTAGATTTGGTCCCAATTTCAATCATGTCGAGCATCTTCAGTCTGAAAATGGTCATTGGTCAATCACAACTTTAATTTTAGTATTCGTGGCTGGCAGTCTACCTTCAGCTTCATGAACGAATCTCTCCTGGTTTAAACTGAGAACCAAACAGCAGAGAACAGATTCATCTCTTTCTTTTCAATGAAAATGCATATTTTGAACTCGCAAGAGAGTTACATGTCATTTAATTTGTGAATAACAAGATAGGACGTGTCTACTTGGTTCCTTCGCATAAACCACCTTAAGATTTCTGAATTCTCCTAGGAACGTGCTACATATTAGTAGTTGGGATATTCCATTTTGTTGCAAATGCAAAATATAATTATATAAAATATTAGCAGCTCGTAGTAAAATTACATTCTCAAAAAGGAGAAACTTTTCCCAAGTGGCCTTGCAACAGGAGAAGGGGAACACAAGAAGAGTCTATGGGTGTATCAGTAATGTCCAAACTAACTTGTGTCATCTGGACTATTCCACCTATGTACCTTCCAACAGCACATATTACGTAATTATGTCGAAAAAATCACCTTGTGTTCTTGTCTCCGCTTCACGTTCATTCAACTACACCAAAGTATTGCACAGCTTTTTGAGTGGCATGCAAAGCCTTGTACTGTTTCAAAATGCTAGGTGAACTAAACCAGAGTTCCTCTTTCTTCACCCTTGGTCCCTTGCCCTCCTCTTCTTGCAACAAAAATATGGTGAGATTCCGAAGTTCTTACACCAACAGAAGCAGACAAACGAGGTAATTAACCAAATACATTCTGAAGTAGGACCTACAGAGGAAGTGGTGTGAAACCAGAAAAGGCCTGCTAGATAAATGGCAGAAATTCAAGTTCATCAAGGAAATGCTACCATATCCTTTCTAGTTTGCTACCAAGAATCTCATCCAAAATTCTGCACAAATTATCTTTTGTTAATAAGCAACAGGGACGAGTCATAAAGAAAACAGAAGATGAAACAAATTATAGTTTACTGTGAAGCAGCACCAAGTCTAAGAGGGTTCCTTGCCAGGCAACCATATCTAAAGCCAGACAATTGCGGCTTTTGTTACTTGCAGTGTTTCTTATGTAGTCCCAAAAAATCATAATCCTTTTAAGGAGATTCCTTCTCATAAGAGCTTAAACTTGGCCTTCATCAAAAGAGCTTAAACTAGGCTATGCATGAATGATTATGTACAACACGAATGGATAATAGCTGTGGCATAATGCCTCATCAGTAGCTGAAACCTGCTAACAACAAATATGAAGACGGCTAATGATAAGAGCAGATGTACAAACAGCTGCATAAAGGGTGTTGCTGTATTTTGCAGACAGCAAATTCAAGATGGACACTGTTAAAAAATAGAATCTGAACATTCACATAATAGAGATTTGTTGTGGGTGCGCAAATACCAACATCTTTTCAGTCCCTTTAATAAACTTGTGGCAGTCAACTTGGGTTAAGAGGAAAGAGGGAGAGGTCTGCATTAAGCAAGCATTCACACAGAGGATTTAGCATTGCATTAAAAGAATTGTGCCATATGATCATTTGAATGAAAGAGAGTAATATCACCCTGCAGATTTATAGCAAATCCAATTCATTAATACTATCATCTTTAAAGCAATGTGATAAAACTCGAAAAAGATATCTCTAGCATTATTTGTTATAATTGATGCCAGCAGCAGCACTAAGATGGTGCGGCAAGTGCTACAGATATCTCTATCGTCATTAGTTATGCAAAAAAGCTAGCTGGAAAAAGTTCGACAGGATTAGGCCATGAAAAGAGAAATTCAACCAGAATATAAATCGTGAAGTGCAAAGCATTACCAGCAATCCATAGGCAACATTTTGTTTGGACCAACTTATAGACACGACTTTTGACCTGATTTACTGGCCCTACTTTTCTTTCGATCAAGTCAATTTACTAGACAACTTTGCCTAGATGGAAAGTTTAACCATCAAAAACATAAGATGACAACAACATACCCAGTGTTATCCCAAAAGTAGGGTCAAAAACATAAGATGAATCCGACATAAAATATTACTACTTTCAATACTTCTGCATTGAAATGATACCTACAGACTACACCACCTTTACACATCACAACTATTATTTTGAACCCATTTACAAATCCTATCCTAATATAAAAAGTTAAAAACCATTCAAAGTCTCACTTAATGTTAACAGTTGCAAGTACATTGTAGTTGCATCAACAACAATTACGCCCTAGTTCCAAACAAGTTGGGGTCACCTATATGAATCATCACCAACCATGTTACTCCATTTCAACTCTTCACATGCCATGCAAATAAAATAAAAAGTACACGAAGTTCATACATTGCAGTTACAAAAGTAAATTAATAAACTAGTGTCAAACATAATTCTTTGATGGGTTTAAGATTCTTTTGGAACAAGTATGGGTCATATATGATTTTTGAACTAGCTAGTACAGTAAATAACAACGGGATAAAGAGATTCCTTACAAAAAATTGACAGTATCTTTGGTTGGAAAAAAAAAAAGGGAAGCAAAACAATTACACTTGAAGCAGGTTAACCTTTTTTGATAGCATAAAAGAATGCGAACTAGACGCAGCAAAATCAACTTCCATAACACTCACCAAATCATTTTACTCAACCTCCTCTTATCATATTTAGTATCTACATTTCACATGAGAAAACAAATGAACAGTGCGCAGCACATATTTCATTGTAAAATACGTCGGAGATCATAATCATCTAGACAAATTAGCTTTTGACGGAATTCCAAATCAAGCCAGACAATCATGTATAAAACAAGAAGGATAGTTATTTGCTATATTAAAGCTTAGCATTTCAGAGCAACGCCAACCGAAAGATTAGTCTTACAGATGTTGAAAATGTTGATGTAACATGCTGTAACAAGGGACCTAACTAATGTATAAATTATTTGTCGTCGCCGAGCAAAGACTACTTTTTTTGCTTATCTGAAGCCACGAGTTGAGGATCACAATGGTTGAAAAAAATTATTGCAGTCCAAAAAATACTTTTAAGCAGTAAGATCCTCAACTTGTAACTTCACCTAAGCAAAATGGAAGAATAGCATTTAAGTACATAGACAGGAGCTCGAGTTGCAATTCAACTTTGTTTTGCAATGCTTAGAGAGCGGCTAATGAGGCCGAGCACCCATTTCATCTCTTAAAAATGATAAAGCAAATTTTGGGAATGGAACAATTAACTCGAAAGAAAACTACGGTTACTCAAGGAGAATGGAGATAAGCAGTAACTGATTACTGCAGCTACTTCAAAAGAGAACAGTGATACATGAGCATTACACAACAGAAACATCAAGGCCACAGCCCGAGTACTCTGCACCGTTCTTAACTACAACATACAAAAGACAAAATAAAGCTACAACTACAATAAAAGAAGTCTCTTACTTCGCTAGGCAGCCTCAACCCTATCACCATCCACAGCATTGAGTATAGGAAGGCTGCTAAGGAATTCATCTAGACCTTCAAAAAACCCAATCACTTCAACGGGGCCATCCTCTTCCTCTCCTACTTCCTTTTCTTGGCCCATCCGGACTGTACGCTCTTCAACCTCATTACTAAACTCCACATTCAAATCTAAGTTCTCAAAGTGTTTTACAACTCTCACAGGTTGCCTTCTTGTCTTGCTTGCGACAACTCTCTTACTTGACTCAGATGCCACAAAATGGGACATTTCTACATCATCTTGAGTAGCTAGGCTTTCTTGACTGGGTGCGTTGCTTGCTTGAGTTGCTAAGTCATCTTGCACACTGACACCATTAGTCCCTTCAACATTCTTTACCTTATCAGCTTGCTGCTTCTTGGCATTTTTACTTGGAGTGCCAGTCCCTGAACTCTTTCGCTTCCCACTCTTTGTTTTCTTTTTCTCCTTACTCCGATCCCAATCCTCATCTGATTCCTCAGCTTGCTCAGATATCTCAACAAACACATCATCATCATCATCTACGTAAATTCTTGGAGCAGAATGCTTTCGTCCGCTCCCACCACCGCTTCTCGATCCTCCAGCATTATTATGCAAACTGCCAAGATTATTCACATTACTCTGTCCTCCAACAACATGATTATTTACATTCATCCCTCCATCTCCCCCACCCCCAGCTCGTGGACAAGTAAACATGGGCGAAAACGGAGACCAGGTCGAACTAATATCTCTATTTCTCTCGAAACACTCAGAAGAGAATCCTAAAGGCATAAATCCCCAACAACAAAAATAAGCTTCTTTTCCATCAATAATTGGTGGAGGAGACGCAATGGTTACAGCTTGAAAAGCCCTCTTACAATTCTGGCAGCGCAAAGTACAATCAGCATAATCCAAAGGGTACTCGTACATAATATAACAATAAGGGCATGCAGTCCAGAAACTAGGTATCGTCCTCTTATCTGACACCCCTTCTTTCTCATTCACATTACTCACATTATTATTATGACTAGCACTGGCAGCCTCATTTTCATTGTTTCCCACCACATTCACATTCACATTCTCATTTCTTCCCGGGGGCTGCTGTCGATTCTCATGTTGCTGCTGTTGATTCCCATGGTGCTGCTGTTCTACAGATGAAACCACAGGCTCTCGCCCTCGGGGCTGTTGATTACCATGCTGCTGCTGTTCTACAGAAAAAACCACTGGTTCTCGCCCTCGGGGCTGTTGACTCCCATGCTGCGGCTGTTCTACAGAAGAAACCACCGGTTCTCGCCCTCGTATTGAGCTGCTCGAACCCGACCCCGACCCCATACCAAATGGTGGGTTTTCTCTATTTAAGCTGCTTCTCACTGAACTAACCGGCTGAGGTTGGTTCAAACTCAAGAAAGTAGCAGGTTGTTCATCTGCATTTGAAAACGAAATAGTTGTGGCAGTCACTGGCTGTGCCTGTTGTTGTCCCAAAAAAGTCACAGGCTGCTGCTGCTGCTGCTCGATACCCGAGCTCGCCATGGAACTCACATTAACATTTTCCTGTTCGCGACTCAAAAACGTCGGTTGCATTGAAATTCCAGAATGTGGGTCTCTCCCAAAACTCACATTCACACCTTGATCTTGACTAGGCATATTAACAAATACCTGGTCTGCATTCGAACCCGAAACAGAACCAAACCCGCCCTGATGCACATAATTCACTGGGGGTTGCGGTGGGTGATTAGGTACAGGTGAAACAGCAGCAGCAACAGGGTACAAATTAACAAAAAACCCTAATTCTTTATCATACATACTTTTCCTCAAGGGATTCGAAAGGACCGAAAAGGCATCAACGATGAGTCTAAAAGCTTGATCAGAAAAGGGGAAATTATTATTCTGAGGGTTTAAAAGCAAAGCAAATCGGCGATATTGATCGGCGATGAATTCGGAATTTTGAGTTTGATTATGAGGGATTTGAAGAATAGAGTAATAATCAAAGTGATGATTGTTAATACGCTTTTCACCGGCGATTAATGTATCAACGATGCCGAGTATTTGATCAGTAGCGGGTGATAATGTCGGGTCGGAATCACGGGCTCGGGTCGCGAATGATTTGCTGCCGACTAAATCACGATTAGTTAAAAGCTTTTCGGCGATTGTTAACCAACGTAATGCTTCGGATCGGTTCGTTGGAGGTCCGTTTATGAAAAATGGATGCTCCATTTTGGTTTTTTTTAGGGTTTTAGGAAAGTGTGGGAAAAAATGGAAAGTGAAGTGAAGTGAGAAAAGGAAGTGAAGGGAGTGTAGTTTTGATTGGATGTAGGGGGGGTGGGTGGGTGGGTTGTGAAATCTGATATATGAAGTCACGTGTTGTTTGATGATGAAAATCTTGTACTAGTAATTAATTCACTTAGCATAAACTTTTTGGAGTTAGTAATCAATTCATTTTGGATTAGTTTGACTCAAAACTTCACCTGTTTTAGGAAGTATCATAAATGACTCTGGTATCTAATAGTAGTATTAATGGATTTCATTTTCGAGAGTTTCATTACACTATGCACTTCACCATCCTCAGACCTGCTAGAGATATCAGTAGGTGTGTTGTTGTCGTCGTTGTTGGTAATTATACATTCGAATTTTCTAGTATTTGTTGTAATTTTAATAAATTTTCACACGCATATATACTCATGTTTTGTATTGAAATATTAGATGCAAATAAATTTGGTGCTTAAAAACTACATCCAGTCAGGCTTAGATCTTAAATTATACTGTGTAAATATTCGATCTGGCTCAATATGTCAACTATCAATGAGAACTTTTATAGTCATATAGATATAATATTTTTATACCGTAAGTTTCAAATAAATTGTAGCCATACCTTGTTTAGGATCAGAAGTTTCAGAAATCTTCATTTTTTTTGTACGTCTCAAAAAAAGAGTTTCTTTCAATATTTTTAGTAAGTCGACAATATTCTAAAGTCTTGTCAATCTTTAATTTAGACCACAAGATTGAAAAGTATATCTATATTTCTTAATTTTCGTGTCCAGTCAAACTAAGAGCATGTTTGTCCAAGCTTCTACATAAGCCGAAAGTACTTATTTATATCAAAAATGCTTATTTTAAAAAAAATTGAAGTGTTTGGCCAAGCTTCTTAGGGAAAAAAATGCTTTTGAGTAGCGGCAAAAACTGTTTTTTTGTTGTGGGAAGAACTGAAAGAAGTAGTTCTCTACAAATGCATAAGATTTTTTTTCCCAATTTCTGTCTTTTACAATATACAACAACATACCTAGTGATATCCTGCAAGTGGGGTCTAAGGAGGTTGAGATATACGCATACCTTATCCCCACCATTGTGGAGAGGCTGTTTCAGGAAGACCCTCGCCTACAGAAAAACGTTTTGGAAAACATATTTTGAAACACAAGATGGAAAATACCAGACTAAGAATTCATTTCAAAAATATGCTTACCAAAAATGTTAGTAATACAGAATTACCCCTACTTATTTAAACTAGACATCATACATAGATGGCCTCTTGAAGTTGTATACACATTACGAGACACATCGACTCATTGAGGACGACATGCGATGTCAAGTTAGTCACTAGGCAAGTTGAAGTATCTCCAATGGGTCATCTATGTATTCTGTCTTTAAACTAATGATCATAATAAATAAATGACATCTTATTCTTTTTTTCGTTGTCTTACTCGTAATTAATACTCAAAAGTACTTTTATAAAGAAAAACAAATTGCACTCAACTATTGATAGAAGTGCTTTTCGAATGAGCTGATCAAGTAGAAACTGCTACTCTCTAAAGTGCTTTTTAAGAAAATTAATTTTTAAAAATTTCAAACAAACTCTAAATACTTAAATGGAGACGGAGAGAGTAGTACATTATCAACCAACTTTTGTGTGCAACTTAGCTTAGTACAGCAACCCCTATTAAACTGTGCATTTTGGCAAGTGAAGAAAAAGAGAGGGGGTTATATGATATAGCTAGGAACTTAATGGGAGATATTATAATTTCTACAAAGAAATGTCTGATCAAAATTGAAAGCATTATATAACAATCCAAAATATTCGAACAAGAAGATTAGATCTTCAACACCATTGACAACAACACCATGAACGTTGAAGAAGAAGTTGAAAAGCTCAAAGAAGAGATCAAACGACTTGGCACTGCCCAAGATGATGGTTCTTACAAGGTAACTTTCTTGTTATCTTTCCAAATTAGAAATAAAAAAACAACTTTTACAGCTTTGTTATATTTTAAAAAAATGTAATAGGAATAAGTTCTTGGCAATGCATTGATCCATGCCCAATTGAATTAGATGGTGTTAGTCATTGGATCAAATGGTTTTTCGAGCCGAGGGATCATAGGAAACAGCCTCTCTACCTTACACAAGGTAGGGTAAGGCAGGTACATGCCACCCTCCTCAGACCCTACTTGTGGGATCACAGTGGACATGTTGTTGTTGTTGGAGTTAGTTATTGGATCTGTAATGCACTTTTGTGCAAAGATGGATCTAGCATATAAGCAGTGGCTAGTTTTTTTGGAACTTGAACTAGATACATGTGTGTATAAAAAATTAAAGATTTTGTTGGAACAAACAACTTTTGACAATGTTGACGTAGTCGAAAAATGGGAAAGGGATATGCGTTGTGCAAATACGCATTTCAATTAGATGGAGTTAGATATAGGATTTGTGATCCAGCATATAAGCAGTGGTTATTGCATTGAACTCAAACTACATAAAATAGTTTAGAATAAACAACTTTTACTGCAAGAATTAGTTGAAAATGGGAAGGGATATGCTTGTTGCGTGCTTTTTCAGCACCCTTTTTCAAGAGATGGATAAGTTATATGATCTGAAGTGCATTTTGTGTGGATGGATCCAGCATATAAGCAATGTTTCACTTCCTTTGAACGTTATTTACGGGATAATGATCTATGTTACCATTCTTGGTCTAGGTGTGCATTTTTTAATTTTTTTTTATCTGTGCACTTGAATAGCTGAATAAGCTTCACAAATGAATTTCATGAAGGGGTATGCACAAGTTGAGATCTGGAGCTTTTTAGATGTCAAATTGCAAAATTGTCTGATGGGGTTAGTGGAAGAATTCATATCTAAACCCGTGGCAGAAAATCCTGCTGCGTTATGAATTATAAAGATCACCAGTTAGTTTAAAATGTGTTGGTGACACTGGTGAGATCTGATAGTACAAATTGTTCTGAAACTTTAATTGCTATGGTTCATGAAATTAAATTGTCTGAGTAGAAAAACATGAAACTCTTTGTTAGTGTGCTTCAATCTCAATGCTCTATTTCAAACTAGGTTTCTCGCTCAATAGTAGCTTCATTTCATTGTAGAGTGACAGTTTGGGGTTATTAGTTCATTATTCCATATGTATCTTATGCTATGGCTGATTAGTTTGCACAGGGCTGCATAGTTGGCTTGTAGACACATTAATGTTGCTTGGAAGCAAGACTATGATAGATGGTTGTTATTTGTGAACTTGAACCATAGAGTGTCTTTCATTTAGCAAAGCCTTAAACATGGTCTATATTTATTGCTTTGCTGATTAATATTCTTGTTTCTCCTAGAGAATGTCTGATATATCATATACAGATCCTTGATTCAATGTGAGCCTTGTACGTACAACAAGAATAAAGATGAATCACTAGGTAACTCAAGAATGGTACGAGAAAAAGAAATTTATTGGACATATGATGTTAATTTCTTGAACCGCTTAAAAGCCTCTTTTCATCTCTCAGATAAAATTAGTTTAAGCTCCAAACTTCTTTCTACTTAAAAGACCACAGTGAAATCAGTAGACTTAGAGAAAGTGCGTACTCCATTTTCCATAGAGTCTCAAGAAACAAGATCTTGAGGATATTAATTAGAGCAGATTAATGCTGATGGTATCTGATTATTTTAAAATCACAAAGTTTTGAAAGGCTTATGTCATCCCTTATTCATCATCTGTACTTGAATTCTATTGGTTCAGTATTTTTGTTGTGTAAGAAGAATTTTCTATCTAATTGCATGTTGCTAGTTGGATTAGCTGTGGAGGACATTCCCTGGTTTTCGTTTGTTGCTGTTTCTACTATCTCTAGTCAGTCAGTAATTTGAGTTATAGGACTGGGATATCAGCTAAACAATTACAGAGCAGGTAATGTAAAAGATTTGAGTTTGTGCCAGTCTCTCCCATTTGAGGAGCCTTTCATGATTAAAAGCTGCTTTTGTCTTTGATCTTCTAAAGGAAATGGATCGACTTACTACCATACTTGTCATGGAACATGAATAACTATATCACTTTGTGGGGCAAAAGAAGCTTGTTAATGTTGAAGTATTTTCAAATACGAGGTGGCCTGATTGTTCTAATGTCTATTTTGTTTCTCTTGTGAAGGTAACATTCGGCGTGCTCTTTAATGATGACAGATGTGCCAACATCTTTGAGGCGCTAGTTGGGACATTAAGGGCTGCAAAGAGAAGGAAATTGCTAACTTATGACGGTGAGCTCCTCCTGCAAGGAGTTCATGACAATGTGGAAATCATTCTCAAACCACCATCGGTGACTTCTGGTGCTGCAGTCGCTACGAGTTCCTGAAAGTTAATCTAATGCTCTGTACCCTGTTGCATTATTGTACTTTTGATTGGGTGTGTGTGCAAGTTTGTGGACATGGCAAATCTGTTTTGTTTAACCCGGAATGAGACGTGTGAAAGATGAGAATGATGTACTTCATCAGATTTACTTCTATACTATTCACATAATGAAGCTACTTTTGCCTAAATGCTTTTCATTCACATTTCCAGCTTTTGAACATTCGGGGTTAGATACTAGATGTACATTTCTTTTCAATTTCTCTAGTTGGATATCAGAAATAACACCTGGATTTGCTAATAAACACTCCCACTTGTGCTGTAATAAGTATGGTTCGATCCATATCCAGATAAGCTTTGAAAGATCCTATCCATATTAAGATCTAGTATAGGATTAAGAGAAAGCAGAAGCAAGAAAATAGGGTAAATAAATGTATTTATAAATTCTAGAGCTCAAGCGAAGGTCTGGAATCTAGTACTAGAATGGAATCAGTTTACAGGACTAACCAGATCCACCCATTATCAGGGTATTGAGAATCACTTCTCACTTGCATGCTATAATGCCGTTGTTTTTTTCAATCATAAGCTAATTGCTCTAAGTTCCTTAGTTAAGTGTATCCTAATTTGTGGCAAACACTTCAACCAAGTGTATCTCTCTAACCCAAATAACTTGTTATACTTGTATGGTATACCACCTTTCGAATGAAAACTCATATTGATGATCAATGATCTAGTAGACAGTATTCAAAGGCATAACTAATTTACATCCATCGCATTCAAATAGGACGAGTAGACGATACCATGGCATAATACATAAACACTGCACTTCTCTTTATAACCGAGAAATCCTCGAGGCCCATTTGGACTTGATAGATATTGAGTCTGTCCCTCTACCTTCTTCACTTAAATAATAATTCATGACGTGTGCCCAACCCACACATCACACAATTGCACTCTTAATACAATACTAAAGCCCTGGGGGCAATTTACTAATATCGAACTGATGTGCACATAAAATTACTAGCCTCTATGCATGATATAAACATTTTATGCAGTACCAGAGCATCAACCTAATCACGCACAAGGAAAAGACATAACATTTAAGGTACAGTTCAATAGACCTAGAGTGAGTGGCTGCGAGCCAGTGTTGAAGCTAGTGCTGGTCTAGATGTTTGATTCGAGAGGCCAAGGAAAAGCTACTCTTATCTATGATGAGCAAGTAACTTCATAATAACGTTATGATTTTTTATCAGGCAAAACTATATAATGATAAGCTATTGTAACTATACACTCGAGTAGTAGAAGTAGCAGCAGCAGCTTGTAACAAAGAAAAGAACTTCAAAAACAAAGCTATATTTGAAAAGGCAGAAACAGAACAACAAAGAAGCAGTTGCAGTATTGCAAATGAAGTGATTAATGGAACTGATTGCAAGGTCATTAGCATACTAACTTACACCAATAAGGCAAGGTTGCCATAGTCATTCTATATAGCTACTGTAAATTGATAAACAAACACATGAAGACCATAATATAAGACTACTAATCACAAAGACTACATTTTGCATATTTGGTCTTAATACACCAGTTCTTCAACAGCTCCATCTCTTCGAGTAGAGACTCTAGAAGCCCAGTTACCTCTCCAGAGTCAGATGCAACACAAGGGTCAGTTGTAGCCCCATTGCTTCCATCAAGCAAAACTAGGCTCTCAACATACCTACTCACGAAGAATGAATCTTTCCCTCCATGTATACCAAGATCCTTAAATTCCTTGCTCTTGGGATCATATGATAGAAGTTCCCCAACACACTTCTCTACTAAAAACTCCCCGTTTCTCCTGAACCCGATAGCAGGTGCAACCCCTCCCTCCAGAACCACAACAAATTTCTCCGTCCAGGACTCAACCTTTCCATACTGGTTCATAACCCAAACAACAAAACGATCACAAAATTCACCACGATCACGGCCCTTTTCATACCAAATCATAGAAATCTGATCCCCACATAAACTAACAGACAAGTCCAAAGGAGATACATGGACAAGCCTTTTAGGCAAACCCATCTCACTAAACTTCTCATCACCTAGATCAAAAACCAACAAGCTGTTCGAAAAATCCCCACCTTCATTCTTTCTAAAGCACACCCAATGAATAGACCCGTTTAAATAAACACTACTATAGAAATACTCGATCATTTTACAATGCAAGTCCTTCGAGTTAACTGTTTTCCATAAACCAGTACTTAAACTATAGACCTCAACTATAGGAGGCACAGTATAAGCACCATTAATATTCTGCAAATAAGCTATCCTCACAACTTTAACATCATGGGTTTTCAGATCAACTCCAAATCCAAGACAAAACATGTAAGGACCACATCGAGAAATGCGAACACGAGGCTCAGGGAGGGTTAGGCTTTTGCGAATGGCGGGGTTCCAAAGAATGATAGTATATGTGTATCCAAAGAGATCATCAGAAAGGCAAAATAGACCACTACAAAAACCCACAACTCTAAAGTGGTTTTCGGACCGAGTCTTGAATGGAAAGTTGAGTTCTTTAACATGGGTAAAGCTGTTTTCAGTTCTTGAAAAAGGGTCAAGATAGATAGAGTAGTGTTCTTGTTTCTTGGGTCTAGTGGAAAGGTGGCGGAGGAGGAGTAGGGGGGTGGTAGTAGGGGTAGGGGAGTGAGAAAGGTGGGTGGTGATAAAATGAGGAGATGAAATGACAGAACACCATTGCTTTGACACACACCTGAATCTTAAAAGGCTTTCAACAGGAAGCCTGCTTAAGGTTTCAGTTATCAAGAAAACAGGCAAATAATCAGACATTGTTGGAGATTTTTTTTACAAAGCAAAGGCAAGAATCCTAGGGTTTTAGGAAAGAAGAAGATTGTATGATATAGGGCAAAAGGGTTTAAGGTGAAACAGAGTATACTACTGCAGAGTGAGCAAGAAAAACAAAAAACATGACAAATGGCAGAGAAACTTTGTTTGCTTTATATATTTCAAAAGAGATGTTACTAGCAATAGTATTATTGTTTGTATATACAACAATACATTTATTCTTTACTTTTAATCTGAGTTCTCTTTAGTTTTTCTTTATGTTTGTATTTTGTACACATTGAGATTTTCTACACCTTGTTTTTTTCAAATAAGTTTCTTGAGCCGAGGGTCTATCATAAATAATTTCTCTACCTTAGATATGGGTAAGGTATACATCTCATCATTCTCAAACTACACGTGTGAGATAACGATAGGTATGTTGTTGTAATGTTGATGGTATACTTCATCCCTTTTTCATCAACTGTACTCGAATTCTATAGACAATAGGTTTGGTATCTTTACCGTCTCTAGTAAGTGATTAAACGGAGTGCACGTAATGTAAAAATTTTAAGTTTGTGCCAATCTCGCCCATGTGAGGAGCCTTGCTTAATAGTAAGTTGGTTTTGTGTGTTGATCTAAGAGAAGCGGATTGGCTTGCTACAGTACTTGTCATGAAACATGAATAACCATCTCGCTTTAGCAGGGCAAAAAAGCTTGCCAATCTTGCACTATTCTCATAAACTAATTGCTCTAAGCTCTTCAGTTAAGTCTATTCTACTGTAAGTTTATCTTACCAACCCAAATCATTTGTTATACTAGTATGGTATACCACCTTTTGCATAAAAAGCATACTGATGATCAATGATCTTTCAATTCAGATTAGAAGTTCGAATTCGGCTTCATGAAAAGAGCCAAATCCATCAAGAAAATAATCTCTGGACAGTTAAAGTAACACATGGTGACTGGAAAAGCATAAATGTCTCCATAGAAAAAGGATTAATAGACGGTATCAAATTCTAGTAGTAGCAGCTTGTAATATCCATTACCAAAACAAACAAACAGATTTCGGAAAAAAAAAAAGAAAAAGAAGAAGCTATATTTGAAAAGGCGGAAATGGTTCAATGGAACAAAACGAGAAACTGTTTCAGAATTGCAAATGGAGTAATGGAACTAATTGTAAGGTCGCTAGCAAACACACACACACACACCAATAAGGCAAGGATGCCAAAATCATTCTATAAAGCTACCATAAGGTGATAAATGATAAGTTCCTCACAAACTATAATACTGCATCTGTTCCCAAAATAGTATCACCAGGATTAATTCTCTATAGCTAGTCATAAAAGAATACATGGAGAACGGAATATAAGGCTGTCCAAAGACTTAATAGTACGGAAATGATCTTCATATATACCAGTCATTCAACAGCTCCTTCTCATTGCGTGCAGACTCCAGTAGCCCAGTTACCTCTCTAGAATCAGATGCAACACAAGGGTCAGCTGTAGCCCCATTGCTTCCACCAAGCAATACTAGGCTCTCAACATGCCTACTCAAGAAGAATGAATCTATCCCTCCACAAACACCAAGATCCTTAAATTAATTGATATCAGGATCCTATGATAGAAGGTCCCCAACACAATTCTCAACCCGATAGCATGTGAAATCCCTCCCTCCAAAACCACAACAAATTTCTCTGTCCACGACTCTATCTTTCCTTACTGGTTCATCACCCATACAATACAACGATCAAAAAAATCATCATGCCCACGACCCTTTTCAAATCATAGAAATCTGATCCCCGCATAAACTAGCAGACAAGTCCAAAGGAAATACCTGAACAGGCCTTTGGGGCAAACCCATCTCACTAAACTTCTCATCACCTAGATCAAAAACCAACAAGGTATTCGAAGACCCCAACTTTCATTCTTTTTATAGCAAACCCAGTGAATAGACCCGTTTAAATAAACACTGCTATAAAATTACTCAATCACTTTACGATGCACATCATTTGAGTTAACCGTTTTCCATAAACCAGTACTTAAACTATAGACCTCAACTACAGGAAGTACAGTAAAAGCTCCTTTAGGACTGCAAATAAGCAATCATCACAACTTTAAAATCTTGAGTTTTCTGATCAAGCTCAAATCCAAGGCAAAACACGTTAGGACCATATCGGCTAACGTAAACACGAGGATCAGGGAGGATTATGCTTTTACAAATGGTGGGTTCCAAAGAATGATAGTATATATGTATCCAAATAGATCAAGAGAGACAAAATATACCATTACAAAAACTCACAACTCTAAAGTGGCTTCCGGACCTAGTCTTGAAGGGAAAGTTGAGTTTTTTAACATGGGTAAAGTTATTTTCAGTTCTTGAAAAAGGGTCAAGGTAGATAGAGTAGTGTTCTTGTTTCTTGGGTCTAGTGGACAGGTGGCGAAGGAGGAGTTGGGGAGTGGGAGTGGGGGTGAGGGTGGGGGAGAGGGAGTGAGATAGGTGGGTGGTGATGAAATGAGAGAACACCATTGCTTTGACACACACCTGAATCTTAAAAGACTTTCAACTAGAAGCCTGCTTAGGATTTCTGTTAGCAAGAAAGCTGGAAAATAATCAGTGCTGGTCTAGATGTTTGATTTGAGAGGCTAAGGAAAAGCTACTCTATATCTGTGATGAGCAGGTAACTTCAAAACTACATTATGATTTTTTATCAGGCAAAACTACATTATGATAATCTATAGTAACTACGAACTCTAGTAGTAGAAGTAGTAGCAACAGCATGTGATATCCAGTACCAAAACAAAACTTCGAAAACAAAGCTATACTTGAAAAGCAAAAGTGGAACAAAACGAGAAACAGTTTCAGAATTGCAAATGAAGTGAGTAATCAAACTGATTGCACAGTCAGTCGGTCACTAGCAAACTAGCTTACATCAATAAGGCAAGGATACCAATGTCATCCTATAAAGCTAATATTAGTGGATAAACAAACACATGAAGGTCATAATATAAGGCTGCTAATGATGAAGGCTACAGTTTGCGAAGAGGGTCTTCATATACCAATTCTTCAACAGCTCCATCTCATTGCGTGCAGAGTCTACTAGCCCTGTTACCTCTCCAGAACCAGATGCAACACAAGGGTCAGCTGTAGCCACATTGCTTCCATCAAGCAACAGAAGACTCTCAACATACCTACTCAAGAAGAATGTTTCTTTCCCTCCATGGATACCAAGATCCTTAAATTCCTTGCTCTCGGGATCATATGATACAAGTTCCCCAACACACTTCTCTACCAGAAACTCCCCGTTTCTCCTGAACCCGATAGCATGTGAAATCCCTCCCTCCAAAACCGCAACAAATTTCTTGGTCCAGGACTCTACCTTTCCATACTGGTTCATAACCCAAACAACACAACGATCACAAGATTCACCACGATCGCGACCCTTTTCATACCAAATCATAGAGACCTTATCCCCACATAAACTAACAGACAAGTCCATAGGAGATACAGAAACAAGCCTTTTGGGCAAACCCATCTCACTAAACTTCTCATCACCTAGATCAAAAACCAACAAGCTATTCGAAAAATCCCCACCTTCATTGATCTTTCTATAGCAAACCCAGTGAATAGACCCATTTAAATCAATACTACTGTAGAAAAACTCAACCATTTTACAATGCAGATCCTTTGAGTTAACTGTTTTCCATTTATTAGTACTTAAACTATAGACCTCAACTTCAGGAGGCACAGTAAAAGCACCATTAGCTTTTGTTAAATAAGCTATCCTCACAACTTTAACATCATGGGTTTTCAGATCGAGCCCAAATCCAAGACAGAACATGTAAGGACCATATTGACTAAACTGAACACGAGGCTTAGGGAGGGTTAGGCTTTTGCGAATGGCGGGGTTCCAAACAATGATAGTATATGTATATCCAAAAAGATCATCAGAGAGACAAAATAGACCATTACAAAAACCCACAACTCTAAAGTGGTTCCCGGAACTAGTCTTGAAAGGAAAGTTGAGGTCTTTAACATGGGTAAAGTTGTTTTCAGTTCTTGAAAAAGAGTCAAGGTAGATAGAGTAGTGTTCTTGTTTTTTGGGTCTAGTGGAAAGGTGGCGGAGGAGGAGTAGGGGGGTGGTAGTAGGGGTAGGGGAGTGAGATAGGTGGGTGGTGATGAAATGAGGAGATGAAATAAGAGAACACCATTGCTTGCACACACACCTGAATCTTAAAAGACTTTCAACAGGAAGCCTGCTTAAGATTTCAGTTACCAAGAAAGCAGGCAAATAATCAGACATTTTTGTTTGTTTGTCTCTGTTGTTTGTGGTTTCTATGAAGAAGACAATAAAGCAAAAGGCAAGAACCTAGGTTTTAAGAAAGAAGAAGACAAATGGGTTTAACGTGAAACAGAGTATATACTACAGAAAAGAAAAAAGCAATTGTTGTGACATCTTTCCATTTTGGCTTTATGCCCTCCTAAATCTCTTCCCCCATCAGATCCCATATCCTCTTCATGTTTAACCGTGATCCGATTTTAGGCCAATTAATAATGCTTTTTCAGCACAACATGACAAATGGCAGAGACCCCTTGGTGCCTATGTAGTATGTATTCGTTTATCCAGTAGTATTATTGTCCATGTCCTTGTTGTTTTTAAAAGAAACTTGTTGAGTACTACTAGTTCATATATGTTTCAAAAGCTTTTCTTTTGTGAAAAGAAAAATACTTGCGAATGAGAAAAAACTATCAACATACATTTGTAAAAGAGTGCATGGAATATGTAGTTGGATTGGTTTCCCTGTTCTTCATTATCATGCTTGCATTCTTCGAATAATTTTAAATTGAATCAATGAATGTTCAATTCGAGCTTAAATGATGTGACAGATCAACAAACATAGATCACCAATTATAGCAAGTTGACACCAGAAAAAAGTAATCATCCTCTTGGGAGTAAGACCAACCAAAGTAATAGCAGAAAGGATATACACAAAACTGTGCAAAACCTTTATGAAAAGAATTGTAGATAAAACAACTATATAAAGATAATACGAAGTGTGCCTGATGGAGGTTGAGGAAGGGAGGTGTCCGCGAAATTGTAGCTATCTTTAGAAAATGATAATACTGTATGATTGATCTTTGTTTTCTTCACTAAACAATCTGGTTGAGAAAATTTGATCTCTAATGACTAATACTTGCAGTATATGAAGTGGACATAATGAACTTATTCTTCAGCGCTGGCACTTGCTGCACTCAGGTCCACAGACAAATCAACAGCCTAAAACCAATTAAAAAGAAATTGTAAGCATAATATGCTAAAGAAACATAAAGAAATTATGGCCATCTTCCAGGTTAAACATCATGCATGTGACACAGAGATGAGAAGTTTTGTAACATAAGAATAGGTGATCAAGGGCTTCAGAAGCCAGGAATTAGTAGCTGAACATGAATTACACAAACAGTCTTTACCACAAGTTCATATGAAACAAGTACTCTAATAATTTTCAGGCAGTAAAAGATATGATCAATAAGTTACATACACAGCGTGGTTCTTTCCGATAGCTGAAGGGACTAGTTTAACATCTTATTATAATGATGCATGCATATATGTGTTGATTTTAACTTATATATACTAACAATGAGTAAAAGACTATTTTATATTATGAAGTTACTTGAAAGATAAGTGGAGCTAGTTAACAGACAGGCAACCTATTACAACATGTTAAATTACATTGATATAGTAAAACTTGACAGTGTATACAAGTTAAAATCCCTACATGTTCACCAACAAAAGATTAATCATAGCACGCTTGCAGCCTTTGTTTAGTCCAAGGCATAATTTTTCTAACATATCAGTTAACTGCTCATATGTCTAACAAATATTTCATTAAGTTTAATCAAATCCAAGTACCTTTCCCGTGATCTTGGTGTACATGGCTAGCACATCCTTTACTGTGGATTCGAAGTGTGTCGTTGCATCATAACTCTGCAAGAAATGATAACATATGGTAACTCAACAATAGAACAAATTAAAAAAATAGTACTTGGAATGCCAGGAAGATAGTCTATCTTAGACTTCTTTTTATTTTACGAAGTCCAATCAACTCTGAAGGACTTCCAATAATCTTAACCATATCAAGAAAAGTTTCCTAAGCAACATACACATATATTTAGATAAGTGTGGTGGTGTGCGAACATGCCATACCTGCTTGGTTTCATTTTTCCCGAAGCAATAGTAGCAGAAACAGGACAAAAAATAGGTTTTAATTGCAAAATATGCATGATGTGACTAAGCACATGTATAGCCACTTACTGTAGATATGAAACAATTATCAGTAGCTGAATCATTTGTGGGTGTAAATCTGTCATAAGTTTCATAGAAGATCTCGTCTACAGGCCCAAGTAAGTCTACACCAGGCTTCAGTTCTGTCTCCGGGTTGTCAGTTTCAGCTTCTGTCGAAACAAAGGCAATGTATTTCCCTTTTGGAGCCACATTGTGGGAATAGGAGCAGCAGAACAGGTACCTGTAACCAGCTTTTTGCATTAGTCAAATGAAAATATTTGCTTAAGTTTCTCCCTATGAATTTATTCCTTCACCAGCAAATTGAATATAAAACGTAAAAGTCCCAAGTTAGGAAGATACTTCTTGAGATCTGAACATTCTAATAGCTGGTTGTGCTGGAAGATATTTCCTCATGACCATACCACGAAACCGTATTTACAATTACAATAAACATGATCATTCAGCACATATTCAGGAAGCTTGGACAACATACATATCTGATTTGCGACCAAGTTGCTTCTGCGGAAGAATGACCTGGACTGAATGAGAGTCATTAGTATCAGGGATGGGATGGCTCATTATACATACCGCACGAGCAACTTTTCCAACCTTCTGGACCTGTATGGCACATTCATGTCAAATAGAAAATAAATAAATCATTATTCTACTTCTATTGTCTGCTAGCCAGGAGTTAAAGCATTGAGAATTCAAACATTCTCCAAGACATGAACAGATTAACCTTGGACATGCTAGCTAGTTATCATTCGCGAATGATACCTTATCAGTCAAGTATGATGGATCACAAACAACTTTCTTGCATTTAGCAGTTTCTCCTTCAGAAGTCACACCAACAGCTTTCCCACTTTCATCAAACTCCACCTGCAACCCAGAGCCCAGGTGTTCACACAAAATTCAAGTTTAATCCTTTCTAAATATAAGACCTTTAGAGTTCAAGATTGCAACTTAGTGCAGAAATCTGTACTTTGCTTTAAATAACACAACCCTACTTAATTTACAGTGGGGATTATCAAATCCTAGTTTCTTTACTAATGATCGTGCCTTCATGAATGGAGGGGGCATATATGTTTGGACCAGGAAGATCAAGCTAGCCAGATAAAGAGGCCATCTTTGTTTGGTCCAAGAAGATTTAGTAAGTCAATGTATGTGAACACCTTCAAATGCAGGTTGTTAAGGTTTTGAACTTTACCTTACACTGTGGCTTGTTAAGCATGTATGTTCCGCCATAAACTGCACTCAGACGTGCAAATGCCTGAAAGTGCGTATGTGAGTTAAAATCACAAAACATTGAGTTGCTTCCGATATATATAAATATTAATACCGCGAGGTAAAATCACAAAACTTTGAATTGCAACCGACATATATATATATATATATATATATAATACACATGGAGACAAACCTGAGGCAGTTCTCCCAGTCCATACATGGGATAGATGTAAGGAGATCCTGCTTGAAATCTTGCTAAAGACTCTGCATATAGCTTTAGAACCATAGGCCAAAATAGTCAAAAAGCCAGTTGGTGTAAGAGTATAAAGGGTATCCAAGTACAAAAATTGGCCAAGATCCATGCATTATGATAAAGAAACAAAAAAGAAAGAAGATTTAACTCAGATCCAATATTGGTTTATTTATGAGACAGATAATAATGCAATTGAATCGAATACAACATGGAAATGAATTAACCATCACATGAAATTTCAAACGATATTCATCTTACCATTCTATGAAAAATAGGGTGTAACAATGGTCTTTAAGCATCCTGTTTGTGATAAAATGGATTTTCAAAATTTTACGGAAGACCAGCGCTGGAACTTTTTCTCGATAACTCACATTGGAAACTCAATCATGGTATATTATATATATTACGTTATATGGTTATTGCCTATTGGTTCATATCAAAGCTGTAACGTAGTTTGTGTAGTGACTTCAGTAGCTTACAAACACAAATAGGAAAGCAGAAAGGATCTATGTATTATAGTGGGAGTGGCCACTAAATGTGAGAGAAGCAAACGATAGCTGCAATTAGGATGTCCTGATTGGAAAAACTGTCCTAATGAAGGCTGTGCTTGTTATCTTATATGTACTTATAAGAATAAACTGAGCATAACTCTAGTTTTCACCTTTACTCTTTTCACAAAATCTATAGCTGGCTGATCCAAATAGTTGTCATCAGTGTGAAGTGCCAATGCATGTCCAATGAAGTCAATGGTATTATCTTCAAGTTCATATTTCCTGCATAAAGAATATTGGAGTAACTAAGAGCAACTGACTAAAGAGTTGAACAAACTGTTTCCAAATATTATTCACAGGAATTACTGCCTTCACACAGACCAGGAAGTGGAGTAATAATGTGAAGTAAGAGCATTTACGCGATGAATTGTTTTGCAGTGATCTTGCTTAAATCCATCCCTTCATGAGTCTTAGGATCGGTCTCTTCAAAATCTTGCACATAAAGAAAGAACTTCCGAGCACGGCGCTTTTCAAAGAGCCCCATCAATGGGGATTTCAGAGCTTCAACATCACTTGCTGGAACTTTGTAGATCTTAAAGAATAAAAACAATTCATTAAGGTCAAATGAGCAAAGAAGTTTCCGATCAATGATATTCAGAAAAGAATTACAGCAATAAGCACTTTAAGAAACATACCTTCCCTTTGCTGTACACAAAACTACCATCTACGGCTTTGAAGTTCAAATACTTGGTGACATTCGTGTGGATGAGCACACGGACCAAAGAGCCATTTGCCATTTCAAACTACAAAATACCATCAGAAATGCTTCACTTACATAATTTGTTTAGGAATTTCATACAACCAAATATAGAGTACTGAAAAAATTAGGCAAGCTGTAAAATTAAAAACTCATGGATTTTACAATGGAATTTCTATTTTATTTGCTACCAAATTATTACAGAACTCAAAATTCAGGGGTTGTCCTTCCTTTGCTTCTTCGACTTCTGGCTCTTTGATGGTACATAGTCTTCCGATCCGTTCGCCGGAATGAAGAGATGTTATCAGCATTCACTAAAAAGATCCTACTCACAAATTGCACCCATGCCTTTACTTTCAATTTCCATCAGAACAGGAAGAATGCTATTGAACTTCTATGCCTGTTTTATGCCCTCAAGCATCATGATTGTTGAAAAAGGATAAGTTATACATGCATGCACTGATGTACATCATAACTACACTTATATTGCAGCTCGCAACTTTATGTGAACTAGCTAAAATTTTACTACGCATGTGATTTTCGAAAAAAAAATTTAATTTTTCTTATTTGTACATGCATCTACTCAAAGTTAGCAGATTGTGCTTAAAAAACAGAAATACAACACTTACAATCATGTAAACAGGTGACCATTTAATCTTGTTTTATTCATGTAAAGACGCCTCAATCCCTTCAAGTTATTAGGAAAGGAAGAAACAAGATCCCAAAATCAACAGGTTTTCAGTCAATGATGGCTTCATAATAGGATAGTAATAACCAAAATAAAATGAGGAAATTAGTAAGGGAAACTATGTTACCTTAGGAATCATATCAACGTTGTATTCCTTGCTTGTTCCTAGTGTTTCTGGTGGCTGGTCATTTCCTCTAAACCGTTTCCAAAGCTAAACAGAGAAGATCATATATTAACAGTGATTAGAAGGATTGTGATAGCTAATAGGTTGAGAACCGCAATTTCCAGTTAAAATCACCTAATAGTGTAAAAAAAGTTCACGTTGTCGGTGGATATTAGTTAAACTCTTCTACTATTTTACGGTCAGTCTTGTTCCTCCTAAGAATCAAGGCTGATAATTTATATGAGCTGATCATAGATGTCTGCACATTTATGTCCTTTACGTACCTGAATTAGATTAAGTGAGCTGGACTCTCCTCCATAATAGTCATTTTTGTCCATATGCAGTACCTGAAAACGAAACGGAAAGGAGAAGGCTGATTAAACATATTCCAAATCTCACAGATATGCTGACTATTGAAATTAAATGCAAGTATTTGAAGACATAAATTAATGAGTGCCATGTCTAACATATAAAAAAGTTTAAAAATGAGTTGATCACATAATATAGCATCACATCATCTGGATGTCCTAAGTTTAAGTCATACAGCCACCCTTTATAAACAAGAAAACCTAAGTGCTTGGCAGATGAATAGAAAGTTGGGCTTGTGGCGTGTTAAATACATAATTAAGTAAATAAAAGTGTGTCATATCTAACGCTTTTGAAGTAATGTGGTGATACGGTATATATAACTGTAACAATAATATCATGGATTGGATAAGCAATTAGGAGGGATCTGAGTATATACTTTGAGACCATCAACAGAGAGAAGGCCACTAAGGATGCATTCTTTGAGGCCAGTGCCTAGTACTATCACATCATATTCTTCATCCATCTTTCTTAAGCTAATTTAACTTCTTGCTGTTGTCTTTGATTTGCCTACAAAGTGATTAGTATGTATTTGGAGATGATCATATGAATATTGGATATGAAAGTGTGATGACATAGATAGAATGAAACGGGGAGTGTGGGAAAGTTATGGAGGGAAAGCAAGTGAACGAGTCTTTAGCGGGTCTCTTAACGACAACCAGGCTCTACCTTTTATCTCTCTTTTCGTTGATTTTAGTTTACCATTTGATTTATATAAACAATAATTTAACCATTTAGTACATATTATTCTATTTTTCAAGTCACATTATCGAGTTTGCCCTGACGAGTTACTTATTGTTGTTATTCACTTAAAATTTAAGGGTGTAAAAAGTAGCTATACATAGTCAATGTTGACTTAAACTCTTATTTTTCATCAATAGCTGAATTTCATTGAATTATAAAATTTTCCACCAAGGACTACGAATTCTTTTTTTAGCTTAAATTTAACGAACAATGTTTTGTAAAAAATAAAAAGGTAAACAATCAAGTTACCTAAAACTCACAAAAAAGTTGATTGTAAATTAAAAAAGAGAGTTTTATTGAGAAATGGTAATTGTAAACTTAATAAAAGAGAGTTTGACTCTTGTTAGAGCCGGTCAAATTGGTGTAAAAAATTGTTACATACACCAATAGATGAAACATAATTTAATAATTAATCACATGGATTACTATCTTCCATCAATATACTTAATGAGACGAATGCCATAGAGTTTATTATCTGAACCATGTTCTAGCTAGCTGGCCATAATAACGTAACAAAGACTTGATTTCCATCTCTGAGGTTATACTAACCTAATTATTTGACTTATAAACATGGTATTACGTACGGGTAAAATACTTTCTCCATAAACGACTTTAATGCACTAGTTTCTTGTCATATTATAAATTGGTCAATACAGTGATCTTTTCATATGACTTTGCGTATATAGGGAACATTCTGAAATTATAGTGATGCCCTGCCAATAGATGAACAACAGTGAGATCGAAACAAATCCATGTATTTTTCTGATCAATTTGGGAAGTAACCAAAAAAAGTTCATGTGGTACAGTGGTAGACTCATAATCTAGTGCATGCAGTTTATTGATACAACAATGAGGACCACAAGACCGATAACTTTTATGAAATATTTAAGCTCAAGTAGGGTTACATTAGTCAAGCTAGTAGGGCTACATTAGTCAAATAAGTGTTGTATGATATAACACGCATATGAATAGTCCGAACAAGCTAGACAGTGGTTTTATACAATCCGCAACTTAAATCTAGAACTTCCACTGCTTCTAGTCTCTTTCCCAAAGAACTTTTTAATACATGAAGCAGACTTATTAGGCAGATCCATCTCTTTGTTGGAAATTTGAAATATAAGAATGACCACTTGGTAAGCGGCTCAAAAATAATGAACGACACCCTCACAGCAGTTTAAGCATCTAAGCATTGCTCGGTTCCACTTCACTAGTAGGGTTTTCATAGTCTTACTCCAAGAATGGAGTTTGTGGTTACCACTGGACACTATCATGCTTCTCTTTCTCACAAATTTTCGTCTAATGCATCTTTAATTACTAATCGACTAAGCTTCGCAATTTACTTGAAATAATAACTCTCCGTTCATACAGATACGACCAATCACCAAGTTCACTTGAACTGTAATCGGCACTAAAAGAAAGTAGTTACCCCAATAGTAATAGATTTGACTAGTTGTATGTAAGAGAATTTGTATGAGTATGACAAAATAGCTCTTCCTAAGATAACACAAGCTACTTCATATGTTGATGTTTTATTTGGCAGAATTTATGTCGGTCGAAAAGCATTAAAACATATCTGCAAGGCTTCAGAGAACACTAGCATGAATTAAACCATTTGCGGATATTTTCAGAGTTAAGAGATAAATCACGACGACGACAAGAAAAAGCCACTACTCCCCAAAACAAATCTAGACTATACAGTACTGCAAGCTTATTGTCAAAGTTACAGAACCAGTCATTTCCCTCTCCATATAACACTTGAACGCAATCAATACGACAACCACAAAAATTTGAGCAGCCAGCTACACTTGCTATTATCAAAACGAAACAAAACATTAGCTGCATCCTTCGGAAGATTACTTCCTATTATTCCTTGTATAGCTTCTAATATCATTCTATATAAACAATAGAAATAAAGAATATCGAGAAGAGCCAAATAATGGTCAGGTTAAAATCATCTTCATTGTGGCAGGGAAAATAACAGTGGCTCTTCACTGCACCTGATCAAGCAACCCAGAGCATTTTATATATCTCCTAGGCATCAACTGTTGGATAAAGGCCAAGGAGAGAATTACGTCCACCGCCATTTGAATCTGAAGCATACATTGGCGACTGTAGCTCACCAGAATGGGATGATTTGCGTGATCTTGAAGTTTTAGGAGAAGCAGCGTATGAATCAGTTGAGCCACTGCTTGCATTATACATGGTCGACGTTGGGAGACCATGAATCTTTGGTAGGCCTGTTGGATCTGTACCCATGCTGTAGCCCCTTTCGACTGATTCAGCTTCAAGTGGCAACTCATCCAATGTCTGCAAACCAGAGGATAATTCGAGAAAATTCATCAGTAAGCATAGGCAAAACTAAGAGATTGATAACAGCAGCTTTTAAGGATTAATCACACTACAAAACAGCTCGCATCAGAGAAAGAAATGACAAATAACTAAGCAGTAAGCAAAATTAATGTCAACAAATAGCTTCCCTATTTTAGAAATACAATTCTGCCTTCAGACTAAACAAGCTCTTGAAATTAGCAAGGAAACGCAGACATCAATTAGAGCTCCAGTTGAACCCCAGTTGAACATGTGGCCCCGCAACAATAGACTCAGGGGTGGAGCCAGAAATTAATGGAATGGGGTTCAGAAAATATTAGAATGTCACACTTGGGGTTTGAACGCGACCTAAAGCAATGTTTAAACCCCCTTTACCACTACACTATATATTTCCTTATGCCAGGGGGGTTTAATAGTGTATACATAACCAGAAAACCTCGTTTTAATCCTATTTGTGTAGTATACTTTTTCGAAGGGGGCTCAATTGACACCCCTTCACTATACCTAGACCCCCCCCCCCCTCCAAAAAAAAAAAAAAAAAAAACTAAATAGACCCCGGCACTGCACGCATAGCAGGAGCTCTGTTAACTGGGCTTCCCCCCTCTTTTTATGTGAAGAAAAAGGATGGGTCAATGTGCTTACAATTAGAAGTTCCGGACAGCTGCTAAATATTTGGTTTCTTTTTATAGATTCAAACAAAAAATATTTTGTGAATTTCCTGTCTTCTGAAAATGTTCCAACTTCAGTCCTAAGGACCGTAATCATTGAAAACAGTTTGGCATTCAATATTTCTGGTTATTTCAAATGTTTTGATCAAAAGGTCTATAGTGGTCCTTTGATAAAAAGATACCCTAGTTATTAACTGGTCTACTTTTGCTTCCTAAAACAAATGCAAGTGTTTGAATTTGATTGTGCGAGAAGTGGCTTTTATTTTGCTTTTACAGAATTTACACTTCGAGACTTCCACATGGGTCAAAATTAAAAGATTATAAGAAACTGAATATTGATCTTCATTGGCTAACAACCTTATTGTTGAAAGTGAAAAAGAAACTTTTCATCCAAGCCAAATGATGGGTATTAAAAGTTGAAGCTTTTAGTCACTACTCTGCTAGTGGGACGCTCTGAGTCTGATCAAACTTCAGAATTATTTTCTAAGAGAAGCCCAACGCCTGTTAACATGAGGTTTCTGATTTCTCTTAAGTACTAAAAAATATGATGAGAATACTTTATTAACATTTGTATTGACGTCGAATGATCTGAATCAATTAGTGATGAAGTTGGAAACTGTTAGTTCTCATCTATACTAAAAATCTTGTCTCTGTGTGTTCTGTCCATTTGTTTTCAATTTGGCACGAGTTTCATGACTAAATCATAGACACCACCATTTTTTTATGTCTGTGAAGTATCTCAGGGCCAGTGGTGCAGAGTTTGAAACTCCGCAGATAATGTACCACACCCCCCCCCCCCTACTTTCTCCACTTAAATACCAAGGGGCCGTCCGCGGCAAGGTTTGAACCTGTGACGTGCACCTACTGCATACATCACAAGTTTCGTCTTGCCAATAGACCAATGGGGGCCATAGAAACCACCAGTTACACATGTTAACTTGGAATACCTAATCATTGGAATACTTTCTTTTCAAGGAGCCAAAGAGGTTTTGCACTCACTTAGTATAGATTTACTACCAAACAACAAAGCGACAATGACCTGCCAAAATCAACTCTTTATTAATATTTTTAATTAACATTTCTTCAGAGCTGCTCAGACATAACTTTATATTTCGAATAAAAGCAAATAAAGATATGACCTTGAAAGCTTGCTGAAGAACACGAAGTGTTTCACGAGTGCGCTTTCTCTTCATGGCTACCTCATCAGGTTCCTGTAACATCTCTTCAAGGAGGTTGTCTCTGCGACATGTAAGGACCACTAATAAGAATCACAGACTGAAATATATGCACAAACACACACATTATGCATATATGCACAGATACATATTAAAGCATTTCAGTTTGACTAAGCAGTTGAACACAGGGAAAGAAACATTATGAATAACATGTAGAAAGTAATAGCACATAAAAGCATGACTGAAGAGCTTGAACTTCAAATTTACTTGAATTTCTCGCTCTTTTCCAATACCTGTAAAGTTTCTTGATAAAGACATTGTGGAGTTCTCGTTTTGTATGGTTGACCTGAACGACAAACAAACAACATTCTTGTCAAACAAAAAAGGATGAATTAAACATGAAATGGAATAAGATAGTCACTCATGCAAACAAGAAAAAATATCTTTGCACAGATGTTAGCCTCTAAACTTTTGGCCAGAAAAAAAAAAAAAAATCAGTAGTCCCAACCCCAAACACAAAGAAGATTACCAACACTTTATTATATGTTTCCATTTGTCTGAACTATCATGTGTATATACACCATAGTCTACAGCAGAGTCTAATTTTGCTTAAATTCCACTGAAAGAGAAGAATCCTGCCTAAGGAGATAAAGAGGACCTAGGAAAGAAAACCAGGCTATTGGGATGAGCAATTACAGTCAAATCAAAACAGTAACACCTCGTATAACCGTATTAACAAATCCTCAAGCAGCTAGACAACTTGATTTAAATTTACTTAAGATATGCAATAAATGGAACTAGAAAATCCTCCCTATCACTAGCACAATTTGATTAAAAGCCTATTGAAGCAGATGTCAAAACATTAATGCGTGGAATCACTAAGACAAAAATAATGTTATCATGATTACCAGAAAGTGCATGATTGCTTTAGGCACTGAATCCTCGATATTCTTTCTGACAATGTCATAATAAGACCTCAATAACAGTTTCGTGATGGCAATTTCAACAGTCTCCGTTTCTGAGTGAGTTTCTGAAGGCCTCAGCACACTTGGGGGCTTCAAAATGGAGAAATCTCATGTGCAAGATTATCATCAAATAAATCCACCCAGTAATTATACACTAGAAAGGCCTTTAAGTACATACCTCTCTCAAGTGGATGAAAGAATTATTCATGTTCTGGACAGGCTCACTAAATGGCTTGCTAATAGAATTGTCTTTGACAGATGCCCGACTGTCAGATCCACCAAATATTGATGATATCCCCCAACTTGATCCAACATTTGATCCTGATTAGGAAACACAGCAGTTTAAGACGTTTGCAATCAGAGCAGGTAACACTAATTCCAAAAAGGGGGGTCCAGGAAAAGGATACTATGTAAAGCAGTACAAAATATATGGCATGGCGTCCAAACTAAACACAGCTTGGCATAGCAATCATGTGGAAAATACAGGGGATCGCATCATGTATTACAAGATGGAGATATACCTGATGTTGTCGTTTTCTCTTCCGCAGCAGGCCGGGTAACCTGTTTTTCCAGTCCAAATAGCACAATAATCATGCCACTGACTGAAGGTTCTTATTGCTCTCAAATCATTTCAGGGAAATAAAGAAACACCAAACTGGTTGCCCAGCGGAAAGACATGGAAGAAAATTGAGCTTGTAGATGCTCATGCAGAAAATACCTGATCAGGTACAATTCCATTAGTATGTCTAGCAAGGATAGCACGCGACTTCAGACTTCTTTCAGATGCTGGTGCTTTATCTAAATCTACTCCATCCTGAGTGGTAACATAAACCAGAAAGCTGTGACTAGTACGATGAGACATGAAAGAAAGAACCACTGAAGTCTGTGAAACAGTATATCAAGTATTTACTTTCTGCCTTGGAACAGATGCAGTAATCCTGTTGGACCTGACCTGCTGCGATGCCATCTCTACAGCTTTACTCCCCCCGATAAAGTTCGGATGCGAAGTGTTGATGTAATCCATCTAGAACACAGATATAATTAAGTTAAAAAAAATTTCACACTTCATAAACATAGATTAAATGGAGCAAAATGGTCAATGAGGATTCATATCGCCAACACCAACTAGTTTGAGATTGAGGCAAAGTTGTTGTATAACACTAGATACTTGGATTATTTAGGATCCTCTTATGCAACTTAGAAACTTTAACAGTGCTTTCAATTAAATTTGCTAATTTTATTCGCGCAACCATATGTTCTGTGTGACACCACAAAGCTCAGGTGTCCTAAGAACTGCAGACAATATAACAACTGTAAGATGGATTAAGATCTGTAATGAAAGACTGTTCAAGTCTATAGCTCAAGAACACGAAAAATAGTTGAGTACATAACAAGCAAATTCACTTTTAAATACGTAAAACTACATAAGACTATATATGTACAAAACTAAAAATAAATATAGTAGATCTATGATTAACTTCATGTATGTATAAGGAGGAGGTATACAGTACAACTGCCAAAGTTTCAACATACTTCCATTGCAATAATGTGTCCAATCATTGTCTCTGAAGGTTCCAGGCCTTCACGCAAAAAATTCCCTATAACCTCATCCATCCGCTTTCTCAAAACGGGAAATCGTTGCAATTCATTGACCATGCACCGATGGCTCATCTATGGAAAAAATAATTTGAGTTAAAACAGTAGAGTACCCGGCAACCAACATAAACAAGGTTTCCACAAAAAGACTTACTTTTATGAGCTCATCATAAATAAATTTTGCACACTGAAAACTTGGATCTAGTAAACGAGCTATTTGCCTTCGGACGAGAACTTCAAATGGAACCTACATATTTAAACATTAATTCAAATGCAAGCCCAACCAAACTAAAGGAGAAAGCATTCAACCACGGGCAGACCTACTTCTGGCACAAATAATGCAGATTTAGGACCAGTAGCATTTTGAATGGCAGTGCGGATATCATCATCAGTTAAATCTTCACAAGGATCCACCTCCTGCAAAAGATGAAGTCTAATGAGATTTGATGAACTTTGGGATATCACCACAATAACATCCATTGACACGCTAGTTGTGGAGTGTTTGTTTATCAATCATTCACAGAATGCATGTATACTGAATTTGAGACTTCTACTATGAACAACTTTTGAGGGTTATGGACGAAAGGAGAGTTTTGACAGAAGTCAAAACAGAAGGCACTTTTCTTAAGCTACTACTTTTGTGGATAAAGGACACATCAAGCGAACAAGTGATAACTATCTTCTTCTTCTTTTTACAAGAAAACAAGGATAACACTATCTTCTCTAGATAGTACACGAGTACCACACACTTGGCAACAAATTACAAAGGGCTAGTTGATGATGTTGACGGAGATGATAATTAAACAAAACATAAGAAGCTAAAAGAAATTCTCCAAGCTATATATATTTGGCTTTCTCAAAGTTGATATGAAAAATGTGCACCTCCAAACTCTTCACAAATATGTTCTGGAAAATGTAATGGATTCTTGCTCCACCAGACAGCTCGGATGTTGACATTTCTTCGTTTTTTCCTTCTACCATTGAAGTGAATGCTGTTCTTAAACCCAAAAAAGTTAGAAAAGGAAAAATTGGACACTGTAAAGCTCAAATAATATGATAGAAACAGTGTTAATTATAAAGAAACATCCAAGGTATAATAAATTTAAATACTATTGACAAACCATCAGTCTAGTAAAGTTGAGGACCATGTTACCTTCACTGTACTTGGAAAGGATGTTCAGCAGGAGTGCTCCCATACCAGCCTAGATTCAGGGCATATGCACAATAATGTTAACATACAATATGGAAAAACTAAACTGAATGAGAAAAGCAACTATGCCAGGAAAAAACCCTGATGTCAACCATCTCTTGTAATGTGACAATAAACACTGCGATCATTTAGGTATATGCTTGTTAAAGTTTAGCAAGATGACAGAGGATACCTTTGACTCTGTGATCTCCCCATAGCTGGCATGCTCTTTTGCAACAGACACCAGCGCAGCACTGATGCGTGATTTCAGTCCTGGAAGAACTGTCTTAATGTGTTGCACAAGAATCTGCATAGCACAATAAAGTTAGATGAAGTTGCATCATGGATTATTGTCGTCTCTCTTGCAAATCCAAAGCTATCTAAAAGAAAATCTAGTTTGAATGAAATAAGATGTCTCCAACCAAATATTGCAAAGACAGCTTCCATTTTATATTTCTTTGGACGACAGGTGGTGCTGAGGGTTAAATGCAATTATTTTTCTGGAAAAAAAACAACAGAAAAGCATCATCGTATACTTCACCACAGAGATGTTAAGTGGTTCGCTTATAACTAGGTAAGTTGTAACAAGGCAACAGTATCAGGAATAATAGAACTTTCAAAGGAGTCAAAAGTACATCTCACGAGTCAAAGCTCTCTTGCTTCATTAGTATTTTGGTTTAAAGAGGAGATGGCTTCTTTTTTTTTGAAAGGTAAGAGGAGATACCATTGTATATCGATTTGGCTCACACCACGTTGTGTGACATTATGAAAGATCCCTGATGTACAAAAACATACATTTCGTTGACTAAATTTTTGCAATCCCAAGGTAGAGATGACACCAACAATATCAAGGCTTGGCCTTATACAGGGATAGTAAACCTAAAAAACAGATTAGAAACTCTCGCACCAAAAACCAAAAACCGGAAAAAAAAAAAAAAAAAAAAAAAAAAGAGAGAGAGAGAGAATTCAGCAGATTACTAGTAGTAGGAAGCTCTTGTTTTAGAGATGAAATAAGGGGCTCTGCTCAAACCCTGCTCAAACTACCATACAATAAAAAAAAAAAAAAGGTACATCTCAGGCTGCTCGTCACATGCACTGCAAAATGGTTCCCTCGTGTCCAAGAAATGTGTATTGCTACAATCACGCGGCAAGCATGTCTCAAGTGCTTCAAGGTAGATAAGTTTCAAAAACATGACTCTTTCCTCCTGGATTCAAACGTCCAGGTTCTAATTTAAGATGAAACGAAACAGAAAAATCTGAATTTATATTCTTTTAATTTAAAGATAGACATGATAGAAATGCAACCAAAATATGCCTACGACCACCTTGCTTTTGTGCCCAACACCTTTTTCAATGCTACAGAGATTTTTGCACAATATATGAAAAACCAATATTTCAATTTACTGCACAGGGTATGATGTTGACTTGCATAGATTACCTGGTTCAACTTTTTTGCTAATTGAGGGACACCACAACGATCTGCCAGATCGCTATATACCTTCACCGGAGAAGCGATTAACATGAGAATTAAAATATAGAGATCTGGAATGAACTAACAGTAAAAAATGGCACCAACATACCGCACGACTCCGGAAGAACTTTTCTTCAGCTACAAGAGCATCCTTAATACTCCTGTTCATCCTAATATCCTGTTTTAAATGATTCAGCCAGACAGTTCAGAAGATTACAGGCTTAGAAGCAGAAATATATGCTATTTGTGCACATTAGTGTGGGCGTGTATGTCTCGTACTCACCCCTCACACACATATACGTGTACACATACATGGAGATGATGGACAGCACATATGTGCAGAAATGCAGAGACATATATATGCATCTACTTTGGATCCTATGAAGTAGTTGCTCACACTTGATTAACTGGTACCATTGATCCACTCTATACATAAGCTACAGAGTGTATTAAGGAAAAAGGTTCTGTACATTATGTACTGGTTGTCCTGGGTTTAATGAGAATCTGAAGAAGCTCCTTAACATCAGATTTTTCACAACGGTGAAGTCTCATTTGGGAAAACGCTGCTCCGGCTTTGATGTTTAATTAGCTCCTTTCTCTACTGTGAATCACCTACTTTAGTACCTATAATTAGCTCATGCGCATGAGTAACGAAATGTGCCTTGGAGTCCTTATAATGCCTATACATAAGCTGATATTAAGATGGCTCAGATTTCTTCTCTTTTGGTACGGAAAGGGAGTGTAGAAGGTATAAAACAACTTGCACAGTTATTGCAGCTTTTACGCATGAAAAAACCTTACCGTGGACAATTTTACCTCCTTCTACACTTCATTAATTTTGTACCTTTTGCGGTTTTTGTTTAAACACTTCTGTTGTGTGTTTTACAACTTGCAATAAAAATCTATTATGCAATAATCAATGGAATACAGCACTAGTGTGTACATTGAATACAAAAATTATACACAGGCAAGTAAAATGGTAGGAGGCAAAGACCAGGTTACTACATGCGAATAAGACCTTATTTGAGACACATCTTCAGGCTGTGAATGCAAGTATACAGTCAGAGGCATTTGACAGACAACAATACTTCTGAGACAATAGGATACTGTCCACTGAGTAGGAGAAATTAGCTACATAGGTTTCAGTGGACAGTGCCCCACAAGTTGTTCTTTTTATATATTTTTTACTGTTTGTAGTGCCTCCTAGGATCAGGGTAGAATCACACCGAAGAGGCTATTAGGTTGAATATTTGAATCACACGTGAAGCACCTAACCCTAAAGCTAGCTTTTCTAGGCCTAAAGTCGGACTACAGTAACACATAGAAGGCAACGAAAACGGTTCAAGGCACCATGTAGTCCAAAGATAGCAGGTAAAACTTGGCAAGAACGACGAATACATTATTTTTAAGAAACAAACAACATCCCTAAAGAAACTTTGCAACGAAGGAAACAAAAATATGCCTGTCAAAGAGCATGGATTGGAAGCATTCCAAGAGGAATATTGATAACTTATCCTTTTAGGCCTCCACACACCTATCACAACCCTATTAAATTAAACGATTTCAAGTTCAAAGGTAAAAACCTCAGTGCAGCTACCAGGAAACCTCCAGAGGAGCTCAAATCAGAGTTCTTCAGAATGGAAATTATTAACAGGTTACGAAGACGTGAAAAATCAACCTATGGCAAATAGAATCATGCCGCTAACGGGTTTAACTCTTTATCCAAAAAAAATATAGTTGGAACATTACCTCTTGACTACGATTCACAACACCAACATAACCGAGCCGAAGGGGAATCACTTTTCCGAGTAAAAAGTTGCGAGCGTCAGTACCCCTATCCATGATGTCCAGCTAATGAAACAAGAAAATTCATTTGATGAAAAAACAGTTATGAAAGCAGAAGCATAACCAACAAAAGGATAACTTGTATTTTCAACCTATCTGACCTTTGTAATTACTCCAATTGTTCGATAACCTGCAACATGAAACTTCCAATTATAAGTCTCAGAAGCAACTAAAACTCGTCTAGCAGAAGAATGAACATACCATCAGGGTCAGCATTTCCAGCAATCTGTAGAGCATCTGAGTTGGCCAAGTCAGCATTAGCAGGTGTTACAGCCAATATTAAACAGCTTGGAAGTTTGATATATGACATTATCATTGTTCTGATCCGGGCTTCAATATCCGAAGGCTGATCACCAACAGGCACCTTTGTTATGCCCGGCAAATCCACAAGAGTGATATCAAGAACATTTGGTGAGAAAATCTTTAACCGTATCTGCTTGTCTGATACACCCTTATTCACCCCTGCTTCTCGCTCTGTCTCCGCCTAAACCAATCATACGGTATTAGTAGTTGGTTAGGTGAAGAAATTACTTAAAATCATGAGCAGCCAGAACCTTCGCACTCAAGCGGTACTTGACACTGGATTTTACAAAAACAACTGTACAACCACAGAAATTTAAAATGCAATTACTTCCAAAAAAATGCAGACATTATTTTCAAAAGCAATTTCTATAACCTTACCACGGTGACCCTTGTAGTGATCCCACTACTGCAAAGAAAAAAACGCTCAGCTGGGTAAATTTTCTAGATCAGATTGTGCATTAGATGACCAGATGATTACATAATTACTACAATATCCTTTCTTTATTCTCTATTTGAGGGAGATGCTATCTCAATTCTACAGCTCAACAAATTGAACTTTTGAAGTTCGTATGGAGCATAACATTGTCCTTCTCAAGGAAAAGTTACACTTCATGTGATGACTAAAGTGAAGTCAATGAAAAAGAAAAGATATATAATCACTAAATAATGGGCATAGAATATAAAGGACCCAAACACACTACGTCTCTTAATATATGTACATTTGAGAATCATGTACTAGATCATGGCTTATCAACATTAGGATGGCCGTTCAACATCATGATGAACACTTACGTCCATATTAATAACAGCACAAATTTTGACATACACAAACCAGAACATAGTATCAATTCTCAGGTTCTTGCCTTGTTTTTAACTCATTGACTACAACCTCAAATCAATATTATACGGCAAGAATTTTTGGAAGTGCTTTGAGTCCACGCTCCACATCCTCCTCTCGTAAAGGAACATAATTCATCGGGACACAAGCAACATAGAAAAACCTAGACTTGTGAACATTGGAACGAAACACTTAACATTGAGGCACAGTGATTGTTGAAAGTCTGCATTCTAAGCAGTCCAAACTACAACAACAACATAATCATATGTTCCCACAAGTGGGGTATGGGGAGGGTGAGGTGTATGCAGACCTTATCCGTACCTCACTTGAGATAGGGAGGTTGTTACAGAAAGACCCTCAGCTCAACAAAAACAGTTCTGAAAACAGGCTTGGATTTCTAATCATTCGAAACTTATAGCTACAAACAGATTTACACGATAAACTTTTTAAAACATTGATTTAATTAGCAGAGAACATAAAACAAACTAAACTTTTCATGTAATGACAACATTTCATTGAATCTCCCTACAATATCATTGAATCGAAGATAATTTCAACACGATGAACTTTTCAACACAACGATCGCTTCACTGAAAACATAACACATCTTAAAATTTTCACCTACGACATTATTGGAAGTTTCTATAAAACTTCATTTTACCTGAATTTCCCTACAATATCATTGAACTTGAAGAAAATTCAACACGATAAACTTTTCAACACAACGCTTGCTTAACCTAACACATAAATTAACTAAATATTTTGCCTAATGGCAATATTAGGAACTTCATTTACCCGAATCTCCCTACAATATCATTGAAATCGAAGAACATTTCAACACGAAACAGCGATTGCTTAACCTAACACATAAATATACTAAAACATTTCACCTTATAGCAATATTAGAACATGCAGCACAATCGAAGCTTCTAGAGAAATTCAATATACCTGAATCTCCCTACGAATATCATTGAAATCGAAGAATCGCTTGCCAGGAAGGTGCAAAAACTCTCCCCATTCCTCATCAGAACCATCGGCTTTACTACGCTTAGTTTGAATAAGCTGTAAAACAAGAGGACGCCTAGTACAAATATCAGAACCCCTAGGTAAGAAATCGCGACCGACAAGAGCTTCTAGAACACTCGATTTACCACTACTTTGACTTCCGACGACGGCGACTTGTGGAAGTTCAATCGTTGACTGACTTCCGAGCTGCGCAAAAATATCTTGTAGCTTATTCACTATCGGAATCACTGAATGACCTAACGGCGACGTGTTATTGACCGCCGGAACTGGTACCGGAACTGAATCTTCCGCCATGTGAAGTGAGTCAACTCAGATCGAATCGGTGAAACCCTAGAAAGCAGTTTTTTTGGGGGTTTGAGAAAATGAGTTTGAAAGCTGCGGGAGAAATTGGGGGTGGGTGGTGTTGGAGGGGTGGGGGTGGATATAGTCTCGTACCGCCCAAGGAAAAGGAAAAGAGAGAATAATAAATTTTGTTGGGGTTTTATTTTTGAATTTTTGAAAAATAAATGGTTAGAGAATCTCTTTGCTCTGATTTTTCTTTTCTTTTTTTCTATGGTTTGTGTTGGGTTAGAGGATTCAAACGTGCTCAAAGATCTTTCTAATAATAATAGAATTTCATTCCACCTAAATATTTCTTTTTCAATATTAATAAATTTTATGTAATAGTTACTATAATCCATAAAAAAATACCAATACTAAGATCAGTAAGAATAATAAGGTGATCACCAAAAGGAGTTATTAAATAATTTAAAGAGATAGATTTCACTGATATAGATGGTCCGATATATGAACTCATATTTTGATAGTGGGAGATTCACACTTTTGAAGTCTTAGTTACCGAAAAAAAGTAATATTATTGATATTTCAAAATATAGCATTATTTTTTATATATAAGTTGCTACAAACAACTACGAAGGGAAAACCTTAGCCTCCACCTCACATCCCTCACCTTGCCGCCGCCCTGCCGCCTATTGCCCCATTGCGGCTGCCGGGCTAACTCTGTCGCCGCCCGCTTATGCAAAAACAGTACAGAAATAATAAAAAATATGTCAAATACAGTCTGAAACAATGCTAAAACTGTGAAGATATTGTGAGATACAGTGCAAAAATAATGCAAAAATGCCGAAACAGTTAGATACAATATAGAATCAATGCTAAAACAATGTGGAAATGCAAAAATAATAAAGAAATAGTATTGAAATAATTAGATACGGTGCAGAAATAGTGCGGTACATAAACACCGAAAATACAATAAAATAAAAAAATGAAGGAAAAAATGTCAGAAGCAAATAAGAAGAATGATGAAAAAAATCTACAAATATAGTTTTAATTGTTGTTACATTTCAAAATTGATACATACATCTTTCGTCTTCTAACTAAACCTCTTTTTTCGAAAATTCTTTTATATATAGTATTTTTCTTCAAATTTCATTTGACATAATCAGATATGTATAGATCGTTCTTCGATCTACTTTTTGATTATGGATTTGATTATATTTCAGCTGCAAAATGTTGTAATTCGATATTCGCCGATGGTGGGCAACAACGAGCATAATCGGTGAGCTATATATGCTTATTTTTTATTGTTTTATTACGTAAATTATTTTTATATCTAATTAAAATTATAATTATATCTAACATGGAAGTTATAAACAACTTTATGTTGGAGCTTTGTGCTTTATAATACTCTACTTATATGGATTAAGCTTATTGATATAGATTAAGCAAGTCATGTTAGTTTGATAGCCTGCTAAAATGGGAGGGATGAAGAGAAGTGAAGTTGGGAAAATTGGAGGAAGAAAGCAGTGTTTTGCTATGTTAGAATATATTTTCCTATGTTTTGTAATTAAGTTATCATTTTCTCTATATTGAGTATTTTTGCTAAAATGTCTCTATATTTTGTAAATAACATTTGATAATTTACCTATTTGGTCCATATTTATATAGTTGGATGACTAATATTTTCAACTAGTCAAAATATAGGTCGAAGCCCATGTTTAAACCCATAAAAATATTGGGTAAATATGGGTAACTCAAGTAGAAGCTCATATTTTTCCTAAACATTAATTAGTATCTTACATATCTATTCTCCTGTGTAATACACAGTATTCTTCGTCCACTCCACCAGTTCACAATTTTTGGACTTCAAACGAGTAAAACTTTTACTATGAACTTTTCTCTTCCTCTCCCTCTCTCTTATTCTTATTTTCCTTTTTATTCCTCCAACAACCCAAACCCTACCCATTCAACAGTAAATTTTTTTTTTTTTTTGGGCATAATGATTTGCATGTGGAGTTTATTAGTCGGGCATTGTTGAAATTGAGAAAAAAATGATATATTTGTTGTTGAAACTTAGGGAATAAGATAAGTTTAAGCTTAATTTCATTTGCAAGATGTCTATGGTACTTTTTTTATTTGCTTAATCTTCTATATTCACATAATCTATCAGAGATGTCTACGGAATGGGGTAGTCAAACTTCACAAATAGTACCTATTACTCGAATTAAAGGGTACTAGAATATAATATGAAATTTTGAATATGTAAAAATTTAGTTCAAAACTTAGATCAAGTTCATTAGATTAACGAAAATGTTTCTGCATATTTAATCCTTGTATAAGTCAATGAGCTACATTTGTGTGCTTACTTGACCTTTAATATATTTTACTATTGATATTAAATATTTCGCAAGCTTGTCGAACATATATATATATGTTTGAATCCTCAATATCAAACAGGTTTGTTAAATGGATAAAATGAGTCAAAACCATATTTTACCCAACCCATATTTTATCCATATTAAAATAGTTGGGTTTGAACCCAACCTATTTTAGTACAATCTATTTTCAGCCCGCCAAAATCCAACCCAACATGCTCATTTGCCACCACTAGTTAATATGTAGAGTTTGTGATTTTTTTCAAGCGTGTTGATGGAAGGCAAATATGATATTTGTGACTATTTTAAGTATCCAAAAGAGGACTACGATCGTATAAGTGGGAGAAAGTTCAGGATTGGTGACTTTGTTCATTTAACCGCTGACGATCATATCAGAGAAGTGGTTAAAATTAATCACTTTCTTGATATGCACGATGAGGATGACTTCGCCCTCCGAGATGTCCCATCCGAGCAGATGCAACATATGACCAAACTTGTGGAGGGAGATTTTGTTTTACTTAACAACTGGTTGGGTAAGGTTTGTGGAGTCACTCGTGATCCGGTTGTAGGATTCGACACTGATGGTTCTGTACGTATGTTCAAGGGGAATAATAATCTTTATATGTGCCTTCGCAAGGGGATATCTCTCATAAGATACCTTGTGCATTCCATCCAGGTCAGCGAGTACATGCTTGTGGTTTAAAAGGTACCATAGTTAATGTAACATATGGATATGTCTAGTCGATTGTATTGCTTCACGAAGTTTGGGATACCAACTCCCCTCGTCCGGATGTTATACAAAATCCAAACAATTTGAAAATGATGTATTTTTCTGCTCACTTAACTTGGCAAATAGGTGATGTCTGTCGTCGTCCTTCACATCCCGAATTGTTTTTTCGATTGTGGATATTCGAACTTTTGTGGATGTGGTTTGGCAAAATGGCACCATTCAAAAAGACCTAACATCAACAACCTTCAGGCCAATTTGTGATCTTGGAGGTTATGACTTCTTAGTTTGTCAGCATGTTGTCAGGAAGAATTCTAATAATCATGAGCTTGTAGGGTTCATTAAATCTGTTGATCAAAAAGAGAAAACCACATATAGAAAAAAATTTCATGGACAAACGAGCTCTTATATGTTCATCATGTCCAAAAGATCATCAAACATATAGATAAAGTATGCAAATGATATTTACGGACCGGTGGAATAAACTACTATGAAAAAGCTCTAATAGCATGGAAAAAGTTTTGTATGTCTAGGTATAGGTGAGTCAAAATTGGCTCATGAAAACTTGAGAGCCGCCCATTTATTAGCTTAGCCATCTTGACTCACCCAATTTACCCAAAAGTTGGGATGATTTAGGCTAAAATTTGACCTATAAGAAATATTGTCAAAATATTTATAATTTTTTTGGTCGATATATCTTATATAGTCATAATAAATAAATAAAAATGTATTATTAATTATTTTGGGTAATTATGAAATCTTAAAATACACAAAATGCTTAAGAAAAGTTGGGTGGGTTGGGTTATGACCCGTTATTTAGCCCATCTTGACCCAACTCATTTCAATCAAAGTAACCTTTATTATTTACTCAACCCATTTGACCCGACCAATTTTAAGCCAACTTGTCAATTTGATACTCACACCTACTTCTCAGATAGGTTGACCTTGCGAAATATCACACAAAAACAAGGCAACAATCGACAAGCTTGTATGTAACATGAGCCAAAGGAAATACAAGTTTACAATATTATAACATGTTAGAAACACTACTTTCTGATGTGAGGTGGAGGAGAATTGTATACAATAAGCAAATAGTAATTATAAGATGTCTAAATGGACTTTCATATTATTTTTGTCGATCCATGATAAAGTATATATTAATAATAAATTGAGTCAATAAAAATTAAATATTAATTTAATGTGTCGTTTTATGTAACATTGAACATGAATTTATTGAACCCTTCTTTTTAAGTGTGCTACAAGTGTTAATATACTAAGATGACAAGGCCTTCAAAGACCAGTCTTGGAGTGGAGAGAAAAACTGCAATGTGCGGAGACTCATTTCAAAAGCCAATTAGTGGCATCACATGAGTATAAAATGAGGTTTGCAAGCGGACTCTTTATGTATAGTGGGTTGAGATCCCATCCATTGCACTTTTGTTCAATTTTGTTCAATACACCTTTAGATTTTTGCCACCTTTGAAAAACCTCAATCATGGAGAATAAGGTCTCCACAACTGACTGTTATAAGGCATTTTGCAAGAGGTATCAATAGCAATTCTTTTTAGGCACAAACACAAAATTATATTTGCCATAAATGTGAATGAAAGAGTCCAAAATTATACTACATTAAGACCTTTTCTTATACAGTCCGTTGATAGGTAAACAAAAGCTAGGAATTTCTAGCGAAATAGCAGTTTAGTTTGCTGTTTCTTTTTCTATTTGTTTTTATGTTATTTTTTAATTTTTTTTATTTTAAAGAAGTTTCACAGTTCTGCATAAATGATTGTTGCTTTCTTTTGAAAATTCTATGTTCTATTATAATAAAAATAGAAGTTTTGAAGCTTTGAGGTAATACTCTTTTTTAGATGTAGAGAATGTAGCTTAAACAAGAATGGTGTGTTGGTGTGTAAAGTCAATAAATAAATAATAGCCATTATACTGGGTAGTTAACATGTGGCAAAAATCTAAAGGTGTATTGAATAAAATTGAACAAAAGTGTAATGGATGGGATCTCAACCCATGTATAGTAGGAAAGAAGTATGAAAGTGTTTTAAAATAAGCAAAGAGATGTGGAGATAATACTTTGGCCGGCCATTCAGGAAGTATACTATTGTTTTAAATGTCTAATAGCATAATTATTATTTGAAGCATTTTTAATAGTTATACTTAAAATTTTGTCATTAATAAAATACGCCTTACAAATATCATTTACTTCTCTCCGAATAAATGTTCCCTCATGTGGTTCATGAACACAACTATATGCTAAAATTCTTTTTTGCATTACCCGATCAGGATCTAACCAATGGCATGTAAGTGTTAAATACTCATGCCTATTAACACCACGACCCATATCAGTAGTAATACAAATTCCAGTATCAAAGTGATAAAACATACATCATAAATATTGCATATATTCTTTTTTAAATTTAATAAAATAATTCTAACCATAGTTTTTGAAAAACCTTGAAAAGATGGATTATATAATGTTTGAATATAACGAACAAAACCAGTACAAGAAGGAAATGTAAATGGTAAAGCTCTACCATAGTCATTTTTGCTATAGTTTCCCTATCTTTCTTCTTATCATACCGAAGAAGCTCCCAGTTACTGGGTTAATTTCTTGTTGAATTCCATTACCTTGAGATGTAGCCTTTATATTTCCTAAATGTATGCCACCCGACTTACAAGTCCATTTTGCCTGTATGGTGCCTTTCTAAGTGTGTTATCAACTCCCTTGTCCCACCATGATGGGACTTAGTTTTAGAATTCCAAACTTTTTATATAAATATTATATTTAGCAGTATGAATATCAATATTTTTTATCATAGATTGCCATACTTCAGATCTTTCCGCTCGTCTTTCTGATTCTCTACTAGAAGGCATGAGTGACAATTAAGATTCAATTTATTCAAGTGGACTTTGAAATTGACTAGTAGGTGTTTCATCTAAGTTAACACTTTGGGTGCTACTAAATGCATGATACTGTGCCCCTAATATTTTACTATCTAGTGGTTCATTAAAGTCATCAATATCATGATAATATTGCGAATCATCTACTAAAATCATTAATATGAGCAGGAGAACTAGAACTATCAATTAGATTTTTACCTTTATCCCTACGACCACGTCTATCATCACCCCTCGGTTACCACCATAACCTCCTCGGCTACCACGTAATGTACGACTACGCCTAGTCATTGCTCTCTACACTCCATACATTATCACCTTATGCAAAATAATAATATATGTTACTAATATTATTAAAATTGAAAAAGATGGTAAGAAGTAAAAATGAGTTTACTTGATATCGCGTAAGAGGAGAAAGTTGAAACTTGATTTTGCTAATCGACTAGTTTCCACTTCACTCCGAACAATATGTAATGCAATATAAAACCCTTAATTGATGACAATTTAGCAAATAGTTTTTGATAGTAATATTCGAGAGAATTAGAGAGAATAAGAAATTGTAAAAAAATTATTGAAATAACGGGGTATTTATAGAAAAAAGTAGTATCGATGGTATGAGGGTGCTGGGGAGTGGGCTAGGGAGGCCAAACTAGCCATTTTCGGCTGTTGGCTAACAGTTGGTGTGTCAAAATAGTCGTTGGCAAAGACTGTTGCTGGTGTTTTTTTTTTCCAGTCTGGTCAGGACCGGTTCCCGTCGAAAAATTATCCAGTCTAAACAGGGACTAACAGGTCGGAACGGGGGCCGTTTCGTTAAGGGCCACAATGGTTTGGTTTGTGCCAGTTCGATCCGGTCCGGTCCAAATCGGACTGTTAGACATCCTTAGTATGTACAAGAATTAAGTACAAAATTGACATCAAACTTATAAATTTCATCAAAAATGGATAATTTATATGCATATTAGATGTTACTATAATGCTACTGTGAGTTTTATCTGCAAAAAGGTTAAAGATAAATACGTGAATATAGATTTTGAATCCTCAAGAATTCTACCTTTAACCGACACATGTATAAAACACATGTACATAGTAAAATTAAGATATCTTGTGCACAATTTAGAAAAAGAAACGATAGAGCAAAAATACACAAATAATACTACTCTACAAATGCAATTTTGCTTTAAGGAGCAGTTCACTACTTGCCCAAGCCTCACGCAGTACTTGTAGGTAAGGTCGAGTCATTAAACGTGTCTTTTGTTGAATGTGATTGGTCCACATTCCAGAAACTTCATGCTACTGTCTCTGTCAAACAGTCAATCTATATAAGTTAATCTTGTTTTAATGATTAATATTATCTTGGCAACTACTATTACTAAATTAGGATATTAAATCATAATTTTTGCTAAAAGAAGGAAATTTTAACAAGTCACATTTTCATAAATTTAATTAACATGGAGAAATTCACCTTCATTTTCCAGGATACAATACTCTAAATTTACGGATCTTTGAAAAAATAAACACAATCTCCGTCCTATTTTCTTGAACAAAACTGGATAAACGCGGAGTACTAATTTCAGAAAGAAGTTAGGGGTCGTTTGGTTGGGTGTATAAAGGCTTAATATATGTACTAAAATCCACACTAAATTATTACCATGTTTGGTTGCTTTGGGTGGAATTTTAATACTTGCATAAAAATAGTACAATGTTTGGTTAAACTTTAAGATATAATACCCGCATAACTTAATGAGGAAATCTATGTATTATTTTATGCGGGGTAGAAGGTGGAATTAATAATGTGGGTATTAACAATGTAGGTATTAAAATTTAAAATGACAATATTAACCCTCATAATAATAAAGATAATTTTAAATTATATTTAAGGAGTAACTAAATATTTTAAATTATAACATTGTACATTAATTTATAATATATTAGTGATTCAAGAAATAATTCCTATAGCTAATATCTACATTACTAATACCCACATTATTAATACCCCATTACTAATACCCGCATTATTAATACCTATATTGCTAATACCCACATTGTTAATACATACATTACTAATATCCACGTAAACTCTATCTCAACCAAACGGCCCGTTAATTTCTTGGTAACATAATAGCGTGTTTAGTAATTAGAGATAAATATGAATTTGAATTTAGCTTAAGCTGATATTGTGTACAGAGTTTGTAGTCATATAGGAGTGTTTTATCTGCTGTAACATATATCCCTGCACTTTGTACCTATAAAAGAGCATCTTGCTCTTTGAATTCAATATAACAATCGCTCATCCTTTACCAAAATTATCACTTAGCATATTCTACTGTTCTCGATGCACTAGGGGGTCGTTTGGTTGCCTTTGAATTAAAATAATACCCGCACAAAAAGACACAAATTTAATACCATGTTTGGTTGGTTTCAAAAATTTTTAATGCATGGTATAAAATTAATGCAACGTTTGATTGCGCTTTTGTATATTCCGCATAACTAATACCCGCATAAGTTATACGGGAATCTATGTATTATTTTATGCGGGGTAGAAGGTGGAATAAGTAATGTGTGTATTAACAATGCAGGTATTAAAATTTAAAATGACAAAATTAACCCTCATAATAGTAAGGATATTTTTAAATTATATTTAAGGAGTAACTAAATATTTTAATTATAACATTGTATATTAATTTGTGATATATTAGTGATTCAAGAAATAATCCCTACGTTATAATGTATGCATAGCTAATAAGTACCTACATTACTAATGCTCACATTATTAATACCCGCATTATTAATACACACATTGCAAATACCCACATTACTAATACATATATTGCAAATACCCATATTACTAATACGTATATTATTAATACCCGCGTAAACCCTATCTCAACCAAACAACCCGTAAATGATCAGACGCAGAGATATCCACAATACTCCAATACACTTCACCACTTACTCGATAACACAATAAAGACATTTTCAATCAACCAATAAAACAACGCCGCAAATAGACACCTTTTAAAATACAAAATCGACATATTATACAACATTATTAAAAAGATACAATATACCGTTAATTAAACGATATAGTAAGACACACACATTTAAATACACATATTATATACCATAAATATTTGTGATAGAATTCACAATGAACATCTAAACATACTATTAAATCCCACAAAAAGATATGACGTATAAAAAGGGTAGATTTGCTGAGATTTTGTTAGGGCGAGATTTGTTGAGATTTGCTAGGAGAAATATTCGGTGACACCAAACAATTGTTGCTAGTTTTGTTATTCATATTTTAGTTTACTAAATAACTGTGCTAGACTTTAAGTAATTATTCTTTAAAAGTTAATCCCCAAAGGCCAGTTCCAAAGATATTTGATGTGGGCAACTTTGGGCACTCTCGCTGAGTGCAAGTGTAGTGAAAAGATGAAAGTATATTTTGATCTTAAACATTCCTTTATTGTTTTGAGCTTGAGGAAAATAGGCAAGCTCTTATTTCGTCAAATTTCAAGAGTTGTGCCGCTCGCGAGACAAACAAATTATTAAACTCACCTTCTTTTTACATAAAATTCAATGTTTTTCTCATGTTAACTTGTCCCCAATTTTCTTTTGAAAAATAAATTTCTCTTCTAAGTTTTGCATAAAGTTACATATTGTCAGATAATAATATGTTCAAATAAACCCAGCAAAATATATAAAATTTGAAGAATCCAACTAAACCAACTCTCACCTAAGAAGGGAAGCAATGCTGAAGACTTTGCCAATACATATGTACAATCAGTAGTTACACAGATTATATTAAAAAAAGATTGCAATCACAAACACCCAAATAAAAAATGATTACAACTAAAATCTATCTATCAAACCCAACCTTCAATAGAAAAGGAAGGAAGGCGGATCTTAGTGAAAGTAAAAACCGTATATTTTACTCTTTTGAATTTTGGCCACCATTTTTTAATGAAACCATTTTCATGGAATATTTCTATGCCCTTACATAATGAAGAATGTGGGAAATAATATAAACTATCCTTGCATGAATCTTCTACACCAAAAATATAATATAATGTGTTAAAGTAGGAAAAAGAAAAAATAATTAAAAACTTACCTGATTGTAGCGTGAATCAATTATCCCTTATCGACTATGATTCTTCTTTTACATTACGGGGAAGTAACATTAATAAATAATGCATCAAAGTTCAAACCAAATGCATATTCATAATGGTAAAACAATAAAAGAGAGAACATGTAGAAAAAAACTTAGGAAAAATGTAAAATCTTGAATTAAGCAGCAGTGAATTATAATTGGGCTCCATAATTAATACCAAGCATACCTGAATTTAAAAATAATTAAAGAGGAGAATCCTAAACCAAAACTTAAGTGATATTTAGGATTCCTTATTCAAAACCAATTCAGAGTGTTTGTTTATATATATCCCTATAGTTATGTTGCTTAATAATTAATTGTTCCTTCCCTAAATTTCCAATTAGCCATCGGGAATAATAACCTTAATTTCAATGTCGTCGTCGCAATACACTTACTCCAGCGGCACATACTTTCCGACGCCGTCTCAACAATTGCAGCCATACATAGGCGCTGCTCCTCCGTCCGTACAACTTCCCGTTTATCCTCCGACTGCTCCTATTCCTGGCCTTTACACTTCGCCTCTGTTTCAACAAGTAACTACTTCAATTATTGACAAATTATATATATGTACATATCATATTGCGCTACTATCCGTAGAAACTGTAATTGATTAATACTAGCTGATATTTAATTATGTTAGTAATTTATTGCTTGCGGAGAGTATAATTCGACCTCGATGTGTGTGTACATGTGCACTGATATATTATGACCAGATTTTGAAGTTTTGGGGTTCATAATTTTAATCCTTTTAAGTTATGGGTTCAAAATTGATAATTAATACATACTAAATATTTTTTTCAAGACAAATATACATGGTTTGGCCAAAGTAACAGGGTTCGGCCAAAGTAACAGGGTTCGACCGAACCCCGGAGTTGCACTCTAGCTCCGCCACTGCGCCAATGATAAGCTTGTTAGTTTACTTTTAGGAGAAAATCATCATAGAAGTTTTTGAACCAGGCCTTTGTGCATCTGTAGCTTTATCATGTTAAGTTTTGGAGCTTGGTTTGTTTTTTCCTTTATTTTTTGAAGTGAAGATATAGTCTGCATGTTTATAATATATGTAATTCTTGCGGACAGGCTCAACAGCTATTCCAAAGAGATGCTCAAACAATCACACCTGAAGCACTTGAGAATGTGAAAGCTGCACTTGCAAGCAGTGAAAGTGAGCATAAAGCTGAGGCCAAGAGGAAAGCTGTACCGCGCAAGGCAGCAGGACAAAGTTGGGAAGATCCTACTCTTGCAGAGTGGCCAAAGAGTAAGCCTAATTGTCTATTTCTTCTTTTTTATTAATAACTGGATGTGCCCCATAGTGTTCAAATTTGTTTAAATATTTGTCTGGTGCTTCTTTGTGTGTTGCTCCAGCTCCCTCTACTTCTGTTTTTTGAGAGTTTTAGGCGTCAATTGAACTGGGTACTACCATGTGCTGAAGGTTTTTGGGCCTTGTGTTCAAAGGGACCCAACAATTATTTTTTTGGAAGAATTGAAAGATTTCATATTTATAAGCCTAGTGGAAAGTATTTAAGATTATTGCAAAAGCTTGTAACGCAAAGGTTGAAGTCAATCATGGGCTAGCTCATTTCAGACAATGGAAATGCCTTTGTTAGAGGGAGAGAGATCATTGTCAATGATGATAGCTAAATATTGTTTTTGTAGAGGGGAGTGAAGCAAGCTTTATATTAATTAGATGTGGAGAGACAGCTTATTACCATGTTACTTGGTCCTATTAATTGCTTTACTGATAACTGATAAGCGTTTTAGTGAAAGATAACTTGGACAGAATTATGTACATCCACGGTCAAGCTTTTAGTTTTGGTTAGTGGTCCAATAGGTTCTTCATCTCGACAAAGAGGATTCAGACAAGGTGATCCATTGCTCCCTTCTTTCTTGTTCGTGGATGGAGGGAGAAGTTTGTTGAAGATAATGAATGGTAAAGGATCGATTAGGGTTAATTCTCCTAATACAGTAAACGCCTCTGATATGATACTCTGAAAAAGCAATACCCCCCCCCCCCCCCCCCCCCCAAAAAAAAAAAAAAAAAAGTGTGGCCAAACATTACTAATACCTTTCAACGAGGCACCAAAAAATAAAAATACAAAGGCTTATCGCTATTTTTGGATGTAAAGGAGGGATCTCTCTGTCCACATATCTGGTACTGCCCTCGGGGATAAAAGAAACATGTAATGTTTGGGATGGTATGGTTGGAAGTGTTGAGAAGAAATTGCAACCTGGAAGAGATAGTACTTTTTTATTTGATCACTAAGAAGAGATAGTACTTTGCATGGAAGAGTTGCATTGATTAATAGTGTGATTGCTAGTCTTCCAACATATTTTTATTTTATGGATATTTGGTGTCTTTAGTATGAACTAAATGAGTGCGACAAGAGTCTTATAGGATTATAAGATACTACTTTGGCTATTGGCAGTTTCTTTCAGGGAGAGGAGCAAAGAGTTATGGTATTGCTAATTGACATTGAACAAGAGGTTTAACGAGTGTTTATAAAAGGTTTACTTTGCTGAATAAACCAATGTGGATGATATGCATGACCAGTCGAATAAATATACTCTATGAACTTATGTTAGTTAAGCTATGGGGTGCTTTGTCTTTCTAAATGCACCTTTTTTATGCTTTTCTGGAGTATTCAGAAATTAAAATCAATGTGCACTTTCAAACACTACGAAGTAATCTATCGTATATTTTGGTTAGTATCCTTTATTGATCCACTTCCATGGATAATGATCATGCAAGTGTTTGTATCTGCTGCTCATATCCTTTTTCTTACCTAATTATCTTTACTTGTTGGTTCTCTAGTTACCTCCTTTTGTGATGACCGTTTTACCTGTTTTCATATGTTTATTTGTGCCTTTTGCTGTTAGAATTGGTTCAAATTCTAGTACTGTAGAATGACTAAATTTGCTCTTTGGATGGTGTCACAGATGATTATCGTCTATTCTGTGGTGATCTTGGAAATGAGGTGAATGATGATGTACTATCAAAAGCGTTTTCAAGGTTTCCGACCTTTAACATGGCTAAGGTAAGTTCTGTTAGCCTGTTAGGTTTTTGGTATACTTCTTGTATATGAGCATTTTATTGCCCTTCATCTATAATATTTATTTCTTTGTACTTCATCAAAATATTTATTTCTTTGTTAAAATAAAGTTCAAGTCCTATTAGGATCAATTATGTTCTGCTATAATATTACATTTTTATGTTTTCAATTGGCATACATGAACCTGTTTTTCTGATCATGAATGAGAGGCTTTTGTCCCCTAGAAGTGTGTTTTTTTTTTTTTTTTAAATAATCATATTTCTGCATCCTGAACATTGATGAATCTTCAGAAAGCTTGATATCCTTCTGAACGTGTCAACATCTTTTGATAGTCTGGGATACCTCACCTCTTCCTTGTGACATATAATCTAATTCCCATTTGTTTGTTGCCCAAAACTGCAGTTATTATGCATTACAATAAAATGTAGCTTAATTATATTTGAAGTTCCATTGTTCTTGTTTTACTAATTGCAGTCTTCCCACTTTGACCCGGAACAAAGAACAGAAAAAAAAATTACTAGCATCTTATCTTCACCTTAGTCTCCTTGAGCTTTACTGTCTCTAATTGTATGTACAGCTTATAAGGTTCAGTAATTAGAAGTTCCTACAATGCCATGTTGACAGGTTGTGAGAGACAATCGAACTGGTAAGACCAAGGGATATGGATTCGTGAGTTTTTCCAACCCTGCAGACCTCGCTGCAGCCCTTAAAGAAATGAATAGTAAGTTTTCTGTCTATCAATATATGAATGTGTAGGCACTTATAGTAACTTCCAGTATACCACTATAATTAATATATTAGATGACACACACAACACACACACAACATTTTTTTTTTTATATATATATATAGATGACACACCTTTAATAAACTGGGTCTGTCATGATCAGATTTTACCTTCAAGACCACCGCATAAATTGGTGTGGGTAGTAGCTTTCAGTTGGATCTAACGTTTTCCTTGATACACTGTTTGTTTGATGCCGTTTGTGGATTTGTTTGATCTCCCCTCATTTGATGTCTTTACGTCAAATGATTAGTGGTGATAGACGAGGGCATAGGCTCCTGGTTTTTTATATTGAAAGTGTAATCTCCTCTCTTCCCCACGAAAGAAGGAATGCTGACGGAAAAAGTGACAGAACGCTGTGCTGGTAACAAGTGCTTCATGGTTCTTGAGAAAGTTACAAACATTAATGCTAAAGTCTGCTTGGGCATTCCCAGCACCACAACATTTAGGGACTGCTTCTGAAGTCAGTTTAGGCAAAGAAAAATCAGTGATGAATAAGACAGCATCAACCAACCTTTATATGAGAGGATTTCAGCAGTCTGGTTTCTTGTGGGAATTGTTAAGTGTGTGTGTGTTTTTTTTTTTTTTTTGGGGGGGGGGGGGGGGGGGGGGGGGGAGGGGGGGACGGACATGAAGTGGTAGTTGTTTTAGCTTTGAATTGGTAATTGATATTTTTATGCCTCAGATGCCTTAACGGGTGTTGTTTCATGTTGATTTCAGGGAAGTACGTTGGAAACCGGCCAATTAAACTTAGCAAGAGTAAGTGGGAAGATAGGACCGACTACGAATCACTGGGAAGTCAAAAGGTGAGGGATTTTGTGTGGTGATTGACCTACTTATAATATTAGATCGTGGTAGTTGGCATTAACTAATTACTACTTATCAAAAAATGGCTTCAACTGACTACTACTTTTTCTTTTCTTTTTGAATCTTTTGGCAGAACCGATCACATAAAAAACTAAAGCTATCAAAGAAGACTATATTGCACAAGTGAGAGCACCAACAGCAGTAAGATACTTGAGATGTATTTTAGTGTTTGTCATAATCAATTTCTTCCCTTTGTCGCCTGCCTGGGAAAACAGGGACAAATGACAGTCTCAGGATAGAGATACTATTCGACCTCTTGAATATGTTAATCACAATGCTAATCCATCAGTTGCTGGTTGATATATTGTTCCTCCTTTTAAGAGCACTAGTAGAGCTCTGTATGATGGATCTTTGGCAACCATAGCTTAATCGCTGTAATGTTTTTCCAGCATTGGTTCGTTCACAAGATATCTGCAGTTTCATTAACGTATCAGTAGAATTGAAGGATGATGAATGTGTGGTCCATTATTCGTGTAATCAAAAATAAATTTGATGGTGTCGTGCTTCAAATTTTCCAATGTGTTGGCCACTTATTTTCATAGTTTCATTTGTATTTCTGTGACTGAAGTGGGGATGATTTAATGAAATTAGCCATCTTTTGTCTTGGTGACTCGTACTCATCCGTGACTGATGTCTTACACTCAAAATTTTAATAACTGGTTATTATAGCAATGTAGGGTTAGATATTATGCTCCAAAAAAATTCAGAATATATGAGAGGAATTTGCCATTAACTTTTCATTTCACAAACTGATGGTAAAAGGCGCTGGACACAAATCTATGTAAATTAGTAAGTGAGTGCCCCCGCCCCCAGACAATCTGTTCCCTGGTTCGATAAACGCTACTTAGTATTCTGCTTCTGAAATGATTGATTGAACCAAAGAGTGCAGTATCTTGCAATACACAAAATATATAATTGCGTCAATTCCAATGTCGTTGGAGTGAGTTATACAAATCTTTTGTGTATGTCTCTGTTTGTATCATTGTTGTTATCATTTCTCAACAATGTCGTTAGATGTACCATCTTTCAATGACCTAAATTCGATTCTTAGGTTCACAATTGACTTTGTATTTTAGGATTACAGACAATCAAATGTATCTAAGGCAATAGTTAAAAAATACGAAATAAGATCAACCAACGATAAAAATTTACCCACATCGGGTGTTTATACCAAACCAATAAATTCATGCAATGTGTATGAAAAAAGAACACAATCATCTAACCATAGTTAGTTTATGCATATTTTTACACTATTAAGTCACAATTGTTGCTACTTTGTTATTCATATTTTAGTTTACTAAATAACTGTGCTAGACTTTTAAGTAATTATTCTTTAAAAGTTAATCCCCAAAGGCCAGTTCCAAAGATATTTGACGTGGGCAACTTTGGGCACTCTCGGTGAGTGCAAGTGTAGTGAAAAGATGAAAGTATATTTTGATCTTAAACATTCCTTTATTGTTTTGAGCTTGAGGAAAATAGGCAAGCTCTTATTTCGTCAAATTTGAAGAGTTGTGCCGCTCGCGAGACAAACAAATTACTATTAAACTGAGGTTTTACTCTGTAATAAAGCAGGCAAGGTCAAAAGTAAATGACCCTGGCTATTTGTGAATTTGGGTCGGTGGACACGTGTGTCATTTGGTCTCTCTACACCGACTACTAGGGTTGGTTGACAATAACATAATATATCCTACTCCTCTTCTACTTTGGAATAATCTCTCAATTATAAAAAGCTTTAAATTTGTTTCTCAAAGGTATCGTATCGTGGAAGATGGACCACAAATCTGGTGATGATGTGCAGCCGAAACAGGAAACCAAGAGATCAGAGGAACCCATTCGACGTTTTGATAGGATATTCCTACTTCTCGCAGAAAAAGGTGCCTACAAAAAAAAGCGACGTCTTGAGTTTTATCCCAGGATGAATCTTCGTCAGCCGGCTCCCATTCAGAATCCAGCTCCTGCTCCTGCTCCTCCTGCTGATGATCTGCCCACCATAAATGATGTTAGGATGACCGAAACCTCTACCTCAACTTAAAACTCCATATCCTATTATCTGTGGACATATATTAACTAGTGAATTCTGCACAAAGTATGTTATATACTCCTATTTATATCTCTTCGTTGTTGTGGCTTTTGATTCCCAACTGTTGCTTGCCTAATGAGCTTTCAGATTGATGTCGTTTAGTTTTCAGAATCAAACTGATCTTTGTGATTTCAGCAAAGCATTTATTTGTAGTTAATATTCAACGTCGCCCTTGATCTAATGTCACAAGTTGCGCTAATAGCCTCTCTGGTTAGTGGCATTTTTATCTTACTGTTTCCATACTTGACTACCTTAAATGCACCTCCAATTTGCTCCAAGTAAAAAGTGAAATGAAGCTTTTTCCATTGCATGGATAGGCACTTTTCTGCTAGTAGTAATTGCTTTTGCTGTAAGGCCACACATTACTAGGACTATCCCTTAAAGAGGGTCTAACAAGGAAACTCAATGTCTATTGTTAGCTGTAGTAGTATTGATATGCGTATTTGTGGCGGAATCTCTTGGTTATCCTCCTGCTCTTGGTACTTTCATTTTTGGAATGGCGGTGCCAGAGGAACCCTCCTTCAGGCCCATCTTTGATACTTTATGTACTGGATTGTTGCTTTTGCCTTCAGCCCTTTCATGAAGGGCATATTTTCCATAGGAAAAGGAAAGAGTTTTTAGGCCATGAATATTTGATCATTTTTGGGTTCTATAGGAAAGTTTTGTTCCAGCAGTTCACGTTGAGTTCCCCTTCCTGTCTCTCTTGCTTTCATCATGTGTAATGTAGCAAAGGAAGTATCGAGTCCGCCCTATGAAGCATTTGCACTTTGGTTAATCAGAATGTTAGTCATAGTAGGAATTGTGTGACCTATAATTTTGTACCCTCTACGACCCATCAATCTTCTTGGAGCCTCCAATCTCACGCATGTATTCACAGTGAAGATGCCCAAACATTGTCTATCTTCTTGAAGCCTCCAATCTCATTGGAAGGAGGCCTATTTTTGTGTTTGTTCTTAATAATATAATGGAACTCAAAAGCAAGGGCAAGTCGCATAATAAAAGCACACTAAGTTGCATTTTGTAGTTTTTCAGTTTTGCCTTTACAATAATCATAGTAACAAAGGTAAAGCACTAAAGCCCCTTTCCAAGAAAAGGGCACAACACCGGATGGTTAAGACTTAAATGAGAGTCTTGAGGGGGTTACCTCTGTAAGGAGCTTTCAATCGAGTAGGTATAAGCTTCTGCCATTTGCTGAACTTTTGATTGGATTGTAGCCTTTAGGCAGTTCTATTTTGCACATTTTTTTTTCAATGAATGTTTACATATCCGAACTCTGGCGTATGATGTAAGAACCTGTATAATCTTTCCCAAAAAACAAAAGAAGAGGAGAATGAAGAAATTAAAATAATGAAGAGTGGCTCCTGAGGTAGCATTTCCAATTTTTATTGCAGCAGGACAAACTCACCTGTGAAACTCTCTCAAAGGTAAAACAAACTCTCATGTAAATAATAAGAGGGCACCTTATTAATTTCCTGTATTACATATAACTAGCAGTACCTTTCTGCTGTCTTTTTTACAGTGTTATAAAACCTTTTTTTTATGCATGGATTAATATGTTACAACTAATTAGCTAATTCAAATACATTCTATTTGTCATAGAAATGGAAATCCAACCAATCAGTACAAAAGGAAACTTGATGCATTTGTAATTTTTCCTTGTACTTTATCAGCATGAGATCTGCAATTGAAAGATACAACAAAATGAAGGAGGATCATAATCACCTCATGAACGCTATGTCAGAAGTCACGGTATAGCTATTTTTCCAACTTTTCCTCTTAGTTAATCGTAGTTGTTTCAAATTTTATAATACATGCATCGACCATTTACTACCGTCTAATATTCAATAAAATATTGAAAATTGATGAAGCACATACCTGATAATTTTTAGCTAAAAAGATTTTTGTGATAAATACTTTAAAACAAGTATGAATGTTAGCCTCTTGTGAGTGTTATCTAAAGTAAATGGTTTATGACCAACTAAAAGAAATCCCGAATAATACTCCTAATATTTTTTCGAAACTTCATCTGTGATACCAGAAAATGCTGCTGCTTGAATGTACTATTGCTCTTCTACTGCATATAATATCACGAAATGACGTCCCTGGATTATTGTTTCCATTAGATATGTTTGTGCTGTGTTCTGCCGTCAACGATATACTGTGACATATACGGTTGATGTTGTAAATTCTTCGTATAATTTAATTATTTTAGGAAGTGACATATACTGTGACAGTGTACATCATCATTTTTTTAACATTTTTTAGCAAACAACCGAGTAAAATACTTAAAAGGTCACTCAACTTTGAGAATTGTGTGACCAAAGTCATTTTACTTTGAATTGTACTAACAAAGTCACTCAACTTACATTAATTCTCGCTAAAAGTCATTGTAACCGAATTTTGCATAGTCATCTCACCAGAAATCTGACATGAAATTTTTATTTTTAATTATATATACATGGGGCACACTTTATTTTCCATGTAGGATTTTATAATAAGTTGATTAACCCAACTCTTGATCCATAACCTATTTCTCCTACCCATTTTTTCGGACCCAACTCCCTTTTCAAAATGGATGGTCTAGATTTAATAAAGTAAAGCTAAGTGTAACCATTCTTAGAAAAATATATCTTCTCATTTTAAATTCAAAGCATCTAACCTATCTTATAATTTAGCAACAAATTTCATCCCTCCTCCTAAATTATTTTTCGATCGCTAAAATTTTCAGTCATTTATCTTTTTTTTTTTTTTTTTAAATAAGACTTTATTTTTGCTAATCCATTCTCAAACATATAGCAGAAAATAAAAAAACAGTGTTAAACTATTTGCAAGTGATAACATCGCAAGAAATAGAATTAATAAGACAAGATTTTATAATGTCAATTTACTCAAATAGCAATACGCAAATAAATCCCTTTCATATAATCACATCAGTTAAATCTAGTTACAAAAATAGTACCTAATATTCTGCTCATAGTTATTCATATTTTATCTTGGAAAGAAACTTTTCAACCAATTTGTAATACTTATAGGAATCACATAGGTCTTCAATGCTTCTATATCTAAAAATAAGATGAGTTTGTTCAACTATTGATGTAATTTTTATTTAAAACGACTCTTAAATTTTTGAGTGCACGTTCTTGAACAATAGCAAAAAGTTACTCCTATTAAAGAATTAAAATAAAAAGATTAAGCTTGAGATGATCGAAATTTAGGTTAGGAGGGAGGGGGTTGAAATTTTGCTGCTAAATTATAGAATTGTTTAAGATAATTTGAATTTGAAATGGAAATATATTTTGCCCAAATCATAGTTAAATACCTTTATTTACTCTATTAAATCTAGAACACTGGTTTTAAGGAGGGCCAAGTGTCATTCATCGAAATAAGAACTTGGAGAAATGGATACACTAGGTAATGGAGAGGAGCCCAATTCTATTTTTCCTATCCACCTATTATCTATTATAAAAAATATATTTAACTAATAGATTTGCAAAAAATAATGAAACTAACCGTAACTAATTAAAGACTTAAGTATTTGAAAGAGTAGTAAAGTTAATACTTCGACAGTACCCGTAGCAATTTAGCTAGGACACAATATTATATTATTGTGATAATTTAAAAGAACACTTTCCAATTCCTTAGAAAAAAATAACTTATTATAAAATCCTACATGAAAAATAAAGTATTCCATATGTATATATAATTAAAAATGAAAATGTCATTTCAGATTTTCGGTGAGATGACTGTGCAAAATCCGGTTACAATGACTTTTGGTGAGAATTACCTTAAGTTGAGTGACTTTGTTAGTACAATTCAAAGCAAAGTGATTTTGGTCACATATTTCTCAAAGTTGAGTGACCTTTTAAGTATTTTACTCCAAACAACCATACAATACCTATAATTTAGATGACATGATAATGTAAAAATTCTAATACACTGGTCCCTTACTCCTAGAAGTGAATAATATTAGTCCATGTTCTTGAGCCTACTCTTGCCGGGCTCGAACACAGAGCTCCTTCCCTCAGGCACCTCGTGTGTATGGAACTAGGCCTCCAAACTCGCCAGAGATTGCAGGGGGAGTATCTCAAAATTGTGGCAGTAACTTAATCGTCGTCTTGCAGGGATTTATCCATCTTTACCAGATATAAGAATCGCAACACATGAACTGTTGACTCATAGATTGTTAACATATCTGCGGAGAAACAACATTAGCATAGCAATTTCACAAAAACAACAATTGGTCCAAATCCAATTTGCCAGTACCTAGGCTTTCCACAACCTTTCCCTTTTAGTTACGGCAGATTGTACCCAAATCGCAGCCAAATATCAGTAATAGATGATCAGTAGAGCTGCACAAACCAATGCATCAGCTGCTTAAGTAAGCTTGATACAAATAAGCTCTTTTTTGTATCTTGTATTTATAAATAGGGATAATACATAAGTTGCCCCCTATACTTGTCCCGAAAAGTCATTTACACACTCATACTTTGCGGGTGATCTAATACCCCCTTATCCTTATTTTTTGTAGCACTATTACCCCCTTCATATACATATAACCAGTCACAGCCTCATCGCCATATCACTGCTACCTCAATATTATGTCACATTTTAGAATATATTATTTTCCATGTCATCACCTTATTTCTTCTTCATTAAACCCACAATCAAAACAACCACAACACCACCATATCACCGCCTACAACACCATCAACCAATGCCATTTTCATCATCTAACCTACGCCTTCAACCACAAAAATTATAACACTAACGTAGATATCACCGTCCATCACTAAATTTAGCACACCACCACAAAATCCACCATATTGCTACCATCAATTTCACTCACCCACCATAAAAACTACAACCTCTACCACCCAAAACCATAAAATAACTACCACATATTTTATCACATATCATCAAAATCGTCACACCACCACCATCAATTTCACTACCCACCACCAAACCCGACAACTACCACCACAAATTTATCATCTACCACCAAACCCATATATTTAACTACAAAATTATAACAACGAGCACATACACACAACCAAATATTACAGATCTGCCTTATATCTTTTGATTTTGTTTTAATAAAATTTTTAATTTTTGAAAAAAATGTCTTTTATATCTTAGTTCGTTGATGTCAAATTGAACTAAATTTAGTATCGAAAATTGAATTGGAGTTTTTCCGTTACAAGATTAACTTTCTTAAAAAAAAATTTTCTTTAGAATTCATATTTGACTACGTACCTAAAACTGATATGGGTTTGCATGTTAGAATAGTGTTAATTAAAGGAGAATTGAGTTAATAATTAAAAGGGAATTGGGATAGATAATTGGTTTATATGTGCTTTTGGTTTGGATCTTCATACAATAAAAGAGGAGGAGGGAGAGGTGGAGGGTGTTAAAAAAGATGAAGATGGGAAGGGTATTAAGAGGAAGAACAATGGGGGTGGGGAAGAAGCATTCTTTTTCTGTTTTCTCTTTATTTTTGGCTTAAAATGGTTTTTCACTCGCCCATTTTTCTATTTTTATTTATCTTTTTGCCACATCAGCTGTTAGGGAGGTGTTAGTTCCACAAAAAATAAGGATAGGGGGATAATAGGTCGCCCGTAAAGTATAAGTGTGTAAATGACTTTTCGGGACAATTATAGGGGCAACTTATGTATTATCCCTTTATAAAAACCTTCCACAAGTTTTGTTCTCAAAATTATTGATATTGAAATATCATATTTTTAAATCGACCACATTTACTGAAATAGCGTATGCGAGCTTCTTGATATTGAAATATTATATTTTTATACAATTGGTGCATTGAAGTATCTTGCCAACAATACATTACCAAGACGTTACTCTTTTTCACTAGGCTTTTTCCCACTGGGTTTTTCTAGCAAGATTTTAACGAGACACATTGTCTTCTAAATAGCCATCCAAGGAGTGTTACAAACATTGTATTAAAGTGGATAACTATTTAGCCACTTGTTAGCCACTTGTAACTTATGATTCCATTTATTTCTATCACTTAACTCCCCATTAATCACCACTTAATTCCTCATTAAGTAGCCACTAAATCTAGTAACTTTTGGATGGATTTGTAATTTATGTACTTGATATCCTAAAAATTCAGCAAACTTTGCTCTATGGATCATATACTTGGATACTTGGAAGTGAATAAGAAAAGTTCATCGTATCTCCTCTCTATATTTCTAGTTTACACCTTGTAGTCTTTTATTTGTTTACTTGTTTTACAACAATTTTTGGTTTAAGGAGCCTTGTAGGTTTGGTCAAGTCATTAAACGTGGCTCCAGTTGAATGTGATTGGTCCACATTCCAGAAACTTCATGCTATTTGTCTCTATCAAGTAGTCAATCTAGATAAGTTAATTTTGTTTTAATGGTTAATATTATCTTGGCAACTACTATTACTAATTTAGGATATTAAATCATATTTTTTCCTTAAAAAACGATATTTTAACAAGTCACATTTTCTTAAATCTAATTAACATGGAGAAATCCACGTTTATTTTTCATGATACAATACTCTAAATTTACGGATCTTTGAAAAAAGAAGTAGTTAATTTCTTGGTAATTACTTAGCATATTCTATTGTTCTCGATGCACTAAAAAATCAGACGCGGAGATATCCACAATACTCCAATACACTTCACCACTTATTCGGTAATTCAATAAAGACATTTTCAATCAACCAATAAAACAACGCCACGTATACAAAACACCTCATTGTTCCAGATTTTTCCTCAACAATCTACACGACTATAAATAGTACATGTCCCAGGGTTTTTGTGAATCCAAAAGCCCCAAATCACTGTTTATCTTCTTCTAATCTATAATTTTCGCCGCCTCACTAAAAAAAATCATGCCTCGCCGTAGCTCCGGTAAGTATCTTTGATTTAATTTAGTTTCTTAATTTCAGTTTTACATTTATTGTTAAGCTTGCAGATCTATTTCATTTCATTTGTTATAATATTATTTGTTGCACCTAACTCCTTAAATATACTAGAGGATTCATATAGTCGATCCCGACTAGTTTAATTTGTATGATAGATTTTGAAAGGGTTGCTTTTTATATAGGTTTTCTTGGTAATTATTTTGTTGGGGTTGATTGTAAAAGCTTTTACTTTTTGTAGGTAAATGGTAAAAGATTGAATCTTGACTTGACCCATTTTGTATATGGATTGTGGAAAGTAACTTGTTTCATGTTTTTGATTGGGTATCCGTTAGATAATTTTAATTGACCTCTTTGCTCAATGAGCTCCTTATATGTCTTGGAACTTAGACCCGTTCCTGAGTCAACTTAGTTAGGGGAGAGGGTGAAGTATTAATCACTGTGCTGAACTAGGCTCATATTTCTGGGTTAACGGGGTTAGAAGGTAACGTGCTCAAGTCAAATAAGTGCAAAGTCTGAATCTTTGGATTGTTTTTATTTTTATCTTGGGTTGATGGGTGAGCTTTTTTGGTGGTATATGTCCTTTGTTCCCCGTCGTGCTTGCCTATATTCTAACAAGAAAGCATTTTGATACAACTAACTCATAGATTCTGACCTCTCTACGCAGATTATTAAAGAGTATAGGTCTTTATTATCTCTGTCTTATTCTGATTTTTGTACTGGGAATTCCAATATGGTACTCAATGGAATCTCTTATTGTCCCTAAGAAATGCAGTAGGGGCTGTAATAATATGGAGTAGATGAAAAATGAAAATATTAAATATGGCTATCCTTAGAGTCTGAATGTAATGCTTGTCATCGACCGCTATTAATTTCTGTGACCCCCTCTTCCAATAAGTCCTTAACATCCATGAATGATATAATCTTGGCTTCTCTCGGTTGTGGTCTCTGTTGAAATTCTTTATTTATTACCTTCTGTGAAGGGACAATGAGCCAGGCCAGTTTTCTGCTTTCTGCCTTCTTTTTATTGTTTTCGGCATTTCATAGCTGTTTTACCCTTTGTCTTCTCTTGTCTTGTAGGAAGATCTGCTCCCCGTCCTGCTCCTCGTGCTGCCCCTCGTCCTGCACCAGGTGCCTTTTTTTTTTTTGCATGATTTATACATTTCAGTAGTTATTGATGATTAATACCATTTGGTTGGTGGGCTGTCTTTGGAAAGATTTGGTTCAATCTCCCTTAAGCTCTTTTAATCTCTTACACTGTCTTGTTGTTTTTGTAGTACACAATGCTCCTCCACCAGCTACTGTTCAAAGCAGCGGCGGTGGAATGCTCAGTGGCCTTGGTTCCACCATAGCTCAAGGTATGGCAAATCCTTGTGGAAATCTTCCCACACCTTGTCTGTTGTATCTTTTATACCAAAACAGTTGCTTACAAATGTCCTTTATGCTCTAGGCATGGCTTTTGGTACTGGAAGTGCTGTGGCACACAGAGCTGTAGATGCTGTCATGGGCCCTCGCACCATTCAACATGAAACAGTTGCTTCTGAGGCATCTGCTGCCCCAGCTGCTACAACCAGCGTCACTGGTTCAGATGCCTGCAATTCGCATTTTCAGGCATTCCAAAGTGTAAGCTTACCTTCTCACATTTAACTTGTCTGAAGTTGCAAATTTTGAGGTTGTGTTTTCTCTGGGTAAGAATTAGTAGTAACCCTGTTTGTTTTTGACCAGATTCTGATTATGACTTTGTGTGATCCTGTTCTTGCAGTGCATTAATACCTCTGGGAGTGACATTAGCAAGTGCCAGTTCTACATGGATATGTTGAATGAGTGCAGGAGAAACCCAAGCCAAATGTTGAATGCCTAAGCTTGTTGGTGGTGGTCATCCTAATAACTTGGAAATGTTATTCATAATTGATTGTTAAACACGAATGATATTCTAATCAATGATTAGCTGTCATTAATGTGGCACTTGGATATTCTTATTGGAACACTTTGGTTTGAATAATATTTATGCGGACTTGTGAACATTTTACTTCTCTTTGAATGAATGCAATGTGTCTGCGATGTGCTCCGTTCACTCTACATTTTATGCACTTGACATGCTTTCTTTGGCTTAATGGGTTAAGGTGCTTTCTCCAGTGCAAGGACTCCTTTTGTCCTTGCGATTATGGCTGGTATTGCCACTGTGGTCTAAAACCTTTGTTCAACTTTGTATTGTTTGCTTTACTGAGTCTGCAGTAGTAGCTTATGCTATGTATGCTTAATACTTACAAGAGACACTTGATTCGTCAAATGTGTCTTCGGAACAGGCATGAAGTTCCAACTTCCAAGGTACCTGTATTTCTAAATGTACATGAATGTGTCACTTGACAGACATTTAGTTTTCTGGAGAAGAAGTGCACAAATATTTTTTATTGTTCGTCTGTATGTTACTCAGCGAAAACATTGACACAAGGATGAACCTGAGCTTTTGAATTGTCTGATAGTGTAAGTGGTGAACATCATACCTCCTGGTTTTACTGTAGGACACATGCAATCAAATATTTTGAGTTGCCTCATAGTGTGAGTGCTAACTGGTATATGTCCAATGGACACGGTAGTTCATCATTAGCCAAATTTAAAGTCTTATAAGTTATCAGATTGTCAGCGTTAAATAATTTGCATTATCGGTGAATGCATTGCATTATCAGCAAATATTAACCTTCAGAAGTATTCCAATTACTAGTTTTATCATCAGTTTACCAGTTAATGAATAGCATAGCAATTTACATGTAACCATAATTTTATAGGTGATATGATTCTACATCTCCAATCCTGGCAACTGAGGCTATAATGGGAGACGGAAGTGTTGAAATAATCAATAACGTGCCAGAAGGCTACTAGGTGGATTTAATATTTTTTTTTCTAGTATCAGTAGATAGAATTAAACTCAAATACGTGCTGAAAATGTGCGTTGCAAAAGGAGTAGATATGGGAATTAGGTGGGCTTGAAAGAAAACTTGAGCGCCAAGAAGTCAACTAACCCTTATAATTTCACATGTTTTCGTGTACTAGTATCGTAGTAACTTATGCAATTGTTGTAGTAATAAAATAAGCAGCTGGAACTTGGAGGCCACGTTGTATGTGGTTTTTAGTTATTACTATATGACACGCTCAGAATTAGTTCCAGACCATTCATCTCCCAGTTTCTTAATCCATCCCTCAACACATGGCTTCAAAAGTAAAGAATTCAAAACAATTGCAACAAAATGAAGAGGAGCAATGGCCAGACCTTCCTCAACAGCTGGTGAATTTAATGGGATGGAAACCACACCACCATCTCATACAAAAATTAAGTGGTCATGGTGTAACAAAATCTTGGAGATCAGCTGCGTCAAGAAAATGTAGTTCCAATGGAAAATCACCATGTCTTGAAGTTTGTCATGTCAGTGGTGATGGTGCTCCTTATCGTCACAGGCTCAGTATCACATTTCGACAAGGTTTCTATTGGTTCAATGGATTAAGGCCTCGCGAATACCCTTGGCAATATATTCTTGGTTGCTCACATGGGTTACTTGTAGTTGGAGGAAATGTCCATTCTATGCTCTATGATCCTACTACATATTATTATCATAGACGATGGAAACTTCCAAAGTGGAATACTGAAATTCCATTCCAGTGTGTGACTTTAGCTTCATCTCCTTATGATCCTAATGGATGTTGTGTGATGGCATTGACAGGCTCATCTACTCCAGCTTTTGTCATTTCGTGCATACGATACACACAGACAGAATATTGGACGACACAAGAATATCAAAATTGGATTAAACAAGACTGCATACTAGTTGATCCAAATGGTTCAAATGGAGAACTTATGAAATTTACTAATGCTGTTGGCTTTAAAAGGAAATTCTATGCATTAAGTTTGCAGGGGACATTGGCAGTAATAGAAGAAGTAAATTCTCAATTCAAAATCACTCGTTTAATCAAGAACAGGGCTATTCCTTCAGTACATTCAAAGCATTTCATAGAGTATTTGCTTGAATCCTATGGGGAGATCTTGTTGGTTTTTCTTATCTCCAAAAAATCAGTGAGGATTATTGATCATGTCGAAGTGTTCAAGCTTCATCTTCGTGAACTGTCATGGATGAAGGTGGAAACTCTTGGAGACAGAACATTGTTTATGGGAACTAATTGCTGTATGTCAGTCACCTCTAGCCAAGTAGGCTGCAGAAGCAACTCTGTTTATTTTACACATGAGGCAATCAAAGGTTGGCAGCTATTTGACATGACCAATAGCAGCATTTCTCCCTGTTATGAAATTGAGTCTGAGACAAAATCTCCAATATGGGGTCAGCCAACAGCTGACGCTTAACTTGTTTGTAATTGTAAGATACAATCTAATCTGTTCATTTCTTGTCTTTGTTTTATCAATTCTTGCTTTGTCCCAACGTTTTCGCCTGCGTATATGGCTAATAATTTGTATGACAGAAAAGTTAAAGTATGGCCTACAACATTTCCCATGAAACATTGACATGAGTAGTTCCAAGTGTGTAACATTGATTCAGACTTGTCTAAACATAGACTAAGAAACGCACACCCAATGATGTTGCCTAGTAGTTAGTAAAGCAGTTGAAAACCTCATGAGACCACTATCAAGTCCCAATAGAGACGAAAGTAGTTGAGTTATTTCGTCCTTTATACCTGGGTGCAAAAACCAGCAGAAAGAAAGTAGCAGCTTTTTTTTTATATGGTTCTGTTTAAGCCTTAATATAAAGTTACTCGCTGCATGTGCTCATGCTGGTGATGGTGAGAAGTAACATGTACTCGATCGAATAGTCAAGGAACGACCCAAAAATACATAATTTCACTAAAGTAGATAGACCCCCAAAACCCACGTGAGCTTGACATGACTCAATCCTAGCTTGAGCCTCAACTACATTTTTGGAGCCAAAGGCATCAAGATTGTTCTAATTAAAGTTAGTTTTGATTCTATCAATCGACATCCATACAACTATTGAAATAGTTAAAAATATACGTAATTTTCAACAGTTTGATGCTTACAACTATGAACAAATGTAAAGACAAGTGGAGTATATAAAACTGCAGTCCAGATCTCAAGGCAAGGACCGAGTATGAGAATGAGTATTAAAAAGACTTGAGAAGTCAATGAACTAGTAGTATATATTTTTATAATCTTGGAATTGCATATCTCTATGTGAAATAGCCTGTCAAGTGTGTCAAGTTGTCTTTAGCCAATTGCTTCAACATCTCTCACAAATGTTTCTAAATTCCAGCAATTCAAGTTGAACTTCAAGTGATCAAAAGGTAAGATTAATGATTAATATATGTTTAAGGTTTCTTAGTTTCCTTCTTGCCTATCAATGAAGTTTTATGTACTTTAAATACATCAGGTCCAAAGAACTTGAAAGGAGGGGATGGAAAAGCTATGTCGTTGTGTCGGTCTATGTCTGGGAATAGAACCAGGTGAATCAAACTCATCGGTATGTCTACCACATTCATATTATGTTTAAAACTAGGTTTGACTTGGATGATTATCTAGATAATCTTCAAGATACTATAAGGTGACATAAATGTTATAAGAATTGTTGTTCAAAACTTCATAATCTGAAGTGGCATTTTTCTGGTAGAATGTTTATTTTGCTGTGGCGCTATGGCAGTTCATTAATGAATATCCAGGTTCCAGAGTAACACGTCCTAGAGCATTAACATCATGATGACTTTTACTTAATTGAACAAATTGCTGAACATATATACATATTCTTATGGGAGAATTCTTTTTTGTAACACTTCTAACAATTTTCTTTCATATATCCTTTCAAGTTTAAGATTTTGATAATTAAATACAAAAATTTATATGAAACTTAAATAAATATATGTTAGCTTCTTTTAAATCTATACATAGCCAATAGATTCTTTCTCAAAGTCGAATGTTTTCCTAGATCTTGACTTGTGAATGTGAAAAAATAATAAAAAATTAAAACATTTAAACAGTACTTGATAAGAAAGTACTCATGCATAGAGTCATTAGCTAAAATACATATAACTATAATGGTTTTATTGAATATTGCAAGGATAATAAATATTCTTAGGCATGATTTTCAATAAAAATCACATACAAAATTTTGAAAATTTATGTAAAATGAATATATTTTATATGTTGGTTTATTCAACTTTTTCTAAATCAATACCAAAATGCGGACTAGGATTTGAGCATGGTGGGGACACTACTGAATTGAATATAAATATGCTAGTAACTCCGGGTGCCAAGTAATATTTATTCCTGATTTTTTATTTAGCCTATATGTATAGAATTTTTGCCGACGTCAACGGGTGCCGGTGCACAAAAAAAAAAAAAAAAAAAACCATGTAGGTATGCCTCTGCCAAACCAAACCAAATCAACCATATTCATGTTTTTTAGTCGGTTTAGCTAGATTATCCGACTTGATTCAATTTTACGGTTTGGTTTGAACACCCTTAAATTATCCTTTGGCTAAGTTTCTCTTACTAGTTTTTTATCACTGCAATGTAGTCCTGTGTAAACCAATACAAACCTTTGAAAAACCACTAAATAGTACTATTAAACATGTACATGAGGTGTAAAGCAAAATTTCTTTTGCTGATGAATAAGGAAAATTTAAAGAAAAGAAGTGTGCGGGCTGCAAATGATGAATGACGATTGATATAACTTTTGTTCTTTTGGCAGGCGTCATTTGCTATCGTTCGCAAGGACATTATCAAGCTTCTTGATTTCATAGAGAAGTTAAAGAATGAGGAAGATAGCATTACTCTTAACATGGATCAAATTGAGAAGTTGAAATTTAAGCTGGCATTTATTTGGACTTTTGTCCAGCTTTTTTATTCCAATTTGGATGGTTTTGTTAACACAATGTCTCACGAACTACTCATGATTCAGTACTTTGTGGTTCATCCACTTAGTAAAGATGATATCCTGGTTAGATACAACATGGATCGTGTCATTTCTCGCCTTGAAAGAAATTTCACTTGTTTTATCAGCTCGCAACGTCTTCATAATTCAAGTGCCACCATGACTGAGGGGCAGTTGGTTGAACTTTTGGACTCCCTCCTCGTGAATATCCATGAACTTTCCACGCGCTACACTCATAAAATCTACCCATTCATGACTCAATGTGAAGTTCTTCAGAATGTTTGTAGCAATATAAGAGATTTCCATGAGTTAAAGGTAAATGGTTGCATTGAGCATGAGATAGTTAAAGATGTGGTATCTCAAATTCAACTTGTGGCTGAGAGAGTTGGCCTCCTCTGGTTTATGATTTGGCAGTATGCACTTGGTGGAGAACGTATCATTGATGAAGCTAAACTCTATGCCAATCTAGCACAACTATTTGTGAAGATTATTCCAGTTGAACTGGAGGTTATGCACATATGCTGTGAAAATTTGAAAGCTTCAAAGTCAACAAAAGTTGAACTCATTATCAAGCAGCTCCAAGAAGCCTTTCCTGTCATTCTTAGTGAATATTTGGTTCATCTACAGGAGCACATGGTGAATGTTAGTATTACCGCAAGCAGTTCAGCTCGAAACATTCACATCATGATAGAGTTCCTATTGATTATTCTTACTGACATACCCAAGGACTTCATTCATCATGACAAATTGTTTGATCTCTTGGGATGTGTTGGAGCACTTATCAAAGAGATACCAATTCTTGTTCGCAACTTAGAAGCCAACTCAAGGAATGAAGAGAATAATAATGGAACAAGTTGTGAAAATCTAGACTTGCTGGAAACTATTGAACTTCTGAAGGGAAAACTCAAACATGTTTACTTGAAAGCCCCTGGAGACTCATTTCAACTAGGCTTCCCCGTGAGTGATGCATCACTCTACCTGCATCTTCTATTTAGAAATTTAAATGATTTGCTCAATTCCAATGCTTATTCGGTTGCTTTAATAAAAGATGAAATTGCGTTGGTGAAAAAAGACCTAGAATTCATGAGATCTTTTTTCGGAAAAGTTGAGCAAGAGTTGCATAAAGATCTATGGGCACGTGTTTTAGCTATGGCATATGAGGCTAATGATGCCATTGACTCAATTCTTGTTAGAGATAATGGTCTACTGCATCTTATCTTCTCACTTCCCAATTCCATGGAAAAGATCAAGCGTGCCAAAGAAGAGGTCACCAACTTACCAGAGAACATTCCCAAGAATACGGGCCTCATTGCTGTAAAATCTTCCAACAAGAAAAAAAGCAACTCATTAACGGCTTGTCAAGTAATTGTAGGTTTTGAAGAGGAGACAGACTGGATAACTAGGAAGCTCACTGGTGGAAAAGCAGACCTAGATGTCATCTCTATCATTGGTGTGGGTGGTTCAGGTAAAACTACTTTGGCGTACAAAGTGTACAATGATAAGTCAGTTGCTAGTCATTTCGACGTCTGTGCATGGTGTACAGTCGACCAAGAGTACGACAGGAAAAAGATATTGCAGAAAATTTTTCAACAGATCACTGGTTCGGATCAGAAATTCAATGAGGATTTTGATGTTGATGATGAGCTTCGAAGAAAGCTATATGGAAGGAGGTACCTAATTGTCTTGGATGACCTGTGGGATATTGCAGCATGGGATGACTTAACAAGACCTTTTCCTAAGGTTGAGAGTGGGAGTAGAATTATTTTGACGAGTCGAGAAAACGTAGTGGCTTTTCATGCCCACAGTGATCCTCTTAACCTTCGATCACTAAGACCAGAAGAAAGTTGGGAGTTAATGGAGAAAAGGGTATTTGGAGAAGAAAGTTGCCCTGTTGAACTTTTGGATGTTGGAAAAGAAATAGCTGAAAATTGTCGAGGTTCTCCTTTGGTGGCTGATCTGATCTCAGGAATCATTGCAAGGAAGGAAAAGAAAAAGACTTTGTGGCTTGAAATTCTGGATAATTTGATTTCCTTTACTTTTGAGAATGAAGTGGAAGTCACGAAGGTTATACAATTAAGTTATGACCATTTACCGGATCATGTAAAGTTGTGCTTGCTTTACCTTGCTAGTTTTCCAAAGGACGAAGAAATTGAAGTCAGTGAGTTGAAAGCATTATGGTGTGCTGAAGGACTTGTGGAACAGATAGAGAAGAAGGATGTGGAAGATGTAATGGAGGTCTATTTGGATAATTTAGTTTCCAGTAGCTTGGTAATAGTTACCACTGAGAATGGCTTAAAATGCAAAATTCATGATATTGTGCATGGTTTTTGTTTGGAAAAAACTAGAAAGGAAAAGTTGTTTGACTTGATAAGTTCAAGTGTATCATCTTCAGATTTTCTGCCACGTCAACTGACCGTTGATTATGATCCGTTGCACTTTTTGCTTCACCGTAACTGGTGTGGTGATTTTTTCCTGTTCGATTCTAAAGAGAAAAGGCATTTAGGTAAACACCTCCTCTCTTTGAAGATAACTGGATCCCAAGACCTTGACATCTATCACCTCAGAGAGTTTAGGCTTCTTAGAGTGTTGAATCTGGCTACTGTCTATCCAACACGTTATTTGCTGAACGAAATAGGCTTGCTGATTCATTTGAGGTACTTAAACATTAAGATAAATGTTAGTGCAGTTCTCCCTTTGTCGTTGTCAAGTCTCTGGAACCTGGAAACTCTGGTGGTGAATAACAGCAATTCAACCATGGTTCTACTACCTAGAATTTGGAATCTTGCTAAGCTGAGACGTTTGACCATTGTAGATTGTTCCTTTTTTGAATTGGATACAGATGAACCAATACTGTTAGCAGAGGACTCAATGTTGGAGAACTTGAGAATGTTAAAGAAGCTCAAGCTCTCCTATTCAAAAGACACACAGGATATTTTCAAAAGGTTTCCCAATCTTCAAGAACTTGACTGCAGAATTACAGAATCATGGGATTGTTCCGCAGAGTGCAATTGGTTTCCACAATTGGATGTCCTTAATGAACTTGAAGTACTCCGAGCAGGTTTTGACTGTGATTCCCCTTCAGCGTCACATCCCTGTGATTTTCACTTCCCTTCAAGTTTGAAAATATTGCTGTTGTCTCAATTTCATCTGACATCCGATTCACTATCAACAATTGCAAGGCTACACAACCTTGAAGAGCTGTGCCTTCTAGAGACAACCATCCAGGGGGAAGAATGGAACATGTGGAATGACACCTTTGAGAATCTCAAAGTATTAGCATTATCTGATGTGCCTCTTTCTAAGTGGGAGGCTGGAGAGGAATCCTTGCCCGTGCTTGAGAAGTTATTACTAACACGATTTGCAGACGAGCTTAAGGAGATTCCACCTAGTTTTGGGGATATTGCTTCATTAAAAACTATCCAACTGATTGACAGCCCTCACCTTGAAGATTCTGCGCGACAGATTAAGGAATATGTAGAAGATATTACGGGAGAAGACAAGCTTCAGGTCATTGTCCTTTAGTGACTAGAGAGCTCTCACCCTGAGAATATCTGTGAGTATAGATGAATTTACTGGAGTAACTTCTTTTCCTTTTTGTTAAGTAAGCTGACCAGTGTAACTTTCTCTGCAGAGCGCAAGGAACAGGTGATACAATCATTTCGGTCAGCACATTATCAGCTTTAGCGGCTAAAATACAAATCCTCAGACATTTATGCAATCTTTCAGCTGTTTCAACTCCTTTCCTTTTATTCTGTGGTGAATAACACTTGTCAAGCTCAGTTATTGCAGTTTCTGTATTGCTTTCAACATAGTTTTACATGTTAAAACTTTGTTTCTGCACTTTTTGTAAGTTGTACTGATAATAAATCCTTACCCCTTCGTAATAGCTATTGTCCAGCCACTTCTTTTAATTACTATTACCTCCTATTCATTCAAAAGTGTGACTTTAGCTTCATCTCCTACTGATCCTAATGGATGTTGTGTGATGGCATTGACAGGCTCTTCTACTCCAGCTTTTGTCATTTCTTGCATAAGATACACTCGGACAAAATATTGGACGACACAAGAATATCAAAATTAGATTAAACAAGACTGCATACTAGTTGATCCAAATGGTTCATATGGAGAACTTATGAAACTTACTAATGCCGTTGGCTTTAAAAGGAAATTCTATGCATTAAGTTTGCAGGGGACTATGGCAGTAATAGAAGAAGTAAATTCTCAATGAGGATGATTGATCATGTCGAAGTATTCAAGCTTCATCTTCGTGGACTGTCGTGGATAAAGTTGGAAAGTCTTGGAGACAGAACATTGTTTATGGGGACCAATTGCTGTATGTCAGCCACCTCTAGCCAAGTAGGCTGCAGAAGCAACTCTGTTTATTTTACACATGAGGCAATCAAAGGTTGGCAGCTATTTGACATGACCAATAGCAGCATTTCTCCCTGTTGTAAAACCGATCTGTCATTCTGATACAGTATCTTTAATATGGGCTCAGGCAACTGCTGAGACTTAGTTGGTTTATATATGTAAGCTACAATCTAATCTCTTCATTTCTTGTCTTTGTTATATCGATTCTTGCTTTGTCCCCACGTTTTCGCCTGCTATGACTAATAATTCGGATGACAGGAAAGTTAAAGCATCACCTACAACATTTCCCATGAGGTGACTATCAAGTCCCAATAGAGACGAAAGTTGCTGAGTTATTTCGTCCTTTATACCTGGGTATAAATACCAAAAAGAAAGTAGCTAATTTGATATGGTTCAGCTTAAGTCTTAATATAGAGTTACTCGCTACAAGTGTTGGTGAGAAGTAACATGTACTCGACTAAATAGTCAAGAAACACCGCATAATATATTTCACTAAAATAGATAGACCCCCAAAATACACGAGACCTTGACACTCAATCCTAGCTTGAGACTCAACTACATTTTTGGAGCCAATGCTCTAAAGTGGAATCTCAGGCATCGAGATTATTCGGTGTGTCAAAGATTTCAGCTACAGCGGAGTTAAAAGAAAGTAGTCGCAAATAATAAATGATAATTACTAGGAGTACTAGTATGTTTTATTTAAATAGTTTATTTCTTTAAAGTCTTCAAAAAGTAGCAGAAAATTTTTTTGCCACGAATACGCAAATATCAATCGACATCCACGCAACAATTGAAATAGTTAATAATATTAATTTGATATTGATGCTTACAAAAACAAATCTGAAGGCAAGTGGAGTATATAAAACTGCAGTCCAGATCTCAAGACAAGGGCCGAAAATGTAGTTTTCTCAATTGATTGGTGAGAATGGGTATTAAAAAGACTTTCGAAGTCAATGAACGGAGTATATATTTTAATAATCTTGGAATTGATCTCGATGAGAAGAAGCCTTTCAAGTTGTCTTTAACCAATTGCTTCAACTTCTCTCACAACTTTCTAAATCCAGCACTTCAACATTTTCTCAAACATGAGGTTCCAGCAGATTAATCACATCTTCCTGAACTTCAAGTGATCAAAAGGTAAGATTAATATATACATGCTCAAGGTTTTATTTTTCTTCTTTCTAGTCTTTTCTATGATCTTCTATTGGATATGTATGAGTCCATTTTTCCTTATGATTCAAAGATGTAATAACAAGCTCTAACTTCATTTTGTTGATTACTTATTATAATTATAATGCATGATTGGGATCGGAGGACTCAGAAAAATTAGATACGAGTTGTAGACTAGCTAGCTTGCTAATCAAGCCTGCATAATTGATTTGTTTACAACAACAGATCTTGGCCCCTTGTTAACTTATACAAATAAAAGCAACAAGTACTACACATTACAAATCTATAGCCGAGGGTCTATGGGAAACAGTCTCTCTAGGCAAGGTCTGCGTACACCTCTGGGTATGTTGTTGTTGTTGTTGTTGTTACTGCAGAGTACAAATAATTCAGCTGTGTTGGAAACATGGTCATTGTTAGTAAGCAGAAATAGTGAAGAAATATGCAGTGATAGGTTTTAATTTTCTTGAATAGTTGGGTCTTATTTTTTATTCATATTTTAAAAACTTTTTCGTCAAAAGTTAACAGTTGATAATTTGCTATGCCTTTATAATGCGATTCTTGTTTTAGTTTCTTGTTTTACATTTTTCTATATCTTGGTTCTTAGCTCCTGCTCCTTATTAACTTTTATGTGTTTTATTTGAACTTGAATGAAAGGGAGGAGAAAGCTAAGTTCGACACGGACTACTTGAAATCATAAACATGGAAACAGGACCAGGAAAAGAGAACTCATCGGTAATATTCATGTATATCTGTAAAATTATGTATGAATAGACTAAAAGCTTTTTCAATGCACCTGTAACTAACTAGTCTGTGGCTTGGCTATATAATCGAAATTCCATGTACAAGGTTTCACAAAGATAAATTGAATATACTCCCTCCGTCCCAATTTATGTGGCACCATTTCCTTTTTTGTTTGTCCCAAAATAAGTGTCACATTTCCTTATTTGACAACTATTTAATGCATCATCTCTATTTTATCCTTGTTGGGTCCTACATACTTTTAAACCTATCAACAACTTTTTTATTACTCAAATCTTCTCTCTTACTTTTTCAAGGGTAAAATTGATACTTAACAAGGTCAACTTCCATTTTCTTAAACTCCGTGCCCGGTCAAATGGTGCCACATAAATTGGGACAGATGGAGTACTTTTTTGTTTGGTGTTTCACCTTCCGATAGACTCCTACTGCAGTATACTACTATATGATGGGTAAAAACTCATATGTAAAAGAAAGAAACAAATAATGAAAGAGAAAGAGAAAGAAAAGTCAACGAAAGAAGGAAAAAGACAAAAAACAAAAAAAAGCTGTAGAACAGTAAGTTAGACAGAAGAGGAAAGAAAAGACAGGAAAGTTAGACACTTCCATGGGCAATTTGCAAATTGGGCAGAAGAAGAAAAATTGCTTAAAACATGACATGCGCAATTTCGTATACATGTTACATCTGACGCCTATAAAAAGGCAATGATCTTTCAGTTGTAAATTATCCCTCAAAATTTTCTTCTCTCTCAGTAAAATAAAATATTTTATGTGTTTTCTTCTCTCTCAGTGAAATAAAACATTCTCTGTGTGGCTGTGGACGTAGGCAAAAATTACCGAACCACGTAAATCTTGTGTCTTGTCTTGTCTTGTAAATTTTATTATTTTACTCATTTAAATATTTTTCCTTTCCATTAGCCTAGCACGCTTCTCAACAACTGATATCAGAGCATAGCCAGTGTATTTCTGGTAGAGAAGACTGTGTTGGTATAGTACTATTCACGTTTTTACTATTCACAGTCACTATTCACAATTTTTTTTTTTTAAAAATGAAATTATGGCTATGGATGAAGGGAAAGTTAAGATTGACAAGTTCGATGGCAAAGATTTTGGTTTCTGGAAAATGCAGATAGAGGACTATCTAAAAAAATTGCATTTACCTCTGACCGGGGTAAAACCAGAGAGTACGACCAAGGCAGATTGGAATCCATTAGATTGCCAAGCTCTTGGTGTGATTAGGCTGACGCTGACACGGAATGTGGCTTTCAATATTATTAATGAAACGACCACCTCAAGCTTGATGACAGCGCTATCAAATATGCATAAGTATATTTGATGCGGTCGTTCCAATCCCGGATGAAAATATTCCAAAACGGAAGTCAAGGAGGAAAGTTCCATCCTGTCCCTTCTGAGCCCTTCATTTACTTTAGATAAAGAGATAAAGGAAATTGATGATAAAAGTTGTACATATCTATATAATATAGAAAGAAGAAAAGAGAGAAAGAAAGATTCTTTCCTTTATCTTATGTCATATTTGATGCGCCGCTTGTTCAACTTAAAGATGACAGAAGGTGCATCTGTCACAGAACATATCAATGAGTTTAATACAATTTTAGCTCAGTCGAGTTCTGTCACTATTACATTTGATGATGAAGTCAAGGCGCTGATTTTACTATCATCCTTACAGGAGAGTTGGAATGAAACTGTAACTGCAGTCATCAGTTCGTCGAGAAATTCCAAGGTCAAATTGGATGATATTCGGGACTTGATTCTAAGCGAAGATATTCGCCAGAGAGAATCAAGTGATTCCCCAGGATCTGCTTTAAACACCGAAAGCAGGGGGAGAAGCAGCCAGAGAGGACAAAGTCAAGGACGTGGCAGATCAAAGTCGAGGAGAAGGGGTCAATCTAAAAATCGCAAAGACATTAATTGTTGGAATTGCGATAAGAAGGGCCATTACATCAGTCAGTGTAGAGAACCGAAGAAGAAGAAAGATCATCAAAAGGATGATGGTTCAGCAAATGTTAGTGCTGAACAAGTTGGTGATGCGCTAATTTGTTGCGTAGACAGTCCAGTTGAATCTTGGATTCTGGACTCGGGTGCATCTTTTCACTCTACCCCATGCAAAGAATTATTGCATAATTATGTTGCTGGAAAATTTGGAAAGGTTTATCTTGCAGATGATGAACCTTTGGATATTGTGGGGAAATGTGAAATTCATTTAAAGACTGCATAAGGGATGCTGTGGAAATTGCAAAATGTGAGACATGTTCCGGGTCTCAAGAAGAACCTGATATCCATGGGTCAAATTGACAGTGAAGGATATACAACAGTGTTCGGTAACGGATCATGGAAGATAACCAAAGGAAATTTGGTTATAGCATGAGGCTCCAAGAAAGGAACACTGTATGCAACTGCAGCACAGAGAGACATTGTAGCAGTTGTTGACAGTGGTCCCAACTCAGCATTGTGGCACCGAAGGCTCGGTCACATGAGTGAGAAAGGCATGAAGCTGCTAGCATCCAAGGAAAAGTTGCCAAACCTCAAGCATGTTGAACTAGGTTTGTGCGAAGATTGCGTCTATGGGAAACAAAAAAGAGTTAGATTCTCAAAGGCAGGAAGGACACCAAAGAAGGAAAAACTGGAACTAGTGCACACTGATGTGTGGGGACCAGCTCCTGTAAATTCTCTTGGAGGCTCACGCTATGATGTCATCTTCATTGATGATTACACAAGAAAGGTATGGGTTTATTTTCTGAAAAATAAATATGACGTATTTGTTACATTTAAAAGGTGGAAAGCTGAAGCTGAAAATCAGACGGGGCTAAAGCTAAAATGCCTGAGGTCAGACAATGGAGGAGAGTATGATAGTCAAGAGTTCAAAACATTTTGCTTTGAGAATGGGATCAGAATCAGAATGATCAAGACAATTCGTGGAACACCTGAACAAAATGGAGTAGCGGAGAGGATGAACATAACTCTTGAATGAATGAGCAAGGAGTATAAGAATACATTCAGGCTTTGCCAAAATGCTTTTGGGCAGAAGCTGTTCACACGGCAGCTTACCTATTAAATAGGGGACCCTCAGTACCGCTGGACTTCAAAATTTCTGAGGAGGTATGGACAGGAAATGAGGTAAATCTCTCACATCTGATAATCTTTGGTTGTGCTGCTTATGTACATATAAACTCCAATGATAGAGATAAGCTTGATACTAAAGCCAAAAAATATTTCTTTATTGGCTATGGTGATGATAATTTTGGTTATAGATTTTGGGATGACCAGAATAGAAAAATCGTTAGACACAGGGACGTCACTCTCAATGAAAATATTATGTACAAGGATAGGCTTGGAGTAGAATCGGCTAACACCATGAGACTAACAACTGAAACAGCTGAGTTGGAAGGAATCTCAGAGAATAAAGTGGGTGGAGAGAACGAAGGTGATTCTTAAATTAGAGATGAAGAACAAGAAGCTGGATCGAGAACATAATCGGTACCAGAGTCGGAGATGGAATCATAAATAGAATCTGATTTGGAGCCAGAACTTGAAGCAAATTCTGGATCATTTACTCCGGAGCCTATATTAAGGAGATCTAAAAGAGTTTCTAAAGCTCCTGATAGGCTTTCACTCTCTCTCCATTACTTACTTTTAACTGATGCAGGAGAACCAGAGCATTTCAATGAAGCAATGCAGGTGAAGAACTCTGACAAGTGGAAGTTGGCCATGAAAGAAGAGATGAATTCTCTTCATAAGAATGAAACATGGATACTCACAGAGTTACCAAAGGGAAAGAAGGCATTGCAAAACAAGTGGGTGTACAAGGTCTAAGAAGAGCATGATGGTAAGAAGAGATACAAAGCACGATTAGTAGTAAAAGGTTTTCAGCAGAAAGAAGGAATTAACTACACCGAGATCTTCTCTCCTGTAGTCAAATTAACTACTATCAGGCTGGTGCTACGTATCGTATCTGCAGAGAATTTGCATTTGGAGCAGCTAGATGTCAAAACTGCTTTCTTACATGGTGACCTTGAGGAAGACATCTACATGAAGCAACCTGAAGGTTTTCAATTCCCTGGTAAAGAAAATTTTGTGTGTAGGTTGAAGAAAAGTCTATATGGTCTGAAACAGGCTCCTAGACAGTGGTATAAGAAATTTGATGGATTCATGAATAACAATAGGTTCAAAAGATGTCAGATGGACCATTGTTGCTATATCAAAAATCTGGATGAATCCTATATCATTTTACTCTTATACGTTGATGATATGCTAATTGCAGGATCTAGCACAGATAAGATCAACGGAGTTAAGCAACAATTGACGGAGGAGTTCGAAATGAAGGACTTAGTACCAGCTAAGCAAATGCTTGGGATGAGGATTATCAGAGATACGTCTGAAGGAACCTTAAAGCTATCTCAAAAAAAGTACATACAGAAGGTACTTAGCAGGTTCAGTCTTCATGATGCAAAGACTAGAAGCACTCTACTAGGAAGCCACCTCAATCTGTCTAAGGAGCAACCACCAAAGACAGATGAAGAAAGGAGATACATGTCGAAGGTACCATATGCTTCAGCAGTAGGAAGCTTGATGTATGCTATGGTTTGTACCAGACCTGACATAGCCCATGCAGTTGGAGTTGTCAGCAGATACATGTCAAACTCAGGAAAAGAACATTGGGAAGGGGTAAAGTGGATCTTGCGATACCTCAAAGGCACTTCAGGTATTGCACTTTTTTTCAAAAGGAGCAATATTATCTTACAAGGGTTTTCTGATGCAAACCTAGGTGGGGATCTGGATAGTCGAAAAAGTACCACAGGATATGTGTTTACTTTGGGTGGTACTGTTGTTAGTTGGATGTCCAGACTTCAAAAAGGTGTTGCTTTGTCTACCACCGAAGCAGAATACATGGTAATATCAGAAGCTGCAAAAGAGATGATTTGGCTCAAAAACTTTTTGGAAGAGTTGGGCAAAAAGCAGGATGATTGTGCACTCTTCAGTGATAGCAAAGTGCAATTCATCTCGCCAAGAATCCAGTGTTTCATGTAAGATCGAAGCATATCCAGCTAAGGTATCATCATATACGGGAATTGATAAGTGATGGAACTCTCTCGCTGAAGAAGATACCAGGATCGAAGAATCCCGCAGACATGCTAACCAAAGCAGTTAGTGTTGATAAGCTGAGGCTGTGTATCGCCTCAGTTAGCCTTCAAGACTAATAATGTGAAGGCGCCACATAGAAAATATAATTTTTATTTCTTTGTTGTAAATGGGTTTGAGAGAGCGATTGATGGGTACAAACCCATATGTAAAAGAAAGAAATAAAGAATGAAAGAGAAAAGAAAGAAAAGTCAACGAAAGAAAGAAAAAGACAAAATAAAAAAAGCGGCAGAACAGTAAGTTAGACAAAAGAGGAAAGAAAAGGCAGGAAAGTTAGGCACCTCCATGGACAATATGCAAATTAGGCAGAAGAAGAAAAATTGCTTTAAAACATAGACATAGGGGTGTCAATGGTTTTTTAAAAACCGACATAACCGACCGAACCGAACCGAATTTTAGGTTCTTTAAAATAAAACCGTAGGTTCTTATGCAAAGTCATAACCGTACCGATTATTAGGTTAGGTTTTTTATTTTATAAAAAGAAACCGAAAAAATACCGAACCGAACCGAACAAATTTATATGCATAAAATATACTTTATATATGAAAAATATATGTATAACTATATATAATTTAATTAATTCTAAAATCAATAAAGTAGATATTTTTAACCGTTAATCCTTGGAATGAAATTAGTAATGCTAAGCATCCCAACCTACTTAATTCTATTAATACTACTACTAAAAGTTGAAACTAGCATGTTTCAATAGTGTATTGCTTTCATCATTTTATACTCTAAATTCCTTAAAATCTAGTTCCTGCTGTAATGTCAAAATTTATTGTAAAAGGTCTTCGCGGACCATTTTTTCATTCGTCTTGTAAATTTTATCCAGGGATGAAGGTTTAATCTCTTTATGTAGACTTATGTTTATTATTGTAATTCGGGAGAAGAGAATATGTTTATTGATGTCGTAACCGATATATATACTGTTACAATAGAGTCTAACTATGGTAGGAGACCTAATACAATAAGGACTAGAAATAAGAGAATGTTCTAGAATTCCTATAATTCCTATTCTACTTATTTACAATTCTACAACACTCCCCCTCAAGTTGGAGCATAGATATTGATCATGCCCAACTTGCCACAAAGATAATCAACTCGAGCTCCATTCAGCGCCTTTGTGAGTAAATCGGCTGGCTGCTCTCCTGTCTTAACATAACCAGTGGAAATCAAGTTCTCCTCAATCTTTTCACGAATAAAATGACAATCGACCTCGATATGTTTGGTTCTCTCATGATACACTGGATTCGAGGCGATATGCAAAGCAGCTTGATTGTCACACCAAAGCTTTGCCGGCATATAATGTTGTAGTCCAATTTCTGTCAAAAGATGATGTATCCACATGATCTCACACGTGGATTGTGCCATAGCTCTGTATTCGGACTCTGCACTCGATCGAGATACAACATGTTGTTTCTTGCTCCTCCATGATACCAAATTTCCACCAAAGAAGACACAATACCCTGTAGTAGATCTTCGATCAACCTTAGATCCAGCCCAATCGGCATCCGCAAAACCCTCTATGCGAGAATGTCCATTGTTGCCATATAACACGCCACGTCCTGGTGCTCCTTTTAAGTAACACAAGATTTGCTCTAGAGCTGCCCAATGGTTAACCGTTGGCGCAGACATGAACTGACTAACCACACTAACTGCGAAAGCAATATCTGGACGGGTCACAGTGAGATAGTTTAATTTTCCAACTAATCTCCTATACCTCTCTGGATTATCAAATGGATCACCATCACCACTCGTGAGATGCACATTGGGAACCATTGGAGTACTGCAAGGCTTAGCTGCCAACTTCCCAGTTTCTGCAAGTAGATCAAGAACATATTTTCTCTGAGATAGAAAAATCCCTTTCCTGCTCCGACAAACTTCTATACCCAAGCTCAGCTGAGATTTAGCGGTCTCAAACTCAGCTGGGAGTCCAGCTAGAAAGCTCATTACTGCCATTTGTTCCCTCTGGGCTTGTTGCTTCTTAATATCAATACTGAACGGCATAAGCATATTGAGCTCCTCATAATTTTTCTTAAACTCCATGAAATATGTGGTAAGTGACTTAGCTTCCTTTTCAGAACGGTAAAAAGCCTTACAAACTTCATAAATGCGAGAGACATTGCCTTTTCCAGAATATAAGAACTCCAAATACTCCATTAATTCCTTCACATACTCACAATGATTAACTAGACCAACTACATCATTGTCAATTGAGTTTGTAATTTGCAAAAGTAATCGAGCATCATCTCGCAACCAAGTCTTTAAAGCAGCATCTTTTGGAGGTTCATCGGTAAGGTGATCATCTTTTTCCACGCTACGCAAATAAACCCTAATCTTCCTACTCCAATCTAAGTAATTAGAGCCATTTAATTTATACTCCGTTATTTTTGACATTGCTGGTAAAATCTCAGTAATGTGAGCCTTATCCTCAGCCATGGGTGTAATAAACAGCTACACGAACCTTAAATCCCAGAGATGCAGCCCAAATAATCACTGGAAGCACACAAACAAAAAAAAAAGCAGAACCAAACCAGAACCCTAGCAGCAGCAGAATCCTAGCAGCAGCAGAACTCTAAAAGGCAGATCTGAAATCAAGGCTGCCTTCGAACAAAGCTGTAAAATCAGAAACGAAGGGTACCAAAATGCCGGAAATCAGGAGACGAGAAGAAGGGTGCAAGCCGCGATCGATTCCGATGCCACACGCGCCCACACGCGCCGGCGCGTGGGAGACAGAGGCGGGAAGGTGGCGGCGTGTGAGAGCTACTCGCCGTCCACCGAGATGCCGGAGTTGGTGATTCCGGCCTGAAATTCAGTGCGCACCTCTGCTATGGTGGAGGTGAGACAAATACTTACTCCTTAGATTAGGCCAAAATCAACCGAGTCCTTTTCTTCAACCAAGAAAAGACTCCAAAATTGTTTTGAATAATTCTTGAGCCCTATGCTCTGATACCATGTAATTCGAGAGAAGAGAATATGTTTATTGATGTCGTAACCGATATATATACTGTTACAATAGAGTCTAACTATGGTAGGAGACCTAATACAATAAGGACTAGAAATAAGAGAATGTTACAATTCTACAACAATTATGAACTTTGATTTAGTATAAAACAATACATCATAATCAAATACCTTATTAAAAAATTAAATGAACATGAGTTTAACAGTCGAAATAATGTAAATAATTGTCTAACTTTTTGTTTATTTATTCTTACCCACTATTTCATAATGTTATCTAGAGAGTAGGTATTGTAAAGTGTTTCACTGTCGTATATTGTAATGAATCATTTTAAGCACACTTCGCCAAATATTCAAATGATTGTGATATCATTGTTATCTTTAATATCGTTTAGTACTCTAGTAAGATGATATTTATATTTTAATTTAATCACTAGAATCGTATGAATTTTGCAATGTTAGCAATACTTGTTTTTCAATGTTGTTGTCTTGTACGATCAATATTTTTTTTTAAAGAAAAAACCGAAAATTAACCGAACCGTACCGAAACCGAAGAGAAACCGATATGATTGGGACGGTTTCAAAAATCTAAATTTTGGTTATACATTCTTGAATAACCGAAAAATTGGTATGGTACAAAATTTTCGAAATAACCGACCGAACCGAACCATTGACACCCCTACATAGACATATGCAATTACGTATACATGTTACATCTGACGCCTATAAATAGGTAATGATCTTTCAGTTGTAAATTATCCCTCAAAATTTTCTTCTTTCTCTCTCAGTGAAATAAAATATTCTCTGTGTGGCTGTGGATGTAGGCAAAAATTGCCGAACCACATAAATCTTGTGCCTTGTCTTGTCTTGTGAATTTTATTATTTTACTCATTTAAATATTTTTCCTTTCCATTAGCCTAGCACGCTTCTCAACACTATATTCCTCAAAAAATCCTTATTTGACATGCTTTGGTTTGTGTTATATAAGTTGCAACTACATGCTGAGCAGTAAGCTTATTTGGCAGGCTCTTCTCCACACCTGTGTTATAAGTTGCATGTTTAGCATAAAGTTGGTCATGGTAATATGTGGATTTGCAAGTGTTGATACAACATTTGGTCTTTTGGCAGGTGTCATATCCACTACTTCGCAAGGACATTGTCAATCTTCTTGATTACATAGAGAGGTTAACGAAAGAAGAAGATAGAGTTGCTCCTGACATGAATCAAATTGAGGAGCTGAAATTGGAACTGACATGTATTTGGACTTTTGTCCAGCTTTCTTATTTCAACTTGGAGGGTTTTATTGTCAAAATGTCTGGCCGATCAGTTCTAAATGTGTATCATTCACTTGATAGATATAACATCCTGGTTAAATACAACATGGATCTTGACGTTTCTTGCCTCCAGGAAAATATCGATTGCTTTATCAGCTCGCAATATCATAGTGAATCAAGTGCCACTATGACTGAGGAGCAGTTGGTTGAACTTTTGGACTCTCTCCTCGTGAATCTTCGTGATCTATCCATTCGCGGTGGTGATCTGATTACCCCATTCATGACTCAATATGAGATTCTCCAGAATGTGTGTAGCAATATAAGAGACTTCCATCGGTTGAAAGTAAATGGTTGCATTGAGAATGAGATAGTTGAAGATGTCTTACCTGAGTCTCAACTTATGGCTGCGAGAGTAGGACTCCTCTGGTTTGAAATTTGGGAGTATGAACTTGATGGAGAACATAGAGTTGATGTCTCTAAACTCTATTTCGGACTTGCTCAACTATTTGTGAAGATTATTCCAGTTGAGCTAGAAATTATGCACATATGTTCTACATTTTTTAGAGCTTCAAACTCGGCAGAAGTTGGACGCTTCATCAGGCAGCTCCTCGAAGCCTCTCCCGGTATTCTTAGTGGATATCTAGTTCATCTACAAGAGCACATGGTATATGTTAGTATACCTAGCACTTCAGCTCGAAACATTCACGTCATGGTAGAGTTCCTATTGATTATTTGTACTGATGTGCCCAAGAACCTTATTCATCATGAAAAATTGTTTGATCTTGTGGTACGTGTTGGAGCACTTACCAGGGAAGTCTCCATTCTTATTCGCAACTTCAAAGCGAATTCAAGGAATGAAGAGAATACAAATGAAACAAATTGTGCAACTCAAGACATGCTCGAAAATATTGAACTTCTGAAGAGAGATCTCAAACATGTTTACTTGAGAGCCCCTGCAACCTCATCTCGGCTCTGGTTCCCCATGAGTGATGGACCACTCTTCATGCACCTTCTACTCGGAAACTTAAATGATTTGCTCAATTCCAATGCTTATTCAGTTGCTTTGATAAAGGAAGAAATCCAGCACGTGAAAGAGGACCTAAACTTCATAAGATCTAATTTCTTGGGTAATGCTGAAGAAGAACTGGATAAAGATCTCTGGACACGTGTTTTTGCAGTTGCATATGAGGCAAATGATGTCATTCATTCAATTCTTGTTAGAGATAATGGTTTGATGCATCTTATCTTCTCACTTCCTAATACCATAGAAAAGATCAAGCTTATCAAAGATGAGGTCTCCATTTTACCTTTGAAGATTCCCAAGAATAAGGGCCCAATTGTTTTAAGCTCTTCCAACAAAAGAAAAAGCAATTCATCAACTGCCGATAAAATAGTTGTAGGTTTTAAGGAGGAGATAAACCTGATAATTAGGCAGCTCATTAGTGGACCACCAGAGTTAGATGTCATTTCGATCATTGGTATGCCGGGTTTAGGTAAAACTACTTTGGCGTACAAAGTATACAATGATAAGTCAGTTAATGATCATTTCGACATTCGTGCATGGTGCACAGTCGACCAAGAGTATGACAGGAAAAAGATGTTGCAGAAAATTTATAATCAAGTCACTGGTTTGGATCAAACATTCAGTGAGGATTTTGATGTAGATGATGAGCTCCGAAGAAAGCTGTATAGAAGGAGGTACCTAATAGTCTTGGATGACTTGTGGGATATTACAGCATGGGATGACTTGACAAGACCTTTTCCTAAAGTTGAGAATGGAAGTAGAATTATATTGACAAGTCGAGAAAAGGAAGTGGCCTTGCATGGAAAACGCCACAGTGAACCTCTTAATCTTCGATTGCTAAGACCAGAAGAAAGTTGGGAGTTGTTAGAGAAAAGGGTATTCAGAGAAGAAAGTTGCCCAGTTGAACTTTTGGATGTTGGAAAAGAAATAGCACAAAATTGTCAAGGTCTTCCTTTGGTGGCCGACCTGATTGCCGGAGTCATTGCAAAGAAGGAAAAGAAAAAGACCTTATGGCTTGAAGTTCTAGAAAATTTGAGTTCCTTTAGTTTTGAGAGCGGAGTGGAAGTCATGAAGGTTATACAATTAAGTTACGACCATTTACCAGATCATATAAAGCCGTGCTTGCTTTACCTTGCAAGTTTTGCTAAGGACGAAGAAATTCAAGTCGATGAGTTGAAAGCTTTTTGGTGTACCGAAGGACTTGTGGAACAGACAGAGATGAAGAGTGTGGAAGATGTGCTGGACGTTTATTTTGCTAATTTAGTTTCCAGTAGCTTGGTAATAGTTCTCAATCATATGGGTATTTTTGGCACAAGCTGCAAACTTCATGATATTGTGCACGGTTTTTGTTTGGGAGAAGCTAGAAAGGAGCAGTTCTTTGACTTGATAAGTTCAAGTGTATCTTCTTCAGATTTGCGGCCACGTCAAATGACCATTCATCATGATCAGAAGCTCATTCAGTCGAATAGTGATTTTCTCCTGTTTGATTCAGAAAAGAAAAGGCATTCCGGTAAACACCTCCTTTCTTTGAAGATAACTGGAGATGGATGTCCTGATATCTATCACCTAAGACAGTTGAGGCTTCTTCGGGTGTTGAACCTGGCTACTGTCTATCCCATATATTCTTTGCTGAATGAAATAGGCATGCTGATTCATTTGAGGTACTTAAACATTCAGATGAATGTTAATGCAGCTCTCCCTTTGTCATTGTCAAGTCTCTGGAATCTGGAAACTCTGGTGGTGAATAACAACTATTCAACCATGGTACTACTACCTAGAATTTGGAATCTTGCAAAGCTGAGACGTGTGAACATCAATTTTTGTTCTTTTCTTGAATTGGATACAGATGAACCAATACTGTTAGCTGACGATTCAAAGTTGGAGAACTTGAAAATACTACGGGAGATCCAACATTCCTATTCAAAAGACACAGTGGATATTTTCAAGAGGTTTCCCAATCTTCAAGAGCTTGACTGCAGTGTTATAGAATCATGGGATGTTTCAGCAGAGTGCAATTGGTTTCCAAAGCTGGATGTCCTTAATAAACTTGAAATACTCCGAACATGTTTTTATGGTCAGTCCCCTGCAGCGACCCATCCATGTGATTTTCACTTCCCTTCAAGTTTGAAAATATTGATCTTGTGCCTTTTTCATCTGACATCTGATTCACTATCAACAATTGCAAGACTACCCAATCTTGAAGAGCTGTGCCTTTTAGATACAATCATCCAGGGGAAAGAATTGAACATGGTGAAAGAGACCTTCAAGAATCTCAAAGTGTTGGCATTGTCTAATGTGAGTCTTGCTAAGTGGGAGGTTGGAGAGGAATCCTTTCCCAAGCTTGAGAAGTTATTCCTAGCATATTTCTGTGATGAGCTTAAGGAGATTCCACCTAGTTTCGGGGATAGTAGTACATTAAAATCTATCGAACTGCTCCATAGCCCTAACCTTATAGATTCCGCCCAAATGATTAAGGAGTATATGGAAGATATTACGGGAGAAGACAAGCTTCGGATCGTTGTCCGTGACTGATCATCTGTGAGTATAGGCGAACTTATCACTACTAACTTCTTTCCCTTTTTGCCAAGTACGCTGATGATTATATTTTTTTTGCAGAATGCATGTAAGGAGCAGGGGAGACTGTTGACCCCCAGACAGATACAATTCACATGATCGGCTTTAGGGCTAAACACAGATTCACAGACATTTATGCAATCTTTTCAGTTGTTTCCCTTCTTTCTTTTATTCTATGACGGTGAATGACAGTTGTCAAGCAGTTATTGCATTTTCTGTGTTGCTCTCGACAATATTGTTACAAGTTAAAACTTTGTTTCTGCACTTTTTGTACAATAAATCCATAACGCCCTTGTAATAGGTCGTCTAGCCACTTAACTTTCTTATTATTATTACAAATTCCAGTGTTTAAAATCAATGTATAAACATGGCTTGAAATTTGCCATGTCAGTGGTGGCAACAAGCCGAATGAATTCCAATCAAAGATTAGTCATCGCAGGCTTAGCACCACATCTCGACATCATATTCTTGGTTGCTCACATCGGTTACTTGTAGTTGGAGAAAATGTCCCTCAAATGCTTTATGATCCTGCATATTTTTATTATACACGATGGGAACTGCCCAAGTGGGGTATTGAAATTTCATTCAGGTGTGCTGCTACTTTATCTTCATTTCCTACCTATCTTAACGGTTGTAATGTGATGGTATTGACGGTCTCTTGTAGTCCAGCCTTTGTCATTTGCCGCGTACAATATCCCGGACGAAACATTGGATAAAACAAAAAAACCAGACATGTATTAAACAAGACAGCACATTGTTGATCCAAATGGAGAACTTATGAAATTTACCAATGCAGTTGGCTTTAAAAGGAAGTTTTATGCATTAAGTTTGCAGGGGACATTGGCAGTAATAGAAGAAGTAAATTCTCAATTCCAAATCACTCGTTTAATCAAGAACAGGGCTATTCCTTCAGTACATTCAAAGCATTTCATAGAGTATTTGCTTGAAGCCAATGGGGAGATCTTGTTGGTTTTTCTGATCTCCAGAAAATCAATGAGGATTATTGATCATGTCGAAGTATTCAAGCTTCATCTTATTGAACTGTCATGGATAAAGTTGGAATGTCTTGGAGACAGAACATTGTTTATGGGAACTAATTGTTGTATGTCAGTCACCTCCAGCCAAGTAGGCTGCAGAAGCAACTCTGTTTATTTTACACATGAGGCAATCAAAGTTCAAAGTGTTCTATTACTGCTAAAGTTATCGAACAATAGACTACAGAAACACATGAAGTTGACACTTATTCCCAGCTTGAACCTTGAGCCTTAACTATATTTGTGTAGTTAATACTATAAAGTGGAACACAGGGAATAATGCCAAAGAGTTCAGTTACAGAAGAATTATGCCAAAGATAAGTATTTAAATTTTTTGATATGCTTCTAGTGCTAAGCAGCAATGACAATGAAATCAGGATGAGATATCAGAGGATATTTGGTTACCTTTTTAGATTTAGAATATGGAGGTAAAGGAAAAGTGTGAAGCAAAAGTATAATGGTGAATATGTGGTCACTTAGGCTCTTTTGGACAGCCAGATGTTATTTGTTGACAAGGCATAAATCAAATATGGAAAATGTACCATCTCCTTTAACAAATATAGGTGATACTTAAACTCCTCCAATAGATCATTAACATTTAACAGTAAGCAATCAATTAGTTTATAGCATGTGCAGTTGTACATTATATTAATAATTGTCTGATAAATCATATTAACTAATGGTTCCTTGTCTATTCCTTAAATAAAAAAACCATACCTTGTGACCAGATCTGGAATTTCATTGTCTCCTAGGCTCCTAGAGCACGCTCATCCCATATATATAATTAGAAAGTCAAGCACATTTGACATTTTCTTTTCCATCTTCATTAATTACTTGCTTAACTATCTCTTTATTTATTTCAATACCGGCAAGTTACTTCATGAGAATTTGTCATTCTATCTGAAAGGTGAAATTTTAAGGCATGTTTGAAGACTTTTTCGTTCCCACCCAGTGTATTATACCTGCCTTGGGGCTCGACTAATTCGGATTTATGTCGTGACGTCCTACTAAAGGCGATTTTATTATATTCTAATAACTCGAACTCAAGACTTCTAATTTAGAATGGATGAGTACTTACCACTCCATCACGACCGTTGATGGTTCTTATTTGACTTTGATACTTCTAAGATACACTTTTTTCACTTATATCATGTCAACAATCAGCTGCAAACGGCTGTAGTATATCCAATCTTTTAATCTAATGTGAGAACTAGCATCCACTACTTGAGTTTGAAGCATAGTTGTAATTATAGATTCTATCAAAAGAAACGTGAAAGTATACATGGAAGTTCATATATAATTAGGGGTGGCAATGGGGCGGGGCAGGGCGGGGCCGGGGCGGGTTGAGCCCTTCCCCCGCCAAAGTTTTGCCCTGCCCCGCCCCGCCCCATTTGGTCTTTGTCAAGTTTTTGCCCCGCCCCGCCCTGCCCCGTTTGACCCGCCCTGCCCTGCCCCGTTTTGACCCGCCCCGCCCCGCCCCACTTAAATTACATTTTAAGTCATTATTTTTTTATTTTTTATCATTAAAATTGAACTTTTCTTTTAACTTTTAATCCATTTAACATATCTCTAAATTTTTTTTATTGAAATTTTCAAATTTGATGATTTTGGAATTACTTGAAGAAATTGAAGCTTTTAAAAAATTTATAGTATTTCAAAAGTATTACGTATTTACTATATTAATTAATAGTTTAAATAGCCAATAGTGGAACAATATTTCCATTATTTCCTCAACTTAATCATGAAATAAGAAAATAGTGGAAAAAGAATAAGTAAAATTAATGGGCCTCTATGTTGCCCCGCCCCGCCCCGCCCCGCCCCGAAAATTTTAAAACAAAATTTGCCCCGCCCTGCCCCGCCCCGCCCCGTTTAACAGTTGCCCCGCCCTGCCCCGTTTACTGTTTTGCCCCACCCCGCCCCGCCCCGCCCCGCCCCAACTGCCATCCCTATATATAATATGCTACACTTAGCTTCTTTCCAAACAAGAGTTGAGACAAAGCAACTCCGTTACCTACTAGCTGGTAACAACTGAGAAAAAAATAAAATGGGAAAAGTACAAAATAGTTCAACGAGGCTGTTAATCGAAAATAGAAATAAATGAAATTTTAAATATTATTATAATGGTGATGAAAGACAACCAGAATAGAAAAACATTACTACAACTCTAACACTATGAAGTTAAGAATAAAATAATTAAAAAAGTTGATTCTCTGAATGATTGGTACGTTAGAGATAAATATATCTATATGTGATCATCGACATTTGGGTAAGCTTCTCTATAGTGCGATAATGAGGTATTAATTTAACTAATCTTTTTTACTTTATTAGACGCGTCGTTAGTAAACCTAGGACTGCAAGTAATTAAAGTTGACTGCTTAAAGCTTGAACCAGTCACGAAAAAATTAATATCAAATTAAAATCTTCAGGAAAACGTATTGGTTACTCACATGATATAATTTGGTTGATCTATAGCAAATATATTACTCCTTAATACCTGTCTCAACTACTCTTATCCCAAACAAAATTATTGGTAAGAGCTTAATTTATACATCGTGTATATAAAAGCTTGATTATATTAGTAAGTAAGTATAATTTATCATATTACATAAGTTACTTGTCTTATCTTTCAGCTGAACATAAATATAAAGTAAAATTCATGCATAATGTTTTTATAAACTATAATAGATAAAGACGTGCACTGTACTTGATTTTAGCCAAAAAAACGATTAGTAACACGAAGTTTACAGTAGAGGCTTAACAAAAAAAAAGTTAATTAGATTTAACTTTGATTAGTACACCATATTTAACATCTTTCATTCTTTCTTTTATCATAAATTTGATTTTTTTTTTTAAAGTAATATTTCAAGTGTTCTTAGATGTTTATTTATTAGCGTTCAATTCTTCCGTAGAATGTTGCTTAGATATTTTAAAAGTTTATGTGCATTTTACGTTTTGCTCCTGGCTCTATAGTACGATGTTTGCCATGAGTATCCCGATGAACGGAGACATGAAAGAGGCAACACTAAGTGGGTCATGTGATTATTGTACCACTGCTTATGATAACTTTAGTTTATGATATATCCTTCCACCACTTGAGCAAAAGAAAATGGGAAGGCTATTGGCAAAATTTAATTAGATTTTATTGATTTATAGAATTACTATACAAATCAATTTAATTTTTTGTGAAATCTAGTCTCATGTAGAATGTAGAGAGTTTTTAAGGGATATAGATCTTTCAAAAGATAATGAAAGGGTGCAAAAAATTTCTTGAGATGAATAAAAAGTTAAGAATGTTTTTAATCTCCATATAGCTTCCGTAGAAACAATTGTAGCAACTCTCGAGTCATTGATTATTCAATAGATGGATAGCATCTTCAAAGGATTAATGGATTCTTAAGAATAGGGATCACCTATATTTGTCACTTTCAAATTATTTAACATGAATCGTAATATTTTAAATCTGAATAATCTCTTTCATTGTATTGTATTTTTCTCATTTGTCACTTAGAAGTATTCTAAGTCGTATTTGCCAAAATATCTTCCTTGTTTTTTCAGTGTATGCATTTACAAAATCTTACAAGTCGCAAATCATCTAAAGATTTTTAAGTTTGACCAATAATTAGCTTATCAGCAGAAAAGGGTGTTTAGTTCTTGCAATTAATATTATGAGAGATAAGCAATTGAAAGTGCTTGTTACAGAAAAGCATAATTTAATGCACCTTAGCTTGGATTTCCTACTTATTTAGGTGGAGTTGATGCTTGATTGTTGCAACTTCCAAAAGAAATGAAACAACTTAGTTAGGACATGTTCCTTTTTGGGCATGTTGATGTAGATTTGGATTTCTTTCCAAATTGCCTTTTCCCTTTATAGGACTAGTAAACACCTATAGTAACTTTTAGAGTCACAAACCACCAATCCTTAAATAGTACTCCCTCCGTTCCATTTTAGATGAACCCGTTTGACTTTGCACAGAGTTTAATAAATAAGGGAAGACTTTTGAAACTTGTGGTCTAAAATAAGTTATAGATATTTGTGTGGCTACAAATCATCTAGGGATGAGTAAGTGAAAATTTCTTTCTAAATTTAGAAAGAGATCATTCTTTTTTAAACAGACTAAAAAGAAAATAGGATCATCCTTTTTTAAACGGAGGGGTACTAGACTACTAGTATTTGTTTTCTTACCTCATCAATGTAACTTGTTGCCACTCAACTACACAAATTTATGACTTATTCGAATAATATATTTAAAATCTTGCTTTCTTTATTTGCCCCCGTTTGTTTATAATTTTTGGGGACATTTTTTTGGGTGTTTTTTAGAGAAAAACTGTTTGTTTATGTTATTTCATCAAAACTTCTCCCAAAAAGTCCTAAAAACTCAAAAAGTGCTCAAAGGCTGTTTTTGTGTAGTTTTTGGGAAATTTGAAAAACTTCAACTATTTTTTCAAGTAAATTCTATATCCAAACACAACTTCAGGTTCTAAAATTTATTTTCCAACTCAACTTCAAAAACTCAAATTCTCAAGTTTCAACCAAATATATGTTCAAACGCTAGCAAAATATGTGCCTAACCAAATATGGACACATAAATTAGTACAGACGATAATAAAAAAGTTCAAATGTCAAGAATTGGCAAAGAAGATAGAAGTGGACTGAAAGAGACAACTTGAGAAAGATCAATTAGCCACGCCAGAAATAACACATAGAATCCAACAAAAATGGAAACACCCCAAAAGTAGATCCAGTGCCATACCTCCACTTGTCAGTCATCTATACGTATTAAGACAACAACCTTAAATTTCTAAATATAAAACCTGATACCTGTTCTTTGCTCGGAGACTCCGAGGATGTCACCCTCACTTTCCCGTGTATACACTCAACATGCCCTACTATTACAACATTATATACTATGTATTATTGCTCCTAAAGGAAATAAAACTCTATATTATTGAATTGATATGAACAGTAAGAATATATATAACAAATCTTAATTCGCTTGAAATTTAGGCTTAATTATTATTGTAGTTGTACAATAAGTCGTATGCGATATTGTGTTAATATACTAGGGAATGAGTGACTTTATCCTTGACTCAAGAGGTAATGAAAATTACAAATAGTGGTTTTAGGGGTACAAAATAGTTTCTAATCCTAGCTGGTTTTAGTTGGAAAAAACTATCTAAAAAAGGACCACAACTGGTTAGGTTTCCATATAAAAAGCTTATACAATTGCTTCAAGAAACATTTCTTCCAAATATACCTAGCAGTATTTCTCTCTCTCTCCCTCTCTAGATTTCTATCAAAAGCTAAAATTAGTAAGTACTTAATGAGTTTTCTTTCATTTCTTCTTTTTGTCCTTTTTTCTTTTCTGTCAATTACTAAAATTATAGATGTATATATTTCAATCTGTGGTTCTTTATTCCTAAGAGAGCTTTCCAAATTTAGTCAAGCTATCAATGATTTCTTCTTATTGTTTTCTAGCTATATTATTTCTTAATTATAGCTAGTTCTTGGATTATGTTCAAGCTCTTTATGAATTTATTAACTAATATTATTTGTTGATCTTGTAGAAGAAATTAAAGAAGCAAGCAAACCCTAGATATAACATCAAATGGGAAGAGGGAAGATTGTGATAAGAAGGATTGATAATTCAACAAATAGGCAAGTGACTTTTTCAAAGAGAAGAAATGGACTGCTCAAGAAAGCTAAGGAGCTATCAATCCTATGTGATGCTGAAGTAGGACTCATTATTTTTTCCAGCACTGGGAAACTCTATGATTTTGCAAGCTCAAGGTAAGAACATTTTCAACCTAATTTATTGGTTATTTGTGGATTAAAAATTGAAATTACATGAAGCTTAAGTTCATCAATATATGATTTTCATGTTACCTCGTTTGCTTCTATTTTTGGTAAATTCCAGATTAGTACAAGTTAAGTTTATTAAAGTACTTATTGCTTTTCTTACCCAAAAAAAAAGTACTTAGTGTTTTTACTTTGTCTTGGTATTTCTTGTTTAAAATGCCAAGTTGCAATCTTTTTGTTTCATTTAGTACCAAAAAATAGACAATTTGAATCTTAAAAAGCACAAAACCACATTCCAATGAACATTTTTGCCAAATAAACTAAGGGGTCATTTGGTTACCGAGATAAGAATTATAATTTCGAGATAAAATTTGAGATTGTCTTTATTCCATAGTTGGTTAAAACTTAGAAGTATATTAGTTAGTACTAGTACAAATTTTATACTAAAAAAGTGGAATTAACGATTGGGATTAACAATCCCAAGATTATAATCTCGGATTGTTAATGAATAACTCCCTTTTGCTGCCAAACGAACCCTAAATTGATAGTCATAGGAGGTAAGAGACAACATACTTGCCCTCAAGATTCCGTGTTCATATTTATACTATATCTGCTGATATTTGAAAATGGTTATAATTAGATTATTTCTTAAATAGGAGTACTTTACAACATTAAGTGTCCTCCTTTGGTACAACTGAGGTCATTTTTCGTGGAAAATATTTTTGTATTGGATTGGTTGTGCGAAATAATATTTAGTAAAAAATATACTAAGGATTAATAACAGTGTTAGGAAATCAATGATTTGATACAAATTTTAATACACCACTAAGTAAAAAATTTATAAGATAGTTGTAACAAAAAGTGAATTTTGACTAAAAGTGACAGAAGTCATTTTTCCCTTTTTGATGAAAAATGTTTTTCTTTGAAAATGAATATTCAAGTTCAACCACACCAAATGCAAGAAAATAATTTCACCATGGAAAACCTTTCCTGTAAAATAAATTCTTACCAAACGCACTCATATATAGTAGTAGTTATTTGTTTGTATTTCCCTTATTATTCAAGTAATGAGAGATTGCTGAAGCAATGTAGCTTTCATGTGTTAATGATTTGTCCAATATACATTTGATGCTTTATCAGCTTTTGGCAAAAAAAAAAAACGTCATTTCATATGAAACAGGCCTAAGGTTCATATATTAGATGCACAATATTCAGAGATTATCGTGACTAATGAGTGAAGTTATAAGGTGGTTGAGTAACTTGAGTTGTCTGGATATTTTAGTAGCAGCATACGATTTACAACTTTTACTTTCCTGTCGAAACCCTAAAGTATATATGTATATAGTGTTTTAAGTAGCATAGAGAGGATTTGAAAATTAATTAAGGTGATTTAAACGAATAATCATTTTTATTCCTCTATTCATTAAACCTCTCTTCCTGTGATTTTTCTCCCTTGGGTGTTATCAAGGTGATTTTCCTTGAAATAACAAGATATCCAAACGCCAAATATTCAACTCTTTTTTTACAAAATAACAAGTGCTAAAGTTCAAACGTGTAGGTAGTTGCATTGATGATCACACTTTTCACTAATAATAAGAGGGCACCTTATTAATTTCCTGTATATTACTTATAATTAGCAGTACCTTTCTCCTGTCTTTTAATTTTTACAGTTTTATAAAACCTTCTTTTCATGCATGGATTAATATGTTACAACTAATTAGCTAATATATTCAAAGATACATTCTATTTGTCATAGAAATTGAAATTCAACTAATCAGTACAAAAGGAAACTTGATGCATTTGTAATTTTTCCTTGTATTCTATCAGCATGAGATCTGCAATTGAAAGATACAACAAAATGAAGGAGGATCATAATCACCTTATGAACGCTATGTCAGAAGTCACGGTATAGCTATTTTTCCATCTTTTCCTCTCAGTTAATTGTGTTTGTTTCAAATTTTATAATACATGCACCAACCATTTACTACCATCTAGTATTCAATAATATACTGAAAATTGATTAAGCACATGATAATTTTTAGCTAAACAGATTTTTGTGATAAATAATTTAAAACAACTAAGTCTCAGTATGAATGTTAGCCTCTTGTGAGTGTTATCTAAAGTAAATGGTTTATGACCAACTAAAAGAAATCCCTAATAATACTCCTAATATTTTTTCGAAACTTCATCTGTGATACCAGAAAATGCTGCTGCTTGAATGTACTATTGTCTATTGCTCTTCTACTGCTTATGGAGTATATAATATCACGAAATGGCGTTCCTGGATTGTTGTTTCCATTAGATATATTTGTGTTGTGTTCTGCCGTCAACGATATACTGTGACATATACAGTTGAGGTTTTAAATTCTTCCTATAATTTTTAATTATTTTAGGATTTGACATATACTGTGACAGTAAAAACGAATTTACATCATCACTTTTTAAGTATCTTTTAGCAAGTAACCATACTTGTCTAATTTTTCAGCTTATAAATTAATTACCTATAAATAATTTAGACATGATAATGTAAAAATTAATACGCTGATCCCTTACTCCTAGAAGTGAATAATACTAGTCCATGTTCTTGAGCCAACTCTTGCCGGGCTCGAACGTAGACCTCCTTCCCTCAGGCAATTCTTGTGTATGGAATTAGGCCTCCAAACTCACCAGAGATTGCAGCGCTGGGCTCAAAATTGTGGCAGTAACTCAATCGACTTCTTGCAGGGATTGATCCATCTTTTCCACATATAAGAATTGCAACACATAAACTGTTCTGTGAGAGACAAATGAACTTATGCCCGTCCTAGAATATGTATTGTTCTCTTCCCAAACTAAACTACTGTACTGTTTGCTTCCATATTCGACCTCTAAAAACTCCTAGGATTAAATTTGTAATATGCCTTGATTATCACCATCATGCTCCCAACTGCTCCACTTTTTCCTCAAAATTTTCTTAGGATTTAGTCCTTGTGGTGATTAGCACTTTTTAACATGTTACAACCAGTAAGTTCGATACAAAGTTCTCAGTGTCAGAATCAAAAAGATAGTAACTGTGATTATCAGAAGAACTAATTCAACAGCTTAACACTTGTCACATGATTGCTTCTGGACATCTTGTTTACAATACAGTTAAAAGATGCTGGACAGGCCAATGCATCAGTCGCTTAAGTAAGCTCGATACAAACAGGAGGTAAACTGCAGAAATCATATCACAAAATTGGAGTGACAATTGTTGAGCAAACTGATAGTGGCTCTAACATCATAAAGACGAGAAAAAGGAACAGCACTGCTTAATATTCCATTTGTTTTTTGCTAGTCCAGACCATGAAAAGCTAGTTTTGAAACCAAAACTCAGCACTGAAACATATACGTGACTGTCAGAATAGGTGATCAGTAAAGCCAGTGCTCAGCATAACATTTTAATTGGACGGAGGAGATGTAGTAGCTAGATATACTTTGTGGAATGTGACTTTCCAGGTGAGCAAATTCTTTTGACAAGTGGAGAAGGGATGTGCTGGTGATAAGCCTGAAACTGGTTTCACCTCCGCATTGTGAAGTCATGGTCTGATGCCTCTTCAATTGCAGTCTTCAGAAGAGAAGTGTGAAGTCTGAAGAGACTCTGCAGTGCAAGGCTCAGGTCAATAAGACAAGATCTCAACATAATTCCATTGAAGGATAGTTCGTTTATTTTTACTGAGAATGCCTTAAAATTGCAGATTCCAGTATCAAAGATGATGAAGAATGTATCAACCAACTCTAAATTGACATAGTATCTACCCTCAAGAGGTAAGATATATGCATTTAAGAATACATGTGTTGGCAGACTGAGAAAAGACCAAGTTCAGCTAAAACACAAACAGAGCCTATTGAGTAGACGTTCAAAAAAGTTCAGTGATTGAAAACCCTGACGATGGTTGTATTACACGAAAATACCTATATGTCAATTTATTTACTAAAATACTCGATAGGTAGTTGCTGGCATCTGAACTTTTTAGAAAATCTAAATTCGACTTTGTGTGGCATAATGTCTTAATTACATTATAAAAAGAACAAGCATATCTTGCAAAAATGGTTCATGCAGAAGCACATAGGTTAATTCATGTCATGCCTAATACTCGGAAACTGGCATATTCAATCAACCCTAAACCTGAAGTCCACTCTATGGAAAGTGTCAACTTCTGGTGTGTTTATTTCACAGCTGGACTAGCCATCACCAGAACCAATAGAACATCTAGGGCTATGTTAAAAATTAAGGGACACAGTCTATATTTCATCTGCATAATTCATGGCTACAGTGATCCCTTCTGTCATACCAAGGGTGTCTTTTCTAAAAAAATAAAAAAATAAAAATGATAAGGAAACAAGGGTGTCAATTTTAGAAGATAACTGAGCTATGAGTTTACAGGTCTCCTGAGATACTTCGTTGGAACCTCAAAGATCGCAAGAATCTAGGGTGCTGAGCACAAGGCTGCAGATCGAGAGAAGACTAACTCCTTAGGCATCCAAATATTAATATTTCTAATGTCGCCAATGGATATATAAAATTATGCACCAGAGAAAAGTTTATCTGCCTTCGCAAAATCCATTAAACAGCATGTATTTAACCCCCTTGACTTGATATCTCTGGTAGGAATTAGGATAGCATTATTAGTGAAGAGTTGTACCCCCCAAACGATAAGCAGAAGAATCATGTTTTCCCCTCGCATCAAATATAAAGGCAAATCTTAGTTTTTTCTTCCTCAAGCCACTCAAATATTTTTCTTCATTCTCAACTTTTCTCTTCCCCCCCACCCCCCCCCCCCCCCCCCCTCTTGTTTTGTCGAAATCGTGGGTGACCTTCTCTTTTGTTGTAAAGTTGAGATGGTAGGCAATGATATCCTGGATCAATAATCTAAGTATGAAAATAAATTTTGACTAACAACCATCTCATCCAAAGTTCTTAAACTAAAACTTTAGGGGGGTCCATTTGAATGACTATGTTCCGTCAATAATCCAATTTGAATCCAAAACATCACGAATAATTAACCAATACATTAAGAAACATGTTGTATTAAGATTTGACAATATTGAGGTCCCTTTGATTCCCTTAACCCAAGCACCTGTTCAGTTAGTACATATAACACGATGTGATGTTTAAAAGTTGATTATTGTTTTCGCGGATGATACACTGGTCTTAAGTGACGCAGATGTAGATCAATTGGGATGGTTGAAGCAGGTTCTGATGTGGTTTCACGTGGTGTTGGGGCTCAAAATTAACCTTAGTGAATGTGCGATTTTTCCTATGGGAGAGGCAGATAATATCGATTGCCTTGCACAAGTGCTTAATTGCAAGGTGGGTGTTTTTCCTACTACGTACTTGGGTTTTCTGTTGGGTGCTTCACATCGAGATGTTTCAATTTGAAATCTTGCTATTCAAAGGGTTGAGAGGAGGCTAGCAGGATGGCAAAAGAGATACTTATCAAAGGGAGGAATGGAGGTGTTTATCAAGAGTAGGCTGTCAAGCATTCCTACATACTACTTATCTTTGTTGCAGGCACTGACTAAAGTTCAAAGGAATTTCCCATTGGATGCTTCTGATGGTTCTGAAAAGATTCACTTGGTGAGTTGGGAGGCTATTACAACACCAAAGAAGTGGGCAAGCTAGGAATGAAAAATCTTAGGGTGTTCAACAGAACACAGCTACGAAAGTGGTTATGGAGATTCAGAGTTCAGGAGTGCTTTGTAAAGGGAGGTAGTGGCAAAAAAGTATGGCACTTTAGAAGGAGCAGGTGGAGAACTAATAATATCAATACTCCATAGAATTATTACGAAAGAGGGGGAAGACTTGAGCATTCATAGTTCTTTCAGGATAGGAGATAGAGAAGAGTTTGTTTTTGGAACCATAATTGGTGCGGGGAGGACACATTAAAAGGGTCTCCCTCCCTAATTTGATCGCCTTTACGAGCCAGAAAGAGTTAACTATCCAACATATTCGAAGGGTGCATGATGGGAGGTGCTATGGGATCTTAGGTTCAGGAGACATCTCTGGGAGATAGCATAATTCCAAAATATGTTGGGAGTTACTTTATAATCTAGACTCATGGAGGTAGGGGTTAAATAGTGATGGAGTATACACAGTCAAAGCATTTTATCAGAAATTACTGGTGAGAAAGGAGATATACTTTCCACACTGGTCAATTTGGATTCCCAGGGCACCGAAGAAAGTATGCTTTTTTGCTTCGTTGGCTGCAAGAGGAGCGATCCTAATGGCTGAGAATTTGAGCAAGAAAAGTATTACTCATGTCAGTTGATGCTATATGTGCAATTGCTCGCGCAAAGAAATTGATCATCTTTTGGTGCATTGCAAGGTGGCTTCGAATCTATAGAGGGTGGTATTGAATTACTTGCACCACTAGCTCTTATGTGGGTAGTTTGGAGAGAGAGAAATACAAGAGTGTTTGATTGTGTTGAAAACAATTTTGTACATTTGAGAAATAGTCTTATGTCTTTGATAACTTTTTGGTGCATAGATATGTATAGATAATCGGATGTCTTTTGCAGAGAATTATATTTTGATGTAGCTTTTCTACCTTTTGGTATACCTCATATATACTGGAGTTTTTTCCAATATCAATACAATTGCTTCTCTTATCCAAAAGAAAGTTAATTATTGTATCAAAAGAATGTGATGCTTTTAATTATGAAGTGGTTTGTGTTGTCTAATATTAGGTATTATAATATAATATACTATATAAACTAGCTCCATCGTAGGCTTCGTACTTATATCTACTGTTTATCTGTTTATATTGAATATGTGTTAGTTTCACCATTCTCGTTAGCATGCTACTTCCATCTTATTTGCAAACGTGTTTTCTAAAATGTTTTCTTTAGCCGAGGGTCCATTGAAAACAGCCACTCCACTTTAGAGAGGGTAAGGTCTGCGTACATCTCACTCTCCCAAGACCCCATTTGTGGGATTATACTGGATATATTGTGGTTGTTGTTGTGTTGTTGTTTGTTTCCTGTTTGATGAAGCTATTTATCACATAATTAATCTTGACGAGAATCCACAGGTTCAATCGTTTAAGCCAATAAATATTTCTTCTCTAGTAATCCTCTCCTTCGATCAAGTTGTCAGTCTCAACTATTCCTTATCCCAGAAAAATAGTCTCAATTGTCGATTCTCCATCTAACGAAACAACTGCGGATTCCTCGTGAAAAAAGTAAGCTTTTTAAGTATGTTAGTCTCGAAACTTCATCCTTTAGAATCAGCAACCCTAGATCTTACTGCGGACTTAATCTCCACAAGAGAACTTAATGAAAGCTAACCAAAATAACATAAATAATGATCTAAAAGCTTTGTTAGTTTACAATTGCCCCGGGGCTTTGGTCTAGTGGTATGATCTAGTGGTAAAGCATATTGCATGATGTGTGGATTAAGTGCATGTCGTAGGTTCAAACTCTATCGTGCACAAAGACCTGGCATTTAAGTAGAGAAGGGGCATACCCATTATCCACTGAGAAGTTAATATGTACAACTAGGAATTTGTGATATCATACTCCTCTCATAAATACAATATCAATAATTCCATACATTCTATTGACAAAGACATGTAAGGGGATAAGAAGATGCATGAGCTCTGTTAAAGTGGATAACCATATCATCTAAAAGTTTTAGTTATTAGAGAGCACACTTTTATTTCTTTGATTATGTCTTCATCACGCCCCCTCAAGTTGGGGCTTGCTTCTTTTTCATGAGCCAAGCATGCAAAAATTCTTTCTGATAATAGTGGCGGTAAGACTCGAATCCAGAACCTCTACTCGCTATGACAAAATGTTGAAGTGTGTGACCATCTTATTTAAAAACTTAAGCCGTAAGAGAGAGCACACATTTATTTGGATGCTATAACATCAATTATCTAGCTATATTGTATTACTGGTTCACACCATTTTGGAAAACTCATTCTTGGAAGAAACATTCTCTCGATGAGTATTTGGATCAACCCATTCTTGCAATGTAGATCGAAAACATAAGGGCAAGTATGCAATTACTCATCTTGAAATAACTCGTTACGTTAAGCATGATACGGAGAAAGATGAATCATCAAATTGAATATTTAGCTTAGGCTTAAATTCACCTAATAAGATGGGATTAGGCTCAGAACTCTTCTTGTTCATTGAGAGCAGATAGAAACAAAAGTTATAAAATGAGGAAGGGCCATATGTGCCTAACCTTCTTATATTCAAGCTAAGGGTGGACAAATCCACTTCACCTTTTTCATGCTTGATTTGTATCAGCTTACTTTTTAGACCTTTAACATCATGAAGGTCCAAAAGTCAAACAAATGAGTCAAGGAATTTACAACCAATGAACAAAGTGTTCTCCTAGGACCAGTCAAAATCTCAAATTTCAATGATGATAGAATTGATGGAGAAAATGGAGCATCGGAGAAGATGAAGTCCATGCAGACTATCCAACAAGGGTTGCTTGAAAGACCGCACTGTCATTTCCTAGGGAAGATGTGGATAGCGGGGTGAACAAGGAGGGGAAGTTGGGGAGAACAAGCATGAGAAGGAGGGTTGGGCACAGTTAAAGTAGATACTTAAAAACTAGTGACAACAATAAAGTAAGTTGTTAGAAAAGTAAAAGAGGACAAAGTATGAGAAATGAAATGATTCTGATACCGGAGATGAGAGAAAACCTGAAAAATGTGGTGATACCGACTTAAGAGCATGGAAAGTAGCAGTGAGTCGGCTTCCTGGGGTGCATGGTCTAGTTGAAGAGGCATACAAAAATAGAGTTTTGGGAGAAACTACCAAAGATGACTTCACATGAATGCATGCTTTTCTTAAAGAAACATTTTTAGTATTCTTCATAAACAAGACCTTAAAAACGTCAAGAATCAAGTGATGTGATTACTTTTTCTTTTCATACTAAATCTAAGACTTTTAAATTTAGCATTTATCTTAGCTATTGAACTTAATCAACTTAAATTTTTTTAGTTTTGGCAAAGGGAAGCATCAACTTTGAGGCAACAATTGCACTACTTGCAAGAAAGTCACAGGTAAGTTGATCTGACATTGTTGTACACATGCTATATCATTCTCTACCTCCATAATGCAGCCAATGTTTATAAAATTAGATCTGCTTTGACGGATTCATATTCCTCATTTGTACCGCAAACTTATTAGAAATGCAATACACCCCGAACCATGTTGCAGAGATTTAAATTGGATACATGCTTCTTTATAAATCAAACTGATAATACATGCTTAACTGTGAGGGTGGTATTGAATTATTTCGGAATGCAGCCGGTGCTGCCACGTACTGTACTCAGCGCTGGTAGAAGTAGTAGGAAAAACATAGGCATGGGAAGTTGCCCTATAGCCCTTATGTGGGTAAAATTAATTTTGTACGATTGAGGAGTAGCATTTTGTCTTTGATTGTTTCCTTGAGCACCCTTAAGATTCATATTTGTAAAGATGGTGGGGTATATTGTGTGGAAATCATATTTTTATCGTAATATCTACTTTTTGGTATACCTCTTGTATAGAGAAGCTTTTTCCCATGTCAAATAAAATTATTTACCTAATCAAATAAAAATCAAGAGATATTTTTCATTAATGTTGGTTCTTCTTTTACTCTTTTGAAGGTTGGGGGAGACTGAAACAATCTCATGCTAATAAAACTTTTACTACTTCCACTAGTTTTAACTCATTAAACTTCCTAGAAGAATCTGTAAGATTAAAGATTTTATAATATAAATACTCTATAAGTAGCACAGCCACTCTTGCACAGCAAAGACTAGAGGGGAGGCCATTGTAATGCAAAAAATATAAGTAATAATTTTTATTAACACATTGATAAAGGGCATGTGAGCAATACCTAATTTCCTCAACATTGTCATGTCATGATTTCACCGGAAACTATGCTTAGGAGAGAGCTGTACTGAGAATCATGAATCCCAGTTTGATTTAAAAACTCGATGAGAGGCATATTATAATATCATCACACTAGAAGAGACGAAAGTTACCTCAAGGTTTATCTGCTGATTCTATACCAGTTTCTCGAGTTCTATATCATCTCTAACTTATACAGAGTCCATGTGGTTCTCCTACCAAGTTTCTTTCGTGAACCTGCACATGCCACAGTACTTCAACAGTATGGACTGTTTTGTCAAAAGACGAAACCAAAGAAATAAAGGAATATTAACTTAAATTCTACCAAGTCCATTTACCTCCTCTGCTCTCCCAAATAGCAAAATGCTTCCATTAATCACCTCTCTCAATTATTATCTTAATGCCTAACCTCAAAGAATGAGTTTTGTTCATCCTGTCTGGAGCTGTGGGATAAATATGCAAAAAGTATATAGGCTGAAAGGAGTTATAGATAATTTATGGGTGATATCTTGGTAGTGGTTGAAAAGAAAAGAGGCTGTGGTAATAAATTATACAGGCCGAACAGTAAATTTAAGGTTCTTTTGAGTATTCTTGCAAGTTTTGTGGTTACGGGAGATAGGCTGAGAAAACAGACGAGCTGAACTGATCTAAAAGTTGTTTTTTGAAGTTCCAGAACACACTTGTATCATTTCACAAGCATCATAACTAAAAAACTGCACAAATGTTTCAAAACAAGGTTACCCTGGGAAAGATGGTACTCTATTGGCTTATTGCTACTATATTAGAAGTACTGCAATGATAATTGCTGACTCCATAAAACTAACTGAAGCAGAAGCCCTTTCTAGACATACTCAGATAACATAAAAGAGTAACTTGATCAAGAAAGGAAAACAAAAGTATCTCTAGATTTCTCACCAGAGGATGAGAAGTGCGTAAGTTTACCAAAAGAATTAGGAAGTGAAAGAAACAGTCGATATTTCAAATTTTTACTTCTTGTTTTTACAAGGACTGCTTCAGAAGAAGTGAACTACTACTTAATTTGCTAGGATAAACATCTCGTTGTCAACCTAGCCATAAAAAAATCAAGTTCAATAGCTATTCTTAACAGAAAGCCATAAAATATAGATGCTTATCATTCGCGACATCTAGCAAAAGATCGGCTCGCTAGATTGCCTTTAGGCTTCAATTTAGTATTGTGTGGCTTGAACGAACAACGAATTGATACATGCAGCATGTTGTTGAAGTGAAACGCTAGATGAAAGTATGCAATGTCAATAAAAAGACTTTTTCATTGCAGGCAACTTTTGGGGGAAGAACTTTCTGGACTCGGCATCAAAGATCTCACAAATCTGGAAAACCAACTTGGCATGAGTTTGAAAGGTGTCAGAATGAAAAAGGTAAAGTTCACCACAATCTAATTTTGTGGTCACTGAACTTTCTCTTATGTCAAGTCTATACTTGAATCTAAGTGTCTCTTTCTTGCAGGAGCAAATGTTAACTGATGAAATCAAAGAACAAAATCGGAAGGTTAATATCAGAACATTATTAGACTCATGCTTTCTTCTGTTTAAATTTTAGCATAAACATGACACGAGTAGTCGTTCTGCAGGGCAATCTCTTTCATCAAGAAAATATAGAACTTTATAAGAAGTTGAATCTCATACATCAAGAGAACACAGAATTGCAAAACAGGGTAGGAAGTTGCTACTTATTTTACATCACTGCAAATATTTTGTGGTAGTTCTTCCTTTTACAACAAAGCATATACTTTTTTTAGCTTAATCTAAAGGAAATGGAATTGATTCAGGTTTATGGCTCAGGCAGAAAGGAAGCAAATGAAACTTCTCAGGATACACAGGCAACCAGCAGTGGATATAATTTACATGCAACTATCAATCTCCAGTTAAGCCAGCCACAAACACAGAAGAATGACACATCGGCAAATGTAATGAAGCTCGGGTAAATGTTCTACCAGATTTAGCCGCACTTCAAGTCTCTACCCCGATCCCATAATCCAACCAACCCCCAAAGGAAAAGGAAAGAAAACGAGACGCTAACCCCATTCTTATAACTTTCAACAGGCTACAACTGCACTAGAAAGTGGATTGAAGCTCTCTGTTCAATCAGAACTAGCATCACAGAGATTCTGCTATCGTTGGCAGACTTTAACAAGCTATAATTAGAATTCATCACGCAACAGATAAAACAGATTCAGCACCCCAAATATTTCTGAATGTTTTACAATCTCTGTGAACATGCAGAAGCTATGTATGTAAAGTAGTGTGGAAGTAAGAACAAAAAAAAAAACCATGGAGCTACCATGGTTTGCTTCATAGCACCTAAATATTTGATGGAAATGATTGTACAATGACTGATTTGTACCTACATGTCACATTCAGATACTCTATCCTGAAACCTTCATACATGTGCTTCAAAACAACATTTCAGGGAACTATCTAAAAAATTTATTCTATCTTATTTAAGATGGTTACATGTTACTATCGAGACACTCACAAATGAGTTAAACTGCAGATAAAGCAAGCATCAAGAAAGGCTATGAATGTCCGACAATGCAAATCATACATAAAGGCTTCCAGAACTACCATATACTACCAAAAACCCATTGACTGACCACCATACTTAGCACTTACACAACACCAAAAAGAAGATAATTAGTCAATAAATAGACAAAAGATAACTTGGATAATAACCAAAACAAGCATACGCTGCTAACCGAATCATTACACTGATTGAGCATTCGAGTTTGATTTCGAACTTTATCTAGTAATTTGAAGTGTCAAATTAACATGAAGCAATGTACTGAATTTGTTTGTCATACCGTGAGAAACGCCAGCCACCATTAAAGATGTGATGTCCAGCTAGGCTTCCAAAAAGAGATGTGTGGAGCGAGGAATGTATATTTGCTGGAAATCCTGGACCTCACTTCAACTTACCTTAAAAATATGATCAAGAAACTAAGAAATACCATCATGTGAGTTACACAATATTATAGCATTTCTTGTCTGATTTACCGAATAAATAATGCACCTGTCCACTTTCAAGAGAACACCATAAAGGGATTTATGGCATTGGCTAAAAGAATGACTTGAAGGACATAAACCCCGAACCTTAGAAAGAAATGTTCCACAGTAAAAGCCACAATAAGTCTCAAAAGAAGTCTTTTACTCTCCCATGACCTAAGACACTGAAGACCAATTTTATTATAACCGAAAAACCTCCGAGGGTAGAATTCACACGGTTCAAAACTCTCTCCCCTCTATCCTTCTCCACTTAAATACCAAATTTTTGTTGCGGACGGGTTTGAACCCATGACGTGTGCCTAGCACATACATTACGCGTTGCACTCATTCCACTAAACCAAAGCCCTAGGGGATGATTCTTAAAATCCATTTTATAATAAAACTTAAGAGGAATTTTTTTCCATCCCAAGAACAGATGATCTGTTGATCTATCTGAAAGGAATAAGTGTTAAAAGGACCACAATACCAAGATAAATTCTAATCAGTTGCTCGAATAAGTGATATTGATGGCTATCTCTCCACGTCTCTTTCTAGGCACAATACTTAATTCTCATCACAATCTGTTAGAATCCAAAATTATGAAGTAAATACTAGAGTTATAGCCTTCCCACTTATACCGACCAAAACATTCCATTACATGAAGATTACAATGCATCATCCTTATAGTCCACAATGCACATCCCGTTCTTAATGGTTTTCCCATACACCCGACTGGAATCTCGATCCGCTGGGTGCGGACGTTTGGAACTATTTCATCATCAATCCTCCACCAAGTATCACTGCAAATAGCTTGTTTTCTATATACAAGTGAGCCAATGTGCATATGTGGAAAGTGGATGGCTAAGAGAAAACCTCTCACACCATCAATACAATGGGTGCTACTGTCTAAGTTGCTAGTTGTTAAAAAATTCTATGTTTAAAGAACTACATAGTTTGAATTTAAAATTTCTAGTTGGAAAGTTGTATCTTTCTCGTTTAAAGTAACTAACGGTTTTGCAGGTCCAACTTATTTTTTTAATTTGAAATTGAGTTGGCACACTACACCACCCTCAAGTATATAGATGCCTTTGTAATTGTATGCAAACTGACTAGAGCGAGGAACTCTTACTTCTCTCTAGATTGGCCATTATAGTGCTTGTTTGTTTGACACTTGCTCCAATCTCCTAGATTCAAGAGAGAAGAAAGAGTTTCTCTCTCCAGACATTTTGCATAATAATTACATAGGCATCAATTTGCTTCATCCAGCACTTGGAACTTTTTAATATTCTTTCAATGCTTCCATCTTACTTTGGGATTCATGATCCAAATTCACTACAAGAATAGATGATCTATTGGTCTATTCGAAAAGCACAAGTGTGAAAAAGGACCACAATACCAAGATAAGTTCTCATCAGCTGCTTGAATAAGTGATATTGATGGCTATCTCTCCACATATCTTTCTAGGTATAGTACTTACTTCTAATCACAATGTGTTAGAATCTTAAATGCTAGAGTTATATTAACAAGGACATGATTTTCAACAAGTTGTCTGGCGTAACAACCTTCCCACATGAACCAACCAAAACATTCCATTACATGATAGTCACGCGCATAATCCGGATAATCCACAATGCACATCCCATTCTTAAAGATTTTCCCACACACCTGATTGGAATCTCGATCCACTGGGTGCGGATGTTTGGAATAATTTTACATAAATCATCCACCAAGTATCACTGTGATTAGCTTCTTTGCTATATAACCACTGACCCGGACGTGATAATGTGGAAAGTGGATGGCTAAGAGAAAACATCTATCATGCCGATCGATATAATGGGTGCTACTAGCCTAAGTTGCTAGTTGTTAGATTTCAATGTTTAATGACCTATTTAGTGTGAATTTTAAATCTCTACTTGGAAAGTTGTATCTTTCTCGTTTAATGTAATTAAGCGGCTTTGCAAGTGCAGCTTCTTTTTCGATTTTGAAAATTAAGTTGGCACACTACACTGTCCAAGTATATAGATGCCTTTGTAATTGTATGCAAATTGCTTAAAGTGAGAAACTGCTAGTTCTCTCTTGATTGGTCATTCTAGTGCTTCTTTGTATGACATGTGCTCCATTCTCTTAGAATCAAGAGAAAAGTAGGACCTTCTCACTTTAGACAATTTGCAAAATAATTACAATATTACATTAGGCAATTTCCTGATAAGACCACTGAAGGAGCATCAAGCAGAAGGTGAAAATCTGGATAACCACTTAAAGGATATTCTCGGTGCATAACATTCCACTTTAGAGAATAATCTACTCACATAGGAAAATGCAATCTACTACCATAGGGCAACAAAATAGAGACCAGTGTTTTCAAAGGCGTTTTTGGGGCGAGGCGTACCAAAAATGCATCGGGGTATTTTGGCAGCGCGTAGATCCGGAAGGCGTAAGTCCCACGCCTAGCCTCGCTGCCACGCCTTTTAAAACATTGATAGAGACAAACACTCCAGTACCAATGAGAAAATACAAAAATCAGTTCAAAAGAAAGCCACAAACTTTCTCAAAACATACTATCTTTGCTTTTTCTCTTCATAATCATTACTGCATGCCAATAAAAAATTACTTAACTAACTAGAAACTTCTTAATCTTTTTAAAGACACAACTTGAAGTTACATCTACAAAAGATTCTAAAATCTTACAAAAAAAAAAAGGTACCATCATTATATCCAAATCAAACACAGATTTCAGGCACTGCACTTTATGATCAAACAGTAATAGGAAAGATCAAGAAGATCCAGTAATGAAACACCTAACACTACACAACCAATAAAGGATAAAAATTCAATCTTCCACATTTTCCAAAAAACAATAAAAAATCTCCATGAAGACAGCAAAAATACCTGATCAAGTAAAACACAAGACAAAGATCATTTTCACGCACTGTCTTTTGTACAAAGGGCAGCCCGTGCAAGCATCCCGTGTGCAGGTTCGTTGGGGTGATGTACGCAACCTATATAAGTGGTTGTTTCACAGCTTGAACCCGTAATCTACAGGTTCTTTGTGATGAAACAGTAAAAAGTTAATCTAAAGGGGTCAGTATAGATGTTATCAAATGATGAAAACATACACTCACAAGATTCAAGAACAAGAAACAGGAGCATAAAAAAGTATAGTAGGATGAATAATAAAGGAAGTACATGGGAATAATGTTGGTCATTACAATACCTGTAAGAGAAACAGTTGGGAAGTAAGCAAAGTTTGTACGTAAAAATACGCAAAATTTTGTACTATGCAAGCCATGGTGGTAGGAGAGAGAAGAAAATATCTGAGGAGTTTCTTCAAAATATAATAAGGGTCGAATTCCCTGCTCCGCATCATTGTTTCTTTAATCTGTATCCGCAGTCTTCTTACAGGTCTGGTCCGATGAAGTTTGGTTTTTTTGAGATTATACTTGACACGTCGAGGTAGTTTGACTTGATACGGAAACAACCCATATAAATTTGTGATACTAAATATAGAAATGTATGTTCTTTCGGAACTGACCAAAAGGAAGTGTCATATAAATTGTGATGGAGGGAGTAATATATATAGATTGCTTGTACAAGACACGTATCTATGTATATGTGGAGATTGTCGCACTATCTATCAATGTACATGACACGTATATATTTTTGTCTTTTTATATTTTTATCCACGTATTAACTATTCGACTTTTCATCTATGAAATAATATAAAACTTACTCAAATGTATTAGTTATAAAACGTTTGATTTTTGTTATTAAAATTCGCGTAAGAATTCATATATTGTTATGAATACGTTGTATTATGGATGTCCATTACTCCCATAGCTTCCTGAAGAAGTTAGATCTACAAGCAGCTTACAAGCAGACAGCTGACAAGCAGCTTTATGAAAAGCCTTGCAGCAGCTTCTAGAAAGCCTTGCAGCAGCTTGATGAGGCTTGCAATCAAGCAGACAGCTTACAAGTAGCTCAAGCAGACAGCTTGCCAGCAGCTTCTGAAAAGCCTTGCAGCAGCTTCCTGAAAAGCTTCGCAGCTGCTTCTTTTCTTCTATAAATAGGAAGTCATTTTAGTTTATTCTGTACATCAGTTTGAAATGAAATAAGATATCAGTCTCTCTCTATATAGTATCTCTGTTTGATTTACTTTGCAGCTTTTATTTTCACAACACGTTATCAGCACGAGGCTCTGCTATCTAGAAAAGGTTAAGGTAAGGATTTTACTTTCTAAATTTATGGCTAATATTTCTAAGATTGAATTTACTACCCTTGATATATCGGGCAAAAGTTATCTTTCATGGGTTTTAGATGCTGAAATCCATTTAGATGCGATGGGTCTTGGAGACACCATCAAAAATAATAATCAAGCATCTAATCAAAACCGTGCTAAAGCAATGATATTCCTGCGTCATCATCTTGATGAAGGTCTAAAAATGGAATATCTCACGGTTAAAGATCCACTCATGCTGTGGAATAGCTTGAAAGACAGGTATGACCACCTGAAGATGGTCATACATCCACAAGCACGTTATGACTGGATCCATCTGAGGCCATCAGTGAATATAATTCTGCTACGTTTAGAATTATTTCTCAGTTGAAATTATGTGGAGAAAATATCACTGATAGTGACATGCTTGAGAAAACATTCTCCACTTTTCATGCCTCGAATGTGCTCCTGCAGCAGCAATATCGAGAGATGAAATTTAGTAAATATTCTGAGTTAATTTCACATCTGCTTGTTGCTGAACAACATAACGGATTATTGATGAAAAATCATGAAAGTCGACCCACTGGTTCTGCTCCATTCCCAGAAGAGAATGAGACGAATTTCCACCAAAAACGTGGAAAGTGGCGTGGCCCCAGTCGTGGCCACGGTCGTGGTCGTGGTCGAGGTCGAGGAAGAAACTCCTATCATGATGATCGTTATGCACCAAAATCCCCTGACCACCAGCAGTGGAAAGGAAAGGAAATAATGCTGAAGCCAACTTTATGTCTGAAGATAATGTGGACTTCACGCATTTGGACATAGCAGATTTCTTTTGAGATCCCTGAAGGACAGCTCCCTGAAGGACAGATCCCTGAAGGACAAATAAATCATCTGACTGGTGATGGATCTGTAGCCAAAGAGATTTAAATACATTTTAAGTTATGTCGTTTGTAATAGTTTGTATGTTTAATATTATTGTAGTAATACTAGTAAAGTTTTGTTTTAATAATAAAGCATGTAATATATGATGTCTGTTTTTATCTATGTTATTTTATTTTGAAGAACACATGGATATCCTCAAACTTTATTTGGATCAAAGATCAATTCTGAAGATATTTGCGTAATTGATAGTGGAACAACACATGCCATATTCAAAGATCGAAAATATTTTTCACACTTGATAATGAGAAAGGCAAATGTTTCTACTATTTCTGATAATACTAATTTAATTGAAGGCTCCGGAAGAGCAACTATATTTCTGCCTAAGGGAACAAAACTTATTATTAATGATGCATTGTTCTCTTCCAAGTCCAGAAGAAACTTGTTAAGTTTTAAAGATATCCGCCGAAATGGATATCATATTGAGACAATAAATGAAATGAATAATGAATATCTTTGTATTACAAAGAATGTCTCTGGCCAGAAATATGTTTTAGAAAAGTTGCCAACTTTATCTTCTGGCTTATACTGTACAAAGATTGGTACAGTTGAAGCACACTCTGTCGTAAATCAGAAGTTTACTGATTTAAATAATTTTGTGCTTTGGCATGACCGTTTGGGTCATCCTGGATCAATAATGATGAGGCGAGTCATTGAAAATTCAAGTGGGCATTCACTTAAGAACCTGAAGATTCTTAAAAGTGATGAATTTTCTTGTACTGCTTGTTATCAGGGAAAGTTAATCACTAGACCATCACCAACAAAGGTTGGGATTGAATCTCCTACATTTTTAGAACGTATCCATGGGGATATATATGTGGACCTATTCATCCACCTTGTGGATTGTTTAGATATTTTATGGTCCTAATTGATGCATCTTCAAGATGGTCTCATGTGTGCCTATTATCATCTCGCAACCTGGCGTTTGCGAAATTGTTGGCACAAATAATTCGATTAAGGGCACAATTCCCTGATAATCCTATTAAAGCTATTCGCCTTGATAATGCTGCAGAATTTTCATCCCAAGCTTTTAATGATTATTGTTTATCAGTCGGAATAAGAGTTGAACATCCTGTAGCTTATGTTCATACTCAAAATGGCCTTGCAGAGTCATTTATTAAACGACTGCAATTGATAGCAAGACCGCTGTTAATGAAAACAAAATTGCCCACTACTGCTTGGGGTCATGCTATTTTACATACTGCATCACTTGTTCGTCTCAGACCGACACATTATCATGAATTCTCCCCGTCACAATTAGTTTTTGGCCATGAACCGAATATTTCTCATCTACGAATATTTGGATGTGTTGTATATGTGCCAGTAGCACCACCACAGCGCACTAAGATGGGACCCCAGAGAAGGCTGGGAATATATGTTGGGTTTGAGTCGCCCTCTATTATTCGGTATCTTGAGCCATTGACGGGAGATTTATTCACTGCTCGATTTGCAGATTGTCGATTTGATGAGACAACTTTCCCACAATTAGGGGGAGAGAAAAAGGAAATAAATAGAGAAATTATGTGGAAAGTTCCATCATTATCTCACTTTGATCCACGTGCCCCCATATGTGAAAAAGAGGTCCAGAAGATCGTTCATTTGCAAAATATAGCAAATCAAATGCCTGATGCATTTACTGATTTGAAAAGGATTACTAAATCACATATCCCTGCAGAGAATGTACCAATTCGGATGGATATCCCAGTAGGACCATCTAGTAGTGTCATAGCCAGTGAACCTAAAGCACGCCTGAAGCGTGGTAGACCACTGGGTTCCAAAGATCGAAATCTTAGAAAAAGGAAAGTGACAAATGATCAAGATGACACTATGAAAGAATCTCTTGAAGAGAACCAAGATCTTATTAATCCTGAATTTCCTGAAGAAATTAATGAACCTGAGACTCAAGTGAGTGAGGAATATTTAATAAATTCCACTGGTGATGGAATAAATTTGAATCGATCTGAAATAGAGGTGGATGATGTCTTTGCATATAGTGTTGCACTTAATATTATGCAAGATAATGAGGATTTTGAACCTCAATCTATTCAACATTGTCGACAGAGAAATGATTGGCCAAAATGGCAAGAGGCAATTCAAGCAGAATTGAGCTCACTTGCCAAACGTGATGTTTTTGGACCTGTAGTCCAAACACCTAATGGTGTAAAACCAGTTGGCTTTAAATGGGTCTTTGTGCGTAAACGAAATGAGAAAGGTGAAATCATAAGATATAAAGCACGCCTTGTTGCACAAGGATTCTCACAAAGACCTGGTGTCGATTATGAAGAAACATATTCACCTGTTATGGATGGAATAACATTTCGATATCTCATCAGTTTAGCTGTACATGAAAAACTTGAAATACATCTGATGGATGTAGTTACAGCATACCTATATGGCTCGCTTGATAATGAAATTTATATGAAAATCCCTGAAGGATTTAAAATGCCTGAAGCATATAATTCAAAGTCTCGGGAAATGAACTCAATCAGATTACAAAGATCTTTGTATGGTTTAAAACAATCAGGGCGCATGTGGTACAATCGCCTTAGTGAGTACTTGATGAAGGAAGGTTATATAAACAATGTCAAATGTCCATGTATATTCATAAAGAAAACAGCATCACAGTTTGTTATACTTGCTGTTTATGTTGATGACATAAATCTCATTGGAACTCCAGAAGAGCTCCAAAAGGCAATTGATTATTTAAAGAAAGAATTTGAGATGAAAGATCTCGGAAAGACAAAACTTTGTCTTGGTCTACAAATTGAACATTTAGTAGACGGAATCTTTATTCATCAATCTGCCTATACAGAAAAGGTCTTAAAACGATTTTACATGGATAAAGCACATCCATTAAGTACTCCAATGATTGTTCGATCCCTTGAAGTGGATAAAGATCCGTTCCGGCCTCAAGAAGAGGATGAGGAACTTCTTGGTCCTGAAGTACCATATCTAAGTGCAATTGGTGCACTTATGTATCTTGCTAACTCTACTAGACCTGATATAGCATTTTCTGTTAATGTTTTAGCAAGATTTAATTCTGCTCCTACACATCGACATTGGAAAGGTATCAAACAGGTATTGAGATATCTAAAAGGATCTGTTGATATGGGTTTGTTTTATTCTAACAAATATGGTGCAGATCTTGTTGGTTATGCAGATGCAGGGTATTTATCTGACCCACACAGGGGTCGATCTCAAACTGGTTACCTCTTCACATGTGGAGGTACTGCCATATCATGGCGATCTACTAAACAATCAATGTGTGCTACTTCTCCAAATCATGCTGAATTAATAGCTATTGATGAAGCAAGTAGGGAATACGTATGGTTGAGATTAGTGATACATTTCATTCGAGAAAGATGTGGTCTTAAGTGTGATACCAAAATACCCACGATCTTATATGAGGACAATACTTCATGCATAAACCAATTGAAGGAAGGATTTATAAAAGGAGATAGAACAAAGCACATTTCACCAAAGTTCTTCTTCACACATGATCTCCAAAAAGATGGTGAAATTGACGTGCAACAAATATGTTCGTGTGATAATCTGGCAGATTTTTTCACCAAATCTTTACCGCCTGCAACTTTTGAGAAAATGGTATACAAGATTGGAATGAGAAAACTAAAGCACCTTGATCGAAGTTTTCATTAGGGGAGTAAAATACGCGTTGTACTCTTTTTTCCTTAACCATATTTTTTCCCACTGGGTTTTCTTGGTAAGGTTTTTAATGAGGCAACTGATAATGCGTATTACAAAACAAGTGTACTCTTTTTCCTTCACTAAGATTTTTTTTCCCACAGGGTTTTTTCTTAGTAAGGTTTTAATGAGGCACATTATCTATTAATGAACATCCAAGGGGGAGTGTTATGAATACGTTGTATTATGGATGTCCATTACTCCCATAGCTTCCTGAAGAAGTTAGATCTACAAGCAGCTTACAAGCAGACAGCTGACAAGCAGCTTTATGAAAAGCCTTGCAGCAGCTTCTAGAAAGCCTTGCAGCAGCTTGATGAGGCTTGCAATCAAGCAGACAGCTTACAAGTAGCTCAAGCAGACAGCTTGCCAGCAGCTTCTGAAAAGCCTTGCAGCAGCTTCCTGAAAAGCTTTGCAGCTGCTTCTTTTCTTCTATAAATAGGAAGTCATTTTAGTTTATTCTGTACATCAGTTTGAAATGAAATAAGATATCAGTCTCTCTCTATATAGTATCTCTGTTTGATTTATTTTGCAGCTTTTATTTTCACAACATATATCATAATTAATTCGGCAACATTTATGATGAAACATTTTTTTTCTTATATAAGCACTATGTAGGAATTATACTTTTACAATTGTCTCGTTGAGGGTTAGATTTGTAGGAAGTATAATTTCAACTTTCTTATTTCTCAAAAAACGTCTTTTTGAATTAATGTGACTTATTACTTACATCCAATTACAAAGATTCCACATGTAACTCTTGTTACTTAGACGATTTTGAAAAGGTAAGCCAAAAGGAATCCATTATTGAGGAGGGATTTTTTGGGGGAGTTTTTGGACCAAAAAGTATGTGTTTATGCTTTTTGAGCAAAACTTGTCCCAAAAATTCAAAAACTGGCCTTGAGCTGTTTTTGAACCAAAAATTAACATTTACACATCAAATTTCATTTTCATAAGAGCTCAAAGACTCTTTTGAGCCAAAAAATTTGTTCCCAAAAAGTATGTCCAAAATACTTTTTCATTTTCATATCAAACTTCACCCAAAAAGTGTTTCCCAAAAATTATTTGGGAATTTATGTCCAAACGCTAGCTAATTGTCTGATACCATCTGATTTTGCTCATAGCTACCGCTTTAGTTTGGATTTTGGAACCTTTAGCTCCGGCTGATTACCAACTCTTTGGTAATAACAACATGAACTGGAATGAGTTTCCTAAAACAACGTTCGTTTTGAATTTTGATAATAAGTATGAACTGAAATGGGCTTCCTAAGCATAGTTCTTGTGATGGAAAGTTGTGATAAATCTAATTATGTGTTGGAATGCAACAAAATGAATGAATAACTAATTTCGTACTGGTGAAGTTCATTGATTGATAACTCTGAAATAGCCAAGGTGTGGTTCATGATTTTCGTATTTCTTTCCACTTCGCCCGAAGTAATTATTTTTATCCATTGGGAAAGCATACCTCATTAACCCACCAAGAGATAAAACTCATTTGATTGGTTCATCCTTGCAAAACGTCAGTACTACTGGTTAAAGAAAGTTGTACTTGTTCATCTGCTATCAATACCATCTGGGAATATCAACGTGTTATTGTAGCCAGAGGGATTGAAGTATTTAACATAACGAAACCAATGTAAAATATTATGGCTACATGCATTTTCTCAAAGTGCTGTATGTCGATGACAAATTTTCCCATGAAAGGTTAGCAGGGAAGAAGACTATCAAAAAGACCATGATAACCATGGATGTAATTCCTTTAAACCAACGTCCATGGGCATTTTCAGTCTAGAAATATACATAGCTAGTCAATTGATTTGTTCCACAGGAACCTCTCTGACATGCAACGAGAAAATATATTCTTTCTTAATTGCCAAATTTTAGCAAATTGCTATTGCAAATCTACAATGCCTAGATATCTGTGAGCTAAGCTTTCTAGAAAGTAAATTAACAAGACTAGACTTCAATCTTCCGCAAAAAATTCCCAAGGCAAGCAAAATTCCACTCCAACAAGCAACCTTCAATACATGGGTTCATCTGCAACACAAGTTGCTTAGTATGATCCATAAGCATTGCTAAAGGGCAAAAACCAAAAGGAGGTCGATAATGCTGTATCATAGAAAAGGAAAAAAGAAACTGCAAATTGGACCGTACCATCATTATCTGCAGTCATGTTGTACTCATCTTCATCATCATCGTAATCATAAAGATTCTGTACCATAGTTCAAGAGTTCAAACACACACAAGCTCAGAGTGGAGATAAAGCTTTTGTATGGGGTATGTTAATGAGTATATCTAGGTATACAGAAAATTCAAGTGACAAGAACATCACTTGATAATGTTGATGTAGGCGTATGAAAAATTGAAGTCACAAGCAATGACAAAGCAAAATTCTCAAGGTAATAAAAGCATTCTGATTCGAGTTCTTTAGATATAGCTGTCAATTTAGGGAAGCAAAAGCTTTTCCCACACACCTGATTGTAATCTCCGTCATCACTAAATTCTTCATCTTCCTCTTCAAGTTTCTCCTCTGGTTCGTCCTCCTCGTCTTCACCATCTTTTTTCTTTTCATCCTGGCCCTAAGCATTTGCAGTAAAAAAGAAGACTTACAATCAAAGATAAAACATTTTTTTACGTAAAGAAGAATCAAAGATAAACAATCAGTAAATTAGTAACATTTTTGGTTCAAAAACACTTGGAAAGAACATATTCGGTTAAGGTAGGGATTTAACCTTAGACTGCTGTTCAAGCTTCTCAAAAAGATCAAACTTTTGCATGCCTGTTACCAAAAAAGCAATTCATCAGCCCTATAAATTACAACAAACCAAAAGGCAAAGAGAGAAAAGCATTTGCATTTCTTTTCCGTGTAGTAATGTCAGCTCTTATATGACTTTCTTTTATAAGTAACTCTAGTACAAATTCTAAGAAACTCAGATGACTTGCAAGATCACCAAGAATCCTAGCCCAGCACACGGCCATATACCAACTTCAATATATCCCAGGTGGAGGAGAGTTTTCTCTTGTGTGAACGAAAGAAGGGTCACATAAATAGCTAATGTTCTACAATCGTTTCACAGACTTGTGAATGTAGAGTGAAAAATATTAGGACTCCAGGAATATGTCTGTTGAAAAACTGAAGTTCAAAGAGAAGAGTTAGGGCCAGATCTTTTGGCCCGAGTAATTTTGTTCAGTGCTCACACATAGAGCGGGCCCCACCATATGATGAACTGTGTGGGATGTGAATAACCAATGCTACACTTTAAGAAATCTTTTAAGCAGAAAAGATGCAAAATAAGTTAAAGAAGAAAAGGAGTACTCACCTTTTTATTTTATCTTCTTTTCTTTTTCTTGTCTGGCTTCTATCTTGGCATTTTAAGTACTTTGTCGTGATGTGCATTACATAGGCTACATCAAGGTTCCAAACCCAGCTTAGCTTTAATAAGCTCTACTAAGTACAGTGGATTGTTTTCACTCAAGTGGAAGCAATTATGCAGCAATGCAAGCATGGATGTCCAGGTACATAGTTGCACATGGCCACCATTTATGTGTCTCCAAGTACATTTGGTACAAAGCCAATGTCTGCCAGGCGATGTGCTAATGATGCTATGCCAGAGGCTCTGATCCAGGTTAGTGTTCAAAGAGCTACACTATAAATCAGTAACTCTATCACCTAAGTGGAAGGATATAACATATGGTATGCAGGGAACATGATTGCAACTCAAGACTCTGGAAGATGTATAGGATGTCCATATACATGAAATAGAAAAGAAAATCTAACAGGGTTTAGAATACCATTGGATAAAAAAAATGTGACGCCCTGAAGGCTTTGATCTAGTGGTAAGAGCACAACTCGTGATGTGTGGGTTAGGCACATGTCATATTCTCGAACCCTGCCACAGACAGAAGCCTGATATTTAAGTGGGAAAGGATAGAGAGGCAGACCATAACGAGTTTCTAACTGTGCGGGCCACTGGACCTTAGGGATTCTCGGTTATAAAACCCAAAGATACTCATTCCAAAAATACCATAGCAATAAAAAAAATTTACGAATAAAGAGAATACCATGGCAACATTACGAGGTATCAGAAGCTTCAAGTCATGAATAGGGAGTGTATTGTGCTTACGCGTCGCGAAGGTAGATTTTTTCTATTACTATCCTCGGCCTATACCATCAAACATCCATTCTCATGATGTAATGACATCCAACTCCAATTTACATGCCAATTTATTCTCCACGGTAGGTGGCCAAACCAATTTATCATGTTAGAATATTGGCATAACAAAAGCCACCAACAGCAAGAAAGAAAGAAAAGATCTTGGAAATTTACCTGAGTCTTGGTTCCAACGCACTCTTTTTGCAGCATGTTTCCCGCCCCTTCCACCTGTAATATTTATCATCATAAAAGCATCTAACAACAGCAATAAAATAGGTCCAAGAGATTCGAATAAGCAGCACACCCAGATAATTTAGCAAGAATTTAAAGAGGACAATTGAACAACACCTTTAGCTAGTTCTGCGGGAACATAGGCAGGATCCATCATTATGAAGTGCGACAATGGTGGCTTTGACTTGGCTCTCGCTGAATTCCTATCCGAGAACCTTTCTATATCCATCCCTTTGGTTTCTAGAAGCATAATTTGTAATGTACAGAAGATCAGGAGTCTGAAACTAACAGAGTATTATATAAAGTGACATGTAAAAAATAAGTAATCTGACTGTTAGATGAAAAATAACAAGACATTAAATGCCAAATAATGAAGAATAGCATGCACAGAGTAGCCTTGTTATTTGAATGCTTACTCTTCAAAACATCACTTTCCTCTCCCAAAAAGTAAGGAGAGGAATTCCAGTACTTCTGCAACTTTGAGTGCCAAATTGCCAACGTAATCCTTTCAGTGACACTTGCTGCATTACCCAAGCTCTCTACCTCCTGCAAATGGTAAAAATGTTCATCATTGTGTAAACTGCAAAACAGTGGGCCGACCGCATCAAGCTTAATTAAGAACATATTCAAACCTTTCTTCTTGATAAACTAAATATTGTAAGAAATTTATCTATATCAAGCTCAATTGCTAATATCAGCTGACACGTTTGTCATGATTTCGTAGATTAATAGGCTCGGGTAACGTCTGCTGAAAAATTATGATCCGGATTAAATAAACTAGACTAACGTTGGACATGATCTAACCATCCAGTAACGCATTAGACAAGTTAATGAGGGCTTACATCGAGGTCTTTTTCACTTGCATGTAAAGTATACCCTATAATAACAGAAATAGAAAGTTCTGCCGGAAAAATCCCCATTTAACCAATATATCAATCAATTGTGCCTTAATCCGGAATTAGTCAGTGTCCACTATATGATCCAAACGGCTTTATTTATGTGGTATATATATTTTGATTCATTATAGTTTAAATTTTATTATCTAATACTTACCCCTATCACAACCCTCGTCCGTGTCCAAACTCAAGCTCCTTCAGCAAAGTTACCCATCACAAAACATATAGATGAATCAAAAGAGTTCACTTACAGGGAAAAGCTCAAATGGAACTTGCTTAGCTAATCGAATAGAGCCTCCACGTCCCCGGCCCCGCCCTCGGAAGGCCATTAATTCAAACCCTGCATCAGGTATCACCCAAAAAAAAAAGAGTATATTCACAATCTTTTTATTACCACAAAAGAGAAAGATAATCTACAAGAGTGAAATTAAATTCCTACAATATGGAAAAGGAAAAAGTATTCATCTCTGTCTGAAATATTAAATTTTCTTTTCATGACAAGGAAACCCACAGCCGCACTCAAATTGAGAAGGCTGTTGGCAAGGGGTTTGAACCTAATGGGAAACCACTTGGAGAACCAACTCAGCTACCCTAGCGGGTTGAAATATTGAATTTTTTTTTAAAGTCCTAAACAATACTGGAGTATTCTTACCTAGCCGCCGGAGCTCGGTGTTTCAGCGGTGGTGATACCGGTAATGGGGAAGGGTTTTCTTCTCTCTCTGTGTCCTTGCTGTGGGAGGGGTTTAGGGACTTTAGAATTCTATTTTCGATGCTATGAGACCTTTATTTTGTGCTTCTTTGCAACCTTTATTTTGTTCAATTCTAATGCTCCCATTTGCCTAATACTTTTCAAATGAGTATTTTGTGAGATTAACCGTTTATATTTGGCCATATTTAAAAAGTGCTTTTGTTAGTAATTTGTATTTGACTAATATTTGAAAAAAGTACCATATAACGAAAATGAATATATGACCATATTACGAAAATGGATATATGATAATATTAATTTTATTAAATATGGAAGTTTGATATCGTATTCTTGTCCCAAATATTAAAGGCACTTATTTTTTTAAGAACCTACTTTTTTCAACTTCTTTTCCACAACAGAAAAATAATTTCTGCTGCCATTCAAAAACACTTATTTTGGTAAGCACCCTCCACCTACATTCAATAGGTTGTGGGTTCGAGTCACCATATGAGTTTTTGAACCCAATAGGAAACTATTCCCTTCCCATTGGGGTTTTGAACCCAATGTTTCGAGATAGGGGAACGGCTGGGGTTTTATAAAAAAATTTTTAAAAAAAACACACTATTTTTTCCTAGAAACTTGGCCAAATACCTTAAATTTTTAGAATAAGTTTGAAAAAAAATAAGCATTTTGGCTCCCCAGAAGCTTGGTCAGACAGGCTCTAAGTCACATTTCAAATAGTGCCTTATTTAATATCGTGGTATGACACCGCCCAAGTTTCAAGGCTCAATCAGACCAGTGACATACACTAACTTGTCCTTATCAACAACTTTGTAATAGTGTGTCGATCTTTACCCATAAATTTGAAACTTGCGGGTTTCATCTTCATATCCAACTTATTACCAATCTGCATGGTTCCGGCCATCCTGTCTTTAACTTGTTCAGAATAGTTTCAACATTAAATTGTACAACATACATTATATTCAGATTTAGATTGTCTCTCAATCATGCACCACCTTCATTCTCTCTGTATAGATTTGAGCACGGTCATGAACATAACTCATCAAGCTCATGTCATTCGATCAACTTGTGTTGCACCAACTGCATCCAAATCTAGATTTAGCCTCTTAAGCACCTATATGGCATTGTGCTCTATTTCTAAAGGCAAGTGACATGTTTTTGCAAACATCAATTTATATGAGCACATGCCAATCAGTGTGTTAAAAACAGCATGATACGCTTGTATAGCGTCATCCAACTTCCTAGCGCATCCTGGTGGCATTCACCCGTCTTTGTCAAGATACTCTTTATTTCTCTGTTAAAGACCTCAAACTACCAACTAGTATGTAATGGCGAGGAGGGAAGAACTCCATATTTTTCTAGCAACTTCTTGAAGACTTGATTGCAAAAATAAGTCCCTCCATCATTAATGATCGTCTCAGAGTACCAAATCTTGTCACTATATTCGGTTTAAGGATCTCAATAACTCATTTGGTAGCATTAATGGGAAATGAAACAGCTTCGGCTCACTTAGAGACGTAGTCCACTGCAGCCAGTATGTACTTGTTTATGTACTTGCTGATGAACTGAGCTATAAAGTCTATCTCCCCCCACATCGAACGCTTCAACCTCTTGGATTGATTTCATATGCATTTCATGACGCCATGACATGTTCCCAACTCATTCATCACAAAATTAACCAACAAGTTTGCATTTTTTACGAACGATGGCCAATAAAATCCTAACACAAGTACTTGGCCGCAGTTAGAATTCTCCCAACACGACCTCCTTATGTTGAAGAATGACATGCCTTATGTTGAAGAATGACATGCCTGCAAAATAAAATCTTGTTCTATTTTCGAGACATACTGTCGGATCATGTTATCCACATATTTTAAATAACTAAGGTTTATCTCAAAAATCTCAAGAACCTTTTCTTCCTCACATGGTCAAATTCATAAAGTATGATGCTGCCTACCAAAAAGTTAGCGACATCTACATGACATGGTACGAGATACTAATTCTCCACTAGTTAGGCCACACTTTTTGGATATGGCTGAAGGCATAAAATATTGTGGTGATCTCCAATATCTTTTCTTTCTTCCACCTTGTTCTCAACTCTTTTCGATTTGGAATTTCAAATCCTTATCTAGTTTGGATCTCAAGATCAAGCTCTTATAATAATAGCATACCGAATGAATCATGACTTTGAGTGCTTATTTGTAATCAAGTATTAAATAGTTTCACAATCGATATCAACAATAATTTTTAGTCAACTAAATAAGACTTTAATTTATCAAAGGCAAACACCACTGCCAATATCTATTTCTTGGTTGCTCCGTGACTTTTGTCTACATATTCATTTTGCGGCTAATTCATGCATGGCCTTGGCCTTTGTTAAAAAATATTGTCTAAAACTCTCCTACAAACAAAAATGTGAATTTGGAATAAGATTCAACAATATTGAAAAAAAGCATTAATTTCATTCCAAAACTAATATGGTTATAGTGACTAACCAAAATATAATTTTTTATATCGTACAAAAGTAAACGATATTAGAGACAACAATTATATCATATTATGTTAAATATTTGGCTATGCGTGCTTAAAATGATTCATTAATAATATGCGATAGTGAAGAACTTCAAAATAACAAATTTTAATACATCGGTATCAGAAAGTTGGTAAGAATGAATAAATAAAAGTAAAACAATCATTTACATTATTTGGATTGCTATACTCATGTTTGTTTACTTTTTCATAAAAAAAAAAAAAGATTATTATGCACACTGTCATGTACTAAATCAAAGTTCAAAATAAACATAAGTCGATATAAATCTAAGAAGAAATTATAACTTAATCTACAGCCGCCAAGATCTTCTACAACAAAATCTCTCATTTATGCAAGAACAAGATTTAAGGGAGTTTGGAATCTAAGATTGCCGAAAGCACTATACTATTGAAGCATGGTAATTTCAACTTTTAGTAATAGTATTGGTACTATTATAATAAGTTATGACATTGGGCACTATTGATTCCACCTCAAGAATTAGCGCGAATTTTTTTATGCTTCGTCCTTTTTAAACTTAATTAATTAAATATATATATATATATATATATATATCCATAAAAAATTTCACATACAAAGTATTTTTATGAATATAAATATATTCAGTTTGGTAATTTTTATAATTTTAATTTGAAAAATTTAAAGTCAGTTCAGTATGATTCATTTCAATAGTTATAGTCGATCTTCAAATAATCATGGACACTTTTAGTAAAATTAACTCCTCTTAGATCAACCCAATCAAATATGAAGTCTAGTCATAACACACAAGTAGTTAGTATTATCCATTATAAGTACTAATTAAAGACTCCTTCATATTTAGCATTACTTCAAATTTCACAGCTCAATTTCGGTATGGACCAATTAAACAATTGTATTTATTTGACTTGGAGAAGTTAAACATTTATTAGTGATTCCAAATTCAGAAAAAGAGCAGAAAATTCAGGGGTTCGCTAAAAATACGGTATTCCATTTTATCCACTTACTACTACTACTATTCTTCTTTTTTCGGATGCTTCTTATTAATAGCAAAAAAAAAAAAAAAAAAAAAAAAAAAAAAAACTACCAACGAACACAACATGAATGGAAGTGGAGACAAGTTTACTACTTGTGGACCAGACTTTTTCTTAAAATAAACAAAACAAATGTTGGATTCAACTGACATTCGCAGGTGATGACATAACATCAAGAACCTTCAAAGAAACTCCCTAACATTGTCTATGTATTCTTCTGACCAATTGATCCTTCCTTGTTTTCTCCGCAAATCTTGATTGGCTCTATTTTATGAGAATTCATATAGCCGACCCCAATGAGTAGTTACTCTTGTTACATCTGTGTTTTTCATTGTCCTGGAATGGTTCTTGGTGGGTTTTTGATGGTGTTGAATTAATATTGTCAACATCTTGAACAAGGTGAAGCTTTTGGTTTTTGTGGTGTATATATTTTCTTCTTATTGATTCATCTTGATAATGAGTGACAAAGCATTTGAATGTGCTAATTTATATTGGTCAATGATGTGCAGAATTTTTTGAGGGGAATATGCTATAATGGGCTTAGATGATTTGTTTGAGGGGAATTGTTGATAATGCTGTTTTCATGAATTGTCTACGTATATAACCATCTTGATTTGGATTATTATTGTTGGTTTAGCTATTTGTGTTTGAATTGTTTCTAAGGAAAAATATATGAACAGGAAGATTGTTTAGGAGTTTAAGTAACATTGAGATTGAATAACTCTGTAGGTTATTGTGTTTTATTATTTTTTGGTGTGGTTGATAAAAGTTGGTTGAGGAGTGATGGACCTTAGTCGCGAAGAACTGATTGTGGAGGAAGAGGGAGAAGGAGAGGAAATGGATAGAGAGCCGACCTCACGAGCACGTGTTAGGGACAATTATCACTATCGTTATTCCGGTGCTGTAAGGCAAAAAGCTTATATCTTTGATGGAGAAGGGAATTATTTCAATAAGGAATGGGATTTAACTGAGGGTAGAGGCAAAGAATTTTGTTGGTACCATGTTGAGCTTCCAAAGTGGAACCAGAGACTCTCACAATCTGCACAGTATCTTATTGATGTACTTTGTCCCCCTTTGAAGCTCCAAGACATTTTATCACTTGTTAGCAATGGACCCTTTTGTGGGCATGTTGATGGGGCTCTTGTATTTCGAGTTAATTCACCTGGCCCTGCGTCCAGCAAATTTACATTTAGAATTGCAGCAAGAGTTACCGAGAATTCAGTGATCACCGTGTCATTAGGCCGCGTTCCAAGATTGGGATTCTCACCAGTAAATGAGTCGCTTCTCTCTGAGGTTCCCATTGTTGATAGTCCAAGTACTAGTGGTGGAGAAATGAAGGAAAGGGGTGGGACTGTTATCAGGGAACACGTTCTTGATTTTCTGTTGATGATGAATCATTCTGAGGAAGCGGATAATCCTGTACCTAAATCTGTGTCAAATCTCGTCGTCCACATCATAGACACACATGTGGATCACCTTCAAGATGTTCTGACGAAGCTTGAGATTGAGTTGGACTCAATGGAGCTGGAATTGGACAAAGGTACTTATTCTTATAAATGTTAAACTTGGCAAAAGTTATTCGAACTTGATTTTCCTCTCGTTTAATATGAATTTATCCTTTCGTTCTGGTTTTGGAGATGAAAAATACATCCAATCACATAAGGTTCCTGAAATATTTAAGACCTGACGAAACTTTGTTAATTAGTATTTAGTAGTGTCAGACGTCGTGATGAATGATTCAGTTACACTTCATTGTTTAAGTTGTTGAAGGAATCCTTGTTTCAACCCTCCTTCCAATTTCATTCTCAGGCTACTCACATTCATATGTGCATTACGAGTACCAAACCTCAAATATGAACTTTGCTAGTATATAGTTTTTGGCAGCCTTTAATTTGGGGTTAGCAGATCAGAATTTAACGTATTGAGTACTAAGAGTAAAGTAAGTTTTTTCCTGAATGACATTTTGAAAGATAGTTTAGTGGTAAAGAATCTCCACTCTAACGAAGGTTGGGTGCTGGTTGGAATTCGAGTCAGCAGGTAAGCAATGAGTGGGAGAGGTTTGGGGAAGTGGGGTGTACCATATCAATTAAAGGTGATTAGAAAATCTCACCATAACTTTCTATCATTTGTTTACTGCTAAAATAACTGATGAAACTTCTTCATTATTTAACTCTCTCATCACAATGAAAAATTGCTCCAAAGTTACTTTTTCTTTCCATTGGATTTAGCGGGTTGGTGCTGCTTTACTGAGAAAAACAAATACTCATTATTTAAATTCATGTAGACCTTTTCCCTTATCGTAATTTTCATGGAGTTCGCTGTAGATTGTTTGAAAGATTGATTCTTTCTCTGCAGGTGGTTTTGCTTTGAAGAAACAATTGCTGGATGATAGAAGATTCCCAAAGATGCATCTTGACCTGCAGCGCCTCCTCCAGGTAGCTCTTCCTTCCTGTCTATCGAACATAAGGGAAAGTAAAGGTGTACTTTTTAATTAGTTCTTTTCTCATTTTCTTCCTTAAGTAATTCTTTATCTTTTACAAAATATACGGAAATGTATTTATAAAAGAGGATTATGTTTTAACTAGCTAAAAATGCTCTCTGTTTTTGTTGAGTTTTAACAATTATCGAGGAAAGATTCAAAGTTTGGAATTGGTGTAATATGATCCTCTCTTTTTCCCTGCTGCTCTCTGCTTTGTGGTAAATTCTTTCGCTTCCTTCTGCTGCATGTTCTTCTTCCTCTTCTTTCTTTGCCACATTTTCACCCTGTTTAAGAAATTGTGATTAAACAACTAATAGCAAAGTGATCCTGCTTAGAGGAGGATGGGTGGAGGGGATAAGGAACGGTTGTCAGGTTTCTTAATCTTAACCAGGGATCGTGAAGTGGATTAATGTTTAAGGACACAGACAGATAAAAATATTAATGTTTTAAGGAGACAGAAACGATATTAAATACCATGCAAAGCATTAGAACTCGATGAAAGTGTATATATATATATATATATATATATATATATATATATATATATATATATATAGAGAGAGAGAGAGAGAGAGAGAGAGAGAGAGAGAGAGAGAGAGAGAGAGAGAGAGAGAGAGAGAGAGAGAGAGAGAGAGAGAGAGAGAGAGAGAGAGAGAGAGATGCAACGTAACAAGACGCCTTTCCACAGTTGCTATTTAGACCATGGTTTTTGTCGTCTATTATCTTCTCACTGCTCCATTTCCGTTTCTTGCTTTTCCTCTTCCTATATTTCCTTTCATTTTGAGAAATGTATTGACTGTATGCATTCTATAATGAAGAACAAAGCCAGTTCTTTTAAGCTTCTGTAAGAGGACTGGAGTATGAGTAGGATGTCTTACTCTTTTTCAAAGAGAAAATTCCTACACTTGTCAATTATTGGTTAACCTGTTTTGTGAAGTTGGTAGGTGTTGATTTAAACAACTTTAGTAACTTTTTTTCCCCCTTTTTTTGTTCAAATGATGGGTTTAAAGGAAAAAAGGTTATGCATGTCTCGTATGTTGCTGTTTTGAGGTTAAGTTTTTATTTTTTTATTTTTTTTAATATAATATGGTAATTTCCTTCCCTGGTGACTCGAACCTACAACCTTGAAGTTGGAGGTGGAGGTCTTGAGCCTGCCCTCTCTTGTCAAGAGGTTAAGTTTTATATTTTCTTCTTGCATATAGGTGGAGTTCTCAGTTTCTAATAGTTGACTCTCTGAAGTTGGGGGAGGGGAGAGAAAGGAGCATCACAAACACATTCCCTAAAACAATTTAGAAAGAAAATTTGATGTTGAAGGAAGAAGAAAGAAGTTTAGTGAGAGAGGAGAGTTGCAGAAAGAGTACTGCTAGAGGGAATTTCTGGAGGGAAAAAATTACTCTATTAACTTTAAGGGGGAAACTACCAAGTAAAAGGATTAAGGGGAAATGTTTGGTGAGGATACAGATTGACATGCACTATTGGATAGGCTGGTCACTTCCACAAGCTGCACGACCAGCCTAAAAGTGCATTATTCCCATCATTGAGATATTTATTTGAAACAGGATTACCTGGATGTTATGAAGCCCTGCTAATAGATTATGAAAGAGGTTAACATTTTTAAAGCAGCCCTTGCGAAACATAGACTATTCGCCCAGTCGCTAACATCTCGCTATGAGCCAAAGACTTCTGTAGGCTTCCAAGCATGAGTTGTTATCTTCTCACTTTTCCTGGCTTTCTCGTGGTTTCATTTGGTTCCATTATGGAAGGCAATAATTTATTCGAGAATACCGCTCTAATTTTGGTCATGTGACGAGTAGTTTCCTAATGCTATATCTATTAATCTGTCTATCATGAGGTTTTCATGAGATTTAAGATGTATAATCTAGACTCTAGAAATATATTTGATCTTAATCACTCTTGTTGCAGGTGATTGCACATGGGGAGCAAGTATTTCCAAGAGTCAAAGAGAAGTGTTCTTCAAAAGGTTGGTTTGCCAGCGATGACATCAACTCACTTGAAGAGTTAATTAGTCGACTGAGAAGACTAAAGGAGAACGTTGGGTTTATAGCAAATCGTGTTACAGCAATTCAAGCCGGTCTAGACAGTTGGCAATCTGAGCAAATAAATAAAAAGCTTTACTACCTTTCCTTCCTCTCTATTGTCTTTCTTCCCTTGTCCGTAGTAACTGGAGGTAAACTTCTTTCATAAGTCCATATCACATTTATCATTTCATAGTTCGAGAATTATCTGAGACTACTTCATTCTCTACTATGTTACAGTATTTGGGATGAATGTTGGAGGAGTTCCTTGGACTAATCAAAGAGAACCAGAACTGAAGGAGGGGTTCCGCAATGTTATGTTACTCTGTGTAGTTCTGCTACTATTGGTTCTCCTCTGCTTCCTTTTTCCCGCGCTTTATAGTCATGTAATGGCTTGGAAGAGAAGGCGAGACATGAAAAGAAGTTGGTCTCACAACCGGAGATCCTTCCTTAGAAGAAGTACAGGTGTTAGAGAAAGAAATGAAAAGGGAGGTTACTTGAGGCTATACTGAAACTTGCTTCTTAACAATTATGGCTTGGAATGGTTTCTTCTTGTAGGAAACACTTGGAGCTATTAGACTGTATGCTCCATAATGGAATTTGAGTAGTCCTCTATAACATTTCCACATGAATGTAACTTTGAAAGGCGATCGATGTATTAGTTAGTTGAGGGTTAGCCAATGTTTTGCTAGTTTTGTTTTATCGAACTCTTGTGTTTGTATAGAGTATTCTTTTGTTCCAGTTACTCCATAAATTCAGAAAATGAAATTATTAAATTTGAGATTCTTTCTTTTCCGTATCTTTTAGTTCTAGTAGATATGTATATGAATGAAAATAGGAACTAAATCATGAAGATAGGCACCAAATGTAACACTCTGAAAATGAAAAGAAAATGTGATGAATTGAAGTAGAGCTGTCGATTTGAACGAAGTACATTTCTAAAGATTGTGCAAGTGAAGACTCTTCATAAAGAAGGCTATGAAATTTTTTCAAAAATTGAGTTCAATGTTTAAAGGATTTATAATATGATTATTTTTGTATACTGACAAAAAGATTGTCAAAATCACATAATTGCACTTTTAATTGCACAAAGTGGATGAATGATTAATTGATTATGAGCGTCAATTGTTAACTGAAAGAGCAACATAATAATTGGTGTTTTTTCATTCGACATTTCTTTGAAATTTTATAAATGTGATCCATTACTTTATTTTTTATTATCTACATGATATTGTACAAGTATTAACTTAACTGATTCGAATTTCTTAGCCATTAGACAAGTTCAAGAGTCCAGCTCACTCGAAAGCGGAAAATCAAGGGTATATTGTCAAGAAGGAATGAAATTGCATGGATATAGTCGTTGGTCTTCCCTGAATGCCATAAGCTACAAGTTCTTGAACAAGTAAGTGAACAAGCCATGAAACTGTTAAGTCCTTATATTTTCGTTTGACACTACTTAACACTTCCCTCCTGCCCCCTCATACCCAAAAAAGTATCACAATAACAAAATAATAAATATATACACCTACCAATAATTAATAATTAATTACTAAGACGTTTATTGTTTCAATTTTTATTTACCAATTTTAAAATTGGTAAATAAATTTAGTATTAGCAAAGAGGAAAAGATGAGGTTCACTTATTCGCACTTAATGCTAACATAAATGGAACAATTTAATCTTTGAGGTCACAAATTAAATTGAAATTATTTTATAAATTAACAATATATATTTTATTATTAATAACAAACATAAAGTTTTCTTCCTGTTCAAGAAAAGAGTCTATTTTAACATTCTGACCTAGCCCTGCTAACATACACTGCCGGCTCACCCCCTCCATTTTTTCTAAAACCCTAAACCCTAAATACTTTGTTCAATTTTGAAGCAAAATCTCCAAATGGCGACAGCTGTTTTGCTTCGATCTATTCGTCGTCGTGATGTTGCTACTTCTTCTTTCTCTGCTTATAAATCTGTACGTCTCTTTTTTTTTTCTTCATAATTTCATTTATGTTATTATAAATATTTTATTCTTATTTTCATGTATGCTTGACCAATTGTTTGAATAAGTATATAGATGCTTTGTTTGGTTAATGAAAATTTTGGTATAAAAGTTTAGTAACAATGTTTGTAACCAAGTGATGTGGAGTTATTGAGATGGATTAGTTGTAAAGGAAACTATTTTCCTGTACCAGATTGTATGAAATGTTTTTTTGAGCTGAGGGTCTGTCGTAAACCGCCTCTCTACCTCATTCGAGGTAGGGGTAAGGTCTGCCTTCACCCTGCCCTCCCCTCCCCAGACTCCAATAGTGGGATTACACTGGGTATGTTGTTGTAACGAGATAGTAGAAATTGAAATGTGGAATGAAGATATTAGATTGTTTCATATCAAACACACCTATGTTGGTACCAAATATAACATAGTAGTAACAAATGCAGTGGTATTTCATACCCGCTTGTTTAAATTTATCGATAGCGTGACTTGAGTGCGAAACTCTGTAGGCTTCTAATTCTTATACTCCTAAATTAAAATTTCATTATGTGATTGTGTAAGGAATCTTGCTCTTATGTTGCTATTAGGACATTGAGATATGAGGTGGTCATTGCTACCTTCAATCCCTGTTTGGAGTAGGTTATATGAATCATTCTGTTTTACGTAAGGGGTGCCTAGATATAGGAACGTCATTAGACTATTAGGGGTCAGAAAATATTCACAACGTGCAAGCAAATTTGAATGTTCCTATTGCCTTTGTTTATATATTATTGGTGTGGACCAGCTTGACAGATTGTTTTGAGTAAGTATTTTGGCAGGTAGGCACTGATTTCCAGAGTAGGAAATTGAATTGAATTTTGGTGTGAATACAGGCTAGCTTTGTTGTTATGGGATATATGTTTGTAGCTAGCTTCAGAACGTTTCCTTTCTTAGAAACTTTATTATTTACCTAATTTGCTTATATGCGTGTCAGTTGAGAGGTTTACTATGTTACCTGGTCAATTGAATATCTTTGTGACTAAGCAAGAACTCAGAGATTGTCTTTGCAATTTATGATGGCCTTGTATAATTCTTTTTGTTGTTGAATATTCAACTTTTGCTTATACGGGTGCTTCATTTGGCATGTGCAGTTTGCTTCAAACACCAAAGCGTTGTGCTCTCCCTCACTTGTGGGTTCTAGATGGGCTGGTCTGGCTAGACCATTTAGGTATCTGCCTTATACTTTCATCAGTTCTGCCTGTTCATACGATCATTTTTGTTCCCTTCCTCCTGGTACTGATCTTTCCTTTTTATGAAGCTCTAAACCTGCTGGAAATGATATTATTGGGATTGACTTGGGGACGACAAACTCCTGTGTTGCAGTCATGGAAGGCAAGGTAAGACTTTGATTTAGTGTGGAAGGTTAGAGTGTTCCTTAAAAATATCTCTGTTTTTGTAGATAGCAATAAGCCTAAGCTGGTTTCAGTGAATTGCGTATATGTTTTGATACTCTTCTTCATGCAGAATGCAAAAGTGATTGAGAATGCTGAAGGAGCTCGGACAACTCCTTCTGTGGTCGCATTTAACCAAAAGGGAGAATTGCTTGTTGGTACTCCAGCTAAACGACAGGCTGTCACCAATCCTGCAAACACTCTTTTTGGGACCAAGCGTCTAATTGGCAGACGATTTGATGATCCCCAGACACAGAAAGAAATGAAAATGGTTCCCTTCAAGATAGTGAAGGCCGCCAGTGGAGATGCCTGGGTTGAAGCCAATGGACAACAATATTCTCCAAGCCAGGTTGGAGCATTTGTTCTAACAAAAATGAGGGAAACTGCAGAAGCCTACCTAGGCAAGTCTGTAACTAAAGCTGTGGTCACCGTTCCAGCTTATTTCAATGATGCCCAGAGACAGGCAACAAAAGATGCTGGCCGAATTGCAGGCCTTGATGTGCAAAGGATTATTAATGAGCCCACGGCAGCTGCACTTTCTTATGGTATGAATAACAAAGAAGGTCTCGTTGCAGTGTTTGATCTTGGCGGTGGGACCTTTGATGTTTCTATCTTGGAGATATCAAATGGTGTTTTCGAGGTAGGTGAATTTATTGGTCCTCTTCTTGTTTATCCTGGCGTGTATCTTACCTACTTCTCAGTGACTTCTACTGCTCATTTCCATCCAGGTGAAAGCCACCAATGGTGACACTTTTTTGGGAGGAGAAGACTTTGATAATACATTGTTGGAGTTTTTGGTGAATGAGTATAAAAGGACTGAGGGGATTGACCTGTCTAAAGACAAGCTTGCCTTGCAAAGACTTCGAGAGGCAGCGGAGAAAGCTAAGATAGAGCTATCGTCCACATCTCAGACCGATATTAACTTGCCATTCATCACAGCGGATGCTTCAGGTGCTAAGCATCTTAATATCACTCTAACTAGATCAAAGTTTGAGGCATTAGTGAACAGCTTGATTGAGAGGACAAGAGATCCTTGTAAGAATTGTTTGAAAGATGCTGGAATATCCACAAAGGATGTGGACGAGGTGCTTCTTGTTGGCGGTATGACCCGTGTCCCAAAGGTGCAGGAGATTGTTGGCGAGATATTTGGCAAGAGCCCAAGCAAAGGTGTTAACCCTGATGAGGCAGTTGCAATGGGAGCCGCTATTCAGGGTGGTATTCTTCGTGGTGATGTGAAAGAGTTACTTCTTCTGGATGTCACTCCATTGTCTCTTGGTATTGAGACTTTGGGTGGTATCTTCACCAGGTTGATTAACAGGAACACTACCATTCCTACAAAGAAGAGCCAGGTGGGTGCTTGTTTACCAACATAATCTCTCCTTACTTTATAACTGCCCCGATCTCTTCTAAGAGTGGTATTTTTTTTTTTTGTCTGGAGCTGTCATCTAACGGTGGGTTTGATTGTTTTCTGATGTGGTTTACTAATTTATCGCTGCTGCTTGTTTTTTCAGGTCTTTTCTACAGCTGCCGATAACCAAACCCAAGTTGGCATTAAGGTTCTTCAAGGTGAACGGGAGATGGCAACAGATAATAAGCTTCTGGGTGAATTTGAACTCGTTGGTATTCCTCCTGCACCAAGGGGTATGCCTCAAATAGAAGTCACATTCGATATAGATGCAAATGGAATGGTCACTGTCTCCGCAAAGGACAAGGCTACTAACAAAGAGCAGCAGATCACCATTCGGTCTTCTGGTGGTCTCTCAGAAGATGAGATAGACAAGATGGTCAAGGAAGCTGAGTTACATGCCCAGAAAGATCAAGATCGGAAGGCACTTATTGATATCAAGAACAGTGCGGATACTACCATTTACAGTATTGAGAAGAGCGTGAATGAATACAAGGACAAGGTCCCGAAGGAGGTGGTTACAGAAATTGAAAAAGCGATCTCTGATTTGAGAACAGCAATGGGAAGTGATAATATTGATGATATCAAATCGAAGCTTGATGCAGCAAACAAAGCTGTTTCAAAGATTGGAGAACACATGGCTGGTGGTTCCGGTGGTGCCTCTCAAGGAGGAGACCAAGCTTCTGGTGCCTCTCAAGGAGGAGACCAAGCTTCAGAGGCCGAATATGAGGAAGTGAAGAAGTAAATTTTTTCATGAAGTAAATTCTTTAGGACAATTAAAATGAAGAAAGATAGGAGAGAAGCTTTTTTGAAACGATATGGTTTTCATTTATCAATCACTTATTCCTCGTAGTATTTGTAACTAAAGCTGGCTGAAGTAAACGTTCTAGGTCTATATGTGAACTGCTTATGGGACTAGGACTTGGTCAGTGGAGAGATTAGTAGGTTTCTTTGTGAACACACTCATCGAAGTTGAGATTCGATTGTGCTGTTCTTGCCATAGCATCATTCACTATGGGAGAACAAATAACATATCTCATTTGCCTTCTAGATTTTGGTTCTTTGCATGCTAGATGCTCTTTGTTTTGAACGAGGTAAGGCAGTATTCTTCATCGGTTATGTGATCGAGAGATTTGATTGTAAAGGCAGATCCTGGGACCTTCATATTTTTCGCGACAATTATTTTTAACTTTAAAACTGATTCCTTGTCATTTTTCTCGCCCCCAAACCCACGGTCTGTAGTTTTACACCAAATCATATCACCAGAAAATATAGATGATATATTATTTAGGATCATATAATTTACATTGCTTAAACCTAAAATGTAGGAGCCAACATTACAAGAGATCTGTTGGACTCGAGCTATAACTAAACATACCAAGTAATGGCTACTAGAGCGCCAATAACTAGTAATAAAGGAAAAGACATTAGTAGGCCCGAGTTCATGCACAATCCTTCCAGTAACATAAGCATTAGTGTCCCATTGAACTTGAACAGCCTGGTAGAGCTGGCAGATTAGATGTGTCGCAACGAAGAGAATTTGCATCAATTGAATGTGAGAAGCATGGGCATGAAGCAGTAAGCCAGAGGCATCCATTGCCATAACAGTGAAGCAAAATCTTTGTGATTCCACATTCTAATAAATCTACCTCTTCTTGGCACATTGGATTATGAGAGACATGCCATTGAAAGTGATTGTGAAAGCCCAATTTATGAAGCACCGGGGCGGAGGCAGAATTTCCAACAAGGGGTTCAAATTTAAAAAAAATAAAGTTTAGATTTGTGTCAAGGGATTCAATATAAGGTATGTATATATAAAAAAATTAATTTTACCAATTTTACGCAGTGCAATTTTCCGGCGAAGGAGTTCAATTGAACCCCTCGCCCAAGAGTGGCTCCGCCCCTGCAACAATGCCTATAGTCGCTAAGTCACTGGCACCGTTCCCTAGAGAAATGAAAAATATATTGATCTTATAAATTGATATAAATCAACATTCTTGGTTGGACGGGAATTCTTTCAATTTTCTTTTTAGCCCTACTAGAGAAGCATATTCACAAAGTTTTGTCCAATCACGCGATAACTGCAACAATTATTATCATAAACACATTCAACCCTAAAAGTCAAATGATATTTAATGTGCACGCAATATTTGTGCAAGTAGCCTTAAACCTAACCTACTGTCGCAATTATTTTGTGGGGTACTCAAACTTCAATTTCCATGTATTTTTTATTTGCTTTCATTTAATTTATGTAAATTTATTTGATTAGACATAAAATTTAAGGAAGCGTTATAAAATGAGTGTGAACCCTTTTGAAAGTTGTTCATAATATTTGTACAACACATACATGTAATCTCAAGGTGAGGTCAGAATATTATAATATTTATACGATTATAAAAAGTTTTCACAGAAAATCGAATTGATGGTTTCAGTTAACCGTTTTCAAAGTTAAAAATGTTATTCATTTTATTCTTGGACTAAAAAGGAAATTGTTTATTAAACTTGTTGTGAAAGATTTGACATTGGAGTATTGAACACACAAGAAATTGTCTGCCCATATTTTATGGAAGTGGCCATACTCCAAACTATTCATGCACATAGTACTACTATTTCTATTACTATTCATGTAACTTTTATGCCTATAAAGGGCATTGTAAATCTGACGATGAAGAGATATCAGATGAAAGAAAAGAGCTCTCCCAACTTGTCTTTTATTATCTAAAGTTATCTATTATAGTTCTAGTTAATTACTTTAATTTCATAACACGTTATCAGCACGAGGCTCTAATTATCTCCAAGTTGGGTTTAAATCTCTACTGCAGGTATGGTGCAACTTAATAAACACAAAAAAAAAAAAAAAAGAATATTGGTGTGATAATCCTTATTTACCTGCAATATTAATTTTGTTCAGTTTAATTTACTTAACATGCATTTATTAACATTCTGTTGGTATATTGTGTCTTCTTTAAGTTAAAACAATCCACATGCAGTAACATATCATAGTTATTAAATAGAGTTCTAATATTAAAATAAAATAAACTTTAACTTTCAAATTGTCAGAACTTGCAGAAAGTGTAAAGAAAATAGAATAATAATAAAGTAATGTGACCCACACATTTTATATATGTTGCCACTACTTGAAATCTTCACGTCATTGTAAACTTTTGCATTGTTCTATATTCTTTCTCTAACTAATTTAATTCTCTACTTCAGTTCTCACAATGTCGAATTTATCCAAACTTGAATTTGTGGCACTGGACATCAGCGGAAATAATTATATGTCATGGGTACTTGACGCTGAAATCCATTTAGACGCAAAAGGTCTTGGAAATACTATTATTGAAGGCAATGAATCAATTAATCAAGATAAAGCGAAGGCCATGATTTTCCTTCGCCATCATCTTCATGAAGGGTTAAAAACAGAATATTTAACCGTAAAAGATCCACTTGAATTGTAGAATAATTTGAAGGAACGGTATGATCACTTGAAACTTACCGTATTACCGAAAGCTCGACATGAATGGATGTATTTACGATTTCAAGATTTTAAAACCGTAAGTGACTATAATTCTGCTGTTTTCAGAATAACTTCTCAATTAAAATTGTGTGGAGAACCAATTAGTGATGATAATATATTGGAAAAGACTCTCTCCACTTTTCATGCCTCAAATATGGTGTTGCAACAACAATACCGTGAAAGGGGTTTTAAGAAGTATTCTGAACTAATAACATGCCTACTTGTGGCTGAGCAGAATAATACCATGTTGATGAAAAATCATGAATCTCGTCCCACTGGATCCACTCCATTCCCTGAAGTGAATGTAGTAGCAGCATATGATAAGTCTGAAAGAAGGCTAAAAAATTACCGTGGTCGTGGCCATGGTCGTGGACGTGGACGTGGTAGGGGACGAAAATATTATCGTCACCCTGGAATAAAAATACATGAGAACAGCAGGGGTTCTCAGAATTATCCTTCAAAGGCTAAAGATAATATTTGTCACAGATGTGGCATGAAAGGTCATTGGGCACGTGTTTGTCGTACGCCTGAACATTTTGTCAAGCTTTATCAATCCACCATTAAAAGAAAACAAAATGATGTGGAGACAAACTTGACCTTTCAGAATAATAGTAATGAAACGGATCTTGCGAATAACCTTGCTGGTAATGAGGCGGATGCCTATATAAATGATGATTTTGAAGGCCTCACAAATTTGACTCATTTAGAAGCTGAAGACTTCTTTGAGGATAATAACTGAAGAATGATCATCTTATTGGGGATGCAATTATGTTATTTTATGTTTTCACCTAGTTTAATCTTCATGTGTTTAATTTTCATAAATAATCATGTATTGTTAATCTCTACATTCCTAGTTTAGTCTCTTATTATGTTGTTAATTTTTCGCATTTCTTATAATGTACCTTTTATTTCTTTATGAAGAATAATGGAAAATTCCCAGTCTTCAGTTGGATCCAAGATCAATAAAGATGATATATGTCTTCTGGATAGTGCTACAACACACACAATTTTAAGAGATAAAAGATATTTCTCTTATTTGATAATGAAAGAAGCCAATGTTAATACAATATCTGGTAGTACAAAATTAATTGAAGGCTCAGGAAAAGCCAATTTATTACTACCCGGAGGAACAAATTTGGCTATTGATAAAGCCTTATATTGTAGTAGGTCTCAAAGAAACTTACTAAGTTTCAAAGACATTCGGCAAAATGGTTATCATATTGAGACTACAAATGATGGAAAGATTGAATATCTTTATATTACTACAATAAAACTGGGTAAGAAATATGTACATGAAAAGTTACCCTCATTTTCCTCCGGCTTGTACTACACAAGTATTAGCATGGTTGAATCACACGCGATTGTAAATAAGAAGTTTACTAATCCGAATGATTTTAATATTTGGCATGACCGGTTGGGCCATCCCGGTTCTAATATGATGCGCAAAATAATTGAGAGTTCACATGGACATTCATTGATGAACCAGAAGATTCTTCAATTTAAGGAATTCTCTTGTGCTGCATGTTCTCAAGGCAAATTAATTACTAGACCATCAACAACTAAAGTAGGGTTTGAATCTCCTGCATTTCTGGAACGTATACAAGGTGACATATGTGGGCCTATTCACCCACCATGTGGACCATTTAGATATTATATGGTTTTAATAGATGCATCAACAAGGTGGTCACATGTATGTTTATTATCAACTCGCAACTTGGCATTTGCGAAATTGCTTGCTCAAATAATAAGATTAAGAGCACAGTTTCCAGATTATGCAATTAAGACAATTCGTCTTGATAATGCTGGTGAGTTCACATCTCAAGCCTTTAATGACTACTGCATGTCAACTGGAATAACAGTGGAATATCCGGTTGCTCATGTTCATACACAAAATGGTCTAGCAGAATCATTTATCAAACGCCTCCAATTAATAGCTAGACCATTACTTATGAGAACAAAACTTCCTATTTCAGTATGGGGACATGCTATTTTGCATGCAGCAGCACTTGCGCGCATCAGGCCAACAAGTTATCATAAAGCCTCCCCATTACAGTTGGCTTTTGGTCAGGAGCCAAGTATTTTCCATCTTAGAATTTTTGGATGTGCGGTATATGTTCCAATTGCTCCACCACAACGCACAAAAATGGGTCCTCAAAGAAGGTTGGGAATATATATTGGCTATGAATCTCATTCTATCATTAAGTATCTTGGACCCATGACGGGGGATTTGTTTACTGCAAGATTTGCAGATTGCCATTTTGATGAATCAGTTTTCCCAACATTAGGGGGAGAGAAAAAGCAGTTGGAAATTGAGATAGATTGGAATGCATTATCATTATCTCATTTGGATCCTCGTACAAATCAATGTGAACTAGAAGTTCAAAAGATAATCTATTTGCAAAATCTTGCAAATCAACTACCAGATGCATTCACTGACCTACCAAGGATTACTAAATCTCATATACCAGCTGCAAATGCTCCAATTCGAGTCGATATTCCAGTAGGACAATCTATTTGTGCAAATGAGTCTAAGGCACGCATGAAGCGTGGTAGACCTCTCGGTTCCAAAGATAAAAATCCTCGAAAAAGAAAAGGAGCAAATGAAAAAGATGGTCATGACATGGAGGTGGTTGCTCAAGAAGCATCCCAAGACATAACAATTGATAATACCTCAAAGGAGGTTCAGGTGCCTGAAAATAATGAAAATCAAGAGATCTCAATAAATTATGTCTTGACAGGAAAAAGGTGGAACCGAAATAATATTTTTGTAAATAATGCTTTTGCATATAATGTTGCTGTTGAGGTAATGCAACAAGATGAGGATCTTGAATCAAAATCTGTCAGCAAATGTAGACAAAGAAATGATTGGCCAAAATGGAAAGACGCAATTCAAGCAGAATTGGCTTCACTTGAGAAACGTGAAGTTTTTGGACCTATTGTCCGAACACCTGAAGGTGTAAAGCCAGTTGGATATAAATGGGTTTCTGTGCACGAAATGAGAAAAATGAAGTCGCAAGATACAAAGCACGACTTGTTGCACAAGGATTTTCGGAAAGACCTGGAATTGATTACATGGAGACATACTCTCCTGTGGTGGATGCAGTAACCTTCAGATATCTTATAAGTCTGGCAGTGCGTGAAAAACTTGATATGCGCCTGATGGATGTTGTCACTGCCTATTTATATGGTTCATTGGACAACGAAATATTTATGAAAATCCCTAAAGGATTCAAAATGCCTGAAGCATTTAAAGATTCCCGAAAAATTTGTTCAATAAAGCTTCAAAAATCCTTATACGGATTGAAACAATCGGGTCGTATGTGGTACAATCGCCTTAGCGAGTACTTACTGAAAGAAGGGTATAGAAATGATCCAGTTTGCCGTTGTATCTTTATAAAGGGGTCTGGATCTGAGTTTGTTATAATTGCTGTGTATGTTGATGACTTGAATATTATTGGAACTCCTACAGAAATTCCAAAGGCAGTAGACTATTTGAAGAAAGAATTTGAAATGAAAGATCTTGGAAAGACAAATTTTTGTCTTGGTCTTCAAATTGAACATTTGACAAATGGAATTTTTATCCATCAATCAACATACACTGAAAAGATTTTAAAGCGATTTTACATGGATAAATCTCATCCATTAAGTACTCTGATGGTCGTGAGATCGCTTGACATAAATAAAGATCCATTTCGCCCCCATGAAAATGATGAAAAGATTCTTGGTGCTGAAACACCATATCTTAGTGCAGTTGGGGCATTAATGTATCTTGCTAATAATAACCGACCAGACATTGCTTTTTCTGTAAACTTATTAGCAAGATTTAGTTCTTCCCCGACACAAAGACACTGGAATGGTATCAAACATTTATTCAGATACCTCCGAGGAACAATCGACAAAGGTTTGTTTTATTCAAGTGAATCCAACTTGCCACTAATTGGTTATGCAGATGCAGGATATTTATTAGATCCACATAAAGGTCGATCCAAAACAGGCTATTTATTTACTTGTGGAGGTACAACTATATCATGGCGCTCAACAAAACAGACTTTAGTTGCTACTTCCTCAAATCACGCAGAAATAATAGCTATTCATGAAGTAAGTCGGGAATGTGTTTGGCTGAGGTTAATTACTCAACACATTCAGGAAATGTGTGGATTTATTAAAAAGGAGATTCCGACAATATTATTTGAAGATAATACTGCATGCATAGAACAATTGAAAGAAGGATATATTAAAGGAGACAGAACGAAACATATCTCACCAAAGTTCTTTTTCACTCATGATCTTCAAAAGAATGGTGAAATAAAGGTTCAACAAATTCGTTCAAGTGACAACTTGGCTGATCTGTTCACAAAATCATTACCAACCTCAACATTCGAGAAACTTGTGTACAAGATTGGAATGCGTCGTCTCCGAAACATAAAGTGACGTTTTCATCAGGGAGAGTAAAATATGCGCTGTACTCTTTTTCCCTTAACTAAGGTTTTGTCCCAATGGGTTTTCCTGGTAAGATTTTTTTTAATGAGGCAGCAAATAATGCATATTACAAATATTTATACATGGGCATCCAAGGGGGAGTGTTGTGAAAGATTTGACATTGGAGTATTGAACACACAAGAAATTGTCTGCCCATGTTTTATGGAAGTGGCCATACTCCAAACTATTCATGCACACAGTACTACTATTTTTATTACTATTCATGTAACTTTTATGCCTATAAAGGGCATTGTAAATCTGACGATGAAGAGATATCAGATGAAAGAAAAGAGCTCTCCCAACTTGTCTTTTATTATTTAAAGTTATCTATTATAGTTCTAGTTAATTACTTTAATTTCATAACAAAACTTTTGTTTTCTAATGAAGCTCTGTGTGGAATGATATTACTTGTTGATAAGTGTGCCCCCACCGTCCGCCTGCTGATGTTCACACGTGCTAAAAAAGAAATAAAGGCTATGAAAGTAAAAAAACGTCCACGGCTTAAGGTTTGTGAAAAACTTTAAGCTTGTTTGGATGATTGTTAACTATTTATTGTATCGTACTGTTTCTTTAAATATAATGTTTGCGCTTCTGCAAATCTCCATAAATGAAGCAGATCGTCCCTTGACACTGAAATTTTACTTTATCAAGGTGCACCTAAATTGTAGTAATTGCGTATAAGGAAGGGTCTTACTTCACTGTCGAGAAAGGAAATACGACTTCAATCTTCAAATTTAACTCATTTGATTATTCCTTTAAATTTTTACTGTACATTATTAATCCGTTATTACATAACGATAAAAATTATCATTTTATATAACGACTAATTTGGTATGATTACGTTGTTACCTTATATTTCTCTCTTTTTCTCCTTAATAATTTTATTTTTACCTTTTAATTTATCTTTTTTACTATAGCTATAACTATACCTTGTAACCTACTTTTTCTTGCTATAATGTAGTGTGAGTATTATGAATCCATGGTAAATATTAGTACAATCTATCCAATTTTTGTACTCCGTGAAAACAATACCAATAATACAATATTAAATGATGAAGGATTATACACAATCCAAGAACACAAAGTTCGCCCATGGTCTATCCATATTTATTTCAATAGTCGATAGTGTAATCACATGTATTTAGACACGAACTACACCATAAAAGTCACAGTCTAAGGACGTACCTGATTACAGAAGTGTTCCATTATTGTAGAAGATCTATCTTTTTAAGAATCTTCCACCGAGTTGTTTTTATGGTTGGAAGAGAAGGAGAAAAGAGAAGGAAGAACTATTCTTTTTCGGGAAAAAGATACTTTGGTTTCTGCAGAGAAACCTTCTTTTATATTCCTGAAGGGATGCAACTATTAGGACTTTTCCCAATAGTTGTGTCCTTTCCTTCTTTTTCTTATTTTCTATTTTCATATATATAACTAATTATATATATTTGGTTATTAGATATGGATGCGGGTTGACCCACATGGGTGCCCTATATCCAATTTCCAACATCTCCCACTCGCACATAGTGGGTCAACTCTCATTCCTATACATTCTGTAATCTCCATACATAACGTCTAGACCGTGTGACCAGTGCATACTTCGAGAGCCTAGTTGCTACACAGCTGTTAGGAATATATAGCATCTCGATTAACGGAACCTTGGAGTAGATTATCGTATGCAGTACCCTAGATCATTCATCACATTCATGTCTCTCACAAATCTCTTTGTATTAATTTGAGTTCATCATTATGTTCTTGTCTCATAGACAAACATAAAGGGGCCCAATGAACACAACTAATGTGATAATACTCAATAATGATCTTCCTCATTTCAAGAATCTCTTAATCTCAATTTGATTTGCTTTTCTAGAAATGTCCCGCCAGACCGAATCATCCATGATCTCTAGGCAACGCCCTAAGATAGCAATCACCAAATTGAATCTCGAGAAACTGGTCAAAGTCATGAGGGTACAAAGAAAGAAAAAATACTTATAATTTTCAGGGCTTCACACGATAAGCAAGTAGAGATTACACTTGTATCGCCCATAGGTCACTCTATGCATACGTGGTATGAATCACGTATCACAGTATTGACTCCTTTCCCATGGAGCGTATGTCTTTCACAAATAAAATACTGTGCAGATGATAGTTCAGACAATATATGTCTAACTTTGAGTTCACACATCTACTCATACATTTTATTCTTCAGAACTCACATCTGGCATTAAGACAGACTCACATTTAATCAAATATGATTAACCAAAAATAACAAGCGACATTCTTATTATAAACTTCAAGCTCTCTATTATTATCACCTCAGATAATAATAAGATTATAATTGTCTCATCTCTATTAGTCACCTAGACAATAGAGGTGATTGCATGTGTGAATAGGCCAATCTTTTTGTCTGTCCGACATACTTCAAATTTATGTACTAAACATAAAACCATTCTATGTATATGAACCAACTAAACAATCAATTTAGGCTTCAACTACATTAACTCCAATAATGCAGTTTTATGTGAACATGCTTGGGAAAAGTTAAGATATAAATACATCGACATCTACGCAAACCCAATGACCTCACATATCATTCATAAGCACCAAATGCTATGGGTTTCACTATCGGATCTATTATTGTATAATGCGTCGAGATGTATTTCATGTTCATTTTTCTATGTACAACTATGTCTCTAAGGAAATTATACTTAAATCAATATGGTTTGTCTTCTAATGATACATGGGACTTCTGTGTAAGCTATTGAGACTTGACTATCACACTTGATTGTCACTAATTCAATAGCACGCTATCCAACACACCCAAATTTATCATAAAGACATTTAAGCCAAACAGCTCTGCACAGTTGTTGAAAGCACTAGAAATTCAGTTTATTTTATAAATAAGGCTGATGATTGTTTCTTGCTACACAAACAATATACACATCGCTATTGTTTAGCAAAGAAGGACATACTCAGATTTAGATCGTTTAAATCTCATTCTCAATCAGCGTAAGTATAGCCTTTGAGTTGTAGATCATTTCCTTTACTTTACAAGGATAATCACAAGTGCTTTTAAGATACCTCAGTATCCTTTAACTGCTTTTCAGTATTCCTTTTCATATCATATACTTGTGGATTCACGAGGACACATCCTCCCACTAGAAACTTCACCTCTAAAAATAGGAGTATTAATGGGTTTGCACTATTGCCTATTAAATCGTTCATGAAAATTTCTTAATATAAGATTTTTCTGAAAGATATTACAATCCCTTTGAACGATCCTGAATTTCAACAATTCACTCATAATTTTTCTACATTAGGTCTTAGGCGTATTCTGAGAACCCATTTGTTCCAAATGGCTCTATGACCCATAAGTAGATCAACCAATTCCAACTCTTGGTTTGGTTTCATTAACTCCATTTCATGTTCCATTGTTCTAGGTACTTATCCTTAGCAGGGTATTCAAGAGCCTCATTTATCATTCTTTGCTCTTATTCATCTTGTGGAGTAACTATATACGCTTCCCCTTCGATCTTAAATCGATGATGGTGAATACATAGACAACTCATTCGTCGAGGTTGAGATCGATAAAATTGACTTATCAGTTGATAGATACTCCCACTGGGACCAACAATATTAAATCGATTCTTTTAGTCATCTTGGTGTTAATCGGAACAGATCCATTATCACCAAACATGACTCTCACTCGAATCCATTTAGCATAATCTGGTCCACAGTTTTATAAAAGAGACAAGTCTTGTCTTATCTCGCCTTACTTAGGAAAAATATTCACTAAGAATTACGTACATCATGTGATTCAAATTCAATTACAGTGCCACTCACTTGTTCACATATGAACACATAAACCTTGGACTGAAATAGTATCATAGAAAGACACATGTCCTTCCCTTTGGAACTAGTTTTCCATGTGGGGAAAAAGTTTATATAAAGCAGCACAAACCTAATAGTAAATAAGAATTGAATTTTCATCTATCCATAACTTATATGGAATATAAGTAACTGACTTAGAATAATTTCATTATTTGGATCACAGATATCATAATGTACAAACTACAATGGAATGTAATGCCACTTTTAGGAGACGTCATAGACATATCTAGAGTCTCAAGAGCCTCTTGCTCTTTTAGGATATACTGAATTTTATTGTCACCTTTAACTTTACACTTTTGTTAAAGTTCGGGACAATATTCTAGTAGCAATTGACATATTGATATAAACTAGTATAAACTTATAGAGATAATTGTGTAATTTCATAAAGCCTAAAAGTCATACACATACAATTCCTTAGAATAGTTTAACTATGTTAATATTTATTTCGTATTAGATCCGGAATCGAAAGTTCACTATGTTCCCAATCATCATCCAAATTCTAATATTCCATAAATCTAACATAATCAATTATTTAAGGAATACTTCGTCTTAAATTACTTAAAACTCAAGACTAAATAGGCGAAAAATGTGTAACAAATATTGAGTTATGCAATACGAGTAATAGCATAAAGCATTAAAATTTAAAACTCATAAAAGTACACATACTTATAATATGAGAATGGCACACAGACTATACACAAGGTAATTGCCATAATTAATTTTTTGTTGTAAACTCAAGTCATATTTCTCATATTTTCATCGGGACAATTAAAGTTACTCAACAGATGAAAACCTTCCCATATAAAGTAAAACATGGTTTAATTTATTTTTATTTCACCTATGTATGTGTACATAAACTAATTACACATACGTGAAAAACTAAGTAATTTTATGACACTGGAGAACACAAATCCATATTAGTGTCTCACTTTAGTTCCTTTTTGATGTCTGGAGAGTAACAACTTTACTGTCTTAAATAGAGTTAGTTACAGCCAACAACTCATGGAGTAAGTGATTTGCCAAAGCAAATTCATCCAAAAGATTTATTTTAGCATCTTTATTATTATTATTTTTTTTAAGACACATATGTCTTGTAATAAACTAAACGCTTGACATCAATCTTTTCCATAATACATACACGGAAAAACTAGACTTGTCAACACATATTAAAACCTTAGGAATCACCATAAAACTATATATACATACACACATGTACATATATCTTTGAATTGTACACACACTTGCATATAATACACTTTTTACTTATGGCTTTAAGGCATGCATGTGTCATTGAGCTTTAACCCACAAAAAAAATAGAATTTCACAAAGAATGAATGACTTTTATTATAGCCCACACTGGACCAAGACATAACCATCAAAGAAGGAAAGACTTCACAAAATGGGTTGTTAGAACTTTTGTGTTTCCTTGTAAGTCATTCATTTCACATGGTGTTGTCAATCCCCGACATATTCTCTTCTCTATACTGCCTTACTAATTTCTCTATCATTTTTTCCTTTTATAGAGAAAGAGACTTCAATAATTGAAATCTCACTTTTGTTTTTATTGAACCACAAAGGTTCTGCCAAAACAAATGTGTAAAAGGAATTATCGTGGCAAAGCTGCCCTCTGGACAAGAACTCTCTCTTGCCTAACTTAAGGATTTCCTTAGTTATGTGTTTCAATTTCATCAAAAGAAGATGAATTTCAAACCATAGAGAAAAGAAGATAAATTTCAAACATAGCTATACAAGGGACAGAGAAGACATGCATTCTTTCAAATAATCTTAACATACTTCTCTTAGAACGAACCAATCGCTTCAAGTAGTTGACTAACCACCAATTTTGTATATTTTTTTCATGTGGCCTTCACACACCATGTATTTTTTTCTTAAAAATAACTCCTTTAATATTGTTGTATTTGACATTAGGGAAAACGAATTTCCCACCATTGCATGTCGGTAGCGAACCACATCAAAAAAAACTTAGCCATTCACACTTGGCTTTGCCTTCTGCATATTAGAAGATTTAATTGGCAAAACAAAAAAGGGGAGCACCACTCCAATTATTATGAAAAATTACCATTGATCTCATCAATGCAATTTAGAGAAGTTTTTGAAAACTTTCTACATACTGTTGTAAAGAATTTCTCATTCACATCACATGCAAACTATATTTTCAAGAACAACCACACGGTAAATACTTGGTAAATCGAAAATAATCAAGAGATCATATTTCAGTTTCTGGATTACACAAAAAAAATAAGGGTTACTCCTTACCCTAGATCCGATATAGAGGATGTCCAACCAGGTGGTTTTGAAGGTTCACAAAACATGTAATCGCTTCAACAAAGTAGGAATCCTTGTTTTCACAGCAAGGAAAAAATTAATGAAGGCAAACGTTTGTAAAAACAACAACACTTAATCAATGGTGTGCGAATGGTTTCAAGAAAACTTAACACGAAAAGCAGAGTTATTTCGTTTTCACAGACACCAAATTGCCAAAGCACATCAAGCACAAAGCTTCTCCAAATTTTCACGATTTCAAAGTTTTCATGCCAAACCATAAAATAATACCATTGAACAGATACTCAACTCAAACAAAGACTAGGAAACAAATAGCTCTGGCTCTGATACCAGTGAAGGATTGATTATACACAATCCAAGAACACAAAGTTCGCCCAGGGTCTATCCATATTTGTTTCAATAGTCGATAGTGTAATCACATGTATTTAGACACGAACTACACCATAAAAGTCACAGTCTAAGGACGTACTTGATTACAGAAGTGTTCCATTATTGTAGAAGATCTATCTTTTTAAGAATTTTCCACCGAGTTGTTTTTATGGTTGGAAGAGAAGGAGAAAAGAGAAGGAAGAACTATTCTTTTTCGGGAAAAAGATACTTTGGTTTCTACAGAGAAACCTTCTTTTATATTCCTAAAGGGATGCAACTACTAGGACTTTTCCCAATAGTTGTGTCCTTTCCTTCTTTTTCTTATTTTCTATTTTCATATATATAACTAATTATATATATTTGGTTATTAGATATGGATGCGGGTTGACCCACATGGGTGCCCTATATCCAATTTCCAACAAATGATACCCCACAACCAGCCAATCAAGCTATTAGTCGATCCCATCTTAAATGAGTAATAATTATAATCCTATACTAGATGACAGTAGTGTGCCACGTAGCTTTGAAAATTACTCCTATATACGTAACATGTTAAAAACGATTCTTGAAGATTGATTAGCTTCAAGAAACGATTAAGTGATTGTTGAGAAATGGGGAAGAAGCGAGTAATGTTGCCGGCTAGTGAAGTTGACTTGACAACAGTGAAGTACATGCCTGAAAAAATTCAAGGTTTCCTTTTATATTTATCATGCCAATTATATACTGTTTCCTTTCCAATTTGTTTTAGTTTTTAATTGTTCTTGAAGAGGAGCCAGAACGATGGTAAAAGTTGTCTCCGTGTGAGCTATGGTTCACGTGTTCAACTGTGGTATCAACCACTTATGCTGGTGTACACAAGCATAGGTTGTATATATTACACTCCTCTGGGTGCGGCCCTTCCCGACCTGCATGATCGCGGGATGCTTAGTGCACCGGGCTGTATTCTTTTATTTAAATTAAAAGTTCTTCATTGTTTCTGAAAACGAGCTTGGAGAATTGCAGTTCATTTTGAAGTTTTAGGAGTGTCTGATCGTACCATGAATTTTTCAATGCAAAAGTGTTCAGAGGACAAAAAGAAAAAATCTTTTGATAGTTTGTTTTCAATCAATTGGACAGCTTTTGCAAAAAGTTGTTAAAAGTATCTTTTCAAGAAAAGGTACAAATAAAAAGGTGTTTGGATAATCCTAGTTAAGATTTGTGAGTATTTTGTAAGTGGAAAAAGTGTTCTTTGAAGAAGACCCTCCTGCCTTGAGATACTTTTAAAACTAAACAAGATCATGTTTTTTGGAAAAATTAAAAGTTTTTACAAGATATTATTACAAACAAATACCTTCATTTTAAAAGTTCTTTTTAAATAGATTTTCAGAATTTAAAAAACCTTCTTACAAATAAACTTGTTTTTTTTCTTTCTTTTTATTTGGAAATTGGAGTTTTTAATTCAAGTTCACTTAGTTTTGAATCTAAAGAATGAAAGACATGTCGAGAAGGTACTATTTGCTATGTAGCATTGCTTTTTAAGAACTATTTGTGTCTTGAATGATTCATTGAGCATTGGTACCTTATGTTTTTCATGTTGTTTGAATTGATGGATTTGCAGCTCCTACTATGACTGGTTTCTGGTTGAAGCTAACCGTGAAGGTACTTGAGGTACCGATTATTGGTCCTATCATTGTAAATTACTTCAAGAATGAGAATGGATTTGATGAGGTGATTCTTATAACTGCACTTGTGTGCCATGTACTCCCTGTTGAAAGATGTTGTCTTCGATGATGATAGATATTAAGGGCTGAAGATTGTTTGTTCATGGTTGACAGATGTTGAAGAACACCTTCATTCCAGAGACTCCCATGTTTAAACCTGAATTTTCACCTCAAGGTGTAATATATAATGCTCATTCACTGTTTCCTTTCCTCTGTGTGTGTGTGTGTCAATTTGAAATTTGGCTATTATTACCAATTTTCCTTTAGAAAAAGTTTTTCGTTAATGCGTGATGATGATACTCGAAACGGAGACTCTGTATGGTTTGGCACAATCTTGAAGCGTGCAATTTTTTCAACTAAAAGCTACGGACAGAGATCAGATGCTTTTTAGTTATTATCGGCTTGGGTCTGCAACTACAAGAGAAGTGGCTTTATTCCAATGTTCAATTTAGTTCTTTTTAGTTGTGTAATATCTCTCTTGCACATTTGTACTTTTAACTTTTTCCATGGCTGTCAGGATTGCTATTTATAAGGCAGTTTTAAAGTAAGAGATAGTAACATACTTGATAGAAGTGATGTCGAAACTTGTTGAAATTCATGGTATAACACGGATGCAGAAGAGAAATAGTTGGATTGAATGTAGAACTAGGCAGCAGATGGCTATGGTGACTTTATCATGTTAAACTGAAGTGTCGTATGCTTGGTACTGACTCAGTTTGTATTGCGTAACTTTAGCGCCAGAACCTTGTGTTGTTGGCCTGGAAGAAGATGGAGAAGCCAAAGACCGAGTTGAGCTAGCTTTAAAGTGTCTTCCAGAATATGATCCAGCTGCCAATTGGAGTGGTGATTTAACTGCATCATTCCGCTATTGGAAGATACGTGATTATGCTTTTGCATACAGATCTAAGCTTACAACTCCTTCTAAGGCATGTCACTTTTACTTGTTTCTTTGTTTTGTTTCCTTTTGTATAGTCTTCTAAAATAAGAAAAGTCATTATTGTTTACAGGTTGCTGAGCGTTTTATCTCAGCCATTGAGGAGCTCAACAATAAGAATCCTCCAGCACCATTATTAATTTCTTTCAACCCTGGCGAAGTAAGAAAGCAAGCTGCTGCGTCTACGCAAAGATTTGAGGAAGGTATCCTTACATGTTTCTAGCAGCCTGTTGCGATGGACGTCTCTTACGTACTCCTTACCGTCATTCTTTCAATCTGTACGTGAAACAAGTTAGATACTATTTTGGCTGTGGGAATATGTAGGATATCCCCTATCTGTCTTGGATGGCATTTTCATGGCAGTTAAGGACGATATTGATTGCTTTCCTCACCTATCAAAGGGTATGCATTTGAATGTTCATCTTCCCAATCAAATCCTTTGCTAGATTTGGTCACATGCTTTCGATGCAAACAGGTGGTTCAACGTGGCTTCATGAGGTTCGTGAAGTCAAAGAGGATGCAGTTTCTGTGTCAAAGTTGCGCAGTTGCGGTGCTATTTTGGTTGGAAAGGCAAACATGCATGAATTAGGCATGGGAACTACTGGAAATAATGCTAACTATGGGTATGTTTAGCCTAATACAAATGACAGAATCAGTTCTAGTTTTAAGAAACCTATCAGAGAAAAACTTGAAATATAAAATAAAATGTGCGCTTCTGATAAAGTTCAATCATCTCAACTATTCTCAGGCAGTCCTGGAACCTTTCTTTTTCTGTAGCCTGTAATATCCGTGTTGATAAGGATAAAAGATAATTGTTTCCTGGTTTTGTATATCTTGTGGAGGTAAACTCCAAAGGTTTTGCACTAATCGCGAGGAACAAACATTTCTTTATCCACGTCCTATAGCATGTGTAAGTTGGATTCTCTATATGACAGGACTACAAGAAACCCACATGCTCCTGATAGGTACACTGGAGGCTCTTCTTCGGGGCCTGCAGCTATTGTAGCTTCTGGATTGTGTTCAGCTGCTTTAGGAACAGATGGAGGAGGTTAACAATATGCCATGTTTTGCTTGAGAATACATTTATATAATCTTTATAAACCACTAAATTAATTGGTGCCCGATTTCATGCAAGGACAGGTTCTATTCGGATTCCTTCTTCGCTCTGTGGTGTAGTGGGCTTGAAGACAACATATGGTCGCACTGATGTGAGAGGGTAAACTCATCTTGCAGTTCCATCTTTTCCTTCTGATTGTGCTACTCTCCTTTGAACCAATCTTCATACAGAAAAACCATACTTCCATTTCCTTTCTAGAAGTTTGTATGGTCAGATGGTCAGTTATACCTAGTCTGGGACCACCTCACTTTTCTCTATAATGAGGACACTCCTTGTCTCAACTGGCTTGATTTCTTTTTAGCTAAAAAGAGGACTGATTATCTAACCTTCCAGACCTTTGTTTGAAATAATGTGGCCCTTTGTTTCCTTCATGAGCAGCTTAATGTTCTATTCATGTTGAAGGCATATATCATGAAATAAATAAATGAAATCGTCCTTTCTTGAATAGCTAAGAAAAATACTTCCACATGCTTAGTTAAGAAAAGAATCAGGCCCTCACATGAGGAGATTGCCAGACCAAAACAAATAAATGTCTTATCTTTACTTGAATAGCAAATGTTCATGTAAGATATTTTTAAAATTCTCATGCTAAATCGTTTACCGTCTGAAAAAAATTAGACTCAGGCTATTACTCAGAATTCAGATGCACTTTTCAGTTGACAGATATTCCATACACGTTTTATCTTTACTAGTGATAGTTTCATGTAGGAAACCAAACCCTTTTCAGGTGGAGGTTTCACTTTTGTATTCCTGTTATGGTTTTTCCAGGTCATTAATGGGGGCAGGAACTGTGGAAGTCATTGGACCTATTACTGCAACCATTGAGGATGCCATAGTGGTGTAAGTGGTTTGTGGATTTGAATATCCGGAAGTATACTTATCTTCAATGCTACTAATCTGATTATATAGTTTGGAGTGATCACATAGTAATGGAATAGATGCTGAATTTAGTTGGCTTGGTCTTACGCTTTTAAACCAGCAAGCTCCCGTTCCGAAAGTAATAATACTAAATGGCAAACTAATCGAAGCTTGTTCTTAAGTACAGGATATGAGAAGGATAGAACTGGGTGAAGGCTTGATATGGAGTTGTAAATCTGAGAGTCTAGTGAAGTTTCATCAGGGAGCTATATGCGTTTTAGAGTCTATCAGTCCTATATTGACACTGTTACTTGTCCAATAAATTATTTTCTGTCATCCTGAGAAATTCATTTGCACAATAAAGGGATCCAAAAAACCAAATATTATCATCAAGAAAACGACTCTTAAGTGTGTAACTCCAAGTTTATAACTGAATAATCTCAAGATACCAGAGTTTCGTGTTTCTTGGGTCCTTTATTTTCAAGACAGCCTGTAATCTAGTGAGCCTGAGTCATAAAGGAAACGCTAGCTCCTGTATATACAAAGAAATAGGTTATGTTAGATCACGTGATAGATTTAACAATCCAGAGTGAAATGTCAAGTAGAAAAGAATTTCCTGCTAAATGTGGCAATGCAGAGTCCCTTCGTCGAGCAGGGGACTTGGTGAATCTGTTGATGTAATTGGCATGGTTCTACAAAATAAGAATCTGTTGATGTAGTTGGCATGGTTCTGCAAAACAAATCTTTATTGGTTCCACTTAAGATTAATGAACTCAGCATTTAGTACAAAGCTGCTGTGTGTTGATGTCATCTTATTCATTATTCAATCAGGTATGCAGCAATTTTGGGATCGTCTCCTGCTGATAAAATCTCTTTGAGACCGGTAACTAGTGACAGTGCTTTTACATCCTCAATTATGAAAATCTATGTTCTTGAAAATTCGACTTCTTCCTCCTTTGCTTTTCCTTTTATATGTTGCTTTTTGATGTACTTCCCTAGTACAGGATAACCTGAGACATCATTTTCTTGTTTAGAACATCTAAGGGGCTGTGTTCTAAGTTTTTATCTCTACCAGATATCTCTGAATCTAGATGTCAGTTTCATTTTATCGATATCAGAGCTGATCATGAATCAAAGTATTCCGTAACAATTATTTATCATCTTTCTCTATTTCTTTCAGTCCCTGCCTTGTTTACCAAATTTATCTTCACCAGAGATCTGGCAATCTCTTGGATCACTGCGCCTTGGAAAGTATACGGAGGTACTGCATTTTTGTTTACCACTGAAGTCTCTTGAATTTGGTTACATAATTGGATGACTTCTTTCTCTTGCAGTGGTTTAATGATGTTTTTTCAACTGACATATCTGAAAAGTGTGAGAGTGTTCTTAATCTACTATCAGAAAGACATGGATGCAAAGTAAGTATAATGCCAGTATTACACCTTCAGGATTTCATTAGGATTTTTGCTTATTTAACTGTTAGCTTTGCTGTTTATAACTCAAGAATAAAAAGCATCATTGGTAAGTGAAACTCCACGTTATTAACATGTCTAATATTTTTCTCAATCTCATGATTTAAGACAATAGAGATTGTAATACCAGAGTTGCATGAGATGCGTACAGCTCATATTGTTTCTGTCGGGTCTGAATCACTATGCTCACTGAATCCTGATTGTGAAGATGGGTATGTTCCTCTAGCCTTGGTTATTTGATTACACAGGTGTTTAACCTATTCATACTCCGTGGCCTTTTTAGGAGCAACTTCATAATGTATCTTGATGATCATTTTGATTGTGTTTCTTACTTTTATTTCCAGGAAAGGAGCAAGATTGACATATGATACTCGCACAAATCTGGCATTATTTCGTACATTTACAGCATCAGACTATGTGGCTGCTCAGCGCCTGAGGTGAGGCCTGTTTTTCTTAAGCCACCTAAAGTTTACACTATAACAAAGGATTTGAGAGGAAGGAGGAAGCTAAAGACATACCTCCCTAGCATAAAGAATTAAATATATCAAACTAAACTTAATCAGCCACTGAATTTATTTCGTCATTCAAACTGAGAGTAATGCTAGTTTAGAAACCAAAAATCCAGCCGCACTTTAAAATAATTCAAAAGGTTTGTAGTTCTTACCTCCATGTTCTTCAAAGTGATCTTAAGTTTATGATTACATGAAAGATTGGATATCTTGAGTTCTATATACCATGAAATACATATTCTCGTACAGAAGCACGTGCAGAGGATTCAAAAGATAAACCTTGACAATTTATGCCAAATGCCATCTAGTTTACTTGTTATTCATATTCTTTTTTTTCCCTTTCTACCTTACACTTTATTATGCTGTGCAATGCCCTCGCTTTTAATCAACTTCGCATTCCTATCCAATATAAGCAAACATAAAAAAGGTCTTTCAGAAGCAATATCTCATATTAATGTGTAGTTCTGTCTGGCTTACTGCAGGCGAAGGATAATGTATTATCACATGGAGATTTTCAAGAAAGTTGATATCATTGTGACACCTACAACTGGGTATGCTAATGAAGCCTCTGATTTTGTGGAATTGTGTTACATCCTCCATGCCATAGCATATTCCAGTAAATGAGCAATCTATTATTAAAGCACTATCCCATCATTTGTTGTTTGTGGACCATTCGTATCTGGGGAAAATCTTTTATAGCACTCACTACTACACGGTAGTTGCATGATTTACCCATTCATAGGCAGGAGATTGGGTTCATTTCATCTGTCATTGTTTGGTCGATTAGTGCAGGTTACATTCTTAAACTAACCCTGATACTCTACTTCCTATTTATCAGCACGACAGCACCCTTGATTCCACCAAGTGCTCTTGAAGTAGGGGAGACTAATATGCAAGTTTCAGGTAATTTGCTCGTATTCATGTGCATAATAACTAAGCAGTTGTCGCATGCTTTTTGAAGCCTCATAAGGATCTCCTCTTGTCCAATAATCTCAAGTATGAACTTAGCTACAAAATTTTTCCATATGGTGGTGTTTTTTACCGACTTCTTGGAACAGCTTTACTGCTTTGCTATGTCATGGGAGTGTTTTATTCACATACGCTTGCTTTTTTCTTTTCCAGGAAATCTTATGAGGTATATTTTAACAGCAAATCTTTTGGGGCTTCCTGCAATTTCTGTCCCTGTAAGTGATAGCACCTTCTACCTAGCATTCATTCAGTGGATGTTTGGATCATTAATGATACCTGATTTATTTCAGTTACGATTTTATTGGAGTTAAGTTGTCTTTCAAAAATATCTCTTGTCTTGGTCTGACAGTACTGTTCTTGAGAATTTTAGTAAAAATATATACCTATTAGACAAGAAAATTACACGATGAAACCAATTGACAAGAAATTTAGCTAGAACTATTACCAGAAGAAATGAGTGGCTTGGTGAAGGAAAGAGAGTGGGAAAGTCAAACTGGTTTATCCCTACCAGAACAGCATTTTGGTCTAGGTTCTTTGACATGCGAATAGCAAAACAAGGTTATGTTTAGATTTGCTGATTTTATTATCATCGGTTACAGCTACTTTACAGTCACAACAGCAATTAAATGTACTGATGAGCATTACTGCAATGAAATGTTGCATATTCAGGTTGGTTATGACAAGCAAGGACTTCCCATAGGTATGCAACTCATAGGCCGACCTTGGTGTGAAGCTTCCATTTTGCGTTTGGCTGCTGCCATTGAGGTATGTCATTACCCCACATGAATGAAGGAGAGCATAGTCAATTAACTTATTAATAGGATAATATCACAATGTTTATGGATCAATGACTTGATATGATACTGGTTCTTTCCAGGAAAGTTGTGCTGACCCCAAGGAGAAGCCACTGCAATTTTATGACATTCTCAAAGGGACCTAGATTTCAAGTTCACGCCCATGGAAGCTGCCACTTAATGAGATTGTTTCCATTTCCTTTCTTTTACCATTTTTCAAGAACAATTTTAGGCTCATAACCTTAACTAGAGCTCAATTTTAAGAAAGGGTCCCCATACGTGGTTACCCAGTTTTACCTTATTTAGACCATAACATATAGAAAGGCTTCAGTAGACTGAGACTTGCAGGCTTCAGTTCATTCTTGGAAAGAAGTGCAAACATTAATATGCCTCCAAATAGTTTTTAGCAAGTTTTGTATTGTTTCAATGATGATGATACATATTCTCAAAAATATTTTGTGTACTTGAGCAATCCTCTAAGATAACCACAACAAATGATGTCAATACCAATGGTTATCATTTTTCGACAGAACTGCTATCTGCCTCCTGAACTTTCTCATCAGTGGCCTCACTAGGAAGATCAGCTCCAGAAGGTATTTTTCCTGGATAATTAGTAGTCGAACAATCTGTCCCAATCATGCTGGGAAACACACGGAAAGGATCAAAATTAACTTAGGCGAGGCCAACAGAAAAGGTCCTGATGTGCAAAAGAAGATGGTAAACTGCTATATGGCTTACCTTCTGTCCACAATCACCATAGACCGAAGTTCACAGTTAGCGAACCTGCATGTATATGCAAAGATATTTGAAACGATGAACAATAAAATTGTCCCTGGTGCTATGTAAAGTTTTTCCTCCATTCTGATGGTATTTCTTCTGATTGTCATCGAAGATTGGCAGAAAGTTCTACCAATAGACAGAACTATTCAGCAGCATGATACTTTCAGATAAATATTTCCCCTTGCTATTAATATTTCCAGATTAAGCTTTTAATCTCTTCGAGTTTTGAGTGCTAAGTTACCAAGCTCATCCCTCTCATTTTCTTTTGATATATGGCATATTGAGAACTTTATTTTATACGATATATAGTAAGACTGAAGCACAATGGATGTACTAATAACTGCGCAATCTCTTACATGTCAAGGAAGGTGAAGGGAGAATTCACAAGGGAAAAAAAGAGCCAGTGCAAGGAGACCAACAAAATTACCGTTTGCAAACTTCCTGCTTCACAGAAGGATGACAGTCTGTGCCAAATGCATTCACTGTGTGAAACAAGAGTCCATTATGTGAGACAACAGCAATCTCCTTCTCTTTCCGTGTAAGCAACCTGCATCAATGGGAAAGTTCACAAATGCTCAATTGAGGAACAGAAAAACTGCGAACCACACTACTTTGCCCATGAATTGGGTAGATGACTACTTATAAAATGAGTAAATCAGTATAAGTTTCAAAGTTCTGATATCATTAAACCTATCACAATATCAAATCCAATCTCTAACTGCTGGTAGACTTGGTCCAACCAACGTGCAGTACATAACATTAATCAAGATAACAGTAACTGTAGTTTCTTCTTCTTCTTCTTCTCTCTCATTTACTTATTCATTGACTCATTTTTGAGAGACAAACTCCTGAATGGTCAGAGGAGTTTCATGAGCAACAGAAGCAAGAGGTGAGCTGCACTTGCAACCCAGATATAGCTCCCGTCATTCCTGAAAGAGAGCAACATCTACTGCAACTAACGCCGACATTTGCAACCATAATGAGCAGATCAGATAGCTTGCCTACCGTTTCAAAATCAAGAATTGATCAAAGAGAACCACTCTAACATACAAGTAAGAATAGCAAGTATAATTAATGGAGTCAAGTCAAAGGGGTATAAATTTCCACTACTAGACTTCCTGTGTGTGAATAATCCACAACTAGCTTCTATCTTCTGATCTTACTCGAACTAGGAGACTACTATAAGATGAAAACAATGAAACATCATGCTGGAAAGAACAGAACAGTGAAGAAGGCGCCAAACGTTCTTTCTTCATTTTCTTTTCATCTTTTTCTTTTTAAATTTTTGGGGTAGGTAAAAAGTTCTCATAGCCATGTCATATTGAGGTGATATCTTTTCAAGCTGTGTATGACAGAATGGTAAAGACAAAGAGTTGTATTATATCGAGGAACAGATGTCCTTTGACAGAGAACAGTATTTCAAGTTTTTAACTTGTTCATCAAGATGAATGCTTCGTAAATCTTAACATGCCGCTACCTGTTATTCCCGGCCCATACCTGCTCGAAATCAGGCTTCTCTATTATACTTTCGACTACAAAACACCCCCTTAAGCAATCCCCAGTCAATAAAGCCACCACTCCTGACCGCCCTAGTTTCCCCAACCCACACTGTTGAGTAAAAGTGTGGCTTGAACCTTCCCATTTTCTTTCTAGTCAATGACACACTTTAGTTTAGAGAGCTCTTCCTTTTCAGTGGCAATCCCCATATAAGACTAGGGGCAGCCAAGCTGCCACTTCCCTATAAGATCTTGTTGACTCAAATACTGACAGTTCTAAGTCTGATATAGTACCTCTCTACGTATACCTTCACAATTTTTTGAACATACAATTAACTCTTTCCTAGTAATCATAAGTTACCTTTTAAAAAAAAAAAAAAAAAACACCTTACATTGGAGCAGAACTGAGGCAAAAGGAGAAATTTAGTCTACTCTTCGACTCTACACTCTTTTTAACTGCATTTCTGCTCGTTGTAGTTCTTGTCAATTTTCCTTATTAGTATTTCCACAACATTAGAATATTCCTTTATTTCAACAGTGAAGAACCAAACGAATATTCATGTGCAAAGTTTATGTCTTGCAGACTTTAGCAACTTCAACAAGCAAGAATAGGCACAAACTTCCATGAATTTAAAAGATATTCCCTTTACCATCGATAGGTTCCTAGAAGAGATGAAAGAAGGGCCTCACCAGCTGAGGAATTTCATTCCCCTAGCCATGACTTCTTCCTTTGTCTCCCTAACATTGGCCTTCCAAAGGGTATCCTCGTCGCTTTCAATCTGAACAAATACCATATATTCATCAAGGCCATTACTACTGTTTAAAGATATTGTAGATGTTCAAATAGTTAAATACTTGCCAGTGAAAAATCAATTGCAGGAAAGAGACATTGATATTCACTTATACTCCTCCTGCTATCACAAGGATGAACACCCTGCCACCAAATCATATTAGGTATAAGTCAAATAACTGAAAGCACAATAAATCAAGCATCAGATATGTTTTCATAGAAACAGAAAGTTGAATCACTAGATGTCACGCATCACAATTGACACAGTTATGACAACATTGTCTTCTTATAATGCAAAAGTTAGGAGTTATTGTATCCCGATGACCGGGGGGGGGGGGGGGGGGGGGGGGATAAAAGGAAAGCCTCTAAATCATCCTAATATAGTAACGACAGACAAATTCAAGAATACGAAGAACAAGCAAGATGAGGACTGAGGAGGCGGCAGATGAGCATGAGAGAAACAAAGAACTAGAAAAGAACATACATCTTAACACAGATGTAACTGTCCGGAAACTGGACTGATCTTTTCTAGCTTGTTAGTGCAAGTATGTTCATACCTGTGTAAGGACTCTACTACATCCAAAGTATGCACATAAAACACATGTTTTATTTACAGCGTTCCAAATATTAACTAACATATATTTTGCTGAAAACACATTCTCCAATGTTCAATTTGTGTTACTCAACTTCACAACTCCACTCATACAAGGAGCGAGTTCACCATATACTTCACATTATTAGAATGGTAACAAAAAAAACACCAATTTTCTTTCTGATTTTATCAATACCACAGAAGTCAACTGTCTCCAACTCTATTTGCAGCTTATACTTGCTTATATTTCATGTATCCAAGAAAGCTACTTTTTAAGCTTGATGGAAAAGTTGAATTTCCATCAAGCCTTTAGCAAGCTGGCAATGAAGATTTAACTTATGTCACATTAGATCAGGAAACATGTTAAACTTATTGTGGGCATGATACAGACTTACACGCAATATGAAGATGAAAACTAAACAAAGCAGACCAGAGTATCCTGACAAGTAGGTAGGCATTCAACTGACATACCAAGTGTTCACGACAAAGCTCATGCGCAACGATAGGGGGACAATCCAGACTAGAAATTGCAGCACGGTCACTATATCCTGCATTTGCTACCATCAGTGGGAGTATGTCCATCCTGTCTTTGTAGCCATCACCACCAAATACTCCAACTGCTGTTTGCATTGTCCTGTAAAGCGAATCATGAGTCTCATAGCAAAAAATTCCATACTATTTAAAGCTAACTAAGATTGGCAAATCATCCTATAAGGAGTAAGAAAGTGATGTCTGCCCCTCTCCCTACTCCTTTTGCTTGTTCAGGTTTGTTTGTAAAAGACTGCAAACAAAATCATGTGTTGCATTGGGGAGTATTTGATACCTCAGCAGAGGAGATGTGACAACTAACTCAACTCTTTTAAAGAGACCACTTGCATGAACATGGTTACGCAAATTATCGACCTGGTACAAGAGCCAAAGATACATAAGAAATAGGAATTGAGGTACGTTGAGAGCAAGAAGGATGATCATTTCGATTTCTAGTAAAAAATCTTAGCTGCTCTCGCACCTGCTGCCAACCAAGTGGAGTAAGGTGTGCATCAAAATATTCAGGAGACAGGTATGCTTTGTAGTTCTTCTCTCCTTCAACATTGTGAATTCCTTGACCATGCCTCACCTAGATATATGGTTTCAATAAGACCACAAAGCCTTCAAAATTGTGAGCATAGAGAAGTCAACCTCGACTGTCCTTCAAAACAAAGTCATAACTCCTTCAAATGTTCAACAAGAAAACATATTTTAAAAAGTATTTCAGACAAAGTTGACACCAACCAGGTGAATAGTTTTGCAGCGATGCAAGGGAAACAAAGTTGGACTTGGACCTCCTATATTGTCCATGTTTGAAACTGCATCAGAAAATTCCAATTTTCAAAATTTAAAGTGGGATAAACTGTAGAATCTATTTACTTATGCTCTAAAATATAAAAAAGGGCAGTCCGAGCGCTTTCAAGAAAGAAGAAAGTTCCTGTCTTTATTGTAACTGCATCACATAATTACAAGTTACAATATTGAACCTGTAGAATCTATTTACTTTATGCTCTAAAATATATCCAGATAACATTATTCACACCAAATACACTTCAAGAACGAATAAAGCTCCTGCCTTTATTATAAAATAGGAAAAAAAATCTACTACAACAACAATGATATAGCCAGTGTAATTCCACAAGCACAGTCGGGAGAAAGTGGGGTGTTCACAAACCTTAACCCTACCTCGTTACCTCGTGTGAGGCCTCGGCAAGATAGAGAAAAAATGTAAACAACAAAATTAAAGATCAAGAAATGTGAAAGTAGATGGAACTGACCAGAAAGAGAATAGCAGCAACAAGATGAAGAATCAGGAAGTGGGGTCCACTTGAATTTGGAAACAAATGCTAAATCCAATCTTGGATTAGGATTGAATGGTAATGAACAATGCAAAGATTTGAAAGTTTTAATTCCAATTGTACTGCTGACAAACATGAAAAGACATGCAATTTTTTAATAGATTTACCCGGTACCAATGCTCGTAAAATATAATATTAATAATATTAATAAATTAATTGAGCTAGATCAAGCTGACCCAAACACCAAAATAAGTAAATGAAGTAACTAAATTTTTGAGTTAGGTTGATAAGTAACTTGAATGGTTCATTTTTGTTTGATCCACTCCATTCTTGTCCTTATTACTATTTGATTTGATGTCTGTAAGAAATAAGGAATTGCAGAAATGATCCAATTATATGTTGACCACATACTTTTGTTGAATTGTATGTTTTGCCCCTCAATTATTGGACTATTCTCTGAAGTGTTTTTTTTTTTTTTTTTTTTTGAAAAAACTAATGAACTGTGTTTGCTTTATAGAAATTAAAACAAAGTGTAATTTGAAAATCAAAATCTAAAGTTATTACTATTTAGAATTACTAACACAAGTTGTCATCCTCTTCCCCCCTCACGTGATGTTCGCAATGCAACTCTTCCCTAGATTCTGAGTTAATGTGAATAATTTATAAACCGATCGAGCTGTCATTTTCACTTGATATTAAATATTTATTTTACAATTGGGAACTCAAATACCATTTCAACTCTTTGTTCTACTGTCCCTTGCATTACACATGGGGCCAGGTCATGTCTATATGCAACTTTATGGATGCATAAAGGTTTTCCTTATAAACTTGGAACTGCTAAGAGTAATGGTAAGACATTAAAATGTATTATGCTTTGAAATTTACAAGTTGATGAAGTCATTACATTTTCGTAGCATAAGCTATAATCTTATTTTTTTGTATTTGGTGCCGTAAAATTATAAGTATATGCGTGAAAGGTATGGATTAAACAAATATTTGCATTATAGAAGATGCATGGTAGACTGCATACATTACACGGTGCATCCTTTTTCAAACTCTGGATACTTCCGGAATATTTCGTACACCAAGCTCACTTTTCATGCATTTGTGATCAAATCTTTGCATGGCTTCCAGGTGACATAACTTATCAAGAATTTCAGAGATGAATAACAATGGCTTACACTAAATGGCTTGTAATTCTACCAACATTCATACTCATCTTCCTCTACTCCATCTTCACATTCACCTTCATGCAATCTCTTCAAAGGTCACTGACCCGACCTGAAAACCCATGTACAATGAATGAGGTTCAGTTTATGTGACTCTATTTCATTTTCAGTCTATTCCTATATAATTCAGTGCTAAATTTGAAAACAGTTTAGCTTTAACTTCTTATTTTACCTTAACGAGAAACTTTGTAGCCTCACAAATGCTATCACATGTGTAAGACGAGAAGTTTCAAAGGTTTTATAGTCACATATATATTCCTCAATAGACATTTGGGACCCTTTATTTATTGGTGATGATTAGTTTTTCTTTCTTAGGTTGCTCTTTATAATTTAGTCACTTGAATGGAAAGCTCAAATACTGAGCATAAGAGATTTTGCTTATAGAAAATACTGAGAATAAAAATTTCTCTTTTGGTGTCAGATGTTAAATTTCTGGTTCAACGAGTGATAATGTGACTGGACTTTGCGTATCAGAATCATTCTTGAATAGCTGTTTGATTTGGCTGTTGGTCTTTAATAATTCGTGACAGTTCAACTGACACTTCGATGATCTTGTTCATTTAGTAGCAGTGCTGAAACTATGACTCGTACGTCCTACATTATCGATTGATGAGAAGATATCCTGATTGTTGATTGTAATTGAGGCTGATTCTTATTCTGAAGTATGGATTAAATTCTTTTTTTGAAGTGGTGATCTTACTTGCTCATTAGTTATTTAGTCAAGGTGGCAGCCAAAACGACCTGAGTTTTACAACCAAGGTGGATTGAAGCTATTTGAAGGGAAGATATCAAGTAGATGTTGACATCCCAGCTGATGATTGGGCACATACTATAATCATTTATTTTTTATCTAACTTGTTCTCTTCTTTAATTTGTAAGAAAAGAAAGAAAATTGGACAATTCCACTCTCTGATACAAGATCCGACATATCAAGAGTGATAAAAAGGGCGGAGAAGTCTGGGTCGAGCCCCGCGCAAAAGAGACCTGGGTAAGTAATTAAATTCAAATTATAGTCGCGCCAATCCTTCAACTTTTATACTTCATATTTGTACCGTTGATATATTTATGTTTTTCAGGAAAGAGCTACAAAGGCCGTTGAAGACTGGACCTCGACTCAACAATCTGAATGCGGAAGCAGTACCCCAGCACCGCTAACGCTCGAGCAAGAAACCAATTTATGGTTGGAAGCGGTCGGAGGGGTGAAGAAGGGGTCCGCATATGGCCTTGCAACTCTGTATACATCTGGCAAGCATAAATCGAACTATTTGGGCTCGTGTTCTACTGCTCCTTCAAGCTCTGCTACTCCTGAAAAAATGACTCGGATGCAAGAAGAGATTGAAGAGCTGAAAAGACAAAATGAAGCTATGCGCTTGTACAGGAGGCTCACCAAAGAGAAATATATGAAATGATGCAACAAATCCTCATTAACCAAAAAAAAAAAAGGGCAAAGGAAAGCATGATAGTTCGGGAAAGGGAAAGAGCAAGAGCAGACGTCGCCACCGTTCGCCGTCTGAGTCTGATGCCGAGGCTAGTTCGGGTTCTAGCCAGTAGTAGTGATTGTTGAACTTTAAACTGTTTGTTAAGTTTGTTTGATTATTGTAACACTAGAACTAATGTTGAAAGACTTCTTTCTATTGTTTGGCTTTGTTAGCCTTGTTTGAATATCGTTTATGAATGTGTTTTGTCTGATTTTTCTGCGTGTTGCTGAATTTACAGGTAGTGTAGGGCTAATTTCAGATTTTATGTTGCAGGTTTTTACAGGTTTTCGACCGACTTTCGGTCGATAGTTGGTCAAAAAAAATTACCAGCCTCCGAATTTCCCCGATTTTCGGTCGAAGAACATATCACTTTAGTCCATGTTCTTCGACCAAAAGTCGGTCGAATGTCGGTCGATGTTCGACCGAATTTCGGTCGAAGGTCTATTTTCGACCATATTTGGGTCGACCACCACAATCGGTCGACATGTCGACCGTTCTTCGACCGATTTGGCGGTCGAAAAACACTGTTTTTTTAGTAGCGATTGGTGCCTTCTACAACGTTATAGTCTTCAACACTGGTCATTGGTAACTTCCTGCTCCTTGGTAGATTGTTTTAGGCTTTTAGCTGATGTGTAGTATTTCTTGCATGAAAATGCCGCTTAGCTGCATGAAGTTTCAGATTATTTACATGATTCTAGCTACTAAGACCATAATATCTGCGACTTCATCAGTTTTGATGCTTGCTGATGTTTTTCAGGTGGGGCTTCGACAAATTCCCAGGAGAGACACCTCTTGTTTTCTACAAGGCTGGACAACCCATTCAGCCTCCCTTGGAAATGTTTGACGGACTTGAGGTTGTTCTCAAAAATATGATTGCCCATATAGAAAAAACATTACCAGAGGAAACAATTAAGTTTTGGCGCTTGCAATCACCAAGGCACTTTCATGGTGGTGACTGGAACCAAAATGGTTGTTGCCTGTTCAATGATCTCCTTGATGAATCTCAGGTACATAAGCATTCTTTTCCTTTCAGAGGCTCTAAAGTTTCCCTGTATTCTTTTCTTGAGAACTATTAGCGGTCTTTTACGAACCGAGGAGTTAATAATACTCTAAATAGGAAGTACCGACAACAGCTCTCAAGAAATAAGTTACTGATACCTAAACAGCTTGACCTGTGGTTTGATCACAGACATAACGGAGTGAGCAAAGAAGCGAGACAGCTAAACCATCTCATTGAAGAGGCTTTAGAAGGCACAAGTATCAGAATCCTCGATCTAACTCACTTGAGTGAGTTCAGAGCAGACGCCCATCCGGCAATTTGGTTTGGGAAAAAAGATGCAGTTGCAGTCTGGGGTCAGGACTGTATGCACTGGTGCCTTCCTGGCGTCCCAGATACCTGGGTTGATATCTTGGCAGAGCTAATCATTCATTACAGTTCGGGGACAGGGTGATTGTGATGGATTGAATAATAAGCATTCTTGAATTCTTTGCAGCTGAGCTCATGAAGACTTCTAGATCAAGATATGCACCCTGAATGTCTGTCACAGGAGTTGTTGATCTGAAGGAGTTGACAGGATTAGTTTCCTATGTATTGTGTTTACACTTGTTTACTGTAAATGGAAAGATGGCCAAAAGAATAGAAGCAGTTGTTTGGTGATTATAGTCAAAAGGGCTGAGTTCCTACTCTTTGAACTGTAAAACTCTTTGGACACAATAACATTACTGATGGAGTAATATCAAACATTCTGAAATGTTTGCAATAAAGAGAACGTTATGTGAATTAGAACTGAATTTTATTTTACGTGCAACATTTAAGAATTCTGTAATCCCAACTTCTTTTTGGATCTTTTACTGAATCTCTCAGGAATTGGCTTGATCAATTCCTCGTCAGAAGCTCTCGTTCCTCAGTTGTTCTTGGTTGTTCTTTTGGGTTAAAAATTGATGGGATCTTCATATTATGGCAAAGTAAAATGACTCTCTCCTCATTTATTCAGTGCATGGTTTTTTTTTTTCTTTTTTGCTATCTGAACTCCTCCATAAAAAAGAACATTCGGAGATAGTTTTGAAGAGTTGGGAAAAATCGTAATCAAAGAAAAAACAATTTGACTCCCCAAATAAAGAGTAATTCGGCTTTCCCTCCGAATAGTTAACAGTTGTGGTGATGATGATTAAATACTGATATTAGAAGTTATCTTGCTGAACAGTTGAAATGGCATTAAGTATAGATGATTTAGCTTGATTTCATGAGCAGAAACTATCTGAAAAAAGAGAACAAGAAAGCTTACGAATTATATTCTCCATCAAATGTCAAAACCTCTATTCTCAAGTATAGCCAGTTAGCCACAGTGAATCCAACTCTAATTTCAAACCTAAAGAAATGAAATGTGACCTTTCTGCATGAAAGAAGAAAGGGCACTTTATTTACAGACAGTCGACCAAATATCTACCTTGGATTCTATATTTGAATGGACGATAGCTCTTTAAACATCAGAAATAGAGTTGCTTGCAATGTGCAGCTGAAGCATTGAATGGACAGTATGGACACTTGAAAGTCCGTGTGTAGCTCTTCGACAGCTTATAAATAGATTGCTTGCTTAGGACATGCCCGCATGGCAGCAGCATTGGAGGATTTTCTTCACTACCTTGTTCCCTAGTAACTGGACAGACAAAAACTGAATGGAAGTGAAATTCCTTTCCCAATTCTACTGGCACTGGTAACTGCTTCATGGCATGCCACTCCTGCTTCTTTGCTGCCATTACATTTGCCAACTTTATTAAAGTGGGCAGTCCTTCAACTCCAGCGGCTATTGCTACCTTCAAGGGGCTCTGATGGGACTGCCCCAAGAGGCTGCAGAACTGCTGGCTCAGCTGCTCAGACAACTTTTCCAATTGAGTTGGATCCATCAACTCAGAATAAGGGGATCTGTCAAGCTTTCCTGTATACAGGAGGCAACCCATAAGCTTCTGTACCTCGTCCATGTGAAGAGGAGCAAGGGGAGCTAAATAAGTTTGGGCATAGTTGATTGCGTCTGTTTGGCATCTGCTCTGTAAGATCTCCACGAACTGCAGCCCATGGAGTTTTAGCTCAAGATTTGAACCAGCATCCTTCAATTTATCACGGTTCGCCAAGGCCCAACTAAGAGCAGGCTGTAGGTTCCTAGATTTCATGGCTTCTAGTATTCGGTGCATCTCTACGAATTGCAACCTTAGGGCGGTATCCTCTGGTTCACTAGCCTCATAAACCAAAGAGTCTGCCATATCAAACTGACCTTCGAGATAAAAATGGCAAGCTATGATCTGATTCAGAATGTGGTGATCAAAATCAACATTTCTATATGCCTTGGATATATCAGAAATAAAAGTTTTCTCAAGGAGCTTTTGGTATTTGCTGAGGTTCACATATAGCTCCTTCTCTGATCCCTCCATCTGGTTATGCAACCTCAAAGCATTCAGCTGGGTTTTAAGGTCAGCAAGAACTGCTACCTGATTAAGAGGAGTGAAAGGATCGCGGTCTGATTGGATACTTGCAAGAGCCTGCTCTACTACCCTGCCAACCTGGTCAATCACTTCATGTGATTTCGAGCTTGATAACTTCTGCTTCTTAGCAGCTCGGTCAAATGCATCTTTCACAGTACTTACCTCCATCATTAAGAACTTAGAAAACACCTGATGAAACAGCACAAAATAGTTAACAACCAAAATTCATAAATCTCAAAGTAAATTGTTTGATGGGATTATTCATCGTGGCACGCCTTAAGCAGTAAGAGCATACATATCATCAAAGCAGGTCTGATTAATATCAAAACTTACCTTGTGTTTCACAAATTGAACTCTACCAACGGTTTACAGTGAGTTCCATATAATTCAAAGTTTTCTTACAGATGTACTATGATATTTCAAATTTTCTTCACCAGGCACCTGTTGAAAGACCAACTCTTTATAGTCGCCCAGAAATCTATTTACACGAGAGGCCTTTCGCAGCTAAGAAGTTAACATAACTATCGGCAAAAAAAGAGGTCCTAATGTTTGTTACTTCAACAATGTAAGTATAGGTCCTACTTCTCCATCTTCTGCTCTACAAACAGTTACTAGAGAACCATGATTTATTCAAAGTAGCATACAGATTGAAACACAAATTAGCACATGGTTTAACTTTTATCAGCTGGTACACAGGGATCCACACAGAGGTAAATCACCAATGGTTAAATATTTCAGCTGGTATACAGGGATCAGCATAGAGGTAATGGAAACAGCCAGATCATTCGCTTACTTAAGATACAGTGATATTATAGGTGTCTCAGGCCCCTTGGCAATAATTTTGAAATTAATAACCCAGTATTATATGTGAAAATTTCAAAAATACAAAAGTGATATTTTAACATCGTATGATTATAGGTCATGAAAGGTGCTAACTAGCAGAACTATAAATATTTGAGCCCTCATACTGTGTCCTATGTTATCTAATTAAAGCTTTATGTTCTATTAAAGTAGGTTCAATTCGGTTTGTGTCCATCATATGCAGTAGAGGGTGCAAGTGACATACACGAAGGACTAAATTAGAGAAAGTTGCTTGAAATGGCTTTACCATATTTTAGGCAGACCTCTAAATTCTAATGCAGTGGCTAGTGGTCCATAGGTGTGACAATTTGTAACATCTAAGCTAATAAAATGGGAGGTAGAACTAAACTCATATAGACGAAAGTTGTCTCAAAGTATCTAAAACCTCTCATAACTAATGCAGACAAAGCAGAGAAAGAGAAAGAACACTGTGGAAGTAAATGATCCATATCGACAGTAGCATTGTCAGGAATTTATACAAGGGGATTCAAAAGACCTAATAGAATGTCACACTTGGGATTTGAACCTGTGACCTAAAGTAATTGCTACTTCACAATCAATTTCCGTGTCAAGGGATGAAACAATTTATATATAACCAAAAAGATTCATTTTAACCCAATTTACACCGTATAATCTATCAACTAATCCCCTACCTTAAAGGCTAAATTACTTAATATTGGAATGAAATGGACCTAAAAAAGTTAGAACGTATATAAAGGACGCATACAGCTGACCTCAACTAATTTGAGATTGTAGTTAGTTGTTGTTAAATATAGAAGGTGTGAGTCCATCAATGCATTGAAGCAGTATAAAACCCAACATTTTCGCGTTGATCATGTACACAACAACAAAACCAATGCAATCTCACAAGTGGGGTCTGTTTCGCGTTGATCATGTACTTAACAAAAACTTTTCGATAACAATCGTATAACTCAGGCAAAATATTGATTGGTTTTAACTATCACCCATTTTTATGCTTTACTGAACCATAAAAAACATGATTCTTGGTGTAATGAACAACATGTTTTGTGTGATAGAACTACCCGTGATCAAGAAGCCACAATTTTAATATTAGTATTATGAGTTTCGAGAAAATATTAAATTACAGAAACTGAAACATAACTCCGTAATGAGATTGAATTAACATAATGAAAGCGGTACGAGGAAATCAATACCTGCGGAAGAAATCAGACGTTCAAAAGAAACTTGTGAATCACTTATATGGCTTTGTTTTTAAGTTTTGTCTCCAATATGTAATTTTGTGGAAAAATAGCCACAATTTTCAAGTATTGTGGGGTGTATGGACAATTTTATCACTTGAAGTATTGAAAAAAATTTCAATTGTTCCCAAGTCTTGCCAAACCGGCAACGCTTGAGGTCACTATTTAGAATTTACAAGAAGGTGTTGCGATACGGCTAAGCTTCGTGCACAAACTTTTGAGGTCACTATTGAGAACTTCAAATCTCATATGCTTAACTTCGGACCTTCAAAACCTTCAGAATTGAAATTAAGACCTTAATGTGTGAAGTTCAACCTGAATGTCTGAAGTTGAAGGTTTGAAATTAAGACATAACTAGCCACTAAAAACTACAAAATAATTTTTAAAAATTGACTAAAACTTAAATATTGTGCCAAAACTAGGTTGTTCGTGCACTTCTTATCCTATCCGAAAACCTTGGAGACTAAATCACTAAATGATGACAAAATATAAAGGGATTTCATATAAATAGTTTTCAATATACCATATTAATAAGTCACCTTGCACTAAATATAATCTAGCCATAATATAAATATTTAAAATATAAAGAGATTTCCACATAAATAGCCTTCAATATACCATATTAACAAGTCACCTAGCACTAAATATAATCTAGCTACAATATTTATATTTAAAATTTGATTTTAAAATATGACATATAATTAGATTAATATTCTTTATATATAGTTTTTATACACATATATACACACATATATTTATCTTATATTTTTAAAATATTTATATCATCAAATTATATCTAATAAATATGTTAGGATAAGAAAGAAAAGATAAAATATGGTTACAAAAAGTGGACAAGGGTTGAGAATGGTTATGTGGGGGTAATAATCCCAACAATATCTAAAATCATCATGTATGTAAGAGCCCAGGTATAAAAGTTGATTTTTTCGGGAAATTTTGATGCGTAACTATTTTTGGACGCGCTAAATGAGTTTCATCCACCATTCAAAATTAATTGAGGAATAACAAAAAAACTTTGTACACATTTACACTCCATTAGCGTTGGCAAACACTCCAGACTAGTCTCAGTATTTTATATTGGGACTTTAAACTGACATATTCAAAGTCCCATTATTTTATACAGGGATTTATGTTTATAGTTCCTGAAGCTTTATATATAAAGTCTCAGAATAAAATACTGGACTTTGAACTTGTTAGTTCAAAGTCTCAATTTTTTATACTAGGATAAGTGTTTAAGTGATCCCAGTATTTTATACTGGGACTTGTACGAAGATGATTTTTTCTCAGCGAATTTGTAACTGGTGGCTTAGCGCGTGCCAAACAGGCCCACGCGAAATTTTTACTCTTTTTTTCCATTTGTGTTTTTTGATCTTAACTTTTTTTAAGTGTACATTATTATTCAATCAATTTTGAAAATCAAACAAAGCTAGTAAGAATATTACACAACTAGATATGTATATGAAAAACATGAATCTAACAAATTGTGAGAATTCTTGATCTCTCTGAATTCGTTACATTAATTTCTTTTTATTTCTTGAGGAATATCAGTTTACAAATCATATACTGTGATGGAAAAGGAAAAATAGAATAATGTTAGGAAGTGAATTTCTTTTTACTAGTTTTTCTTTTCTTTTTTGCCTTATTAATATATCTAGTCCAGATCCCATTTGTAATATCACTGGGTATTTTGTTGTTGTGTTATATCCAAGACCCTAGAATTTTCACAAGAATGTACTCTCTTCGTCTAAAAATACTTGTCCTCCTCAATTTTGCACGTCCCTTAAGAAATCATTAATGAGGAAGAATTATTGACTATTTTACCCTTATTTATATTTTCTCTCCTCATTAAATATTTACTCTACTAATGTGCCTTATCCATAACATTATCTACACCTCAAAATAAATGTGAGTTGAACTGTTAAGTGGCAGCAGAACCTATAGGAATCTCGGTAGAAAATTCACATTGCATTCATAGTTTCATAGGGTATCTAAATGGACACAACAAACTTGAAGAAAGAGTAAAAAATCAAAATGGATCTAAGTTTTAAAGAAAACAAGGTTGACCTCATCTTGTTGGTAATTGAACTATTAATACTTACTCCTCCGGTCCATTTTATTTGATCTGTTTCACTTTTCGAGAGTCAAGTTGACCAATTTTTGGATTTAAATTGAACTAGATTTAGTCAATATTTTAAAATTATAATTTAGATATTAAAAAGCTACACGAAAAGTACTACAAGTTGCAATTCTTGTTATATTAATATGGTAAAGAAATATATCTCAAAATATTGGTCAAAATTTATATTGTTTGATTTTTAAAAAAGGAAAGTGATCAAATAAAATGGACCGGAGCGAATATTAGTTACTCATAAATTGAGATATTTTGTTTTTCAAGAACAATAATTAATAAGGGTAAAATGAAAAAAGAAATTACCTTGAAATCCTAAGTGGACAAATATTTTGAGACAACTATTTTTAGGAAGTAAGACAAGTATTTTGAGACGGAGGGAGTATATCTTAGCAACTTTTTGGCATGAGCCATTTTGTTTGCATAGCCTTGAAAAAAAGAGAGAAATCTAATATTTTGATATAACAAAGCATATCATCGCTGATATATGGCATGTAAAATGTAGAAGATAAAGAAATGTTCCAAGAAGGACTTCGAGAGGAAGCCAATAGATTCAGTACAAAAGAGTTGTGACATCCGTGATGCATAGTATAGGCCAAATGAACATGTAGTCAAATGGTAATTAAATGATTACCAGCTTGACTCCTTTGGGAATTTTTGGTTGAAGCTGCAGCATAGCCAAATCTCTTGCTCTTTGAGTGTCTTCGCAATGTTCTCTTATAAATTTTTCATCCCAGTAAGGATCAACGATGAATTTTTCAAGAACCACAGTATTTTCAAGAAGGTAAGTTGCAAGTTCCACATCATTTACATTTCCTAAATAACCTCTATATTGAACCTCCGTGAGATGTTGATGAGGGGATTTCAAGGTCTTCCTAGAAATGCTTCCTTCTTGGACATTCTTATTATTATGCCTAAGAAGCTTGATTGTAAATTTTTGCAGGTATGGAGCTGCCTCTAGAAGTGGAATAATTCTAAGTAGAGATCCACCATACACATAATTGAGTCTCAACATAAGCCATTTGAGATTGTTGAATGTTGGCAAAGAACCACCAAAATGATCACGCGTGTATGAATGATTACCAACAAGCGAGAGCATCACCAATTGTGTGAAATTTGTAATCCTGATTCCTGGGAGCATGTTCAAATATCAAGCTGTACATGGTTAGATTAATGTCCATATTAACAACTGAAGTAACATTCTCGAAAAGAAAGTTACGTGTTTTTCCCTTAAATGTAAAGGACTTGAGATTAACAACATTACGGAACTCCAAGGAAAATATAGGGCATTTCCATATCACCAAATGCTTCAACTTGAGGGCAGGACCAACAACTTTCACATGATGTAATAGCCCGGAATCTCTAATAAATAACAATTCAAGAAGGGGGCAGCTCGAGAGTAAACTTTCAACTACTTGACAGTCCACTTGAACTCTATTTAGACTCAGCTTTTTGAGAGTCTTGAATCCAAAGACAAGTTCAGTGGGAAAGTAATAATGGCCGAGTTCTGTTAAGCTTGGCCAATGGGCCATAACGACTGAGAGGTCTATAGTAAGGCTTTGGATGTTTCTTGATGATGCAAACTTGAGCCACTTATAAACTTCACATTTAGGAGAAGTGCTACTACTCACAAGGAAAGGAAACGCAATGCTGAATTCTTCTAGAGTAGGACACTGATGTAAATCCAAGACACGGTTAACCAAATTGATATATCTTATCACTTCCTTTGTCCAGACCTCCAAATGATGCATCAGCTTCGTCGAAAGCTTTGGGCGGTCGAAGTTGAGACACGGGACATGCATCCAAAGGTACCGCCAACTACTTGAAAGGAGACTTGTGGCCACTGCTTCTTCCACTGTCAACAGAGAAAGAACTGATACAAGAACTTCCTCAGGCAACTGGCTAAGCCTATCCTCCTCCTCCATATGCAAGTGAATGCTAGGCCTCTAAACCCCACTATATCCAAAAGATTAATGTTATAAAAAGTCTATATCAAGATAGACATTTGATCATATAAAGTTTGATGATGAAAGTTGGCCCGAAGTACCTAAAAACCTCTCATAACCAATAGTTTATAATATAGTAACAAAGAAATACGTTTTTACCCTATTTACATAGTATAATTTTCCGACGAATCCCCCTCGCACCACCTAGTTCTGCCAATCAGTGTAGGGTCTAGTGTGAGATTTACAGGGCCCTTTATTATTTTGGTGTAATAGAACAACATATTCTCTGGTAGAACTACCCGCGATAAATAAGCCACAATTCAAATATTAGTATTAAGAGTTTGAGAACATGCTTAACTCAGTAATAAGATTGAATTAACACAGTGAAAAGGGGTAACTAAGAGATGAATACCTGCGGAAGAAATCAGACGTGCAATATGCAGGGAGGAAGAAAGAAACGTGAGAATCTAAGACACAAGAGCCCACCTTTTTCAGTTTTGTGTCTTTGTTTAAGTTTTATCTCAGTCTAAAAGTAATTGGTGAATTTTCAAAACTAGGCACCCCTCAACACAAAATTACAAATGAGAGGCCACATTTCATCCATAGCACCCTTTATTTTTACATTACACAACATATCACCCCCTTATTTTCAAAATTACACAACATAGCACCCATTTAAACTAAAACCCTAGGAACCATTCCCTCACCCTCCCCACCACTGCCCCACCATCAGAAATCGGCCTGCCGCCGCTGCCGCCGGCCGGCGGTGGCCGGAAAACCAAAAATTCACCGGATTTATTTATTTTATTTGTGGATTTGTTTAAATAATTGTTTTTGATAATTTTATACACCTAAATCTATCAAAATAATAAATTATACATGTAAATACATAGAAAAATGTGTATGCAAGAAGGGAAATCAAAAATATACACAAAAAACATAAATTTTATACAAAACATCCATAAAAAATGCACAAATCTGAAATTTATACAATTTATTCATTGTTCATACACACATATACAGCTTTATACAAATTTTACAATACATAGAATGTGTTTTATACACTGTCAATACGTACTTATACTGATTTATACATTTTTATACACGTTTATAGAATTGTATAAACTTGTATAAAAATGTATAAAAGTGTATAAATTCGCAAAACTGACTTTAAACAGAGCTTCGGGCAGCTTTTACACAAAAGCTTAACAAACATCCCAGATCTATACAGTTTTATACAAGAAAAACACTACATCTAAAAAGTTTTTAGAAAAAACTAGTAGATCTCAATGGATACTTATGAAAATTGTGTAAAAAGAAGAAGAAATATGATAAACAACTTTTTTAAACAAACTCACCGAAGTTTTAACCGAGATTTACAATCAAAATCGACATTGTTATACAAAAACCCAAAAAAAAAGAACAAAAAGAAAACGAGACGAAGAAGAAGCAGCATCAGCGGTGGTGGTGGTGACCACGACTTCAGTGGCTTGGAGGAGAGGAGGTGACGGTGGGGCAGTGGTGGAAGGGTTGGGGGTGGCGGCGGCGGCGTTAGGGTTTATGGGGGAAGAGAAGAGAGAAAAATGTGAAGGAGAGAAGGAGAAGAGAGGAAAAATGGGGGGCTAGGGTTTTTTTTCTTTATAAAGGGGTGCTATGGAGTGAAAGAAAAAATTAAAAAAAGGAGGGGGTGCTATGTCATGTAAAGTAACAAAATAGGAGTCTTTTTTGGTAATTTTCATAAGTGGGGTGTCTCTCAATGTAATTTGTGAAAAATAGGTAACAACCTTATCTCAAGTTTTAAATAATTGGGAAAAGTTAAATTGCTCCCAAGTTATGCTAATGTTGTTGATGCAACAAAACCGTGTAAAAAATGAACTTTGACGATTCGACAAAACTTGTGATAAATTATTGATCTGTCTGGCAAAATTTAAAAATGCGTGCTACTTTATAAAAATTTCTTAAACGATGCCAAAATATAAGTAGCCTAAAATCGTCTTATTCGTGCAAATTTTCCTGTCTTACATGTTTTCTACAATTTGTATCTCCTTTGAGAGATTTCTTTCTTCCTTTTGGAATTTAATCTTATGCAATAACTAACATATTTTTACAGTATCTTAATTAATCTATCATAGCTGGTAACCTAAATTGTTTGAAAGTTATTGTTCCTCATTTTTACGAACATTTACATGTAGACATGCAGTTGTGTTTTTACTTTCAAAGAAAAAAAAAAGAGAGGAAGAAGTCTACTGTCTTCTGATGACCTGAGTCGTGCAAGTTATCTATGAAATCAATACTTATCAACAAAAAGTAAGAAAATTTGCTTTGAAATTAAATTAGCAAAATCACAAAAGTTCCTTTTTGTTCTCACTTTTCTCGTGTTATAGCTAAAAAAAAGTAGAAGGAAAATTAAAGGCCCCTGCTTATTGGGGCAGCTAACCCCGTAAATAATCTTCTTTCTTGACCCACCATGTACGTAGTCATTTGTAAAAATTCTTTTCAAAAATTGCCAGCAACTGCTAAATAAGATGTGTCATAATATTTTAATAAATGTTATGTTTAAGTTGTATATTGTCGGTATACAAGTTTCTTTCACAAAAAAGGGAAAAGACCCTCAAGTCTTTAAGTAAGGATAAGGGACAAGACCAAGTCAACCTTTAATTAATTTAAGTGAGGATTGAAGTATAATCATTAAAAACTTGTGTGCAAAATAAATATTTTCGAATTTACAAAAACACCCCAATTTTCAAATTTTCAATCTTCCTCCTTCCCACCTACTTTTACACTCTCTCTCATATTTCAAATTTAATTCTGTCTCTTTTTTCCTTCTTCTTTCTTCTTCTTTTTTCTAGATTTCTTTTCAAATTTTATTTCATCACCATCCACGTTAGTTTTTCTTTGTTGTTCTTTGTATCAATTTTATTTTATTTTTCTTTGTTCTTCTCCGTTTTCTTCTTCTTCATCCCTGTTTCATTCTTTTTTAAGTTTTTTTTTTTTAAATTCTAGTCGTCTACACATCTTTTCAGATGTGTAAACATATTTTCTGTATGTTTATACAATTTTGGAGATGTTTTCACGAATGGAAAAGATGTGTACACATCTTATCTGATGTGTACGCATATTATTAATATGTGTGCACATATAAATGTGCACACATATTAATAATATGTGTTCACATCTCGACTGATGTGTACACATCCTTTTATTGGAGTGGTGGTGGGGTGGTGGTGAAGGGTGGTGGGTGCTGGTGAAGGGTAATAGAAGGTGGTTGGTGGTGAGGGTAGTATAAGGTGGATGGTGAAGGGATGGTAAAAGATGGCAGTGAGTGGTCGAGGGATGGTAAAAGGTGGCAGTGAGTGTGGAGGGTGGTGGTGGAATGGTGGATGGGCGGGGGAGGGGGTGGGGTTGGATGGAGGTGGGGGCCGGATGGAGTGTAAGGGTCGATGGGGTGGGTGATGATAGGTGGGGGCTTTATGTAAATAAAAAAACTTGAGAGACTTATAAAATATTACTGTAGTAATTAGTCTTAATCTTAAAAGTGTTTCTTTTACCTATTTTTTGATACTTGAGTCCTAAAAAATTATTTAAAGACTTATGAGTCTCTCTCACCCAAAAATCCCAAAAATTTCTTACACTCTCGAGTCAATGTGATATACTTGATATAGTTATCAACTTACCACATCCCACTTCCTTATCATATCCACAACAATATTTCATTGTAACCACAGTCTTGACATTTATTTATTTTGAGGGGGTAATAAGGTTGGCATAAAATATTTGTCATATTTATGGCCAGCCAGTGATATTCCATATATAGGGGGATTTTGAGGTTGGGATAAATAGAAGTGGTGGCGTGTGGGACATCCAAAAATACTGCAGAAAAAAGAACCAATAAGTAAGCCACGTAAACAACGGGATTTTGTCTGAGAAATCTGGATTATCCATTTTCAACCATCAATAACTGTTATTCTACTCTGTTGCTTCTACAGAAATATATGTACACCGTGGCCACTCTTCACCCTCTTCATTCTTTTTTGTCTTTACCATCAAAATTCAGATTCTCAATATAAAAGAAATGCTCAAAAGAAATACTAAAAACATATGATAATAATATGACAAGTGTCTTCATGTTCTATTCAAAACTCCAATCTTGGGTTCTTGGAGAATTGTTCAATGCTTTGTTTCTTTAGTAAAACTTGCATTTTGAAGTGTTCTTAGTAAACAATGTTTGACTTGGTCTTTCATAGTCCACGTCTCAAGGTATGTAGTATTACTTTCCATTTTCTTGAATTTTCTAGTTTTGAGTTTGTTTCTATGTTTTTTTAAATAATCTTGGTGGTGTCTGGGCCACCTTGCACGCGCCTCGGCTAATTCCACTAATAGGGTGGTAACTCTGTCAGACAAGGCTTGAACAAATGAGAGGAAATCATGTAGTGTTTGATGGGTTTCAAAACTAATACCTCGTGGTTCATAACCCACTTCATTGGCCACTAGACCATATCCTTGAGTGCAACTTTGTTCCTGTGTTGCCTATCTCTTTATTGATGAGGAAGGAATAAAGCTCAAATTTGGAGTTAGTTGGATGTTCTGTTTCAAGTTGTAGAAGTAGATGAAGGGAATAAGGTCCAGTGCCAAATAAATTGAGCAATTTGAGGCAGATGAAAATGAGAATAGTTTTTAAATAAAAAAGCTTTTGAGGAATAACCTCTCATTCCTAGTTTCGTTTTGGTGCACCTCGAGGTTACAATGTGTATAGAAGATTGGGCGTCGATTATAGAGAATCATCTTTGTAGATTTTCTACCTTTTGCTATACTGGATGTATATGGAGATTTTCCCATTATTAATAAAAATTGCTTACTTTATAGAAAGAAAAGAGAGTAATTTTATACAGTCTCATATGGCATCGCATATTGAACATGTATGCTCTTGATCCTCACAGTAGTAGGACTCTTACCTGAAAGCAGAGTTGGAAACTTTGTTGTGGTTAGCAACATTTGATTCTAGACTTGATGGATCATACAACCGTGATGTGATCCATTTCTGAAGTTACATTGCACATTTACGTCAAGACTACAGCTCATTTGTTCTAGTGCTGCTTTTATCTGAATAATCTCTTTTATGTTCAAGTTTTTTTATAGGCTCTCTGCATACTTAGGATTGTCCACTGATCATATATTCGAATAAATGAGAACTATTTTACTTTCCTTAAAGCAAAAAAGCAGTCTTAGGAAGTTAATTTTTTGCCCAATTTTTACATTGCAGGGCTATGATGTAAGAGCTCAAACGAGCTCTACCGGGGCAAGTTTTTCTGCATCTTACATGCACAGATATTATTCTAATGTATCATATGCCTATAACAAATCCATTCATATTTCATCAGTTTCTTCGTATCACAAAATAAACCATCCATCTTCTGGAGTAACTGGTGTCTTTAAAAGTACACCTTTATCATCTTCATGGACTGGAAGAGGAGTTTGCATCTTAAAACACCGGAAGTCTTTGAGGCGTAGGTTTCAGATATATGCATCCTACGATATTGCCAGTGCTGTTGATGTTATCAATGACCTTGGGATGGACACTTTGACATTCTTAGCTGTGACTGTACTGGTTGTTCCTGCCTTCAAAACCTTAAAAGCTAGCCCTGTGAGTATTTCAACACCCTCCTCTTTGTTAACTTCATAATTAGAAATATGTGAGCAACTGTTGTTTATGTGTGTCCGTATCAAGAGATAAGTACCTGTCAATATTAAATTCTGCTTTTTTAATCAAGTGCTATTTCCTTACGTTATTTGATACGTTATATCGATGTTACAATTTGAGCAAAGCTGCTTTTGACTTGGTTAACAGAATCTTTTCTATATCCGATATTCTACTATACTTGCTACATTTTGAGGCTATATATGGAATGCAGTTGTTAGTGTAGGAGATAAAATATCAATCTGCTGAAAAACTTAGTATATTATTATGGTACAACTACCATACATTTTTTGTACTTGCAATAACATCTGAGCTAAATTTCCAACCGAGCTTAAAGTGTTTGATGTATCTTAATTCTTACCTCTCCACAAGGGCATATTTGGTGCAATTCGCTGAATCATTAACATTTTATGGCTCTAAGCGCTAGTAGCTCATCTGCACTAAAACAATCTAGCTTACTCTTTGGTCTGAATGACTCACGGGTTTCCTTGAAAATAACATGAAAGTTCCTCGAAGTGATTCCACTTTTTAAGACGGACAGAATCCATCAATCAATTTGCCATCCATATCTGCAAGCACTAACTTGATTAAGCATGTCTTATGGTTCTTTTCGGAATTTCTTGTTATACATAAGACCTTGGTAGAAATAAATTGTAAACTAGTCATTTGTTGTCACATCCAATTACATGTCACTGAAGTTTGAGAAATCAATTTTGCAGTACTGAACTAAAATTTGGTTTCTTGATCTCTTGTAGTCATATGGTGCTAATCTATTTATTGGTTTCAGATACTTGGTTTTTTCTTTGCTGGAGTTGTGCTGAATCAATTCGGGTTAATCAGAAACATCACAGATGTTAAAGTTCTTTCCGAATGGGGGATTCTTTTCTTGGTAAGCTCCTTGGTTGCTGGTGGCCACCTTTTTTGCTGTCATCCCAGTTTGAGGGTTTGACTCCGCATGTAATGCCTAACAATCTAGTACCATTTTCTTTTCTTGCTTCTTTTGTTCTTTCTCTCCCTTTGTTGTTTGTAACCTTTTCTGCCTAACAATCTTCATTGCCGAGCTTGAATTTCTGTTACCTAATCTAAGAACACTGGGCAATCTATTCATAAACTTGCATGATATTTTGTGCATACGGTAGCACCAGATATTAAGTTCATCTTCCCTGTTGCTTGCATCTTGACTTTCATGGAGTATGTATTTTTGGAAGAAAAGATCAACCACCAACAAATAATTAAACTTATGTAGACAAGAAAAGGCCATTTTGGTTAAGATCAGTGATTTAATTTTCAGCTGGGTTAGGTTTTTGGTGTGGGAAATCTTTTATGACAAGTTATAGTAGGATATAAATCAATAAAATAAAGACATATGTTCTATGCATAACGTAATCTTGAAACATATATGCTGATATTGGCGTGGTTAGCTAAGGTGGGAAAAATTCTGCAGGACAAGGAAGGGAAAAAAGACGAGAAAGCTTCATCCGTAGAACTTAGCTTTTAACAAATTTCGTACTTCCAATGGAAACAAAACCAAGTAATTGATATTTCAGAAGGTTCTAGGTTTCTTACACCCTTCCAAGTTCTTTTATTTCAAACTGCTATATTTTAAATGGGGAAACATACTCTGCTGTCCAATCTAGTAGAAATCAAATATTGTTTTCTTCATTTCTTCAACATGTTGGTTCAAAAAATTTCTTCACCTTCTATTGTTATCACATGCTATGAGGGCTTCCCTCTTTTTTTCGTTGCCTGGTTCCTTTGTTTATTCAGAGGATAATTCCTAACTAGAGATGTATCTCTGATTCAACAACATACAATGTGATTGGTTTAATAATATAATGATGATTAGGAGATTAAGAGTACTTAAGAAGCAGAACGTTAATATGCCTAGGTGGATGTTGCATTTCTGCAAATTTTTAGGTAGTCTTATCTAGAGAATCAAGATCTTAATCTATTTTAGGGCCTCTTTTTAAATTGATCAATCATTTAATTTTATCTCGGTCATTCCCTCTGTTGTATCCTTGGTTGTGTTTGTTAAGAATGTTGGTTTGCTGATTTTAACTCAAGGAAACATCTTTCTTCAGCTGTTTGAAATGGGATTGGAGCTTTCACTTTCACGCTTGAAAGCTCTTGCCAAGTTTGCTTTTGGCTTGGGACTGACTCAGGTATTTGTTGTTAAATTTCTTGAAGCAACACATTTAATATATTGCTCCAATAATTGTACATCCCATGGCAAAAGATAATCTTTTGTTTCAGCAGCACTTGTTTTTTTTCTGTTATGACTCCCGTTAAGAAGTTATAGTGGTGCTTCATTATGATAATGAGATAAATGTAAGAGGGTAGGCTTGTGCTAGGAGAGGATGCATTTCCTTCTTGAGACATATTTATCATATTTTTGGCTTATATTTTCGGAATTAGCATGTGGTAGATATTATATGGGAAATGCTTTTTTTGCCAATATGGTTGTGTCGCACAATATTTATCAACATAAATATAGTTAAATCAAAGTTATACTATTTAAGATCTTATATAACTGCTCAGTGATTAGATGATGATGTAAGTATATTATACATTGTTCAATATATGTTAAGGAGGGATATGTGGTAAATATATACATCTTATAGAACTGTATTTATAGTTGAGAGACAGATGGGTTACGTTAAGGAGGAATAATTTGGTAAATTTAAATTTTTGGCAAGGCATACTTTGTCATAAAAAATAGCATTTTGCTCCTACTTCTAGTTCCAAGGTAAAGCTGCAAAAAACCTCTGCTACTGCTCTGAATCATTTATTTTGGTCCGTTAACATTTCCCTTGTACTTTCTTCTCTGCTTGTTGAAGGTTGTATTATCAACACTGGCATTTACATCATTTGAGCTTCCTCCTAATGGTGCTATTGGGACAAAAATTCTCGAGTTCCTTTTCCACTCAAGGCCTGATCTGGTAAGTATCATGCTTTAGGAACTATTTGTCCTGAAGTAACTCTATATAAAAAGTTCAGGGGCTTGTATGGAGGTCTAGCAAAGTTATATGTATATGGATATGGGATCTTGTGCATGTGGTTTTACTGGTACACTTTCCCTTTGTCCTCGTTGTGCTCTTCATGAGTAACTTATCTTAGGATGCAGGTGAATATTAGAAGCGTTGATGAGGCTGTAGTGATTGGTGCTGCTCTCTCTTTGTCTTCTTCAGCTTTTGTTCTGCAGGTATCTTCTTATTATGCTACAATGGCTGATATGTGAATGCACACTGAAACTGCTTTCCTTCCTAACGATTAATTTATGGGGAGATATATGGCATGGTTCCCTAACTAATGGCTTTTAGCTGCAATATTAAAGGTTGAACTGTTGTGGGGAGATATTTGGCATGGATCCATTGTTAATTGCATTTCTAGCTGCAACTTATTCTTGATACGTTTAGTTGCTGCTGAGAAGGCTTCTGCTTATCGTATAGCTATGACTTTGTCTTACAACTATCATAAAAAAATCTCAAGTGTCAAACTCACTTCTATTTTGTATTCAATTCTTTTCCTGGATAACACGTCTGAGTTCTTTTGAAGTTCAAGTTCCCAAAGGAAGAGATTTCCCCTTGACACATCTCATCAGATTTAGCCACAGCGTCCTGTAACTGAACTTTTGGTGCCTTCAATTAGAGAGAAAGGACCTCCTCAACACAGTTCCGGCATCTATAGAACTCTAAATCATGGAGTTGCAGTCCTGACCCTGATGCTTTTTAATTGCCATAGGACCCGTTGTTTAGCTAATAGGAGCTTACTCAGTTTCTCTGGTCCTCATTCTTGTTTATTTCCTTTACGTGTAAATAGATTTTATGAAGATGGATTCTGTGAAGCTAGAGTCCTAGTATGCTCGGATTCTTTACGGTTATGACACTTCTTAGTTTTTAATGGCGAATGATAAAGTGGAATTCAGGTATAGTCTAAATATAGAGATAGTTTTCACCTTCAGGAAGATCCACATTCCTTGAGAGAGTATATTCCCGGGAGACATCTATTGTCATGAGAGAGACACTTCAGGAGCACCCTTTATTTCCCTGTCATCTGGAACTGCTCAAGCTGATTATTTTTGTGGGTTTATGTGATAGACTTAAATAAAACTGGAACATTCTTTCTTATACTGAAACTGTTCGTAGAGAACTGTCATGTGTATACGCCTGTGGATGCTTGCGCTATTTTGTCCTTTACTATCTGAAGTTTACCCTATGATGTATGCTAGCAAAAGCTGAAATTATTGCTTGGCAATGGATCAATGGTTTCTATGCTCACTTTGGCATAATTGTAGATTCTTGCAGAAAAGGGTGAGCTTCCAACGAGATTTGGCTCGGCTACTTTGGGAGTGCTTCTACTTCAGGTTCTATTTGCATTTTTACATCATTAACAATACTTAAACCCCCACCCTAAAAAAGGGAGTGAAAACGAGAATTGATAAATAGTGGACAAAAACTTTGATTCACCTAGCTCTGCAAGTTTGAGATTCGTGCACTTGATGTATGTCACTTGCATTTGGAAAAGCGAATAGGTCTTATCCCCATTTCTATATTCTGTCAAACGACAATGGTGTGATGGTCAAGGAACATGTTGCATGTTTATGTTTTCTCATCTGTTTACTGCTTGATATCCGCAGGACATTGCTGTTGTGCCTCTTCTTGTCATACTACCAGTGCTGGAGACCCAGGTACATAGAACTTGAAAACCTAGAATGTTCATAGATTTCTTTGGTACAATAGGGGGAAAGTATACTATTAGAATTGGTCTCTAAGCATCATTATCATAACTAGTTACTTAGATAAGCTTTTCTCCTTTAAGAAAGACAGGTAAAAATTCTCCCCCATGGACAATACTTTGAACTGTACAGTGATCATGAACCTTAATTATTGGTTTCCAAGTTACTCAAAGTAAACTTAAAGGGGATACAACAGCAAAAACAACATACCTAGAATCCCATAAGTGCTGTCTGGGGAGGGTGGGAGGATGTTTCCGATAGACCCTCAGCTAGTGAAAATGCTTAGAATACACGTTTGAAAACAACAGGGAAATATCATCATGCTAATAAGAGTAGTAAAACTAAAGCATAGCCAAAAATAAACAGATAATAGTAGAGATAAACACAAAGACTAAGATGGGACTAATCTATATAGCATATTATATAATAATGTGTAATAAGAGACAAGACACTCGACTACTACCTAACCTTCTACCATAATCTTTGACTTCCATGCTCACCTATCTAGGGTCATGTCCTCGGTGATCTAGATCTGGGCCATGTCCTGTCTAGTCACCACGACCAAGTTCTTCTTCGGTCTAACTCTACCTCTCCGTAGACCCAACACTGCCAACCTCTCACATTTCCTCACCGGGGCATCTGCACTTCTCCTCTTCACGTGACCGAACCATCACAATATTCCTTAAAATTTACTGTCTCCATCTCATTTTATATGGGTATGTTTCATCGTGCACAGAGTTTAAGTAAGAATGAAAAGACTTGTGGCACATATTAAAAGTACTCTTAGAACTTGTGCACTTAAATTGTCATCACATTTCTATGGCATTAAAGGTAAAATGGAAAGTTCAAAGTTAAAAAGTTTCCAAATTTAGAAAAGTTTCATTCTTTTCGAACAGACTAAAAAGGTATGAATGCTATATAAAATGGAACAGAGGAGGTAATACAACTGTTGGATCAATCTAATAGACTTGCCATTTTTGTTTCTAGCATTGCTGCTGTATGTGTTAATGGTATTATTTTATGGTCAAATCTCTGCAGAATTTGATAGAAGAAAGTATTTGGCCAATGCTTGCTAAAGAAAGTTTGAAGGCTTTACTTGGACTGGGGTTGCTTTCTTTTGGCGGGAAGTACATATGGAGACGAGTTTTTGAGGTGCTCATCCTTGTTTTTTGGCCAAGAATTAGATGTAACCAGGGGAGAATATAGGAAGAATGAATAGATACACTGATAGTTTTGCTGCTGAAACAACAAATTGTGTATATCGGTTATAGGTTGTTGCAGAAACAAGAAGCTCGGAAGCTTTTGTTGCACTCTGCCTTTTGACTGTTGCAGGAACATCACTTTTAACCCAGAAACTGGGCTTCAGCGACACGGTCAGATACAAATCTCTTTAACAAGAAATGACATGATAACCATTGAGTTCATTATTTTATATTTATTCCCCTGGTGCAGCTTGGAGCCTTTTTAGCTGGGGCTCTGCTAGCAGAAACAAATTTCCGTACTCAGATCGAAGCTGATATAAGGCCATTCAGAGGATTACTTCTTGGATTATTCTTTGTGACTACCGGAACTTCTATTGATATGCAGGTATATTCTCATTAGCCTGACCTTTATTATGTAGTGCAGTATGCAGCCTTTGTGGGACTTCCATCCTATATCTATTTCACCTCATTCTTAATCTCATGCAGCTTCTTCTCCGCGAGTGGCCAAATGTGCTTTCCCTCTTGGCTGGTCTGATAGTTATCAAGACATTGATCATAACGGCAATAGGTCCCCGAGTCGGTCTATCCCTTCAGGAGAGTGTGAGGATCGGATTTCTTCTTTCTCAGGGAGGGGAATTTGGATTTGTGGTCTTTTCTCTAGCAAACAGGTGCGTTTCATCTCAAGTTTTGTGAAATAAATTAACTTCTCCAACTGATTACCTTGTGTTTCTTCTTACAAAGATAACACAACATTGTAGGCTGGGAGTGCTGCCACTTGAGCTGAACAAATTACTTATAATTGTTGTTGTGCTGTCTATGGCACTAACTCCTCTACTCAATGATATTGGACGAAGAGCTTCTGACTTTATTGGTGAGAAGTTTGAAAATGAGGGTGTAAGTATTTCCAGTGCCAAATATGCAATGTTAAATTGAGAAGCAGCATGGCAATTATCTCTTTCTTTGGATATCTCCTCTTAAATAAGAAAATAACTAAAATGCCTTCTCTAACAGCTTAATCTTTTAGACAAGATAGTTAAGCATTGAAATGTAGGATCAAAACAGGCTAAATCTTATGTTCGAGTCTCATTGACAAAAGTATTTGCATGTGCATGCCTAAGAAAAGAATACCCGAATGTGAGGGCGTGTTGAAACCTAAATAAATGAATAACTAGAAGTGTATTCTCTCCAGCAGCTAAGGTGGTCTCACAATTCAACAGTATCATTGCCTCATTGCTTTGAATCTGGAAATTTCAGATATGAGAGTTGAGTTAACTCTGGTAGCAGATGAAATTATATTTCTTTGGAGAAAACATGATAAGCAACAATTTTGGACTCCTGTGTTACATATCAATTGGTAAAGATGCGGGATGCCTGGTTTTCTGATATAGAGCAGAGTTGTCATTTACAGCCTCATTCTCTCGTTGTCTCTGTCCTATATGAATCAGAAGCTACATTTTTTCTCATAACTACTTCTAATTATGTAGCACCAAATTCATGATCATCTCAGGGAACGGAAATGGAAAATGTTGATATGAGCGAACCAGTTGTTATCCTTGGATTTGGCCAATTTGGTCAGGTAGTATAATTACTCTATGAATTGGTGTTGCTTTGGAAGAAGCTCTGCTTTATACTCTGATGATTTCTTCCTCTCTCTATCATTCAGGTCCTAGCCAATTTATTGGGAACACCACTAGCTGATGAGGTGGCATTGCCCTATGTTGCTTTCGATCTAGATCTTTCTGTAGTAAAGGTGATTATATTTCATGAGATTATGTTGAGGACTGCGATATTGCGCTTATTTACTGGAAAACAAAATGGATGACTGCCTAACTGGTGAGTGACTATTTTTTCACTGTCACTACAACAGGCATCTAGAAAACTTGGTTTCCCTGTCCTATACGGTGATGGTTCCCGTCCTGCAGTCCTGCAGTCTGCTGGTGTAACTTCTCCAAAAGCAGTCATGGTCATGTACACAGGAAAAGAAAGGACCACAGAGGCTGTTCAGAGAATTCGACTAGCTTTCCCTGCGGTACTTTTACACACCCCCCCCCCCCAATCTCTCTCCCTCCCTTTGTTGTGTGGTTGTGGGTTGAAAGTAAAAGAATTCAATTTCACACGTTAATCTAGTTCAATATGGACAAGAAATTTATATAGCAGAAAATACAAAGCTGTAAGCTAGTATTCCCGTGCATTTGTGGTGTTAGATACACTGAACACATGTGGATTCTTAACGACTCATCATACTGACAGGTTCTAGCTATATCACCATTTGAATTCTGACCTCATGTTATTTTCCGACTGAAAATTAATTAATATAGGTACCAATATATGCACGAGCTCAGGACCTGATGCATTTATTAGAATTGAAGAAAGTAGGAGCTACAGAAGCCATACTAGAAAGTGCAGAGGTACAGACAGCCATGGCAATCCTTCTATTTATTGTTTTCTTTATGACCATTCTGATAGTGCCCTATATAATCCTGCAGACAAGTTTACAGCTTGGCTCTAAACTTCTCAAAGGGTTTGGCGTCATGTCTGATGATGTAACTTTTCTAAGTCAACTTGTTCGAGACTCTATGGAGCTGCAAGCTCAAGAGGTTGTTGATAAAACTGATGATCAAGAGTCTAAAGTTATGAAGCCATTGCAGGTAACGGCACATGCTTCATTTTCACATCTTTGCATAAATTTTGTTTATGAATCTACTAGTTCTGGGCAACATTAAGTTTTGCATGTATGTGACATGCCTTGTAGTACTGTACTAGTGGTCATTACTGGATGGCTTTTGAGTGAGGTGAACTAGGGTTTCATGGGCTAAAAACTATAAATCCATTGGCCTATAATTTATGTACTCCCATATGTTTGATTATCTAACACATATCCTTATTAGATATATCCCTACAAGAACCCTTTTGAGGAAATTTAAAAAAAACTCAATCACATATCTGTTACACTAGTATGAAACTTATATCCCACATATCCTCAGACGGTTCTTAGCCTCTTTCCTTTTTTGTTCTTTGTAAATTGTAAAAATTAGACAGATAGCTGATTAATTGATTCCAGTTTATCTGCCCCAGTAGGTTTAAGGCTCAAGTCTGATCTATGCTCTATTGAAATGGCTCTCTAAACCGTAGGTAGTTTCTAAATGTTTTAGTATGTCATCCACTTAGTACTTCCATCCTGGTTTATTTTACCGTAGGATTTTTTTGTATTCTTGATGTTTATTTTAGTGGTCCGATTAAAAAAAAAAGGAAAAGATGATTGCTTTAATGGTATATCTTTTAGGAGTATTTGTATCTAAACCTTTTGCATATTAGTATAAGATTGAACTGATCAATGTCCAAACCTTACCTTCTAATTGGTCTAATTACCTACCTGTACTTGGTAGTGTATTATGGGACAGATACACAACAATATCTTAAGTAACGGTTTCAGCTGGCTGCTCCGTTTAATTATTTGTTTCAGTTGATTATGCATACCACTACGAGCTGCTAAGAATCTTTATTCTTTCGTTAAATATTACCAGATGCAGATATTTGATATAATTTGGCTTTTAACTAAGGAGAACATTTTTATCAGGTAAGAGTTGCAGACTTTGTCCAGAATGGGAATCCCACGCCAACAACCAGAATAAATGACAACACACAGGATTTGAGGGGTATAAGTTACTGTCCGGTTGCATCTGATCAGTCATCTGATGATTTTGAGAGCCAGCCATCTCTTGCTCTGGAAAACCGAGACCAGCTGTTTGAGGAGCTGGATATTGAGAATCCATTTCCAGCTAACTCAAAAAGTGATGGTATGGAAAGTGAAACGAGTGAGATCTCCCATCAAACTTAGAATGCTCAGCTGGTTCTGCTACTCTACCTAAGTTCATGGCGTAGGACTGCCATCCTTTAGATAAGAAAGGAAGAAAAAAAAAGGCGAACATTCCATTTGAAGGCATCCAATTTTAGGTCTATCACTCCATTGAATACTTTTTTCTGGATTCCAATTTTTGACAGTTGCATTATTGATGTTCGACTAAGGACGAGCCTGCTAGGAAATTGGCGTACAAATTGAATAGTATTTGTTATTGATCATATATTGTACATAGTCAAGTTTATGGGACTGGGCAGTTAGCTAGTTTTTATTCACTTATAAAGAAGGTAAATTCAGTTTAGATTTTGTTTATAGCCTCCATCCTGAAACGAGAAAAGTGTCTGCTTATTCAAAGAATAAAGATGATGACTGATTTTTTTATCAACTTCTGGTTCAAATTATGATGTAATTTGACATATATATTTTAACAGGCTCCAACTTTGGCAACTTTAATCCCCACCCCAACACACTTCTGCTGTTCTGGTCTCCTGTTCTTGATTTGGATGCGCTAGCTTTACTCTTGTAGTAAAACAACACACGAGTGATGATTGTAGGATTATTTTCATCATCTTCTTTTCTTCTTTTTTTTGGATTATTTTCATCTAATCAAATAATAAGTGGAGAAATGAGATCATTTTCTCGAAAGAGATACAGCTTAGCTCGGATTATTTGGTTATGTTTTAATCTATGCTGCAAATGTAACTCACTGGCAAAAAATAGGTTCACTAAATATATTGCTTTCAGCTCAAACTATACGTGCATATAGTAACATTACATTCATTATGAACTCACCGATTTGGCATCGTAAATGCACTTTTCCATAGAGTTTAAACTAGGTAATTGGAACACGCTAAGGCCCCTTTTTAGTGCTGACGTTGATGGAAACTGAATCTATATACTATCAAGAGTTGCTGGATAGAGCATAGTCTTTTTTCCTTTAAAGCTTCTTACTTGCTTAACCATTTTTTCCATGCAATATATTTAGACCAAAAAGAAAAAGAAAAAGAAACTGAAATTTCTAGTTAAATGAAGAAAAAGAATGTTGACAGAATGATACAATTGGTTGTGGCGCATTATAAGCTTGCACGTCTCAGTTGTTTGAATAATATCTCATGTTATGAACCAAAGCAAAGGTTATTGGATTTGGTTGTAACCTAATGGTTGCAATTTCACATTGCACAATAGACTTCTAGTTGTATTTTCTCTTTATCTTTCTTTCTTTTACTAGTCACCGTATATACTAATTTAAATCTTCAAATAGTATTTTTGGATTTGGCCTAAATACTTGTTACTTTAAGTAAGCTACTTACTATTTTCTTTAATATATTTTTAATGAACGTGCAAAAACTTTATCGATAGATAAAAAAGATAATAATTAAAAAAAAAAAAATATTTATTCATTTGAAATGCATTGAGATTAAAAGGAGACTCAAAAAGGTAAAAAGTAAAAAACAAGAATAAGGGTGACGCCATTCCCAAAGGCTTGAGGGAAAGCTCAGCTACTCTTCCAACAATAACTTCATTAATAATTAATTACAGTGTTTAAATAAATGGAAGAGAAAGAGCCAAATCCAAAGCCTTTGGATAATAATATATCAGACCCGAATCCAAAACCAACATCAACAATACCTGCAAAAAAAGACATGTCCAAACCTTCAACATTAACTCAACAACCTTCTTGGTTCACTGCTAAAAGGTATTATTTCACCATTTTCTTTAATTGTATGCACCTAAATTTGAATAAAAATTCAATCTTTACGTAAAGAACATAGCTTATTGGTCTTTTTGTCATGTGGGGTTGTCTATATTTTGCAAATTGGCCTTTTGGGTCTTGTTGTATAGAGATTTTTAAGAGACCCATGTAGAGTTTGGGATTAGTTGATTGTTTAGATAATTAGGAAGCAAAACCCTTTTCTTGATTCTGATGAACAGTTTTTTGAAGAAAAGATTGACTTTTAGAGGTGTTTTGCAGAGAACTTGGTTCTGACCTTATTGATATAGTGATCTGATGTGCATTATCCCTCCGACCCAATATATGTAAAAGTGTCTGACTGGTCGCGGAGCTCAAGAAATAAAGGAGAACTTTTGGTTCAAAACAAACATTAGAAATTTGTGTGGCGTGAATCATTACGTAAAGTTAAATTATTACTGAATATAGAGATGTGCCTATCTTTTTGGGTCTGACTGAGAAATAAAGAATATCACACAAATTGGGACGGAGGAAAAACTTAAGAATTTTGCAAAAAAAAAAAAAAAAAGAGGGTTTTTGTTCTCATTGTTTATATACCTTACAAGTTCATGATTTATATTTCGGGTGGGGGGGGGGGGGGGGTAATATAGAAGCTACTGGATTGTTTTGTAAAGGTTTAATTACTGTTTACTATCAATGTGAAAAACTATTAGCTGTTGGGTTACTTAAAACCCAGTTTTATGTAACGGTCTATAGTAACGGAGTGTAAATATGGTAAGTCATTGCGAGTCTTAACTTTATCTTAATGATACTTGCAGATTTAACAACTATAAGATTTATTGAAGCAGTGTTAAATTAATGTATTTTTTACTTGAAACATATGTCTCTTGGATACCGGAGTGTCTATTGCTTGTCCATTTTATAACTCTAATTGTTATCTATGAGTAAGTCTAGATAGTTTCTTATGATCTATCTGCTGCCAATTGTCAGGTTACTTGCCATATTTTGCGTTATCAACTTGTTAAATTATGTGGATCGTGGAGCTATAGCGAGCAACGGTGTTAATGGGAAGCGCGGTGAGTGTACCAAGAGTGGTACATGCTCGTCTGGAAGTGGAATCCAGTAAGAAGTTAATTTTTTGTTTTTCAATTAGTGATGTTTCATTACAAGTATGCTTGGTTCTCTGAGTAAAAGGGTTACTGTGTGCTCAGGCTTAAAATCTTCCTTCTCTCTTTTGCAGGGGTGAATTTAATTTGAGCAACTTTCAGGATGGTGTCATATCATCTGCTTTCATGGTTGGGCTTCTCGTGGCATCTCCAATATTTGCCTCTTTAGCCAAGAGGTGATAAATCTTAACAAACCACATGCTTGATGTTGAGTTTGAGGCACAATTCATACTTAAGTGCTTTCACTGTGAAAAGTTTTTCAACAGCACCCTAGAGGAATGAGCATTACATTGAACTATGGAATTACCTTGACTGGAAATATAGTACGTAAATTAATTTTTTTCTCATTTTGTACCCCATTGTTTTACATATCCAGAAAAGCAAACAACTCCCCAGTCCCCATCCTAATAGGGAATCCTTGTCCACTTCTTAATTTACATATCCCGAGCTTTATCGAAAATAATTGACATATCTAGAGATGCTGTTCTTTCAATCGTGTTGTTAGACTTTTATTATGATCATCCTTTCTCCTCCAAGTTCGTAGCTTTGCCACTTAAAATTTGAAGAATAGGATTGAAAAAAGAAAGTCGAATAGGGAAAGGTAGACAATTGATTGTATGCTTATACCCTGTGTTGGGCCTTTTATTTGATCATTTTTTCACATCTCTTACTTTTGCTCTTTTGACTTGGCAGTGTTAATCCATTTAGACTTATTGGAGTTGGACTGACCGTCTGGACCTTTGCTACTGCTGGTTGTGGCGTGGCAATTGATTTCTGGTCCATTACCATCTGCAGAATGTGAGTAGATTATGTTGGCTCTTCTTCCTTTTTTTTGGGAGAAGTTAAGTTTTGTAGATTATGCTGATTCTTTTAAAAGCTATCCTCTATTATCTGTTTTTTACATTTATTTATTACTTTTTCGTTTGATGGGCGGTTGGGTCTATTTGTTTGATAATTTATTCCTCTATCAGGCTGGTGGGTGTTGGTGAGGCATCTTTTATAAGCCTTGCTGCTCCATTCATTGATGACAATGCCCCAGTTGATCAGGTTGGTTTGCAGCCCTGATTCATTTACGCAATGGTGCTGACTTTGAGTAGATGATGCACGCTTTACTGCAGTGCTCTTCTTATATTTCTGTTTTGAGGCTAAGAAGTTTCTGGTTAGCTCCGTGTGCTATATATCTAGTGCTAATGTGATGAGTTGTTCCTCTGCTTGTACTTATGGTTCATTAATGTTCCAAATTCATCACGCTTACAAGATAAGGTGTAAGCTTTTTCTAAAGTGCTGTGCCTATTAAACTTAGTGAGTGGTCCCATAAAAGTATGATTGCGTTAATGTGGGCATGAATACCTTTGCAGTACATTTGAATGATTCTCCGTGCATGGCCATTGAGAACTATAATTATACAGAAGGTGTAAAAATGAACATCTCAGTGTGGTAATATTGTAACTCTGAAATGTTAGGATAGCACTTCTGGTCCTATGCATGAGTTTCTATTCATATGTTACCTAGTCCATGGCTCCCTATGTCTCCTTTTAATGAAGATCAATTTCAAGTCCTGTAAAGGTATTGTAGGTTAGGCTCAATTGAACTCTCTTATTGACGTGCTTAAAGCAAGTTGTGAGGCATTTATTCGGTTTAATTGGTGGATCTGTTGATCAATTCATAACTAGATGTCAATACAATTTTCCATGACTGTATCTGTCAGAAAATGAGCACAACCAGGTTTTATGCAAGTAGTTTCCTATTCTTTTCGTTTTATCCTTCTAACTATATGGTCCCATATTTTTATTGTTAAACCTCAAAAACATGGTGATGCTGCTGTGATATGGACAACAATATTTCATATTAGAAATGAACACCGGTTCCAATTCAACCTTCTTGTACATTCCTATTTTCTTATGTCTGGGAAAGCATCCAATTAAGTAAAACTTTATGTGATCATTAGGTTTACATGCTTCTTCAGCTTTAGCTGCTCTTTGTACAACTACTAAATGTTTCTGCATCTCTTTTTACGTCTTTAATGTAATTTCTGCATTCTAATTCCCCTTCTTGTCAGAAAACAGCATGGCTGGGAATATTTTACATGTGTATACCAACAGGCATTGCTATTGGCTATGTATATGGTGGACTGGTGAGCTCACTTTAGTTACTATAAGTTAAGGTTTTCTTGTGAAAGTATATTAGTAGAGCATGTCAAGTTTTACCGAAGCTCCACTCTATGGTAGGTTGGAAGTAATCTTAATTGGCGTTGGGCATTCTGGATAGAGGCATTGCTGATGCTTCCTTTTGCAATTTTAGGCTTTGTAATGAAGCCGTTGCAACTGAAAGGTGTGTAATATTAATCCTCCATTCTATCCTCTATTCATTTTCTAGGCATTTCTGAAATGTTTCTACAGGATTCTCGCACACTGGCGCAAAAGAACCATTGATTTCTTTGCAGACTTCCAGTGCAGAAGCAGGTAGTGCCTACAATCACTCATATGGGTTCATTTCACTTTCTCTACCTAGTTCAACATGGTTCATGATTCTTGTTCCGACTTCCAGTATTTACTCACAATGTTTCCTTTACCTGAATGATGTGCTGGGAGTGCATCCTCCCAAAGATGTTACTCTCTGAACATAAATGTCTTTTAGCTCTTTTTTAATAACAATGGTTTGCCTTGTTGTTGGAAATAGGTCTGTCTTTGACTCTTTCCTTTTTCAAGACTTTATCAATACTGAAAGTTAAAGTTGTCTGTCTGTTTCTTGCTCATTTGCTTGTCGGAGAACTATTCTTATAAATTCCACTACTTTGACTCTGCCCAAAAGGTTGTACTTACTTTTAAAATGAAACTCGAGATTTAGGCTCCTTCAGCATATGTGTTGATTTTATTCCCTGTACATTTTAAGGTGCAAGTTACTGATTTTATAGTAGTTAAAACTTAAAAGTGGTCAGGGAATATGTAGGTGCTCCAGCTACAAACATTTTATACAGACATTAAATAAAGATTGATTCAGTGCCGACTTTTTTCAGTTAAAAAACTCTCATGTGAATATATATGAAACTAGAAACCACTAAGGAATAACTCGGGTCTGTGATGAACATGGTTGATGTTATGCCTTTTCCTAATTTGTTTCATTCGTTGTGGTTATATCAATTGCACCATAATTTGATCTGTCTCTTGTTATTAATGCAGTTGCTTCAGCTAGTCAAGAAGGTTCAGTCCCTACAAGGAATGATTCCAAAGATGAGTAAGGAACCTTCATAAAGCCATCCTCTAAGACAGCAAAGAGATTTACCATTATGCTGCAAGCACGATTGGAATAGGCAATCACCGGTCATTGTACTGCAGTAGACAACTCTCTCATGTATCTTATTTTCCTCTCTTCTTTTGCAGTTCAAAAAGTGCACCCAGAATTTTGAATCAGTTGACAAGATTTTGGAAGGATATGAAGGTGCTTTTGCTTGAAAAGGTCTATGTTGTCAATGTCCTAGGTATTGTATTCACTTTTCTCGACTGTCATGATGTTTCTGCCTTCTTGATATTCTTATACTGGCATTGGGTGAACCTCTTTCTGACTTCCTTCCACTTTTTTTCTAAATTATAGGTGATCTCATCTATGCACTAAACTAGCTAGCACTTTTCTATTGCTAAGTGTGAGATTCTAATTCTTCTATTCGAATGGTTCCTTGCAGGATACATAGCATATAATTTTGTAATAGGTGCATATTCATATTGGGGTCCAAAGGCTGGCTATTACATATACCATATGGTAAGCATTTAGAGCCATCAGTGCATAATTATTCTCAAGTTAAAGATTTAATTTTACGTAGTTCTCCTTGGAACATCTTCTTTTTTTATGTGAGATAGACTTTTTGTAAGTTGCCTAGTTGCAACTTTATTGAGCTCAGTTGTTCAATGCCCCCATTCTGTTATTTTGCTTTTTGTCACATGAACCGGCTATGTGTTTCAGCTTGTTGTGGATCAATCCATTAATCTTGCATTTAAACAAGTTAAAAACGTAAAAGCATTTGTTAAATGCTAGCTGATTTGCAAATTGGTGATTTTTGCAGGCCAACGCAGATCTGACGTTTGGAGGTATTACAATCGTATGTGGAATTTTTGGAACCTTAGCAGGAGGCTATGTTCTGGATAAGATGACTTCCACACTATCCAATGCCTTTAAGGTAGATGCTTTGCATTCAGAAGGTTTTTCTTTTTAGTACCTCAATCTCTTCTTATTTAATCATGTGTTTAAGTTGACAATCAATGTTCACTTAATGTGACTTCAACTGGATTTCTCAATCAAAACTGTAAACCTTCCCAAAACACCCCCCCCCCCCCCCCCCCCCCCAAAAAAAAAAAAAAACCCCCAACTCCCATGCCCAAAAAGAGGAAAACAAAGGAAAGGTAAAATGGGGTGGCACCAGAAGTATATACCTGTTCTCTCCTTTCTTTTTTCAAAAGGGGAAGCAAAAGAACAGCTAGAGCAAAAGGATAAACTGCTTCCAGTTATCTACTATGTTTGGGAACTTGACGCCTCTCGTGGTATTTGAATTTAGTCAATAGATCAACGTTGTCTTGTATTGTGTTCCTTTTGTCTCTGCATACAGTTACAGTTTCCTTGTGTTTTCATCTTTCCTGAAAATGGTGTCTAAAGCCTAGAGAAAAGATAATACATCATTTATTGAAAGAGGCACCCTGAAGTGTGGTCTATTACCCATCTTATGAAAAAACAAGAAGAATTTTTAGAAAAGATAGATTTATAAGAAAGAAAAAGGCTGGTTTACCAGCATAATTATTGTTATTCCAATGCTGCACTCTTGGAGTCTTGCAAGTGTTATCAGAGGGTATAACATCAGAATCGCTCCCGTTCTTTTAATGTACCCGTTAAATGGCTGTCTATTAAGATGTGGACCTTAGGAAGTTCTTTTCTTTCATCTGTAATTGTCGAATTTCTTCCTATTGTGAACATTCTGTTGTCTGATTTTGTCCTTTCCGGCTATGTTGCTCGGATCCTCCAAGAATGCTGCCGGGTGCGTGTCGGATCCTCCAAAAGTAGTGCATTTTTCGAGGATCCTACATGGGTGCGGCAGCATTTTGGAGGATCCGAGCAACTTAGCTTTCCGGTGTACCTGGTGTAGCTTTTCTGAAATGCTGATGGTGCTGATAACAGCAGTGACATAGGCCAAAATACCTTCTTAGATCCTGCATGATGTATGTCAATTGTTTTGTTCATTTGGCACAGTGCTCTCCATGTTTAGAATACTATGCCAAGATAAAAGCATCAAGTCTTGTTCTCCCCATGGGTAAATTATGTGAGTTTTTCCAACATCAGTTTAGAGATGTGTGTGATCAAGAGAGAAATAGCAATAAACCTTATTATACAACTCTTATCCTTGTTCCAATTTAGTGGATTCTCTATTATTAAAGGATGGTTGACAAAGTTCAGTTTTCATGTAATCTCACCCTTCTTCTATGGTGTATTTACTTGATACCCTTCCAGTCCCTGCTACTAATGATGCAAGTGTACTCTATTGCAGCTTCTTTCGGTGGCAACATTCTTTGGAGCAGTATTTTGCTTTGCTGCCTTTTGTTTTAAGAGCTTGTATGCCTTCATAGCTCTTTTTGCAATAGGAGAACTGCTTGTATTTGCGACACAGGTGATTTTATTAGTTGATCATGTTATTTGTGTTCTCTACTTTTATAGATGGTGCTTTTCCTGTAAACTAATTCATTGTTGGTTATTTCTCAGTAGCATGCTCTTTTCGCAAAGATTACCACCCCCCCTCCCCCCTTTTCGTTTTTAGTTCCTGTCTAGTGACAATAGATGTTGCATCTAAGATCAGAAGCCTTGTTTATTACTTCTATGAGGCAAAATAACAATCAAGAACTATCAAAGTTGTTTTTCTATTGTTGGTGTTTTTTTTCTTCCTTTCTGATGGAAGTTTCTAAAATCAGTAGCTGGATTTGACAAAGTTACCTGACTTATCTCGATTATCTAACATAATTGTTTAGTTGTATTTATCTGACATTTGATGACTATATCAGCCAAATCCTTCTCTTACAATATACACCACAAATGCAGGGCCCTGTGAATTACGTCTGTCTGCATAGCGTCAAACCAAGTTTGAGACCACTGTCTATGGCTATGTCCACTGTTTCGATCCACATATTTGGTGATGTACCTTCCTCTCCTCTTGTGGGGGTTCTCCAGGTTTGTGTTAATTTGTTTTGCAGTAAATCAGGCATAATCCTTCCGTTTATCGTTCTAGTGGTAGAATAGTTCCTGCCGATCCTTTCGTTTAACATTATTTTTTAACAGGACCACATTAACAACTGGAGAGCTACTGCTCTAATCTTGACATCAGTGCTCTTTCTGGCCTCTGCAATTTGGTTTGTAGGTAAAACACTTGAAAACAAACACCTTTTTATCCTCCAGAAAGTATCCATGTAATGTGGTTAAGTAAAAGTTTTGGACTAAGCAGGAAGCTTAAATGTTGAATTTATTTGTATACGCAGGGATCTTTCTTCATAGTGTTGATAGATTTAATGAAGAAGAGGATCAAGTTAGTGTTGCTGACAGATCAAACACAACTCCACTTCTTGAGGAGAAATCTGCTGCTACAGCTCCAAGTCTTTGCTGATTCCTAGTTTACCTTTTTGAAAGTAAAACAAATGAAATGTAAATTTCTTGTATTATTTTCTTGTGTGTAAATTCTTTTCCACTTGCTAAAGAAAAAGTACTTATATTTGTTGATGGTAACGAAAGGAAGCTGCTTCATCTTCCATGTGCAGTTAACTCACCAATAATTGTTATAGAGAAATAACTGGTGGTCAAGTTAGAATTTCAACGATATATAACAAAATTGATACCCAAGTAAATCCTTCATTCATGTTCTCTTTCAATAACTGGTAGCAAAACATCACTCATATCGATACTCTTATATATCATACTAGTTTCTCGGCACATGCGATGCATGTGAAGATCAAGTCTTGTAATACACGTTATTGTACAATAATATTAAAAAATATTGAGTAAGTAATTATACATTACAGAATAAAATATAAGCTTTTTGTGAAATTTAAACTTAATTAAATGTGATGAGAGCTTGGAGAGTATTTCATGACCTCCTCCATCACTTTGTAGGATTGATTTTATGTACCAATTCTCTCCAAGCAATGGTTCATAACCCTTTCTCAAAATTGATCTTTTAGTCCAAACAAATATACATTTGATTTTCTCTAGTATATTTTCTCATCATGTTCTAAAGAGTAATTTTAAGTATCAACGCAAGCCTAATTCATATCTTACTACCTTTAAAAGATATCTTTCGCATAATTTCATGCATGCTATCAAATTAATACCAACAAACCGCCCCAATCATGTCGCATATGCATACTAAATAATGATCAGTATTAAAGAGTAGAAAACATAGAACCCAATTTTTTGTGATAATCACGTAATAATCTATATTAATATTTGTACAAATCAAATTTCAGCATATATATCACAATGAGTATTAAAGAGTAGAAAACGTAGAACCCGATTTTATTAAAATCAGCCATTTAAGTTTCTCCAAGTGCGATTTTCAAATACACACTGCTAATGGTTTTTCGCAATGTAATAGTTGAAGGCAACATGCCATTGCCATCATCTTTGTGAATCTACCTATTGAGATTCGTCTGTACCACTTCTTTTTGTTCTTGAATTCTCATTTGCAATTCTTGAGTAAAGAATTCGAACTTGTAGAAATCGGTTATACATTGTCCTTTATTGTTCATCATCATTGTATAACAATACATACTTGATTGTCATTCCATGCATAATTAGAAACGGTTAAGCCAAGTTCACACCAACACATAGCACCAGTATTTCATCTTGCACAGTGGAATCAGGATAGGAAACTTTGAAATATCCCCAATCAGTAACATTCACTTTCCACTTGGACCTCTCCCAAATGATGGCTTGCTCAGATTAGTCTCTCAAGCAATTTATTATTAAGACCTAGTGGAAAGTGCCTATTCACAAATAAAGTGATATCCGTTCTATTAATCTGAAAGATTACATCCCTTAACTTCAAATAAACTTGGTATTTTTATTTAACTTTTTTATAAGCAGGGTATTTTTAGTTTTTGAAGGGGCATTTTAGTAATATGACTTTTAGGCTTCTTGAGGACATGCTTTTATAGTAGTATGATATGATGTTCGTTGAAATATTTTACTGTTTGTCAATATATACGTATTCCCAGCAAGAAAAAAAAAGGAGCAAATATTTAGGGATTATAAATAGTGATTAGCGGGGACTCTATATTTTTATTTTTCACAAGATTACATATGCAATTAGTGCAATTTCTCTTCCAAATTAATTTATCCATTAGTTTTTGTCTCCACTAATTAACTGTTTAAGGAATGCAGAAGACTCACTGCTAACGTGTGGTATCCTCTAGTCACTTGCCTATGTAACGTGGATACTTCAAGGTTACACGTTTTTGAATAATAATTGTCAACACTAGCGTTCCAAAGCTAACTTATTTAAATATATCCTGTTTAGAGGACAAAACTTGGTGCTAAAAGTGTCAAGTTCATGATTTTAATGACCAAAAATTAATTTGTTACAAAAGCTTGATCAAACAAACAGTTTGTGTAAGATAAAGTTTGTTTAAAATAAAATCTTCAATCTTAAATTTGCACTTTTAAATACTCCCTTTTTTGGCTATTTATAGAAATATAATATTATGATACTCTAAAATTTTCATTTTTTTGTAGTGGTGTAACGTATAAAGCTCTTTTTTTCCAGTGGACAAGATTCAGGGATCCAGTATACGAATAGCGCCCACAGTTTCAAACTTGCAAGTTCCAACCATATCTGTTCCCCATTATTATATATACTCATTCTGACAGGTACAATTTCATTTTCATACAATGGCACCAACAGCAGCAATGTTAATACTTGGTCATCAAAGCAGAAGATCAATATGTTCACAAGAAACAACTACACATATTTATCCTTCATCACCACCTAGTACTAGTACACCATTGTCACATGATATGATCAAGGCATCATCATTTGCAAAATGGATTTCAACTAGCAAATTCAACTTCCAAAATCACAAAAGTTCAGTATTAGCAGCAGAATCAGAACCCTTTACTGTGAATGAACCTCACTCATCGTTGTTGTTTCCTGAAGCTATCGAAATTTGCAACTGCTAAGAATGCCATGAGACGAGCAACACCTTGTCAATCCTAGTATGTTACTTTTGTATTACTGCTAATGGGGTTGGCATGCACTCTGTTTAAAATCTTTTGGCTGTTGTTGTATATACACTTTTAATTTTCTTTTGTTTGATTTAATTATTTGACAATCTTATGGCAGTTGTATATAATGTTTTGTTTTTTAAGTACTCTTGTTTGAAGCAACACGAATTGCCATTGCATGCAGAATAGGTTGTACAATGTAAATCAATCCGATGTTTATAAGTGAACAATGATCATGGCTGTCAAAAGAAAAGAATACCCACTAATATTACTGAACAAGGACTTGTAAACATAGACGCATATTGATTTCTACTAAGATTCTTCACTGATTTCAGAATGTACGCAATAGGCTGTCTTCATCCATCACCACAGAAGAAAAGGAGTTGCTAGTTCTGTAGGAACAGCTATATTGGAGAAATCATATCACCGTCAATATGGAATTGGAAATTGTGTTGACTACTGCTACAAGTTGCGGAAATCCAATGTAATTTTTTGTTAAAATTGATCATTACGTGAGTGTTATGATTTATTTGATTGACAGGTCCATTTTGTTTAGTGATCTATAAGTGGTTCTCAGAATTGTGAGATAGGAAAACAAGATGATATGGTCAAGCTTTGTTGCTGAAAACAGTTTATACGTAAAATTTCCCCTTTTGTTTGTTTCTCTAATAATATAGCCTGTGACTTAAATCAGGTGATAGTAGCCCTTTTATTGTAAAGTTTGTTACGATTGATGATGTTCATGTTAGAGATCTAGAAAATCAGACACCCTTTATCAGCATAAAACTTGATAGACAACCTTCTCTTTTCCAATATGTACAAGGGAATCAGAACCAGAAGTTGATTTAGGGCGGGGTTCTGTGGGTTCAACTGAACCCGTTAATTTTAGCTTCAAGTATAGAGACATAGGAAAAGGAAATCTACAACATCTTCATATAATAAGATTATCACACTCATTCTGAACACATTGGCTTCAGATCCTAGATTCGCCTCCAGATTTAGGACATACAAAGTCGTTGCAGACCTGGGACTCGGTTTAATTCTTGATGAAGGAAGTTCCCTTCTGAATGCTCTCTGCCAACTCTTTTTTGGCTTTCACCAGTCCAATCCTGTTAGAAGTTACTTTGTCAGGAACCAATGTTTCTAATGCGTGAAGAGTTGTAGGTCAAAACTCGAGCACTTACCTCTCATATTCGTTCAGGGGTCCAAGTTGGTAGACTTCCTCAGCTCCACTGCGACCAAGTCTTACTTTAGAGGCAAAGAACGGGAGTTCTGTAACCTGTTTAAAATAATTACAACAGATTATCTGGGGAAGTTTGATACAAAAGAAAGTCGAAGAAGTTTATACAAAGATGTTCGAGCCTGTACAGAGTACTTATATGGCTGTGGCCCTTGGATCTTCCTCTAACCTCCTGCTTATAATGGACTAGATGCATAAAGTGGGAAAGAGAATTTTGAGCAATTACCTGAGAAGCTACAAAAGCACATGCCACAACACCAGCATCTCCTCTTAACCCCCGAAGACAGAGATCTGCAAATTTGACAGCTGCATATGCCTATAAAACCATATTCAGTTAGCCAGTGTAATGATGACAGCAAAATTTACAAAGCAAAATTGTGGAACTGATTCAAGGGGTAAACCTAACCATGGATAGAGTTGCAGATCCAGCCCCTGCTTTTGCCTGCAACGATGAAGTAATCGAGTTAAAACACAATATCTAGTGATGCAGGGAACTCTGTATATGCTAAATTTCATGTATTGTAAGTATTCATTAGGATTGTATGATACCTCAACAACCTCCGTCCCTCCATCTTGAATGCGCTTTGTGAGGTATTCAGTTTCCTGTGGTGTGAAGGAGCAAGGAGGCTTCACCTGCAGAGCATGATAAGAAGTTCAAATTAGTACTGGCTGCTCTGAAGTCTCTTTGTACTCGTGCTAAGATATAAATTGGTAGTCAAACCTGTGAGAGAAGAGGCAATATTGTCACTCCAGCATGACCTCCAACGACAGGAACATCCACTTCCCTAGGATCTAATCCCAATACTTCTGCCTGCATGGATCTTAATCAGATATAACAGAGATAAGAAAGAAAAAAGAATCGTAGTATGAGGGAGAACAAAAGCCACTAACAGCCTACCGAAGAGCCTCATGAAAGTTGTTAAACTTCAAAATTTTAATCAAGTAACGACTCTGACGTTCACAAGATGGAATACATGATTTCAAAATTTTAATATAATGGACATTCCAGCAATAATAAAAGCAAAACCCGACTAAGCTATTGATGGAAACAGAAACAAAGCATATTGTTACTTGAAGAATTGAGAATTGTATAGTGGCAAGTACTGACCACAAAAGTGTTAGCTCTCACAACATCAAGTGAGGTTACTCCAAGAAGTTTCTTTGGATCATAAACACCTGCTTTCTTGAAAACTTCTGCTGCAATTGGGACAGTGGAGTTCACTGGGTTACTGATCAAATTAACAATTGCATTAGGGCAGCATTTTGCAATTCCCTCACAAAGTGTCTTCACAATTCCAGCATTAATCTTGAAGAGATCATCTCTGGTCATTCCTGGTTTTCTTGGAACACCAGCAGGTATGATCACAAGATCCATTCCTGTAAGCGCACCTTCGAGCTGGCCTTGCCCTAGGAAACCCCTCACCTACATGCACAAGAGTTTAAGCAATCAGATTGGTGATAAAATAATCACTGGTAAATCTCTATGATAAATATTTAGGTAACCTGGTAAAAATCTTCACTGTCAGTGTGCATAACTTAAATTGTATGCACAAATACAAGATTATATTCACCTATAGCAGAATAGGAAGAAAAAGAAACTGTAAGTGGTGATGGCAAGAACTCACGACGGCACCAGTGTCCATGTGGCTAATATCAGCAGTGACACCAGGAGCATTAACAACATCGTAGAGATGAAGAACTGAGACTAAAGGGTTCATCTTCATCAACATTGCAAGTGGCTGGCCAATTCCTCCAGCAGCACCCAATATAGCAACCTTGAATCCAGGTGCTCCACCTTTTGCTCTGCAACTTGCTCTCTCCAAAATGGAACTCTCCCCCATCTTTCAGCACATGATAAAACCAACATATAAGAATGAAAAACCGCTCGATAACAGTTATATTGCAACTGTTATTTTACTGTCACACTTGAGAATCCACAATCCATTAAGACCAAAGTTCATTTTCGTGAAAGCGCGAGGCTGGAAAATGAAAACTACCTAGCAGGACATCTGGAGGTGCATCAGGATTTAACCTTCATAAGTTCAACTTTTAAAGGTTGTTATTACTGACCTCATTGTACTTAAGAAAACGGGATATTCACAGTTTAACGGTACATTTGTTTTAATTTAGTAATTTCTCATATACATCTATCTTCTGTGTCAAAAATACTCGGCGGATGAGGGCATGGATATACCTGAGGATGTGGAGGATTGAGATGAGCTGATATTCTGGCAATGCGTTGATGAACTTCTGCACTTGATGGCTGCATCTTCTTACCCTTTGCAAGGAAGTCTTTGTTCACTTCGTCTACCAATCAAAAAAATTATTTGCACCGATAAAACTAGGATAATATAAGGCAAATGGTGAAGGATAAAAAATTCTTGGAAGTGTAGGATTGCTTGTACTTATTTTCTTTTTTGTGTGGAAGATATAACTTGAAGAATTATCCAAATGAGTCTTTTGTTTGTGGCTAACAAAATCTTTTTGTTACTCTAACTAGAAGCTCAAATTTCTTTGTTTTTTAGCAAAGCTTGCTTATTCACTATTAAGATGACATCTTCTTTGATAGAGACTTTAAGAACTACTAACATCATTGACCCCCTTTCTTGAGAATATTCAAAGAAAGGGCATTAACACCCCTTGTACTTTGGCCGAAATGTCAGTTACACACCCCACCTCTGCGAGAATACTAATGACCCCTTAAAACTATTTCAAAGTGAAATAAAAACACTCTTCAAATGAAATTCCAGGACACAAATTTTTTTAATAACCGTGATGTCCAAATCAGCTTGCACGCACCTTGACTAATTCCAAAGGGTACTCCCACGAAAAATAGATTAAAATTTTGCTTAGATTAGAAAAAAAGCTTTTACCACTAAGTTTGTGGGTCCAAGTTGTTGTAGAATTGAGTAAGCCGGCGGCGATTTTCAGGCTTGGGCTTAATGGGTTTCTTGCGCAAACCAAAGATTTCTTGGACTAAAGGGACATGAACCAGCACCAATTTCCAGGCCAAGAACCAACCTGCATAAAACCCACCATCAAAAATCTTTGTTTCTTTTATATAAATAGAATCAAATTGTTAAACAGAAGTACCTAAGAGGAGTAAGGAGAGGACGAAGAAGATAGCAAGAAGGGGACGAAACAGGATTAGGCTGAGATACTCCCACGATGAGCCCACCATTCAATTTCAGCCAAGAGGTTTCTGTTGTAGATCAATCAAGAAAGAAATAAATAAAGAAACTGGGAAAAATATAGTAGTAATGGTTAAAGTCCTAGAGGAAATGTGACTATTTACGCACTCTTTTTCCTTTCAACCTGTAAAAGTAAAAATTTCGCGGGGAAGCCACTTTGGCACCCGCTTTGTGATGCGTAGCCTCTGTTTACAAATTCGCTGAGAATTAGCCACTAGACTCGTTTTTTAAAAATAATAGCATGACGATGTCGTTTTACACATTTTGGAAATTTCGGTTTTAACCTTCCTTATTTTCAACTTATTCGGTGTTTTTGTTTCTCTGTTTAATACTGTGACTTTTGAACTCTATCAAACTATACGAACTCTCTTTCGAAATACAGCAATTTCTTATTTTTGAGATTTTGAAGCTTTGTGTGTAAGGTAACTGTGTTTACTTCGTATATTAAGGTAACTGTGTTTACTTCGTATTGTTTTTTTTTTCATTTTTGTACGTGTATATGGGTTATTTAGGTTTTGATTTTGTTTCGAACAATGTTTAGATTTTCATTGGAGTACAGTATAAGCTTTTGATTTCCTTTAAAATGGTAGGGTTTTTTTAATGGGAACGCTTTGTTTCTGTGAAACCCATTTTCCCCAGAACTATATACTGTGACCTTCTGTTGTGGATAGGCTGTTGCCCATGATTAAAAACTGGGACTGTGTGTTTTTAAGAGGTACTTGTCCATTGTAAATGGTGGGTTATTTTTTAGAAAGGGGGCAACGGTTTTTTTTTTTGTCAAACCCTTTGCCCCAGAAGTATATACTGTGACTCTGTATATAGGCCCCAGCACCAAATGCTGTGACCTTTGTGTTCAACAAGTACTTGTGTCCCAGTTCTAAATCATGGGACTGTGCATAACAAAGCATCATAGACCCCAGCACCTAATGCTGTGACCCTTGTGTTTAAAAAGTTCTGTGTCCCAGTTCTAAAACATGGGACTGTGTATAACAAAGCATCATAGACTCCAGGACAAAATGCTGTGACCCATTTGTTTAAAAAGTTCTGTGTCCCAGTTCTAAAACATGGGACTGTGTATAACAAAGCATCATAGACTCCAGGACAAAATGCTGCGACCCATTTGTTTATTAAGTTCTTGTGTCCCAGTTCTAAAAATGGGACTTTGCATAACAAAGCATAATAGGCCCCAGCACCAAATGCTGTGACCATGCACATGAACTACTTGTGCTCCCAGCACCAATGTCTGGGGGGAGGGGTTGGGCTACCAAGCTCTCCCCCAGCACAAATACTGCGACCTTGCACATGAACCACTTGTACCCCCAGCATACCAAATACTGTGACTGTGCAGATAAACTACTTGTACCCCCAGCATATATGTGTTAATTTTCCTTTGTTTTTATTTTAATACATGTGCTAATGTTACAGCAATGGAGATTATTCCAAGTGATGAGGTTACGGATAATCTGCCAAACGACGATGGTATATTGCTTCCATTTGCGCAGTGGAAAAATCGTGATTGCCAGTGGAAAGGTGACACAGAGTATCGTGGATTAATCGAAGGGTTGTTGTCTGCGGATTACCTGGAGAAAATGAAGAAAGGGCCATTCGGCAAGTTTATGCTTTTGGAAGATGCTAAATATTCTGGGAGGCTTATAAATTGTTTTCTCCAGTCTCAAATAGTTTCTTCAGACAACACTAAGCTTAGCTTTAAAGTTTTTGGTGATATAGTGGATTTCACAGCTGATGATTTTCATGTAGTTAGTGGTCTTAATATTTCCAGTATTGTAGATATAAGTATTTTTAAGCTTTCAAAGAGTAGATTAAAAGAGAAGTATTTCAGGAATCCTGAAGACGATGTTAATAAAAAGGACAGCAAATGGACTTTAAAGTTATATGACTTGCTTGATTTGATTGAACATCATTCTAGTTATGTGAGAGTGGCTCCAAAGAGCAAGGGCAATCTGAATAGAGTGTCTGCTGCACGATTGGATGTTCCATTAGAGCAAGATGATGCTGTTAAATTAGCCGAGCTATATTTGCTTAATTCTGTTTTATTGGGCCGGCCATTACCTAGAGTAGTGGATGATCAACATATGATTATTATTGATAATGAAGAGGTGCATAGCTGTTATCAGTGGGGTACTGAGATATATCGTCAAATGGTACACCATTTGCAATCAATCATAAAGCCAGGTTCTTCTACTTATTTGTTTCCTGGTATGCCCTTCCTATTCTGTTGCTGGGTGGCAGAGGTGTTCCCTGTGTTCAGGCAGTATTTTACTGTTCGCCCTAGGATCAAACCTGTGATGCTTCGTTACACATGTACTTTTACCCCTCAATACAATGTCTTGTGTGATGACTACTTTCATAATGAACAGGTGAGTTTTATGAGTACTTGCTTTTGTTTGTTATTTATTTGTTTTACTTTTTTGTTGGTTTTGAAATGTATTTTTTAATAGTTTTGGGAGGATGCCTCAGTGAGACCAATAAGGCATAAATCTAAACATGCTTCAACTTCAAAATCACCCTCAAAGTCATCTTCAAAGACTAGTTCAACAGGAGAATCTATTGACATGAATGAAGTTGTAAAGGTGAAATTCTTCGTGGGTTTTGTCTTTTAATTTTTTTTTCTTATGTGGTTTTAATGTTTTTTCTTTTACCAGAGATTGACAGCTAATCTCAAAGTTAACTTACCTACTGAGAGCAAGATTCAACATATGATCAATTCCTCAGAAAATAGTGTAAAGAAAGATCTTGCTGACATGGAGAAGAGGATTACAGATCAGTTGAATGCAAAGTTTGATGCATTACTGCTTCTTGTTGCAAAATCAAAAACAAGTGATCTCGAAGAAAACTGTGGTGTGTCTGTAAGTAAATCAGTTACCAGGAGTAGAAATGAAAAGAGTAATTTTGTTGATAATTTGATTTATTCAGATGGTCGCAATAGTTTTTTCAAAGAAACATTTAATCAGGCAGAGCTTGGTGGTAGTGTACAAAGTGATCATGGTATTGCAGCTCCTTTAATAGATGCAAGTGATCAAATAATTGTGGATGTTTTAGAGCATTACAAAGCTGATACTAGTGACCCTATTGATGAAGCAAAAGGTACAGATGATTTAGAAAAGGCGCCATCAAATTCAGACAATCATCAGCAAAGTCATGGTAGTCAAAATAGAGTATTCTGTATAGTCGTAATTTAAATAAAAGGGAATTTTTTTGTTTAATGTAATGATTTTTTATTTTTTGTATATGCAGATAAACAGAATCCTTCATCTGATTTATTGGACAAGTGTCCATCTAAAGATGATGATGTATCTTTGAATCCAACAGATGTTCAGCTTCGTGATGAAACAATTTATCCCACACTGAATGGTAAGAAGAAAAAAATTTGTTGGTAGATTGAACCAACATATTATGCACTAATACTGTGTTTTTATGATAAAATACTGGGACTCTTTGTTTAACAAGTACTTGTGTCCCAGTTCTAAATTATGGGATTTTCTATAACAAAGCACTATATGTACAGCACAAAATACTGTGACTTTTTCATATGAATTATTTTGTGCCCCAGCACCAATGTCTGGGAAGTCTATAGTAATGGGAATGTATTTTAAATATGTGTGTTTTGACACTTCTGTTTTCTATAGAGAAATGTAATGTATTGTGCTTATTTATTTTTACAGAAGGTAATAATTGTGAATCTGGGAAAAGTGCTGTGGTTGTAGAACAAATTAATGAATTAAAGCATCTTGTTGAAACTGGTATTTGGACACCAGTAGGTATGGAAAAGTAATTTTTATATCATAAATAGTGTTCCTATTTTTGTTGTTGAAAATGTGTAACAAATTATCTTGTTTTGAAGTCTCTCAAGAAAGTTCTCAAGAAGGTTGTCAACCAATTAAGCTTGCTGATAACCAAATGTTTTTGACTCCTGGTATGCGAAAATATGTTGCGTATTTTGCATGGTCCACACTCCAGCATAAAATATCCTGTTGGTTGGTTAATGAATAGTTTGTCTTGTTCCATTTACAGAAGCAACAAATGTTAAAGCTGATAAGGAAGATGTTGTCAATGAACGCAGTCACAGTGCTGAGGTTCGACTTGAAGTTAGGGCTGTCAGCGAGCTTTGCATAGCTGGTCTTGTTTTTACACCAGAAGGTATGTAATCGTCTTTTTTATAGTTATTTTGTGTTCTTATTGTTCGCAAATGTGTGATATATTATCTTTATTTATAAAGGTTCTCAAGAAGGTTCCCAAGAAGGTTCTAAAGAAGATCTTAAAAAAGGTGTTGAGCATTTGTCTCCAAAAAAGGGTTTGAAAGCATTTTCCAGCAAGAAAAGGAAGAAACGTGATAATGATGCTTCTCCTGAAATTGCATCTCCCCTCAAACCTAAAATTGGTGAAAATTTGGCTGATGTAAGCAAAAGCATCATGAATATTCGTTGCATAGATGCACCTTCATTTTCAATTGGCTTGACACAGCCATCGCAAGAGACTGCAGCAGTGATTGATAGTGTCAGGCATGATTCTATGGATATCGATCGCTCAGAAAGTAAGGGTGGTACAGAATTGGCATTAATAGAGAAAGACAATTCAAAACTTACGACACTTGCTGATGCATCTGTTGTAGTACTGGAGCAAGAGTCTGCTTTGGATTCAGCCATGAAAACACCTGAACAGTCAAGGAAGGTTGCTGGAACAAATGTCTGTGCAAGTAATTATGCAGATGTGTCTTCATGTAAACAACAGTCGGCAATGCAGTCTTCAGTGAAAAAGGAGGAAGTTATGGATTTAGCTGTTTTGCCAGAGAAACCATCAAATCATCCAGAAGGAGGAGAGGTGTTAGGCAGGGGACATAGGGTTCGTAAGATTAGCCGGCACTTATTATCTCCATTCAGGCCTTTTCATCCAAAGGAAAAGTGTGATTGGAAGCCTTCTTATAGGCGTGTATGCCCTTTTCATACTGTCAATGCCACGTCTAATTGTTTGGCAATTTTTGACAAATGGTTGAAGCAAGGCTTGAAAGTGACTGATAAAAACAGCGTCTCTAAAGTGTAAGTTATTTTATTTTATTTTTTTTAGTTATTGTGTATTTTTAAGTTACACGGTGTTGTGGATTATATTAGTAAATTTGTATTCTTTATGTTGTTTGTGTTTAACTTTTTCAGGGGTGATGATCTTTATGATGACAAAATTGCAGACATCAATTCACAGAATAAAATTAAATTGTATAGTGTTTCAGTGAAGAGCAAAATGTGGTTTAGAGAGATTGCAGATAGAAGATATCCACTTACCAATGAGGTTTTCTACAGCTTTTTTTTATTATTGGTTCTGTAGTGTTTTATATATATATTTGTTAACTAATATTTTTTTTTTTTTGTGTTTTGTGATTTTTTTTGTCATGCAGCATGTTGATGTTATACTGTACTATCTGAGGAAGAAACATGTATATCATTTCACAAACTACTCAGCGCTCTTCACAACGACAGACTTGAATTTTGATTTTTTTGTAGAGTCGTTGTTCTTTTCGAAGGTTGAATCCTATTTTGAAAATATGGCAAAGGAAGAGAAGACCAGGAGAATAAAAGAGAAGAAGGATAGAATGGAAGAAGAGTGGAAGAACAAAGAAAATTTTGAAAAAATGAAGGCCCAACAAAAGAAAGGAGCAAAAAGGACTCGTGGTCAACAAAAGAAAAAAAAATATGATCCTCCAGCAGAAGTTGTTTTTGGAATTCATGACTTGACATTGGAGGATTTAGAGAAGATTGAGTTAGATTTCTACCTAGCACAGTATGAAGGAACTGCACAAAATAGCCTACTTGAGTGTGTGAATGGGTCTTCTAATGAATGTGGCATATCATGGGGTCAAGTCGAAAAAGTTTTTATGCCAATTAGGAAGACTTCAGTTGATCCTAATGATTACATGTCTTGCACTCATTATTGGTTGGGAGTTTATTCTATAAAAGATCATAGAATCGATGTCTATGATTCGGTTTTTGATGGGGATGAAGATTTTGTGAAGATCAAGATGGCAATGTATGCAATTGCTATACCTAAGCTACTAAAAGAAATGGATTTCCATACAGAATATCCTAATTTTGGTACAACGTACAAGAAACTTGATATTGTTTATCAAGCAGCACCAAAACAATTAGGAGATACAGACTGTGGTATTTTTGTAACAAGGTTTACAGATCTTCTCATGCTTGGACAGGATTTGTTTAAACAGGAATGGGGAGTAGAAGCCATTAGTATTTACAGGAGAATGGTTGCTGTTAATCTACTGTCGCATGGAAAATCAAAAAGAGATGAAGGCTATGAAACTCCACCAGAGAAATTGAATGATGATTATGGAGAGCACGATGAGAAGCTAGCTTGTGAACATGGAAGGCTGCCTCTTCTTTGAATCTTTATTAATCTTTTTTATAAACAATGCAGTGTATACATTTTTTGAAGTATGTATAGTTAATATGTTGTTTGTTTGTTATTATTTATGAGCTTGGGAACTATATAAATTGGAATGCTAAATACTTTAATCCCCCTGTACAAAAACATGTGACTGTGCATAACAAGCATCATAGGACCCCAGCACCAAATGCTGTGACCCTTGTGTTTAACAAGTGCTGTGTCCCAGTTGTAAATCATGGAACTGTGCGTAACAAACCACCATAGACCCCAGGACAAAATGCCGTGACCCTTGTGTTTAACAAGTGGTTGTGTCCCAGTTCTAAAACATGTGACTGTGCATAACAAGCATCATAAACCCCAGCACCAAATGCTGTGACCCTTGTGTTTAACAAGCGCTGTTTCCCAGTTGTAAATCATGGAACTGTGAGTAACAAAGCCCCATAGACCCCAGGTCAAAACGCCGTGACCCTTGTGTTTAACAAGTGATTGTGTCCCAGTTCTAAAACATGTGACTGTGCATAACAAGCATCATAAACCCCAGCACCAAATGCTGTGACCCTTGTGTTTAACAAGCGCTGTTTCCCAGTTGTAAATCATGGAACTGTGCGTAACAAAGCCCCATAGACCCCAGGACAAAACGCCGTGACCCTTGTGTTTAACAAGTGCTGTGACCCAGTTCTAAAACATGGGACTGTGCATAAGAAAGCATCATAGACTCCAGGACAAAATGCTGTGACCCATTTGGAAAATCCAGCCGTTAAAAAGAATAGGAACCGAAATGACGGTTTTCATCATTACTCCTGCAGTCTCGAAGCACGCAACAGTCGTTTTTTTAGTAAATATGATTTTCACCATCTTCAAAACCTTTTACTCCATTCCATATTTCATCCAAACCTTCAAAGCTTCAAAACACCTTTCTAACAATTTCTAAAACGCAAAAACTCTTCCAATCTTTTAATCCAGTTGTCTCCAAAACCCAAGAAAAGTCTCAATATGGATGCTGCGGCTAGTACTTCCTCAGCAGCAGGTGGTCAATCCACGAGTTCTTCAACTTTGGTTGCTGATGTGATCCCGAAAGTTTGGGGAAACCTTGAAAATGATTGTTCAGTCATCTCGTTCAGTCATTATGGCAATATAAGGTCGTGGCCTTCAAGCCGGTTTAAGAGTTCAATTACTCTCGACCTCTTGCATAGGGTTAAGGAAGATTGCGGCTGGGACGATGATGTTACAGTTTCTTGCCCCTACCCAACGGAGAATATTACTTCTGTGAGAACTGGTTGGACGGCCATATCCACGTATCCATTCACAATAGGCCATACGCTGCCATTGCATCCTGTTATAGAGGACATTTGTAAATACTACCTTATCTGCCCGGGGCAGCTGTGCCCGAGCATTTATAGAATCATTTCTCTGCTACAATGGTTTGCCGATGAGACTGAGCAAGATTTTGAGTTTAAGCATTTTATCTCTTTGTATAGCCTTCAGGTTGCAAGAGACGGGTATATCAATGCCCGTATGAGAGGAAGAAAAGCTTTAGTGCATAATTCTGGAGATACAGTTGATAGGGGTTGGATGCATAGGTATGTTTATGTGCAGTCCAAACTTCTCACACGTGGCAGCAAAACTAATCTCCGCGAGGTGTGGAACAAAACTCGTAAGTCCCTGAGTCTTTGTATTAAATACTCTCTGAGTTACGTATTTGCAACTTCTGACCTTTACTCTTTATTGGTTAGCTGACAAGATTCCTTACGACGGTCTGATTTCCGAGGAGGAGTTGTCTGCTTGGGTTGAACCCATTTTGGCAGCTTTCAACCACGAGGAGAGGCAGTGGTCCTACTATGCTTCTGAAAAGAAATTGTCAAATCCTAGTACCCATGGTAAGCTGATTACCCAACTTCCTCCTAATTTATGTTGAACTCACTGTGGTATTAATATGACTTTATTCCCAGGTTTAGGTGCTAGTGGTAGTTACTTTCCTGCTCCTCCTCCTGTTGAGGAGACTGTTGACCCCGTGGCCGAGATCAACGAGGAGGCAGCTGCCATCCTCCAAACTGCTGTAGCTGTTAAGGCCAGAGAAGGTGGTGAGGAGGTCCTTGCGAGCTTGAAGAGAAAGCAATCTGACTCTGAAAAGAGTAAACCCAAGAAGAAGACGAGGACAGCTCGCAAGAGTCCTCAGTCTTCTGAAAAGACAATTGAAACCAATGCTGCTGCTGCTGATATGACCAAGGCTGGGCAGGAGAGTGTTAAAAGCTCGGCGGCCACCCCTGAATCTGCTGGGCCTGTGATATTCGATATTTCTGATTCAGATGCTCTTGATGTGAGCTTGACTTGGAGGAGGAGGGCACCTCTTCAGGGTGATAAGAGGAAGGATGTAGAGACTTCTTCTTATGCCTTCGAGAAGAGTCCCCGAGTTGATGATGGGGAAGGGGATAGAGCTGGGGAAATGGGGGAAGAAAGAATGCACGAAGGTTTTGCCTTCTTCCCTGAGGATCCAAAGCTGAATGAGCCTGAACGGGTTGGTAGTCAGCAAGGCGAGCCTGAGCAAGCCAGCCACAGGCGCCCTGGCAAAGAGCCGATGAGAGAGGAGGCTGAGGAAAAAGAGGAGGAGCAAGATGAGGGGGTTGATGAGTGGAGGAAAGCTGAGGTGGAGGCTGAACCTCAGGTCTTTTATTACGAGGACATGATGAATTTGGCTGGTGAAGGGGTGGCACCAATTTATCTGCAAGAGTGCGACACTCTGGACCCCGAGGAAACAGGTGACGTTGAGGTCTCTCACACAAAGCTTACCAGGCGAGTATCGGTAGGAGGAAAGACTGGGGCCTACTTTGTTAAGGGTATTCGTCACAAATTCGGTCCCCAGTACCCTTCTGAACAAGCGAGGGAGCCCAGGCCGTGTATGAGGGAGTGTGACTTCACTATCTCTCCGGATACAAATTTTCTGGCGAAGCCTGGCCACTTGGTTAAAGTGACGTCTAACCTGATCGGTCCTCGCGAGGAGTGGAACATGCGTAGCATGAGTGACGAGCAGCTAGCTTACGCAATTGCTGAAGATACTGCTCGAGTAATGTTTCCCTCTTTACTTCTTTATTCCTATTAAGTCCTTAGTTCTGATTACCTGCATATTTTCATTTTGTTGCCAGGCAAGTATGATGGCTGCCGAGCTCATGTTCCGCTCTAGGTTGAACAACCAGGAACAAGTCCTTGGCTTGAAGAAAGATCTTTTGAAGGCTCTCCAGGACAAGCAGGCCCTAGAAGAGGAGAAAGAAGCTCTGATCAGGGAGAAGCGAGTCCTGGAGGGGAGGCGTGGCTTCTTTGAGTATAAGATAGACAGGTTGGAGAAATCCAACACTGAGGCCAACGACAAGATACATGCCCTCCTTGAGGAGAAGGACCGTCTTCTGGACGAGAAGGAAAGGTTTGCACTATCATTCGAGGATCTGAAAACCAGGATAGATGAACAAGGTCGCCAGATTTCTCAGCTTGCCCATGAGCTTAATATGAAAGAAGTTACCTTGGAAAGCATCCGTAGCACTTCTGACCTAATGTTGAGAAACATGAACAAGGCTGAAGCTGAATCTCGGGCTGCTCGAGGAGAACTGCAAGAAGCCAAGAATCGGGCTGAGGAATCTGTTAGGACCCAAGAGCTGTTGACGAAGGAGTTGGCGAATTTGAGGGATCATTATACAATCGAGTCCAAACTGGAAGCTCTTGAAGCCAAGAAAAAGTTGCTCATCCAAATGCAGCGCGGCCAGGTTAATGTCGACTCAGTCCTTGATCAGACCATAGCAGCTATCATCAGTGTCAAGCAGGCCTTGGGCATGGAAGTAGGAGCCGACGACGATGATGTCGAAGAGGACGATGAAGGCAGTGAGGATAACGAAGATGAAGATTTGGCTGGGGATCCGACTGATGGAGCTAGTGCATCAGATCGAGATCCTGGCCCAAATGATGACTAAGGCCTCATCTGGTCGTCCTTGTAAATTTACTGGATGCTGTTAATTTTGAATATTGCTAATTTGTGGACAAATGTATATTTTGACTACTTCTGTTTTTGTCCGACTGATGAAGGCTTGATGATCATTTTTTATCTCAAGTCTTGTTTATATGAATGACGTTGTTATTTCCTGTTTTAATGAGGTTTTCAGAAGTCAGAATTATATTTCAAATCCTAGTGTCTGAGTTCCTTATTTGGTGTTAATCTGCGCAGATGTTCAAAGTAAAATTTGATCATAACTAGGTTAAGTTGCCCTTAGTTAAGATAAATGAAGTCAGGCCTCTATAAATGTTATGTTTTTAATGGTTGCATCTGCAAGTGTAATTTATCTTTTTTTGTACTTTGAGGATACTTCTTTTGTGTTTTATGATAATGTTAATTAAAATGCCTGTAAGTTTGTGTTTGTTTTGTGTGAAAAATGTTATCTAATATGCTGGGGGATTGCTAAGATGTTTTTGCCGTGAGTAGTAAAACAAGGCGCATGGATCATACTGCCTCCCAGATGTTTAACCTGGGGCTAGTGTTTTAAGGCACATGGACGCCCCAGATGTTTTTGCTGTGGACATTTGAGTTTTTATTTTTATTTTTCCAATGCACTTTAACTGGTGGTTTTTGGTCTAAAAATAAAGAAATACCAGCTACATTGGGATTCGAAAAGTCAGGACTTTATTAGGGAAGACCAAACAAACCTACCATTTTTTACTACATTTATTGTGATATCTTTAATCGATTCTTTGACCATAAGAGCTGGACAAAAGTTAATATTAGATAAATAATCTATACCCAGCATATTAGAGAACATTTTTCATAAATAAGATGGGAACAGTCGTTGAAGCAGTGTTAAGTGAATTGGATGCTGAATTAGATCAATTTGTGAGTTAATCATAGCATTTTTTTTAAAGTGTTGTTTTAGTTTCATGTTATTATAAAAGTTTGCATTTCTTCTTTTGTTTTGTTTTGTAGATTTTGCCAGTATGGTTGGCAATTAGGCTTCCCAGACGTGATGTTCCAGCCACTCTTATTTGCCGTGGTATTCATTTCCAGATGAACTACCTAAAAGTGAGAAGACAGAGGAAACTGTGTAATGGATGGAGGGAGTTTGTACGCACTAACAATCTTGGAGTAGGAAGTACGTTACATTTTAGGGTTCTGGAATCTTTAGATCGTGTGGTTTTAAATGTTCGTATATGGCAGCCTGAACTAGAACCTTTAAGTTCAAGTTCTAGTTCTAGTTCTAGTTCTGGCTCTACTGTTGAAGATGCTTGAAATAAGATAGCATATATTTTGTGTTTTAGTTCAATATCTGAGTTTTTGGTAAACAATATCTGAGTTTTTGGGGCAGTTATATATGTGTAATATAACTGTTGTTTTTTGAATTGTGATTGTTCAGTAAACAACATCACAAATATTATGTAATGGTGCCTTTTCAATTATAAGTTGCTATGAAGTTCTATGTGAAGTTTCTATGTTGTCATTTTTAATTATTAGTCTATAATTTCCAACTAGTTTACAGTTATTAGCATAGGACCCCATATCAAAATGCTGTAATTTTTCAACTGCATAACAATATAGCTGCAGCAAAAGTACTGGGGGATGAATACTGTGACTTTTGAACTCTATCAAACTATACGAACTCTCTTTCGAAACTCTGTTTTAACAAGTGCTTGTGTACCCAGCACTAATGTCTGGGGGAGCGGGTGGGCCACCAAGCTCTCCCCCAGTACAAAAAACATGGGACTGTGCATAACAAACCATCATAGGCCCCAGCACCAAATGCTGTGACCTTTGTGTTCAACAAGTGCTTGTGTCCCAGTTCTAAATCATTGGACTGTGCATAACAAAGCATCATAGACCCCAGCACCTAATGCTGTAACCCTTGTGTTTAAAAAGTTATGTGCCCCAGTTCTAAAACATGGGACTGTGTATAACAAAGCATCATAGACTCCAGGACAAAATGCTGCGACCCATTTGTTTAAAAAGTTCTGTGTCCCAGTTCTAAAACATGGGACTGTGTATAACAAAGCATCATAGACTCCAGGACAAAATGCTGCGACCCATTTGTTTATTAAGTGCTTGTGTCCCAGTACTAAAAATGGGACTTTGCATAACAAAGCATAATAGGCCCCAGCACCAAATGCTGTGACCTTTGTGTTCAACAAGTGCTTGTGTCGCAGTTCTAAATCATGGGACTGTGTATAACAAAGCATCATAGACCCCAGCACCTAATGCTGTGACCCTTGTGTTTAAAAAGTTCTGTGTCCCAGTTCTAAAACATGGGACTGTGTATAACAAAAGCATCATCGACTCCAGGACAAAATGCTGCGACCCATTTGTTTAAAAAGTTCTGTGTCCCAGTTCTAAAACATGGGACTGTGTATAACAAAGCATCATAGACTCCAGGACAAAATGCTGCGACCCATTTGTTTATTAAGTGCTTGTGTCCCAGTTCTAAAAATGGGACTTTGCATAACAAAGCATAATAGGCCGCAGCACCAAATGCTGTGACCATGCACATGAACTACTTGTGCTCCCAGCACCAATGTCCATAGAACTACTTGTGATAGTAATTTAAGTTACACAATATTTGTTGAAAATTGATAACCTATAGAAACTGTAAAGTCCATAGAAAATATAATTTCTTTGACTACATTTAATGTATTTTTGGCAAAATACATGCCGACTGACTAACAGTTACTCACTTTTTTTACTATAAATAACCCTTTGTAGTTAAAGCAAAGTACAAAGTTTTTTGAGATTTCATCTCCTCTTATAAACTGTAAAGTTTTTTTTGAAAAGAAGATATGGCAGAAGAAGAGAATCGTGTGGAGGAACTAGGAAGTTTCGACAAGAAAATCACATCATCTTATTTTGATAGAGATGATTTTGTATGTTAAAAGAAATGACCAAAGTATTTTTTATTTTTTTCATTTATTTTTTTTAGTGTTTTGTGATTTTATTATTAACTGTGAAATATTATTCTTTTTAGATCTTTCCGAAAAGTTGGAAGCAGAGGCTGCCAAATATAAATGGAATGGCATGCATATTGTGTGAAGATGATGATGAGGTATATGAGATGAGCTTCAAAGTTGGGAAGCACGCACGGTTGTGTAATGGATGGAAGGATATGCTTAGTAAAAAAGGCTTCAGGATAGGCAATATACTTCGTTTTGATCACCAGTTCCACAACATATTCAATGGTAATGCAACTGTTGTTTTTGAAGTTTCTGTCATAAATCATCAGGATGCTGAGGGAGGGGGTGAAGAAGAAGAAGATGATGATGATGATGATGATGATGATGGTAGTGGCAGCAGCGACGAAGATGTAGGATCAGCCCAGAAGCCTATTGTGATTGAATAAGTTTTTGTAGTTTTTAAGTTTTTTCAGATAATATGGGTATGTATGTTTGTGTGTGTTTTTTTATTAATCTGTGTTTTTTATTAAAAAAACTAATAAATAGATAAATGGAGACTACTATTTTGCACAGCAACAAATGAAAAGTGTATTTTATATATATATTAATCCTTGTTAAAGAATACAGAGGAATTAAAATTTTAAAAAAAAAATTCTCTATAAGTGAGAACAAAATGCTGTTAATTTCAATTGCATAACACCATTGCTCCAGCACAAGTACTGGGACCAAGTATAGGACCCTCCAGATCAAAATGCTGTTGTTTCTCAGCTGCATAATACCATGGCCCCAGCATAAGTACTGGGACTAATGTATGTGAGAACAGTTTATTATATATGAATAAATATTATTAATTTATATAATTACGAAAATGTTTCTCACATTCAAAAAATAAAATCTATTGTTCATTTTAAATATTGTAAAAGTGTTGTTATAGTAATTTAACTTGCAGAATCTTGTAAGATTTTTTATTGATTTGACTTGTCATGTAAAATGACAAAAGAATCTATCTACTTTTTTGACAATACACAAATGCTGTGGATTTCTAAAGTTAAAGTAGGGAATATTTTGTGGATTTCAATATATTTTTTGAACAAAAGAGAGTCTGTTCTAATGTATAGAATCTTCCCAGAATCTGTTTGATTTCTTTTTGTGTTGTCAACTGTGTAATACTGTTACTTTAATACAGTTGAAAATCTCAGTGTAATCTTTTCCTATACAGATACGACCTCTTCTTTACAAAGAAAGAAGCAAGGAATCTTTACAGATTTTTTTGACTTACAATGTCAGCTAAAATAGAACAAATATTCTTTACATGTTTTTTCTGTTTTTGTTTTCTATAAATTAGACAGTGGTCTTGTTTTTTCACTTGTACAAAACAAAAATATTATTCCAAAATAAAAAAGGAAAAATAACAAAGCATTGAATAAAAAATGGCTTGCAATGATGAAGTAAGAAGACAACAATGGCGCCAGTTGAATAACGATGTTAGGAATTTGAAAAGTGATCTTGAGTTTTTGAAAACTGAGGTATCAGTCGTGAAGAATAACTTGGATGTGTTGTTTGAATTTTTTGTAGCTTTCAGAGAGAAAAACAACAGAGATATGGATCGACTTTTTGACAAACTCTTGGACATTGAATTGCAGAACTTCACAGATTCAACCTCTGGTTCTAGCTCTCGCGTTCCTAGTAATCATTAATGTTTTACTGTATTTTTTCTATGTGTTTCGCAGTGTTCTGTTTTTATGCTTCCATGTGAAGCAAGTGTAATTTATCTTTATTGTACTTGAGGATACTTCATTTGTGTGTTTTAGAAGTATCCTTTTTTATGTAATTTTTATGTTACTGTTATTGAAAATGTCTGTAAGTTTGCCTTTTGTGTTTGTTTGTAAAAATAATATTTTTGTATAGTATCAGCAATATATTCCCCAGTATTTTTACACAAAACCCCAGGATATTGTTATGGGGCTTTCGTTGAACGTAACACCAAGACACAGCATTTTCGTTATAATGCCCCAGAATTTAATGCTGGACAAAACACAAAGTACTTCAAAATCCGGTTAAACAGTGTGACCCATTGTAAATAGTGTGACTTATCAGAACTTACGACAAAATACACATTGTACCTTTTCAGAATTTCCAGAAGTGACTCTTACAAACAAATGCCAATCTATATAAATTCCCACCCATAAAACAGATAGAGAGGAATCCAATTTGTCATTTTTGTTATTGAACAAATAAAAAAAAAGAAATTGTGTAAAATAGTATTTCATCAAAAAGTATCTATGGAGAATGCCCACCGACCATCCAATGGCCACGGACCATCCAATGGTAGACAGGTTTTCCAGAATGGTTATGGACCATCAACTCGAAGGCATGATACGAACTTGCCTACAATACCAAGAGACCTGTGTTGGCGTTTTGAATATCTGAAGAAGGAGGTGGTATACTTGAATGAATTCAGAAAGAAATGCGAAGATGAGTTGTGGAATTTAAGGTACACGCAGCGACAATATTTTGAAAAACTGATGGAATTGCTTAAGGTGATGGCAGATCCGCTGCGATTGCACAGCGCAGGGCCAGGGGAGCCCGTGTTTAGGAATTATGGAGAATAAACAATGTTTTAAATTGATATATTATGTATTGTTGTTCTTTCACATATTAGTAATTGTTTTACAATGATATCATGTATTCAAAAAGGCAAACAGATTGTGTTTTTAGAAGTATGCTTTTATGTAATTTTTATGTCACTGTTAATGAAATTGGCTGTAATTTTTCCTTTTGTGTAATTTGTTGACTCTTTAATAATGTTTATGTATAGTCCTAGCAATACATGTCTCAGCATTTCTGATTAAAACATTTTGAACTGCAGCCTTATAAAATAGCACAGCTACAGTATATTGTAATGGGACTTCGCTTGAAAGTAATACTAATCCCCCAGATTTTTATGCTGTGACCAGTAGTTTAAGGTGACAAGTAACTACTCTTCCTGTTGATAAATGCAGTATAGCTACAGGATATTGTAATGGGACCTTGCGTTAATGTAATACGAAGTCCCAGCATTTTACTGCTGGGACAACAAGGGGGGGGGGGGGGGGTGAATTTGAACTGCAGCCTTATAAACTAAAAAATAGCACAGCTACAGTATATTGTAATGGGACTACGCTTGAAAGTAATACTAATCCCCCAGATTTTTATGCTGTGACCAGTAGTTTAAGGTGACAAGTAACTACTCTTCTGTTGATAAATGCAGTATAGCTACAGGATATTGTAATGGGACCTTGGATTAATATAATACGAAGTCCAAAATGCTGGGACAACAGGGGGGGGGTGAATTTGAACTGCAGCCTTATAACCTAAAAAATAGCACAGCTACAGTATATTGTAATGGGACTTCGCTTCAAAGTAATACTAATACCCCAGATTTTTAAGAGTGTGTCAGCAAATATCTCGGGTACCAGCATTATATCAGGATAACATTTATACGAGAAGATCTCGAACTGGAAGAAACATAGGGAAGAACATAGAAACACAGCTTTTTTGACTACATTTATAGTGATACTCAATCTCATTTTGACTATACATATTCACTTTGACCATAACAGTAGAACAAAAGTTAGTAACTCCTAGGCTATAAATAAGGCTTTGCAGTTGAAATAAACAATAACAAAGATTGCAACTAATTTATTTTTTCATTGAAACAATAATATGGAGGATGATCGTTGGGAAGAACTAGGCAGTTTCAGTATGCAAATAAGAAAATCATACTTCAAAAGAGATGATTTGGTATGTTAAAAAAGTTACAAATTATTTTTTTATGCTTTTGTTCATGTAATTTTTCATTGTTTTTTTTGTATTAACTGTTAAAGTTTATTTTTTCAGATCTTTCCAGAGAGTTGGAAAGAGAAGCTGCCAAAGGTCAATGGAAGTGCACTTTTACTTTGTGAAAATGATGACACTGATTATGAAATGAAGTTCAAGGCTGGGAAGGTACATTCAAGGTTGTGCAATGGATGGAAGGAGATGCTTCTGCGTAAAGGCTACAGACTGGGTGATGTTCTTCTGTTTAATCATGTTGTTCATGAGGTTTACAACGGCGTTGCCACTATGGTTTTTGAAATTTCATTAGTAAATCGTCAGGTTGGTCAAGGCCACAACAATGATGATGATGTTGATGATGATGATGATGATGACGACAATGATGATGATGGTAGCAGCGACGAAGATGTAGGATCAGCCCAGAAGCCTATTGTGATTGAATAAGTTTTAGTAGTTTTTATGTTTTTTCTGTTAATGTGGGATGTTTGTTTGTCTTTTTTTTCATGTGTGTTTTTTCAGTTAATGTCGAATTATGAACAATGATTTTTCGTAGTATGAACTGTGTTTCTAAGTACTGTGTTTTTATTATTTTAAGCAAGATCAAAGTGTTTGTTGTTCAATAAGTAAAAAAACTAGAAAATAGATAAATCAAGACAACTATTTTGCACAGCAACGAGTGAGAAGTGTATTTTTTATATATAATAATCCTTGTTAAAGAATACAGAGGAAGTAAAATGTAAAAAAAAAAAAGTTCTCTAGAAGTGAATAGTCCTTTTTGACATCAGATTTGTTGCGACTGGATGAAAATAGAGAAGAATAGTCTTCTATCTATCTAGTGTTGATGCGATTCCTAACTGAAAAACAAAAAAAAAAAAAGAAAAATTTTAACATAGCCAGCTTTGGGGTGTTGAATTGCACTAAAATAGAATTAAAAAATAAAATCATATAGAGAGACATACCTATTGGGAGTTATGTTTCTTTGAATATGGGTGAAGTACTGGAGTGTGTCTGCAAGATGTTCTGTTGTGTCCACGCTTTCTACATATCCCACAGTGTTTCCCCGTTTGTCTTACATATTCTGCAATCGAGACAAATCTTTTCTCCTGTCTTCTACCTGCCTTAACTTTAAAATCTGGGGGTTTTGTTATCTCTACTTTAATGCTATCAGGTACAACCCATGATTCTTCATGTCCAACAGTGTTGATTTCCGCTTCATACTGTTTTAACCATGTTTCTCTTTTATACCATATAGAGCAATAGTCCGATTTGTTTAGGTGCATTCTGTCTATAGCAGCAAGTGCATGTTCACAAGGCATTTCATCCATCTGGAACTTGAGGCATTGACATTCTTTTTTCTTCAAACAAACAATGAATTCTCTACCTTCATCTGTTACCTTAAAGCTTTGATCCGCAGTCCGGTCAACCTGTAAAAATGTAATGTATAAGATCACTTGACTAGCATAACACATACGATGCTGCAAATTACTGGATCCCCCGCTTTTGCATACCATGTAGTTCCAGCACAAAACCCGGGACTTCATGAATTATCATTGACATAATGCAAATGAATTATCATTGACATAATGCAAATGAAATCCCAAAATACTCACATTCATTCTATATGCTTTTTTTATTTTTTTTTTCAATTCATCATCTGTCCATTTTGATGTTGCAAAGAAAATATCCTGCGCACTTTTCCGTCTCTCATAAAACCAGGTCTGTAGCTTGTTCATTATGTTGTCCACCATTGACAGTATTGATTTCCCCCGAGCATGTAACAGAGCATTATTCATTGATTCCACAATATTTGATGTCATCATGTCATATCTTCGATTTCGACAGCAAGCTCTAGTCCATCTCTCTGGTGGTTCTTCCATGAGGTAATCATAGGTTGCCCTATCCGTTTCCTTCATTTGATTCATGTCTGTTTTAAACTCTGCAATCGTGTAGACACGACATGCACTATTGAATATACTTATCACTGCAGGACTCACATTCCTTTTGTTAAGGTTCTTTTCCAGATGATATACACAGATACCATGGGCACATTCAGGATATACATTTGCAATCCCATTTGCAATTGCAGGATTACGATCTGAAAGGAACAGTAAATTCTCACGACAACCAAATGCAATGCGCAACTGTCTAAAGAACCAATTGTATGCCAGATTATTTTCTGAGTCGACAACTCCAAAGGCAAGTGGGAAGATTTGGTTATTTGCATCTTTCGTCACTGCAACCAATAGTGTGCCTGAATATCTCCCCTTAAGGAATGTTCCATCGACAACTATCACAGGTCTACAATGTTTCCAGCCTTTGATAGATGCCGCACAAGCAAAAAACATATATTTGAACCTGGATAATAGAATTGCAGTGTTATCAGTAAAATTAATGTTAAAATTTTTGAGTCTCAGGTTTTAATACTGGAACCCCACTTATACATAATGACTACATCACAGCATTTTTGTGACGGGAATCGAACAAATAACACTGCAGTCTCAGGATTTTTTTAATTGGCATTACTGGAATTCTACACAAAAATATATAAGTACACTTTTTTTTTTTTTTACCTGTTCTCATCATCTCTTTGAAGAGCAACATGTGAGCCTGGATTGATGTCTTTTAGCACATATAAATATGCTGGTAACTTCTGAAAGTTCTGCTCAGGCGTTCCTCTAATTAAAGACTCTCCTTCTTTTATAGCACGCCATGCCTTATTATAAGAGATTAGAACTCCCATTTTCCTTCTAATCTCTGCAACAACAAAATTAGGCTTAACAGGATAATTATCGTCTCTTAGATTCTCAACTATCTCATCTCGAACAATCTTTGACGTAGCATGTTTTTGGTCTCTTTTTCTATCATCCACCGAGCAAGTGTGATTCTTCTCAAACTTCAGTATTTTGAACAGTGTGGATTGTTTAATTCTGGAAGATCGAACAGTCCACTCACATTTTTCATTCATGCATGCCAGTGAATATCTCGTTGTGCTTGATCTCACAACCTTGAATTCAAAATGGTGTGCAATTGCAGTTGTCTGGAAACATTTAGTGATACACTGTTTGTTTAAAAAAATTGATCCAACCTTGATGTCGTCCAAATCTGCATTTTCTTTTAGTATTGGACGAGGAGATTCTCTTATTTTCTTACTTGAATACCTCTTTCTCTTTTTTCCAGCACTGGATGGCTCAGGAAGTTCAATATTTACAAGCTGTTGTTCTGTGTTTTCAGCATGCATTAACTGTTGATCTACTGCTACAGCTTCCACAGATGGAGGTGTCAAAACTATCACTTCAAAAGCATCATCGTTGTCTATTTGCATTATCATTTGGCCTTCAGTGTAATCAACTCTCTCAGACTGTGGAGTTCGTTGTGTAATGTCAACTATGAAACGTCTACTCCTATACTCGGAATTGTTCTTCATCAAGTGTAAACAGCTGATTAAATCATCGGTATTTTTTATAGGGACACCTTTGCTTGTTCCAAGTTCCATATCAAACCATATGAATGCCTCACAATGTTCTTCGTCTAAATCTATCTTTTTCCAAAGGTTTCTTCTGAAATCTTGAAAAGTATCTGTTTCACTATGTAGAAAAATCCTTGTCTCATGATCTATGTACTTATAATCTGGTGTCCATTTCCCATTGAATGCAAGAACAATACACTGTTTAGCCATCACCTGTAGTTACAAAAGACAGTAAAACTAAACTAAGTTACAAAGAAATCCACATGGTAAAAAACTGTAATTGTAGCTTAATAATGAATGCTTAAGAACTGCTAATCTATAAGATAAATATACATTTCCATAGTTTAATTGCTAACTATACAGGGTGGAGGGGGATTTTTGAAGTGCAGCTCTATATGCTAAAATATAGCATAGCTACAGGATATTGTAATGGGACTTTGCTTCAACTTAACACTAAACCCCAGCATTTTGTGCTGTGGATATTTTTTAATGGTACACTGCTTCAGCACTAATCCACAGCATTAAATTCTGTAGGTTGAAGGAAGGTCCCATCACAATATCCTGGGGATATCACGCCATTTTGAAGTGCAAGTTTATATCCTAATATAGTACAGCTACAGGATATTATAATGGGGCTTTGCTTCAACGTAATACTAAGCCCCAGCATTTTTAGCGTTGGAATACAGGATATTTTCTAATGGGGCATTGGTTCAACAGAAATCCCAGCATTAAATGCTGGAGGTTAGTGTTACGTTGAACGAAGTTCCCATCACAATATCCTGGGGATATCAGGCCATATTGAAGTGCTTATCTAAAATGTAATCATAGCTACAGGAAATTTATAACGGGGCTTTTGCTTCAACGTAACACTAAGCCCCTGCATTTAGTGTTGGACAACAGGATATTTCTACTGGGACATTGCTTCAACATTAATCACCCAGCATGAAATGCTGGAGGTTACTGTTACGTTGAAGCAAGGTCACATCACAATATGCTGGGGATATCAGGCTTTTGCTTAAACGTAATACAATTCTAGGTATTTCATACTCTTATGAACTTAATTCAGATTCATATTAATTATATATAACAGTAAATTCGCGTTTCAGAAAAACAAATTCAGATTATAATCACGAAAACAGATATATTTATGTAATATAATTCAAACTCAGCACAGAAACGTCGGAGAAACTGTGTAACCGCACCTGCAATTAGCTTTTACAGTTTGAATTTGAAAGTTCCGGGAGAGAGAGGATGATCTGGAGAGTTGAGAGAAGTAACGTATGCTTTGTTCTGTTTTTTTCCACGCGTTATTTTGTATTTATTGTTGAGCTGTAGGTTTTTAAGGGTAGTTTAGTAAATTCAATATATGCGGCAGTAGCCTGAATGTACGCGAGTGTTTTATTGGCTATTTCTCAATGAATTTTGAAACTATGCATGGAACTCATTTAACGTGTGCAAAATTGGCTAGTCATCAATTTTTCACCCTGTAAAATAGATTAGGAATTTTTACACAATATAGTCATTTGGGAGGGGTTTATCAGAAAATAGATACATTTTATTTAAATTATTTCAAATAGACTTTTAGACTTATTTACTTATCATTTAATAGCCATTTTTAAAAACTTTTTAACTTCTTTTTACCGTGCCTACAATTATGGGAATATGAATATTCATTAAGTGTGCATTTACTAAATTTTCCCGCTTCTCAAGTAATACCACGCTTAACATTTATTCCCTTTTTCAAGTACTAAAATTTTCGGTCTTTAAAAAACTAAATTTTAGCCTAAAGAAACGGCAGTATTGTCTATTTCCTTTTAACTATTTATGTTGATATTTTGCATGTATACCTTGCATACTGTCTCTGAATTTACATATTACTTTTATATTTTTTTTGCATATTGTTGATATTTACCTAGCATATTGTCAATTAATTTAAATAGTATGTTTATATTTCTAGAATATTTCATGCATATACCTTGCATACAGTCCTTATATTTGCATATACAGTGAATTTCCATACAGTCCTGACTATTTCCTTTTAACTGTTTTGTTGATATTGCATGCATATCCCTTGCATATTGTCCTGAATTTTCACGCGTCCATTAGTTTGCAGATTTTTCGGCTGCTGATAGTTAACACAATCGACGCTAGTATTTAGGAGATATTCACGCAGATCTTTTAAAAGTTAGGATATCCATGTACCTATTATTTAGCATCAATTTTAGTTAGCCATTGATATATATTAATATGTCTATTATCTGGTAGTGCTATGTAAGATACTTGGTTAGTTATGAAATTTTTCCTTACGGAAAAGGACCAAATTTACCCCTCTATTATAAAAAATAGTTCACATTGGCCTTTCGTTATACTTTAGCACTAGTGCTCGACTTTTGATGCCTTTTTAAGAATTTAGTTAAAAAAATTCCTAACTGGTCTTGGCGAATCGCTATGAAGTGTTAAAACTTGAACACTTTTTCCATTGGGACTAAAAACAAGGGGGTGATTTTGCAAGTTTTCCATTGGGACTAAATTTAACGGAGATATTTTGTAACGATTGGAGTTAATCCAATCGAATATGAGAACCTGAGAAATGGAGTTCCAATAGAAGAAGAAAGAAATTGAAAGAGAGATAAGGATAAAGATATTTTCATATATGCCAAATAGTGCGTACAACAGAATATAAATAACTTGCCCCACAAAATATTCCCTCAGCTGACGTGGCTAACTGCTTAACAATAAAATGGACTCATCTGCAATATTAAAAGACTAAGGACTCAACTGCGTAAAATAAAATACTCCTAGGACGACTAAGAAAATATCCTAACAACTAGGAACACCCTTCCAAGCAGATGGTACAACCTAGCATACTTTCATTTCGTTACATATCATCCCTCTTCAAGAACCTTGTCTTCAAGGTTCAAAATTAGGGAATTGCGACTTGAGAAAATGATAGTCCTCCCAGGTGGCCTCTTCTGGAAGTAGATTAGCCCATTGCACCAGTACTTGGACTGCAGCTCTATTTCCTCGCTTGACCAATCGCCTCTGCAGAATTGCAACAGGTTCAGCTAAAGGTTGACCATCATCTGAACATACAGGAGGTTCGATAGAAGGAATGTGCCCATGACCAACTCTTTTCTTGAGCTGAGAAATATGGAAAACATTGTGAATTTTGGCAGTTGGGGGTAATTGCAGCTCATATGCTACTGGATTGATCTTCTTTATCACTTGATAAGGACCATAAAACTTAGAAGACAACTTAAGATTCTTCCTTACTGCCACAGAAACTTGCTTATATGGCTGCAGTTTAATGAAAACCCAGTCTCCCACTTCAAACTCTCGATCAGTCCTATGTTTATCAGCATAGAACTTCATTTTGCTCTGAGCTTTCTCCAAATTATCTTTGAGTATCTTGGCCATCACTTGCCTTTCTTTCATGAATTGATCAACTGCAGCTACCTTTGATTGAGAGAGCAGCTCAAAGGTGAGCTGAGGAGGTTCATAACCATACACAACCTTAAAAGGGGTCATCTTAGTTGCTGAATGAAAGTTTGTGTTGTACCAAAATTCAGCCAATGAGATCCACTTACTCCACTCAGAAGGCTTGTGCCCACTCATACACCTTAAGTAATTTTCTAAACACCTATTCACCCTCTCAGTTTGTCCATCTGTTTGGGGGTGATAAGTTGAGCTATAAACCAACTCAGTCTTCAGCAGTTTGAATAACTCTTTCCAAAACAAGCTCAAGAATACCTTATCTCTGTCAGAAACTATACTAGCAGGTAAACCATGCAATCTATAGACCTGATCCAGAAATAATGTGGCCACTTGCAAAGCTGCAAAAGGGTGAGATAAGGTCATAAAATGAGCATACTTACTATACCTGTCTACCACCACCATGATGGTATCTTTGCCATGAGACCTTGGCAATCCTTCTATAAAATCCATGGTAATGTGTTCCCATGGTCTAGAAGGTATGGGTAGAGGATGCAGTAAACCAGGGTAAGCAATGTTGAACCCCCAAAAATAATAACCCCGAAAGGCTAAATTTCAGGAATATCGACAGGATGGACTAACTCTTTTGGAGTTTTTGGAGTCGCCACCCAATTTAAGGAAAACAGGGAACCAAATTAACAAATGCGTGCAAAAACTCCGTTTTTATAAAAAAAGACGGTCTTTCTTTCAGAGATTCTAAAGGTAAGAGGTTTTATTAATTTCGGAAGAAGGTTTTTAAGGCACTTCCGAAATTCCGTAAAAACGGTTAATCCGACAGGTTTCCAAAATATTTGCAAGTGCTATTTATGCGCTTTTTTTTAAAAAAAAATAATTAATTGAACTATTAATTAATTTAACTAATTAAATTTAGTAAGTTTTCAAAAGATTTGCAATTTATTTGAAAGCTTTAACTATATTTTTTCAAAATAAAATAAAGTAAAATAAAAGCGCATTTTCTTTTGAAAAAGGAGCGATTTGATCGTCCTAATTTCTTTGCCAACTCGTATGTGACAGTGCATAAATGGCACTTGCTTAATTTCAACTTTAAAACCCGAGTTTTTCATCATAAGATGGAACTTAGATTTCAAGTCGCTTTTTGCAAAGTTGTTTCGGGACATTTAGAAGTTAATTAAAACTTCTTTATAAATTTTGACTTTTTAAAGAAATTACTTCGTATCAATAAGATAGAAGTCCTTCCTTATAGTCATTTATTAAGCGTAGTTTTGAAAATTTATGAAATTTGCACGCATTTGCTTAAATGGCCTGATTTGCAATAAATTAAATAACAACTCCAAAATAAAGAAAATGAACATAAAAGTAAAATAGTCATGCAAATAATCCAATATTACTCATAAATAAATTATTAATAAATTATTCTACAACATTTACGTAAATATCCTAAAGGAAAAAAGAGGATAAGAGTTAAAAGATAGAACCCGGAAAGCAAACTCGCGAAACGAGCCTTGGATTTCTAAATTTTCTAAAGTCTTGAAAAACTTGAGCGTGAGTCTTGACCCCCAAATGCAACTCCAATGCCAATAAGTTATCCCAATTGGTGAGTTAGCCAAACTCGATCCCAAGTACACGTATTATGCAAAGAAAGAAGGAATAAGGAGAAATGGATTAGCATATACATACGAAACAGAGCACTAGGAATATAGAGCCAGTATACTGAAATCATACAATTCTCATAACCTCATAGATACCAAGTGATTTCATAACTAGTTTTGACTGACATTGTAAAGACACAGAGAAACAAACTTAAGCTTAACAGGATTATCATACCAGGACAATCATCCAAATCTTTTGTATCCAAATGATAGAAAAAGATGAAAATTTTAACATGAAGATATCAAAACTAGTCTTAAATAGTATGGTATTTCTTTAAAATCAGAAGAACATATTTACAAGCTTAACGGGTACCGAACAGAGATAATGAAGCAATGGTCAATACTGCAGCTTAAATCTTAAGGCTAAAAGTTACAGCTAAGATGGACTTCACAGAGAACAAAAGCTATAATTTCAGCAATTATTCATGCCAAAAAAAAACCAGATCTAAATAAACTTGGCTAACGAACTGCTCCAAAAAAAAAAAAAATACCTTACAAAAGTCATTTTTGCCAGAGAAGAGATTACTTGCCTTAACAAATATTGTCTCTTTTAGACTAAACTACTAATCATAAAAATCAGATTTTCTAACCATCCATTCTAGATTAAATGAGCCAAACATATCTGGGCAAGACACATATAATTAACAAATACCAATATGTATATTTTAAAAACAGAACTCTAGACGAACTTATTAATTGTAGATGTTAATTAACGAAAGCATACCAAAAAGATTATAGGATTGAAACCGTTTGAAATTAATCTTTCTTATCTTTTAGAAACTACAATGGGGTTGAACTCATGACACTTAAATAAAGTGTGAATTGCCTCTAAACCAAAGATAAGATGCGAAAACCTGGACTTTATGCTAAACAAATACCAAATGACCTCTTGATTTTGCGCATAGACAACATATTTAATACTTAAAATGCTAATTAGCAACAAATAAGACAGTAAATTAGTTCATACAACTGGCTTCAAACAGGGACAAAATAATGGCTTGCAATTAACCTTCAAGTTCTAAAGCTCCCTGAACATCTGCAGACACTCATCTGACCTCCTTCTAAACCTGGGCCAACACAAGAACCATCTCATACTCACTCCCTTTGCTGCTACAACCAGAACAGACCCCTCACCTGCTACTAGAGCTACACTCTTACACCCTATATACATCACTTTATTTCACAGACCACTCACAAACGCCAACACCTAAATTGAAACTCTTTACCTCTCCCTGAAACACCTGAACACCTCAAACTAACTTCAACCATCCCTTATTACCTGCAGCACTCTAACAACTCTTAGCTCCTACCAACTCACCTGCAAACAAACTAAACACATAGCAGGACCAGCCATTACTTCATCCATGAAATTCTTCCTACTGCCTGAACTACCAGAAAGATGAACAGGACATGCACCCTCTCAACCTTACAAACACCTGAGATTCCTCTTTACAGACCACCTCAAACATCTGCACACACACTCTCAGCCCCAGAGGACTTCCCAGAACTCCTGCTGCTGCAAACAAACCCCTAACACTTACATACAACCTGCCTGAATCCACAAAACCAGACTACTTGCCCCATGACCTCAACAAGCATCCTTAATTTCCTAGTTCCCTGCACTTCACAATGAAGTAGCAATAAACAGGGAACTGCATCCCATAACACCATCATCCAGAAACAAAACAGACCTGCAGCACACTACACTAAACAACCCCAAACCAACAGCACACACTAACAACCCCAATATTCCTTCGGATCACATGAACAAAATATCCCCGGAAGCCTGCAATATCTGAGGTAACATCCACCTCTGCTAATGAACCTAATAAAACATCCCAAACAACTAACCGATTCGACAACAAACTACGATACTAATAGAGACTACCAGGAAACAGAGCAAGACACATATACCCATTAAGTTAGACAAAGCAATAGAAAACTTAAACCATCCTTAGAGAAAGCAAGCATTTTCAGATTGTGCAAGGGTAAAGAAATGGAGGAGAAAAAAAACATATTCTTACCACGAACTAACAATTTCTCTTTTATAATAGCTAAGCTACACATACTTAGCCAAGAACAGGTTAAAGTAATCATATTTCGACATAATAGCATTTGATTCGTGAATTTCAGATTAAACTAACCATGTTAGCTATGCAATACTAATCGCATACTACTGAAACTGATAAGAAAACACAAGTAAAAGTTGAAATGTTACCTGCTGCGGGGCAGTGAAAAAGGGCGCGGATCCGAAGAAAATGCGACTCGACTAAGCGACTCGAGCAACGATGAAGCGATACCAAAAGAAACCAAAAGAAAGAAAGGATCCTCTATATCAATTTCAACTCTTGGAAAATGAAATAACCTCTCTATTTTATGTGCGTCGTTTTATTTCTAGTTGCTGCCTCCTTTCTCTATCTCCCCAAGAACTGCCGCTGCTCCTCTTCTTCTCTATTAACGGCTGACCAGCCCCCCAATTTTACCTTCAACTTCAGCTTTTATATCCACTCGTTAGGGCTCTTTCCAAGCTGTGAAATACCAAGAAAAACCTTCAACGGCTCGAATTCAATAAGTTCTGGTACGGAGATGGTGATGTGGAGGCCAGGGGTACGAGTTTTGGCGTTTTTCTCCTTCAAATTTTGGGGATCGATTGGGGTTTTTTCCTTGCCCAGAGAATTGGGTTTTAGCGGGTTAGGGGATTAGAAACGGGTAAAGGGCCTTTTTTCATGGGTTTTCTGAAAATGGGGAGGATTTTATATAATTATTTTGTAAAGATAAGCTGTAATTTCAGGCTGAGAGCAAATTTAGCCACCTAGTTAGGATAATTAATTAAAAGGGGTATTGCGAGGATGGGTAGAAATTTTAGGATGTGAATTGCGGTTTTGGCCTTCTTTTTACCAAACCAATTGCTTTCTCCTTAATTCAAAATTATTATATTTTTTATAATAAATAATTATTTTTAAAATAAATCGGGACAAAATTGGGTGTCAACAGCTGCCCCTCTTTACCCAGAAAAGGATGAAAGAGTTTTCGGGGTAAAGAAGTTGACGGGAAATCAATTTTGTCACGAGAAAACCAAGGACTTCGATTCCAAGGACCAAAGTGCGAGGCTTAGAGACATGACCGAACTCTGGTTTTCGAGTTGCCTACATATCTCAGGCTGAAAGAGAATCAGGCCATATGTAGTTCAACAACACTTAGACACGAAAACTCGCACGATTGATAGAAAAGGACGCACGAATAAGAAAGAATTCAAACTGACGCCCTAATCCGAAATGAAAGACTAGGATAGACTTGCTTGCTCGAGTGCGATTCTTCAGATCCTCGTTGACGAGTCTGGCCCATATCAACGATTGCCCCAGTTCACTGCTAAGAAAGGGTTCCACGTTATGCTCCAAATGCTGCTGCGGTGCTGATAAAATCCTGTAAAAAACTCGACAAACGGTAAGCGCGTAACTGCAAATAAGGCTTAATAAATGGAGTAAGAAATAGATAATGAATAAAACTTGTAGATGTTGGTTGCAGAATCAATGATAGGCTTGTCTTCCAATCGACTAATGGAGAAATCTAGCTTTGTGAGGCAAGATGACTTCGGGGCCGTTGGTAGAAACTTTAAATCATGAAGAGGCAATTTGAAAATAATATTGGATTGCACTCCAACCAAAAGTAGGAATACGTCCGAAGTATTCACATTATCCTGCATGTCTTAACAAACTTATTAGCAACATAAGGCTATAAAGATATGTATAGAAAATGTATAAACGCCTCAGGAGGCTACAAAATGCTCAAGAAAGTGTGCTAATATTGAACGTCTATCGAGACCTATAAGATTACTCCTTAGAGGAATTTAAATAATTAACACCTTCGAGGTGACAGAAATACGCCTTTGAGGCAATAAAATTACGCCTTAGAGGCATTCAAATAACTAACACCTTCGAGGTGACATAAATACGCCTTAGAGGTATTCGAATAACTAACACCTTCGAGGTGACATAAATACGCCTCCGGGGCAACAAATTTCGCCTTAGAGGCATTCAAATAATTAACACCTTCGAGGTGATATAAATACGCCTCCGGGACAACAAAATTTCGCCTTCGAGGCATTCATATAACTAACACCTTCGAGGTGACATAAATACGCCTCCGGGGCAACAAAATTACGCCTTCGAGGCATTCGAATAACTAACACCTTCGAGGTGACATAAATACGCCTCCGGGGCAACAAAATTACGCCTTCGAGGCATTCGAATAACTAACACCTTCGAGGTGACATAAATACGCCTCCGGGGCAACAAAATTACGCCTTCGAGGCATTCGAATAACTAACACCTTCGAGGTGACATAAATACGCCTTAGAGGTATTCGAATAACTAACACCTTCGAGGTGACATAAATACGCCTCCGGGGCAACAAATTTCGCCTTAGAGGCATTCAAATAATTAACACCTTCGAGGTGATATAAATACGCCTCCGGGACAACAAAATTTCGCCTTCGAGGCATTCATATAACTAACACCTTCGAGGTGACATAAATACGCCTTAGAGGTATTCGAATAACTAACACCTTCGAGGTGACATAAATACGCCTCCGGGGCAACAAATTTCGCCTTAGAGGCATTCAAATAATTAACACCTTCGAGGTGATATAAATACGCCTCCGGGACAACAAAATTTCGCCTTCGAGGCATTCATATAACTAACACCTTCGAGGTGACATAAATACGCCTCCGGGGCAACAAAATTACGCCTTCGAGGCATTCAAATAACTAACACCTTCGAGGTGATATAAATACGCTTACTAAAAGCGTGAACATAAAGACGCTTTTCGAAAGCCTGAAATATATACGCTTCTCGAAAGCGTGAACATGTGAATACGTTATACTCTCTGAACTCTTCCACGGAGGAATGGTCTTGATTATAAAACAAAGTGAACCCCTTAGGATTGGCAATATCTGAAAATCAAAAAATAGAACTTTAGTAAGCGTTCTCATGGAGAGAAATGAACAGATATGCTTAACAAATTGCAAGAGTTATGGGAAATAGAAATGCCGCCTTTCGGCAAAGTGGAAAAGCGTCGAGTCATGAAGCACGAGCTGTATCCAAATATTATTGCAATTCAAGCGATTAGAATCTTAGAGATTGACTTGCTAAGATGTTTATCCTCCTTTGCGGATCTTAATGTCCCTGCTCTCAAAGAAAAATTGTTAGTTTTGGGAGGGAGGGGGGAGCGTTTGATTCATGCTGACTCGAGCTTCCTCTTCTCCCTTTGTCTAGATTTGCGATCCGTCTTTTGAGACTTGACCAACAAACTCTTTGTCAAACAATACGGCTTTTTGCAAAATCTGCCCCAGTTATGATCTTTCAAATCTTCAACTTGCCTTGCAAAATTTGCCCCAGTTGCTAACTTTCAAATCTTCAACTTGCCTTGCAAAATTTGCCCCAGTTGCTTGCCTTATGGGAGACTAGAAATTTTAATATTATAGAGTCGAACCCGTTAAGAGCGCCTACGTATCCCTCCTTGGGAATCAGACCGAGCGTAGTTCTGCTTACATAAAGATTTTTTGGGGGGAAATATGGCAATCTAAGTGCGAAGCCGAATCCGAATTGGAATACCTACACATCTGCCCAGATGCATAGTTCTGAATTACATCATCAAAGATAAACAAACCTAAAGTATTATAAAATCTGATCGAATCCGATGTGGATTGCTTACTTATCCTGTTGCCATTTCAGGAATCAGATCAAAAGTAGTTCAAAATTACATAAAAGAGGAAATAGGGAAATCCTACGCTAGTGTAACCGAGCTCTATCTGAGTTGCTTACGTATCCCAGCCCTGGGAATCAGGTTACGCGTAGTTCGCATTACAATTAAAATTACATGAAATGAGAAAAAAAAAACACTTGCTTGCGCCGCTTGTGAGCTATCTTGATTGTACTTGGGTTGATAACTTTTGGCTAGACTGTAAGTGTGAGCCTTCTTGCAAATGAGACAATTTTCAACAACAGTCATGCTACTAAATCTCCGGGCATTGGTTCTCTCATCTGGATTGATCCATCTTCAATTAAATCTTGGATCTTGTGTTTAAGAGCAACACATTCATTAGTGTCGTGCTTGAAAAATTCTGCATGGTAAGCACAATATTTGGTTCCATCAACCCATTGTGGGGGAGGGTCAAATGTACCATTTCCTGATAGTGGTTCTAGCATTCCCACATCTTTTAATCTTTCATACAATTGAGCTTGTGGTTCACCTAAAGATGTGAATTTTCGACGCTGCTTCTTCTCATATTTGGGATGCGATCCTGATGGTTTAGACTGGCGAGCCACAGGTGGCTGATGTTGTTGAGGGTAATTGTATGCTTGCGGTTGTGAATAAGGGTGATAAGCGGTTGCTGCAAATTGATGGTAACTGGGTTGGGCATTATAGACTGGACATGAAGCGGGTGGATTTTGATGCTGACTTGGATAAGTTGGATATAGTGTGCTTCTGTAAATAGATTGATTTGATGAGTTTTTGAAGGTTGGCTTCTTGTTTGGCCTTTGGTTGATATCAGCCATATCAATTCCAAATTCATCTTCCCTCTTTCTCTTCTCAAAATTGCCCATACCAGTCTGGATGGCTTGCGTAGTTGCCTTCATTGCGGCAAAACTTACAATTCGCCCTGTCTTAACCCCTTCTTCAACCATCTCTCCCATCACAAGAAGTTCAGAATAAGGTTTACCCATCATAGGGAGCAAGTGCATGTAATAAGAATCATCTTGAGCTCGGATGAAGTACTTTACCATGTCTTCCTCAGTCATTGGTGGTTGCACCCTTGCCGCCTGTTCACTCCATCTCAGTGCGTATTCCCTAAAGGTTTCTGTTGGTTTCTTCTTCAGATTGGACAAGGTTATAAGGTCAGGAGCCATCTCGACATTGTACTCAAACTGCTTTGTAAAATCACTGGCTATGTCATCAAACTCACGCCACTTGCTTATATCCTGTCTTGCAAACCATTCAGCAGCAATACCTTCCAGACTATGACTGAAGAAGGCCATCAGAAGTTCATATTTACCTCCCGCAACCCTCATTCGGTTGAGATATTTGGTCAAATGAACAAATGGGTCACTATGACCATCATACATATCAAATTTTGGCACCTTAAACCCGGGAGGAAGAGTAACGTCAGGGTATAGATAAAGATTGCGGTAGGAGATGCTTTGACGTCCTCTAGACACTTGCAAATCCTTGATGGATTGCTGCATGATTTTCATCGTTTGGATTATCTCCTCTTGCTCAACTGTCTTTCCCTGCTTTTCTACAGTTATGGGCACTTGATAGTGAGGCAAGTTGTTCTGGTTAATGAATGCATTCGGGATGTTGTTAACTGGTGCAAGCATATGAATGACACTGGAATTTAAAGGCGTGTTTGGATTGGAAGTTTCAACATTGGGATTCAGAGTCGATAGCATGGCTGGCGCGTTTTGGTGGCTCGATCCTTTCATTCTTTCTAGTTCAGCTTGCATACATTCAATCTGCTTAGCCATTCTAGCAATTTGTTCATCAGGAACAACAACTGCTTGCTCATTAGAATATGCAAGGATACCAGTCTGATTATCAGTCATTGCTTGCTTCACTTTAGATTAGACACTTAACCAACTCGGGAGTCAACACTAATCAAACTCTCTCTCTTCGGGGAATAATCAAACAAAAGAAAAATTCAAAAGGTAAACTATGTTAGTTTGCGTGTCATTAACAACATTGCATACAATCACGTAGCGCGCGTCACGTAGCGCTTTGCATTTTTAAGCAAGTTTGACATGTGGCAATCACAATTAGTTGAACGTAAATAAAAATGCGGGCGCGTCCTACCCTGTAAGGTGCCTCTTTGTGCTAGAGGTAAGCCTAATCGCGCAAACAAGTGGTAACAAAAAATAGTTCATGCCAGTTCTGAGCAATTCAGATTTAGAGTAAGCAATAATAATTGATAACAATCATCTCTCCGCCTTGTCACTGCAATTCTGTTATCCCAACTACCTTCCAATATCAACTCGAAATTCCAACACAGCTCATGCTCTTCACAACATTTGCACAAAATTCTAAACTCAAATGCCTAAAACCTGAAACAATCCCCATACACCTTTGTAAACATCCACACTCTTCCAAACACAACTCCCAATTATTTACAACATCCAGGGGTGAGATTTCCAACCGCCTTCACAATACCAGACTGCAAATCATAAAAGGTTCCAATTGACCTTTTACAAGAAAAACCTCACTGGTCCTCGGCTTTGGACAAGCCTCTCAGCTTCCTAGGTTTTGCAAGGCTCACAGACCTTGTTCATAGGGCTCCTCACTGGTCCTCGGCTTTGATTAAGCCTCTCAGTTTCCTAGGTGGCCAAGACCGCACTGGTCTTCAAGGAGGGACCCCACTGGTCATTCAAAGACACAGGGGCTTCGCTCTCCTAGTATGCGACAAGCATACTTCAATTTTATACAGTTGCAGCTGGATAATCAACATAGGCCTGCACACACGCAAAGCTATTCAAGAGAGGGACCCCACTGATCCTTTTAAAGACACCAGGGGCTTCGCCTCTTAGATCTCACCACACCAGACTATCTCCAAAATACGAACCAACCAAATCTGCCTAACTTTCCCCCCGACTGCAATTCTGTCTATGATCTCAATTCTGCTAAATTCTTCCATTTTCTGACCTAAAAGGAAACACAAAAGACAAAATTCCAAATCTGATTTTGCTCAAAACATGGTTAGGACTGAGGATTCGTTATCACACAGCACATAATATGCATTGTCGTTGGGTTTCAAGAACCCGTTGACAAAAGGGCGGTTTCTTAATTCCTGGAAACGGTATCAAGTACCGGGTCCAAACTAGGGTGTATATGCATGCATGACCTAATCTCCTTCTAAGAGTGGGCTAACGGTTGAGGCTGATTCAGACCTATGCGGGATAAACCTGGCCCCATAAACCAGTAAAACCGGCCATGACAAAACCAGGCAAACCATATCCCAACTAACTTTGGTGACACGAAAGAAGTTTCAAAGAGTGAGGTAAGGGCAATGCCCTTCCTGCATAGCTACCCGTCAAGCGGGTACCCCGTGATGAAATCGAGGAGATGAAAGAGAATTGACAGGCTCCATGAGGGAGGAAATATGAACGGAATGCAGACTATGCACAAATAAATATAATACATTCTTTATAAGGCAAATCAAACAATCAGATATAATAAAGCAAATAAATTAGGCATGCTAGTCGCAAATAATTGGAAACCTTTATGGTCAAAACCTTTATTGTTCCCCAGCGGAGTCGCCATGCTGTTGAACCCCCAAAAATAATAACCCCGAAAGGCTAAATTTCAGGAATATCGACAGGATGGACTAACTCTTTTGGAGTTTTTGGAGTCGCCACCCAATTTAAGGAAAACAGGGAACCAAATTAACAAATGCGTGCAAAAACTCCGTTTTTATAAAAAAAGACGGTCTTTCTTTCAGAGATTCTAAAGGTAAGAGGTTTTATTAATTTCGGAAGAAGGTTTTTAAGGCACTTCCGAAATTCCGTAAAAACGGTTAATCCGACAGGTTTCCAAAATATTTGCAAGTGCTATTTATGCGCTTTTTTTAAAAAAAAAATAATTAATTGAACTATTAATTAATTTAACTAATTAAATTTAGTAAGTTTTCAAAAGATTTGCAATTTATTTGAAAGCTTTAACTATATTTTTTCAAAATAAAATAAAGTAAAATAAAAGCGCATTTTCTTTTGAAAAAGGAGCGATTTGATCGTCCTAATTTCTTTGCCAACTCGTATGTGACAGTGCATAAATGGCACTTGCTTAATTTCAACTTTAAAACCCGAGTTTTTCATCATAAGATGGAACTTAGATTTCAAGTCGCTTTTTGCAAAGTTGTTTCGGGACATTTAGAAGTTAATTAAAACTTCTTTATAAATTTTGACTTTTTAAAGAAATTACTTCGTATCAATAAGATAGAAGTCCTTCCTTATAGTCATTTATTAAGCGTAGTTTTGAAAATTTATGAAATTTGCACGCATTTGCTTAAATGGCCTGATTTGCAATAAATTAAATAACAACTCCAAAATAAAGAAAATGAACATAAAAGTAAAATAGTCATGCAAATAATCCAATATTACTCATAAATAAATTATTAATAAATTATTCTACAACATTTACGTAAATATCCTAAAGGGAAAAAGAGGATAAGAGTTAAAAGATAGAACCCGGAAAGCAAACTCGCGAAACGAGCCTTGGATTTCTAAATTTTCTAAAGTCTTGAAAAACTTGAGCGTGAGTCTTGACCCCCAAATGCAACTCCAATGCCAATAAGTTATCCCAATTGGTGAGTTAGCCAAACTCGATCCCAAGTACACGTATTATGCAAAGAAAGAAGGAATAAGGAGAAATGGATTAGCATATACATACGAAACAGAGCACTAGGAATATAGAGCCAGTATACTGAAATCATACAATTCTCATAACCTCATAGATACCAAGTGATTTCATAACTAGTTTTGACTGACATTGTAAAGACACAGAGAAACAAACTTAAGCTTAACAGGATTATCATACCAGGACAATCATCCAAATCTTTTGTATCCAAATGATAGAAAAAGATGAAAATTTTAACATGAAGATATCAAAACTAGTCTTAAATAGTATGGTATTTCTTTAAAATCAGAAGAACATATTTACAAGCTTAACGGGTACCGAACAGAGATAATGAAGCAATGGTCAATACTGCAGCTTAAATCTTAAGGCTAAAAGTTACAGCTAAGATGGACTTCACAGAGAACAAAAGCTATAATTTCAGCAATTATTCATGCCAAAAAAAAAACCAGATCTAAATAAACTTGGCTAACGAACTGCTCCAAAAAAAAAAATACCTTACAAAAGTCATTTTTGCCAGAGAAGAGATTACTTGCCTTAACAAATATTGTCTCTTTTAGACTAAACTACTAATCATAAAAATCAGATTTTCTAACCATCCATTCTAGATTAAATGAGCCAAACATATCTGGGCAAGACACATATAATTAACAAATACCAATATTTATATTTTAAAAACAGAACTCTAGACGAACTTATTAATTGTAGATGTTAATTAACGAAAGCATACCAAAAAGATTATAGGATTGAAACCGTTTGAAATTAATCTTTCTTATCTTTTAGAAACTACAATGGGGTTGAACTCATGACACTTAAATAAAGTGTGAATTGCCTCTAAACCAAAGATAAGATGCGAAAACCTGGACTTTATGCTAAACAAATACCAAATGACCTCTTGATTTTGCGCATAGACAACATATTTAATACTTAAAATGCTAATTAGCAACAAATAAGACAGTAAATTAGTTCATACAACTGGCTTCAAACAGGGACAAAATAATGGCTTGCAATTAACCTTCAAGTTCTAAAGCTCCCTGAACATCTGCAGACACTCATCTGACCTCCTTCTAAACCTGGGCCAACACAAGAACCATCTCATACTCACTCCCTTTGCTGCTACAACCAGAACAGACCCCTCACCTGCTACTAGAGCTACACTCTTACACCCTATATACATCACTTTATTTCACAGACCACTCACAAACGCCAACACCTAAATTGAAACTCTTTACCTCTCCCTGAAACACCTGAACACCTCAAACTAACTTCAACCATCCCTTATTACCTGCAGCACTCTAACAACTCTTAGCTCCTACCAACTCACCTGCAAACAAACTAAACACATAGCAGGACCAGCCATTACTTCATCCATGAAATTCTTCCTACTGCCTGAACTACCAGAAAGATGAACAGGACATGCACCCTCTCAACCTTACAAACACCTGAGATTCCTCTTTACAGACCACCTCAAACATCTGCACACACACTCTCAGCCCCAGAGGACTTCCCAGAACTCCTGCTGCTGCAAACAAACCCCTAACACTTACATACAACCTGCCTGAATCCACAAAACCAGACTACTTGCCCCATGACCTCAACAAGCATCCTTAATTTCCTAGTTCCCTGCACTTCACAATGAAGTAGCAATAAACAGGGAACTGCATCCCATAACACCATCATCCAGAAACAAAACAGACCTGCAGCACACTACACTAAACAACCCCAAACCAACAGCACACACTAACAACCCCAATATTCCTTCGGATCACATGAACAAAATATCCCCGGAAGCCTGCAATATCTGAGGTAACATCCACCTCTGCTAATGAACCTAATAAAACATCCCAAACAACTAACCGATTCGACAACAAACTACGATACTAATAGAGACTACCAGGAAACAGAGCAAGACACATATACCCATTAAGTTAGACAAAGCAATAGAAAACTTAAACCATCCTTAGAGAAAGCAAGCATTTTCAGATTGTGCAAGGGTAAAGAAATGGAGGAGAAAAAAAACATATTCTTACCACGAACTAACAATTTCTCTTTTATAATAGCTAAGCTACACATACTTAGCCAAGAACAGGTTAAAGTAATCATATTTCGACATAATAGCATTTGATTCGTGAATTTCAGATTAAACTAACCATGTTAGCTATGCAATACTAATCGCATACTACTGAAACTGATAAGAAAACACAAGTAAAAGTTGAAATGTTACCTGCTGCGGGGCAGTGAAAAAGGGCGCGGATCCGAAGAAAATGCGACTCGACTAAGCGACTCGAGCAACGATGAAGCGATACCAAAAGAAACCAAAAGAAAGAAAGGATCCTCTATATCAATTTCAACTCTTGGAAAATGAAATAACCTCTCTATTTTATGTGCGTCGTTTTATTTCTAGTTGCTGCCTCCTTTCTCTATCTCCCCAAGAACTGCCGCTGCTCCTCTTCTTCTCTATTAACGGCTGACCAGCCCCCCAATTTTACCTTCAACTTCAGCTTTTATATCCACTCGTTAGGGCTCTTTCCAAGCTGTGAAATACCAAGAAAAACCTTCAACGGCTCGAATTCAATAAGTTATGGTACGGAGATGGTGATGTGGAGGCCAGGGGTACGAGTTTTGGCGTTTTTCTCCTTCAAATTTTGGGGATCGATTGGGGTTTTTTCCTTGCCCAGAGAATTGGGTTTTAGCGGGTTAGGGGATTAGAAACGGGTAAAGGGCCTTTTTTCATGGGTTTTCTGAAAATGGGGAGGATTTTATATAATTATTTTGTAAAGATAAGCTGTAATTTCAGGCTGAGAGCAAATTTAGCCACCTAGTTAGGATAATTAATTAAAAGGGGTATTGCGAGGATGGGTAGAAATTTTAGGATGTGAATTGCGGTTTTGGCCTTCTTTTTACCAAACCAATTGCTTTCTCCTTAATTCAAAATTATTATATTTTTTATAATAAATAATTATTTTTAAAATAAATCGGGACAAAATTGGGTGTCAACAAGCAACTTGCTCATCTTTGCACCTTTGACAGATTTCACAAGTCAACACACATCCTTTAACATCTTCCATCAGAGAGGGCCAATAAAATACAGCTTTCACCCTTTGAACTGTAGCTGTAATGCTTGAATGACCCCCCAAGGTGGATGAATGTATTTGTTGCACAATTTTCTGCCTCAGCCCCCCAGTTTTACCAATCCAGACCTTGCCTTTATACCTCACAATTCCCTGTTGCAGTGTGACTTCGGCTGAGGCAGTAGGATCAATGCTAAGGGCACTAATAACTTTTTCAATTTCAGCATCATTCTCATAACTGCCTCTAATCTCCTCCATCCATGCAGGTTGCAACTGAATCATCAAATTACATTCTGGATGTGAATCCTTCTGCTTTCTTGACAATGCATCAGCAACTGCATTATCAATTCCTTTCTTATAATGAATTTCAAAGCTCAAGCCCATGAGCTTAGTCAATCCCTTGTGTTGTAAGGCTGTGGAAATCCTTTGTTCCTGCAAAAACTTAAGACTGAAATGATCAGTCTTAACAATAAAATGGTTAGTGAGTAAATAATGCCTCCATCTTTCTACTGCCATCAAAAGAGCAATCAGCTCCTTCTCATAAGTTGACATCCCCTGATGTTTGGTGCTCAGGACCTGGCTCAAAAAGGCAATTGGCCTTCTATCTTGCATCAGTACAGCACCCACAGCATAACCACTAGCATCCACTTCAATGATGAAAGGTTTGTTGAAGTCTGGTAAGGCTAAGACTGGAGCCTGTGTCATAGCTATTTTCAGTTTTTGGAAAGCTGCTGTAGCTTCATCAGACCAGTGGAAAGCTCCTTTCTTGAGCAGATTTGTCAAAGGCTTACTAATCCTAGCATAACCTTCAATAAATCTTCTATAGTATCCTGTGAGCCCTAAGAAGCCCCTAAGCTCTTTCAAGTTAGAGGGTATAGGCCACTTGGTCATAGCTGTAATCTTGTTAGGGTCAGTACACACTCCATTACCAGAAATAATAGGACCTAAATACTCTACTTCTTGCTGAGCAAAGTCACACTTGGATTGCTTGGCAAACAACCTGTTTTCCCTCAATAGTTCTAACACCTTTTGTAAATGGTTCACATGTTCTTCTAATGACCTACTATAGACCAGGATATCATCAAAGAACACAAGTATGAACTTCCTCAAATAAGGACCTAGCACCTGGTTCATTAGAGCTTGAAAAGTAGCTGGTGCATTGGTCAATCCAAAAGGCATAACTTTAAATTGTCACAAACCATGATGTGTCCTAAATGCAATTTTATGTTCATCCTCGGGCTTCATCCTTACTTGATGATACCCTGACTTTAAGTCAATTTTGGAAAATATCTTGGCACTATTTAACTCATCTAAAAGGTCCTCCACCATAGGTATAGGGTACTTATTTTTAATGGTCAGTGCATTTAACCTCCTATAATCCACACATAACCTCCAGGAGGCATCTTTCTTTTTAACTAAAAGAGCTGGAGATGCAAATGCAGACTGACTGGGCACCACAGTTTGTACTTGCAACATTTCCTTAACTATCTTCTCAATAGAATTCTTTTGATCAAAAGAGTACCTGTACGGCCTTAAATTGAATGGTTGAGCTCCTGGAATGAGTGGGATGGTATGATCACATTCTCTTGGGGGTGGGAGCTCCTTAGGTTCTTCAAACACATCAACATATTGCTTTAGTACAGGCATAATAGCAGGATTCACCACTTTCTGATTGGGCTGGTCATTTTCAAACACCAAGCAGACCTCAGCTACACAGCTGCATCCTTGTTTCCACAGTAAATTTTGAATCTTTTCACCTTCAATTTGATGGACTTGTTTTTCTTCTTGCACCCCTAACAAAGTTAGCATCCGTCCATCCTTAAGAAAGGTTAAACTCAAGGGCCTAGTATTCAAGACAACAGGTGAAAAATGGTCCAGCCAATCCATTCCTAGTACTAAGTCACATCCACCAACTTCCAGTATCCTCACACTGAAAGAAAACAGGTCACCCTGTATTCTCCATTGAAAATCAGGGCAATAACTGGTGCAATGCATTTCTTCCCCATTTGCTATTCTCACTCTCATCACATATGGTAAAGGGGCCAATTTCAGTTTCTGAGTCTTGATCACCTTAGGGCTAAGGAAACTGTGGGTAGAACCACTATCAACCAGAATGGAGATAGGATTCTTTTTAACATTGCCTTGTATCCTTAGTGTGGAAGGAGAATGAGACACTCCCACAGCTACACACAAAGAAATTTCAGCATGTTCTTCCTCTCCTAGTTCTTCACTAGCCTCCTGAAACACTTCTTCTTCCTGAATGACCTGCAACTGTCCTTCCTCATCATTCTTCTCTCCACTAGTACTACCAATCATTAGGTTCAGTTTTTGTGGGTTACACTGGTGACCTGGAAAGTACTTATCATGACATTTGTAACACAAACTTCTATCCCTAGATGTATCAAAAGAGTGGTTTGGTTTGAAGGGAGCTGAGTTGATTGGAGGTCTGGCTTGAGTGGGATAAGTCAACCTAAGTGGAACATGAGGAGCTGGTAGTCTTGGAGGATTGGCATTTCTGTTTGGATAAGTGAGTTGAGGTGAGTTTCTGTGATAAGTAGGGGAATGTCTAGGAGTGGAGAATCTAGCAAGAGCATGAAAAGACTCTTCATAGAGTTTAGCTATCTCAAAAGCATCCATCAGAGTAGTAGGATTAGCAAGTGTTACCAAGGGTTTTAGTTCAGGCTTCAAGCCACTGATAAAACTGGAAACAAAATGTACATCATTCAGCAACGGGTTAATGATAAGCATGTAACTCATGAGCTCCTCAAAATTTTCTTGATATTGTTCTACAGTACCCCCCTGTCTTAATTTGTTAAACTCATCCACAATCCCCATTGGCCTAATGTTGCCAAATCGTCTACATAATTCAATGCAAAATGAAGACCAAGTAATCTGACCCCGGTGACCAGTAACAAAACTATCGAGCCAAACATCAGCTCTATCCTTAACATGAACAGTAGCATAGTTCAACTTCTCAGTTTCAGCAATTCCATATATGTCAAAATATTTCTCACACTTACGAATCCAACCACGAGGATTAGTACCGTCAAAATCAGGAAAATTCAATTTCGCCTTAAAAGACTTATGATTCAGGGGTTGATCAAGCTGAAGAAGTGTAGATCCAGGGGGAATTTGGGGTAGGTAACAATGGGGTGTTGGGGTTGGTATTAGAGTTAGGGTTTTGATATAGAGAGAGTGGGGAAAAATGGGATGGTGGTTCAGGGGGGAAAAGTAAATCCACGACCTACTGGTACAGTAGAAGGAGAATATGGAGGTAAGGATACCTTGGTGCCTGAGGATTGCCCCTTTTCGTGGATGGATTGAACGTTGGAAGCTTTAGATTGAGCCGATGGCGGAGCTACTGCATCAGCACCATTGTTGGGTTTGTCCATCTTAGCTAAAATTAACTCCAACTTCCGATTTGTTTCTGAATCCATTTTTCGGTTCGATTCTTGTGATTCAAGAAGTTGAGATGCCATTTGAGCTTGCGTGGATTCTATCAGTTCAAACCGTTTGCCGGTGACCTCCATAAACGACTAAAGCTGAGCTTTGAGCTCCTTCATACCCTCATCTAAACCACGAACATCTTGATTTTTAGACATCGTGTAGGACCCACCGAAGCCTAGTTGGCTCTGATACCACTGTAACGATTGGAGTTAATCCAATCGAATATGAGAACCTGAGAAATGGAGTTCCGATAGAAGAAGAAAGAAATTGAAAGAGAGATAAGGATAAAGATATTTTCATATATGCCAAATAGTGCGTACAACAGAATATAAATAACTTGCCCCACAAAATATTCCCTCAGCTGATGTGGCTAACTGCTTAACAATAAAATGGACTCATCTGCAATATTAAAAGACTAAGGACTCAACTGCGTAAAATAAAATACTCCTAGGACCTGATAGACTAAGAAAATATCCTAACAACTAGGAACACCATTCCAAGCAGATGGTACAACCTAGCATACTTTCATTTCGTTACATATTTTTGCAAAACCTTATTAAGCACAGGCGAACAAAAAAGACAAATCATTAATTTGTGTTTGTAGAGTCCCAGAGTCGATTACAAAGACTATTCTTTGACCAACAATCTCCAATTTGATGGTATGCTCCCTCTCTCATACAACTCCATTCCTTTTCCTGTATGTATGTATGTGTGTTAAATTAGTGCATAAACTAAGCTTACAAAAATCGATTTTTCCTACTGTTTTTATATTATTATATATTCTTTTTCCGAGTTTGATTTTAGTTGATATTTACTTAGATGAATCCTTCCCATCTGCCTAAGCATACCGAATAAGCAAGGGCATTGAACTCCCTTCGCGAAAAAATTACACTGTGTTAATAGGATAAAAACTAGCTTTTTTGTTATATATAAGCTATTGAATCCCTTGAGGGAAAATTATACTAAAGCGGCAAAGGCGTTCAAACATAGTTTTAGGTCACATGGTCAAATCCTAGGTGATATTTTTGAATTAGCGGTATAAAATCCTGGCTTCGCCACTGCGAGTTAGTATGGTGGTGGGAAGTAGTTGGTATTCAACGGATAAGTTGAGATGCTAGAGATTATATGATTTCTTGGATAAGAGTAGTACGTTTTTGATCTACCTAGAGATTATTAGATTTCTTGAGAATACACTATAGCAATTCGAATTTGATGCTCTTTGCTAATATATTAATGAAAAGCTTCCAAGCATACGGTGCTGGTTGTATATTTGCATTGAACTTACATAGTCTTGCATACGTAAAGATTAAATGGATAATTCTTGGAACAAGATGTTATAATTCTAAAAGTAAGATGAAAATGCATAGGAAAAGCAAGCTCCCAGTTTCACTCACATCACATGATAGCATTTTCCACGTTCAATGTTTAAAATGTAATATGTATAAGTCCGGCTTGTAGATGGACTGATGGAGGTATTATGGGTCGAGTTACTTATGGGTTGGTTGTTTAACACTTTGTGTTGTTCCTTGTCGGTGTTTACTCTAAGTTGAGAACTGTAGTTTTTTTTAAAAATAAGATGAAAATGCATAAGAATAGCAATTCCCAAGTGTCACTCAGGATAGATTCAGAGCGTTTGCCAAGTTCAAAATGTAATACATATATGTCTGGCTTGTAGCTGGACTGCTGGAGGAATTATGGTTGAATTGCTTATTGGTCGGTAATTTCACACTTTGTAGTTGTTCCTTGCTGGTGTTTCCCCTAAGTTGAGAATTGTAGTTTATCTTGAACTCTGGTCTTGATGGGACTATACCATTCGTTCTCTAGATAAGAGAATTAGCATCCTTTAGCAATCAGGCGTGACAAAATTATCCAGCTTTGCTGGTTTTATTTTGAACACTTATTATTTGCTGAAGCAATAGCAACAATCATCAGTTGAGTCAATTATTTTCATTTCTTTCTTTTCCCGATATTGTCTGGTGTACAACGTTGTCTTGAAATAAAGAAATTGTAAATGTGATCCTCCTATTTTATTTACAGGTGAGAAAGAGATGAAGTTTTGATAGATTGGTTCTTCTACATAGAGGTGAGCCAGAGCATTTGCATGCTTTAGTGGCTCTCTCTCACAGGTATGAGGAGGTATCTTTTTGTTTTGTCTTACCATCTTCAAGTATTGTCTTATCGTCAGCGCTTGGGTTCCGTGAAAAGGCACACATCCTGTTTCTTGTATTCAACTAATAGCTCTGTTGAGAAGCTACCTGTCCTTTCATTAACTGCCGCGAGACCCTTTCCAGATTATTCGCCTAAAAAACCTTCCATTCGAGACTCCGATCTTGTGCATCACATATCAACCTCTGTTAAGCAACGTTACTCCGAGAACATTCGCCGTGTTTTAAAGCCCTTTGAATCAAATATCAGGCCTGACCACGTTATTTGGGTTCTCATGACAATAAAGAATGATTACAGACTGGTTTTAGATTTCTTTGACTGGTGGTGTCAACGGAGATTCCCATCAATTGAAGTCTGTTGTATTGTCATGCAGATTGCTGTTGCTCAAAAAGATGCAAGGACAACACATAAGCTTTTTCATGATTTCTGGACCAGACCCAATCTAGATTTCACGGTGTCCTTCTCCCAGTTTCTTGAAAAATTAATTTACACTTACAAGGATTGGGGCTCTAATCCATATATCTTTGATATTTTCTTTCAAGTGCTTGTTGAGTTGGGCATTCTTGACTATGCCAGAAAAGTTTTTGACAAGATGTTGCATTATGGCTTAGTTCTATCTGTCTCTTCATGTAACTTATTTCTTTCTCGTCTCTCAAAAAGTACTAATGGGCACAATGTGGTGCTAAAGGTTTTCAATGAATTTTCTGAAGTGGGTGTTTGCTGGGATAATGAATCTCATAATATAATGATCCATTCTCTTTGTCGGGTAGGGAAAGTTAAAGAAGCTCATAACTTACTCTTGCAAATGGAGCTGAGGGGCAGTATGCCTGACATTGTAAGTTACAGCACTGTGATTAATGGATATTGTACTGCTGGACAACTTGAACCAGTGCTGAGTATCATCAAAGAAATGGAACTAAAAGGATTGAAGCCAAACATGTTTACTTTTTGCAGCATAATTCTTCTTTTGTGCAAGTCTGGTAAAGTATATGACGCTGAGAAAATTCTTGGGGAGATGACTTCCCAGGGAATTGCTCCAGATATTGTCATTTACACAACTCTTATAGATGGCGTCTGCAAAACTGGAAATGTAACTGCTGCATACAGACTGTTCAATGAGATGCAGTGTTTGAACATGACTCCAGATTTGATAACATACACTGCCCTTATTTCTGGTCTGTGTCAAACTGGAAAACTTAATGAAGCAGGTGAACTCTTGCATGATATGATTAGCCGGGGAGTCGAACCTGATGAATTCATTTATACAGCGCTTATTGATGGTTATTGCAAAGCAGGGGAGATTAGGGAAGCCTTTTCTCTTCATAACAAAATGGTTCAGTTGCAATTGGTCCCAAATATTGTGACTTACACTGCACTAGTAGATGGGCTTTGCAAATTAGGGGAACTTGACACAGCAAAAGAACTTCTCCATGAGATGTGTGGGAAAGGTCTAGAGCTGAATATTTACACATACAACTCACTTGTTAATGGTCTTTGTAAAGCTGGAGATGTAAAGCAAGCGGTAAAGTTGATGGAAGATATGGAAGCTGCTGGGATTCATCCTGATACATTTACTTATACTACTCTAATAGATGCTTATTGCAAATCTGGAGATATGGGCGAGGCACATGGACTACTACGTCAGATGTTTCACAAAGGGCTTCAACCCACAATAGTTACATTTAATGTTCTGATGAATGGTTTTTGTATGTCAGGGATGCTGGAAGATGGTGAGGAACTGTTGAAGTGGATGTTGGGGAAGGGCATAATACCAAATGCTACCACTTATAATTCTCTAATGAAGCAATATTGCATTCGAAATAATATGCGTATGACGTCTGACATTTATAAGGGGATGTTAGGCCAAGGAGTTGTACCAGATGCCAATACCTATAATATATTGATACGAGGACATTGCAAAGCTAGAAATATGAAAGAGGCTTGGTTTTTGCACAAGGAAATGATCAAGAAAGGATTTACTCCCACAGTTGATACTTATCATGCGCTCATCAAAGGTTTTTTAAAGAGGAAAAAGTATTCCGAGGCAAAAGAAATGTTTGAAGAGATGAGAAGAGAAGGTTTGTTCGCAGACAAAGAACTCTACTGCATCTTTGCGGATATGAACTATGATGAAGGGAACTTTGATTTGGCGCTTGAGCTTTGTGATGAAGCAGCAGAAAAGGGTCTTGCTGGCAAGACTAGTAACTTGATTACATGATGATTCTCTGATTGAAATCTCCATTTTTGCTGCTACAGCATTCAAGAACCTGCAGTTATAATTTCATCCGAGAAGCATGGTAAATCTTCCACTTCCACACCTCAGACCAATTGGATGCCTTAAGAACTGTGGTAAGTTTTGACCAATTAGATGTTCTTGTTTAGGTAGTGCACCAAATACTTGTGTGGTTTAGATGTTCCTGGTTTAAACTGTGCTTCATATTTCTTCCAGGTTTCTAACTACGTCAGGATTGTATCAATCCAGAGGAAGACAACATAGTTGCAGCAGGTTTTGGAATTTTCCTTAACCTTCCTGTGATTGTCAGACCATGGAGGACCTTTAATATGCTTGCTAGTAAATCAACCACCGTCAAAGCTTTATGATAAACTGTGTACTCTCAAGACCTTATTATTGAGGAACTCGAGAGCCTGAGACCAATGTGGTATTATGAGTTTGGATCGACATTTCTCAGCATTTTCAGAAGCAAAGATGCTCTGAGATGCATGTTGGAATTTAGTGTTGCAGTGCACTTTCGCTCTTTGCTTCACTGCTATATGTAGCATGCGATGCAGGAAGGTGAAAGCAGGACCTAAGACCAGCTCAAGAAGCCCTGCTTGGATAGGAAAGAAGCATGGAGCTAGGTAAGAAGTTGCAAATTTAATTAATTAAGATCCAGCTTCATTCTGTAGTTTTAGTGGAAGGCAGATAACCTTAGAGGGCTCTCTTTTTAACCATATAAAACTTTAAATGGGACTTGCTCATAGCTGTTGTAGTCTTTGTTTTTGGTGGGTTTTGGGCGAGTGGTGGCTTGAGGATGTAAAGTCGGAAGTCCCAAGCTGCAGCATTATTTTATCCTACATTTGACGTCCATAGATGCAGAAGTGGTCCACTTGATCTAACAGTTCTTTCTTGGTGAATCAGGTGTTGAATCTACTCCTGAAACCGAGGTGTTGAATCTACATCTGCTCCTTTTTTTTTTTTTTTTGGTTCTTCTCTTAATGTTTTTATCTAAATAAAACCTTGTATGCAATTTTTGATATGCTATGTTTTCTGTGGTTGAAGTGTCTGATATTTAACACAGCAAAGGACAATCATTGAGCTTTTAAGGCTGGTCATGGTTTTGTTATTATAGTTGCTTTCTTTGTTCTGCAACAAGATACAGTTGCTCCAATACAAACTGTAGCTTTTGTATTGGTATAAGGCTTATCTACAAGATGAAGCTAGTCAGAAGCAGCAGAGAGTAAAGATCAAGGACCAAAGAGAAATCTGCTTTGGCAATGTGACCATCTGAAGGTGCAGAGGGACCTGGGCTCTCAGCAGCCCGCACTGTCTCCTTTGCGCAAGTGTAGTTGCAGCGACTTGCAGGAACGACTCTGTATGCACCGGTGCTTGTTAAAACAAAAGTATCTTTTTTATTATCCTCTCCAGATGAGAATATGTAACCTAAAGCAGGCAATGGACTATTGGGGACTGAGCTGCAGTTGAGAGGGGAATCATGAGCACAACTGAACGGTATGCCTCTTGTTGTAAAGTTCCCACTGTTGTATGGATTTTCTTGAGCTGCCCAGAAGTTCTTAGCATACAGATCTCCATAAAGGTAACTGCAAGTGAAACCATCCTTCTGTTAAGTTTGGTATGCAAAATTAGAAGTTGCTATGATCTTATATCCAGAAGGGTGTTCATCTTAACCTTCCATACATGCAGGGATCACTCTTGGAGCGATAAACATAGCCACCTGAGATGGCTGCTGATCCAACCTCTTTATTTACATCAGAATGGTTGTATCCTAACACTGGGAAGATGAGATCCATGGAATCATTAACTGAAACGTTTTTAAAGCGGAAAGGACCTTCAAACATGCTCCATCCATAGTTTCCCCCTTTGGTAATGATGTCAACTTCTTCATAATGATCCTGCATGATTCATATGAATGTCAGAAGCGCAGCATCAAGATATTAGTTAGCACGTTAGAGTGGTCTGTGGTAAAGTATGTTACCAAATAGAGCTGTTATGGGTCTTTACAAAAGTGAGATTATCATTGTACCTGACCAATATCAGCACAGATGAAGTAAGAAGGCCTTTCTGAATCGAAGCTACAGCACCAAGGATTTCTCAGTCCTAACGCCCAAATTTCAGGCTGCAAATCTTTGTCTTCTGAATAAGGATTATCTCGAGGAACCGAATAGTTTCCCCAGTGTCCAAGATCTGCTATTTCTTCTTGACCCTAAGTAAAGATCATTCAGGGTCTTATGTCAGAACTCAAGAAGATGCAAGGCAAGTCAATAGCCTTTTCTTTTTTGTCTCAATTTTCGGGAAGGATCTTTTTATGTAATACAGATTTTTGTATGTAAGTACTCACTTGGTATATCATCAATATCAACCTTCATAATTTTCCCTAGCTTCCATTGAAGGAATCGCCCTTGCTTCCACCATCTCCCATCATAATGTAGAGATATCCATCTTCAGGTCCAAATGGAATTTGTCCTCCATGACTAGCTGAAAATGGAAGTCCCATTGTGAATATTCTCCTCACTTCTGATGGTTTTGCCTTTTGTGCCTCCATAATTTGTGAAATTTCAATTAGCTATGACTAATTGCAATATTTGGAGCCATAGCGAAGAAATCTTCCAAATGGAATTGGAGAAACGACTGGGATTTTGATACTGTTGGGAAGGTTGTTTTGGAGATCACATAAAATATTAGGAATAAAATAGTAAAGTTATATAACTTATAAGTCGGGTGTCACCAACTTATGACATTTCACTAATTTTCGTTTACGAGCACTTTTGATGTTTACCAAATGCATATGTAAGTCAATGTGTTATCAAACCAGCTTATAATGTTTAACAAATAATTGAAGAATGAACTTATAATATTGTAAAAAGTCAAAATAAGTTTTTTAAATAATAAATAAAAGCATGATAAATAAAAAGTAACGACACAATTATACTTAATTGATCATTACATAAAATAACAATTTCATCGTTAAATAATAATATAATATAATAAATTTAAAAATAATAACCATCCAAACAAGTTGTAAGTTGTTAAAATATGAAGTTCATTGTTTTAAAATACTAGTACTACTAATAGAGCAGTAGTACTAGTTTGTCTTTTGGGACAGCCGCTTCTGGATTGTATTTTGTCTAATGGGCGGCATTATATTTTACTTTTATTAATTAATTATAGTCTTTGTATGAGAAACATAATAAATAAATTTTGGTTTCCATTTTGAAAATTCTCCAACTGATTAATATTTGGGATCCGATAATAATATACTATTTTAATACCTCGAAAAATGAAAAGTGTCACATAAATTAATACATAGTGAGTATATTTGTATTTTGGGTGCACTCCCGCTCTTAATACAATAATCTACAAATCATACCGAAAAGATAAGCCGATCCGATAGTAATATTGTAAGTGACTTATTAGTCCTTACAATATTATTATTGTATTAAGTGACTTAGTAATATTGTAAGTGACTTCTTATAGTACCATTTTATTACTTTAATATATAAGTGAATACTATAAGTTATAGACTTGAAATTAATAATAATGTTGTATGTGCTAAAGTAATCAATCACAATGAGGCTAGTAGCAACAAGGACTCCTTTGTTATTTCCTCACTACTACTCTACTCATCATTTAGCTGCTGCAGCCTCTTCTACTTCACTCTCCTCCTTTCTCCTCAACAACCCCATCTCAGGTTTCTCTCTTTTACTCTGTGTATGTGTGCCAAAGTAGGTACTTACTCCGTTCCGGTTTATGTGAACCTATTTCATTTTTATCTATTTTTCTGCTTGATGGACACTTCTAAAATCAAAATCGATAAGCAAAAATATGATCTTGATGTTAAAGATTGGATTTTGATGCTAAAGATTGTTTCTTTTAGACTTTTGATGATAATCAGGAAAATGGTTAAATGTTTATTGGCATACTTTTTTGTTATTGTTAAATCTTTCTGTTTTTTTCTGCTTGATATGGACATTTCAAGATCAAAATCTACATAATTCTGATGGTAAAGCTGGATTTTTTTGTCTTTGCATGACAACTAAGGGACTGAATTATGAAACTAGGGAATAATGTATAGAAGAGTATATAAGTGGAGAAGGTAGAGGGGCGGACCCATTATCCTCGCGGTTCTAAGGGTTCGGTTGGTCCCATAACGGATTTCCCGGTCACAAAAAAAATGTAAAGATGAGTTTAGCATTCTTTTGTTATAGGTAAATGTTTCTGTTTTTTCTTCTTGATGGACCCTTCAAATCGAACAATTTGTGCCAAGATTTTTGCAGAAATAGAATTTTGATGTTAAAGCTGGGTTTTGTTCTTGTTGCCGTAGATGAAAATTGAGGGACCGACATGTGAAACTGTAGAAACATGATTATATGTGGGTAGTATCATACTTTATATTCCTTGTGTGGTGTTCCGATTAGGGATTTTCTCAAATGCGTGTCAAAGACGTCTTTTCATTTTTTCGTTCCGTAATTTAAATGTGAAACTACTTTGAAATGATAAGATGACCATAACATTTGTTTTTCTTTGGATTTTGCTGAAAGGAGTGTCAAACAAAGTACTACTATTTAACTATTTTTCATATAGTTATTGCCACTTAATATGATTTGGTGTATGTTAGATGGATCAATTATAGCGGTGGTGTTACTCTGCAGGAAGAAGCAAGTCTTCATTACACGCTCAGAATCTTAATTGTGCGAGCGAGAATCAACTAAGAGTGGGACCAATGGATTCGAGGAAAGAACTTCCTGAATTGAACAAGAATCTATACCCCGCTATAGAGCCATATAGTACTGGCTTTTTGAAAGTTTCAGACCTTCATACTATATATTGGGAGCAGTCTGGAAATCCTAATGGCCATGTGAGTTTTTACAATCTTTTTCTTTCCAGTTTCTGGGTATGTTGGGATTGAAACGGAATCTATTCATGCTTATTGAAAGCTGATCGTCATGCCAGTGTCGAATTGTAAAAACTAAAAGAGAAAACAATTTACTCAAAATCTGTGAATTGGTATTAGGTAAACTTTCTTTTTTATGCTTGTGCAGTTAACAGTGCAGTTAATTCGGATGATTATAATTGAGTTCTGACTTCTGAGGCTAAAATACTCAATTAACCACTATTGGTCGACTCGATTATTCCTTTTACCCTATTCGGCCACATGGACACTAAATCAAACTCAAGTCATGTTACATTGAAGGACTTTGTTTGAAATAAATCTTCTTTGTGAAAGAGACAATCATTTTCTACTTCTAGAAAGGAAAATAGGGCAAGAAAAGTGCTTATAAAGATTACTGAAATGAAGTGCTATTTGGTGCCCGCATGTGATTAATCAGATTCCGTCGTTTAGTGGACAGCATTCCTTCCCCCCACCCTCTGATGCCTTCACATCATGCAAATTTAGAGTTGTTTTGTGACTTTTGTCTCTTGCGCAAGAAGGTGAAAGTTGCTACTTTTGGTAAAGATGTGTTGGTGTATATAGTCATTTTAAAGATATGTTCCACACCTGCAGCCAGTTCTTTTTCTTCATGGAGGCCCTGGGGGTGGGACTTCACCAAATAACAGGAGGTTCTTTGACCCTGACTTCTACCGGATCATTCTGTTGGATCAGGTAGTTATTCTTAACTGTGTGCTAGTTCATGCACTCTGTGCTTTTTCTAATGAAGACATTGCTATCTTCCAGAGGGGTGCAGGTAAAAGTAAGCCTCATGCTTGCTTGGAGGAGAATACGACATGGGATCTTATTAGGGATATTGAAAAACTAAGAGAGCACTTAGAGATTCCGGAATGGCAGGTACGGAATGGCGCTCCTTTTGTGAATGCTTAGTGGATGGTACTTTGTAAGCCTCTCATAAGCGTGGTTTTTCAGGTATTTGGTGGCTCATGGGGAAGCACTCTCGCTCTTGCATACAGCATATCACATCCTGACAAGGTTTACCATATGAGTAACTTTTTTTAAGTTCAGGTTTTCTAGTCCATACTCATTTGGGAGAAGTGATAATTCTGTTCCCAAAATCATGTTAAATCGTTATTGCTAAATACTTTTAAATGATCTTTCTGGTAAGGTTACTGGGATTATTCTTAGAGGGATATTTTTGTTGCGGAAGAAAGAAATTGATTGGTTTTATGAGGGTGGAGCTGCTGCAATATTCCCTGATGGTAAATTTCTGAATTCCATGCTTGCATTTGATTGAGTGCATAATGGCTGAGGAAAAATCAAGCAATTGTTACTAGGGAGCAGCTGTATTATGAGGAAATGGATGTGGGATATAAAAGTACGAGAATTGTTACTAGGGAGCAGCTGTATTATGAGGAACAACTTTTATATACACTTCTGAATCTTTTCAAAACTCACCAGGAAGGCAAAGTTTTAAGTTCTTTTTCAAGTTGATGAATGAAATGTATTCCTCCAGAGTATTTCTAATTTTGCAATCTTTGACAAACCTGTGTCAAGTCTAAATGAGTTACTTCTTTTATCCAATCCTTTTTTTTTTTGCCTACTAAAGCTATTTACAAGCACTTCGTATTAAGTGGTTAATTGTTATATATGGGTAAATGTCAACTATCTAGATATAACCATCATTGAGGTGTTGTTTTCATTTGGGAGGTTGTTTAAGGGGACTGAAGTTGTGGTTTTGAAAGTTGAGATCACTCTATTTTGTGATCTAGTGCAGTTTGGGAGCCATTCAGAGATCTGATTCCAGAGAATGAAAGGAAGTGTTTTGTTGAGGCTTACCACAAGAGATTAAATTCTGATGACCTAGAAACACAGGTAAGAAGATGTTTCATTGACTCTATGTTACCTTTTCAAAAAGAAAAGGTATTTTACTGTTTTTTTTCTTGGTCACAGACAAGTATGTTATTACGATAGAGAAGTTTGAAGTACTCATGATACCTAGAGCACATAATCCAGTGTAGCCCCTTCAATGAAAAAGCTGTGTTAGGTGGTTTCACAGTTTTAAGATGCTGTCACGAAAGTTATAAGAGAAAAGCAGGAAATACTAACGATTGGAATATGATAGGCAGCGAAGATTATATGGCATATCTAATTTTGTTCACACAGATTGTCTTGACAGTTCATCCTATTGCCTCCATAACATAAAATCAACTTCACATAATGCTGTAGTACTGTTGAGGACATTAAAATACTAGTTACTTGTCTCAAGTTCTTTTTTTTTTAGTATGCAGCGGCTAGAGCATGGACTAAATGGGAAATGATGACTGCTCACCTTCTCCCAAATGAAGAGACCATGAAGAGAGGAGATAATGATGATTTCTCCTTGGTGAGTAATTTCTGAAGTGTCTGGTATTCCACAGACCTTGCCGTTAAAGCATTTCTCTTTTTCATCTCTATTCTTAAATTCCATCTGAAGAGCTACAGTTTGCTACTCTGGATATCTATTGTGTCTACTTTTAACTTAAAATTATGCTTCTAGAAAATTCAAGGTTAACAATTATTATAAATCACAGATTCTTATCATTTATTATAAGATCAATTTATCGGTGCTGTTTAGGCATTTGCAAGGATTGAGAACCACTACTTTATCAACAAGGGGTTCTTCTCCTCAGATTCTTTCCTTCTAGATAATGTTGAAAAGATAAAGCATATCAAGACAATAATTGTTCAGGTAAATTCTGCTTCTGTTTCTTTATTTTGCTTTGCATTGTTTTCCTCAAAGTTCAAAATTCCCCCAATATGTGAAGGCCGTGCCTGGAAAGATAGAACATCCAAAAAATATGTACTTTCCTTCCATATTTTGGATGAGATTTGGTAGGTAAGAATGATACGTAATGTAGGGGATGAATGGTTTCCAGGGTATTCCGTTTCTTTTAAATTATTTGTTCCATTGCCACATCTCCCCTAAAACCTTCCAATACAATTAAAACAGTCTGAGTAAGGTGCAGCCGTGTGTAGCCAATACTTGGAGTGCAATAAATTTCCTTTGTGCTTCTTGGTGTATTTCTTGGAAACTTATCCAGTCATTTTAGTACAAGCAGCTTGCGTAGTTAAAAACTGCATGGTCCTCAGGGATTGGCTACAACAACAACATTACCCAATATAATCCCACAAGTGGGGTACCTCAGGGATTCACTAAAATTTAATAATTGAACATGCCTATTTATGTGGTCAAATGTGAACTATGCTTAATCTTGTCGTTATGTATTGTTAATCTGAGAGGTGTATTGCCTTAATATGTTTTCCCTATGCAAAGCCTGAATTTTATCTAATCAGCATGCATTTGAGGTGAATATTATTCCTGGACAATTTGATTACAAGAGAACTTTTGTGACACTTCCAGGGAAGATATGACTGTTGCTGCCCGATGATGTCAGCATGGGATCTTCATAAGGCATGGCCAGAGGCAGAGTTTATAGTAAGTGACAAGGGATTATTCCGTTAAGTAGTTGTGGAAATTAAACATGATTGGAGGGAAGGGGGTATGAGATAAGACCTCCATCATCGACTCTTGAGAGGAGGAACAAAGAAATGCCGACATCTTAAAAAAAGATTTTTTAACTCAATACAGGACATGTTTTACATTAACTTTGTACACATGTTTGATCAGGGGTTGTGATTAGCATTTGCTTTTCGTGTATAACATACATAATAAAGTCCCCATTGACAGTATCTAGAGCTTTTTGTATATGCTTGTATATATTTGGGAACTGACAATTTTTGCTGTGTAATAGGTCGTCCCAGATGCAGGTCATTCTGCAAATGAACCAGGAACAGCAGCAGAACTTGTTGCAGCTAATGAAAAACTGAAAAACATCCTTAAAGGTGTTTCCTGAGTTCAACAGTGCTGCGAATAAGGAAATTTAGAGCTTTCTGCTCCATTGAAGTCTAAGATGTTGGCATTAGGCTATAACCATCAATAGTATTGGATGTTTGTGAGAGGAAGAATAATGATGCATGAGTTTAACTCTTAGATCCTTGTATTCCAGTATCCTAGGTTCGTGTGCTTACAGTGGATCTCCTGTCTTTATCCTGCGTTTAAGCTTGATTTTGAATTTTTCTTTTGTTATTAGTTACTATATCCTTATGTTTCACCGTTTATATAAAGTTATTACAACAATAAAAGTCTAGAAAACGTTAAAAGCCAACTTCTTAATACTTCTTTGAGGAGGGATAAGTACGAATTCTTGCATTAGTTTGACTTTCTTGTACAAAAATATACACTGAAATGTCATTTCCAAGATTGGAAGCAAAAGAAATACTTAACATAACATCAAAAGTCAGAATAAAGAGTTTGGTATATCCCACCGGTCTTGCTAATTGCTAGCAGTTACTATAACATATTCCCTCGTCCCATTTTAGTTGTCGCTTTTAGTTTTTCCTTGTTTATTAAAAAAATTATTAAATATGGTGTATATTTTATTATGTTACCCCTATTTAATGTTTGACTGTTAATTTTTTTTGAAAATTTTTGTAATTACTAAGGGTATAGTTGGAAAGAACTATATATTTTATATTGAAATCCTAATGAGACAATTAATTTGGGACGCATCTTTTTTGCTAAAACATCAACTAATTTCAGACGGAAGGAGTATCTCACTATTACATTAGTTTAAATGCTCTTTTTTGGGCAATTAGGGGCAGACTATTGAATCACAGGGCTAGTTGAAGTGAATCTAACTGCTTATTTCAGTGACATTTTAACGAACGTGGACTCTCTGTTGTTGCACGAATGTTGAAGCTTGCAAGTCAAGGTCGTCCACAATGAGTGCGTGCTGCGTTTGACTTAGAAGACGAGATAAATGGTTGACATTCTTTTATCATATTCGAGCCTTGAGAATGAATAACTTCTCGTTAAAGAGCACTTTACATCTCCATATTAGGCTTATCCAAACGAAATGAATTAAAATGGTAAGTTATATCGGATGATAGATATCTATCAAATTTAAAAGAAAATGTGTATAGTGGAAAAAGTAAAAATAATTTTTAACTACTCCACACACCAATTAGTCAATGTAACGTATAAAACTATGATTTGCCTTGTTCAACATGAAAGCCATTCAAACGTGCTTTGGGTTTTAACCAAACCTGTATTTCATCGTTAAAGGACCACCTAAATCTAATTAAAAAGGAAATACTTCCATTTTCTTAAAGAAGAAAATTAGCAGAACAACCACGTCCAATGAATGAATATAAAGTACCACCAAAAGTTGTAATGGAGTGGCAAGTTCTCCATCATCCTTAACTAGAGTTCTCGAATTCGATCACTAGGAATGACGTCACATTTGATAGGAGTCGTTTTATCCCTATAGTGAATTTTTCCGTGCGAATCCGAATTAGTCAGGTTTTTAAGCGGGTAATGTACACTGGGTGAGAGAGAAAAAAGAATGAACAAAAAAGTAGGCAATATATTGATTATATTTTCTCTTTTCTTTTGGTTTTCCCTTTTGATATTTTTTAGAACAGCTATGAAATCATAACTATGATGTCTGAATTTGTACCGACTAAAAGAGACCACCATCAGAACTACATATATATGCTTAGTAGTTGTAAGTTACCATCAAATTTAATGAGCATAGGCTTGCAAGCAATAATTCCATAGAGCCTTATTGCCCGGTACATAAGGTCGTTAATATATTACGACTTTTTTCAAGATTATTTCTTTAAATCATTGTTTCAATTTGTACTTCAATTATAAAGCCCTTTTTTATGCATAATATAATATTCAGAATATTCCAGAACCCAAATTGTTTTCTCCGCTCTACAAAGAATGACATGATTCGAGTTTCGAGAGACAAACGTTTTTTTCTTTGACCGCAATATTTTCATATCTTTTAAATAATGAGTATTAATTATTCTGACTTATAATATTTTTTATGTAGTTTTCAAATATATAAATGTTATTTCAAAAAACTTAAAGATTCTATGTCCAAATTCACAATCAAACTTAAAATGTTTGGCTTTTGAAATCCGAATCATGTTGGACGGAGGTATTAAGTACCAAGTATTTTGACAGGTAACCACGCAAGTTAGTGACACGTTGTACCATTTATAGTTTCACACGTCTCATCTGTATAACAGTGATAACACTATAATAACCAAATTAAATGCTAGGAACTAGCGTAACACATTTCGTACATGAATTAAAAATAATTTGCAGTTATAATATAGTATTAATGTTTTTTAACAGTGCTGCTAGTACAGCTTGATTGTTTATATCAGGCCATATTCTCTAAATTCTTAACTCATATTTTCCATAGAAAATTATTTGTAATTAAAATTCGTATAAGCATTTTGTTCTGTTTGTATAAGTCTATAAAATTTGAACCTGTGGTACTTCCTCTCATTCACTTTATATATGAAGTGCCTTTAAAAATATACTATAAACAGTTGGGCTATAATTTATACTCCCTCCGTTCCAAAATGGTTGTCATAGTTTGACTTGGAGCGGAGTTTAAAAAATGTGGTAAGACTTTTGAAACTTGTGGTCCAAAATAAGTCATACAAAAATATTTGGCTATAAAGCATTTTATTAAGGGTAAAGTAGTAGTTTCAACTCAAAAACAAATTTAGAATTGTGAACGGAGGGAGTAATGATTTTATCTACATAAATTTTATTTCAACAAATAAAAAACTTAATATAGCTGTTATTGTTGTTGCATGCATATAAACCGCGCCGGAACTCCCCACTTAAACTAGTAGAACACGAGAAAAGACACGTTACTTTTAGAGATAGAAAACCATCTTTATAACTCCACCAATATTGAGCCACGCCCTTTTCAAGAATTCAAAAGAATTGTAGGAAGATGGTGACGATTGGTACGTATATTTTGGGCAGTTTCATTGCTTCCTTGTTTGGATTTCTTGTGTTGTACAATCTAAGAAGGAAGATCATGTTGAAGGGAAACAAGGCTACTTGTTCAAAAAATATTGTAAGTAGAGATAATGGAAATTTCAAGTTCTTCAACGATGGTCATGAATTGCAACAAGAAGTTGATGGACGTATAGACATCATTGTTGTCGGTGCCGGTGTTGCTGGTGCTGCTCTGGCTTACACACTTGGCAAGGTACCATTGTTTTTTTAGTTGAGCAGGTTTTTTATTTTTTTTTAAAATGATGCTAGTGTTTTGGCCAGTTTGCTAATTTGTTGTACCTATTACCTCTATTAGCATAAGTCTGAGTAATGAAAAAACTCTAGCTGTCTTTTGGTTCACTTGCATCACACCATTTTCCAACTAGAAGAATCTTTTCTATACATATCGTTGGAGTCCTAAATTTCTGCTTTTCTATTTTTAGGATGGGCGTCGAGTTCATGTGATAGAGAGAGATCTGACAGAACCAGATAGAATTGTTGGTGAACTTCTACAACCTGGTGGCTATCTAAAACTAATGGAGTTAGGCCTTGAAGGTAAGCAAATTAAATATAGTTGGAATAAAGTCTTTTCCAACTAAGTTTGTTAGGTCCATATATGATATATCCAACCCCAACGAACTTTTCATTCATTTTGCTGCATTAAGTTCATTTGTTTTCTTGTGATATTGATATTCAGATTAAATTCTAATGATTTTTCTTGTGTGCAGATTGCGTGAATGATATAGATGCACAAAGAGTTTTTGGTTATGCTCTTTACAAGGATGGAAAGAACACTAGACTGTCCTATCCATTGGAGAAGTTCCATTCAGATGTATCAGGAAGAAGTTTCCACAATGGTCGTTTCATTCAACGGATGAGAGAAAAAGCTGCTACCCTCCCCAAGTAATCGTTTTTTCTTCCATGCAAACGAATAGTCTAATTATGGTTTTTCTTTTGTTTGTCCTATTTAAACAAATTTTAGTTATAGTGCTATTATACTTGCCTGAACTTATAGTTATATCGAGTTTATTCTTTTGGGTTTTTAGTGTTAAACTAGAACAGGGAACAGTGACATCTCTAATTGAAGAAAAAGGAACTGTGAAAGGTGTTCAATACAAGACAAAGAATGGACAAGAACTTCCTGCATATGCTCCTCTTACAATTGTTTGTGATGGCTGCTTTTCTAACTTGCGTCGCTCTTTGTGTGACCCTAAGGTAAATAATTGTTCATTAAGGTAAAAAGCATTATAGGTTAGTGATATTTCTCATTCTGCAAGATCTAGTTGAACAGCATTGTTTCAATAACAGGTGGATATCCCTTCTTGTTTTGTTGGTTTGGTTCTGGAAAATTGTCAACTCCCATATGCAAATCATGGACATGTTATTCTGGGAGACCCTTCACCAATTTTATTTTATCCAATCAGTAGCACTGAGATTCGATGTTTGGTTGATGTTCCTGGTCAGAAAGTGCCTTCCCTTGCTAATGGAGAAATGGCCAACTATTTGAAGACTGTAGTGGCTCCTCAGGTATCTCTAATTTGGTCCATACATATACTAACCTTCAATCAATGTCCACCGCTTAACTAAGAAAATAAGTATCAATTTAATGTTCGCTCTTTTCAGGTTCCTTCTGAATTGAAGCTTGCTTTTGTAGCAGCGGTTGACAAGGGAAACATAAGAACAATGCCAAACAGAAGCATGCCAGCAAATCCTCATCCTACTCCAGGGGCTCTTTTGATGGGAGATGCCTTCAACATGAGACACCCTTTAACTGGAGGAGGGATGACAGTGGCTCTTTCTGACATCGTTGTCCTTCGCGATCTTCTTAAACCTTTGCGTGATCTTAATGATGCAAATACCTTGTGCAAGTATCTTGAGCGCTTTTACACTCTTAGAAAGGTAAGTGTAATGAAGAAATTAAACTTGGAAACACACATATATTTACAAGTGTAATAAAACTGAGTTATTTTTTTGGTTAATTTGTAGCCTGTGGCGTCTACAATTAACACATTGGCTGGTGCATTGTACAAAGTTTTCTGTGCTTCACCTGATCAAGCAAAGAAGGAAATGAGGGAAGCCTGTTTTGATTATTTGAGCCTTGGAGGGATTTTCTCAAGTGGACCAGTAGCTTTACTTTCGGGACTAAACCCGAGGCCTCTGAGCTTGGTTCTTCATTTCTTTGCAGTTGCTGTCTATGGTGTTGGCCGCTTATTGCTTCCATTTCCTTCTCTCCAACGAGTTTGGCTAGGAGCCAGATTGCTCTCGGTAAGTATACGTGACAGATGAAATTGACATTCGAGAGAATTATTAAACTATGTTGAAGTTTCTTGTTAATGAATGATCCGGTTATTTATTTTCAGGGGGCAGCTGGGATCATTTTCCCCATCATGAAGGCAGAAGGATTTAGACAAATGTTCTTTCCAGCCACAGTTCCTGCTTATTACAGAACACCCCCTGTTACTCATTAGAGTGTCTTAAGAAATGTACTCAACGCATGGAGTGATTTTTTTTTTTTTTTTTCGTTTTCTTTCTTTGTATGGTTAAGACTTTTCCTGATGAGAAGGAGAAATCAGGGAGAGATCAACCGCCATATTGAAAAAGGACTATTACGTGTATTTGTTTAACTGATTAGTTGAAGAAAGAATTATTGCCAAATGTTGATTTTAACTAATTTGCCTCTCCACGTCGGTGGGGTATCTCTTACCCTCCCCCGAATTTATAGAATAACAGTAAGTTGATTGCTTCTATGGTCACTCAACTTTGGGTAATTGGTCATCATGGTCATTTATCTTTGTTTTGTCTTTCTATGGTCACTCAATTTTGCCCTACACTCATTCAACACAGAAATCCTAACGTCCGTTAAAATTTTACTAACGTGGCAACTGCAAAAATATGGCAAGTTACATAAATAGAAAAAATATTAAATTATTTAAGACCAACCCAATTAAAATTAAACCCCACCCAAGAGTTCTTGCTTGAGGTGCCCATTTTTCCAAAAAATGGCTCCTTTTTCTTTAAATCTATCAAAAATACCTTATGGTAACACATTTTCAACGTTAATTTCTTCACCTAATGAAAATCTGAGCACCCAAATGAATTAGTGTCTGGCCTTAACGAATTAGCGGCTTTTGGCGCTTTCTATAAGCTGAAATTTTTATTGAAGTAGCATAAATTTTTTATTTATTATATAGTATTTCACAGTTTGTTTAATTAATACTGTTTTTGTTTAGCAAAACTGGTTCAAGAGATTTTGCATTCTCATATATTTTTCTTAAGGACTATGCGGCAAAGCAACTCCACCTCGCTGCCAAGATGAACAACTTCTTGGGACCAAATTTTGCTTTCAATGGGTTTGCAATATCCCATGATATTATTTTGATCAATATTTATAATGAAATTGAAGGGAAGTACGTGGATTATCTCTCAACTCTAAGCAAGAAAAAGGTCACACATGTAGGTCCACTTATTCATGAAATGAAAACAACAATAGAGAATGAGGAAAGCTCCAGGATTATTGGATGGCTAGTTAAGAAGAATGAGTCTTCGTATGTTTATGTTTCATTTATAAGTGAATGAGATAAGTGATGCGAACTTCATTCGGGTGCTCAAATTTTCATTAGGTGAAGAAATTAACGTCGAAAATGTGTTACCAGAAGGCTTTCTTGATAAATTTAAGGAAAAAGGAATCATTTTTCGAAAAAATAGGCACCTCAGGCAAGAACTCTTGGGTGGGGTTTAATTTTAATTGGGTTGGTCTTAAATAGTTTTTTTTAATTTATGTAAATTGCAAAAATATTTTTGTAGTTTCCACGTCAGCAAAATTCTAACGAACGTTAGATTTCTGTGTTGGATGACCATAGGAGTTACTTAGGCAAAATTGAGTGACCATAGAAAAACAAAACAAAGGTAAATGACCATAGTCAATTACCCAAAGTTGAGTGACTATAGAGACAATCAACTCGAGTAACACTTAGTTATGTACTTAGATATATGACTAAAATTTAAAGAAAGAATACATAGATGGCCCCTTGAAGTTGTACCCAATTCCCACTTGAATACTTCAACTTTCCTAATGACCAACTAGACACCTCTTCTAGTCCATATTGTATTTTGTGAATGCCTTATGGTGACATGGCAAGGCAAGTGTAAATCACTCAAATATGAGCGCGTGGGTGATTGTTGTTCCGACTTTTCTCTAGTTTTTTTAGATTAAATTATTTGGGTGTGGGTTCCACAATCTTTTTGAGTAATTATTTCACACATTTTCACCTTCTTCCCCAATAATCTCACCACCTTCACTACCACCATCCATATTTCATATCCCCAATAATCCTAACTGATTTCTTTTACATATGCATAATAAAGCCCCGAATTCAGAACGGTGCAGCAATCCGAAATTCTCACCAACACGCAGCCATTTAGATGCAATACTTTTTAGCCCCTAAATTTCCCTCTAAAATCAATACCAAATACACAGCAAGCTTAACAATATAAATAATGTACTAGCTATTGATAAACAATGACAGTGAAACTAAACGTCCCCCAATACAAGGCATTACACCTTGACAAACAATTCACAGGAGAAAATACAGTTAGTCAATGATGAAGGCTATAGTTAAACTTTGCTCTCCAATTTAGTCCAAGTGGCGGAGGATAGCGAGTAGCGGCTAAGGCATGGAGCAAGGGAGGGCATCAGAGATTCCACTGTGGCTGTGCTCCATATCGACGACGACGTCGTCGTCGGCAAGGCCGGCGATCTCAGCGAGAGTGGTGGAGAAGCTAAGGAGGAAAATTCCGTATAGGGTTTCTCCATTTCTTAGACGAGTTTTGATTTTCCGGCTACTTTGGATCTCCATTGGAGAAGAAGAAAATGGAGATCAGGGAAGGTGAAGAAGTGATAGGTTTGGAAAAGAAGAGGATTTGAGAAAGTAGAAATTAATTTGTAGATGTAGGCTCAGGTGGGTGTATTTGTCCCATGGAAGAAGAAGGAGGAAAGGGCAGGTGGCGGTGGTGGTGGTGTTGTGGAGGGAAGGGTTGACGGGAGATGGTGAAGCAAAGAAGAAAAGTAAGAGGGGAGAGGGGGTGGGGGTATTTTATGGGGATATTTAATATCATATTTAGAAAAGAAAAAATAATTAAATTAAAGGTTAATTAATTTGATAGGATAATTACATTTTTTTTAAATACACGTGTCATTTTTTTATTCGCTAAGTTGACATGTCATAGCGTTTGAGACACACGCATGAGCACTGCAAGACTCGAGTGTCCATGAGACACAATATGGACTAGAAGAGGTGTCTAGTTGGTCGTTAGGAAAGTTGAAGTATTCAAGTGGGAATTGGGTACAACTTCGAGGGCCATCTATGTATTCTGCCAAATTTAAAATTACCCAACATGCTACAGTAAATAAGTCAACAAGTCACAAAAGAAAGGCAGGAAAGACTTTACTGTCTGGAAAGAGGGAATAGAAAGGACAAAATCATATGTGTACTGTCTACCAGACTGGAGTATTACAAAGCCTAATAAAAGACGTAACTGTATACCAGAATTATCCCCAGGCCTAAGAAAAGTCTTACTCTTATATCTTTACGCGGCTAGGAAGCTTCATGTATTAATTTTCTAGATATATAACACATTCTGATCAAACAATTAGCACCAAACTATATGGGAGATGGAAAAAACAATATTTGGGTTGTTCTTCAACAATGAAACGAAACAAAACGAAAGATTTTTCATTGAAAATGGAAGTCTATTATTGCAAGATCAATTAACTTCTTGTGATGGCCGATGCAACGCTATCCGTAGCTTCACAGTCAAAGAGCTGAAGAATGCAACAAACAATTATGACAGGCATTACCTTACTTATGATGGCCTTTGGAGCAGGATATATCAAGGTTCCTTCGAAAATCGCCACATTCTTATCAAGACTTCTAGTGAAAAACCTGTGAAAGGTATTTACTCAAAAGATATCCTACAGAACCATGACATAGCCCTTTCATCCCAATTAAGTAACCACAAGAACATTCTTAAGTTATTAGGATGCTGCCTTGAGTTACCTTCCCCTGCCTTAGTATATGATAACAAAGGCAACTACCAAGTCCTATCTGAACTTCTTTATGACATAGTAAAAGGCGGCGCATTGCAATCTTGGAAAAATAGGCTAAATATAGCATATGATATTGCTAATGCAATTGTGTACCTCCACACTGCATTTCCAAGTCCAATTATTCATGGAAATTTGTCAGCAAGAAAAGTTGTGGTTGACAAATTTGGAAGTGCTAAATTGTTTGGTTTTGCTTTGTCTGTAGTCATTCCTAAGGGGAAAACAAAAGTGGAAGGTCTTGGAATTAGTCACACGACAGAGTTTGTTGATCCTGAGTATCAAAAGACAGGCATTGTTACTGAGAAAGTTGATGTTTATAGTTTTGGAATGCTTTTGTTAGTACTTATAACAGGAAACCATAGAATTTGTGGAAAGGCAGGAAATCTACACTTCATTACTGAAAGGGGAAGAGAAGGAGTTAAGGAGGATTGTATTGATGAGATAGTGGATTCAAGAATATTAAGGAAAGGTGTAGGGGCAAATGAATCACAATTGAGTGCTTGTCTAAAACTTGCATTGAGATGTCTTCAAGAAAGAGGTGAAGAAAGGCCAGAAATGATTGAAGTGGCAAAAGAACTAAGGCAGATGAAGAGGGCCAGTGACAATCCTTCTACTTCAGAAATAGAAACATGAATAACATTTGTCTTACCTGTTATAAGTTAGATTGAAATTTGAGCATAAAAGAGAATAAAAAAGCATTTATCGATTTGTGCTAGAGTGTCTAGGGTGACAAATTAACTATTGATGTAACATCATGAGTAAGTGTTGTTTTCAACATACATGATTTCTTTTAAGGTTAATTTTTCATATGGTCACTTGCCTTTATCTATGATACTTAGGTAACATTGAGTGATTTTTTTATACAAAAGTTTAGTGATTCTATGTGATGCTTAAGTAAGTTGAATGAAATATTAGCAAATACAAAAGATTAGTTTAATAACTTTAGTACAATAAGATGCAAGTTGATTAATCATAAAATTACAAACCCGGCTAATTAGTCGACATACTCCTATACCTCATGTGTACTTTTATGGTCAAAGTAGTCTGCCAAATTAGAATCTTGAAACGCGTATTGCATACTATATTCCAGCTGAAGCATTTTTGAAAAGTTACATCAATTAGTCAACTCTCCAAGTTGGATAGATAACATATTAGTGGTTGTCTCCAATCCATATGATAAAGGACATATTCAAGTAATTAAGCAAAGCCATAGTTTGTAGAAGAAAAATGTTACCATTGCTCTTCAATAAAATTAGGAAGGAAGATGAAAAAGAAGCCACACAAGAATTCTTGCAAAATGGAAGTGCACTAATGAAAGAGCTTATTGCTTTTTCTAATGGAACATATGACATTCCCAACCGTAATTTCAGTGCTCAAGAACTTGTTAAGGCCACAAACAACTTTGCTGATCGCGTTCATGTCAGCACCTATGGTTACATCTCTAAAGGAATTCTACAAGGCCGCGCTGTCTTGGTGAAAAGGTTCATAGATATTCCAGGTAAACCATTGACAGACTTGAACTAAATATACTTGAACAATTTATAAAGAATTATTTTGTGTCCATTTTAGTTTGTGTTCTTAGCTCGAATTAGCTCAAAGATCAGTTTGTAACATATTTTACATCAGCTAACTTAGAATCCTGTATCCGACTATGCAGGTCACCCTCCCAAAGAATCCGACTTTGATATTCTTGGTGGAGCTGTACGTGACATTGCAGTCACAACATTAATGAGTGCCCATAGGAATGTTCTAAAGCTTGTAGGTTGCTGCTTGGAATTCAAATATCCAGCTCTAGTATATGAAGCTGCCAGATTTGAGATTCTTTCTAATTTCCTTAACCCCAACAACGATAAATCGTTAAGATGGAAAGATAGATTGAAGATTGCCAAAAGCATTGCCAGTGCAATTCTTTATCTACATACTTCATTTCAGACTCCAATTATCTACAGGATTTTGAACCCTCATAATATTATCTTGGACCATAATTGTGTGCCGAAAATGTTTGATTTCTCATTTGCTATTTCACTTCCTCCTGAAGAGTTGAAAGTGGAAGATGACTTGATCTGGATTCCAGGCTATTTTGATCCAGAGTATCATTCTTCAAGTTTTGTTACTCAAAAGACCGATGTCTATAGTTTTGGTGTGCTTCTACTGGTGGTCTTAAGTGGACAGGGTCCTATATGCAGGGTCAATGGAGATGATCCTGTACATATTAGGAGTTATGTATATGATCATATTCAGAAGGGTCAATTCAACCAGATTGTAGATCCTACAATCTTGAAAGAATCAAGTGTTGATCATCAACAGCTGCAAGCATTTCTTGATATCGCCTTAAGATGTGTCCAGGCAAAAGGAGAAGATAGACCAGACATGCTTGATGTTGCAAGAAAGATCCTGCAAATTGAGAAATCTGTGTACAATTAATTCTTAGGATCTAGAGAGAATTTCATCTTGAGTCGATGTTTACGCAGTGAGAGTAAGTGGTTTATTTATAATCTTTGGATTAATTTCGCAGTCATTCAACTATTCCCTAATTTTCAAAGTCAACTACACTAATTTTTTGATGAATAAGTCATTTAACTATGTCTTTCATGAAAATTTATTACCTTTTTTAACTAAAAAGTCACTCAACTTTGCTTAAGTATCATACAAATAATATCATGTATGCTATCTCCATATCTTTTTTTTCCTCCTTGTGACGCTCTATGATATTTTTAGACAAAGTTGAGTAACTTTTTTCTATTACACTAAAAAATTTAGCGATTTTCTTTTTGCACTTAGGGAAAATTGAATGATATTTTCAGTACAAAAAATAGTTTATTGACTTTGGTAAAATATGGGTAAAGTTAAGTAACTATTTGTGAAATTTACCAAAACTTCTATCCCATGTTTTTGTAGTCAAAGCTGTTCAAAGTTGATTTTAAAAATAAAGTTGAGGTATAAATGATTTTCACCTATGTAAGCATCCTCCTATACTTGTCGAAGCATTAATGAAAAATGCCATCAATTAGTCAACTCTCCAAGTTGGGCAGATAAGTGGTTCTCTCAAAATCCATCTGAAGACAGATTCTAGCCACCCATAATATGTACAAGAAAATGTCATCACTCTTCAAAAAAATTAGGAAGGAAGATGAAAAAGAAGCAACAGAAAAATTCTTGCAAAATGGAAGTGTCCTATTGAAAGAGCTTCTTGCTTTTTCTAATGGAACATATGACATTCCTATTCGTAATTTCAGTGCTCAAGAACTTGTTAAGGCCACAAACAACTTCGCTGATCGCGTTCACGCCAGCACCTACGGTTACATCTGTAAAGGAACTCTACAAGGGCGCCCTGTCTTGGTGAAAAGGTTCCTAGCTATTCCAGGTAACCATTGACAGGCTTGAACTATATATACATAAATAATCGAACAATTTTTAAAGAAGTGTGCATTTACATGTAGCCAAAAGTTAATTTTTAAGATGGTCTTTGCCTAGCTGAATCTGTTAGTGGAGGGTCCTATGCTCCACTTAACTATGTATAGATGCTCAATTTTCAATATTCAGGAGCAAAATTGATCATTTTCCAATGAAATTATCCCCAGTTTCCTTTAATAGCTTAGCCTTAGCCGTAGCTTTGTTATTCGTTTTAGCTTGTGTTCTTAGCTCGAATTAGCTCAAATCTCAGTTCGTAACATATTTTGTATCCACTAACTTAGAATCTTGGATCCCACTATGCAGGTCTCCCTCCCTCGCAATCTGACTTTGACATTCTTGGTGGAGCTGTACGTGACATTGCAGTCACATCACTAATGAGCGCCCATAAGAATGTTTTAAAGCTTGTAGGTTGCTGCTTGGAATTCAAATATCCAGCACTAGTGTATGAGGCTGCCAGGTTTGAGATTCTTTCTAATTTTCTTAACCGCGATAATGATAAATCGTTAAGTTGGAAAGATAGATTGAAGATTGCCAAAAGCATTGCCAGTGCAATTCTTTATCTACATACTTCATTTCAAACTCCAATTATCTACAGGATATTGAACCCCCATAATATTATCTTGGACCATAATTGTGTTCCCAAAATGTTTGATTTCTCATTTGCTATCTCTCTTCCTCCTGAAAAGTTGAAAGTGGAAGATGACTTGATTTGGATTCCTGGCTATCTTGATCCGGAGTATCATTCTTCAAGATTCGTAACTCAAAAGACCGATGTTTATAGTTTTGGTGTGCTTCTACTGGTGGTCTTAAGCGGACAGGGTCCTATATGCAGGGAAAATGATGAAGATGATTCAGTCCACATTGTGGATTATGTATACGATCATATTCAGAGGGATCAATTCAAGCATATTGTGGATCCTAAAATCTTGAAAGAATCGAGTGTTGATCATCGACAGCTGAATTCATTTCTTGATATCGCCTTACGTTGTGTCCAGGCAAAAGGTGAATATAGACCAGATATGCTTGATGCTGCAAGAGAGATCCTGCAAATTGAGAAATCTGTGAACAATTAAGTCTTTGGCTCTAGAAATCTGTGCGCAATGTTACCATACAGAATGCTAGTATATACTTGAGAACAATATTGCATATTTGCAGAGGTGCAAAGGTCATTGTCTTGTTGAACTGCATCATCTAAGTGCTAGAAGATAAGCCAAACAAAATTAATGCCGCAAAAGAAATCAGAAAATGAAGTTTTTTTTGTTTTTTAATATTTGTGTCAAGTCAAACTATATCATTCATTTTTTTTAAGAGAGTGATGAAAATTAAGACTTGGTGCGTCCTCTATATGCATAACAATATCAAATCATAAAATATAAAAGAACTGTTGTAGCTAATAATGAAAGCGACATTCATATAGTTAGATTGTCTGTTAAAATGAAGTCTTAATCAATATAAATGTACAACAGAAAATAAAGATCAGAAAGTATTTCGAAACCTCCTAAATTTGGCTTGGAATATCAAATGCACACTTAAATTATGTGAGTTTCAATTACCCCTCAAATTGGCTATTTGATTGCATTTGCCCCCCTAGATGATGTGCAAAGAGTATGAAAGCCTTCTCCTAGGCGTGTGAGAGTGTAGAAAAATCATAATCAACTTCTTCACATAGTCGTGTATAATAATTTATTTATTCTAATTGTATATTTTTCTTCTTTTTCTTGCTATACAATACATATTTTACTTAAAAGTCGTTTTTTTATCTAGTCTATAGATACAATGACTAAGTTATTCCAACTGTCTATTTCCTCTTTTCAAACCTAAATTTGAAAAGTCTCAGTTGGACTCTATTATTTTTAAATAAAGAAAAAAATCTTTAAGAAAAATATCGTGAAGTCCCAATAGTTCATTTCTTTTATATTATATTCTTTAAATGCTATTTTTATTTATTTAAACTGTGAACTTTTCTTTTTCACACCAAATATTAAAGAAAAATTGCTAAAATTTCACTAATATTAATCAAATAAAAAATATCTAAAATATGAGCAGCTATTTTTTTGGGCAATTTACAAAACTATACAATCTAACATATTTATTTTTTACACAAAATGCCAATATTACCTCATTCTCAAAACATATCAATATTTTTTTCAATACATAGCAAAAATATATAAAAGGTGCTAAAACCCTAAATCTTCCTCCTACCACCCCCCTCACTGTCATCGACTGCCGATCGCCGGAATTTTTTTGTAGATGTGTGTGTATTTTCACAGTATATACAGTGTATGGATAATGATACATTGTGCATACATTAAAAATACAGTAAATACACACGCATATGATTATTGTATGTTTGTATATTATCTGTATGGTTACTGTATGCACAGTGTATACGTTTTCATTCACCGGACATACACACCATATATACAAATCGATAATCCAAAGTACGTGTTGTATATTTATTGTACGAAAAGTGTATATTCATTGTATGTTTATTCACTGTATATACAGTACATACACCGCACATACAATGAGAATACACATTAATACATTCCAACAACCAACAAACACCAAACATACACCACAAACCACGGTGGCGCCGTGTACCACTGAAAAATTCAAAAAAAAAAAAAAAACAACGTTGCAGCGCTGTAAAAGCTTTGGCAAACAGTAAACACCAAATCTTGACAATCGCCAGCGCCGGCGAATGGAACAAAATGACACAGCAGACAGCAAAGGCCAACGACGGGCCGCCGCCGCAGCTCTGTCGTCGTACAGCAGCAACGCATAGAAAAGCAACGGCGAACACAGAGAAGCAGCGGCACACAATTTTTTGCTGACTACGACGGGGTATGGGGAGGGGATTCCGGTAACGAGGGGTAAGTGAGATTCGATGATGGGGAAGGGGAGGAGATCGGCATCGGCGGTGGTTATGTGAGGAGTGGATGGGAGATAGAAAAGAGAGAGAAGAGAAGAAAAGGTTAGGATTAGGGTTTTTGATATGCTATGTTTGGTAGTATTTTTTGAATTGTTGCTATGTTTGGAAAAAAATGCTAAAATTTGGCTATGTTTTTAAAATGAGTTGCTTTAAATGACACTGGGAGTAATTTTCCCATTTTTTTTATAAATATGATTGGCCAAAAATTAATCCAAAAAATATATGAATATTAAAAAGTAAAAAATATATATAATTTATATTTTGGAAAATGACAAGTGGACAAGAAAAATTATACATGGCAGCGAGTTCTACATTACGAGATGATCACGCCCGAAACTCGTTCTAAAAAGGATAAGCGGTTGCTGCAAATATAACCCGATTTAATAAGTCCGGGGTGGAATCCCACAGAGAGAAAACTGTAGTTCGTAGCTTAACTTTTACCAAGTTCCCGTTCAAGCAACTTTAAGAGTAACTAAAATGATTTTTGGTGTAAGAATTAGAAATAAATAGTGAAAACAGAAAACACGTAATAAACTCTAGAGAATAATTTAATATTAAAAGACCTAGGACATGACTTCCCCAATTGTCGGAGTGATGTACTGAATAATACACACACAATCTCACTTGACTATTCCTAATGATCGTGAGCTCCTAGTTTACCGCTAGTATTTTCCAATAACGAGCAATAACTATCCTGAGTTACTTTTCTAAGTTAACACAAGATGATAAATTGGACTACCCACATAACCACGACAAAGGTTCGTTATTCCCGAACTCACCCTGCTCTCTTCCCCAAATAATTCATTATTTGGGTTGAAGTGTCTCTATTCAACTAACCCTAAGTTGAAACAATCTTCCAAGAGTTACAAGAGTAACAGAGACATTCAATTGTTAGCTCTACAACCAAAAGCATTCAAAACGTAGTTGAATAATCAAGAATAATTATGTCAAGCTCGATTGAATTAACGAATACTCAATACATTATCCTACAATGGTTCCATTGTTCCCTAGATAGGGTAACTTAGCCACTCATGTTCATAAGGTCAGCTGCGAAGCACAACTATAGCACCAGGATACTGGAACTTCACTCTTTATTCAGTGCGACCCACAGCTACTCCAAAACACCTCAAGATCACTTTTCTCTTCTCCCATGCGATGGTTATGCGATAAGGGTTAGCTCACTGCCTCAAAAGCATTTTTCTTCATCCAAATTTCGTCTCGGAACTGCGCTATGGTCATACAACGCACCAACTCCTTAAATTCCTCCAAATTTTACATTTTGACTCTATTTTCGCTCAAATTATCTACCTTTGACATCCTTAGCCTCCTAGACATAAAAATACACATATTAGCTTAATTCGAGTCATATATAACATCAAACGTCACTAGAACACATAAAAGTATGGGTAAAATGCACTCAATTATGCATAAATTTGGCATATTATCACCACCCCACACTTGAGCTTTTGCTCGTCCACGAGCAAACAAAAAACTTCAACACGAGCCACAGATAACAAGCAAGATCATTCATACACCAGTCAGGCAGTTCTGTATAGATATCAACCAGAAGACTCAAACACCTATTCTTTCGCTCATAATCAAGTATTGAGAACTGAAACCTTGCACTGCACAGACTCCAATGTACCTCACAATCAATGAATTGCCCGCTATCACACATGTAATGTAATCAATGACGAAACAGGGCATAACATCAAGAGAAACTCTCACACTCAGAAAAGATTTTCACATGCACACAAGACAGTACCATATGCTTGCCCTTTTTGTCACTCTCCACTAATGTAGGCATCTCTAGTCAAGATCAAGTAGTACTTGTCATTTGGATGTAATGTAGACTCAGGGACGGGAGTGATAATATGGCTAAAAGTGACTATGTTCCCAATGGCACTACCACTACAAAACAATCAAGCTCAACAATCATCACATTAATTTCTTCTCCCGCATTTCTACTTCTCTTGTAACTTTCCAAAGACACTGAATTTTTTTTCTTTTCTTTTCTTTTTGTTTTTTTTTTTTTATTTTTATTCACTTTCTTTTTCTTGTCACTACACACCCCAACATCTAATATTTTCTGCCCTCTTTTTATTGTGCACACACTTCACAAACGACACACTTTTATTTCATTTTTTTTAGCAAAGCTTCACAAATTAAGGCATGATTCTTGCCTCTTTCCTTTCAACTTCCAACACATTTTCATCAATACACTAGTTATTCTTACCAAATTCATGTAGGGAGTGTCATTTGGGAATAGGGTGACAAACTGGCTAATAAATTTCAGAGGCTAAGTGGTTCTTTTGGGGTTATCAAAGAAAGGGTATACTTCAGGCTCAAAGGGCCTGTCTAAGGATAATTCACAATCATTAGTAGGTCTATTTAGGATAAAGTGACTAACAAACAAGGCCTACAATCTCCTAATTCAAGAATATCCTAGGATTTTGCTTCAAGGACAAGTCGGGCAAGTTTTAGACTGCAATGCAACACGGCAACATAAAAGAACCTCACCTCACCATGTACATGGAATCTGTGACTCACTTAATTTCAATCCACAATGAATGATTATGAGTTGAGAAAAGGGGTCCGAGAACAGAAAAGGTGATTCTCACAAGATACTGCTTTTCAGTGTTGAACTCTCTCTCTTGCCACTGTTTCTCTCAATCCTCCTTTCTTCTTTTTGTATTTTTCGATTATTTTTATTAAAAAAAATTGCTTGGTTCAAAAAGGACAATTTTATGGGAAAAAACCAAAGCCAAGAAAACCCATGAGGTTATTACCACACTAAGTTATTAGTAATAAAAGTACTAAAGAGACTAAACTTTAATGACTACTGAATATTACTTTTACTAGAACTATTACAGGAACCCATAACAAATTAAAGCGAGAAACAAATCAAAAACAGTCAAAGTAGTCAGCCAAAGTTGTTCAAAGTTGAAGGGTGGATTTGATTTTTAAAATAAAGTTGAAGTAAATGATTTTACCTAAGTAAGCGCCCTCTTGTTCCCCTGTCCTTGATAGTCAAAGTAGTCAGCCAAATTAGTACTTATGACGAAACGCGTATGGTATATTCTTGCTGAAGCATTAAAGAAAAAGTTCATCAATTAGTCAACTCTCCAAGTTGGGCAGATAAGTGGTTGTCTCAAAATCCATCTGAAGACAGATTCTAGCCACCCATTCTTTGGTGTAATGAAAATGTCATCACTCTTCAAAAAAATTAGAAAGGAAGATGAAAAAGAAGAAACAGAAAAATTCTTGCAAAATGGAAGTGTGCTATTGAAAGAACTTCTTGCTTTTTCTAATGGAACATATGACATTCCTATTCGTAATTTCACTGCTCAAGAACTTGTTAAGGCCACAAACAACTTTGCTGATCGCGTTCATGCCAGCACCTACGGTTACATCTATAAAGGAACTCTACAAGGGCGCCCTGTCTTGGTGAAAAGGTTCCTAGATATTCCAGGTAACCATTGACAGGCTTGAACTATATATACATAAATACCGAACGATTTTTAAAGAACTGTACATTTACATGTAGCCAAAAGTTAATTTTTAAGATGGTCTTTGCCTAGCTGAATATGTTAATGAAGGGTCGTGTGCCCCACTTAACTATGCATAGATGCTCAATTTTCAATAGTTCAGGAGCAAAATTGATCATTTTCCAATGAAATTATCCCCGGTTTCCTTTAGCATTGATTAGCCATAGCTTTGTTCTTCGTTTTAGCTTATGGTCTTAGCTCGAATTAGCTCAAATCTCAGTTCGTAACATATTTTACATCCACTAAATTAGAATCTTGGATCCTACTATGCAGGTCACTTTCCCTCGCAACCCGACTTTGACATTCTTGCTGGAGCTGTACGTGACATTGCAGTCACATCACTAATGAGCGCCCATAAGAATGTTTTAAAGATTGTAGGTTGCTGCTTAGAATTCAAATATCCAGCACTAGTGTATGAGGCTGCCAGATTTGAGATTCTTTCTAATTTTCTTAACCGCGATAATGATAAATCGTTAAGTTGGAAAGATAGATTGAAGATTGCCAAAAGCATCGCCAGTGCAATTCTTTATCTACATACTTCATTTCAGACTCCAATTATCTACAGGATATTGAACCCCCGTAATATTATCTTGGACCATAATTGTGTACCGAAAATGTTTGATTTCTCATTTGCTATCTCTCTTCCTCCTGAAAAGTTGAAAGTGGAAGATGACTTGATTTGGATTCCTGGCTATCTTGATCCGGAGTATCATTTTTCAAGATTTGTTACTCAAAAGACCGATGTCTATAGTTTTGGTGTGCTTCTACTGGTGGTCTTATGCGGACAGGGTCCAATATGCAGGGAAAATGATGAAGATGATTCAGTCCACATTGTGGAATATGTATATGATCATATTCAGAGGGATCAATTCAAGCATATTGTGGATCCTAAAATCTTGAAAGAATCGAGTGTTGATCATCGACAGCTGCAACCATTTCTTGATATCGCCTTATGTTGTGTCCAGGCAAAAGGTGAAGATAGACCAGATATGCTTGATGCTGCAAGAGAGATCCTGCAAATTGAGAAATCTGTGTACAATTAAGTCTTTGGCTCTACAAATCTGTGTGCAACGTTACCATACAGAATGCTATATACTTGAGAACAATATTGCATATTTGCAGAGGTGCAAAGGTCATTGTCTTGTTGAACTGCATCATCTAAGTGCTAGAAGGTAGGCCAAACAAATTAATGCCGCAAAAGAACTCAGAAAATGAAGATGGCTGTTTGCATATTTATCACTTGCCATCACTTTATTAGAACTAGGCGCCAACATGGCTTCATAATCGGAACAAAGGAGCCATTTAACTCTCTGTATGAGCAAATCAATTTTTCGAGATTCATAGGAGTTCAGAAGGCTTACCCTTTTATATGTGGCAGCTGAGGATATCTTTTTTTTCCGATTTGATTATGGCTTGGCTGATCGCACTAAATAGGCCTACCAAGGGGGAAAATTTTGCTCCGTATGGGAAGGTTCTTCACGGATAGGACTCAAACCCGTATAAGGGTAAACAGATTGCAATCATGCATGCCGAGTTGAGAACCTTCCTACTTCCTGTAATTGAAAAGAGAGGGACATAAAACGGAAGTCATGGTGATAATCCATCTTCACTTGCAAGTGATGTGATTGATGATTATTGTGGCAAATCTGTTAGCCCTGATGCCAATATGGAAGCCAAGCAATACAGAAATAGAGCTTTAAGTGGAATGAGGATCCGTTACTCTTGAGGATCCTTGCAATGAGGATCCGTTACTCTTGGATTTGAGTCCATATTATTATTTCCAGTTAGTCCCTTTCATATTTTGGTAATGTAACATTTCAAGGAAATGAACGTCCCAAGACACCAGTGTTCATTATAGCATGGATGGAGTTTGGCCAGATTGACACGAAATGCAAAGGTAGTAATGGCCTTCGAACATTAATTCTTCCTATGTACAAATACAAAATCCAACATGACTTATACATATCCTAGCTTGTCATCTCAAGTTCAACATCAAAAACACATTTCTTTCTCAAGAACAAAAACAGAATATGAGATTGTTCATCAACATCCTAATATTGTTACTCGTTTTTCTCTCGTGACATTAGCCATATTTTATATTTGCAACGCCCAAAATGAGCCTGAAGACTATCTTGACATGCACAACAATGCCCGTGCTGAAGTCGGGGTTGGACCGATGACTTGGGATGAAGGATTGGCAATTAGAGCACAAAATTATGCTAACTCAAGAGTTGGGAATTGTCAGTTGATTCACCCGGGAACTATTACTATTACTACAACAACAATAACAACAACGTAATCAGTATAATTCCACAAGTGGAGTCTGGGGAGGGTGAGGTCATGTATGCACAGACCTTACCCCATCAAGATGGAGAGGCTGTTTTCCATAGACCATCGGCTCAAGGAAAAATATTTCGAAATATACTTGCAAAAATATGCAAAAATAAGATGAAACCGGAATTGTGGAAAATCTTGTTAAAAGGGAATCTTGACTTAACCGGAAGGGCTGCGTCGGAATAGTGGGGGTGAGAAGCCATATTATGACTATGAGTCCAATGAATGTGTTGGTGGACAATGTTATCACTATACTCAGGTGGTGTGGCGTAATTCTGTATATATAGGTTGCGGTCTAGCTCAATGTAACAATGGATGGTGGTATGTTGTTTGCAATTACTATAATCCTCCTGGCAATTGGAGAGGAGAACGTCCTTACTTTGTTTGGGTAGGCTTATTAAAGCTTATAAGTTAGAAAGAAATTGTTTATAAGCCACTTTTTGAGAAGTTGGAAAATCTTAACTTATCACTTTTTACTTTTTTAAGTTATCAAACATTTATTAGTAGGCTTATAATTTTATAAACCACTTTTAAACTCATCCAAATGGGCTCTTAATTATGCTTCGAGTATAAGATGTTTCTTACTGTATATGAATAATGCCCACTTATCATTTTCATGGTATTGTGGCTTACTTTTTACTATTGGTGTATGCTACATAACCATGAAGAGTAGGGGGAGAAGAGTAGTAATATGTGGACTCGGACAATTGGCTGTATTAAGAGACCAACTAAAGAAGTGTTAAGAGTCGAAGGATAATCCCGCTAGACACAAAAGGTACTGGTGGTGGAATGAAGAGATTTTGGGGAAAGTGAAAACCAAGAAGGATGCTTACATGAAGTTGGTGGAGAGCAAAGAAAATGAATAAAAGAAGGCAAATAGGGAAAAGTATAAGATTGCGAAGAAAAAAGTAAAATTAGTCGTTACAGACACTAAGATGATAGCGTTTGAACACTTGTATAAGGTATTAGAGAAAAAAAGAAAGAAAAGGAAGCTGTATAAACTTGCCAAGGCGAGGGAGAAACAGTCTCGTGACCTAGACCAGGTGAAGTGCATTAAATACGAAGATGACACAGTACTGGCAGAAAAAGTGCAAATTAAGCGGAGGTGGGAAACATACTTCCATAAACTCTTAAATGGGAAGGGGGATGGGAATGTGGTACTGGGTCATTCAGACCATTCCGAGAGCCATAGTGATTTTAGATATTGTGGGGATGTAAATCTTGAGGAGGTTAAGAAGGTAACCCACAGGATGGGAGAGTGAAGAGCGACCGGACCTGATGAGATCCCGGTGGAATTTTGGAAGAGCGCATGCAGAGCATGTATGGAGTGACTAATTAGGCTATTTAATGTCATCCTTAAGACGGCGAGTGGGGGTGGAATACCATGAAACAGTTGTACAAGAACAAAGGGGATATTCAAAATTGTAACAACTATAGGTGTATCAAACTACTAAGCCATACTATGAAAATGTGGGAGAGGGCGGTAGAGAAGACTGAAGAGAATGATGAGGGATGTAACTGTTACCGAAAACCAGTTTCGATTCATGCCTGGGCGGTCACTACGAAAGCTATCTATCTTTTAAGGATGTTAGTAAAACAGTATATGGAAGAAGGGTGACTTACATATGGTATTTGTTGACCTTGAAAAGGTTTATGACAAAGTCTCATGTAGGTTTTATGGAGATGCTTAGAGTCAAGATATATACTAGTGGCATACATCAGTACGATAAAAGACATGTACGATGGAGCCACGACCCGATTGAGAACGGTAAGAGGAGACTCAGAGCATTTTTCAGTTGAGATGAGATTACATCAGGGGTCCGCACTTAACTGGTTCTTATTTGCTTTGGTGATGGATGAATTAATGCGGAGTATTCAATGAGAGGTACTGTGGTGCATGTTATTTGGAGATGACATAATTTTTATTAACGAGACACGCGGCGGAGTTACTGGTAAGCTGGAGCTTTCGAGGCAGATTCTTGAATCTAAAGATTTCAAGCAGAAAAGGTAAATAATGGAGTACATTTGTTTAGTGATTCATTGCGTGAATTAGATTTGGAGGTGACGCTAGATACACAAATCATTCCCAAGAATGGAGCTTCAAGTATCTTGGGTCGATCTTAGAAAGAAATTAAGAGATTGATGATGATGTCATACATCATATAAAAGCATGTTGGATGAAATATAGACTCGCTTCTAGCGTCCTATCCGATAAGACAGTGTCGCATAGACTTAAGGGTAAGTTCTACAGAGTGGTTGTTAGACTGGCTATATTGTATAGTGCTGATTGTTGGCCACTCAAAAACACCCACATTCTAAAAGTGCAAGTAGCCGAAATGAGGATACTTTGATGGATGTGTGGGTACACTAGTAAAGATAAGATTAAGAATGAAGTCATATGAGATAAGGTGAGTATGGTCTCAGTAGTGGACAACCGAGGAAAGTAAGGTTGAGATGGATCGGCCATATAAAGAGGAGTACTGATGCACTAGTGAGGAGGTGCGAAAGATAGGCAGTTTTGGGTCTACATTGAGGTAGGGGTAGACCAAAGAAGAATTGAGCTGAAGTGATCATGGGGAATATGACTAAGCTTCAGAATACCGAAGACTTGATTCTAGATAGAGGAGCATGAAGGTCGAGGATTAGGGTAGAAGGTTAGGAGATAGTTGAGAACTTAGTTCGAGTGTTGGTTTTAGAGAGTTTTGTCATTATTATTGTTATTTTTGTATTTGTATCTTACTATTCATTATTCTAGTGTTGTGGTTTCATTTATTTTTTGGTAGATTTAGTATTTTTTTTGTTATTGGTTTTACCTATAGTGAGTGGTATTTCTATTTTGCTTTTTACTCATGTAATTTTTTCTTTTTCCTTCTTTTCTAAACCTGTTCTTAAAAATATTTTAATCCAGCCGAGGGTCTATCGGAAACAATCTCCCTACTTCATTCGAGGTAGGAGTAAGATCTGCGTACATATCACTCCTCCCTTTACCCTACTTATAAAATTATACTATGTATATTGTTATTGTTGTTGTATAATTAGATGTGCATCTGATAATCTGAGTCAAGTGGGAGTTTCTATTTACTCAGCCAAAATTCCAAAAAAAAAAAAAAAAAAGACTATGTAGTACAGTACGAGACAAAGCATTGGTGGCAATAACAAAATATGCGACGACGCTAGTCATTTTCTGATATGTAATTCCAACATAAACAAATTGTTTAGGTAAATCCATTTTTCATTCTTCAGATTTGGGATATACTTGAATCCGCATTCAGTTGCTTAAGACAGTTGTCAGTAAGGATGTGCAAAATCGAACTGGTAACGATAGCCAAACATATACCGAATAAGTATAACAGTATATTGATACGGTAATGATATTTATTTCTAATATCGATAAAAATTCAGTACGGTATTAGATTTATATGTTTTTACCATTACCGTACTGATATACCGATAAGGGTACTATTTATAATTTTTATATATTTTACTTTACTCATTATTATTTTATTAATCCTTCTAAATTTTAATTTGGTACAACTTTAATTTATATGTTTAAACTTCATTAGTGATATTGATTTCTACTTTAAATTATGTTAGCAAGACTTAGGATGGTCGTGTACAACAACCTTAACCGCACAAGCCTTCGCTTCCCAAGATATTTAGGATGGTCGTGTACAACAACCTTAACCGCACAAGCCTTCGCTTCCCAAGATATTTAGGGAAAGGGGCCTAAAAACTTTAGTGAATGGAAACCTTACTGCCTAGCCGTAGAGTTGCTTTGATGTCTTAAATATATATTTTTTCAGATTCCTTTTGTGGAGGATTCTCAATGTCTCTGTATAGTTACTACTTATGTAGTAACTTAGAATATGCTTTATGTGCCTTATAGTGTTGCTTACCACCATTGTCAATGTAATCCATGTAGAGTTGTAGGATGTGAAAATACTTGTTCTGTTTTCTAATTCAAATATAGTTATTAGTAATAGCCGTTATCGAACCGTTAACTATCGAATCGTTAAGAACAGATACCTATAAACTGATAGTTTTTTGGTACAACATTATATTTTGTATAAATACATACATATAACCGATATACTATTATTGATAAGTTAAAAATCGACCCGTCCCAATTCATGAACCTCCATTGTTGTAAGTCATTATTATTCCTCAAAGATTGCTTTCAGTGACTTACAAATAGTTTGGTCTTCCCTTTTGTCCATCTGTTAGAATTTTCATTTTATCAAAAATTGTTCAATGACTTACAAATAGTTAGTCTTACCCATTTTCATTTTTTTATCTTTCCTCCTTTTTTCCTGTTATGAAATAAATTTTTCGGCATAGCTTCTTCTTTATGACATATGTGGTGATTAGAGATTCTGCAATAAAAAACTAAACGAAAAATTATCAGCTAATAGCTCCATTTCACCTATATATCCCAAGACTAGAAAACCGTGGGCCAGTAAATTTAATTTCACGTCCAATTACTTAATTAGCTCCTTAATTTGTCCTGTTTAACCTCCTATTTGATAACATGGTTTCAAGAAAATGAACGTCCTAATTAAGTTAAAGTGTGACTATTCTTTATAGCATATAGAGTTTACCCCGATATTGACACGAAATGCATTATTGATCATGTACAAACATCTTTGAACTTTCTTCACATGCGTAACAAAATTCCACTGATGAGAGGAGATCCGATGATGGGGGAAGGGGAGGAGATCAGCAACGGCTGTGGTTCTGTGATGAGTGGATGGGAGATAGAAAAGAGAGAAAAGAGAAGAAAAAGTTAGGGTTAGGGTTAGGATTTTGATATGCTATGTTTGGTAGTATTTTTTAAATTGTTGCTACGTTTGGAAAAAATGGTAAATTTGGCAATATTTTTAAAATGAGTTACTTATGATGACACTGCGAGTAATTTTCCCTTCTTTTTTTTAATAAATATGATTGGCCAAAAATTAATCCAAAAAATAAATGAATATTAAAAAGTAAAAATATATATAATTTATATTTTGGAAAATGACAAGTGGACAAGAAAAATTCTACATGGCAGCGAGTTCTACGTTACGAGACAAACCATCGGCGGCGATCATAAAATGTACGACTCTAGTCATTTTCTGATATGTACTCTAACAGTAACGAAATGTTTAGGTAAATCCATTTTTGTACATAAGATTAATCAACTACTTTTTTTATTTTTTTCATTCTTTAGATTTGGTATATCCTCTGAATTCGTGTTCAATTTGATACAATATTGAGATAACTACATCTCAAAAGCTAGTTATTAAGGTGAGAGAACCTAATGCTATATAAACCCGTACCCGCAACAATCCGTCATTTGACTGATATTGGACTCAAGTCTCATACTTTGGGATAGTTCATAACAAACCACCACGCTCCACAACTATCGAAGACGACGGCTGTGCGCTAGAACTTTCTAGCTCCGGACGAACATTGCAATACCGGCATCACCATTCAAGGCACGGTGTACGGAGGGTGGTGGGTGGCTCTGATACCATTGATACAATCTTGGAAGAACCACACTCCAAAAGCTAGCTATTAAGGTGGAAGAGCCCAAGGCTATATAAGCCCCACAACAACCCCCATTTGGCCGATGTGGGACTCAAGTCCCACACCTACAATAGTTTATAACAAAGAGTTGTAAGCAGAGGCGATTCTAGTATTTCGTGAGAATAAGTTAACCACTATTAGGGGCAGAATTACAATATTCCAAGAGTGATTGGTAAAGGACCTTCGTCGAAATCTTTTTTATTGTATATGTAGGTCAAATATAATATTATATGATATATTAAAAATAAATATTAAAGGTTACTGAAATGAGGATTTCACTCTAATTCTAAGTATAAGTGAACTATTTAATTTTTTATTGCATGGTTTTTCAAACATTAAATTAGATATATTTTATAAAATATATAGACAATATATTTAATTTTGTGGAATGAATTGAGGTCACGTGAACCGTAAATCATCCTTAATTGTAAGTCATTAGTCCTTCAAAGATTGCTTTCGATGACTTACAAATAGTTTGGTCTTCCCTTTTGTCCATCTGTTAGATTTTTCATTTTATCAAAAGGATTGCTTTCAATGACTTACAAATATAGTTAGTCTTCCCCATATTCATTTTTGTTTTCTTTCCTCTTATTTTCCTCCTGCTTATGAAATAATTTTTTTTTTGGTATAGGGTGAGCACGTAAATAATAAGAAAGAAAAATTTAGAACAATGGATTCTACTTTTGTGAAATCGGAATTTCTGCTTCTTCTTTAAGTTATGCCATATGTGGTGATTAGAGATTCTGCAATAAGAAACTAAACAAAAAATTATCAGCTAATAGCTCCATCTCACCTGTATATCGCAAGACTAGAAAACCTTGGACCAGTAAATTTGGCGTCCAATTACTTAGCTCCTTAATTAATCCTGTTTAACCTCATATTTGATAACATGGTTTCAAGAAAATGAACGTCCTAAGTTAAAGTGTGACTCTTTTTTTTTCCCCATATAGAGTTTGCCCCGATTGACACGAAATGCATTATTGATGTACATGACCTTTGAACTTTTTTCACATGCGTAACAAAATTCCACAATTTTTACTTATATATACGCTACTAATCTCACATTCATAATCCCACAACTCTCTTTTCTTTCTACTAGACCTATAACTCAATGGAGCTGTTCAACGTCCCTACTATGTTACTAGTTTCTGTCATGGCATTAGCCATATTTCACTCTTGTAACGCCCAAAATTCACCACAAGACTACCTTGACGTTCACAATAATGCCCGTGCCCAAGTCGGGGTTGGACCGATGACTTGGGACACGGGCTTGCAAGCCAAAGCACAAAACTATGCTAACTCAAGAATTGGTGATTGTAATTTGATTCATTCTGGTCCAGGGGAGAACCTTGCTAAGGGCAGTGGCGATTTCACCGGGAGGGCAGCCGTGCAGTTGTGGGTGGACGAAAAGCCTTATTACGACTATGGTTCCAACCAATGTGTTGGCGGACAACAGTGCTTACACTATACTCAGGTGGTTTGGCGCAACTCTGTTAGGCTTGGTTGTGGAGGGGCTCGTTGCAACGATGGGTGGTTTTTTGTTGTTTGCAACTATGATCCTGTAGGCAACTACATTGGACAACGTCCTTACTAAACTGTGTTTTTACTATAAATAATAAAAACCCAATCTAAGATATATGGTACGTACGGGGTTAGATATATAGACTCCTATATTAGATGGCATGCAGGGGGTTATTAAGATATATAGACTCTTATAACTATTATTTCCCTTTGATACTGCTACTTGCTAGTATGAATAAATGTCCACGTACCATTTTCATGGTATAGCTGGCTTAATTAAGTATTTAAGTTGATAAGTAAAGCAGCAGCAGCTTCTTGCTCCCATGGAACATGAATGCCAAACTTTCTACTTCCTTTTTGTTTTCAAATTTTAATACTAGGGGTATTGCGTTACCAGACACAAAACGGACTAGATCTATTAAATCTAACAGAGAATAAAAGGATAAGTAAAGTACTCAATTAATACGTAAACATGAGTTTAATAATTAAGATGACTAATAAGGAGTAGTAAGGAGTAGTGGAGCAATGAGTCAACTCTGAAAATTCAAATCACTAGACTTAAATTAAATTCCGTGTGGAAATAAATATGTCTGTAAATCATGATACATATTTTTATGCTGCCAGCAAATGAGACTTTTGCCAAACTGCTAAATTCTTAGGACTAATTAATTTTGAATTTGGAATGGAATACTTGTTGATTTGGTGATGAAATATATCCCTTGTTTAGACACCAATCATTTCGATAAAAAATAAAATAAAAAGGTAAAATATTATTACTTGTGATGAGTTTTTGAATAATTGGTTGGTTTCTCATATAGAAAATACATTATTTGAAAATTTAATTACTTAATGATGCATGCTATTAGATGTTTTTGAATAAGTCGTCGCACGTACAATTGTAATGGTGAAATTTATATTAATATGTAATGTTGGAGTTACTTGGTAAAATTATTATTGTATACTCCCTCAATCCCATTATGAAGGGCCATTATGCACTTTTTTTTTCCCCAAATAAGTATCAATTAAAAAATCACTGTAAAATTTTTTCTTTTTGCAAATTATTGTTCTTTCCATTTAAGAGGTAAAATTATGATTTATTCTTGTCATAACAATGAAATAAATAAGATTAATTAGGTAAAGTAAAGTATACATCAAGCTGGAAATAGGGAACTCCTTTTTGGAACTGCCTTTGTGATGGGCCCGAGGTTGCCCCAGAGGTAGATGGACCTGCCCCTGGTGGAGCGACTCTGGGACGAATTTTGAACGTGCTCGGAGAGCCTGTTGATAATGATCGAACCGACTCATCTACAACTCATCTTTGAAAACAAGATGCGCTCCCGCGGGTCGGAAGGCGGCGGGGGAAGGAGGGGGACACTGGGCGAGATCTATCAGCAGCGAACTCGGTTACTCATCTTGGATCGGATTGGATTAATAGCTTTGTGCTGATCTACGAACGTAGTTATTTCTTAATGAATCTGAAAATGAAAAATTGAACGTTTATAATGGGATGGAATGAGTATTAATTTGATGTCACCTTCTAAATCCTTGAATCTTAAACTCCTAAAGCTTAAATCTTAAATCTGTAAGCGGAATTACTATGTGCTTTTCTTATGGGACAAACTTAACGCCCCTCATAAAATGTATAACATCTGCGTATGAGTTATATCTCAAAGTGAAATTAAAACGAAAGAATATATTTTGCTAATTACAGAATAAGCAAGTCCCATAACACATGTTGACTTTGCATGTGACCACGAATGCAACATTCATTCCGATTTCAGTTCTTTGGGTCTCCCACATGACATTATGATCCAATAACTCTATTATATTATACTAAAAAAATAACTAGATAAAACCACCCAACAGGCCAACACTATATTAGTCACACTTCTTTCTACTTCTTTTTTTATTAGAAGAAAGAAAAATGAAATGGTAAATACTGTATTTATATTCACTATACGTATATGAGAAACACTCATAGATTAACTTTACCATTAGCTCATTAATTAGTGCCTTTACAGAAGGAAGTAAAAATAGTGAGAATTAAATGCTCATATATTTTAGGAGAAACTCTCATAGATACACTTTAGTCTTTACTATAAGTTGATTATTAATTCAACTTTTTATAAAAAAAAAAAATTGTTTTTCATCTGATGTATGGTACCTGTTTTGAGTTCGACTAATTCGATTTGAAATTTATACGAAAAGGTCCCATTATGGGGTAAGGCGCATCCTACCATTTTTAAGATTCAAACTTGAAACTTCCCGTACTTATCATTCAACTACAATATTGATGGTAATTTACTGTAAAAATTTACTCGCACTCAGCCAATAAATACAAGACATGTGTATTGTATCATCCATCTATTATTAATTATGATTAGATAATATAAATATATACTTTAAATTTAATTTTATAATTAAATTATATAATTTAATATAAATATCGGATGCAGATAAATATTTACGGTAAGTCACCTCTTTATAGAAAAAATGCTCAAAGGGTCAAATCTATTCTCCCTCAAGTCTCACTCCACACGTATGTGCAACCTTCCTAGATCCAAGTAAGAAAAAAACACACACACACACTGACACACACCACAAGTAGAAAGAGAGCTGTCAACAGCCCCTTCAATTCAATATACGTTACTCACTCACTCATGTACTACTAAAAAACAAAGTCAAGATTCCTCCTTTGGACTTATTATCTATTACTTCCCCCACCCCATTTCTTGATCTTGGATTTTACAACTGAACTTCTGATTTCTTGTTCCACTTCACTCTCATTTCCCTTTTCCAGGTATTCTTTTTTTCCTCTTTCAAGTTCTGTTCTTTGAAGCTTATTGTTTCTTTTATAATGTTTGTTGTTAATACAAATATTGATATGTTAATGGGGTTGTTTTGTGATGCCTGTTTTGTTGGGATGTTGTCCTTTTGGTGTAAATTGGGATTTGGGTTTTAAGTCTGGGACTACTTAAGTACTTGTACTTCTATGGAGGTTAGATTCTTCGTAGAGAAATTAATTTTTTGTAGTCTTTGGTTAATTCTAGAGTCATTGCATTATATTTATGAGTACTTATTTAAATTAGGGAATGAACAAATGTACTTACTTTAGCTAAGTGTGGCGTAGCGGTTAATGAAGTGGGTGAAAACCTTGTAGATCGAGGTTTGAGTCCTAGGTGAGAGATTCCGATATGCCTAAGCCTTGGGGACAGAGTTATAACAACCTGTGCTGGTCGCAGTTAGCAAGTAGCTGGTTGATAGTCGTAGTGCGCAAAACCTGGCCTGGGCACCACCATTACTGGAAAACAGAAAAAACGAAGAAGAAATGTACTTTCGGTCGCCCAAATTTTTTATTTAGGTCAAGGCATGGGATATTGGAATGAAGCTGGTAGAAATGGACCATAATGGATATTGAAGATCATTACATCTGACCTGAGTAATGCGTAGTTGTTGCTTATTTTAACAAGTAATTAAAGCTTATTTGTTGCTTTTGTTGTAGAGGCACTGGACAGGGATTATAAAAATTACAACTTTTTTATGCTAAGTTAAAGATTACAAGTTGTGTAATCCCCTTTCTCTGCATCTTGTTGTGATGTTACGAAAAACGGCAAAACTTTATTGCCTGCTTGAACAGAATTTGAAGCATGATAAAACAGCTGGCTTATTTCATGTATCTTTGATAAAGTACGATAACTTTATCAGCTGGATGTGTGGACTACTATGATATGCCCACTAGTATCTTTATTACAAGAGTTACCAACTCCTCTCCTCCCCCTCCCTGGGGCCGCCCTTTCTGTTTTTTCTATTTGCTTTATTTGTTGATGGAAGGAGGTGTGATGGGGAGATCATATCTCTAAATGCAGCTGGTCTACTTGATATAAAAATAAATTCCAGGCTATAGTTTGCCATATATTATTTCCTTTTTGACAGTTGACTTCGATGAGCAATAATGGCCAGCCTAGATAGTGCCATATTATAATGGTCTTATGCAATTTGGGTTGGAGAAAGTTGGAAAAGATTATTGTGGCACTGGACTTTTTTTTTGACGTACGGTTATGGATGAAATCATATCCAAATAGAGACGAGATTCCTGTTTCTGTCATTTCTAGTGAAGTTTAGCTAAACCGAAGTCTTGCGGGGAGTTTAATTAGTTTGTTTCGATATCTGGCAGAATTGAACATTGATTGTGACAGTTGTTATTTGCCTTTTTCAAATTCTTGACATATTTTCTCAACCAATGATATTTTATATACTAGTTACTTTAGTAACCAAACCACTCAATTAGCACGATGTGTCTTTCCAAAATCACTAGGACAATAAGCTTCTCAAACAGACTCCTACTTCTGTAATTTTATGCAAGCCTAATGTGTTGCACAAGGTGAACAAACTGTGATGCTACGCTCCTCAATTTACTTGAAAGCTTAGACCTGAAATTTTATTTGTTTCAATAGACTATAGCTGGATTGTTTTACCTTTCTGTAGTTCTTAAACATCATGCACATCTGCTTGATAGATTTTGGGACTCTTTGCTAAACAGGAAGGAAGCGCTCACCATGTACAAGCTATCACCAAAAAGGAATCATAGATCCAAAGGAATCAAGGTGAAACATGTTTTACAAATCTGTCTGTTGCTTGCTGTTTGCTTTTGGTTGATCTACCAGGTCAAGCACTCCGACGATAAAAAGAAAGAATTTGATGAAAATGATGCTGAGCTGTCGATAAAGAGAGAAAGTAGCAATAAACTCGTAAAACATGGAAGGAAAGATCTCCAACCCCGGATAGAGGGAGTGTCTACAATTAATGAGCATAGGGAGGAACCTGAAGAAGGAAAAAAACCTGAGGAAGAAGATCAAGAAATTGGCAAGACTGAAAACAAGAATAATGAACGCAGAGAAGGTGGAGAAGATGACGAAGATGATCATGACCAATTGAAATCTGACGCTGAGGTTGATCGACGACAAGAGGATTTTGTTGACGAAGACAAGGAAAGAGGTGAAGATGATGAGAGAGATTCTGAGGATGATGATGGTCAGGTGGAGGATGATAATTCATTGGAGGACCATGATCATGACGAGGACTCTAGTAGTTCACATGAGGCACGTGAAGAGAATTATAAAGCAGATGATGCTTCAAGTGCAGTGACTCATGACACAAAACTACCTACCTCAGGAAACGAGAATGGTAAATTGAAGGAAACAACAGCAGATACTGAAGAGAATGATAGTAAAAACAGTATCAAGAACAGCACACAGATCAGCGCTAGTCAAAATACAACAGGGTTGAAGGTGGTTGATATTGAGGACAATGGAAAGGTTAGCTCTCTGAACACAACAAACAGTGAAGAGAAAGGTGCTAAGAACGTCTCATCCAATGCTCTGGACACCTTAGCATTGAATTCCACAAGAACAGAAGAGTTCGCTGACACTTCTGGATTGACAAACCACTTGATGGAAATGAGCACCGCGACTCATGAATTATCTCCACAGAACAGAACCCAGGCAATTTCCAAAGACCATAATTTTACAGCTGAGGAAACGAATTCCGGAAGTTACAACCTGTCAACGACTTCTTTACAGCACGGCAGCAACTCTGCTGATATGGTGAAAAACAATCAAACTGATTCTAGTTTAACACTTTCTACAAAAAGTGAAGGTGTTAACACGACCCTGTTAGATTCCTCAAATGTCTTTCCTGACACGGAGACGACTCTGGTAGAAAAAGTCGTCCAGAGGAATGCATCTGTTGGAGCGGTAGATAACATGGAGTTGCCTACTAAAAATGCAACTGAAGGTGAGAAGTCACATAACAGTAGTGAAACAGAATCCACTAATGAGGTACAGGAAACCTCAAATGCTGAGAATTTAGTAGAAGTTCAAAATGATCCAATTGATACTGATTCTTCCATTCACTTGGAAGAGAAACACGTCCGCACAGATTTAGAAACTCTTCCTGAAATACAAACTGAAGGTAGTAACAGTGATGATGCTGCAGCCGAGTGATACTGTACAAATAAGAAGGCAGTTAGTGAGTTTTGTTTATGCCATTTCACGTGTTGTATTCACTCTTTTTTCTTTCTTTCTTCTCTATTTTTTGTTTTTTTAACAAATATGCTTAGCTCTGAAGTTGTTGACCATGTGAATTGAGGATTGCAAGAATACAGTCTCGAACTTGGAAGACAAATATAGGCAAGTTATTAGTGTAGGGTCTAACATGTATAATCATTTCTTGCTTCTTCTCTAGTAACACTTGCACCTCTTCATTGTTCATCTGTTGTTTCCGTCTTATTATAGCTGTGCTTCTTCTTCAAGACCTGTCGTGCATTAAGTTGAACTTGGATTATTGAACTTGCTCAACAGGTCTTCCTTTTTTGAATTTTTGCTGCAAATTAAGAAATTAAGAAAGTAGAAGTGTGGGCTTTGTTGGAAAAACCACATCACCAATGCTACTTGCTTAAATTACATTAGTTAGAACTAACTAGTAACTACAAATACATTCAATATGGTAACAAGCAACTCAAGAAATCAACTTCGTCAGGTCGAGTGCATAAAGTTTCGCAAGTATATCAGAATGAATCTCTCTTTTATGGAAAAAGATCAATTCCACCCAGTCCCCCGTGAAGAAAGGGAAGGAATCTCTTGACTTTGGACGCATATACGTCAGAATCAATCATCATTCATCTTACCAAATTTGGATTCTCCACGAGCTCTTCTGAAGCTTTGCAAAGAACTTATTATAGTATCTTGTTCTTGGATAGAAGAACGTATCTACATGAACCTTTGGATCATTCCAAAAATTGATATCATTATGAAGGAGGTTATTTTTATTGATTGTTGTCTACATTTAGTACAGGTCAAACAACATTGATTACTCCAAAGAATAGTACTTAACAGATAAAACCAAACATGTAAAATTTGTAATCCAAGTGTCAAAGCGATAACAAATAATCAAAAATTCCAAAGTTAGTTATGTAACCGAAAAAGAAATTTAACATCAAATCTCCCAAAAATACATATTCCAAGAAAGTAATAAAAAGTGGATATTTCCGATCCAAGTTGTGATCAAAAGTCAAGAGACTCAAAACCATGCATCATAAGGAACAATACTAGTAGAAGAGCAAAAATTTAAAGTCTGGTTCAACAACTCTTTGTCATGATCAACTCCAAACCTATTAGTAGTGGTCAAGGTTGAATTTGAAGATGAAGGCAATGAAGAATTGTTTATCATGGCTAATTCATCAGCCCTCACGCTTACATTCTTCTTCAACTCTTCTAATGCAACCATGAAATCCTCAAGTTCCTCCAACCCCATATCATCAGTTGGTTTATCCCACCAATACCCTCCATTATTAGTATAATAATTATCATTCCCCATATTCTTCATCTCCTCCATCATGATATCTTTCTTCTTCTTCTCAGCCTCCACTTCTCTACATAGTTGAGAATAGTACTGGTTGTACTGCTGCGCTGTCAAGTTTGTTTGCATGGTGGTCTCACCACCTGTTACTGATGTTCCTATGAGCAGTGTGCGAATTCAGTACACAAAACAGGATTTTCCATAGTGTCAATCTATTATCGCAATTCGATTTTTCAGCGGTTTTATAATAGCTTACTTCTTGTCCCAGATAAATATTACTTTAATACAGTCCTTTTTGTCCGAAGTTACGTGGCACAGTTCAATTGGATGTTAAACTTCTCTGACTGTAAGTAACAATTTTGAAATATACATATTTGAAAATTATGTAAAAAGTACTATATAAATTACCACAATTGACAATTCAAAATAGATAAAAGGCATATGAAAAAATTGCGGTACAAAAATCTCATTTGACACTTGAAAATCGAACATACACACCTAAATTGGGACATAAGAATGTGTATATATATATGAGTCTATGCGTGTGTATGTTTATTTATTATACCTATTAAATACAAAAATCTTACAAAAGAGACACCCATTAAAGGGTGTTTCCACCGCTTGTTACAGTAATAGTACTTTTTATTACTCGCTACGTACTCCACTATGGTGATCAATATAGTACAAATAAAAATATTGAATTCCATATTAACATATACTCTATATATTTACACATACATATAGTTTAAATTGAAGGCAGTAAGTTATAACAAACCTGCTTGGGATCTGCCAATGTCTGTGAGATAGCGTTCAATGACAACATTGGGGCTAGGATGACCAAAAGCAAAAACTTTACCAGCCAAAGATTGGAGGATAATGGCGATTTCTGCACCGCATAAGATGGAGAGTTCACTAGCTTTCTTGAAAAGTCCTTTATGGCGCTTTGAGAAAGTGACTGCCCTACTTTCTTTGTTTGTTATTTTCTTGATTTCAATCTTTCTTCTGCCTTGTGTTTTCTTCACCATGTTGGTGGGGTTGTTCTCTTTGTTCATGTTTGGTAAATAATGATTTAATGATTATTGCTTATGGGTGTTTGTTACTATAATAGTAGTAGTAAGTAGTAGGAGGGAGTACTATTTATGGAGAGAGTTAAGGAACTTTGTGTAACCAAGAATCACAGAGGATCTTCTTCTTTATTCGTTTTACCTGTTATAATAATTTTTACCGTTCTAAATTTGGAAAGGAAATAATTAGTAATGCTGATCCATATTGGTACTTAGAAAACATAATTATTTAAATTTCAAGTAATTTTATTCATTGGAAAATTGTATTAAAAAACTTGGGTGCCAAGCCTCTTCAACGTTCACATAACATGCCTTTTTAATGGACTTGAACGGTGCAAATATTATTAGTCATACCCAGCAAGCAATGATCGAGCCTTTTTTAACCAAAGCCGTTTTGAAAACCTTCTATCGCAAATAGTCTCTCTACCTCATCCGAGATAGGGATAAAGTCTATGTCATCTTACCCTCCCAGATCCGACTCGTGGGATGTGTGTTATTGTTAACTAACTAAAGATGACACAAAAGTTGGACCAGTCGAAGCAAAACTTTGCTGTCAAATTTAGCAAATAAAGAAGCTCTAACAATACAAGCTCGACATAAGATATAGAAGAACAAATCTATTGCAAACACAAAAAAGGCAAAGCTTTTCTGTCAAATTATTAACAATGGAGAAGAAAAAAATTATTGATTCGAGATGCCAACAGAAGAAGAAGAAATTTGTACCTCCTTATCAAGAGGAAATAATTATGGAGATTCTCAGCAAATTACTCGTGCCATCTCTTCAATGATTTAAATGTATTTCAAAATTTTGGAACGCATTAATCTTTGATCCTTTCTTTAAGATGAAGCATCTCAATCACGTCAAGAATGACCAAAATTCACAAAAACGTCTTATTAGCCGAGAGTGCGTTGGTAAAGATGATATGTGTGAGTTTTATTGTTCTTCTTTATCGTCTGTTCAAGTGGTTGAGGATAAACAAAAAGTCAATTGTTGTTCAATCTGCAAGTCTATTATTGATTTGAAAGTGGCAAAGAGGGTCGCTTGCTTCAAGGTAGAAGCCTTGCGTACCGTTGGCCCGGTATATAGGACATCCAGAGCACGACTTGACTTATGACTTCAATGTTCTAAAGCAAAAACTCGTTTATACAGAGAGCTTGATCTCTCCAAAATTACTTATTTAATATTTGTTTATGTATGATTGAAATGTTTTATCTATTAGTATATGAGTTGACACTTGAATATGGCAGATCAGCAGAACTCTGAAGAATGCTGAAGAAAGAGACTTTCATTATGCCAACACAAACTCTTCCAGAGCCTCAAAATCATAGCAAAGCTAAAGGCCATTCTTGGCGGGAACTACCGTCATAAATTATCACTACTAATTTTATAAGCAAATATTCACAAGTAATTGGCACTTGAAAGCAGAACAAAGACCAACCACAAATCAAAGATAAAGAAAAACAAAACATACCCCAGTCATTGGACCGGAAATATCATCTAATATATGAGTTGGCACGCAAATCCCATTAAACACGCTCCACACAACAGAAACAGGACACAAATCTAAGATAACTGCCTACCAATCCATCAAACCCCAAAAAGATAGTACAAGTTAAAAAAGAATCATGAAAAGATTGCTCCCTGAAGAACCAGATTAACAAAAACTCGCAACTAAAAACCTATTGCACATGCAGGTAGCAGGTAAAGACTCCAGATGATACAGACCAAGACTCCCCTAGAAACCATGGCAGGGGCAGTTCCAAGCATGTGGTTTCCTTCTTAGCTTTACCTATCTCTGTAACTACCAGTCCCACTGTTATAAACAACTATCAGCTCGAAAGGCGCTTGAAAGCAAATTCAAATACCAAACAGACGAATCAAAGAAAACGACAGACAAAGTATCCAACTCATTGGACCAGAACTATCATATAGTACATTACATATGATATAACAGATTGCATTTGACACGTTAAGAAAGTAGCTGTGTAACAAAACTATCCAAACACCATAAAGAGAAGAGTTCAAAAAGAAACTTGAAAGAAATGCTCCTAGTAGCACCAGCTTAACATAAAGTAGTGACTAAAACCTTTTGGATGACTTGTTACATATATAAACTAAACAGGTGTAGGTTTTGTATAGTTCACTTGAGCAAAGCGCAAAAATGCATAACGAAAAAGCTCCGTGCCCCAACAAAAATATTTCAAGAGGAACATTTCTCACGATCAAAACACCACTCATTCTTAGCTACAACAACCTCAGTAACCACCAACAACATACCCAGTAAACAGCAACAACAACATACCCAGTGTACTGTAACCACCAACAACATACCCAGTAAACAGCAACAACAACATACCCAGTGTACTATAATCCCACAACAACCTCAGTAACCATCGCTACAATATTGTACATAACTATTATCCAGCAATAGGTGCCTAAAAGCAGATTCAAGGGCCATAAAACAAACCAAAAAAATGAAGGATGGCAAAATTTGCCTGATGCATTGCAACAAAAATATATTTAAGCACTTGACCTGGCCAGCAATTACATTTCACGTTTTGCACAAACAGAAAAAAGACAGAACTAAAAATAACTGCCTAAACATCATTGAAACACCAACAAGTGAAAAGTTCCAAAACAAACATAACAGATCGCTCCATGAAGTACCAGATTAACAAAAACTTGCAACTAAAACCTATTGCACTACTTATTACACACATAAGCTATACAGCTTTCTGCTAAAGACTCCAGATTATGCAAAACACAATCAAGGGAAGTTGATCCTATCTCCTCCAAGATTACAACGAGGTACATGGTTTGACACTCGAGGGAGCAACATAGAAGGTGGTGCTTGACCTAAAGGATTACCGGTATTATCAAAACGGAGGAGGGAAGAGATCATGATCACCACCAATTATATGTGGCCTCCAAGGTACTAGAGGAATAAATGGAAGAGGACGAGCCCCTAAAAGTCTCCGGGGATCAACCCGGCTTCTTCTGAAAGTCAACATCAACTTCCGTTTCTTCCTTCTCTCCAAAGACACGACAAACTTCTCTTTCCAGTGTCCCCCTGCCCCAGATGTCTCGGCATCACCAAACTGCTCCACAAACTTCTTCCTCCACAAATCATCACTCGAACCCAAATATCGCAATTCGGAGCTCACACAACTCACTTTTGCTATGTCAACACCAGGAAGCATTTCCAAGACCTTCAACTTAAGATCAGTTGGAAGCCGCGTAAAACATGGTGGAAGTTCTAAACCAGCCTTGTCACATAAATCAATCAACAATGGCAATACAAGGCCATCCTTAACATTCCTCCAAAACTGAAACACTTCACTCTCCGGTGTAGAGGTTCCAAAAACCCCATCTGTACCAGTTACCTCCTCATGCAAACCACAATTAGCCCAAGCAACATTTAAATATGGAACCAACTGATCTTCATTCAAACTCACTCTACGTATCGAACCTCCACCACCCGATAACGACCCATGAGCAATAAAAAACTTGCCTAAAAACTGAAACTTTAACTCAACAGTATGATTCATATTAAAGTTACCACATTTAACATTATCAATAACATCAGGCAGGGTATAAAACAAGCTCATTTTTCGACCCGAAGGCCAACATTTCCAGAACTCAGACTCAGTAAACGAAACAGGATCAATAAGAACAAACCCTGATTCAACAAACACAGCATGAAGTGCAACCACCAACAGCTTATGATCGCGTCCACCGGTAGCATCATCACTCAACTCCTCAGTAAACACTTTCCTTAAAAACCCAGGTACTGAAAAAGACTTTCCAAAATTCACATCAACCATCATATCACTGTATTCTCCATCATCAACCTCCATTAATCCCCCTGTTTCCTCACCCTGAGGTACCAAAGTTCGGGTTTTTACCTCGTGGGCTTCCATTTTTTTCACTGTTTCAGATTCTTGAACAAGTTGGGTGTCCAAATTTTTAACTTTTTCAGGTTCTTGAACCAATTGGGTGTCCAAATTGGTCAAAAAGTTGGGATCTTGGAGGGTTTTGGGCGAAATTGAAAAACCATGGGGGTTAAAAGTGTAAAAAATAAGATCACCTGAAGTAATACCAAAAGATTGAAGGGCTTGTTCAGAGGGTTGAAGCTCATCTTTTCTATTGAGAGAAAGATGAATGGAATTTGATGAAGATGATGGAAGGGATTGAAAGATGAGATTTTTGAGTTGTTGAAGAGTAAAATCAGGTGATGGTATGTTGATTTTAAGGGTTTCATTGGTTTCCAAGGATCTTATTCTGAGTTTCATGGTTGTGGAGAAATCAACAGGGTTTGGACAATTAGGAGTGTGTGTTGACATATTTGGTTTGGGGACAACACCAAGGTAGTTCGGTTAAAGAATACCCATCATTTATCTTTCGGAAATAATCTCTCTATCTCACTCATTTTGGGCCGTCTGGTTACGTTGTTATAAAAAAATATATTCTTTCTTACAAGTATAATTTATCCAACATTGGACGGACATTTTAGATTATTAAAAAACAATCAATATTTTATTTAGATCAAACAAATTTAAAAACATATTTATGATTTGAAATATTATTATGAGTGATGATGCTGGTCTTAATAAATTAGTAGTACTTCCATTCGAAATAATTGGATGTTAGAACTATTGAATTGGTTGACTTAAAATGATTATGGTAATTTTGTTGTTATATAACTTACATAAGGTTTTACGTCGGTTGGTGTAGTCTTGGCGCCACTTCAAGGAAGAGATTTTACCGTTAGATTTGAATTAATAATATGTATATTTTTTAAATCAAGAGTTACGAAGACTAAGAAACAACAAAAAAATAAAAATTAGAATTATCATGAAGAGTACAAGAGTACGAGTTTCGGTTATATTTTGAAAACGTATAAATCAAATGCAACAAAAAATAAAATAGTAGAATCTTCAATCAAAATCAAATCGGAAAGTCAATAAAACAAAAGAAGAAAATTCAAAATTTTCATTTTCGTATGATTTTTTTCCCCATTTAATCCAAGTAATAAAACACATATTTTTAATTGTGAGCAATTACTAATGAATTATCTTATCACGAATAAAAAGTTATTTCTATAAAGTTCCCACTATTAATACTATACATAATTAATGAACTTCTTCCTGGGTCTAAAGTACCTAATTAGCACAACAAAAAAAAGGAAAATGCTGGTTAGCATTAGTAAAATGTTTTAAGGCGAAGGCATCTTCACCTATCGAAAACTACAACAACATATTCAGTATAATTCACGAGGACAATTAATCCATCTCCTTCCAGTTAACCTCAGTAATTAACTAAAAGTATTGTACATAACTTTATCCAGCAATAGCCTAAAAGCAGATTCAAGGGCCAAAAACCAAACGAGAAAAACAAAGGATGGCCAAATTTGCCCTGAGTCATTGCAACAAATATATTTTTAAGCACTTGACATGGCCAGCAGTTACCTTTCACATTTACCACAAACAGAAAAAAGACAGAGCTAACATAACTGCCTAACCATCATTGACTCACCAACAAGTGAAAAGTTCCAAAAGAAACATAAAAAGATCGTTCCCTGAATCACCAGATTAACAAACTTGCAACTAACACCTATTGCACTGCTAATTACACACATAAGCTATACAACTTTCTGCTAAAGATTCCAGATTATGCAAAACACAATCAAGGGAAGTTGATCCTATCTCCTCCGAGATTACAACGAGGTACATGGTTTGACACTCGACGGAGCAACATCGAAGGTGGCGCTTGACCTAAAGGATTACCGGTATTATCAAATGGAGCGGGGAAGAGATCATGATCACCACCAATTATATGTGGCCTCCAAGGTACTAGAGGAATAAATGGAAGAGGACGACCCCCTAAAAGTCTCCGGGGATTCCCGCTTCTTATGAAATTCAACGTCAACTTCCTTCTCTTCCTACTCTCCCAAGCCATGACAAACTTCTCTTTCCAGTGTCCCCCTGCCCCAGATGTCTCGGCATCACCAAACTGCTCCACAAACTTCTTCCTCCACAAATCATCACTCGAACCCAAATATCGCAATTCAGAGCTCACACAACTCACTTTTGCTATGTCAACGCCAGGAAGCAATTCCAAGACCTTTAACTTAAGATCAGTTGGAAGCCGCGTAAAACATGGTGGAAGTTCTAAACCAGCCTTGTCGCATAAATCAATCAACAATGGCAATGCAAGGCCATCCTTCACATTCCTCCAAAACTGAAACACTTCACTCTCCGGTGTAGTGGTTTCAAAAACCCCATCTTTACCAGTTAACTCCTCATGTAAACCACAATTAGCCCACACAACATTCAAATACGGAACCAACTGATCTTCATTCAAACTCACCCTACGTATTGAACCTCCACCACCCGATAATGACCCATGAGCAATAAAAAACTTGCCTAAAAACTGAAACTTTAATTCAACAGTATGATTCGCATTAAAGTTACCACATTTCACATTATCAATAACTTCAGGCAGGGTATAACACAGACTCATTTTTCGACCGGACGACCACAATTTCCAAAACTGAGACTCAGTAAACGAAACAGGATCAATAAGAACAAACCCTGATTCAACAAACACAGCATGAAGTGCAACCACCAACAGCTTATGATCGCGGCCACCGGTAGCATCATCACTCAACTCCTCCGTAAACACTTTTCTTAAAAACCCAGGTACTGAAAAAGACTTTCCAAAATTCACATCAACCATCATATCACTGTATTCTCCATCATCAACCTCCATTAATTCCCCTGTTTCCTCTCCCTGAGGCATCAAAGTTCGGATTTTTACCTCGTGGGGTTCCACTTTTTTCACTGTTTCAGATTCTTGGACTATTTGGGTGTCCAAATTTTTAACCTTTTCAGGTTCTTGAACCAATTGGGTGTCCAAATTGTTCAAAAAGTTGGGATCTTGGAGGGTTTTGTGTGAAATTGAAAAACCAAGGGGGTTAAAAGTGTAAAAAATAAGATCACCTGAAGTAATACCAAAAGATTGAAGGGCTTGTTCATTGGGTTGAAGCTCATCTTTTCTATTGAGAGAAAGATGAATGGAGTTTGATGATGATGAAGGAAGGGATTGAATGATGAGATTTTTGAGTTGTTCAAGTGTAGAATCAGGTGAAGTTATGTTGATTTTTAGGGTTTCGTTGGTTTCCAAGGATCTGATTCTGAGTTTCATGGTTGTGGAGAAATCAACAGGGTTTGGCCAATTAGAAGTTTATGCTGACATATTTGGTTTGAGGATATATATACATAGGGGTGAACATAGGGCGGGTTGGTTCGGTTTTTTCATTTATCAAACCAAACCAAAAATTTCGGATTTTTGAATCTTTAAACCAAACCAAACCAACCAAAGTCGGTTTTTTCAATATCGGTTTTATTCGGTTTATTCGGGTTAATCGGTTTATTCGGTTTTTATTTTGGTAACAACAATTACACGATGCATTCTAAAGTAAAAACAGGTTGATGATGTATTTTCTAGCTTAGAACGTTGTCACGTGATCTTTGCACGTATAGTCGTATTTAGCTATGACAGAGTAGTTATACTATGAAATTAAAATGGAAGTAATCTCCAAGTGCTTAGTGCTCTATTACTTTTATTCCTCTGTGAGATGAATGATGCTTTTGGTAATCTCATAACATTCCTTCTAACTTGTTCATATGTCAACCATAGTTCATTCACACTCTGTAACAATATAATCACTTTTACTGCGTTTGTAGAAAGTAGAAACCAGATACTCAGACTCTTTGGTAGAAAGATCAATTGTGGCTTGCAATGCTCCATTCCAATTGATAGCATTGCCAAAAAGAGTAAATAAATTATCTTATTAGATATCTTTTCTTATGCGAGTCTTCCACACAATTAGAATTGTGATGAAAACACTCAATCATGTCTTTGTCAAGTGCCAGACCAACATCCCAGATATACCCTTCAAGTACCTCAAAATTCACTGTCTACTAATGCTCTTCCCTTTGAAACATTCATAATATCTACTCGCTACATGAACATTTTGCATATATATATTAGGACTGAGTGCTAACCATAACACACGATACTACCACTAACATGGTAACATAAACTCAGTAGAGCATGCACAATTTTGAAAAGAAAAAAGTACTTACCAATAAAAAAGACAATAATAAAAAAAAAAAAAAATCCAATTGAAATGCCAAAAGTACTTAGCATTGTTTATATAAGTATTGCACCTATAATACAATGGTCATAAACATCTTTATGATCTCTGAACTAAACGCTTACCACTTTTAGATAAACTCAAATAGAGCAGCACTAAAAAGGTGATTATTAGTTAGTGGTTTACACAATTTAATGCAGCAGAAATAGAACTAGATAATTAAAAGTAGTAAGTCTTTGGCAAACATTGGTGTTACTTCAGGAAATTCAAAGAGTGAAGCCCTAAAAATGATTAATTGCAGAGTGTTTTACATGATTTGCAGCAACAAAAGTAGAAAATAGTTTTCAATGAATAAATTTTATACATATAAAATTTAAAAAATAACGTATTTGTAATACGGTTCGGTTTGGTATCGGTTCGGTTTTTTTGGGGGTTATACCAAACCAAACCTAAAATGTCGGGTTTTTTTTCGCCAACACCAAACCAAGTCAAACCAAACCACTAGTCGGGTTTTTTTTCGGTTCGGTTTGGTTTTTCGGTTTGGTTCGGTTTTCCGGTTTGGTTTGTACAGCCCTATATATACACAACACCAAGATAGTCGGTTAAAAGAATACTCCATATTATTTTCTTTCGAAAATAATTTTTCTATCTCACTCGAGAGTGTGTAAAAACATAATGGTTATCTTGTTATAGAAAGATATATTCTTTCTTGCAAGAATAATTGTATCCAACATTGGACATACATTTTAGATTGTTAAAAAATAATTAATATTTTATTTTTATCGAACGAATTTAAAATAATATTTATGATTTGAAATATTGTTATGAGTGATGATGATGATAACTTAATAGTAAGTAGGAGTACTTTAATTCGAAACAATTGGATGTTGTCTTCTTAATCTATAAAGAGAAAACTATTGAATTGGTTGATTTGAAATGATTATGGTAATCTTGCCGTTATATAACTGACAGAAAGTCGTTACGTCGGTTGAAGTAGTCTTGGCGCCACTTCAAGGAAGAGATTTACCGTTAGATTTGAATAAATAATATGTATGATTTAAATCAATAGTTGCCAAGAGTAAAAAACAACCAAAAAAATAAAAGATAAAAACTAGAACTAAAAAGTACCAGATTACGGTTTTCAATTATATTTTGGAAACGTATAAATCAAATGCGACAAAAAATAATAGAATCTTCAATCAAAATTAAACCGCAAAGTGAATAAAACAAAAGAAAAAAATCCAAAATTTCCTTTTCCTATGATATTCTTTTTCATTTAAGCCAAGTAATAATGCATATTTTTATTGCGAGCAATTACTATTGAAATGTTTACATTATCTTATCACAAATAGAAAGTTATTTCTATAGAGTTCCCATTATTAGTATTATGATTAACTAACTTCTCCTTAGGTCTAAAGTTCCTTATTAGCACCAAAACATAAAAGAAAAATGGTGCTTCTCATTAGTAGAGTGTTTTAAAGTGAAGGCAAAATATCTGATCAAAACTACAATAATATATTCAGTATAATCTATGAGGATAAAGCCTCTCAATAAATTTTTTTTTATTGTTGGAGTATAAAATCATACCCTTTCCAATTAATCTCAAAACTATATAAATTGATCCCCTCCAAACGGCTCCTTTTAATAGTCACACTCCCACATTGTTCCTAATAACTCTAAAGGTTCAATTTTTTTTTCCGCCAAATCCCAAAAGACATACAAAATTGGGTTTCTTTCACTTTTGTTAGGGTTTAGGGTTTGATTTAGAAAGTGGGGTTTTATTCCTTTTGATGATCTTGAATTATTAATTGGTAAATTTCTCCTTGTGGTTCAATTTTAATTGCACCAACAATGAACTTCCCTACCATTTTCTATGAATTTGTAATTTTTATTTTTATGACATGGTGTTCGGAGGTCAGTTTACTCGCACCTCGACTAATCGGATATCTGCCATTAGTAATCACCTACTGGTTTTGAAATCTTTTAAAGACCCAATTTTATAATCTCTTGGATTCTTGAAATTTAATTTGTTGGTGCTAGCTTTGATTAATTTGGTTTTAGTAGTTATTATTAATCTTTTTGTTCCAAGAACTTCATTTAACTGAACAAGTTGCTTCCTTTGCTCGGCAAGAATTCCCCTTTAATTTAGAAAACTTAGTAAACTAACTATATCGCACGTCATGACGATGTTCTTCTAGCTATTATCAGTACAATTGATACTTATACAAGTATTCTAATTTGAAGTATTACTGATTTCTTTACCAGGATTGCTTCTGATTTTGGCCATCCTGCTATGGCTCATAATTCTCACTTCACTGGCATGCAGGTATACCCTTTTCTTGAAGTTAGAAATCCGGTTTCAATTAAACGTTGTTATGTTATGTTTTCGTGCTTATACTTTAAATTACTTTGGTATCTCATTGAAATCTGGATAAGTAGATCCCACTTATATGTTTAGGGGAGAGTGAGGTGGATGATGTCGTGTATTATTAGAAAATTACTTTTCTGTTTCTGACCAATTCCCACTGTTAGTTTGTCTTGGAAGGTTAGGCATTAGTGACAAGATTCAGTACTCTGCAATTACCGAGGAAAGACGAGTAGAGCCCTTAAGTGCTGATGTAGACTTGTGGCTCAAAAAGTTAGAAACAACTAGCTTGTATAGGTGTCTATGGTTAGTGGGTGGGGAGGAATTGGTGCATCAGATGGCTATCCAAAAGTAATCCTACCGTTGTAGGATAACAGATTAACAGGTCAACTCATTAAACTGCCAACAAGTTGCATATTTACTAGCTCAGCTAAAGTCTCACTAATATATTATTGTGGTTTTTCTTTTTTGACAAGTTTTGTGTTAAGAAAAGTATAGGCTGTCACCCGAAAATATAAAAAAGATGCTTAAGCCATCCAAAGATGTTGAACCGAAGACATTTAGGTAGAGATGCTTATAAATCGTCCATTCTCGTCAAGGCTATTATAGGTCATCTGTTTGTGATATCCCTACACCCCCTCTTCTCTCTCTCCATCTCAGCACAAGCTTTAGATTGAATAGATGGATGGTTCAGCGATGCCACTTATTTGTACATATTTTTGCGCCATCTTGGCGTGTTATTAATGAAACGTTATCTGACTCAAACAAAGAAATGGTTTTCATGTTTGTTTGTGGCTTGTCTCTGAAGCTCAGGTCTTGTCCCTTGAATCATTTTGACTGTTATGCTATATTTCTGGAATAATTAGAAAATCAACTCATAGTGAGTGAAAAAAAATGACTGATTTCATCTGTTCTTCCTTGCATGATTGTTGGTTGTAAAGCCTCCTATACCACCTTTGGCTGGTCCTCCTCAGGGTGCTATTCCATCTATGTCACTGCAAGTAAGTTCTTTTCCTATTATGGGCTGGGGGTGGAGGGATAATTAGCAATTAACTTTGTCTGCTTCTCCAGGGCCAAACTATGCTTCCACCTCAGCAGGCACAACCATATATTTCCGGACCATCTCAACAATTTCAGCCACTTGGACACACAAATGTTGCGATGCCTCCTCCACCTTCGCATATCCAATATCCTCAACCGATGCAACAGGTTGCTGGTAGACCTTTAGTAGGAGGGCATGGTATGCCTCAAGGACCACCTATGCCCCTTGATTTTCAGCGAAACAGGCCTGTCACTCCTGTTCAAGCACCACCTCAGCCTAACCTTCCGATGTCAAATAACCACATGCCTGGTTCTGGTGGCCCAAGTTTGCCTCTATCTTCTTTGTATAATGTAAGACCTCATGAAGAGTTCTTGTGGTTATTATTAGATCAGTTTACGTTCCGTTCATTTGAGTTTCATCATTTGTTTATCCTCTTCATCTTGTGGGTAACAGCAGGTTAATGTGGATTCTTCCAGCTCCCAGTATCAGACACAGATACATGATCATAGTTTTCCGTCAGGGGTACAACCCTGGATGTCAACTAGTAATCATAATGAAAATTCTGCTACATCTGTGCAGAAGACTGGAGAACAAACAGTTCCCTTGGCTGTCCCAGTGAGAATTTAATATGTTTATTTGTTTATGTTTCATTCTGGTTTGCTAAATTTTTGTAGAAGTCAGTTGTAGGATTTGTAAGATTTTGGTGATAGATTTTTCTATTTTGGTTCAGGAAGCAAATTACGAGGTTGACTCTGTTGAGACTACTCCTTCCGATTGGATTGAGCATACTGCTCGAAATGGGAAAAAGTATGTGGTTCCCCTTTTGATTTGTCAGTTATCCATGGTAACCTGATTAGGTTAAATGGGTGTGTGTAAAACTTGGAATTTCAGACATATGATTTTTGTGTAAAATTTGGTAAGTAAATATTTAGATTCCACCGAAGAAAATATATGTAAAACCTTAGAATATACTGTAAGAAAAGGTGCTTTTCAAAATTAGTTACTTTTCGTTCATTCTTTTATACCACTTTGGTCTTTGAGTGCTCCACGCATAATAAAGAGCATGTCGTTTTATTGGGGTGAGCTAAGCTTTGTCCCACTAGTGAATTTGACTTTTTGGAATCCTTGCCTCTGGATTATATCGCAGAGGTCACGCATAAGAATAACACATTTAACTCCTAGAGCAGGGTATATATATGAGAGTCTGTAGACCTTGCCATAGTAGTTTGGTTGTTTAAATCAGAAGTCAATCTGCGGAACTTAAAATTGTTTCCAAATTGTCTACATCATTGCTGTAATGTCACTTTGCAAGATCTGTCAGTCTGTCTCCTTTCTTCTGTAATTCTATAGTGATTCAATGGGTTTTTTCATGTTGCCCGAGTTCTCTCATGTTTAATGTCTTATTCCACGTGTTCATTGTAGTGTCAGTATGTCTAATAAGTAGAAGAGTTTCAGACAATTGCGGCAAGTAATTGTCTTAGGACCGAATGCTTATATTGGCACTCTTTTCTATGTTATATAAGTAATGATGGGATATTTCCTTTATACAAACTTGTGTACCAAAAAGTACATAATCTACCAAAATATATGATTTTTATAGGAAAAAAACCCAATTGTCCATATAAACTACAATATCAGGGTACCCTCAAAATAAAGTGTGGATGCTTCATCCTAGGAGTACTAGGTATTTCTAGTTCAGCATGTTTCGACGATCACTGGACTCATGATGGTTAATGTTTTAATATTTTTGACTGGTCGCTGATGTGGTTATATTTCCTATGGCTTTATAGCTTCAATCAATCAATAACTTGCTTATGATTTTTCGTTTGATTTTGTAGATACTATTATAATAGAAGTACAAGAATCTCTACCTGGGATAAACCTCTTGAACTGATGACAGCAATGGAGGTGAGGTCACCTGTCAGTGTTAGCTTTATGATCTTTTACTGTTTGCAATATTGATGGTCTACTTGTGCCAATTCTGTTTACTTAACCAAAAAAGGGTTCTCATCCAATTTCTTGTAGTGAAGCTTTGTAGAATCACTGTTTCTTGCATGAACATCTGTGATTTTTGTGTGGGTTCAGTGAGAGAACATGTCTCTCTGATCTTACTATACTATATAGACTTCATTTGGGATTGTATTTGCCTTTCATTTCCAATATAGTTCTAAAATATTTTGTATTAGGTATATCCATTGCATGATTATATCTGGGCAGTTTTTCACTGTTTGTGTATTCACTTCAAGGTCCACGAGGCTTGAAGTGAAAAGTGAGAACTGTGAAGTGAAGTGCACAATTTACCGAAGATTTAAGAATATTACTAAATTCATATACATCTGGTATTTTATATCAGATGGGTAGAAGCTGAAAGCGGATACCTACACAGAGCATTTGTCAGTTTCTCTTTAGATCAGATCTAGTTTCTTTCTTTTCAATTGGGGACATAAGAAATGATGTACCTAGCTATGATACAATGCCATCTGTGTGACCTGTCCATGATGGACCATATTGACAAACTTATAGCTGCTTTTCTGGTCAACGGCTACTGCTGATACTCTGCAGGATTTGTTTCTCTTTTCAAAGCATATACAGCTTCGATATCCTAAAGCGTCATTTTTGAATTCTATCTGTGTCTGTGGCTTGACGATAAGCATACATTCTGCTGGTCTCTTGCTGTGTCATCTATCATGCAGCAATCTGAGTTAGCTTTATATTATTATTATTATTTTTCAAATTTGACAGGGGATTTCCATCACCTCCAATTGGTGTTAATGTCAGTTTTTTCTTATTTTTAACATTTGATTCTGCACGTTTTCTTTGGTTTTTCTTTTTTAATTATAGCTTGTGTGGAGCATGTCTTCCTTGGTGCATATGTACTCTTGTGTAAACATGCTACTCTTTCAGCTGGAATCTACTGCTTTTTATGCCTTGAGATTCTATTTTTTCTGCCTTTTGACTTAACCTGCTTTCATTCTGTTTTCGTTGGGGACAGAGGGCAGATGCATCAACCGACTGGAGAGAATTTACAAGTCCTGACGGAAGAAAGTGTGTAACTTATATAGTTCTTGTCCTCGTTCCAGTTCTTTTACAGTGGTTATTTTTGTCTGTTATGCCTAATGCTCTGATTGCTTTGATTTTCTACAGGTATTACTACAACAAGGTTATTGGAAAGTCAAAATGGAAAATGCCCGAGGAAGTCAAGGTGCTGTTAGCTTTTAAATCCATTTGTATTAATCCTTGCTTTATATTGCATGGTAAGAAAAGAGGACAATTTTCTGTTTTCTTGGATACTTCTTTTTTTCATAAAATATTTTTATTTACGCATTTGACAGATGGCTCGTGAGGGCATGAAAGCAGAATTAGTCAACGTATTGGTAAAAGAGAAGAACACTATTTCAGATGCCTCTGATTTTGGATCCACATCTGGTGTTAAAACATCACCTGCGGGTGCAGATTGTTCATTAGCCTCAGCACAAGGAGCTATGCCAAGCCCGATTGCTGTGGCACCAGTCGCGAACTTACCAACAGTTGTGGCTCCAGAATCATCGAATTTACCTGGTAAGGTTTCTTCTCCAATGATTGGCGAAGTCGAAATGCAGAATTCTTCAGAACCTCCCTCGCCAGCTGTTGCTAATACAGAGAAAAATGGACCAGCAGTAACGTCGGAAAATTCTGTTGCAACACCAGTGTACGTGCTTTCAAATTTATATGTTGCAGAATGAATTTTCCTCTGTTGCTATCGTATTTAGGATTCTATTTTTGCAGGATCAGTTCTGAGACTACTTCAACACTGGATGTGGTAGTGTGTGGAGATGGAGCTTCTCCAGAAAACACTGAGGTACTTTGGCTTTTCGAGATACTTCTGTGATTATTTAATTACTAGTCGTTAAAGCTCCAAGAAAGCTTTTATGAGCTGTTATCCTGGATGGGTTGATCCCACAGTGCTGTACTGCAGTTGTCAGTGAAACTACTAACAGGTGATGATTATGCTCCGAGGGGGTCTTCTCTTTTGTACTTTGTCTTGATGTTGTACCTTAACTGCAGGAAGTTAAGAAAGATGCTGCAGCATCTGAAGTAGGAAATGTTACTTCATCAGAAGAGAAAACAGTCGAGCCGGGACCAGTTGTTTATGAGAGCAAAGCGGTACTTTTTGATTTTTCCTGTTCTTTGGCCCTTTGTTATTAGTTCTCAAAATTTCTGCTAATCCTATTCTCTCCTGTATAAGTATCTGAGGTTATTGCTTTGAGATATTTCTTTTTCTGCTTGTGATATTCTTAGCAAATTGTTTTCAACTCTTGGCTGCTAAATTCAGGAGGCAAAGATTGCATTCAAAGCTCTTCTGGAGTCTGCGAATATTGGGTCTGACTGGACATGGGATCAGGTTGTTTACTTGCTTTGTTTCATGTATTCTGAATTATTGAGGAAGATCATTTGACATGAATTATATTTGTTAGGCCATGAGAGCAATAATCAATGAGAGAAGATATGGTGCTCTAAAATCCCTTGGTGAGCGGAAGCAAGCTTTTAATGAGGTATATCTCCGTAGGCATTCAGTGCCGTCAATAGAAAGTTTTCCCTTTTTAGTTTACTATTTGGCTACATAACAAAGATCTTGAATGGGTTAATTTGTGCTTGAATGTTTCATAATACTATCTTCTAGAAAGGAAAAGGGCTAGCATATAATGTAATTTCTGTGACTGTTCCAGTATCTGGGCCAAAAGAAAAAACTTGAAGCTGAAGAGAGACGCGCTAAACAGAAAAAAGCTCGGGAAGATTTCAGGATAATGTTAGAAGTAAGTGAATCTTGCAACCTTGTTTTGTGAGGTCTTCCATTTTGATATATCTGAGAGTTTTAGAGACTTGGTTATTTTAGCCCCCCACCCCCAAAAAAACAAAAAACTTGCTATACTTCACAACAATCTCGGTTTATTTCTCAATCTTCCACAGGAGTGCAAGGAATTGTCAGCATCCACAAGATGGAGGTTTGTATTTCATTCGTAACGCCAAGTTATCTACTTTTTGTTTTGTGTTCTTGGTTATTGTTTGTATATCTTGTGAACCTTGAAGTTTCTCTATTACTTTTGTAAGTTCCACTTTATCCACTAACTATCTGCTATTAATTTATTCAGTAAGGCGATGTCCATATTCGAAAATGATGAACGTTTTAAAGCTGTTGAACGAACTAAAGATCGCGAGGACCTTTTTGAAGATTATAGGGAGGAACTTGAGAAAAAGGTGAAGCTACTATCACAGAGTTGGTAAAGGAAGGGACTTACTATAAGTTGCGGATTTCCCATATAAATATTTGTGTATATTAACTTTCTTGTACGCTTGTATTTGTTAGAATCTCAAATTAGTTGAATATATGGGCTGTCCTTATATGGTTTTTGGGTATCCTGACCAATTAAGTTAGGCACAAAGTTCATTTTCTTGAAATATGGTATCTGAGGCAGACCTATCTTGATGTTTGGCTATTCAATATTGCCCACCCGTGTTACTCCACACTCCACATGTCTAGTCTTGGACGTGCAGTGAAGGTGTTAGAATCCTACATCAGTTAAGCGTATAGGCTGCAGATCCTTCTTGGACAATTTCCATTACTTGAGCTAGCTGAGTTTAAGTTAGACCCAAGGTCCATTTCCTTGAAAATATTCATTCCATTGGTACTGCAATCTTTTAGTTCTTTTTTTTTTTAAAGAGGAACAAGAATAAGTGCACTAGAATAATTTAAGTTGTAGTGGGCTCAAGACCAATAAAAAGGGGGGTGGGGGTGGGGACAGCATTTAAATTTGTTCACCGCTGTATTCCAATATAAAACAGCCGTAATTGGTATTTCTGCATACACTTACTTTTTTTCACTCTTCCCCATGTTTTCCATGTAATTTTGTTTGAGAGTCGAAACTGTTGGTTGATTCTTCCTCCCATCCCTCTGCCACTGACCGTCCTCCACCCCACTAATAAATAAGCTTTTTAGTACTTCCATTCAAGTTTATTGAAATCTCTTTGTTGATGTGGTCTGCTTCAAAGAGATTTTTTTTCTTATACTGGGTTATTATTAGGAGCGTGCAAGGGCTTTGGAGGAGCAGAAACGCAACAGAGCGGTGTATTTGGAATTTTTAAAATCCTGTGATTTTATTAAGGTACTTGTCCCAGTAGAATTAACATCAGTTCCTATGTTATGGTTTCCTATTTCCAGGTTTGAGAAGTTTCATTTGTTGCTCGCTTGTTTTGTTCAGGCCAGTAGCCAGTGGCGGAAAGTCCAAGACCGCTTAGAAGCTGATGAAAGGTGCTCTCGCCTTGAGAAAATTGATCGCTTGGAGATTTTCCAGGTATATTTTCATTTTTCTCATAATCACAAACAACTTCTTTTAAGCTTATCATTTTGTAAATATCAGCTTTGAAGTTATATTGCAACTTTTGTTGGTTTTATGTAAATCAGGAATATATACGTGATTTAGAGAGTGAAGAGGAGGAGCAGAGGAGACTGCGGATGGTATATTGTTAATTGGACTCTGGAGTTTGTGATTATATTTACCTTTTGAGACTTTGATTTCTCTCTTTCTCACTGCACATACACCACATATTCAAATAGGAAGAATTGAGGAAAGCAGAACGTAAAAATCGTGATGAGTTCCGAAAACTGATGGAAGAGCATGTTGCTGCGGGAATACTTAGTGCAAAAACTCAATGGCGTGATTACTGCATCAAGGTTGGTGATTTTCTTTCTTTGCTTCCAATTGAGTGAGTGCTTTCTAGAATGTCATTTCCATTTTTTTGTTCATTTTTGTATTACCTCCAAGTATTTCCTTCTTTATTTTATGCTTGCAGGTCAAAGATTTACCTGCATATCTAGCTGTCTTATCAAACACCTCAGGGTCAACAGCAACAGAGTTATTTGATGATGTTGTGGAGGAGCTGGAGAAAAAGGTAAACTTAGGTTTGCTAATATCTATCTGAAGAATTTGGGTGTTGGCTCACAGATGTATTATTTAAGTTTCTTATGGCATGAGTGATATGTTTCATGCGAAGTTCTATGGATGATAGCTTTTTGTTCTTAATTGTTGAATTGTCCAGCCATCTCATTTAAAAGCTTAACGTGTTAAAGAGATCACACTTTTATTTATGGCCGTTTCATGCGAGCATGATTCTTTTTCATGGGCCAAGTACATGAAAATTCTTTTTAATAGTAAGTGATGGTAAGGCTCGAACCCAAGAGTGGTACTTAATTTTTCGTTCAATGACTTGATCGATGCAATCAAGTTTATGTGATGCGCTTTGTCATAGATGACTTACTTTGAACAAATAGAGAAATGTCGGTATTCATAACAGGCATATTAGCTTGATCACCCTGTTCTAGTTTACAGACTTCATACTAACTTAATGCATGGACAAGTTTCCATGAGATGTCCTGTTTGGGTAGCTGATATAACATGGAGAATTTGTGTTACTTGTATGTTGCTGCAGTATCTTGACGACAAGTCACGAATTAGAGATGCAGTTAGGATGGCGGAGGTAATCATTACTCTTCATCTTTATTCAGGGTGGTGCTTTGGGTAGCACCTAGTATTCTTGCTGAGCTGTCTCTACTTTCAGATTGGACTGACATCAACCTGGACACTTGAAGATTTTAAGGTTGCAATTGCAAAGGATATTAGCTCTCCACCAGTGTCAGACACCAACTTAAAGGTCTGATAATGCCGCTAAGTACTGTATACTTTGTTCACATTGATCATTATTAAATTTGAAATTTTTCTGAAATTAAAGAATGCCCGTGCACTAAATGGATTTGCGTATATGTTTCCTTTTTTCTGTTTGGGAGGATGTTGCGTAAGTTGAGTGGATTGAGTGCCAGAGCATAAGTGCTTCCATGTTATGTTTCATTGGAAGTTGGACAGCTTTTGAAAGCCAAATTGTCCAACTACTCAGTAGTCAGTGTTGCTGAGGTTATTGGAATTTTCCTTTAGTATCAACCACAACATATAACATTAAAAAATTTGGATTTCCTGTTATGGAGTAATGGAGGCTGGAGCTAATAGAAGACTGTGTCAGTTAACAAGTGTACCAGGAACCTTCTAGCAAAAAGATGAGAATCACATTGATAAAAATTTGTTGTTAGTTTCTATTTTTAATGAAGGCCATTTCCTGAAAAGATCTCTAGAAGAGTGGGTTATTGGACTTGAAAACCTCTTTTATAACTTTTAATCTTATTGACTAGTGCTTAGGTAGATACTAATTTCCTGTTATTTTATTTCTTACATGAATGGCAGTGCTTAAAGCTTAATATTACACCTAACACACATATTTTTAGTTGCTTAATCCCAAAGCAATTTGCCTCATAATTTTCTGTGTTATTGTTAGATATACATTAGTAATAGCGTCAAGTGCAGAGGGTAAGATTTTTACTCTACAAGATTGGATAACCCATAACTGGATCATAACACTTTTCTGTTTTTGTAACGGTTTCTTTCATCTTCAAATGTCATTTGGATTTTGGAAGTTCTTTATGTTCATGGTTCAAACCTATAATCAGTATACTTGGGAAATGTAAATTATCTTGTTGAAAAATTATGCTTATACTTTCAATATTTCAAGACCTTTTCTAAGGTATTTTATCAAATATTGTATGTGAGGAGATACTTCAAAAAGATGATAATAGAAATTGTACATATCGTTTTGGAGTTCTTTTTTTTTGAAAAGGTACATATCATTTTGGAGTTATTGGGTCATTGAGTATCAAATGTGCTGTCACATCTTAACAGTTAGTATTTGAAGAGTTAGTGGAAAGGGCCAGGGAGAGAGAAGAAAAAGAAGCTAAAAGGCGTAAACGCCTAGCAGATGACTTCTATGAACTTTTGCATACATCAAAGGTATCGTAAATAGTTTACAGTCTCTCACATTGCAATGGTCTGAGGATACAATGATGTTTTCCTTTAAAACATATATCTTTTTTTTTTTTTTTTTGGTTGCAGGAAATTACTGCATCATCAAAATGGGAGGACTGCCAAACCCTCTTTGGAGATAGGCAAGGAGCTATCTTTGTTTTTATTGATCTATAATTAGTAATCATGACTGCAAGGATCATCTCTCAAAACTCCGATACTGATATAATCTCAAAAACTATACTTCTGCAAAAGACCCTTGAATAATAGATATGGAGAATAATATGCTGCTTGTATTCCTCAATATTTAAGTACTATGTTTTTGATAGCATAATGTGAATTACCATTTCACTAAAACACTTTTAATGTTATTAATCATTCAGAGGAGATGGGCCAATATCTTCTGATACTGAGTGTTTAATAGCTCTAACGGTTACTAGCTTTTTCATCTCTGAAATTTGTTGCTTGTTTCAAGCTTCTGATGAGGTATGCTATTAAAAATCTGGAGTTTTAATTGGTCAAGCATCTTTTGCTGTAAAGGAAACTCTCTTGACAGTTAATAGTCTTTTGCTAATCATATTCTCACTCTGATTATGTAGTAACCTTGAATTGATTGCTTTTGCTGTTACTATTTTTACAGAATAATGGATGATGAGAGCTTATTGCTGGAAATATTTGACAAATTTGTTAGTGAACTAAAAGAAAAGGCAAAAGAGAAGGAGCGTAAGCGGCAAGAGGAAAAGGTACTTGAATTACTGCAGAACCTTATTGTCCTGCTACTTTCTAGTAGGGGTAACTGGTAGATGCGATGTGGGTGTGATTTTAGTTCATATGTATTGCCTTCTATTTTCTTTAAGTTTAATTTCACCCTTGTTGAATCGTAAGATTCTAAGGAACTCTTTCAGGACAAACTTATGGTGCTAGAAACTAATTTGTGAGTTGAATACTGCTATTGTAGCCAGTTCGTCTGAATTCACTTTTCCTGCTTGAATGCACAGCGGAAAAAAGTTTTCTAGTGAACAACACCCAGTACCTATATGAGTATAAAATAATGGAACTTTTTCATGTTTGCTTGGCTGTATTGACTGTATAAATAGCTTTGATTAATACAATATCTTCGTAGATGTTCGAGCCAACTATAGTTACTAAACATGTAGCTGAGGGTTGATTCATTTCCTTTTGTGCTTCTAGAAGCATTTTGTGCAACTTCCATGATTTTCAAGGAAAGAATGCCAGGTATTTTTGGCTATTCCAGCAACACTTTTCAGGCCTTGTTTGCCATATCAATGACAATTAAAATTTGTTTTCAAAATAAGCATACTCAAGTTGCTTCACCACCTTTATGTTGAGGGGATCTCGAAAGTCCTGAGAATCATTAAGAAACTAATTTCAACTAGATTTTTCTCTCTTATTTTCTCCTTTCATAACCTATATGCAATAATGGAGCTTTCATGTTTCACTTATTGGGCACTTCAGTGTCATCATCAAGGCTGTGTGCCGTACTTCTTTTTGTCAATGAGAGTTATCCTATGAAGCGACACTAAACAATTGATAATTCACTTTATCATAATTCTTTTTCATTTCTTTATCCATATATTTGTCAGTCATGCTTATAATTACAAGTCTTGGACTACATAATTATTTTGTATTTTTTTCTTCATTATAGCCCATGCTATGTTGCGCGCTGTGTTTTTTTTGTGCTTTTTGCCATTGATAACATTGGAGTGTGGAAAACCCCTGCTTCTCTTAACTAATAGCTAAAGAAACAAAGAACTTTGCATTCTGGAGGTGAAGTTCACTGGCTGTAAATTGTGGCTATGCAGGAAAGAAGAGAGAAGGAAAGGAAAGATAGAGAAAAGAAGAAGGAAAAGCATAGAAGGGATAAAGACAGAGGGGATAAAAGCAGGAAAGAGAGAGAGAGAACCAAGAAAGATGGTGCAGACAGCGACAAGGCCGAGCCCTACAGTTTTGAGGAGATTAAAAGATCAGGAAGTGACAGAGATAAGAAACACCGCAAGCGGCATATGAGTTCCTTTGATGACAATGAAAATGAGAGAGATCATTCGAGAAGTTCTTACAGACATGATAATGATCATAAGAAGTTAAAACAGGTCTGATCTCATCATTGAAAATATCTGTAGATTAGGGACATTGTTCCTTTTGGCAACTCCTGAAACTTTCTAATGCATAATATGTTTGATGTAATAGATGGACCAGCGTGCGTGGAGTGCTGAAGGTAATTCCGATGGCCAGCATAAGAAACACAAGCGAGATCATCGGAGTGGTTCTCATAGAGATGGTGACTACGAGCATCATAAAGAGGGGGAATTTGGTGAGGATGGAGAACTACAGTAGCTTTTTCTTCAAAATGTTCTTTAATTTGTTTCACTTTGTACATATATCAATAGCCCTATTTATTATTGATGCATTCATTTTGAGATATAATTTCAATGTTACAAAGAAAAAATGATGGTATACTGCACCAACTGTTATTTAGAAAATTCTTGATTTGTAACTGTTAAAAACTGAAAAAGAGAAAGCTAGCACCTTGTTTCATGCAAAACTATCTTTGGCCAACGAATGGAGAGTTAGAAAAGTCTCGTGAAAGAGGAAAGGGAATGGAGAATTTGGCATTAATGAATGGAGGGATGGTATCAGTGATCTTTTCTAAGAGAAGGAAAATTCAAGCCGCAGAAACTGAACCACACAAAATTGTCTTACTCGTGAACCTTCTTATAGTTTACCTTTTTTCTTGTTGAAACTTAAAAACCAACACAACTCTTACCCAAAACGTCAACTTTTAGAGTAGCTTCCCATCTTGGCTTCAACTTGCAATTGTTCAATTGCAGAGACATTGCTTATCCAACCCCCTGTGTTGTATTGGTCTTGTAAATACTTTGGAACACAAAGGATCACTTGGAAGAGTCTGATTCTATTACTATGCTATAAAAATGAACCATGATTTAATATGTCTGAAAATAAATAATGATGTAACAGATCATGCACTTAATTACGTAATTAGGACAAAATTCTCAACATTTATGAGGGCATGTTATACATACATTACTCACAATTCATAAAAATACTTTCTTACCAGTTTTTGTCATATTCATTGCCATTCTGGACGTTAATTCTTATTCTTTCTATTGACTCTCTGAAGTTCGTATGAAGTCTTAGGCTTTTTAGAAAGAGATTATTGTGATTACGGATTAATATATTCAGAGTATTCCAATTACTCTATTCAATGACCGATTTTTATTTTTTTTTTTTCATTTTTCTCACTTATCTATTATCTACACAACCCTCAAAAAACTTCAAAAATTACAAGTATATCTACTTCATAAACAAAAGAGAGTACTTAATTCGCTGATCATGTCTGTAAAGACTAGACCTTTATCATGCATTTCAACAATCTTACTGGTAAGCATACATGAAGTAATTATGATGGATATGCGCATGGTAGACTTAATCATCACACAGTGATGATGCATCGTGGACTACTATTTATTTTTTGTTGGAGTATTTGATATCTGAAACTCACATGTCTATAAATTCACATATTTGGCCAAGAAAAAAAAAGATCACTAAAAAGAGAAATGCTTTCTAATAATTAAAGTCTTCTATTTCTAATGTTTTAATTTAAGAATGGATCATGTGAATCCACCTATGCTAAGTAAACCCTATTAATAAACCTTTTTGTATAGGCATATGGACATGATGATTGTCCAATGTGTCTCTTTGGATTCCTTTGGGCAGCCCGTTTAATTTGGTTGACCATTTCTCATCTTCTACTCCATCATTGTTTTTCTTCAGCATGCATATTCTCTATGTCCTCTTAATTATTTAAACTCGTAGACATGGATTACAAAAATTTTAAATTGATAAATGTGAAGTACGAGCTACTACAACACTCACTGTTTCTAATTGTAATTAATAGTAACAAGAACAAGAATGAAATGTACTAGGAGTGACATTTTTGCCTTGAACTCGTACATAACACTACCACTTGAATTTTTGGTTACTTTAATAGTAATTGGAATGTTGTTTGATTTTATTCCATTAATAAATTGACCTGTGATATATGCAAATGTTCAATATTATATAAAAATAAAAGTCTATTGTAAAAAATATAAGGATGCATGACCCTTAATTAGGCGTAGACCAATTGTCGTATTACTTTGTGGAAGAAGCCAACTCCGTACATCATTCGTCATTGACTATAAACCCGTTTGGGTGAGCTTATTTTAAGTAGCTTTAAATTCAAAAATGGCTTATAAATCATTTTTGAGAAGTTAGTAAATCATAACTTTTCACTTTTGACTTATTTTAAACACAAAACGTTTATAAGTCTTTTGCTTTTTGAATTACCAAACATCCATCAATAAGCTTATAAACATATATTTGCTATATACTATTCCAAACTACTATTATACACTAAAAAACACAACCATTACCCAATGTTATTTCAATATTCTCTAGAAGTCTTGCTACTTTTCAACGATAAACTTCACAACCTACCAACCCTTTTGAGCTTTACGTCATCTTTCAAAGGACGTCGTCTGTAATATTATTCTCTTTTTTAATTTACTGGTTCAATTTTCTCCTTCTTAATACGATCGTATTACTTTAAAAAGATATTAGACTACTTATTTATATATTTCTACATTCTGATCTCTTTAAATGCTAGAGTACCGTTGTATATATACCCACTTTATCTGAGCTCCCAACTCTATATATTATTCATTGCATTCATAAGTCATAACACACAAAGCCATACATCTCTCTTGTCACGAATATAGAAAAGCAGACAAAGAAATTAAAGAAGATGTCCAAGTTCAGCTCCTTTTGCATGATAGCAATCCTCTTCCTAGTGCTCATGTCCTTCACAGCTGCCCGCCCAATGGCCAAATATCAACATGTTACTCCAATGGAACCTACTAAGGTATGTAATTTACGTTTTATCTACTACTCTTTTCTGTACATCTTAATTTAAGAAACCGTCGTGTATATATATATATGATAGATCGGCACCAGTTGAAACAAATGGAAAGTAAACAATAATTTGGACAAGAAGCTTAGACTTCGACGCTTATACATCCAAATTAAACTCACGTACGAGTTGAATTGTGATAATAGGTCGATACTGCTAACACAAAATCCTATATAGAGAGTCTCTTTAACTAGATACTCCATTTGGACTCGTCCGAATGGTCTAATTCAGAAACGATACACATTTTTTTAATAAATTTCAGACTTAGCTCGTAACATGTGTTCGTTCTGATTTTAGGAAAAGGCAACAGAGAGAGTAAACATGGATGATAGGTGTGAAAGTGTGGATGAAGAAGAAGAATGCTTGATGAGAAGAACGCTTGAAGCTCACCTTGATTATATCTACACCCAAAAGCACAACCAGCCTTAATTCATTTCTTTATTGTAAAAGTATTTTAATTCTACATTCTTATGTAGCTAGGTATTGTTTCTAGTTTTTTATTTTTAATTCATGCAGCATATATATAGATAGAATGTCTAGCTTTTAATTTTTCTTGTTACTAGCTCGTTTGGGTTAGCTGAATTTAAGTAGCTTTTAAGCACTCGGTACTTAAAAGTATTTTTTAAATACTAGAGCTTAATTTATGAATAAGTAGTCACGTGTTTGAATAGAAGTGCTGAAACATGAAATTAGGTAGTTGGTGCATTTGATAAAAAATAGTTATAAACAACTTTAATTTTCTATCTAAATGACTAAAAACGCCCTTAAACTGTTAACACTAAAAAAAAGATTATTAGTGCAATGTTTTAATTTTAAACAATTCAAGTACAAATGCTTTTGTGTCTCAATTTACTTTAAGTTATAAATTGATTAGATAAGCTCTTAATAAATATTAATTACTTATTTAAATCATATATACTCGATCTAATAATTAATAATATGTGACTAAAATTTGTAAGTGAAAAAGACTATTTAAATGATGTAAAACAAGTTATGGGGGAAGAAAAAGGAAGAAACGGGTTAGGGATGAAGGAGGGTACTTTGGGGTTATAAGCATATACAAGGGGTAATAATGTAAACTACTTGGTCAAAGGCAAATAATTTTAAGTTAAAAAGCCATAAATTGGGCACTACTTACTTATTGTTATAAAATAAAACTAAATTGATACTCCCCTGTCCATTTTATTTGATCACTCTCCTTTTTTAAAAATCAAACAATGTAAATTTTGACCAACATTTTGAGATATATTTCTTCGCCATATTAATATGACAAGAATTGCAACTTGTAGTACTTTTCGTGTAGTTTTTTAATATCTAAATTATAATTTTAAAATATTGACTATATCTAGTTCAATTGGACTCCGAAAATTGGTCAACTTGACTCTCGAAAAGTGAAACCAATCAAATAAATGGACCGGAGGGAGTACAATATTGCAAGAAGTAGAGAGTAGTATGTAGAGAGAAGTATTTCTTATTATTTTCAAGTCTCTCAAATGAGAAGGCAAGGGTCCTTATTTATAAATAACCATTGCCTCCTAACATCAACTTGCAATAACCAATGCAAGTTGATTTACAAGTTGCACTAACTAAAATGGGTATTCAAGTTGCAAGACAATTTGGACACTACAAGTTGTATTACAAGTTGGATATTACAAGTTATGATAAAGACATCCACTTGAACAAGTTCATTCATAACACTCCCCCTTGGATGTCTTGATAGATAGATATTGTGCCTCATTAAAACCTTATTAGGAAAAACCCTGTTGAAAAAAACTTAGTGAAGGAAAAAGAGTACACACATCCTGTAATACGCATTAAGAGCTACCTCATTAAAAACCTTACAAGGAAACACAACCCAATTGAGACAAAAACCTTGTTAAGGAAAAAAGAGTGCATCACGTATTTTACTCCTGATGAAAACATCATCTAACATGTTGAAGACGACACATTCCAATCTTATATATCAGCTTCTCAAATATTGAGGTTGACCATGATTTAGTGTACATATCCACCAAACTATCACTGGAATTAATTCTTCATCCTTAATTTCCTCATTCTTTTAGAGATCACGATTGAAAGGAATTTTGCTTAATACTATCTCTTTAGTTGTACCTTCCTTTTAGCTGAATTATTCATGCAATATTTCATATAATATTATTGTTATCTTATTCTTCAAAGAAAGACCACATTGTTGTTCAATATGTTGAGCTTTTTATCTCAACCATTCATATTGTCGGCATGCATGGCTATTTGAAGATGTAGCAGCAACAGTTTATTTTGTAAAATTCACAATTGTCATAAACAATAGCAGATCAACCACCATCGACAATTGGAATTGAATTTAGAAAAATCAAACTCTACTTCGGAGAATAAATATATTTGAAACTTAACAAGTTTCTTTGAGACGTACTACAATAAATATTTCATCAATTTCATATTCCTCCAGGTAGTAATAAACTGGCTCTTCCAGAGCTCTCAATTAATTTTGTACTACCATATATTTAATGACACCATCCATATGGTGAATATCTCCTCGAAGGAGATAATCATATAATTATTCTCATGGTTAAGCCATTATAGGCAAGATCGATTTCTTGCTTCAATTGCTCTTATGTAATTCATAATAATACATAATTTTGACGTATGTTCTCTACAAGAGCAATGACCATTCATGTCACAATAAATAATAAATTTATTCTACTCGAACCTCTTATAGAGGTGAGTTGTGGTACTTCATCAATCACGCATGGGCACATTCATATTCATATCTTTTATCATATGTTGTCACATTCATTTCGGGGAATGGGCCAATATTCATAATATTTATTATAAATTGTCTCATTCACCTTTTAGAGAATGGATCATAATCATCAGGACTTGCCTCATAGTCACATACCACATTGAACGGTTAAATTGAGAACCCTTTATTGCCTTCTTTCAGACAAAATATTTTGGCTTCTTTCAGGCATACTATGTATTGCTACTACACTCACATCTAGGAATGGAGCATATGTTGAACATTTACCTTAGGAAATGGAGCATGTCCTGCTTCAATATTCATCTTAGGAATTGAGCATATATTGTTCCCACGTACGTTCACCTTTATGAACGGAACATATTAGTGGACGAACTTCATTATTATATTAATAACTCATTATTTGCCTATGTCATCAATATGACGCACTTGATCGTGAACCCAATATCTTATCATCATGGTGTGATGGGATTTTAAACCACCATCTTACACTCAACAAATGGCATAATAGGTTAAGAGCCATAATCATGAATCAATTTCATAATATTTCATGCAATTCCTTTTATCTCCAAACTGTTGCTACTTCAAGAACAGTTCCGGTGCATGAGACATAGAGAATATATTTCTCTAAAGTTTCTTCATCACCAATAATTGTAACAATAGTAATAAATAATGTATATCCCATAATTATTAACTCTTGAAAGAGTCCATTTTCAATAGAAAGTTCTGATAACATTTATAAAGTTTTCTAGAAATTGAACTTTCACCTCTTTTTTTTCGCTCCAATAAATTCAATTATGCGAAATGAATTATAGATCCTGATCAATAACCATGACAAAAATTATACTTTAAAAGTCATGAAAACTTGTCCAACACCAAATACATAGAAAAACGGGGGAACTAACCTGATGTACCAAAAAGAAACATCCAAAGCTCAAGAAATATATGTCATGGCTCAAAGCTATTACTATGAGTTATATGGTGATGATCACAATAAATTCATCTTTTAAGATTAAATAAATACTCACCTCGATTTAAGTGCGATAATATAGATATACCAATTAGTGATACATATAATATTAGAATGATTCCAAATATATCACTGTACAAATATGTCATTGCATTCTATATTTCAAAATTATGTAGGCGCAGTAAAAGGAAAGCACATGTGTCCAAATTCCAATAATTTATAGACCAAGTGATGATGAACATGCAAGTTTAAACTAATGGGAAGCAAATAGGGCTCATATACTTTACAAATTCGGTCACTCCAATAATGAACGATATTTATATCATTAGTGAAATCGTTTTTCTTCTGAAAAAACGAGCATGTAAATGTACCGTATGAAGTCATACGCTTTCAATAGAGAAAATAATTTTATTTCAATCTTTTATATAATAGAAGTTTTGAAAAAGAATCTTTTATTGCATATGGTATTATAGCTTGCCATGAAACAAAAGAAAAGTTAGATTACTGCTTACCTTCGCATGCCAAGTTGTTTGCAAGTAACATTTAAAGGTTACAAAATATGTACTTCTATCATGAAAACCAACCAGATATATAGTTTGTAAACCAAAAAAATAAGTAGAATAATATAGGAACTTAATACCTGGTTCGCTTAGTTAAGTGATGTACAAAATTCACAATTGTCATAAACAATAGCAGATCAACCACCATAGGCAATTGGAATTGAATTTAGAAAATCAAACTCTACTTCGGATAATCTTGGAGACTCGTGCTGATAACGTGTTATAAAATAAAATTAAAGTTGATACAATATTGCAAGAAATAGAGAGTAGTATGTAGAGAGAAGTATTTCTTATTATTTTCAAGTCTCTCAAATGAGAAGGCAAGGGTTCTTATTTATAGATAACCATTGCCTCCTAACATCAACTTGCAATGCAAGTTGATTTACAAGTTGCACTAATTAAAATGGGTATTCAAGTTGCAAGACAATTTGGACACTACAAGTTGTATTACAAGTTGGATATTACAAGTTATGATTAAAGCATCCACTTGAACAAGTTCATTCATAACACTTATAACTTTTAGCTTGTTTTGTTATTTTGGATTTAAAGCTAAAGTGTTTTTATGTATTTTTAAAATTTACCAAACCAAAAGTAAGTCGAAATTGGCTTAATAGCTGATTTGACCCGGCTTTAAGCCTACCGAAACACTCTCATAGTGTTTATATATATATGTTTCCAATAAAAGCTATACTCAGACAAAATTGCTAGCAATCAATACTTCCTCATTAGCAAGTATTTATTTATCTAGCTCACAATGGGTTCTACTTCCTCATTAATGCCACAAAGAATCAATACTTTAACGCAAAATAATTACTACTACACTCCATGATTTGTGTTGTAATCCTATGTTGCCCCTCTACAAAGCTCTTGCTACTAATGCTTTTGGCGTATCTGCATATTATTTCATTGTGTTTCATTTTTTTCCTTCAATACTCTTTTCCAGAAAAAGAAATCCTTTCAATTTTTTCCATTCATTGGGAATTTAGTTATTGAAGTCCTAGTCAATTTAATTGGGTTTTAAACGATGCATACATTTTAATTAGCCTAAGGTCCAAAATAAGGGTGGCTAACGGTCCGGTTTCGATCGGATCGGGCCGGATTCGGGCCGAAAACCGGCTCGGACCGGTTGAGACCGGACCATTAAATCCTTAACGGGCTCCGAGCACGGTTCCGACACGGTTTGGACAAAAAAAACAGGATGGACCGGTATAAAAATGGACCGGACCCGGACCGATCCAAAAAAAAAAAAAAAAGAAAAGTCAGATTTTTCTAGCCGTTGGCAATGGCTCTCTTGACCCCCTAGCCGTTGTCCAACGGCCAAAAACGGCCATTTTGACCCCTCTACCACCCCATAACCACCCCTAACTATTTTTTTCCTATAAATACCCCCATTATTTCATCATACTTTTCACACAAATCTTCCAATTCTCTCAAATTTTCTACAGTATTGCTATTATTCTACTTTGGCTATTTGTTAAAAGTTTATAATTTGGCTACTTTATCAAGTTCTAATTGGAGTTGCTATCAAAGTTATATTTGGCTATTTGGTGAAGTTTACAAATATCAAGTATCGGGTCAATTGGAGGCGCTACTTGGTTGAAATATCAATTTGGCTATTTTTGCAATTTTCGATTATCAAGTATTCAACTAATTAATTGAAGTGAAGGCTCAAGTTTCAACTTTACCTCAATAATACGGTTATATTTGGTTGGTCGTTCCTACTTCTACTCTTTTATAATTTTTTTTGTCATATATTTATTTTATTTGCTATTATTATGTCTCAAAGAGGTTCAATTGGAACTAGTGGTGGGGGGCGGGCACGTGGTCGTAGGGGAAATAAGGGTAAAGAAATTGCTGGTAGTTCTAGTCAGTTCACCCACATAGATGATTCTCAATATTATCATAATGTGAGCGCTGATAATATACTTGATCACGAAATGTTAGAAACACGATATGGGAATCAAAGCAGTGTTAATTTAGAAGAAACACCTGAATTTCAAGCTATTCCACCCGAAGTTCAGTCTGACGTGCCTCCTGTACCTCCTACTAGAATACCGGTTAAACGTAAGGAAAGATCTGAGGTGTGGGAATTTGCAAAAAAGAATGTTGAATTGCAGACGGCCATGTGCGGTATTTGTGAAAAAGTGTGGGTTTTTAAAACTGGGGGTAATGAGGGTGGGACGGGTAAACTTAGGGTCCACTTATAAAAGAAACATCCTAAAGGATGGTCAATGCGGGCAGGTAGTATATATTTAGGGACCGAATATGGGGGAGTAGCGCATGATGAATTTTCGGGTACCCAAACAAGAATTAACCAAACAAAAGGAGGACTTCTTACTTATGATAAACAAAAGGATAGGGAAGCTATTGCTAAACTAGTTGCCCTCGAGGGTTTACCTTATAGTTTTCCTTCTTCTACTGGTTTTTTTCGTTATGTTCAGTCTATATATAATCACTCTTTTAAAGGTTTTCCAAGAACTACTGTTAAAAATAATATTATTAAATTTAAGAACGAATATCAGGATTATTTGCGATATATGTTTGATAACTTTGACACTAGAGTATGTCTTACTACAGATATGGGTCGTTCTACTAATGGATGTGATTATATTACTGTTACTGTTCACTGGATAGATCCTCATTGGGTATTTCAAAAACGTATTATTGCTTATAAAGTTGTTGATGAACCACGCACGGGAAATTATATTTGTAAAAAAATTTCATCAATTTGTCGAACGTACTGTTTTACTGCTCCACAACGTCCTGAACGAAGATGTCGCTCTGAAATTTGGGAATTTATGGAGTATAATAGAGAAGATCACAAAGTTAAATGTAGAATTTGTGCAAGAGAGTGGAGCTTAGTGGGTGGAACCCATAAACTTATACAACACTTAGAAAAACAACATAATTACGAATGGAGTCGTCGTGTGGGGGGGCATATATCTGCGTAATAATTGAAGAAATTGTTAAGTAATTTTCTATGTCATTTCAATTATGTACTTTCGAATTTCTAGTTTATTTAGTATCTTTGTAATATTTCTAGTTTGTTTTTGTCATTTGAATTATGTATTTTCCGAATTTTCAATAAATTGTATGTATTTCTTTTCCAATCAACGTTTGTTTAGTGTTTATTTATTAAGTTTATACTAATAAATTTAAAAATATAATTTACATAATTATTACAAATGGTATTTACATAAATTGTTAAGTTTTTCAATTTTCAACTTTATTTGCCTAAAAAAAACTAGAAAAAATTAAAAAAAATCGTTAAACCGGACCGACCGGCTTAACGGTCGCCGGTACCGGTCCTGATCCGGCACCAATTTTTTTAACCGGATGAGACCGGACTGGTAGGCCGGTTTATCGCCGGTTTTGAATTTTTTTTGCCCGGTTCCGAACCGAAACCGGTTGCCGATACCGGTACCGGATCGGACCGGGCCGTTAGTCACCCTTAGTCCAAAATGTGATCTTATCTGAAAAAGCTCAAATTTTTGTCATCTTGCGACATGTCAAATCAATTGAAAAAAACCAATAGGAGGTGGCACATGTCAAATGACGTGTTATGCAAAGTTAAATCAGAAGGTCAATATAAAAAAATATACCACCTACACAAGTGATATGTTATTGTAAATTAAATTGAGTCTTATTACTGCTTCTGTTTAATCAGTCAGCGATTTAGGCTAATTAATCAATCAAAAGAATTTATCTCACCATTCTTCTTCTCTGCACTATAAAATGGGGTCTTCCATAACACATTAATGATTTAAAATCAAGAAAATGCAATGAGAGCTTTCAAGATCAAGCACTCAAGAGCTAAATATCCAACAATAATTATATATGATTAATTTATCAATTTAGAATCACTCTATTTGCATTTATGCACAAAAAAGTCTATCGGATATATCCAAGTACATCCCAACATCAGAAGCTTTAAGATTTTACAAATAGCAAAGCCAAAAAAAAAATAGATATCAGAGCATACACAGCCAAACATCTTTATAATGATAGCATTTATTTGAAAATTCAATATTTATTATAACTATTTATCGTTATATATGTATACTAACATTTAACTTTAGTTCTTATCTAACTATTAAAAAAAGCATAAAAATTATGTTTCAGTACCTTTACATTATAAACAAAGTTAAAATACTTGTTTAAGTTAAAATCTCAACAGAGATATTCATCTTTTATTAAATAAATTTGAAAAAAAAATAAAGATTACCAATAAATCTATAATTTATAGATATTTAATATTTTATTTCAACACATAGTTATTTCTTAACAAAATGTTATTGCACAATATCTATGAATATTATTTTTATATTTGATTTAATAAAGTTGTAGCAACAAAAATTAAAATATTAGTAAATCAATCAGCATCAACATCATTATAGTTAAAATGAATACTTTACTATTTGAGTATGCCTGTTATAAAGAGATAATTTTATCAGGAGTGTACCGCTAAAATGAATATCACTACTATTATAAGTAAAATGTTATTATAAAAAGGTAAAATATAACCTGAAAAATTGATTTTCGAGAAAATTAGACCGATATAGTGAAATATTGTTACAATAAATGGCGGCTATAACAAGGTTTGATGGCAAATCATAATCAATTTCCTGTAGGACATACATATTGGATATAATATATCTTGGTTTGCACCACTTGTTTAAATTTTCCATCACAAGCATTAGAAAAATGTGCCCATAAAATCATATTTTGGCTATCATAAATTCAGGGCCATGTGTAAGACGAGTTTATAGCATTTTTGCGATGATCATAGTTGCAGAATGGTCGTGACTTGTTTTAATTGGTGATAGTTCATTTTGTAGTTTTAGCTGAGATAAGAAAAGTTGAAGAGTCTTATAAATAAGGGAATATTATGTCCAATTTTGTTTAAAATATAGATAAGGCTTGCTTGGGTCCTACCAGATCCCTAATCATTGGTCTTGATGACCCCCTATATTGGTTGTGACAAAGACTACAATTCACCGAATAACAATTCCTTTCCTTATAATTTGCATTATAATCTACCTAACATGCGAACCAATGAGCCCTGTCCAAATCCCTTAAATGATGTCTTTCACGAGAGATAGGATGGATGAAATACAACGTAAAGAATAAAATTATGTTCTACATGTGTAAATTCAGGGGAAGATGTAGCGCTTTTGATGCGGGGCAAATCAAGCCTAAACACTAACCATCAAGAGCCTGGCTTGAAGGATGCAAAGGATGGGAGGTTAAGAGCATTGAAGGAGAGTTTGTGAGCGAATTGAAGAAGTATCAAGAGGATTTCAGGGCAGGCGCTCCACCCAAACAAGCAGGTGCTCCACTCACTTTGTGCTAGGCACTCCGCCCACCTAGGGAGACGGTCCGCCCGCAAGCTCTACCTACTTTGGGCTCTCAGCTTAAGTTGGCCACTGCCTAACTTGGCAGGCGCTCCACCCATGCCTAGGCACTCCTCCCCTTTTGCATTGAAGCCAAGATGAGGACTACTCTTTAGCCTAGTGCTATTTACTAATTTGACCCTACGTGGTCTTTATTATTTTACCCAACTTGTGCGGTTATTTTAGTCTTTAATTAGAAGTGTAGAACATCTATAAATACTACACTTAGGTCATTTAGTTGATTAGCTAGATTTGAGATTAGAGAATAGAACATAGAATAGGGTCATTCTTGTTGAAGCTTGAGCTTCATGTATCTCTTAACTTGGAATCCATGGTGGATCATCGTAGTATGACTCCGTGAGTGGTTCAAGTCTCCTTTCCTCCTTCGAATCAATCTAATTGTGTTAGTTTGATTCGTTATTACTTTTATTTCTGTTCTTCTCCGTCCCTATTTTTCTAGTTATCATGTTTACTTTTTGCTTCCGCTACTTTTATTGCTTTCCGTTCGTTTTCCATGCATCAGCTTTGGTACGAGATACAACCAACACATCATTCAAACTTTTTATTTGGCGAATGGGTCAAGTGTTAGTACATGCAGAAAACTTGGTTTGGTAGAAGAGATTTAAGCATATTAATGGTAGTTGAATGGTGAGTATGTTTCGGATCAACTTGAGCTTATAAAAGACACTAGAGGATGAAAGCCCATGCTCTGCATGGGCCCAACATATTAGGTATTTATCTTGACATTTTTACGCTAATTGACATACTAAACCACTTAATTACAAAAAATACCGATATTTTTAAATAATTACCCTATATACCAATACTTTTTCACATTTTACAAAATATACAATTTTTCATTTCCCTCTCTACCCAAAATCCTAACTTCTCCCTCTCTCTTTCTCTCCTCTCCTCCACCCACCCACCCCACCCTCCCGCCGTCACCCCTCCCCATGCCTCTGCTCCGCCGTCGCAGCCGTTGCGTGTCTCCACCATGGTGATTGGAGCAGATCTGCTCCTCTTTTCTCATCTTCTCCTCATTTTTCTTTTTCTTTTTTCATTTTGTACGTGTATATGTGTGTATTTTTATGTATACACATGTATTTTGTTAATACAAGTTCAGATCTGCTTCTCCTTCTTCTTTTTTACATTTGAATATACACATTCAAATTCAGATCTGCAAGTGTATGTATCTGTATGTTCGTGTATATACATGTAATAATTTTTCAGCACAGAAGTGTATGAACGTGTATGTTACTGTATGAACATGTATATCTGAACATCCATTGTATTTTTTGTATGTGTTTTTGTGTGTATGTCAAGTGTATGTGTGACATACATAAATTTGTATGTTTATTTTGTAGATCCGTAGATCCTTGTATGTATGTGTGTGTTTAGTGTATGTAAAATATTTTTTTTTTGTGTATTTACATGTATTTTTTGTTTATATGTATGTTGCAAGTGTATTTTCAAAGAGAAATCAATGTTTATATGTGTATTTCATATTTTAGATACAAAAAAAAAAAAAAAAAAAAAATCCGGTGGGTGGCCGGCGGTGACTAGGCGGCGCTGCCGCCTGGGGTGGTGGCAGTGGGGGGGGGGGGGGCAGTAGGAAGAAGAAGGAACCCTAATTTGTTAATTTTGTTGGTTTTGTATATAATGGGTAAAGAAATGTTGGTATATTTTGTAAATTGGAATAATGTTGTTATTTTTTGTAATTTTGGTGTTAGGGTTGTATATATTTGTGATTAGCCCATTTATCTTTGTCTATTTTTTTCTCATTTTTGTTTGAAAAAAGACACAGAATTTATGAGTATATTAAAATAGAGATAAAAGAATATTTATCGCAAAGAAGGGACGAATTGTCTTTTTTTTTTTTCACAAGGTAAATTCTCTAAGAAAAAATTGTATGAACATTTTCCAATACAAACTATAATTCCAAAAGAAGTCTTCCAGCATAGCTATAGCTTTTATCCAGTTTTCCTTATTTAGGATTTAGAATATGCATTTGAGAAGAATTATCATTTAGACTTAATATTTTTGAATTTCAAGAAATAAATTTATCTCCTATATCCTGCCGTTATATTTTGGGGCCAAATATACCCCCTCATTTGTTAAGGTTGTCCAAGATGGGCATCAATCATACGTGGCTTCCACACAATCTAATGTTCTTCCACCACTAAAATTTTCCCTAACCTATCTTATTCCGCTCCTCTATTTGTTCTTCTACCACTAAAATTTCCTTCCCCTCTGCCAATTACTCACTACAAAATCTAATGTTGCTCCGGTAATCCAATTGCCGCTGTTCTTATATGCATTGGATGAAGAAACTGCTTCTGTTAGTGCAAGCGATGATATTCAATGATACATTTGGATAGACTATTTTTGCTAAAACCCAAAGTAATGGCATTACCTTTGAAAAATAATTTATTTACTGATAGAGAACTAAGTGGTCAATGGTGTCTAATAATCAAATTTGTCACTAGCTTATGCTCTGAAGTTGATTTAAATCTTAAAAATGGTGATATAAGCAGTGGCGTACGCAGGATTTCTTGCCAGCAGTGTCACATTTAAAAAATGAATAAATAAAAAAAATGAATAAATGAATAAAAGATTATAACATCATGTTAACAAAATTTAGTGTAGTGTAAGTGGTATTGCACTATTTTTATTTACTGAAGGTTCACGGTTCGATACCAGCTAGTATAATTTTATTAGATATCAAAAATTTGAAGATTTAAAACAAAATTATGAGTCTAACTGGATTCGAACCAAGGACATTAATGCTCAATGCTGAGTGCTAAACCACCAGACCACTAACCCTTATATGATCTAGTAGTGTCACAATATGTATTTCTATACATATTATTATGATTTTCGATAAAATATATATATAAATACCTAGTAAAAAATTTTGACTGAGCAGTGTCCCGTGACACCTCTAGCATCAATGTAGTTTCGCCCCTGGATATAAGGCATTCGAACCTCCCGATGAAGCAAGCATTAATCTAATCAAAATGATTTTTTATGATTTCCAAATTAAATATGATCATATCTTACACAAGAAATATGCTAATTAAAATGATTTATGATCAACATTAGAAATCAGGTGATTCAAAACTACCAGTGCTATATTATTCAACAATTTCCTTACGAAGTTTGTCTATCTTTTCTTTTTTTTTTTCCTGTGTGTGGGGTGGTGGTGAATTGATGAAACAATAGCAGCCTCTACATAACTACCAAAATTTAAACAAGTACACCCAAAGTAAATTATACTGGAGGACAAATATTTCAGAAGAAATTCTACAAACATATGGCATATAGGAACAATTTCAAGAAATAAATTTATCTCCTCACTTGACATGTGACAAAATGTGATTCTAAATATTTATAACTTGTTATTTCTATCACTGATAAGAATTGCACATACCTTCATTGGGTGAACTCTCACCCACACTCAACTCTCAAGTTTATTTTTTATTTTATTTGTTAACTTGAGTAGAAAAATAATTTTTATGGTAAGATGTCAATAGAATTATCATTTTTTTGTTGCTTCTGTAACTCTGAAATTTTCTGCATTTCCCCATACATATTTATTGAACAACAATTTATTCATGCACCTATATTCTTAACTATTTTCTTGTAAAAATAAAAGATAATATATGCAATGACATAAAATAAGAAAACTTGAAAAGTGATGCAACAAACCACTACAATAGGGAGACCAATAAAAAACTTAGGATCTGGCAAAGCGAGAATGAGAAAAGTAAAAATATTGGTAAGAGGTAATAATGTTAATGGTTTTAGGGACTTGTCCATACTTGATATAAGGTAATTATATTTGACCCATGTGTCTCCACTTGCATGGTAAAGGTTAGGCAACAAAGTAATTATATTTGACCCATGTGTCTCCACTTGCATGGTAAAGGTTGGGCAACAACTAAGAGGGACACAATGGCGATTAAGTAAAATAACTGGGTTTATTTGGGTGTTCATGTAAGGGTATAGCAATCTATGAGAGAGGTACAACTCTTTCAAGAAGGAGTAAGGAAGGAGCAAGTGTTTATTTCCAATTTTGACCCTGTTCGTCCACCCAAACTCCAGCTTATATATATTAGAGAAAAGATGTAAGAGCTGGAATTTAAAATTATGGACAAAGTGTGATATGATCCTAAACTAGGATTAGGAAGATAACAAGAAATTAAAGAGATAAAAACAACACCCAATTTGATTAATTGAGAAATAAGGAAACAAATTAGGAGGTGAGGCCTAATCACCCCTCCTTAAACACATAATAAAAAATAACCAATACTAACTAGTGCTCAATTGGATCTAATCCAATTGCAAACCAAGGAAATAAAGTGCTCAAGCAACATGCTTAGCCAATGTTTACTCACATCATTCATCATCAAAAGTCTAACTAATGAATAAACATTCAATTAAGCTATTTATAGTAGCTAGGTAATGACAAGGATAAATGTACTGAAAAGCCCCTAATGCTGATTCTGGAAATCTATTCTTCCGCCCTTCAGCGCGATCGCGCTTGTGTACTCGCGATCGCGGACTATGACTGAATCCCTTTGTGCGATCGCGTGTTTGGAGTCGCGATTGCGAAGCATAAGCAGAACTTCAGAATCCTCCTCTGCGCGACCGCGCCTTTGGAGTCGCGATCGCGAAGCATACGCAGAACTCCAGAATCCAGCAAGCTCCCATCTGCCTGTTTGGCCAATCCTTTGGCTTGATTCTTGACTTTCAAGTCCTTTTGAAGCATTCTAAGCTTCAGATGTCGAGCATGAACCCTCCACGACTTAAAGTACCAATCCGGATCGCATCAAGGTGAGTTATAAAATATTGACAGGATGGGGACAGAAGGAAAGCACAATCTAAAACAGGTAGTTCTTTTAGGCCTCATGAGTACATGGTGTATATTGCCCCTGTAAGAATTTACATATATTGCATTAACGGCTAAGAGTGGTATATTTATATGCATATCCTAAAATTATATGACTTTCAAATTATGATATAATAAAAAAATATTACAGTAATAGCAATTATAACTCTAAAATTATATATACACTAAGAAATAGAAGAGGATGTGATATAGCTTAAATTATAATTATAGCTAAAGGAGATAAGTGAAAAATATAAATATAACATATAATACAAACATGGCATAAGAAATATAGTTTAAAATTTATAAAAATTTAAAATAGTAAATGAACTTGAAAATGGCAAGGACATAATAGACATTGCATAAAATAGGAGGATGAATTTGTGTATTGTTCAAAATTGAGAAATGTGTTTAATTTTTAAAGTAAAGTTGGAGGATGAAAATATTTTCCACCCATTATATATTTGTAATTCAAAAGGATATATACCTTAATACTTGCACAAAATTAAATGTCAAACGGTAGTTGAATTGTGACCATAAATCAGGATCATTTGCATGTGTCGGTGATGATATTGACACCACAGTCCACAGTGGCTGAACATTACTTAAACGTGTTCATTTGGCAGTGACACAAGAAGCTAATGAGCTCGTTTGGATTGGCTTAAAAAAAATGTAGCTTTTAAACCCAACAATTTTTAAGTGTTAGAAGCTTATTTTTATAAATAAGTAGTTACGTGTTTGGATAGAAGTGCTGAAACTAGAAAAAAAAATTATTGAGATGTTTGGTAAAAAAATATTTTTTATGTTAAATAATTAAAATATTTTTAAAATAAATAAAAAAATAGAAAATATAATCTATGGCATTTGTTAGTTAAGTTATTAGTAGCATTAGAAAAAATTACTCCCTCTGTTTCAAAAAGGATGAACCTATTACTATTTGAAGGGTCAAATAAGATTATGTTTGACTACATGTCTACAAATATTTTCTAACTATTTTGAATTGTTAACTATTGTGACTTATAGTATTTTTCATGTAGTTTCTAAATATGTAAATTTTATTTCAAAAAATTTAAAAATTCGATGTGTAAATTCCCGGTCAAAATTAGTCAATTTGACCCTCGTACTCCGCAAAGGTTCATCCTTTTTTAAACGGAGGGAGTATAAGAGATAAAATGGTAAAATAGTTGGTCAAACCAAAACAGTTTTTAAGCCAAAAGCCAGAAATTGGGATTACTCAGCTTATGGCTTTTAGCTTTTTTCTGCAGTTTTGCAGTAACCAAACACCCATGTGATCTAAAAGTAGGTTAAAAGCTAGTTTTAAGCTAAGCCAAACGGACTCTATATATCTCTATTATCTTATAAGAGGGAATAGCAGGCAACTCAACATGCCTCTTCCCTAAAGGGTATTTATGGAATTTCTAGTTAGGCTGCTATAAAGATTTTGTACTTCTATGGAGAAGTATTGTACTATTTCTTGGTTTGACAAAAACAACCATGCATCCCTTCCAGACAGCTGTCAGTGTCACTTGGGGAAGATAATATACCTCTGCTTTATCCCTTCCACCGATTTTTGTTTTTAAAAATAAAATCTTATTATGATAATTCTCCTTCAATTATATTATGTAAACTACTCTATATCTCCTTTAATTATATATTAAACTGCTTTATTTACGTATAATGATTATTCAAACACACGTAAATCAATTAAAGTTGATTGATTAATTCTCCAAAATGATAAAGCTATGCTGATCATCAATTAAATAATACTTACACATGCAGCTACGATATTTAGAGATTACCATTACATTTTATTCGGCGAAAAAATTAGTACTAAATAAAACATATAATAAGTTTCAATGCATGATTTTGATGAATAATCAGGGTTTGCTAATTAGAATGAAACATTTGGCTAAACTCATAAAAAGGAAAAAAAAAAAAAACAATGGAAAAAGGAAAATTAGTATATAATGCCATGAGCTATATATTTAGCTACAATGTAGGCAAATAACAGTTACTCCACTACACAAAGTGAAAAAAAGTTAAACGAAACAAAGAGACCGTTGGTTTTCTGATAGAATTATTAGGTAATATATTACAGTAATAATTTTTTTTTTCTCATAGTCTATAACAACCATGGAAAAAAGATATTACTATTAGGAAACCCACCTTCTTTTAAAGGATCAATATTACCCCACGAAAAGTACCATTTGTGGTGGTAGAAGTCTCCAATGATGAGAGTGCAAAAGTTAACACAAATATTGAAGCATCATCCTACGTACTTATACAAATCGTCGCACTCCATATTAAGCTCGTGCTCGGGCTTGCCCATGCTCATCCCCGCTAGTATATATATGCATGTCCTAAACTAATAAGCACCACAAGTTGATTACGCTGTGACATAGAAAAGATAAAATGATGCATCTCGGCAGAGCTTGTCAAGCCTTTTTTCTTCTTTTCTGCATCTTATTGAGCAGTAATATACTTAGTAGGGTCGTGCCTCAGACAATTGTTGAGACTCTGCCAGGTTTTCCTGGCACTCTACCTTTTAAGTTAGAAACAGGGTGAGCTTCTGATCTTTGTGTAGTTTTCTTGACCTAAAGTGACCTGGACCAGTGGAAATCCCGGCCTATTCGTTGGGACAATCAAACTATGTGGTTGAATAAATCCTCCTACGAGTCTATTATTTTCTTTCAAGTATTTTGATTATGGTAAATTACTTCCAAGATTATGTCTCATCATTATCATGTTGTTATAGATATGTTGGTGTGGGTAAAAATGAGGAAATCCAGCTGTTTTATTATTTCATTGAATCCGAGAGTAACCCAGAGAAAGACCCTCTTCTACTTTGGATCACTGGTGGACCTGGTTGCTCTGGATTCTCTGGTCTTGCTTTTGAAATTGGTACTTTAATTTCTTGTTTAATTTGTTCACCAATATGCCAAGACTCTATTAGCTTCTCTACTTCATAATATTGACATCAACTGTAGGACCGTTGCAGTTCGATACAAAGCCCTTTGATGGTAGCTTTCCATCACTCCATTTGAATCCATATTCATGGACTAAGGCTAGTACCTTTATTTCCTCACTTGTTCAAATCCTTAGTACGCGCATGATATACAATTTCGTGCCACTTGTGTATTGTGATAGTTTGATAATATTGCAGATCGCGAGCATTATATTTATAGACTCACCTGTAGGCACTGGATTCTCTTATGCAACAACCACAGAAGGTTACCATTCTTCAGATACAAAGGCTGTTAAAGATATTTATATGTTTCTTCAAAATGTGAGCCCTACAAGAATTGCTATAAAATGTACTGTATAATTCATCATTTCATATAGTTGTGTGAAAAGATCCTACCCTAGGGGCAGTCAGTTGTTCCACTTAAGTTTTTTACACACTACAAACGGGCTCATTTTATCAACTCGTGCAGTGGCTATTGAATCATCCCAAGTTCATCAAGAATCGGCTTTACATTGCTGGTGACTCTTATGGAGGCAAGATCATTCCAAGGGTTGCATGGGAAATTAAAAAAGGTAACTTAGTTTGAGATGAATTCTAAAACCAGAAACTTTTGTTATTGCTTTAGCTATGTTGTATTCGGAATTTGCACTGGATTGTCCCATTAAGTCATATGTGTATTCAGGATTTAAACCTTATGGGTTTTCAATTTTAGGATAATGATTTCAACTGTTAGTGACAAGGTTCTGGGCTTAATTTTTGTAGTGATTTTTTAACGCAAATATTTTGTCTGCGTCAAATCTACTGAGTTCCGTCGAACCGGCACGTGGTTCTCTACCTCCGCCCCTGCATTAAGGAGGGCAAAGTGCTCTATATCAAGAGACCACCAGAAACACGATAGTTCTTAAAAATTGTGGAGGCCGATCTCAACCATCCCACCGCACCCTTCATGTTACTTCATTATGAATGCAATTGCAGGAATTCAAAATGGATTTGAGCCCCGCATGGCTTTTCAGGGGTACTTGATCGGCAATCCAGTCACATATATACCTACGGATCTCAATTCAAGAATCCCTTATGCTCACCGTCTGGCACTTATTTCTGATGCATATTACGAGGTACTTAGTTATTTCAAGTAAATCCTCTACAATATTACCTGAAATGGAAAGCACAAGCTAGTAATCAAACTGTATGATTACCACTATAGAAAATAATTAATCTCATTGTAAACTCTGATCAAAATGAGGCAGTTGGCTAAAAGCAGTTGCGATGGAGAATATGAGAATCCAGATCCTGAAAACTATAAATGTCTCTATGCTCTTCAACCTATTCATCAGGTACGCCTAAGTTGTTTTTTTTTTTTTCATTTTGGCTGTAGTCTTTATATTTAATTTTGTTGTAATGTTCTAAATTTCAGCAATCTTATATACGACTAAATATTTCATTTCAGTGCATTAATAACTTGTTCCTTGCAAATATTCTGGAACCTAAGTGCAAATTTGCTGCTCCAAAACCACAAGCCGATGATTTGAAATGGGGTCCAAGTAAAATACTTTTAGAAGATGACCCCCCTACCACAATAATTCGACTTCCACCAGAGCAGCAGGAACCCTGGTGTCGTGTAATTTTCTCCTTCTTATCTTTTCTCTATGGCATTAACTATTTAATCGAGTGATATTTATATGGGTATAAATTATTTTATGATGGGTAAGCTAGGGACAAGATAAATAAGGAAAGAGCTTGATGAAGATAGCTTGCCACTTAATAGTTCTTCCAGTGATCGAGCTATCACTCAATTGACATGTTCCCTTACAAGTTGCTTTGTGCTTTTGCAGAATTATAATTATGTTCCAGCTGGTTTCTGGGCAAATGATCCAACAGTTCAACAAGCTCTTCATATTCGAAATGTATGCTCTTCTCCATTGACTAAAATATTTGCGAAATTAGTAGGTGTGGTTTCAATATTGTTTTTTTCCATGATAATCAGGGAACTATAACAGATTGGGTTAGATGCAATAACAGCTTATCGTACATTCAAGAAAGTGAAAATGTTGTTCATTATCATAAACGCTTCTTAGAGACAGAGTGCCAAGTTCTGATATATAGGTATGCGCAAGGGTATCCCAACAATTTAAGCTTTATTGTGTTTTGATTCCTACAACTAAAACTAGTGTCTTATGAACTTGTTGCAGTGGTGACCACGACATGGACGTCCCATATATAGGTACTTTAGAGTGGATACGTTCTTTAAATTTGACAATGAATATTAATTGGCGACCTTGGCTTGTTAATGGTCAAATTGCAGGGTTAGTTCCATTTATTCATCTTCATCAAATTCAGTGCTTCTCCACCAAGAATGCAAATAAACTTTTGTGTCTTATAGTAGTTGTTTGTTTCTCTGTCTCTTTAGTTATACAGAGATGTACACATACGCAAAGGCAAAGAAGTATTATCTTACTTTTGCAACAGTAAAGGTGATTTTCCTTTGGCTCTTCCCCTACAAAAATATTGTAAAGGTGTACAACTTTATCAAAGTAATGTACACACATACATGTACATAATATTTTCCTTTAATTACAGGGTGGAGGTCATACTGCTCCAGAATACAAACCTAAAGAATGTCTTGAAATGCTCGAGCGATGGCTATCCTTTTATCCACTATAGATAGATGAGCCAGATTCATTCATTGATGCTGCGATTTATCCCAAATTTACTGATGAAACTTGTTGCTCGAGGGAAAACGAGAGCAAAACAGAGATCATAGATCCCGTACCTTGTTCAACTATAATAAATGATAAAAGTTTTATCAATAAAGTTTATTCAGGTTTATGCATCAACTATAACTGATTTGGGGCGTTTTCAACTGAAAACTATACTTTTCCATTTCATTTTCTTTTGTAGTTAATCACCAAAGTAAATTATTCTTTTCGATTACCAGCACATTATCTTCCATTTTGGTAATCTAACTCTCTATCTGGAAGAAACCAAAGGAAGGCGAATAATTAGAAGGTCAACATAGGAAAATGTGCCACCTAGTGATATGTTATTGTAAATCAAATATAGTTTTATTACTGCTTCTGTTTAATCAGTCGGCGATTTAGGCTAATTAATCAATCAAAAGAATTTATCTCACCATTCTTCTTCTCTGCACTATAAAATGAGGTCTTCCATAACACATTGATAATTTGAAATCAAGAAGATGCAATGAGAGCTTTCAAGATCAAGCACTCAAGAGCTAAATATCCCACAATAATTATATATGATTAATTTATCAATTTAGAATCATTCTATTTGCATTCATGCACCAAAAAGACTATCGAATATATGCAAGTACACTCTAACATCAGAAGCTATAAGATTTTACAAATAGCAAAGACAAAAAAAAAAATATCAGAGCATATACAGTTAAACCTCTTTATAATAGCAGTGTTTGTTTGAAAATTTAATATTTATTGTAATTACTTATCGTTATATATGTATACTAACATTTAACGTTTAGTTCTTATTTAATTATTAAAAAAAACATATAAATTATGTTTCAGTACGTTTACATTAAAAACAAAGTTAAAATACTTGTTTAAGTTAAAATCTCAATAGAGATATTCATCTTTTATTAATTAAAATTTGAAAAAAACTAGAGATTACCAATAAATCTATAATTTATAGATATTTTAATATTTTATTTCTACACATAGTTATTTCTTACGAAATGTTATTGCACAATATCTATGAATATTATTTTTATATTTGATTTAATAAAGTTGTAGCTATTTTTTTTTTTTTTTGAGTATAAAAATTAATGAGTAGCAACAAAAATTAAAATATTAGTAAATCAATCAGAATCAACATCATTATAGTTAAAATGAATATTTCACTATTTAAGTATGCCTATTATAAAGAGGTAATTTTACAAGGAGTATACCGCTAAAATGAATATCACTATTGTTATAAGTAAAATATTATTATAAAAAGGTAAAATATAATTTGAAAAATTAATTTTCAAGAAAATTAGACCAATACAGTGAATATTGTTATAGCAAATGGCTATTATAATGAGGTTTGACGGCTAATCATAATCAATTTACTATAGGACATACATATTGGATATAATATCTCTTAGGTTTGCACTACTTGTTTATTTTTCCATCACAAGCATTAGAAAATGTGCCCATAAAAACATATTTTGGCTATCATAAATTAAGGGCCATGTGTAAGACTAGTTTATAGCATTTTGGCGATGATCATAGTTGCAGAATGGTTGTGACTTGTTTTGATTGGTAATAGTTCATTTTGTAGTTTTAGCTGAGATAAGAAAAGTTGAATAGCCTCATAAATAAGGGAAAATTATGTCCAATTTTGTTTAAATTCCTATCAGGTCCCTAACCATTGGTCATGGCCCCTATATTGGGTTGTGACAAAGACTTAGACTACTATTCACCGAATAACAATTCCTTTCATTATAATTTGCATTATAATCTACCAAACTAACAAGCGAACCAAATGACCCCTGTCACAAGAGATGGATGGATGAAATACAAGTAAATTCAGGGGAAGATGTAGGGCTTTGGTACGAGATACAACCAACAGTACACATCATTCAAACTTGGGTCAAGTGTTAGTACATGCAGAAAACTTGGTTTGGTAGAAGAGATTTAGGCATATGAACGGTAGTTGAAAGGAGTTGAATGGTGAGTATGTTTGGGATCAACTTGAGCTTATAAAAGACAAAAAATGTAAGAGCTGGAATTTAAAATTATGGACAAGGTGGGTTGGCTGGATGGGGACAGAATGAAGCACAATCTAAAACGGCTACTTCTTTTAGGCCTCATGAGTACATGGTGCAAGAATTTACATATATTGCATTAACTGCTAAGAGTGGTATATTTATATGCATATCGATCCTAACTAAGTAATAAGCACAACAAGTTGATTTGTAAAAAATGATGGATGTTGGCAGGGCTTGTCAAGGCGTTTTTCTTCTTTTATTATTGAGCAGTATGCTTAATGTAGTCGTGCCTCAGACAATTGTTGAGACTTTGCCAGGTTTTCCTGGCACTCTACCTTTTAAGTTAGAAACAGGGTATATTCTTTTCTTTCAACTATATTGGTTATGGTAAATTACTGTTACAACTTTTAAGATTATGTCTGATCATTATCATGTTGTTAGATATGTGGGTGTGGGTAAAAATGAGGAAATCCAGCTGTTCTATTATTTCATAGAATCGGAGAGTAACCCAGAGAAAGATCCTCTTCTGCTTTGGATCACTGGTGGACCTGGTTGCTCTGGATTCTCTGCTCTTGTTTATGAAGTTGGTACGTAATTTCTTGTTTAATTTGTTCACCCATATGCCAAGGCACTCTATCTCCGTACTTCATAATATGGTGGCTTTGTTAATAATTAATATTGACTTCAACTGTATTAGGACCATTGCAGTTTGATACAAAGCGCTTTGATGGTAGCTTTCCATCACTCCATTTGAATCCATATTCATGGACCAAGGCTTGTACCTTTATTTTCTCACATGTTCAAATCTTTATATACACGCTCAATCTTCAATTTCATATCACTTGTGTATTTTGATAGTTTGATAACATTGTAGATTGCGAGCATTATATTTATAGACTCACCTGTTGGCACGGGATTCTCTTATGCAACAACCACAGAAGGTTACCATTCTTCAGACACAAAGGCTGTTAAAGATATTTATACGTTTCTTCAAAAGGTGAACTCTACAAGAATTGTGTTAAAAAATGTATAATTCATCATTTCAAAAAGTAGTGCGAAAAGATCCTGCCCTAGGGGATTCAGTAAATTTATGGCACTACGCTGTTTAGTTAGTTTGGCTAATTATATCAACTCACGCAGTGGCTATTAAATCATCCCAAGTTCATCAAGAATCGGCTGTACGTTGCTGGTGACTCTTATGGAGGCAAGATCATTCCAAGGGTTGCTTGGGAAATTAAAAAAGGTAACTACTGTGAATTCTAAAATCAGCAACTTTTGTTATTGCTCCAAGCTAAGTATGTTGTATTGGAAATCCACCAATCCGACTAATCTTGATTTGCACGGGATACTCCCACTAAGGAGGGCAAAGTGCTTCATATCAAGAGACGGCTGGTAACCTGATAGTTCTGGAAAATGGTGGAGGCCGATCTTAACCATCACACCACACCCTTCATGTTACATCATTATGAATGCGTCTGCAGGAATTCAAAAGGGATTTGAGCCACGCATGGCTCTTCAGGGGTACATGATGGGCAATCCAATCACATATATACCTACGGATACCAATTCAAGAATCCCTTATGCTCACCGTCTGGCACTTATTTCTGATGCATATTACGAGGTAGTAATGTCAAGTAAATCCTGTACAATATTTCCTGAAATAGAAAGCACAAGCTAGTAATCAAACTGTATTATTACCACTATAGAAAGTAATTAATCTTCTGATCCGAATAAGGCAGTTGGCTAAAAGCAGTTGCGATGGAGAATATGAGAATCCAGATCCTGAAAACTATAAATGTCTCTATGCTCTTCAACCTATTCAACAGGTATGCCTAAGCTGAGTCTTTGCCATTTTCTATACTCTTTATCATTGTTGTAATGTGCTAATTTTCAGCAATCTTATATGTGACTTAATATTGCATTTCAGTGCATTAATAACTTGTTCCGTGCAAATATTCTGGAACCCAATTGCCAACCTACTGCTCCAAAACCGCATGCTGATGTTTTGAGATGGGATTCAAGTGGAAAATTCATTTTAGAAGATGATCCCATTGCCATGCAAATTCTACTTGCTGGGGAGCAGCAGGAACCCTGGTGTCATGTAAACTTTTTCCCTCTTTTTCTTTTTTGTATTTCTTCGGTTGGGGTCGGAGAGAAAGGTCCTGAAGTTTTTGGTAAAAAATAAACCTTAAACTTGTGGAATAAATTTCTTTTTCCTAATTCATTTTCACTCAGAACCTATTAAGCTTAGTGATTGAGAGCAGCTGAAACTCATAAGATGCTTTTAAACTGAATAAACAATCTGATGTGTTTGGTAAGAAAGTACTTTTGCTAAAATAATTAACATGCTCTCGTGGTGTTTACCAAATGTGTAGATAAACCACGAATTACGAATTACTCCGCTCATTTGGCAAACTAAAGGCTGCAATGTAATAGCTCTACTATTGAGCTACTACGCAGTTCGCCTTTTTATTTTAATCGGGGCTGCCTTCTGTTTTTGCAGAATTATAATTATGTTAAAGCTCGTTGGTGGGCAAATGATCCAACAGTTCAACAAGCTCTTCATATTCGAAATGTATGATCTACTGCTTTGACTTAAATATTTGCAAACTATTCTTGCCAACAAGAACACTCTGCCTGTTATAAATTAGTAGGTGTGTTTTGAATGTTGTGTTTTTTCTTGATAACCAGGGAACTATAACAGATTGGGATAGATGCAATAAGAGCATATCATACATACAAGAAACTGAAAGTGTTGTTGATTATCATAAACTCTTTTTTGAGACACAATGTGAAGTTTTGATATATAGGTATGCCAAGGGTCTCCCAACAATTTAAGCTTTATTTTATTGACTCCTATAACTGAAAGTAGTGTCTTGTGAACTTGTCGCAGTGGTGACCATGACTTTGTCGTCCCATATATAGCTACCTTAGATTGGATACATTCTTTGAATTTGACGATGGATAGTGACTGGAGACCTTGGTTTGTTAATGGTCAAATTGCTGGGTTAGTTTTCCAAATTCATCTTCCTGAAATTCAGTGGTTCTACTTCTTCTTCAAGAATGAAACAAAATCTGGCGTTTTCTTATAATAGTAGTGTTTTTCTTGTCTCTTTAGATATACAGAGAAGTACACATACGCAATGGGAAAGGAATACTATCTTACTTTTGCTACAGTAAAGGTGATTTTCCTTTTGCTCTTCCTCTACAAAAATATTGTAAAGAGGTAGAACTTTATCAAAGTGATGAACACACATACATAATATTTTCCTTTATTTTCAGGGTGGAGGTCACACAGCTCCGGAGTACAAACCTAAAGAATGTCTTGCAATGTTCGAGCGATGGCTAACCTCTTATCCACTATAGATAGATAGGTCATATTCATCCATTGATGTTGCAATGTACTGATGAAATTTTTGTGCTGAGGGGAAAAGAGAGCAAAACAGAGATTATACATCCCGGGCCTGAGTACCTTGTTCAACAAATAAATGATTAAAAGTTTTATCCAATATCAATAAAGTTTATTCAAGTTTATGCATCATGTCTACATACAAAATCTCATAATACCTGACATAGCTATAGTGTTGGCCCTTCACCAATTACTGTATAAATCACCATGGCAACTATAGTAAGTCGATATCTCTTATGTGATGCGCGTATCTTTGAATCTTTTTTATAAGGAGTTGGCTATTTGTTAACTCTGCTTCAGTTGTTGAAAGTGGAAGGACAATGCTCACTCTTTGAATAAATTTAGCACATGTTGTCAGTGATGATACCACAGAAGCAGTGGTCCAAACTGAAAAAAAAAATCATATGACATTAACTTCTAAAAGCTGTATATGTATATGCATATCCTAATTAAGTACTAAAAAACTCAAGAAGTTTAATTGTACTTTGTGGCAAAGAGATGATGGATGTTGGTAGGGCTTATCAAGGCATTTTTCTGCTTTTGATCATCTCATTGAGCAGTATGCTGAATGTTGTCATGCCTCTCGGAAAATTGTTGAGACTTTGCCAAGGTTCTCTGGCTCTCTCCCTTTTAAGGTAGTATTGATGTGGACGTATGCCTCAGACAATCATTATTGGAAATGACTTATCAGAAACTCACCATGTAGAAACTTGAAAGGTAGAGTGCACGGCCAAGTTAAGAGTACTGCTCAAGAAAAATGCTTTGACAAGCCCTACAAAGATTCATCATTCACACTCTAACTTCTATTCTACCAATGCTCTGTGACAAAAGGCAAATCATAATCAATTTACTGTACGTAGGGCATACATATTGGATATATCTCTTGGTTTGCACCACTTGTTTAATTTTCATAAATTAAGGGCCATGTGTAAGACTAGTTTATCGCATTTTGGCGATGATCATAGTTGCAGAATGGTTGTGACTTGTTGTGATTTGTAATAGTTCATTTTGTAGTTTTAGCTGAGACAAGAAAAGTTGAATAGCCTCATAAATAAGGGAAAATTATGTCCAATTTTGTTAAAAATATAGATAATGCTTGCTTGGGATCCTACCAGGTCCCTAACCATTGGTCATGGCCCCTATATTGGGTTGTGACAAAGACTACTATTCACCGAATACCAATTCCTTTCATTATAATTTGCATTATAATCTACCTAACAAACATGCGAACGAAATGACCCTTGTCCAAATCCCTTAAATGATGTTTTTCACAAGAGATGGATGGATGAAATACAACGTAAAGAATAAAATTATGTTCAACATGTGTAAAATTCAGGGGAAGATGTAGGGCTTTGGTACGAGATACAACCAACACATCATTCAAACTTTTTATTTGGCGAAGGAGTCAGGTGTTAGTACGTGCAGAAAACTTGGTTTGGTAGAAGAGATTTAAGCATATTAATGGTAGAAGAAAGGATTTGAATGGTGAGTATATAAGGATTTGAATGGTGAGTATATTGGGATCAACTTGAGCTTGTAAAAGACAAAAGATGTCAGAGCTGGAATTAAAAGAATGGGGACAGAAGGGAAGCACAATCTAAAACGGGTAGCCTCATGAGTACAAGGTGTATATTGCCCGTAAGAATTTACATGTATTGCATTAACTGCTATGAGCTGTATATCTATATGCATATCCTAACTAAGTAATAAGCACAAGAAGTTGATTTGTTAGTTGTGAAACAAAAAATGATGGATGTTGGCAGGGCTTGTCAAGGCGTTTTTCTTCTTTTATTATTGAGCAGTATGCTTAATGGAGTCGTGCCTCAGACAATTGTTGAGACTTTGCCAGGTTTCCCTGGCACTCTACCTTTTAAGTTAGAAACAGGGTGAGTTTCTCATCAGTCATTTCCAAGAATAAGCCCTTGCAAATATATCTGTTCATTTCTTCGTGTTTTCGTGTTTTTAGATATGTTGGTGTGGGTGAAAAGGAAGAGCTGCAACTGTTCTATTATTTCATAGAATCTGAGAGTAACCCAGAGACAGACCCTCTTCTACTTTGGATCACTGGTGGTCCTGGTTGTTCTGGATTCTCTGCTCTTGTTTTCGAAATCGGTACTTACTGTCTTGCTTCAGTGTATCATCTTCCATAGTCCACACGATTATGTTACTGATATTTTCTTCAAAAGTTCAGGACCATTGCGGTTTGACACTAAGCTCTTTGATGGCAGCCTTCCATCACTCCATTTGAATCCATACTCTTGGACCAAGGCTTGTACCTTTTTGCTCACTTGTTCCAAATCCTTAATTCATGCGTAATATTCAGTTTCATGTTTTGTTTTGTGAGTCTGCTTTTGCAGATTGCAAGTATCATATTTATCGACTCTCCTGTTGGCACTGGATTCTCTTATGCAACAACCCCAGAAGGTTACCATACATCAGACACAAAGTTAGTTAAAGATGTTTATACATTTCTTCAAAAGGTGAACCCTCCAAGAATTGTTAAAAGAATGTAGAATTCATCATTTCATATAGTTGTGTGAAAAGGTCATAGGGACAGCCTGTTGGTCTGTACATGAAACTTTATGGCTGTCTAGCTAGTTTCCCTCTTTGCCACTTCATTATGTAAGAAAAGAGTTTGTAAAGGGGATCATCTCATGTTATCAAAACTTATGCAGTGGCTATTAAATCATCCCGAGTTCATCAAGAATCGCCTTTACCTGGCTGGTGACACTTACGGGGGCAAGATCATTCCAAGAGTTGCTTGGGAAATTGAAAAAGGTAGTGATCAACTTGCAGGGAGGCTGTTGTAATTAAATCTGCTCTGATGTTAATTGTTTTTACTTCTTTATTGATGCAATTGCAGGAATTGACAAGGGATTAGAGCCACGCATGTCTCTTCAGGTATGTGATCACTTTCAACAACTGGAGCATTTAATCGCTTGGTTCTTGTACAAAAACAGAACAGTTGTGAAGATGGATTTTGTCAGGGGTACTTGATCGGCAATCCAACTACACACAGACCTACAGATCACAACTTCAGAATCCCATTTGCTCACCGTCTAGGACTTATTTCTGATGCATATTATGAGGTAGCTAGTAATTTCAGTTAAATCCTTGTCAATATTTCTTGAAATGAAATGCACAAGTGAGCAAAGGAACAATGTGATCACCACTTTAGATAAGTAACTCATATAGTGTCTGTTATCCAAATAAGTCAGTTGGCTAAAAGCAGCTGTGATGGAGAATATGTGAATCCAGACCCTGAAAACTATAAATGTCTCTATGCACTTCAACCTATTCAACAGGTACCCCCAAGTTGAGTTTTTGTCGTTTCACTCTGCTCTTTATCTTTGTTGTAATGTGCCAACTTTCAGCAATCTTATATGGGACTTAATATTGTATTTCAGTGCATTAATAACTTGTTCTATGCAAATATTCTGGAACCTAATTGCAAACCTGCTGCTCCAAAACCGCATGCTGATGATCTGAGATGGGATTCAAGTGGAAAATTCGTTTTAGAAGATGACCCCATTACCATGCAAATTCTACTTCCTGGGGAGCAGCAAGAACCCTTGTGTCGTGTAAACTTTCTCCCTCTTTTTCTTTTTCGTATTTCTTCTGTTGGGGTTGGAGGGAATGGTCCTGAAGTTTTCTTGATAGAGCTATTACACAGTTCCCCTTTTTATTTTCTTAGAGGCTGCCTTCTGTTTTTGCAGAATTATAATTATGTTACAGCTCGTTGGTGGGCAAATGATCCAACAGTTCAACAAGCTCTTCATATTCGAAATGTATGATCTTCTGCTTTGACTTAAACATTTGCAAACTATTCTTGCCAACAAGAACATCTCTGCCTGTTAGAAATTAGTAGGTTTGTTTTTTCATGATAACCAGGGAACTATAACAGATTGGGTTAGATGCAATGACAGCGTGTCGATCATGCAAGAAACTGAAAGTGTTGTTGATTATCATAAACTCTTTTTTGAAAAAGAGTGCCAAGTTCTGATATATAGGTATGCCTAACAGTTTAAGCTTTATTGAAATTTGATTCCTAAAACTAAAAATAATGTCTTGTGAACATGTTACAGTGGTGACCATGACATGTTAGTCCCATATATAGGAACCTTAGAGTGGATACATTCTTTGAATTTGACAATGGATAGCAATTGGAGACCTTGGCTTGTTAATGGTCAAATTGCAGGGTTAGTTTCGTTTATTCATCTTCCTGAAATTCAGTGGTTCTCTGCAAAGTTTGCAAATATACTTGTAGTATATCTTATACTAGTAGTTTCTTTTCTCGTCTCTTCAGATATACAGAGAAGTACACGTACTTAAAGGCAAATGACAAGTACTATCTTACTTTTGCAACAGTAAAGGTGATTTTTTTTTTCTTTTGCCTCTTCCGACGGAGTTAATGAAAGTAATGTTTACACACACGTAATATTTTCCTTTATTTACAGGGTGGAGGTCATACAGCTCCAGAGTACAAACCTAAAGAATGTTTTGCAATGGTCGAGCGATGGCTATCCTTATATCCACTATAGATAGATAGGTCATATTCATCTATTGATGTTGCGATTAATATCAATGTAGTGATGAAATTTTTTGCTGGAGGGGAAAATAGAGCAAACCAGAGATTATAGATCCCGGTTCTGAGTGCCTTGTTCAACAAATAAATGATTAAAACTTTTACTATCAAATATCAATTAAGTTTATGCATCATGTCTACATACATAATCTCATAATACCTGACATATATAACTATAATGTTGGCCCTTCACCTATTACTGTATAAATCACCATGGTTTTATTTTAAATATGAAGATTTCATAGATTAGGCTTAGTTGGTATACAACAACAATGATCACCAAACTCGCAGATTCCTCCTTTTGGCCAACCTATGCCTTTGCATTCAAGGTTGCAGTCATCCGCTGTGAACTGAGGTGTGCATTGCTTAAAGCAATATTCTCTTTCTTGATTTATGTGGCCTAACACAAGAATAAATGATTTAAAATAAAAAAGCATTCACATACAAAAGTTATAGTCATGGGAGATACTTATGAATTTACCAAGAGGATTTGCCGCAGCTGCAAATGGGACAAGTAGGAGAAGGAACACAATTAAAAACTTGGGAAACTCCATTTTATGCTTAGAGTCTAGAGATTAGTACCTAATGATATTGATAACAAAAAATTACTATTTATAAGGGGTTAAATAAGTAGGAAAGTAGAATCCCTTTTGTACAAATGGAAGGTCATTTTGGAAATTGAGATTAACACCATCTTGACTTCTTGAGTAAAAGGTTAGCTATTTATTAGGGGGAAAGCCGCTAAAATCATAATTATTTGTATATAATTTAATCAGAGGAGGGGCATTTAAATAATTTGAGTGATTAGAAAATTATTTTACCAATTTTGTCTATAGCATTATATATGGATAAAATATTAACGACGCTCTTTTAGAGTGTGCTTCATCAAACAATAAAGTGTAATTTCTCTAATATTTTTTTGATATAAGTAATATTTCATTATTGTTTTATTTGATTTTAGATTCATTAGCTTTTTAATAAGGTTAACTTATACTGTACCATTCTGATATTGATGTTTAACTTATGGCATTCTGATGTTAAAAATTTCGCGTAGAGGCCTGTTTGGCGCGCTAATTTTGATTGATCCCAAAAAGGTCACTCAACTTAAGGAAAATATATCCAAAAGTAATTCTGACCGATTTTTGCACCATCAATCACCAGAATTCTGACGTGGCTTTATAAAAATATTTTCATATATATGTGGGTCCCTCTCTTTTTGCCATGTAGGACTCTTTTTATTAGTAGTAATAAAAATACAAAATATGTGGTATTACTTATTTTACTTAAATCGCTTAATTATATTGTTGCAATCAATGATTATTTTTTTTTTTAGGATACATACTTTTAGAATAAAACTTTTAAATACTTACTATTGTTTGTAAAGTGTGCTTTAGCATATCTATGATATTGTTTTGCCCTTGTTAGTATGCAGCTATATTGCACTCCTAACATTACATAAAATTGTGAACAGAGCACAAATATTACAAATGGTATTTTGTTTAAATTTTACTATTACGTTTGACAATTTTACCTTCATCATTACATAAACTTACTACTTAGTTGAGCATAAAACTATTAAATGATTTAAGTAAAATAAGTAATAACACATATTTTGTATGTTTTTACTAATAAAAAAAGTCCTACATGGCAAAAAGAGTGAGACCCACATATATATATGAAAATATTTATAAAAAGCTAGTTAGAATTTTGGTGGCTGACGGTGCAAAAATCGGCCAGAATTACTTTTGAAGATATTTTTCCTAAATTGAATGACTTTTTTGGGACAAAGTTGACTGTTTGGCCAAGCTGCCAAAACCAAATTATTTTGAGAAGTATTTTTTTAATCAAAAGTACTTTTTAAATAAGTGCTTTGTGAGATAAGCAGTTTGTGTTTGGCCAACTTTTAGAGAAGTGCTTTTATTATTAATTTGTGTTTGACCAATATTTAATAAAATTATCAAATTACGAAAATGGATATATAATAATATTAATTTGATTAAATTTGGAAGTTTGAAATGGGTATTCTTGTCCCAAATAATCAAAAGCACTTATTTTTTCAAAAGGCTACTTTTTTCAGCTTCTTCCCCACAGCAAAAAAACAGCTCTGCTGTCGCTCAAAAGCACTTATTTTTTCCTAGAAGCTTGACCAAACACCCCAAAATTTTAAAATAAGTATTTTTTGAGAAAAATAAGCACTTCTAGCTCCCCATAAGCTTGGCCAAACAGGCTCTGACCTTTTGAGAAATTTACTCCAAAAATATTATAAAGAGATAGAACTTTATCAAAGTGATGAACACACATACATACTAATATTTTCCTTTATTTTCAGGGTGGAGGTCACACGGCTCCGGAGTACAAACCTAAAGAATTGTTTGCCATGCTCAAGCGATGGCTATCCGTTTACCCACTATAGATAGATAGGGAGGGTCATATTCATCCCGTGATGTTGCGATTAATATCAATATATTGATGAAATTTGTTGCTGAGGGGAAAAGAGAGTAAAACAGAGATTATACATCCCGATCATGAGTACCTTGTTCAACAAATAAATGATTAAAACTTTTATCAAATATCAATAAATTTTATTCAAGTTTATGCATCATGTCTACATACATAATCTCATAATACCCGACATAGCTATAGTGTTGGCCCTTCACCAATTACTGTATAAATCAACATGGCAACTAAGGTCTGGGCCGGCCCAAGCATAAGGCAAGTAAAGCCTTTGCTTGAGGCCCCCTATATATTAAGGGCCCCAAAATTTTAAAATAATACTTAGTACTTATCAGTGTTATTATAATTATAATTATTATAATAATTATTATTACTATAAAATTTTGAATTTGTGTTTATCTTTTGGATTTTGTTTAAAATTTTGAAAGAGTGAGCAAGTTTAAATACGTTTTTTATCTTTCATTGATGGGTGCTTTTACTGCCAATTTTTGTGTTTGATTGTTCTTCTCTTCATACATGCATTTTTGTGAGTCAATATGAGTTCATTTTCTATTTTAGTTTAATTTTTTTGAACTAACTATAGAATCAAGATACTTGTCTTTTTAATTACGGTGAATTCATACATTGAAAGAGTTGTAATATAGTAGTGATACTTCAACTCAATTCCACCAATTTTAATTCTAGACTATTATTTTTGGGCCTAAATCGATCTGAACAATTCTAAATTGCTCATAAGTTAATATTTACAATTGCTACAATGTTGATCCAATAGATTCCGTTTCAATTACTAAAGTATTACTCCCTCCGTCCTAAATTAGTTGACACTTTCAGCTATTGCACGTCCATTAAAAAAATCAATAAATAGGGTATACATTTTACTATGTTAGCCTTATTTAATATATGACTATTAAATACTTTTTGAGAATTACCATTAATAATTAAGGGTATAGTTGAAAAAAATTGACAAAAATAGTCTTGAAATCCTAAAGCGTCAACTAATTTGGGACAAATAAATCTTGCTAAAGCGTCAACTAATTTGGGACGGAGGAAGTACCTAATATCAATAATGTCTCACTGTAAATATATTAAATGTATTGAATAGATTGTCAATCAAGAAGAAATTTTAGAAGAACTAAATATTTAATAACTTCTTATCTCGAAAAGTTGGGAAAATAACTTTAAAGAAAAGTATATATGAAGTTTATTAAATATTATATTTAAGAGGCCTCTTGCTAAATTTTTGCTTAAGGCTACAAATCTGGTTGGACCGCCCCGACTAAGGTAAGTCGATATCTCTTATGTGATATTCTTTTTTATAAGGAATAAAATACCTCAATTAGCTAGGTAAATTGAACTTCTTGTAAGGAATTGGCTATTTGTTTTCTCTGCTTCAGTTGTTGAAAGTGGAAGGACGATGCTCATAGAAGTAGAATATAAATAGGGAAAATTTCAAAACTAACCATTGTTATTTACTCGAGCAATCATGATCTGAAAGTTGATTCGGTCAGTGTTCAAATTTATTTTGACTACCATCTGTATAAACAATTGTGCCTATAACTGATGCTCCCGTTATTATTTCGGGCGCATTTTCAAGTCAAAACTATAGCTTTTCCACTTTATTTTCTTTTGTAGTTAATTCTTTTTTGTAATTATGATCACCAAGTAAATTATTCTTTTCGGTTACCACCATATTATAGTAATCTTCAATCCATCAAATAAAGCAAACGAAGGAGAATAAATAAAGTCAAATTTCCAATTAAAGCACGAAAAAAGAAAATGCAGCCATTATATATAAGCTCACACTACTAAAAAAAGCTGAATCTGAGACCACCATCATGCGACCGAATTTCGGTCTCCACAGTTGTGCGACCGATTTTCGGTCGCACACTCAACGAAAAAAAGTGGCGACCGAAAATCGGTCGCACGTTGGTCTCTGAAAAATTAGTCACAGCTATGCGACCGACAATCGGTCGCATGTCGGTCGCATAACTGTTACTAAAAACGGGGCAGAACCCCTTTTTTCCCCATTTCAAAATTCCCAAAACCCACCCAATCCCTAAAAACCGAACCCCCCCAACCCCATAATCAACTTTCCACCATTATAAACCCCATATAACGTTAAATTACTACTCTATTACCTCCATATTACCATTTAACACGATCTAACCCTACAAATTCAAGGTAAATTTCATTTTTTAGTAATTTTTGTTATTTTTTTAAAAACTCATATAATGAATTTTTAATGCACTTTTTTTGTAGTTTTTTGGTGGATAGCACATTGGTAACTCATACTTTCTTGCCATTGGATCCAATACAAAGTAGAGGTAATTTTTTTTTTTTTTTTGGTTTAATAATCCGAATTTAATTATATATATATATTTATAAATAATGGAGAGCCTATATATGTTGTTAACATGTTAGTTGTTAGTTATAATTACTTTATTCTATATAATGTGATGTATAATATGTTGGAAATTGTTTGGTAGAGTTGTTTGCAATGTGTTGATGTCTTGTCATGGGTTGTGGCAATTGGAATACTTGTTATGCATTTAAAGTTAGGGTTTAGGTATTGTTGTTTTGATTGTTCATGTTTGCAACATCTTGTGACTAAACCGGATAAATTGTATCAAACGGATAAATTGCATTCAACTTACTAGATAATATGGAATTCAAACGGATCAATGGATATTCAAAAAAAGGCTAGGATTATTAAAAATTGGTACCAACTCATTTGAATGTTTCAACAGGTATGGACAAGTTTTGCCCTAAAGTTTTTAGTAGAAGGCCTGGCAAGAGACCGGTGGGCGAGAGTTCAGCTTCTGCGGGTGGTGACAGTCAACAATCACAGGTCCCGCATTCGCTGCCTACTGATGCCCCACCTGGCTATGATCCAGCTTTTTTCAGGCCCCCTGGCCCATATCAGGTACCACTTATTACCCCGTCTCAGTTGCCTCATGATTGGCAATGGACATTCCCTACCGTTGATTATACTGAGACACAGGTCCCTCCCACACAGGGCGATCCCTCCCAGGCTGATGACAGTGAGACTCAGCCCCCTGAATTCCCCCTAGATAGTTGTGACGACCCACCGAGTCAGCAGGAGCTCATGCTGTATCATCCCCATTCGCCTTATTACATTGGTGAGCCTGGCGCTCGGCTAGAAGGCAGAATGATTATTTACCCCGAGGCGGATAAAGGGTAAGCTACCTAATTTCTTAAGTTCTTGTCGATTAAATGATTAGTTCCTATTTTATTTGCTAGTATTATGAATAACTCTTGGTAAATTTTTTTTTGTAGCTTTTGCCCAAGCGATGAGTCCACCAAAGTGCTGACTGCGTGCATGAGAGCGCACTGGAACCAGCCTTGGCGAACATGGAGCGATGTGCCCCAGCAAGTAAAGAAGCAGATATTGGTTGATTTTGAGGTAACACATATGCATTTGGCTTAAAACTAATTGTAGTTTTTTAAACCATGAACATGTTTAAAGAAATTATTTTGATACTCTTTCAGGGCAAATGTATCTGGCATCAGGGGCTGGATTATAACATTCGCAGCATTTTCCCAAAGAAATGTGCTGCGCTATTCAAGCAAACCCTTTACAATGCGCGGCATAGAGGTATAAGGCCCGGCTTCCTCCAAGGCCCTCAGTGGGCGGAGCTGGATGAATATTGGCACACGCCCGAGTTCGAGGCGAAGAGCGAGAAAGGAAAGGCTGCGCGAGCGTCGGATAAGGGTGGATCGCTCCATACCGGTGGCTCAATTAGCGCGGCTACACAAAAGATGCGCTTGGTACAGTATATTTAATTGTTTGATTATTTACTTGAACAGTTGCTTTTTGTCTAACATATTATGTTTTATAATTTGTAGGAAAAGAAAGAAAAGCGCACTATTCCTGTGCTCGAGCTGCACAAGATCAGGCATACGAAGGGGGCAAGAAGGGCGGTGGAGAGTGGGTCGAGCCCCGCGCAAAAGAGGCATGGGTAAGTTTGTAAAATTCGATCTTTAGTCGCCTCAATCCTTCAACGTTTAGTCTTTCTATTAACATCATTACTATATTTATGTTATTCAGGAAAAGGCTACAAAGGCCGTGGAAGACTGGACATCGACCCAAGCATCGGACGCAGGAAGCAGCACCCCGGCTCCATTGACGTTCGAGAAAGAAAAGCAAATATGGGTCGATACTGTTGGAGGGGTTAAGAAGGGGTATGCTTATGGTCTTGAATCGCTATATGCTCCGGATAAGCATAATTCTCGCTTTTTGGGCTCTTCAGCTACTTCTTCTCCGGCGAGCTCCGTTGATCCAGCTGAGATGGCTCAAATGAGAGAGCAGATCGCACAGCTGTCGAGGGAAAACCAAGAAACGCATGACATGATCAGAAAGCTCCTTGCCAAAAAGGAGAAGAAGAAATCGAGAAGAAAGCATAAGAGCAAGCATCGCCGCAGCTCCTCTTCCTCTTCCTCTTCCGAGTCCGGGTCTAGCTCAGCCTCGCCCGAGCCCCAGTAGTCTTTTAAATGTTTGTGAAGTTGTATTGTTAACAATTTTAGAATATAACTAATGGTGTATGGATGTTTTTGAAATGATTGGATGTTTTTGAAATGTTTGGATGTTTTTGAAATGTTTGGATTGCTGTTTTATTGCTGCCCAGGTGCTGGTTTTTGCTGTTGCGACCCAAGCTTGCTCTTATGCTTTCTTCTCGATTTCTTCTTCTCCTTTTTGGCAAGGAGCTTTCTGATCATGTCATGCGTTTCTTGGTTTTCCCTCGACAGCTGTGCGATCTGCTCTCTCATTTGAGCCATCTCAGCTGGATCAACGGAGCTCGCCGGAGAAGAAGTAGCTGAAGAGCCCAAAAAGCGAGAATTATGCTTATCCGGAGCATATAGCGATCCAAGACCATAAGCATACCCCTTCTTAACCCCTCCAACAGTATCGACCCATATTTGCTTTTCTTTCTCGAACGTCAATGGAGCCGGGGTGCTGCTTCCTGCGTCCGATGCTTGGGTCGATGTCCAGTCTTCCACGGCCTTTGTAGCCTTTTCCTGAATAACATAAATATAGTAATGATGTTAATAGAAAGACTAAACGTTGAAGGATTGAGGCGACTAAAGATCGAATTTTACAAACTTACCCATGCCTCTTTTGCGCGGGGCTCGACCCACTCTCCACCGCCCTTCTTGCCCCCTTCGTATGCCTGATCTTGTGCAGCTCGAGCACAGGAATAGTGCGCTTTTCTTTCTTTTCCTACAAATTATAAAACATAATATGTTAGACAAAAAGCAACTGTTCAAGTAAATAATCAAACAATTAAATATACTGTACCAAGCGCATCTTTTGTGTAGCCGCGCTAATTGAGCCACCGGTATGGAGCGATCCACCCTTATCCGACGCTCGCGCAGCCTTTCCTTTCTCGCTCTTCGCCTCGAACTCGGGCGTGTGCCAATATTCATCCAGCTCCGCCCACTGAGGGCCTTGGAGGAAGCCGGGCCTTATACCTCTATGCCGCGCATTGTAAAGGGTTTGCTTGAATAGCGCAGCACATTTCTTTGGGAAAATGCTGCGAATGTTATAATCCAGCCCCTGATGCCAGATACATTTGCCCTGAAAGAGTATCAAAATAATTTCTTTAAACATGTTCATGGTTTAAAAAACTACAATTAGTTTTAAGCCAAATGCATATGTGTTACCTCAAAATCAACCAATATCTGCTTCTTTACTTGCTGGGGCACATCGCTCCATGTTCGCCAAGGCTGGTTCCAGTGCGCTCTCATGCACGCAGTCAGCACTTTGGTGGACTCATCGCTTGGGCAAAAGCTACAAAAAAAAATTTACCAAGAGTTATTCATAATACTAGCAAATAAAATAGGAACTAATCATTTAATCGACAAGAACTTAAGAAATTAGGTAGCTTACCCTTTATCCGCCTCGGGGTAAATAATCATTCTGCCTTCTAGCCGAGCGCCAGGCTCACCAATGTAATAAGGCGAATGGGGATGATACAGCATGAGCTCCTGCTGACTCGGTGGGTCGTCACAACTATCTAGGGGGAATTCAGGGGGCTGAGTCTCACTGTCATCAGCCTGGGAGGGATCGCCCTGTGTGGGAGGGACCTGTGTCTCAGTATAATCAACGGTAGGGAATGTCCATTGCCAATCATGAGGCAACTGAGACGGGGTAATAAGTGGTACCTGATATGGGCCAGGGGGCCTGAAAAAAGCTGGATCATAGCCAGGTGGGGCATCAGTAGGCAGCGAATGCGGGACCTGTGATTGTTGACTGTCACCACCCGCAGAAGCTGAACTCTCGCCCACAGGTCTCTTGCCAGGCCTTCTGCTAAAAACTTTAGGGCAAAACTTGTCCATACCTGTTGAAACATTCAAATGAGTTGGTACCAATTTTTAATAATCCTAGCCTTTTTTTGAATATCCATTGATCCGTTTGAATTCCATATTATCTAGTAAGTTGAATGCAATTTATCCGTTTGATACAATTTATCCGGTTTAGTCACAAGATGTTGCAAACATGAACAATCAAAACAACAATACCTAAACCCTAACTTTAAATGCATAACAAGTATTCCAATTGCCACAACCCATGACAAGACATCACACTACAACAAATTTGATTATCAATGACGAATTATTTTGTCATTAAAAGTTTATATTTCATCACTAAAACATTTTGGTGATAAAAATTAATTCGTCAACCGTTCGTCCCTATACCATGGGTCACTAAAAGTTTTCAAAGACAATTTAGTGTTTCGTCGATAAAGCAAAGCTATATAAGCTACGAAATTGTTTTTCGTCCCAAAATGCATGGTATTTGTGACGAACTTGTTTGTCAGAAAATATGTAAAAGTTTCGTAGTTAAAAATAAATCTTCGTCACTAAAAACATATTAAATGCCAACGAAATTACATCATCACTAAATATTACATTAATTAGTGGCGACATCAATTGTCTTCATATGATTGTCTTTTATATACAAAGCGTATTTTGTCCCTAAATGTTTAAATTAGTAATAATTTTGATTTTATAAAAATGGTTAACAATTTTGTAAGAAAATTATCATATCGTCACTAGAATATTAATTTTTACAATTTGTTTTATATAAATTAATATTCTGTTTCATAGCAAGTACTATCTATTTTATATTTTGTACTATAAATGTTTATATATTTTAGAAATAACATAATAAACACGGAAGGTAACAAAACTATTCTCGATGATCATACAATTAAGAACAACTAAAATTACATTGAGTAATATCTCACTACAAACTCCTTGAATAGACATACATAAATAAAGTAACTATAACCTAACGTACTAGAAGTACATGTAACAATACTAAGTTATAAAAAAGAAAAGCGTAAGTATACTGCTTCTTCGACCCACGTCTTGTAGCTTTACTCTTGAATCGACGTTTTATGTTCATGTACCTGGAAAAAAAAGTTACTTCGTTTAATGAATATTGTGTGATATCATTATTTAACAAATCTTAGTAGTGAAAACAAGAATAAGAAATTAAGAGCTGTAAAATTTTGAGTAGCTAACCTTTGAAAAATTTAAGAAAGGATAAAGTAATAACACTGCCAAATACATACACATAACATCAAGATCTGGAGAAACTCAAAATTTGAAATGCCCTGCACATTAAAGAATAAGAGATCATCATGAAAAACACACCAAAGAGAAAAGGAAGTAGAAAGAATGTGACATATATACCATAGGCAGCGAGAAAATTAAAAGAAGCAGAAAGGATGTGATATCTTCAATTTAGATATCTTGTTTTTGTATTGTCTATTTCACCTTCTTACTGGGGAAGTTATTCTATTTGATTAGGGTATGATGAGAAGTTAAAAATTAGGTGTAGATATAGAAGGAGAAATTAGGTCAAAGAATGATGGAGGCGGCATTACTTAAAAAGGGATTTGGGGAAAATAAAATGGAGGGACTCTTTGCCGCTAATATTTTCATTTATATTTTCAAAAGAATTCAAACCAAAAAAGTACTTAAGTATTTTATTTTTTTCCTGTTTAAGTATTTTATCTATCATAAAGAGCAGCTATAAATTATATTGTTATTAATTTATATTACCCACAAACAAGGCAACGAGGCTGACTTATTCTGTGAAAAAAAATCATAGTTAAAAGTGTTATTATATGGAGTAAAAAATAAGTCAAATTACTGTCATGTATTAAATTAACCAACAATACTGTTGTTGATGGTAAAAGTTGTATTGTTTGTGTTATAGTGTAAAGTACAATATACTTTTTTTAGACAAATTTAAGGGTGTTTTAATAGAAAAATGTTCATTAGCAATTCAGATATTTTTTGCCAATAATTATATTAGCCAAATGCAACTTTTTTTATTATTGGTGGCATTATTTTATCTAAATACATATTTTTTTTTATTTTTATATCAACTTCAACGTTTAAAAATATTGTTTCAACTATATATTTATGAAATTAACTAACTTTTATTTGTTAAGCCAATTGACTAGGCACCATATAATACAAAGATAAAAATAATATCTTCAAATTAACTAAATTTATTTATTTACCATTTTTCAAAAATGAAAATATCTAACTAACCTAAATAATAAGAACATCCCCATGCCAGACAACTTCAAATAATGAATAGAAGGAAATGATGAGGTTTTTTTAAAAAATTAAATATAATTACACTTTTATTTGTATGGAGTACAACTACAAAAGAGTAAAATTTTGATTAATATTTTATTATGAGCTTCTTAGCGAAGTGAACGTCATGGCGGGGAGCTGTAATGCCTCGTTTTAGATGTACTGAATTGATCGTATGAGGAGTTAGTTGTCTGGCGAACAGTCGTCTATAGGGCTTGTTTTGAGACAGATTCGTACCTGGTGGTGCCTCACACTACTTACTATATAATGGTGTCAAATCTTTGACCTTATGAAGCAGGGCCGAACTATCAATGAGGAACTTGTAATATGTTACCACTACAACAAGTACTAAACAAATAAATGATAAAGTTCTTTAATTAATTAATAAATTCAAATTTTATTTGTCATTATTTTTATATTTTTTGTGATTAATATTTTAAAATTAACTAATATAATGTCTGTCACAAATTGTCGATACAATTAGTGACAACATTAATGTATCACAAATAACCTCAATTTTGTGAATAAAGTTACTTAATAAATGGCGCTAGTTTATTTTTCATGTACATGTAAGACAATTTAGTAGACAAAAATATTTTTACGAAATATTTAATCAATAAATATATGTTACCCATAAAATTAATTACAAAATATAAATTTTTTGTCACTGAAAATGATAATTAAAAACATACTTTCAATTGTAAGTAATAATTTTCTACGTTAAATCGAGAGAAAAATAATTGTCACTAATTTTCATCCTAATAGTGACGAAAATTAATGTCACAGGTAAAGATAAAATTGTGTGGTTAAACATTACATGATTTAACCACAAATTTTAGTTGTCGCTATTTTGACAGGATACCTTTAGTGACGAAAACTTTTCGTACACAATAACGACCTAATTTTCTAACAAATAATAATTTGTCACGAATTCTTTATTGCATTGGTGACGAACTGACGTGTCATTGAAAACAAAAGTTTTGTTGCTAATATTACTCAATAATTGGCGCCAATTTGTTATTTGGTGGGAAACCTTAGTAGACAAAATATTTGCTATGAATTTAGTGTTTCGTCACTAAAGATATGTCACCCATACATTTACGTACAAAACCTAATTTTCGTCACTAAAAGTAAATAATTAGTGACGAAGTTTTGGTCGTAGCTAGAAATTTCGTAGCTAAATACCATATTTGTTGTAGTGTCAACACATTGCAAACAACTCTACCAAACAATTTCCAACATATTATACATCACATTATATAGAATAAAGTAATTATAACTAACAACTAACATGTTAACAACATATATAGGCTCTCCATTATTTATAAATATATATATATAATTAAATTCGGATTATTAAACCAAAAAAAAAAAAAATTACCTCTACTTTGTATTGGATCCAATGGCAAGAAAGTATGAGTTACCAATGTGCTATCCACCAAAAAACTACAAAAAAAGTGCATTAAAAATTCATTATATGAGTTTTTAAAAAAATAACAAAAATTACTAAAAAATGAAATTTACCTTGAATTTGTAGGGTTAGATCGTGTTAAATGGTAATATGGAGGTAATAGAGTAGTAATTTAACGTTATATGGGGTTTATAATGGTGGAAAGTTGATTATGGGGTTGGGGGGGTTCGGTTTTTAGGGATTGGGTGGGTTTTGGGAATTTTGAAATGGGGAAGAAAGGGGTTCTGCCCCGTTTTTAGTAACAGTTATGCGACCGACATGCGACCGATTGTCGGTCGCATAGCTGTGACTAATTTTTCAGAGACCAACGTGCGACCGATTTTCGGTCGCCACTTTTTTTCGTTGAGTGTGCGACCGAAAATCGGTCGCACAACTGTGGAGACCGAAATTCGGTCGCATGATGGTGGTCTCAGATTCAGCTTTTTTTAGTAGTGCAAGGAATACAAACTAATCACTAATCTCACCATAATATTCATGAGATATATTGGATTCTCATATTGTTTTGTGTTAGTCAAAATTGATTTTACACCTACATTAGTAGGTAAAAAGCATGCCTTCTGTTGTTCCAAGACAAAGCAAGTCATTCATCAAAAGTTCCTATTTATTGTCGAAGTTATATTTGATATACTAGTCGATGTACAAACTTAAAGCTGTTCTTTTCTTTCACAATTGAAACACAGCTACTTAAAAAATGAAAAGGATAATGCTCCTCTTTTTTCCTTAAGATCTCCCATTAACTACATGAACAATTTTGTAGTATAGGTTAGACTCGTAGTGTATATCAATACCTTTTTTTGTGTTCTGCATGCAAGAAATGTTCATCTGAGCTCAACCACACACTTCATTAAGTGTGCTACCCAACAACACCGCTTAGCAGAAAAATTCATAGTGTAATTAAATCATATTTGAAACAATACCACACTGCTTGAAAATGGTACTATAAAGTAAAAATCATTTTGAGATATAAAGTAAATTCAAGCTTAAAACTACACCATTTCGCACCAAAATCCACTTCCAATTAAATTGTAATAATAGGCTGACACCATTTGTATAAGAACTTGAATACGTCATAACTACAAAATGATTTAATGCTATTATTAATTAATTATGTTTATAAATAATTTGGAAACTAACACTATAAAACAATTTTTAGTGAATATATGTTGTCGGAAAATTTTGTATTTTTTCCTACCATGCTAGAATGATTCTTGCACATGCTTTATATGTGCGTAACGGTGCGTAATGTACATGCTTTAAAACATGCCAAAATGATATACTATATGTTCCTCTCAGTAGAATTTGATCATACATGTTATAGGAGTACTTATTTTGTTCATGTTTTTTTTTTTACATTACAAGTTTCCCAGAAAAAACTTCCTTAATTATTTAAAACTCTTGTTTCTAATTGAGTCTAAGTTATAGATTAAATATTATTCTACTATCATAATACATTAACTATTATAGCATGTAACATCAAGATTATAAATTCAACTTTTTATGGAGACTTATCATAACTTGATAGAGAAAAAACTCTTTGCATTGCCGCGTATATAACTTATTGTGTGATTTGTGAGCAAATAAGGTGTGGTAAATTTTATATATTCTCTTCAAGCTGAATGCTTCAGGCCAGTAAACACACTTTTCTCTTCTGCTTTAACTATTACACTACTAAAAAAAGCTGAATCTGAGACCACCATCAGGCGACCGAATTTCGGTCTCCACAGTTGTGCGACCGATTTTCGGTCGCACAGTCAACGAAATAAAGTGGCGACCGAAAATCGGTCGCACAGCGGTCTCTGAAAAATTAGTCACAGCTATGCGACCGACAATCGGTCGCATGTCGGTCGCATAACTGTTACTAAAAACGGGGCAGAACCCCTTTCTTCCCCATTTCAAAATTCCCAAATCTCATTCAATCCCTAAAAACCGAACCCCCCCAACCCCATAATCAACTTTCCACCATTATAAATCCCATATAACTTTAAATTACTACTCTATTACCTCCATATTAACATTTAACACGATCTAAACCTACAAATTCAAGGTAAATTTCATTTTTTAGTAATTTTTGTTATTTTTTTAAAACTCATATAATGACTTTTTAATGCACTTTTTTTTGTAGTTTTTTGGTGGATAGCACATTGGTAACTCATACTTTCTTGCCATTGGATCCAATACAAAGTAGAGGTAAATTTTTTTTTTTTGGTTTAATAATCCGAATTTAATTATATATATATATTTATAAATAATGGGTAGCCTATATATGTTGTTAACATGTTAGTTGTTAGTTATAATTACTTTATTCTATATAATGTGATGCATAATATGTTGAAAATTGTTTGGTAGAGTTGTTTGCAATGTGTTGATGTCTTGTCATGGGTTGTGGCAATTGGAATACTTGTTATGCATTTAAAGTTAGGGTTTAGGTATTGTTGTTTTGATTGTTCATGTTTGCAACATCTTGTGACTAAACCGGATAAATTGTATCAAACGGATAAATTGCATTCAACTTACTAGATAATATGGAATTCAAACGGATCAATGGATATTCAAAAAAAGGCTAGGATTATTAAAAATTGGTACCAACTCATTTGAATGTTTCAACAGGTATGGACAAGTTTTGCCCTAAAGTTTTTAGCAGAAGGCCTGGCAAGAGACCTGTGGGCGAGAGTTCAGCTTCTGCGGGTGGTGACAGTCAACAATCACAGGTCCCGCATTCGCTGCCTACTGATGCCCCACCTGGCTATGATCCAGCTTTTTTCAGGCCCCCTGGCCCATATCAGGTACCACTTATTACCCCGTCTCAGTTGCCTCATGATTGGCAATGGACATTCCCTACCGTTGATTATACTGAGACACAGGTCCCTCCCACACAGGGCGATCCCTCCCAGGCTGATGACAGTGAGACTCAGCCCCCTGAATTCCCCCTAGATAGTTGTGACGACCCACCGAGTCAGCAGGAGCTCATGCTGTATCATCCCCATTCGCCTTATTACATTGGTGAGCCTGGCGCTCGGCTAGAAGGCAGAATGATTATTTACCCCGAGGCGGATAAAGGGTAAGCTACCTAATTTCTTAAGTTCTTGTCGATTAAATGATTAGTTCCTATTTTATTTGCTAGTATTATGAATAACTCTTGGTAAATTTTTTTTTGTAGCTTTTGCCCAAGCGATGAGTCCACCAAAGTGCTGACTGCGTGCATGAGAGCGCACTGGAACCAGCCTTGGCGAACATGGGGCGAAGTGCCCCAGCAAGTAAAGAAGCAGATATTGATAGATTTTGAGGTAACACATATGCATTTGGTTTAAAACTAATTTTAGTTTTTTAAACCATGAACATGTTTAAAGAAATTATTTTGATACTCTTTCAGGGCAAATGTATCTGGCATCAGGGGCTGGATTATAACATTCGCAGCATTTTCCCAAAGAAATGTGCTGCGCTATTCAAGCAAACCCTTTACAATGCGCGGCATAGAGGTATAAGGCCCGGCTTCCTCCAAGGCCCTCAGTGGGCGGAGCTGGATGAATATTGGCACACGCCCGAGTTCGAGGCGAAGAGCGAGAAAGGAAAGGCTGCGCGAGCGTCGGATAAGGGTGGATCGCTCCATACCGGTGGCTCAATTAGCGCGGCTACACAAAAGATGCGCTTGGTACAGTATATTTAATTGTTTGATTATTTACTTGAACAGTTGCTTTTTGTCTAACATATTATGTTTTATAATTTGTAGGAAAAGAAAGAAAAGCGCACTATTCCTGTGCTCGAGCTGCACAAGATAAGGCATACGAAGGGGGGCAAGAAGGGCGGTGGAGAGTGGGTCGAGCCCCGCGCAAAAGAGGCATGGGTAAGTTTGTAAAATTCGATCTTTAGTCGCCTCAATCCTTCAAAGTTTAGTCTTTCTATTAACATCATTACTATATTTATGTTATTCAGGAAAAGGCTACAAAGGCCGTGGAAGACTGGACATCGACCCAAGCATCGGACGCAGGAAGCAGCACCCCGGCTCCATTGACGTTCGAGAAAGAAAAGCAAATATGGGTCGATACTGTTGGAGGGGTTAAGAAGGGGTATGCTTATGGTCTTGGATCGCTATATGCTCCGGATAAGCATCATTCTCGCTTATTGGGCTCTTCAGCTACTTCTTCTCCGGCGAGCTCCGTTGATCCAGCTGAGATGGCTCAAATGAGAGAGCAGATCGCACAGCTGTCGAGGGAAAACCAAGAAACGCATGACATGATCAGAAAGCTCCTTGCCAAAAAGGAGAAGAAGAAATCGAGAAGAAAGCATAAGAGCAAACATCGCCGCAACTCCTCTTCCTCTTCCTCTTCCGAGTCCGGGTCTAGCTCAGCCTCTCCCGAGCCCCAGTAGTCTTTTAAATGTTTGTGAAGTTGTATTGTTAACAATTTTAGAATATAACTAATGGTGTATGGATGTTTATGAAATGATTGGATGTTTTTGAAATGTTTGGATGTTTTTGTTCATGTTTGGATTGCTGTTTTATTGCTGCCCAGGTGCTGGTTTTTGTTGTTGCGATGTGCCTGATTGCAGGATTTTTATTGCAGGTTTTTACAGGTTTGGCGACCGATTTTCGGTCGCACAGTGGTCACAACTGAGACCACTATGCGACCGAAAATCGGTCGCACATCCTAGTGCGACCGAATTTCGGTCGCATACTTGGTCTCCATTAATTAACACAAATGAGACCAAGTATGCGACCGAAAATCGGTCGCACTAGGATGTGCGACCGATTTTCGGTCGCAGACTTGGTCACTGTATGTGAGCTATTGTGCGACCGAATTTCGGTCGCATGGTGGTCGAAGTAGCGACCGTTTTTCGGTCGCAGGGCTATTTGCTACCATGAATTTTCTGACTACCCTTATCGGTCGCCGATCGGTCGACCTGGCGACCGATCGGCGACCGATTTGGTGGTCGCAAATTCAGTTTTTTTTAGTAGTGTTAGAGTTGGATTGCCAGTGGCAGTATACTTGCTTATTTGTACAACTTTTAGTAAACACACAGAAATAACAAACATAAAGGTTGTTTTGAAAAACTTCAAGAATGTTTTTACAAATGTAAGGCCATTAGAATAAGGTGTTTTTACATTTTTTTGTTTTTTTGTACAAAGGAATAAATCTAATTCTTTTGCGAAAGGAGAGACAGAATGCATTTGCAACAGACCTAGGTAGCTAATTACAGATCCGACCATGTCGCCTCCTATTACCTCTGTTCTTTTCCTTTTCCTTGTCGCATCCCTTTATTCATCTTCTGTTGCTGAGATCAGATTCTCTGAGGTTCGTTCAGACGACCGTCCCATCATACCCTTGGACGAATTCGGTTTCACCCATCGTGGCAGGTTGGAACTAAATGTTTCAAAAATCTCCCTTGTTGTCCCCAGCAACCCCGCTAACCTGGACCTCTCCAAGGTTGGCTTCTTCCTTTGTACGCGTGATACATGGATGCACGTGCTCGAGCAGATTGAGGATGCCGAGATCACCTGCGCCCTCCAATCTGATATTGTCAAACTTGTCTACACCTTCGACTCCCTTCATGACAACTCCTCTTTCGACACCCTCTTTGTCCAGACGGATGCTGATCAGTACTCTCTTGTGTTCGCTAACTGCTGTCCCCAACTCAAAGTTTCAATGACCGTCCGATCCGCTATGTACAATCTTGACGCCAAATCAGGCAACCGCGACTATCTCTCTGCTGGCAAGGCCATTTTACCGAGGATTTATTTCCTGTTTTCGCTTGTTTATTTCAGCTTGGCTGTTTTTTGGATCTTCGTCTTGTACAAGAAGCGCCTTACCATTCACGCGATCCATTTCTTCATGCTAGCTGTTGTCATATTGAAAGCCTTGAATTTGCTGTGCGAAGCAGAGGACAAATCTTATATCAAGCGAACGGGTAGCGCTCACGGCTGGGATGTTGTGTTCTATATTTTCAGTTTCTTGAAAGGGATCATGTTGTTCACGCTGATCGTGTTGATTGGGACTGGGTGGTCGTTTCTCAAGCCTTATTTGCAGGAGAAGGAGAAGAAGGTTTTGATGATTGTGATACCCCTTCAGGTGGTGGCAAACATAGCACAAGTCGTGATAGATGAGAATGGGCCCTATGGGGAGGAATGGGTTACGTCGAAGCAGGTTTTCTTGCTTGTGGACGTCATCTGTTGCTGCGCTGTTCTATTCCCTATTGTTTGGTCAATTAAGAATTTGCGGGAGGCCGCTAAATCTGATGGGAAAGCTGCGGTGAATTTGATGAAATTGACACTGTTTAGGCAGTACTACGTCGTGGTCATATGCTATATTTACTTTACAAGGGTTGTGGTTTATGCGTTAGAAACAATTACATCGTATAGGTATCTTTGGACTAGTGTAATGGCAGGGGAATTGGCAACTTTGGCTTTTTATCTCTTCACTGGATATAAGTTCAAGCCTGAGGTACACAATCCATACTTTGTTATTGATGATGAAGAGGAAGAGGCTGCGGCTGAGGCATTAAAGCTAGATGATGAGTTTGAATTGTGAGGAAACCTTGAGATTCCAGCATCTCATGATTACAGTACTGAAACTGGCGAAGTGATTGTGACAATTAAAGTGCACATCTTGATCAGTTCCACTTTGAAGTTTTGTTTACTTGTCAATCTTTTCTGTTTGTTTTCACTTGCTTTTTTTTTTCTTCCGGGAAACGGAAAGTTGTTAAGTGAATTAAAGTAGGCTTTTGGGTATGACTATGAAAGAAAAATGGCAACTTAAAATCTTCAAAGAACAGTTGTATCTTTTTCTTTTTTGGCTGTGAAATGGTTCTTGAGCTCATAACATGGCTAGGATTTTCATTTTAATCTGTTACTACTTCTTTTGTTCTTGATATATTAGATAGAGAGACAGTCAAAGAGTCGTATTGATTTTTTGGTTGTGTAATAAATAGCTTCTGCAAGTTTACTTTATGTGCTAAACTACATCCTTGCATAGTGACAGCAAATCTCAAAGACAACTTACAACTTGGAAGAGACTACTGGATAGAGGTGCAAGAAGGGGCAAAAGCAAGAGTACATCAGGGTCTTCCCTGATTTCAACCTTCTGCTGATTATTTTTCAGGGATAAGTGAGATTTTAAGCTTTGCCTCATTAAGAATTGGTAACGGATTCACAAGTCATGGTGTAATTAGTAGCCTTAGCGAGTAGCGCTACAAACACTTCTAATGTTTTGTTCTGCTTCTCTCTTTTAGCTTTTCTTTGAATTTGCGCATGGGATGCACTATTGTCATCTAATCATTTGGTATTATTTGTTTTCTATTTTGCAGCAGCAGTGCATGTCTTCAAGAAGGGAAGAGTTCGAACTTTTTTTAAACAATCAGTAATAAGCAGTTGTGGAGTTCAAAAGAATGCTGATAATAGCACAACCTTGTAGCAACGAGCAAGCTGAAAAAGATGGACTAACTTAGGATTTGGAAAGGTTGTTGGAAGGCAGCCATATTTGTGTCTTTGCACATATTATATACAAGTGTTATATAGAAACTCTTCCATGGTAATATATGACAATGTGTACTATCATTATCACAATTGAAAAAAAGAAAAGAAACGCATACTTAACATGCTGGGCCCGTGCTGTGCACGGACATTATCCCTCTAGTAAAATCTTCAAAGAACAGTTGTATCTTTTTCTTTTTTGGTCTTGCTAAGTGTCAGTTCTTGCTTTACTAGGACTAAACTCCGGTTATACCTGAAATGATTTATTTTATATGAATCCACGGTTAACTAACTTTATTTTCATGCATTATAATAAATTTTTAAATTTTTTAAATGTATTGGGTAGAATCTTACATGACACGTGGCATGAAGTATGGAAACAAATGTGTCCGGGTACTCGACCAGAGCTATTCAGATTACGGTCACATCTCTTCTAGATATCAAATGACTACTTAGCTTGTGTTAAAGGCAGAAAATCATAGAAAGACAATTGCAAACGTTACAATTAAAGTAAATTGTTGATGCTCCTATAATATATAAACCTCCATATCCCGCTCATCTAAATGACTTGACAACTATTACTCTCACTTGTACTATTCTCAAAAGCAATAGACAGACTACTACTTTTATTACATATTTAACTTTATCTATAATTAAAGCTCTATAGCCGAAAACCAAGTTCCATGAGCATACAGATAAGCAGTTTCTTTTACTTAAATTCAATTGCTTTAAGGTTATTATAGTATTGTTGCTGTTTTTATACAAAGTCATGATATGATTATATTGCTTGTGGCCTATCAAAACAAATTCAATTGTTTAATTAATTAGATCGAGTTTTAAGTTAAATAATTTGGCGCACACTACAGGACCAGACAATTGTTAATTGTTCCAAGTCTTTGTTTCAATATCCTTTTCTTAAGAATTTATTTCTTTTGCTTTTCTCAGTAAAAAGAGTGGATCCATATGATATACTAGCAAATGTATATTTAGTAGTAGAAACACTACTAGCTCTATTATTTTCTATAACCACACAAATAGCTATGGTTTACTTTAGACTACAAGTGTCAAAAGTCTTATTTTATTTCTTAAATTTCTGCCGATTCAAGCTATGTCATATAAATTAGAATGGAGGGGGGTATTTGTCTGTGTAACATTGACAAAGTAATTAATCAATGGGATATTAAAAAGAGAATGGAAGGTAATTACTTCTCACTGTCAATGTAGATACATTTTGGGAAAGAGCTGTGCTTAAGAAATAAAAAGAGGTTTTCCAGCTTCACCATTTCCAGAACACATTGGAACCGCACTTGTATTTGTCCTTGCCTTCGCACTCAAAATCCAAGTCTTCACTTATAAATGGCACTTTCTGAATATGGGAAAAGACAAATATTAGTACTATATCATTATCAAAACATAAAGCAAACATAGGTAAAACAGAAGATCTTATATACACACCTGAGTCGCGTAATTATTCAGTGTAATTTCTTGTCGAAAAGTTATACTAGTAAATATTCTAAAGGTCGAAGAAAATGTTTTCAAAAGTCACACAAAACGTTCAGATAGCCATCATATCCAACATTCCAACCACTTCATGGAAATTTGTTCCTTACGTATTTTTTTTCTACATACTGTATTTATTTTTTAAAAAAATATAGAAATCACGTTAAGAAGGTTTCAACTGGGGAGTGTATAAGATCTTTTGGCAACGGACACTGGACAAGTTGATTTAGGTTATAATATGATGATATTGCATTAGGAAGGTTGAACTTGCAGTCCAATTTCTACTATTGAAATTTCAAAAGTTGTCTTCCTTTATTGGAAATTCTCGTTTTTCTTCTTTGTAATTCCCTTTAACGACCGCAATTGACTTAAAAAAGAAAAGTGTAATTAATCTACTAAGTATTCAATTATGGAAAGATGGATGATGAGTCAAACCTTTTGCTTGGCAAGGTCTTGGCAGCCGGTGAAGTTTTCAGGGAACTTGCAGGTGCCAAATTGAACTGTGTATGCTCTTGCGAAGTTTGCACCACTTGTGGCCAACCTCTTCTTGTCATTCAATTCCTAAATGTAAACGGCAGATATATCAATATCAAAAGGCTTGTGATCAGTGTGAGTAAACAATTTGATTAATTAGTGATACGTAGTACTACTAGTATCAAATTTAACATGAAATATCTATATACTAGCTAGGTATGTACCTTGTTGGCTTTGCTTTTCTCAACATAATCGTCGATGATGCCAGCATTGGCTGAGGAGTTGGAGGAGGCAGCAGCAGCGGTGAAGAGGGCAGCAGCCAACCCAAGAAGAGCAACCCTTCTTCCAGATTGGTCCTTATTGATCAGCTTGTTGGCTTCTGAATCCAAGACTCTGCCGGAGTCATGTTGAGCCTTGAGTACTGATGGACATGATTTCTGAATTAATATTGATGGGGAAGCATATTGCTTTGAGGTGATCAGTTGTGATGCACCCAAGCCTGACACCGCATAGCTGCATGCCAATACAGCTATGCATCCAAGGGTATGATGGGACGGTCGTCTGAACGAACCTCAGAGAATCTGATCTCAGCAACAGAAGATGAATAAAGGGATGCGACAAGGAAAAGGAAAAGAACAGAGGTAATAGGAGGCGACATGGTCGGATCTGTAATTAGCTAGCTAGGTCTGTTGCAAATGGAGGATCGGAATGGTCCCTTTCCTCTTGTGATTTACATACTACACTGTTTATTCCAAATGAGGTGCCGTTTGTTCTTAGAGATTCCTCTTGACTTCCTTCACAGTTTCATGAAGTTTCATCTCATTCCCATACTCGTGGAAAGAGATATAGCCCTCCGAAGATCAACATAATTACCACAATGCCACTGCTTCTTGGCTAAGTCAAGCCCATAAGCAAACAAGCTCCGATCGGCACCAAACTTGGTATGCACACTCTATAGCATCTTAGGAATAAGGCCCTCACCCTATATTCCAAGATTCCCATTATAGCTCATAAATGTGCGTACTGACACTCGCGCCCGCATACAACTCGCACGGCTGACACTCAACTTGCGCCTAGCTGACACTCGTCCAACACCTTGCTGGCCATCATCTAGCACATGTCTAGCACTCGTCTAGCACATGGCTAAGGCTTCCCCTCAAGCACGTGGCTGACATCCGTCCCGCGCATGACTGGCCCTCGTCCATCCGACTGACACTCGTTCAGCGCACGGTCGACACTCGACCGAGCAGCTGATGTTCGTCTGGTCAGCCTGTGGTGTAAAGACATTGCGCGCGCAAAGGCATCAAAAGGGCGCCGCGCAACAGAAAGCATGTAAAATATTTTTAATATACGAAAATCAAAGCACAATAACAACAACATACGCAGTATAATTTCACAAAGTTGGGTATAGGGTGGGTGAGATGTATAAAGACCTTACCCACCAAAGTAGAAAGACTGTTTCCGATAGACTCTCGGCTAGGAAAAATCAAAGCACAATATTTTTCAATAGTGAAGCATTCCCAAGACTAAACTAAAAAAGGGAACACTAATAATTCATTTTTATATTTTTACATACTAGTACTAGTTAATAATTGTGTAAGAAAGTTAAATCTGTCAATAATTATTAAGATGTGAAGCCATGATACGCAATTAGCCTCTTAATCACCGAAATAGGGAGGCAAGTCCCACTTGATGCTATAATTCCTCTCTTGGCCATAGAATTCTAACGGGTGACGCAGTTGGGAGATACTAGTTTTGGCCTCAGACGCGCAACTAACTAAACTAAACATAACCGCATAGCCAGTTTCTGGAAAATTTGATAGAATTGGTATTGTTTCCTTTGTGGCATTTCCGTTACATGCATTGTGTCTCTCCTCTTTCTTAACTTCAATTTCGAGTTATGATTGACGTTCTTCCTTCAAAATCATAAAAGGGGCTTAAACCTTCAACAACACACTGTTTCTATCGTTTATATTCTTGAAAATGACGAAAAGAAGACATATTTTTCCTTTTATACTCGAAATATTTCAGTTCTAGCCCTCTTTTGCGCTTATATCTCTTTTTCTAGCCTGATTTCTGATGCTTATATCTTTTTATCTATACGTTGTATGAACAAAACGTTAAAAGTGTTGGAAACTACACTCCAAGACCTTCAATTTGGTATATGATATGTCTCCAAAAGACTTCATATGACACACGAAATTAATTGCTGAAAAAGCTTCGTTACAAGGCAATTCCTTAGTCGGTTTTTCCGCAACTTAAATCCGACTTTCCCAGACTTTATATTCAATATATAAACATCTTATATGTTAATATTATGACTTTAAACTCACTTAAATCATTCTTAGCATATCATTAGAATGATATACGTCACTTTGGACATACAGGGTGTAACAATCTTCCCTCGTTAGGAACATTCGTCCTCGAATGTTAAATGAAGTACGTATAAGCATTAAGCAACGATTTGTTACATACTTATAGTAGTGAAGAGATGTGAAAGGTCAAATTATTTAACTTTCGGCATTTTAGCAGAAGCTAGCCGAACAACCTCGAAATACACTTTCGAAAAAGTACAAAAGTCACAAATAATCATACGAATCTAACAGCGCTTTCGGATTTTGAATCGGAGCTCGTTCAACAAAACCGTGCTCGAAAATCTCTTTTTTGTATTTATCGATAATAAAAACTGAAACCTTCTTCCGATGCCTACCAAACGAGGTCTAATTTAGCTCAAATTTTACAGACAGGTCCAAATGGACATTACGAATTTTTTTTATTGGCACGCCAATCGGAGTTCTAAATTCCGAAACGACTAACCGAGGTCGTTTCATTCTCCTCCACTAAATTGAAGGTAACGTTATGCTAACTTCAATTTCGTCTATAGATTGAGTTTTAGAATTACTTCATGGCTAAGTAAAGTACCTAAATGTTGTATTATAGCTTGTTTAAGCTTTAGAAGGTGTTGAATTCAAGGGAAACAAGGTTTAGAAGCAAGAAACATCAAAGGTATGTATGGTTAAACCTTTCTTTTGGCAAGGCATGTATCTTTTAGCTTTTGAAGGTTTTCTTAGTTCTAAACTTAGTATTTCTTCTGAGAAACTTGTATGGTACCAAGTAAACCTTGTATATACTTAATTTGGTACTAAAATCCAAGGTGAAAGACGTCCAAATCAGCAAGACAAAACGTTTCAAAATCTGGGAAATTATTTTTATCTTCGAACAGCTTTTAGTATATTGATCATAACTCCTTGTATAAAATTGATATTGAGATTCTTTAAGATTTTCTGGAACCCTAAGACATATATCTAAAACTTTCATGAAGACCATGAAGTCTATAACTTTGATCTACACTCTGGAAATTAGGTTAAAAATCAGGACAGTGGTGTTGTCCAGACATTCTACCTGCGGATTTGTTATGTCATCCAGTTGTCTCATCTTGTTATCCATTTAACATGTTTATGTTATCAGTTTATCTGGGTATCCATTCCCATGTGTAGTATAGTGCTGGTTTTGTTTTGCGGATCATCCAGTTTCAGGGGAAACTCTGCCGAAAATTTTATGGAAATTCAAAGAGTTGGACAAATTCTGAGTTCTAGGTTGTGTCTATAATTCTATCCAGAGTTTTCTTCTCATTCCTTTGAGTCCATCTCTATTGTTGCCACATGTGTTATACCTCATACATGCTTATACTTATATTATGATCATGTTATGTGTGATTTGGAGTCCCCCATAAAGGCGGGACATTGGACACACAGTCCGGTCGCGTGGGTATCAGGTTCCTAACTGAATTACCCTAAGATGTGGGGAATGAAGCCTTTAGCCTTATTTGATATCGTTTTCTGCTTATTGAATATAGCAGGATCGTTTGGCAGTGAATCCAAAGGATAAAGCGGTTGTTGAGTAACTGAGCTAACTTTGTAACAAGGTAAGTGTTTATATCCATTTCTTTGGAGGCACCTGGCCTCGTGGATTTTCTACCACGTGTTCCTTACGTGTGTAGCTGCCGATAGGCGTACTCATTACGCCTTAGCTTTGGATTTACCTTATATATTATATGTTATGTCCTGTTGTTGGTATTGCATTGAGGATTTGAGCATTGTACTCTGGCTGTGAGTTGGCATCTACTTCCCGAGTGTCGATGAGAGTCCTGCGCCGGTGAAGGGTTATTATTGCATCACATTGCATTCATATGCATTACATTGCATATCATATTGGGTGCAGGAGTATTCCGCCCCAGGAGGAGGAGGAGGATTCTGCTCCATTGTATCATATTGGGGGCAGGAGGATTCTGCCCCAAGAGCAGGAGTATTCCGCTTTTATGTCAGATATTGAGTGCAGGAGTATTCCGCCTCAGCTTTACATTATATCGGGTGCAGGAGTATTCCGCCCCAGGAGAGTGCAGGAGTATTCCGCCCCAGGAGCAGGAGTATTCCACTCCAGTTGGTTATCAGATTGGATTCCCCTCGAATGCAGGAGTATTCCGCTTCGGGATGGGATTACGGGCACATGTGACCCTTTGCATCATATTTCATTTCATATCATCATGTAGACTTGTGGTACATAACTACTGTTCTGCTTCGACGTGCATTGCTTATTTGCCTATATAATTCTGGCTCGTATTCTGAGTTACGGGGAATGGATTGCACGCCGCAACGTTATAAATATATGGATCGGGTTGCACGTTGCAACAGGATGTATTTCTGATTGTTGATGTGTTCGGGAAACCTATATGTTTTGGTTATCTTACGTTTCTGGTTGTTGATGAGTTTGTCATCCCATACGTATTTCTAGTTATTATCTTGCTCTGCCTTTTTATAATTTAAATAAGAGGAATTTGGTTTATCTGTTTCTTCTCCCTGGCTAGCTATCCTATTCTTTGAGGTGGCTAGTCTGCCACTTATTGAGTCCTTTTGACTCACCCTTGTTTGTTGTTTGTTTCTTGTCTATCTATTTCATTTCAGCAGGTTCGCTCCAGGATTGAGTTCGCCACGTTGTGAAGGAGCGAAGACGACTTCAGCTGTCAGGGTGAGCCAGCTTTTATTCCAGATGGCCACCAGTTTATTGGTTATCGTTTCAGTTGCATTTTGCTCCCTTCAGGAGGTATCTATCTTCTTTTGTACTCTTAGATGTCTAGTCTGGATAGCTCTAAACCTAGTATGATGGGTAATCAGCTGTAATTTCTTTTGTACAGCTTAGAGGTATCAGTATGTCAGTGTTTTTTTTAAGTCTTGTCCTTATTTAAGAATTATTATATTTATTTTCCTAACTTAATTGGTAAGGGTTCGCCCGACGGGTCTAGGGGAGGACGTCGGGTGCCCGCACGGCCTAACCGGATTTTGGGTCGTGTCAAAATGCCGAAATGAATAGTACTTATTTGGAATGAAGGGAGTAACAAATTTACTCTAAAATTCATAAAGCAATAATTATTTGAGGATAAATTAAATAAAACGACAAATAAAATAAGACATTGAGAGTAGTACAAAAATTATTACAGTAGAAAATGGTTCTGTTTTGATAGTTCTAAGCGATTTATATAGACATTTTTACGCTAAATGACATACTAAACCACTTAATTACAGAAAATACCGATACTTTTAAATAATTACCCTACATACCAACACTTTTTCACATTTTACAAAATATACAATTTTTCATTTCCTTTCTTCTCTTTCTACCCAAAACCCTAACTTCTCCCTCTCTCTTTCTCTCCTCTCCTCCACCCACCCACCCACCCCACCCTCCCGCCGTTCCCCACCCCCTCGCCGGTCGCCGCTGCTGCGTGGCTCCACCGCAGCGAATTGGAGCAGATCTGCTCCTCTTTTTTCATCTTCTCCTCTTTTTTCTTTTTTTTTTTTCATTTTGTACGTGTATATGTGTGTATTTTTATGTATATACATGTATTTTGTTAATACAAGTTCAGATCTGCTTCTCATTCTTCTTTTTTGCATTTGAATATACACATTCAAATTCAGATATGCAAGTGTATGTATCTGTATGTTCGTGTATATACATGTAATAATTTTCAGCACACAAGTGTATGTACGTATATATCACTGTATGAACGTGTATATCCGAGCATCTATTTGTATTTTTTATATGTATTTTTGTGTGTATGTCAAGTAATAAACGTCAAACATATAAATTTGTATGTTTCGTTTGTAGATCTATAGATTCGTGTATGTAAGTGTGTGTTTATGTATGTATAACACAATTTTTTTGTGTATTTACATGTATTTTGTTTATATGTATTTTCCAACTTTAATTTTTTTTAAAAAATCAATATTTATATGTGTATTTCATTTTTTAGATTAAAAAAAAATGGTGGTGGGTGGCGGCGGCCGGCGGTGACTAGGCGGCACCGCCGCCTGAGGTGGTAGCAGTGGGGGGGGGGGGGGGGGGGGGACGGCAGTAGGAAGAAGGAGGAACCCTAATTTACTAGTTTTGTTGGTTTTTGTATATAATGTAAAAAATTATTGGTATTTTTTGTAAAATGGAATAATATAGGTATTTTTTGTAATTTTGTTGTTAGGATTGTATATATTTGTAAATCTCCCATTTATATACCCAAACAACACATTAACAACTAATGTATCGTTGTTTTTTTTTCTAGTTGGCATTATAATCTAGCAATATTTAATGGGAGCGAATAAAATCCAAATTATAGTACTGAGTTATATGGTAAAGATTGATTAGTCCAACTCAGCGACAGTTAAGCAATTGCATAACCGATTTAATCAATGACATTTTAGCTCTTATACGATAAAATACTTCTTTTTCTTGTCATTATTTCAATTATCACTTGAAACTCTGTACAAGGAACTAGTACACATTATGGAATTGGTATATCCTTTCCATGTGCAAAAAAATAATTTATGTAACAAGATTTAAAATCTTCTATGTATATGAGGTCATAGTCTAACAGTTATCATATCAATGTAAAAGCTCTAGCAAATCTCATTTTATTATTCTCATGAAATGTGCGCTCGTCTCTAATCTAAAATTTGTGAATAGCTCCTACTTATTGACCTAAAATAAGCATATTCTTTTTCGTGCATGATTTTTAAAGTACTATTTGTGGCTGATTGTGACCATTTCTCTAGAAGTGAAACCAAAGTCGTCCAGGTAATACTCGAATTATGCAAAGGAGAATATAACGTTTAAGCCAATGTCAAACTATCCTTTTCTTTTCTTTTTATTATCCTCGAAAGTTGAGAGATACGCTTGTAAAGGAGAAAAGGGAGAACAAGAAAAAAAGAAAAAAAGAACTGTTTGGCCAACCTGTCAAAAACTGCTTATTTTGAAAAGTACTTTTGTCAGAAGTACTTTTCAGATAAATACTTTTGAAGAATAAGCAGTTTGTGTTTGGTCAACTCATTCGAGAAGTGTTTTTCTAAACAGTTTGTGTTTGGATAATTTTTACAAAAAATACTTTTAAGTGTCAAATTACGAAAAAGTGCATTACTAAAATTCATTACACGACTAATATTATTTAAACGTATCAAAGATTTATTTTTTCAGTGAAAGAGTTAATTTAATATTTTATTTTTATTTATTTTAAATATAAAATATAAAAGAAAATATATACTATGATTTTTAATCAATAGAAATAAGGTTAAACCAAAAGAGGGAAGCAGAAAATAAAATTTTATTTATATTTAAGAAATATATTGGTTAAAATAATTAAATATAATATGGTAAATAAATATTTTTGGTAAGGATATTTTTGTCTTAAAAAATTACTATAAACTGCTTCTGCTTCTGGGAAGAAGCAGAAATTTGTAGCTTCTCCCCAACAGCAGAAAAACTGATTCTGCTTCTTCTTAAAAATACTTTTTCTTTTGGTCAAACACCTCAAAATTCTTCAAAAGCGCTTTTTTCTTGAAAAAAAAAAAGAGTACTTTTCGCTTCTGAGAAGCTTGGCCAAACAAGCTTTTAAACTCTGGATTTGAGGTATAGGGCTGGATTGAAAACATTATACTACACTTTAATCCACCAACATCGAGTTTTAAATGGACTTATTATATAGTTAATGGTAGGTTTTTGCTAAATGTTTAAATTGTGGCAAAATGAATAATCATCATCAATATATAGATGAAATATTGGTTTCTCTTTTGGAATAAGACTTCCACTCGAATAAATTATTAAGATGATATAATTAAACACATATGCTTTAGAACTTTTAAAACACGAGTAGTTTATTTAATCTATACTATATTAAAAGCACGAAGGCCCTTAGAAAATGTCATCCGACTTTTTTACCCTTCATTAAGATATTCTACAATAGACAAAATTGTCATTTACTATTTTTCTATATTTTATTTCTTATATTATTTTCTCAAAAATTTAATCCAAATATTTATTAATTTGAAAGTAATAGTCAAGGTCCAACATTAACGTATTAGAAATCTATTTACAGTTAACTTGTATTTCTTCAAAAATTAATTTAATATTGAATAATTGTAATATAGCTAAGAATTACCGAAATAGTAGATAATTATTCAAATACAAACTCTTTCATGTCGCATGTCGAGTTTCTTATGAACTCTCTTAAAGTGAGTTACAATTCAATTAGGAATAGCATGCATGTCTTATATAGTGTTTACTTAAACTACATAATCGTCCTATGTGCCTTCTTCGTTAGCCATCTTTCAGTAAGTTTTTACTTTCTTTTAACCTTTGGATTTTTGCTTTTTTTTTTTTTTCCTTTGCAGTGTTCTTCGGCTTGGTAAACCATATTTTTGCTATTTGATGCTCAGGTAATAACTAATGTTTTTCATAATTACATGCACGAACTCTCCAGTTCAGTTCTTATGATTTATTTTTAGGTGGTTACATAAAATTATCAAGAAAAAATAATAAATAAAATAACCATGGTGAACCACTTAATCTAAGGAATAATTCATATGTTTATGTAATATTGAGTTTTTATTTATTTTTATTGACGAAGTCATTTACTTTTCCATAAAAAGATTTTGTATTTATAGCGTCGTGTATTGACTGACACAACTTTGGTAAGCTTATGTATATTCTACTGAGATTTTCAATTATGGTTGTGATCGATACATATGTATTACCTTTTCGAACGAATCTCATTATAAATTAGATGGAAAAAATCTGAAGAAGCCCATTAGTATTTTGATCAAAAAAATTATGAATAAATTACTCATTAGCTATGGTATTTCTTTTGTTTGTTTTGTCGTTATTGTTATTGAAGATCTTCTACTACTCTTTCTCTTTGTATGCAAAGATACATACTCCTTATGATGCTTAATGTTAATGAGTCTTATATTTTATCTAGAGACGGATTTTCACTTAAGATCGCTTGAATACAACTTAAAAATGTCATGATCAATTATAGAGGCAAACTTTTCACTTAAGACATGTTCGATTCAACATATAAAATTAAGATCAGTGAGATTTTGAACAGTGATTATGATTCACGATGAGAAAAAAGATAATGTTATTGTTTCATTTTTGTGATTAGCTTATTTGATTTATTATATCTATTTTCATCATGAGGTTGAATAAAGTAATAGTTGAGAGTAGAAGTTGTCTTATGTGTGGGAAGAGGCACGGAGTATGAGATTTTAAACTGTATAGATCTATTGGATGAACACAAAATATGTGATTGAAAATGCAGTGAAGTCCTATGCAAGCATGAAGCTACAACTATGCGCAATCAAATCAAAGGCTACCTTATGACAGTTTAATCACTTCAGCTTATGCCACAGGAATGATCTATTTTATTCTATATAATAGCACCAACTATGGATGATAAGCTTTACTGAATCTTGCTTGACTGCCAAGAACAAGCACTCTTCGTAATACCTTTATGAATCACCTCACTTTAATATTAGGAGTGCTTGGAGTTTTTCTTTATTCTTAGGTGATTTTTTAATGACTTTTTACAATTCTTTTCTACTTTATATGTTTTAGGCATAATTTAGAGATCTTTTAATTTTACGTTGTACATGTTCCAGTATAAAATATTTAAAATATTCCATTAATTTGGCTGAAATAATTTCCCTTTAACATAGTTTTCTCTTGAATTATGGAGCATTTCTATCAGTTATCTAAGAAAACGTCTTGATTTAATTAGCAGCTATAAAAGTTGTTTATTATTCAAAAATCTCTTTAAACAATTATAAAAGATTAAATTTTCTATAACTTTTGAACACCTAAAATATATCCTTTGTTAATTTATATCCATTATTTTGACTTATAAAAAATTAATTATTTTAGCAAAATTACACGTGCAACGCACGTACACTAAAACTAGTGATCCAAAAAGGACTTATGAGGATGAGTTGAGTTGAGTTGAGTTGAAGATTGTTTTTCCATAAATGAGAGTACTGAAATATACTCAAACATGATATTCATTAAACATTCTAAAATCATGCAAAAATGTGTCTTTCGTTAAAATAAGTTAGCTGTACAGTTTATGAATTTAAAGCCAATTTAAAGAATTCCCGTTTCAATTTTTGTGCAAATTCGATGATATTAATTTTTCTACTTGCGGAGTATTCTTCTTCTTCTCCTACTTTTGTTTAAAAGGAAATTTATTTTAGGTTAAATTTTCCGATCTATTCTTAGATATAGTGTTTATTTAAGGGGTAAGACTGACAGAATAAATTTGAGGCACTTTTGCCAAGCATTGTACATGTTTTTGCCAAAAAAATTATCCGTTACAAAATAAATAGTCATTTTCCACTTTTTTGGTGTTCCAAAATAAATATCAATTTTAGAATATCTATGTAAAATTATCTATTTTTCTCAATATTGTCCTTGCTATTAATTAAGGAGATAAAAAGTGATAATTTATTCTTTTCACGTTTAACAATAAAATAAATAAGAACAATTAGATAAAATCTATAAGTAATTAATGAGTACTTTTTTAATGGACTTAAAAATTGGAAAAATGTAGTCACTTACGCCATGATAATAGATTTGCTCATTAGTATTTTGCCCTTCATAAATCTAAAACTGAGAAGCTGATACTCCATCAGTCCCAATTTATGTGGCACCATTTTCTTTTTTGTTTGTCCAAAAAGAAGTATCTTTTCTTATTTGACAACTATTTAATGCACTATCTCTATTTTATTTTTATTGGGCCCTACATGCTGTTAAAGCTACCAACAACTTTTTTATTATTCAAATATTTTTTTTCTTACTTTTTTAAGGGCAAAATTGAAACTTGCCAAGGTCAACTTCTATTTTCTTAAATTCTGTGTCCGGTCAAATGGTGCCACATAGGACAGAGGGAGTAGTACTATTCTCTTGAAGTAAATCCTGTCCAATTAAGTCTTCTCCAATAAATTCAAATTAGACTAATTAAACCATCTCTCCAAATAAGTACCACACGCAAAAGCTTAGGAAATCACATAGGGACTAGGGTAGTGAGGACTGAGGAGAGTTTGTTATTGTCACGAGATATAGCCTATGGTCAAGAACTACACAAGTTCCAAAATCCAATTAGCTCTTCTTCTTCCCTTGTTATAAAGTTGCATACCTAATTTTCAGCATAATTCAATGAAGTCACAGCATCGCTCAATAAAAGACAAAGTAGAGATATTTTTATACGTAAATCTTACTTATACTTTATCTAAAGTAGAGATATTTTTATTAAACCTTTGACTCGAGAAAATCATCATTACTCTATCATAATCTGAGAATTTACAAAGAAGGTCTTAGAACTTAGAACACCATACTGATTTTAACTTCAAATTAGATCATAACTATGAATCCACAAAGAGGAACTGAACTAAATGAATCGAAATTTACTGAAATAGTGTACAAAACAACTAAAAAGAACTTTTTTACCAGATTGTGAAGCATAAACATTTTAATATATGTACACACACAAAACTAAATACAAAAACAGTCTTAATCTAAGATATATGTATGTCAAAGTAAATAGTAATGTAAAGTCAAAGGTAAATTTGAAAAATAAGTAGTAAAAAATTAAGATTTGGATAAGGTATTGTGGTTTGTGGGTTCCCAACGAGAAACGGTCAGAATAAATTGATAGATAGTTGGACCCTGGAAACTTCTCCCATGACCATCTATATTTTAGTCCCAACAACAATTGTCACTTAGAAAATTGACAATTTGGGTGAATTAGTCTGATTTCTATCCGTTGCTCATATATTTGTTGAAACTGTTATTCATGTGTTAATTTTGAATTTAGTATGACAAGATGCCTTGCATGAATTGAAAATTTTGGATCTTATAAATTTTTTAAGTGTGCAGTTAAAAATAAAAACATAATTATAATTTTCGCTCACCGAAATTATTGTCCCTACGTCCCAAACTTTAATTTGTTTGCCTTTCTTTTTTCTTTTTTGTGAGATGAATGATCTAGTATTTCTTAATATCCAACAAAGTTATGAAACAAATGTCATTTTAGTGGTCTCAACATTTATTAACAACTTCATATGTATGTATAGTCATGTTTATGCTTAGTGATTTATGAATGATTTAATACTGATCATAATGTTTCAAAATCGGATAGTCCATATGATTCTCACACACTCTAATACTTACTTTGTTGTTTAATGTTTTCCTAAATTCTATTTACAGAAATCAACATGATGTCTTACTTACTTCTACCGTGGCTTGGACGTTGGATCTGATTGATTCAAAGTTACTATTTAAATAATGATTGGTCTTACTCAATCAGACATCTTTATTATTTACTCTGCAAATAAGCTCGATTATCCTTCCTACTAATTTATGCTTCTATTCTCTTAACTAGGCCAGTTACCGTTAAGCAAGCATAATTTATTAATACTAGTGCTTAAGTCTACTAATTATTTTAGTACAACGAATTTCAAGAAAGATTGGAGAGTGTCTTCCTTCTCTACCAGTACCAATAAATGATCATCAAACATTGCGGTGAGATGAATAAGATTGTCCCACAATTGACCAAAATCCAGGGTTGAGCCATGATGATGAGTAAGTCATTAGAGAAAGCGCTTCTTGAATTACATCGATCTTACACAATACAAATCTGAATTAGTTGGCGTTTAGGATACAGATTTTGATTGAGAAAAAACGGTTTGCCCCCGGACCCATTACTTAGTACTGAAGATATGTGTGAGTTGACGCGTAGTATACGCGCATTGGGTAATGTAAAATACGGCAAAAACCTGTAAAAACACTGAAAAAGATTAGTACATAAAAGGGATAAAAATAGAATAAGAGGTTTCTTGGAATCTACTGTTAGCCTAGTCCTAGTTGTCTCCACTTTTGACTAACTCTATATAAACCCACCCCTCAACTGTGTACCCCATTATATTTTTGCCTAACAAAAAATACTTTCACAAATTCTCTAGATCCACCCCTAAATTTTCTTATCAAAAATTCAATTATGAGTTACTACAATCAACAACAACCCCCTGTTGGTGTCCCTCCCCCACAAGGTAAACAAACAATCTTTTTTTTTTTTGGGCATGTTTTTACTATGTTAGTCATTAAATTGTTAGTCGAGGATCTATTGGAAACGGTATTTCTATCTTGGTGGGTTAACTTGTGGTTTATGATTTAGATTTTTTAGTCGAGGGTCTATCGTAAACAGTTTTTCCACCTTGGTGTGTCAATTTGTGTTTTATGATTAGATTTTTAGTCGATCAGTCTTTCCACCTTGACGAGTCAACTTGTGTTTTATAATTAGATCTTGATTGTTGGACTTGTTTTAGGTTACCCACCAGAAGGTTACCCAAAGGATGCATACCCACCACCAGGGTACCCACAACAAGGGTACCCTCAACAAGGTTACCCACCACAAGGATACCCACCCCAGTATGCTCCTCAGTATGGTGCACCACCCCCTCAGCAACAACAACAACAATCTGGTAGCACTGGTTTCATGGAAGGATGGTATACACCCTATTCTCAAATCTTGAATTTTTGTGTGATGTTTTGTTGTGATTTAGTATACTGAATGGCTTGTATATATGAGATCTGTATGATTTGGGATTTTGTGGACTGAATTGACTATGAATTAACTTGTGTGATGAGGTGTTTCTTGTTTGTTTGTTGGATTTTCTTGGATCTGTATGATCTCGGTTGTTGTTGACTTAGTTGACCAGAGACGGATTTAGGATTTATGGTTAAATTGATATAAATAAGCGTCCAGTGAAACAGTATGTTGCGACTGAGTTAAAAAATCATTTTACTAAACATGATTTTTCGCTTCTCTAACACTTGCATTGCTCCCGGAGTTGACCTTGACTTGGTTTGTTTGGCAGTCTTTGGTTGTGCGGTGTGGGAAGTTTATTGGTTCTGGCTGTGTAGTGGGGCCATGGCCGGCAGCCATTGGTTTTTCTGCAAATTAGGAAGAGAGTGACTCGCATGAAGTTTTTGGTTTACCTATAACATTTTAGGTGTTTCTTTGTTTATTTGGGGTGTCCCATCAAAGCATTATTCGTTGAATTTGTCATTGCCATGTTTGTTGATAGTCAACTTTGTGATCACTTGTAGTTAATTTGAGAGGGTAGTCAAGTAATTGGTCTGTCAATTAAACAATTGTGGCCTCAAACCAGTTCTGATAGGCAAGGATTTGGTCCATGAATTAATTAATTTAGGTGATTGTCAAGGAACTGGTCTATCGATTAATCAATTGTGGCCTCAAACCAAGTTCTAAATGTAGACATTCTTATGTATTCGGACCCAACATGGATCTTTCAATATACCACTGCACTTATCCTATGTTCAGACTGGGGACCAACTGTACTCTTTCACTGTTTCACATATGTGGAGCTAAGTGTGTTGTGATATATTGGTATATATCTCCTTTTGACATGCAGCGCTTGTTAGGTTTATTGTTGTAATTGGTTGTCAAAATGTTTATGATTGCAATAACTTAATTGTAGTCTTTTAAGTTTTTCATGTATGTTTGCTTACTGTTTTTTCCTAACCTCTCTTACCATGTGCGAGTTGCAGTTTACTAATTGTTGCTGTTATGTTTTTGCAGTTTGGCTGCTCTGTGCTGTTGCTGTCTCCTAGATGCTTGCTTTTGATGATGGATTGAGCTGTAAATGACTCATGCTGAGCGGTTGGTGGCTGAAGTTGATGACCATTATGGGTGTGTGAGGCGGGGTCTCATCTATATGGATTATCATAGCCTAGTTTTTTTTTTTTTTTTTTTTTCTATTGTCCGTGATATCTTGTCCTCGATAAATAATTTGATACTTAAAAATGACAATGCACCTTGATGTGGTGATTGATTTCAATGCTTTCAAGTGTCTATTTCACAAATTATAGGTTCTGTACATTGTGAGAGATTCTATTGATTATGTGTTTGACCTCAGTATGTGAATGCACCTTGATTTGGTATGTTCGAAGTGTCTGTTAGTCGTAATTTTGTTTATGTTGCGGCATTTTGTGTTCATTCTGTGATGGTACCTAACTTCAGGTTAAGTCTTGTTGGTTGATCGTATTAGTTGTGCCATTATTGGTACAACTTCGAGTCTCTGCTTAGGTTTTTTAAGAATGCGATGGGGTCAAGCATTTTTTGCTTGAAGACAGTTCCTTGAAATAAGTTTGTCCAAGTTTTCAACCTTCTAGCAAGTTGCAACTTCTGCCAATACTTTCTATTTCTGCTCTTTCCTTTCTCCTTGTTTCTGCTCTTGCTTAGTTGTTTGATTCAACCTTTTCTGTCTCTTCCTCTAGTGGGTTTTCGTCTATTCTCGTTATTATTGTTTCTACTGCAGGTTTCCTTTTGGGTTAAACCTTGTCGTGCAAGGCTTTGTCTGTTCTGCTTCGTCTCACCTAATTATTTTTTTGTTAAGAGTTGGAATACAAAGATATGAAGCTATTCCAACCCTTAGTTGTAGAGTTTGCATTACCTGGAAATCTCGGATACGACAATCCTTGTCAACAACGTTGATGTTTCTTGTTTATAGATACAGCATATGCCATCTGCAGAAGTGTTGGGAATGACAATCTTCATAACGTTAAAGTTATTACTGTCTCTGTCCCCACCTCATAAGTGAGGAGATCTTTTCAAGGTGGGTGAGTCCGTTGAGTTGTCGCATGCAAAAACCTAGGACAGAGATGCCAGAAGCATACTCAAATGTTGTCTAGTTGGCCATTACCTTTGTACACTCCTTCCACCAAGCTTAGTTGCCGGTTTAATTATTTAACATCAATTCAGAAAAAAATAATAAATAATAGTGTAGTTTAGTACTAAAGTTGTTTTTGACAATTGAGTAGTTGGAAACAATTAAAATATACTAGTAGTTTTGGATTTTAGAGCAACACATATTTTGGCATAACTTATTTTAGCTAAGCTGACAATTAAAATGCAATTAAGACAGACGTGGTACAAGTTACAAATAATTCATAACCGACATACTACTTTAGTTAGGTATGGAAACATTCAAATCATGCATAACACGAGAAAATTATATGCCATTTTCACAAAGAAGAGTGTTGCTTTTTCTTCCTTTAATTTCCTAATCAGCGTTCTTCTAAGTTTCCACGGCATTCCCATCTTTTGGAAGTACATGGTATGTGTTGTTTTGCAGGCCTTTTCTCATTATGTGCGTCATTTTTCAGTCATTTACTCATTTTCAACCTTGATAATTTTTCACAAGTGCTCGATAGCTTTTTAAGTCACAGTGTTTGAATTCTTCTTGCGACTATACATGCTCGTTTAATGTGTCCAGAGTTTGTAATGGATTGGGGACTAAAAGATAAGTGGAAGATGTCACGCATCAATAGTGGAGTGGAGTGGCCTTCTTCACCTTTTGGGTATTTGGATTTCAACTAGTACTATTTGTTTATGCTGAGAGTATCACATCATCTCCAATTAGTAGTAAAGACACTTTATCCAAAAGCTAGCTTGAAGGACAGCAATTTGTGACAATAAATTGTCCAAGACGTTCTATCATGGCTGATGGAAAAGTTAGGCCACCTTACACAACGTCATACTGTGCTAACTTGAAAGATTAATCGTATTAACTTACCTTTGTTAATCTTGTATTATTAGCAATTAAAAACTTGTTGAGAAAGTGACGAAAAGGAATAAAGTTCAAACCATAGCTAGTATAGAATTACAAGTTTCCGAATCTCACCATTGTATATTGCTATATTTTTACGATTTATGCTAATGTTAGTTCTTTTTCTTTCTTAAGCGAATTACATTAACAATAACTACACCTCAATTCAATTTTGTTGGATCCTGTGTTCAACTTCAATGCTATAAAGAAAAAGAATTTGCTTTGGAGTTTAGTACGCCTAAGGAATTGAGGCCTCATTTGTTTGCACTTAATGGAGATCTTAATTTGAATGATTCAGACCTCCTAGCATTAAGGGGTCGTTCGGTTGCTGGATAAGCAACTTAATACACGCATAGAATCTAGCACTAAATTAGTACAGTGTTCGGTTGATTTCTATAAAATTTTAATACCTGCATAAAATTAGTGCAACGTTTGGTTGCGCTTTCGTATATTTCGCATTATTAATACCCGCATATTTTAGACCACAAATTTCAAAAGTCTTCCCTTCTTTATTAAACTACGTGCAAAGTCAAATGAGTTCATTTAAAGTGGAACGGAGGGTATATTGTTTGTTAGTTTGTAATATATCAGTGATTCAACAAATAATCCCTACGTTATAATATATGCATGACTAATAACCACATTACTAAACCTCATATAACTAATACCCGCATTATCAATACCCACATTATTAATAAACACATTACTAATACACACATTACTAATACCCGCATTAATAGTTAATACCCGTGTAAAAAAAATTCAAACCGAACGACCCCTTAGTGCGTTTATTTTTATTAAGATTTAACCACTTAATGACTCTTAATAAATCTGTATCATTAAGATCTTTAACAAAGTTTTAATATCATTAAGAGGTTCATCACCACTCCATATATTATGACAACTAGTTATTACTACACTACTACAATCGATAACCACCACCACCACCTGCCACAACCAGTCCATCACCACAACTAGCCACCACTATCTATCACTATTACCATACATCGCCATTAGCACCAATGATCACCATCACTGCCCACAACTAATACCAACCACCTCCACAAATACAATTGCCTTCACTACCAAGTACTACCGCCAACACTACTAGTCACCACCACCAAACACCTCTACCATCAAACCACCACTATCACACAACCACCACCAACACTCAATTGCCAGCAGTCACTGCTATAAGACACCACTAACCACCACCTTACAATCTAATAACTCGTGGATATAATATTTAAACTATTTTATAATATTTATAAACTTTAATAAAGAAAAATTCCATTCAGATATTGGAAAATAAATGGTCTTAATCATTCAATGTTCAGTTTTTAATACCATAACTTAATATTTAAATTCTTAATCTTAATAAAAACAAATAGCCCAGTGGCCAGTTCGAAGATAAGAATTCAGTTCTTTTGGTAGGGATCATTTAGGAGAAAGATAAGTTATTATAACTTGGGACACTTACAAAAATACCCACAAAACCTAAAATAATTACAGCCACTACCCACTACTTTCAAATATTACGGGATCTACCCACTAAATTATTTACCTACTTTACCCACCCAGACTTGTATACCATAGTTTATGCAGTATACCATAAAGGTATATAACTATAAGGCATAACAAAGGTATACAGTAATAAATGTCCCTCTAGACTTGTATACCATAATTTATGCAGTATACTTTAAAGGTATACACCTATAAGGCATAACAAAGGTATACAATAATAAATGGGTAGGTTGGATAAATACTTTTAATTTTATGGGTAGTATAATTTATAATGGGTATGACTTATAAATACTTTAAAAATTATGGGTATAGAGTGTAAAAATCCCTTATAACTTTGAATCTTGTATTATAGAATATTGACACCATTCAATTTAATAGAGGCTAGTTACTAGTTTGGGTCACAATGAACAAGAGCACTTCCATGAGTAGTGGATTGCATACGCTTGATAAGGTTATATCCTTTTATTGAAAAAAGATTGACAATTTGGCATTGTTACTCTTTAGAGCGATCAATATATTTATATACCACCATTAAAAAAAAATATTTTGTCAAATGTTAAAAGAATTATAATTCATAGTATTCTTTATACATAATATCTTAAATATTTTAAAATTAGTGCATCGTTCTCACACTTTCAGTTTCATAAATTATTTGAATTGTTAGTGTGTAAAAGTATAATTGATCGCTAATTTTATACAAAGACGAGATAAAATAAATCGAATTCCCTCTTTTTTGTACTTTCAATTCCGATTATGTATATACAGTATTTCCTTAAATAACGCTGTAAAACTCTATATTTTATATTTTATACTTCCTCGGTCTCAAATTATTTGTACTTTGCACTCCTCTTAAAAAATTATTAATGAAGGGGGAACATTGATTATTTTACTCACTTTATTATTCTGTCTTCAATAAATATTATCTCTAGTTGTATTTTCAAAAACAATAATTACTAAGGGTAAAATGAGAAAAATATGAAATTTTTTATCTTAAACTCATAACTGGACAAAATTATTAGTAAAAAGGACAAATATTATGAGATGGAGGGAGTACAAATCTTAGTTAACCTAATGGATCGAGTCACAAATTAAATTCATCCACCATGTCATCTCTTTGAGATTCTTAAGTTTAATTTAATATGCACGGTCAACTTTATAATATTTCATCGGATATATTCTCCTCCTACAAACTAAATGATATTAGCGTAATGAGATATTACAAATGTTATTATATAGTACTAATATTTTGTTAAAGTGGTGGACAACACAAATTTACTTAATTTTTTTGAAATTCCAAAACTTCATCCTAAGTAGATACACCATTGTTGCTAAATTACAGATTACATACCTACCTAGCTAGAAGACAGGTAATTTTCAAATTCCTAATTGTTCTTTTTCAATTGAATCTATATTTACCATTTTATTGAAATTAGGGTTTCTTTTTATAATTAGGGTTTCGTTTTATGATCTTCCATAAATTCGATTTAAACCTGATATCTTCATTAAAAATTATGCTCTTTTATTATAATTCAATATCACTTATCATATCCAGAACCAGCTATTCGAATTATTTAATCGATTTATCAACAGTTCAGCTAAATTTATGCTTAATTCTGTTTAATTGTTGAGTTTTTGGCTAATATAAGAGATAAAGTTGAAAGTGTGCTTAGTTTAGCTCAAAGATTTTGTCTTGAAATGATAATCAATGACCAGAGGCCGATCCAGGATTTAAAATTGACGGGCTCGACCTTTAAAGTTGTTAGCATTAAACTTTATATTGGACTATTGAGATTATGAGTTTAGATTATTATACTTGTTTGAAATTTTAGTGATTATTTTTATCTATATTTATGGGTTCAATTGAATAGTAGCTTATTAGCTATATTTACCGTGCCAATCACAGCCCTTTTCGCTGCGTAGGACTGGCTATGCATTAAGAAGCTAACGTAGCTTGAGTTGGAATGAGTCATTTCCATTTCAATGATACTTTGTGCATGGACTTAGGAGATTCAAATAGCTAACAAGATAATGATTTAATCTAATGCGTGGTTCTTATAATGCATAACATGTAGCTTTATGTGGAGTTGTTTTCTGGTTTTATTTTATATATCTCAGCAATGAATGGCATTCTCATCAAATTTATGTTTTTTATGGTTAATTTTACAATATACATATCTGCTTTTCTCCTAATGAATCCGTTTTGTAATATCTTAATTCTTAATGTTGATAATGTAAGCTTATTTAGCTTTCCAGATGCATAATAGCCTATGGTGCAATTTAACTTCTTTGGGTGGCTTGTTGATACATTTTTATGGGTTCTCTGGTTAGGTTGTTCTGAAGTTTCCTTAGTTTTTTGATGGGTGCACCCAAGCAGAAGTGGACTTCTGAAGAAGAAGCTGCTCTTAAAGCTGGGATACTTAAGCATGGGCCAGGTAAATGGCGCACAATTCTCAAGGATCCAGAATTTAGCAGAGTATTGAGTTTGCGTTCAAATGTAGATCTCAAGGTAGAGGTTCCTACTATCGTTTTTCCGTAGATATATGTGGTTTTGGTGCAGAGGTAGTTAAAATGTTATTTGAGCCAGATGATTAGTTGTGTAGTTTAGTTGTTTACTTTAGCTTCTTATTTATGTATGTGGTGTTAATATGCCTGTTTATCTTTGTTGATGATGCTCAGGACAAATGGAGGAACATGACTGTGATGGCAAATGGTTGGGGTTCTCGAGAGCAAGCAAGGGTTACTGTCAAAAGAACGAAACAGGTCCCCAAAAAGGATGGGAGTCCTGTGGCTGATACGACCACAGCTGAAAGTGAGGAGGATGCTGGTGAAGCAAGGACAGCCACAACTTCTAGTGGTTCTCCACAGATACATGGTGCAAAAAGATCTATGATAAGGTTAAGCATTGCCCATCAATTGTTGCATAGCCTTAGTGTGATAGTAGCTGATACGGATATAGTTGCTTGGTAGTTTTTGCATGTTCTATTATTCTTAGGTGGCATTTGGGTGGTTTCATTGTGTTCTGTTATTTTTAGGTGGTTCGGATACTTATTGGAGAATTAGTTTAGGAATGCTTTCAAAAAACATTTCTGGTAATCAGTGTGTCTACTGAAGTAATTTTGGGGATGTGTCAATTTAATTTCGAAATGCGTCTGTTTTCTCTGCTAAAAAAACACGTGTGGCAACCAAACAGCATTTTGTTATAATATTACTTGTCTGATACTTCTATATATCAGTTTTTGCCATTCTGAAGGCGGTAAAAGTTGTGCTGGACCTCTTTTCAGATCTTTACCAGAAGTTTCTGGACTTTTTCTTCAGTCAGTATGAAATAATATTACCTGTCTTGGTGGGCTCATAGTTGATGCATTGATAATGTTATAGGTTGGATAATCTGATAATGGAGGCTATAACCAACTTGAAGGAGCTCGGTGGTTCCAGCAAGACTACAATAGCTGCATACATAGAGGTAGTTGTCTTCTTCTTGCGTGCTTTCATTGAGGTTTTGCTTTTTGTTGTGCCAATGGTATCATTGTGGTGCTTCGTATAGTTCAATTCTGAGACCTCATAAAACTCAGTATCATCAAAATTATTGCTTTCCCTCAAAAGTTCTTTCTTTGTTATTTATTGGGAGAAGGTCTTCTATTTTTATTATTATTATTATTATTATTATTATTATTATTATTATTATTATTATTATTATTATTATTATTGCAGTTTAAAATCTGCCTGCTGGTAACAACAGACTAGGATGAATAAACTACAGCACATATGGTGCTAGTATAGCATCTGAGTTTATACAGATATTAGATAAGTTTGATGGTTCTGCATTAATCTTCCTTTTGATTCTTCGTGTATGATCTTGATTCTGTAGAACAACAGATACCCCTTACGTAATGGCTCTGATAATCAGGTTCTCAATGAACTATTATTGGCTTATGCACCCCTGACTGCGGCATAAAATTTTCTGGTTGCTTTTATGTTCAATTTGGTGTCTGCTTAAGTATATGCAGTTATTAGGTTGCATGAGTCTAATATAGATCTATATACTGCTGAATTAACCACTCTTTTTTCAAAGTATAATCTTGATCCCTATCCTAAGAGTTCACCCGCAATGTGTAGTGGCTTTATTGATCAGGTTCTGAATGATCTAATATTGGCTTATGCACCCTGTCTGTGACCATAAGTTATTTTTGGTAAATTCATTTATGTTCAGTTGGGTGATATAAAGGTCAAATTTTAGCCAATGCATAAATGTCAAGATTGTTGGATCTTAATTCCTCCTTGCAAAAACCCGAACTTATCTTTGCATCTGTCAGTCTATTTACTCAAGTTTCTGCTCTATCTTTTAGGACCAATACTGGGCACCTCCAAACTTTAAAAGGCTGCTGTCAGGGAAACTAAAGTACTTAACTGCAACTGGGAAACTTATCAAGGTGATTTTTCATTTTGTGTACTTTGTATCTCTTGTATTTCTCGTCTCTCCCTAAGCTTAGAGTGAATGCAATCAGAATTGGTGATTGGATTCAAATGTTTGTATATCTGGTGTTTTCTTCTTCTCCCTGGTTGATCATAACATCCTAGTATATGTTCTTTCATAGATGAAGCGTAAGTATAGAGTAGCACCCGCGGCGACACTATCTGAGAGAAGAAGAAACCCGTCCATTCCACTCTTGGACAGCAGGCAGAGGATCTTCTCCAGGGTTGATCGGGATGATATACACATGCTCAATACATCTCAAATAGATTTAGAATTAGCTAAAATGTTGAGCATGACACCTCAAGAAGCTGCTGCTGCTGCATCTGAAGCCGTTGCTGAAGCAGAAGCAGCCATTGCTGAAGCTGAGGAGGCTGAAAGGGAGGCTGATGCTGCTGAAGCTGATGCTGAAGCTGCACAAGCCTTTTCAGAAGCTGCGACTAAGACGCTACAGGGGAGAAGTGCCCCAAGGATGGTAAGATATCCTTTTATATCAATTATTTGGTCATTCCTAGTGGCACCTATGTTTTTCCTTGCCTCTCCTTCCTATCTTTCTTTTTTTGTTGTTGGTAGGATATGTTTTTCCTTGTTCTTGGTGTCATTATTGGTTCAATGTAGAGATAATTGCATAAGACCTGTTAATTAACCAACAAAACTGTATAGGTCCATAATCTTTCTTTTTCATTTCCCCTTCACTTTATTGTAACAAGCTTTTTTCTGATCTACTACTTGTTTAAAAGTAGATGTTCCTAACTTAAATATAGAACTTCCTTCTGAAGCCTTTTTTTTTTTTTTTTTCCAAACGAAATCTCAATTAAAACTTGGAAGAAAATATTGGAGGGGTGGCTATTTTGTCGCGTCAACAAGCATAATCTTCCTCCCTTATTAGCTTCTGTTTCAGCTCCAGTCTCTTGATCTATGCAATGTGCCATGCATTTTCTTTTAAATCCTAGTCTGTACAGAGAACTGTTTCACCTAGCTCTGGATGGTATAATTGCACCAACCTGCGATATAGTGAGGAATTGAAAGTTATAGGCACTAAATACTCGTTATCCTTTCTTCCAGTTATGGAATTCCTTCTACCCTTTTTTTTTCTCTCTTTTTTTTTTTTTGGGGGGGGGGGGGGGGGGAAGGGGGTAGGGGAAGGGATGCGCAGTTGTGAGGACAGGCCTGAGGCAGATCTCCCTGTATCTGTGTTCATCTTGTTGGTTACAGAAGGTTGTGGCAGAAGTGTTTCAACTGAAAAGAATTGATAAATCACTATTACATCAATGGTGTTAACTGTTAAATGATAGCATGAAATGACACTGACAAGCATTTATATGTTTATAGTTATCTTTTCCTTCGTTGATTAGATGTTGCTGCTACCTATATACATTAGGTGCCTTACAGAGTTGATGGAATTTCACCTAAGCTGTTTACAGTGTGTCCACAAGCAGTAAATTGATTATCCTCACCAATATACTATCCAAAGCCTACTCACTACTTGTTTCTTGTTTTATTTTCTGATTGCATCTTTAATGTCCAGATGATACGTGCTTGAATGGTCTTTTGGAGGCGCGGTCGATGCAAGTTAGAGGCTTGCTGGATTCTGTTCCAGTTTGGCGTTTTTGTATCTTCATTCAACTTACTCAGCTTGTAAATTGGCACACAAGTTCAAGGTAATTGTAATCTAATGGCTTGTTAGTAGTAAAAGCCTTTTCCGATAGTATCAGATTTGTGTCTCCTGTTCACCTGGGGACATGTGTGAGCAGTTTAAGCAAATTAGATGTACGTTTGTATTAAGCTGTTTCCGCAGGCTGAGAAAGCTTTCTGCGAAATTTGTTGTCAGGAGTAGGAATTAGGAATAACAAGGATGTCATAACAAGGATGTCGGGGGATGGTCCGTTCATGCAGGATGTTGTATACTACTGATTTATTTATTTGTACTTGTTTTGGAAGGAGAATAAATTAGTCTACAATAGTGTCTGGCCGCTACCTTTTTTTTTTTTTTTTTTGGGGGCGGGCGGGGGGCATATACTGTTAAGATATTGCTCCCTTTGTCCTCCAAAAAGATGAGTACTCCTCAAAAGAATGTTGGGTTTGGGTTTATATTACAAGGGTAAACACGAGTAGTTTTCGCCTTGAAATTTAATCTCAAGCTTTTTTAGTTAAAACAAAGAATGTTCCAAAAAAATAATTAAACTAAAAAAAAAAAAAAAACTGTTCGACTCCAGAAGTAGTATTTCTTTTTGAGAGGGAAAGGTAAGATTTCTGTCTTGAATAATTATCTGAGCTTGAAAACAGAGCTCATATATAAGGATTCAACGTTGCCCCCGAGAAATGCCTTGCTGATTAGGGATGTCCATTGGTCCGTTCGATTTAACTATTAAGAAACATCGACCTAACAATTGTAAAATAATTACTTTTTAAACTATTGCATTCAATACAAAATTGGCTCCATTTCCGTGATGCATTCAAATGCCTCTTAAAGCATTCACTATATTCAAAGCAGCAGCGAACCACAGATTCAAATCTGCTTCATTGATCTATAAACTTATAGAGGATGTATAGAGTGAAATAATAAATCAGTGTTTGAAATGGAGGAGTGAGCTGAAAACTATACAAATAAAAAAGACTAGGTTTGAGGTTTCCAAGTTCCAATTAAGAGTAAATAAGTATAGTACTTTTATATACATAAGCGCAAGATATTCAATTAAAAATTCTTGGATTATCGGTTTAATCAATAAGAATATGTATAAACCGACAACTGAACCGATAAATCAATATTTTTTTTCAATCCGTTAAATAATCGATAACCTAATAAATTTTTATCGATTCAATTTACCGGTTTAAACCAAAAAATGCATAGCCTTATTGCTAATTGTCTCCTTTGTGTTTGCATTATTAGTTTTTGCTGTCTTTTAACTTCGTCCTTTCATCCCAGCAATATTGTGTTTGTATCACTATATTGCTTGTATGTAAAGAATATTTCGGATGAATTTTATTCTCCTCTTGAGTTCTTTTTTAATCTTTGATGATCATATTTACTATAATCTTTTATGCTAAACACCATTCTAAAACCATATCCATTGGATCTTTCAAAATAAAAAAATGGAGCATTTATGGGAAGAGATTATGAAACATGTCTAGACTCTAGATTTACATATATAACTTGACAAAGTATAAAAATGAAGATAAACTCTAATTAACCTGAATAATTATCTCCATTATAAATAGTATACTAAAGCAAATATTTAGAAATCTTTCTGAAAGGGCAGACACATTGTAGATTTGTAGATACTGTTGACTAGCTGAATTAATAACATAGCCTTTTTTTTTTTCCTAAATAAGAGCTTCCGTTTGATACTTTTAACAAGAACACATCAGTTTCATTTTTTTCCTGGCTTTGTTTGTTCTTCTTATAATGTGTTTATAACATAGTCATGCCAGTGGATTATCATGGATTTGAGCCTCATTTCCAATGATTATGGTCCAATTTTTATAAACAACCTTCAATATTTTACAATGGACAAAAACCCATGCGAACACATACAATCAAAATGGATAGAGATAACAGAATTATACCCCATAATAACAAACAAAACTAAGATCACTTAAATGAAGCTTAGGTTGATAAGAAAAAGATATAGGCAGAAACAAAAGAGAGACCACAATGAGAAAGATTTCATGATTTTTTTTTTCCACTTGTTTTTTCTAAACTTTATTATGATTCTGCGGCAATTTGGAGGGGAGTGGGCAGTGCAGACTCTGGTTCATTGTCAGATTCAAGCTGGCTATAATTGCCTTTCTCTTTGAAGAGTTGAATATGGTGGTGCTTGCAATAAAGTCTGCCTTCATGAGCTATGTAATTTGATGGGCTTATTGTACAGCCACCATGGGTGCATTTGAAACAGGCCTTGTGGTATGCTGCTCCATTCACAGAAACCTGAAACAAGAAAACCAAGAAACTTAAAGATGTTGTGCAATTGATGATAAATTGTAAAGATTTGATTATCTATTTATTTTTGGTTTTGATACCTTCTCAATTGGATATACAGTTTTACTGCATCCAACACATTTATCCCTGGTGCCTCCAAATAAACTTGAAACTTTATTGCCGCTACCATTCTGTTGAGAAAATATTTCAAGTTAACAGAAATAGGAAACAAAAAAGCATAAAGACAGAGAGATCAGTCTATAGACTGATCTGCTAGAAACATGTTGAAACCATTACCTCGTTGTCGACAGGTTTTTCTGGCTTTGTGACCTTTGGAGTTCCTGATAAAGTATCAAAGGAGCAAAGTTGAGACTAGATTATACTAGGAGTGGTATGGTATGATAGTGATGTTCCAAAGCAAGAAACTAGTGTGCTAGATTGATTTAGCACTTGTACATTTAGCAGATTGATTTTAGTTTATTACCACCTACCGTATATCTTTGTTCTACTTTGTATTTCATCTTTCTAAAAGGTCTAATGCTTCACTAGAGTTACATATACCTTCAAAACTCTTGTCCAAACTGCCAGTTCTTTTAAAGAGCTGATCAAAATGATGCCTGCAATAGATTACACCCTCAAAGGAGTTGAAATTGCTGAGCTGAAAAAAGAGAAATGCACCATTTATCAGATGACTGAACTGCTAAAGATCACATATACAGATTATGTTTCCTTTTCTCAAAAGAACCAAAAAATGATAAGGAAGAAAAAACAGAACTAGTTCCCAAAATGGCAGTACGAGGATCGAACCAAAGGTTTCCTCTCGTTCCATGTTCATTTACTCTGCATGATCAGCCATATGTCATAAAATACATCTAGTCTACCCAACACCCAAGTGGAGAGAGGGGAGGGAGCGCGGGATCTCAATGATGAATATAAGATTTATGTAGAAATGGCGTCGGCCTATTGTTGCAATATTCTTCAACGTCGGTTTATTGTTGCAATTCTATCTTGTAACTAAGTTTGATCTAGGACTATAATCGTTTTAAGGTTTTACTTCATATCCCAAATAATATGTATTATTACATGTTATAGCACCCCTTATTGTTAAAAGATGGGTCAAAAAGGGATATACCTTGAGAGTACTTTTGCAATGGTAGCACCTGAAACAAGCCTTGTGATAGACACGGTTATCAGCAGCAAGACGATCCACCAAATACACCGTCTTATCACAAGCACTGCACTTTTGAGTTGTTCCAGCGAATGTCATCTTTGATTACTTATATATCTACAAAGTATTATTGTTACGAAAAGAGGCTAAGGCAGAGAACAGATATATTAGTGGAATAAATAAATTGATCTTTTCCCCCTCTGTTCTCCTCCTTACTCCTTTCTTTTTCTCTCCCTCTCCCTCTCTCTGACTCTTGTCTGTTGCTACAATTCCATGCACAACTTGGTAATTAAAGAGCTTAAATAACATGAGATAAGACAAAACTAATGAAAATATCTTTGTAGATTGGCAGTAATTTGCGGATCATGATGGATATTCCACCATTTGCTCATAATTAGTTTTGCCTTAGACCAAGGTATTCCACTCCCATGACCAAACATTTGTTAGATAGTCTAACAAAATTAATGCAAATTCATGTGGTTAAAATATACATATTTTATTCTCATAAAGACAGTACGATATCCTACTAATATTTTTCTCCCTACGAAACATAAGATAGTCGATAAAGATAATTAAGTAGTATTAATAACCAATGTTGGTCAACTTTTCGTAAAAGTTACGATGTCAAATAACAATAATAATGCTAGAATTCTGCTTCCTAATAGTAATTAAAAGAAAAGAGAGGCACATAATTGCAATGCTGCTTTACTTAATTATAATCAAAGTCGTTGGATACAGTCATGTAAAAATGGTGCAACAGAGAGTGCGAACCAATATCTGGTCTTATGGCCAACTTAATTACACTATTTACTTGCACCATTTGTTATATTGATGCATGCCTCATGACCATACTTCGTTATGCTCTCCTTCACTAATGTTAACTGTTACATATAACACCAGTGGTACAAAAGCAAGGAGACCTGATTACGTTTAGCTGCCTAGTTATACTTACATGATTGAACGTTTTCATTAACCTCAATACATACATAAACTGATGCTAGAAACTGGTGAAAAGTATTAAATTAAAACATAAGGAAAAACTGCTTGGACCAACAGTAGCGTTTGTAGTCCAACGGTTAGGATAATTGCCTTCCAAGCAATAGACCCGGGTTCGACTCCCGGCAGACGCATTATTTTTGTTCGTTTTTCTATTTTCTTTTTTCAATCTTTGATCTTTTTGGTTGTCAATTTTCCTTTTAGTTTATGCAGTCAGGAAAAAATCGCTCAACTCTCCTTCAAAGTATGAAAAACTGACATTGAATAATGCGCTTTCCTCTCCTTCGAAGTAGTATGAATTATAAAATCTGGGAATGTTAACCGAGTTTACATACTCAATTGACATATTGGATAAATTTCATATAATAATCGTTTTTCGATGCGGATGTTAAAATGGACGTACGGTCGGTCACACATGATTAAATAAGATTGAAAATGATCATATTCAAATGAAGGTGCACTAGAATGCATAGGGGATAAGACGAGAAAAAGTCGTTAGAGATGATTTTATTCTATCTCTACTCCAACCTTTAGATGCACGGTCTATAGGTGTGAAATTATAATGAGTACTGAATGTGTTAGAAGGGGACAGTAGAACTAAAATCACATAGATGGAAGTTCTCAAAGGACCTATAATTCCTCGGAATCCATGCAGACTTAGCTGAAGTTACGACACAATGGAAGAGAAAGATTTCATAGTGATTTCTAATAGTTGCATGATGACAGTTTATTGGAGAAATATAGTCGAGGAGAATTCATAAAGACAACACCAACTTGTTTGGGAATGAGATATAGTTATTGTAATGGCCTTCCGAATTCTTTTCGAAAATAATACGAAATTGCTAGTGATTAATTAATCCAGTGTAATAAATCATATCAATAAATATTCAAGGGATTAGCAAGATAGTAAAAAAGATGCCGCTATAGAATGCTTGAATTGTGTATTATTGATCATGTCAAGTAGTAATGTTAACTTCTTTAACCTGCAAACACACTTTTATTGAAAAAGAAAATAGAAGAAACATGGAGAATTATTATTGTAGGGACAAGATGTGAATGCAGTTTATCTTTTCCTTCCAACAATTTTATTGTTATGCACAATCAACGGATCCTGTTTTATTTCGCAACAAATGAAGTACAACAAAGTGCTCCCCTTTTAACAGATGTAATAAATAATGATGGTTCTTACTGCCAGGCGTTGGGCATTTGGTCTAGTGGTATGATTCTCGCTTCGGGTGCGAGAGGTCCCGAGTTCGATTCTCGGAATGCCCCTTTGTATTTTTTTCACTTTTTGCATAAATAATCTTGTCTTTAGTTTATATTTTATACTGTAGTAGTAATCTTTGTTTCATTTATAGTGTACATTCAGGTGCGCTGACAGAACCAAATTCCCTTTAATTTAAACAGATAAATCACTTGAAAGGAAAAAGGTCTATGCAAGAATTGAGATAGTAACTGCCTCCTAATAGCAAAAACAACCGTTTATATCTTCTTTTATATGTGATACATTTTTATTTTTAACCTATTCAAATAATGACATCGTTTTATGTTTAGAAGTAATTTAATATTAAATATCTCGCTATACTTTTAATTAGATGATTTAGATATACAAATATTTTTTACTTATTTCTACCTATCTTATACTGTATTTTATGTTCAATCAAACACCATCATATAAATTGGGAGAAACAAATTATCACTTTACCTGCTGCGTAGTAAAATGAAAATCGAGAAGAAGTATAACGAGACACAATCTTATCAAAGAGATTTAAACTATTAGACACCTAGACTAAACAGACTACAGTACTTATAATAACAATTCTGCTTTTCCAACCTTCTAGCTAGCTTGATCTTCAATGGAACTCTATAGAAAACTTCTTGGATGATTATCCTAATGAAGCTTTTAGGCTTTATTTGCTTAGCATAAACTACTCCTTAATTTCTTTCTACCCAAATATGATAATCACATGCAACAAGAGTCATTTAATATACTTCAGCATCTGAGTTCCTCCTTTTGGTATGTTCCTCAACCTTCGCAGTTCATCATACATTTAAATACATTAATACATTATATATGTAAGGCGAAAAAAAAAATCATTTTATTTGGTAGATGACTTTTTTGTTCTAAAAAGCAACAGCCTAAAGATACAAGGTGGAATTCAACAGATAATTATGAATCAATGAGGCTTACACACATTGTGAAAATTCAACAACTACCACCTCTAGTATGAGTCTAAGGGTAAATCTATAGGCTGTCTCTCTATTGACTATCTCATTGAATATATGTAGCTTAAAAGGGGACTATGCCTCAACTGGGCATTTGGTCTAGTGGTATGATTCTCGCTTTGGGTGCGAGAGGTCCCGAGTTCGATTCTCGGAATGCCCCTTTTTTGTTTTAAGTTTGCCTTCTTGAGCCACCTCAACTATAGATGTAGTTTAACTTCTTAGCTATTAGTATTAGATTTTCTGTTAATACAACAACATTTTGCAGAGATGAATCTTCTATCTTTACATTATGAAAAACACTAAATTAATGTAAGGGGTCACATGAAACTCGATAAGGTAAATTGATCTAGATTTAAAAGCTAAAGATCTACTTACACAGAGAAATTTTGCAAGTACAATCTCATACTACTAAGAGAATACTAACTAGATACAAAGAGTTGAACATCATAAGCAAATGTTTACAGTTCGCTTTCCATTAGAGCCTTTAATTTAAATTTAATATATTCATGGCTTCTGTCCTAGTTGTAAGACATCCTTACCTAGTTATAGTAACTTTATCGTTATAATCATAGATCGAAGGAGCATCTGTATAATTAAGTGTTTGTTGGCTCGAGCAAAGAAGTTGAATCACATCGCAGAGTCGAAAAGAACAGAAAGCAAGAGAGTGGTCAACGAGCAGATATTCTGTAGAACAAATTTTTTACCTTTTATTGCACTTTATAATTGTGGATTATGTAAAAGATCAAAAAAGCAAATTACATGTGTATTGTATAGTCATGAGCAGCAGTGACTAATTTGTATGTTTGTACATTTTGATGAGTTTCAGCTGAAGAAGTCACTGTAACATTGTGAACAAGGGACAAGTCTAACATAGATGGATGATTGAGTTTCACTTGGTAATCTCCATGGAAAAGGGAAGCTTCAAAGTAACCATTTGAATCAGTAATCCCTTCCAAATCTTGAGTAACCAATGCCTTGAGATTTTTGTCAACGACATTTCCAGTTGGTAGATTCCTGAAATTATTATCAGTCAAACACATCCTAAAACATCCTCCTGGACTCCATGCTGACCATATAATTATTCCTCCCACAGCAGGATGTGCAGCAAGCTCATTTAAAATTTGGTCCAAGAACTGTGCCTGTAAATATGTAATAACCCTCTTAATAAATCTGTAAAAGGCAAGATTTTTATGCCTGCATCTTCAAAGACTATTTGTGAGATCAATGGCCATTGGGATAGAACTGTTACGATTAAGGATACAGCTACTGGAAAAGTCAATGTGATTTACAATGCGAAGGACATATTATCTGGAATGGAGACTCCTATTGTGAAAGATCTAAAGGTTGTTATGCCAAGTGAATCAACAGCGGTATGGGCAGAAGTAAGCCAAGCAATCGTCAGTAGAAGTTGGGATAAAGCAAAGCAAGCAAAGACTATAGTAGAGGAAAGGGAAAGAGAACATGCAAGAGAAAGGAAGACCAAATCTGAAATTTGGGTGCCAAAACATTTCACAGTATCCTATAGCAAGGAGTCAGGGTGGGAGCCCACACCCAATGAGAGGTGGGTACCTCCTGCTCCAATTATTGTTCCTACTTGATCAGTTTGTAACAGGGAAATACTAAATTCATATGTTTATTTGTACTAGTTTCTCGGCACGTGCGAGTATGCACAATAATGGAATGCACGGCTTTGTAAAATAACATCAATACTATCTCAACAATACTTTGAATAAATAAATATTATGTATATTTTTCTGGGAAGCATGAATATGTGAGAAAAATTCATCACTTCAATAAATGAAATAGCATAAGAATGAAAATTCTTCAATGATGGTAAGTCTCTTGAAAGAAATGTGCAGTCAAAAAAGGAAACAATTTAGAAGCTTTTACTCTTTGACACAACATTCTCCAAAGGAGATTAGTTGATTACCCTATATCTTCCTAGGAGTATTTCCTAACTTGCAGCTGAAATAGTTTTGGACTTGTTGCCAGCAACAATTTGGCGAATAACTTGTTTATATCATAATCTTACAACATAGCAGGCTGAGGTTTTGACTGCAGTTTTTGAAGAAGTACCAAACATAGGAGAATGGTTCATGGATGGCTATGCTCCTTCTCAAGATTGCATATACCAGAGGTTGTCAATTAGGAATTTGCAATATTAAAGGAAAGATTTAGTCCAAATATTGATCATAGAGAAGAGTTAATAATCCAACCAGAATTAGATATAACTTAGGGATTCAGTAAATAATTATTGGATGGTAAGCTGGTGTTAACAAGCACTTGCCGGATGGTAGTCTGTTTCTTGATTTCTATCTTTAATTAATGTTAGAAGAAATTTTTTCTTTGTACTTATATATTGTGTCGAATGTCCGCGTACATCTCATCCTATACAGACCCCATATATGTGATTACAATTGATATGCTATTGTTGTATTATTTTTGTGTTGTGTCGGATGAATCTCTAACCAAAAATTTGCGAATAGATCATGTCCAGATGATGGAAACTGAAGAGGAGAACAATACTCTCAGGGAAAGTTTGAATGATTATATTTTACCATGGTCATTAATAGGCATGATTCACATCGAGAGTCGAAAAACAAGAAAGGCAGTGGTCAAGGAGCAGATATTCTGTAGAACAAATTTTTTACCTTTTATTGCACTTTATAATTGTGGATTATGTAAAAGATCAAAAAAGCAAATTACATGTGTATTGTATAGTCATGAGCAGCAGTGACTAATTTGTATGTTTGTACATTTTGATGAGTTTCAGCTGAAGAAGTCACTGTAACATTGTGAACAAGGGACAAGTCTAACATAGATGGATGATTGACTTTCACTTGGTAATCTCCATGGAAAAGGGAAGCTTCAAAGTAACCATTTGAATCAGTAATCCCTTCCAAATCTTGAGTAACCAATGCCTTGAGATTTTTGTCGACGACATTTCCAGTTGGTAGATTCCTGAAATTATTATCAGTCAAACACATCCTAAAACATCCTCCTGGACTCCATGCTGACCATATAATTATTCCTCCCACAGCAGGATGTGCAGCAAGCTCATTTAAAATTTGGTCCAAGAACTGTGCCTGTAAATATATAATAACCTTCTTAATAAAACGGAGCAGTTTTTGGGGTAACACAAAGTTCTTGATGAGTCAGTATATCGAACGTAAACACAAAGAAAGAAGTAGGAGTACAATACCTGGCTTGGTCCCCCAATAACATCCAACTCAGTGATCCAAATGGGCAATCTTGAAGAAGCAAGTGTGTCGAGTGCAGACCTGATAAAAGCCTGGTTCGGAGGTTTTTTCCAATGACCTTGCACTCCAATCCCAAGAGGGCCCCTGTACCCTCCTGTTCTCATTTGGTTAATCTTTGCAAGATACTTGGGTGGAGTTGTTGCTGGATCTGAATTATCTTCTATCGTATTATACTCATTCAAGAAAGGTATCTGCTTATTATCAAATTGCTCAGCTAGACGATAGAAAGTCGAGGATGCAGTTGCACCAAGCTTGCTCTCGAAAAATGAATTGTGCATGTTTTCGTTAACAACATCCCAATGGATAAGTTGCCCATTGTACCTGATGGATATTTGACAAAAAGTAAAGTAGTAATTAACATGTAAAATAGTTTAAACTTTTAGATAGGTGGTAGCGCAGTTCAAGTACCTTCTCACTATAGAGGCAACTCTTTTACCAGCAGCTGCAGAGAGTTGATTTGGGGGCAGTGAAAGTACCCATGAAGATTGAAATTTAGGATCGTCCCACAATACATTATGGCCGCGGACATTGACCCCACGACCCTTCACTAACTTAAGCATAGCATCAGGAGCAGAGTAGTCTTCATGGCCTTGGGTTGGTTCAGTGCTAGGCCATTTCATTTCGTTTTCAAATACTGTGTATTTGAACCTTGAAAAGAACCAATTCTGATAACCAACGTTGTTTAGGATATTTCTGTTAATTGCAACACCAAGTGGAAAATTGGGCCTTCCTCTAATGAGGGAGATTGTTGCATTATGTAAAGGTTTGCCTTGCGAATCAACAACTTGGATTGCCACCTTGCTTTTTCGTACCTACACACATATTTTGTTCAAACCAACATTCATTCATTTCGCGTTGACTAACACGATGTAAATAACATGAAGAATTCAGAGTGGTGAAGGAGAAGGGCTATGGAAAACAATTTTTCACTATGTATACGTATTGCCCAAAAGTGACAACATTTTTCCAGTTGGATTGTTTTACTTTACCTTTTCAATGCTTTTCTGTTGATGAGATTTCCACTCCTCTTGGCTAAATGGTTTTACTGAGATACTGTCTGCCAATACATCAATTGATGTATTGTTGGTCTGACAAAGAAAATCATTAGCAATCTCAATGTTGTTAGTACTGAATGTATCAAGAAGGAAGTGAAATTCACCTCAAAATAGAGTTCAGCAGGGCCAGAGGAATCAACAGTTAAGCCACCCTTAAACATGGACCAACAACCAGATCTAGCAATTGCCCAGGCTGCAGTTTCAAAACTACCTTGTGTCTTGAATGTAACAGCTATATCTGCTTCACCTTGGCTCACTTGTAACCAGCCTATGTAAAAAGAACATTAAAATTAGTCTCAATGAAATTAATTGTGACATTTGAAAAAAGGAATTATTCATGGTCGTTAAATAAAGAAATTGATTGTTGAATGGTTGACAGTGAGGTCTTAAAAACGTCACAGAATTCATGATCGGCCATTCCATTTTTGCTTTTATAATAGAGCCATATCCACACGATTTAAACAAAGGGGAATGATTGACTGGCTAAAGGAATTGAGAAATAGTATATATCCATGTTTTGGTTTGATGTCCAGATTTTCTCTAACAGTATATATCTAGTCTAGTGATTATTTGTATGAAATATAAGTTATTTATCACGTATTGAAGGATGTCTAGAGACTTTAGAAAGAGTTTGTGTTAGATATTTTTGTATCCTTTGATAAACATACACCTTAATAGGGTTTTTCTCCTTTTACATTAATTATTTGGTAGAATTGAAAAGTAAACAAATTGTTTGCAATGTCATAACCTTACCAGAAACTACGTATAACGTGTCTTTCTCCAAATGAAATTTCTGTGAGAAACCATGATATGGTCCTTTCCTATGTGAGGCAATGATGTAGTTATTGCCATCTTTTGAAACCTTTGTATCTATTTTTGAATCTCCAAGCATGGACCAGCCACTTAGTCCATCATTCAGTTCTGGATTTACCACAATCCCTCCATCGTACTGAGCTTTAAGAGGACTCGACAAACACTGAAAACATACATTAAAATCATTACATAATTAACTCACTCAGCAAATTAAAATGAATCATGCATAATAATAATGTGTCATCCCAGTAGATGAATAAAAGCAAGCTCAATTAATTGAGGAACTTTACCTCCGCAGTGAAACTGTAATCATAGTCTACTGCATAAACAACAAAACCTGCCAAATGCACCATTAAAATATATTATTAATACGTTCCATTAAATATTAATGGTGCAAGAAAATAGCTTCTTCGTAAATAAAGGGACTATATATATATGAGACAAAGTACAAACCTGTGGAAATTACAAGTAGACTAAACACCGTAGTTAGATTTACTTTTTTCATGATGTATCTGCTACAAAATAAAAAGCTTTATGTTAGTTTTACGATAGCAAAACTACAAAGTTTTAGTACTGGTAAGATATGTTTAATTTTCGTGTATAACTATTTCAACTATATAAAGTTACCTTTGGACTTTGTATCGATCAATGAGATTACATGCAAGTGACTTATATGAAGTTGCTGACTAACATGCAAGTATTTATAATATGGTGTATCCGTGTATAAAAGACAGTAACAAGACAAATTAGAAAAATCTGTGAAATATCTTCTTAATTAAGGTTAAACTTGATACTGTTTGCAAAAAAAGTAACTTTATCATTAATATTATTCATTTCTAGAAATATACACATTTTGTCATTTCTAGACAGATGATTATTTTGTTCATTTCTGGAAATATAATTGTACACTTTCAAAATTTTCATAGCGGCATAGTTAGGAATTTGACTCTGAAAAAAACGAAAGTCAAACTGAAGGATATGAGAAACATTTATGCACTTCCCAAATTTGCACTGTGGCATAATTGGAAATTTTGGTTTGAAACTTTGGTAAACTAATTTCCGGAAAAGGAAAAAAAAAAAAAAGAAAGAGCAAAGGATACGAAAAATATTTATAAACTTCCCAGATCTGCATAGTGGCATTATTAGGAATTTGAGTTTGGAGCTTAGTTGACTAACTCAAAGTTGATAATTTACGGAAAATTCTTAATTGTTAGTAATAATTTACTATTATTTACATGTTTATTTAATTCATATATAATTAGTTTTTTAGTTTAAAGTCATATTAAAATAAATTTTCTAATTTCTACCAAAGTTGTTTTACAGTTTAGTACCATTGTAAATAGGGTAAAAAACATAATTAGCTGCCCATATATATACTAATTTACTTTTCATTAACCCTAACAAATCCTAGCCATAAGTTTTGGTAATTTTGGGCGAAAATAATTAGTTAAAAGAAAGAAAATCTATCAATAATCCTACCTATAATTAAGGGAACGGGGAAAGGAAAAATAATCACTGAAATACTGATTCCTAAATTAAAGGAATATGAGAGATATGAGAGTTATCTTTTGTTATCTCATAAAAGATAAACCCATAATTTTCCCACCAAACTTGATAGTCATCATTCCAAAAAAGTTATAATTTTGCACTCCCTAGATATTTTAGATAACTAATTACTAATGAAAATCACAAATTTCAAATTGAATACAAACTAATATACCATGTTAATAAAATATGAAACAAGAATAATAAGTTACAAATTAAGTTAATATATATTAAATATTTAGGTAAATAACTAATACAGATATATAGAATACTAATAAATACATACTATATATCTTGATAATAGTATGTGAAAACACAAAATAATATATCATAAATATTAGATGCATACATGATAAATAATACTATCATATTAGGATTATATTCTAAAATATTAAGTGCTTAAATACCGAATACACAGTATATACAAATCAAATATCCATAAATACATGAATACAACATAAATATTGAATCAATATTAAGTGGAATACAGTAAATGGTATGTATTCATAAGACATTATAAGTTATGCAATAAATATTAATGAGATATGTAGCATATGTATGTATTTGAGTTGCTCAAAGAATATATTTAACTAAAAATTTGAATTACTAAAAAATATTAAATTCAATAGTATCTCTATACCATACTGTGTGTATATATATGGATGATGACATAGAAAGGCTTAATGATAGGAAATTGTTCTAATAGCTGCATTGATTATTAAATAAGGAAAAGATAAAATAATTAGTATTGATCCCTATTATAATGGCTTAAAACTGGGGATGGGTGGATGAGTTAAAAAGGATTAAAATTACAAAATAATACAATAAAATCTTCTAAATGGCTAGAGAAAGAAAGACACGTTAAAATGTGATTAGGAATAGTAAATAAGTGTTATGGTTGTTTAGTTGGGGTGAAAAGCTCTTGTAAATATGGATGCTACTGTCAATCTTATTATTGTACATAATAAAATTTGAGATAATATTTATTTTTCGAAATATTTATATCCTTCACAAATAAGGAATGGAAGAAAAATTTATCCAAAAGGATGAAAAAATTTATACTCCTCCTGATTATGAAAAAAGTGCTTTTCATCACTTTTTAAACTTTTTTTAAAAGAAAAAATTAATTTTTTCCACTCACAAAATATCAATAAGCAAACCAGAATTAGATTTACTCTTTTCATTATATATGTAATCTGCTACTAAAAACCCAAAAAAAAGCAGTAAAGTGCTGAAACTAATAATAAATAGTTGGAATGTTTGGTAAAAAGTGTTGATAAGTACATTTTTTATTAAAAAGACTAAAATGTCCTTTAATTTTTTTTATAAAAAATAAATTTAGAAGTTAATGACAAATGAAGAATATAGAATGCGAGGTGGTTGAAAATTTTTTGTTTTAGAAATGATATTTCATAGAATATAAAATATTTCAGGGATAAAACAGTAAAATACTTGATCATTATATATTATTTCAAGATTAAATTTAAATATAATCAATATATATCATTTCAAGACTTGATCATTTATGTTATTTTCCTAGAGTCTATATTGAATTGAAGGGGGTAAAAATTACACATCGAGATTGATATTTCGTCCATGATCAGTGTTAATAATTCTAGATAAAAACTTATTTACGCTAGGTATTTGGGTTAAATCGATAAATATATGATATGTCTTTGCCCTTACACTTTTTTTGCTTAATTATAATTAATTAATGCATAATCTTACCCCATTAAGCCACTTAACTTTTACAAGTTGATATGGCACCAGATGATATGCTGGGGGTATGTGTTGGTTGCCTCTACATATGCAAAGCTTAATATCCACTCTAGTAGTAGAATAAATAGAGTCAAAATGCCCTTAAAGTATACTAAATTACTAATTGGATCAAACACCCCAGCCTATCCTTAACGATTGTTGTATTTAATATTGACATTCCTTTAACACAAATATGATATGTTAAATATTGCATGTTACTTGTGGGCCTTTTAATGTGTCTTCGTAAAAGATCAAAAGATAGGTGTTGTCTGCGAGAATATCGAAAGAGATTGAAGGGGCAAGTGTTGATGTGCTGCCTAAGCAATACTTCAAGTTATCTGGGAGAACATGTGTTATTCCTGCAACCAAATAAATCAGAAAAGACAGAAAAAACAGAAGTATATTATCAGTTTGGTATGGGACGATCCCGAGCCCACAATTTGCTTGTGTCTCCTTAAGAAATCTAACCCCCTCACAGTTGCCCAAGGTTCACGGGTTAATTTCTCCCAGGATGGAACGGGATAACAGTTCTACTGTAGCGGCACTTCAAACAGTAGAACACTGCGAACTCAAAGAAACGGAGCAAATCACACGACTTACTTAGTATGCAGAAAAGAGGGGGAATGCAGTAAAATGTTCTGTGTATTCTGTGTGTGTTCAAAGGTTGATGACTGACCAGTTTATATAGCCATGAGAAAGGTATGAAGAGTCACCACTAATGGCTGAATTCATTGCCACTAACATCTGAATTCATCACCACTAATGGCTATATTCATTGCCACTAACACCTGAATTCACTGCCACTAATGGCTGAATTTACTAAATGTTAGTAATGAATTATTGGTTAATGGGAAAACGTGGAGGAATAATTAATCTGGATTAATCTGATTAATCCATTCAGATTTCTGTTACACAAACAGATTTAATATTAAATATTAATAATAAATTATTAATTAATTAATATTTTTTTTAGTTTATTGGTCCAAAATTCGAAATTCGAAATTCGAAGACGAGCGAGCGACGACGACGGCGCGAGGCTTCCCTTCTTCTCAACCCTTTTAAGAGCTAAGAGAAGTGAATCTGTATTTAAAACCAACAAAAGTCTTTTCCTCTACCATTATGGGAGAAAGTGCATTTCCTTACTAAAAGGAACCTTTTCACCTTCCCACCCATTTCCCATTCACACTCTATTTATTCCAAAACCCCAACAACATGAGAAGAGATTAAAGGGGAAGTGTTGCCTCTTAGGCAGTACTTACGAGAAAGGAATGGTGGGATGCATGCGTCATTATAAGATTTAATAGGGGTATATCTTTCCGGAATTATTTATTAAACTTAGTAGAAGTCATTTTTGCTAAACCACTTAGCAGAATAAAAAAGGACCACTGACTATGGTGTCATAGTTTTGCAATTCTCCCCATTAACATGACTATGAACTTATATTTTATTTCACACAAAATGACAATATTACTAGAGTTTCAGTACATAGCAATATTTTTTCTCCAAAACACTACAAGTATACATTAAAGGTAGAAAAAATCCTACATCCCCCTCCCACCCCTATTGCCACCTCCTAGCCATGCCTACCGCCGCCCCAGATCTGAGAGAGCAAGAAAAACTAGAGTTTTAGTGGAGAAAAATAAACAGAAAAGTGAGATAATAGTCTTTGAAACATGAAAGTTAATTCTTGGTTTAAGCTGAAAAGAGTTTTTGGTACTGGAGTAGTGGCATGACTGGTTATTGTTGTTGTGACTTGTTGTTACTTGCCGTGTTGCTGTCTTGGTTTAAGTTGTGGTCCTCATGGTTATTAGAAGGGTTTGCTGCACCATAGGTATTTTCTTAAATTTTTTTGCAAGAATATTGTAGCATTATATGTACTTCTGTCAAGTCTGCTGATCTAGACATGTAAGATATGTCATGTGTTGAGACCCAAATGATAGTGCAAGCATGCCTAAAATGATGAATTTTGCTTTATGTTTCTATTTATATCTTGTTTGCCTTGTTTAAGAAATAGAGAGAAGTTGCAAATAGTAAATGAAAGGACTTTCTTATGAGATGGTTAAAAGTCAAATTTGCTAATGATTTAATTACGTACCCTAAAAACTGGTCCAAATTTGCAAACAAAATAAGTACATGTGTATTGGGTCAATTCTGAAACATAAATACAAAGTAAGAGAAGTAGTGCAAGCCCTAAAATGGACGGAAGATAAGGTGAAGGGCGTTTAAAAGTGGAATTTGCTAGGTCGGTTAAGTTTTAAAGTTTTGTCCAATAAAGCTACTAACTAGTAATGCAATTGGTAAAAGGAAAGAGGCCATCCGTTTAAAGATGTAAAATAAGTAGGCTATACATTTCATTTCACATGATGTGAGTTAGCGGACCAAGAGTAAATAGCGCAAAGATTTCATCACGCACGACTAGGCAACGAGTATGCCGAAAGCATTACCATTTAATAAAGGTTTGAAGTTTACATGAGACTCATGTTTGAAACTTTGGTAAACTAATTTCCGGAAAAGGAAAAAAAAAAAGAGCAAAGGATATGAGAAACATTTATGCACTTCCCAAATTTGCACTGTGGCATAATTGGAAATTTTGGTTTGAAACTTTGGTAAACTAATTTCCGGAAAAGGAAAAAAAAAAAGAGCAAAGGATATGAAAAATATTTATAAACATCCCAGATCTGCATAGTGCCATTATTAGGAATTTGAGTTTGGAGCTTAGTTTCTCAAATATTGAAGACTAACTCAAAGTTGATAATTTATGGAAAATTCTTAATTGTTAGTAATAATTTGTTATTTACCAGTTTATTTAATTCATATATAGTTAGATTTTTAGTTTAAAGTCATATTAAAATAAATTTTCTAATTTCTACCAAAGTTGTATTGTAGTATAGTATCATTGTAAACATAATTAGCTGCCTATATATACTAATTTACTTTTCATTAACCCTAACAAACAGGGGCGTAACCACCCTATAGCAAGGGGTGTCACGGGACACCGCTGCGCCGAAATTTTTTACTATGTATATGTATGTAAATATATAAAAAAATCATAATATTCAGTATAAATAAAGAAAGTGACACTGCTTGAAACACCATGAATTAGCGGTCTAGTGATTTAGCACCTTGAGAAAGTCTAGAACTGTGAGAATTTGAATCCCGCTTGTAGCACAACTTAGTTTTTTTCATTAAATTTTTTTGAATGATTATCATTTAAAGTAGGGATTGAACTTTTAACATTTAGCTAACTTAAAAAGTACGAAACCACTTGTAAATAACAAAAAAACTTTTTTAAAGGTGACACTGCTTGCAAAAAATCCTGCGTTCGCCACTGCTAACAAATCCTAGCCATAAGTTTTGGTAATTTTAGGCGAAAATAATTAGTTAAAAGAAAGAAACTATATCAATAATCCTACCTATAATGAAGGGAATTGGAAAATAATCACTGCAGATGCTGATTCCTAAATTAAAGGAATATGAGAGATATGAGTTATCTTTTGTTATCTCATAAAGAACAAACTCATAATTTTCCCACCAAACTTGATTGTCATTATTCCAAAAAAGTTATAATTTTGCACTCCCTAGATATTTTAGGTAACTAATTACTAATGAAAATCACAAAATTCAAATTGAATACAAACTAATATACCATGTTAAAAAAATATGAAACAAGAATAATAAGTTACAAATAATAAATGGATACATGATAAATAATAAGTTAATATATATTAAATACTTAGGTAAATAACTAATACAGATATATAGAATACTAATAAATACATACTATATATCTTGATAATAGTATGTGAAAACACAAAATAATATATCATAAATCTTAGATGCATACATGATAAATAATACTAACATATTAGGATTATATGCTAAAATATTAAGTGCTTAAATATCGAATACACAATATATACAAATCAAATATACATAAATACATGAATACAACATAAATATTGAATCAATATTAAGTGGAATACAGTACAAATGATATGCATTCATAAGACATTATAAGTTATGCAATAAATATTAATGAGATACATATATATGTAGCATATATATATGTATTTGAGTTGCTCAAAGAATATATTTAACTAAAAAAATTGAATTACTAAAAAATATTAAATTCAATAGTATCTCTATACTATACTGTATATATACATATATGGATGATGACATAGAAAGGCGTAATAATAGGAAATTGTTCTAATAGCTGCATTGATTGTTAAATAAGGAAAAGATAAAATTATTAGTATTGATCCCTATTATAATTGCTTAAAACTGGGGATGGGTGGATGAGTTAAAAAAGATTAAAAATAAAAAATAATACAATAAAATCTAGACACGTTAAAATGTGATTAGGAATAGTAAATAAGTGTTATGGTTGTTTAGATGGGGGTGAAAAGCTCTTGTAAATATGGATGCTACTGTCAATCTTATTATGTTACATAATAAAATTTGAGACTAATTATTTTTCTAAATATTTATATCCTTCACAAATAAGGAATGGAAGAAAAATTTATCCAAAAGGATGAAAAAATTTATACTCCTCCTGATTATGAAAAAAAGTGTTTTTACCACTTTTTAAACCTTTTTTTTTTAAGTAAAAAAATATTTTTTTCACTCTCAAAAGTCAAAACATCAATAAGCAAAACCAGAATTAGATTTACTCATTTCATTATATATGTAATCTGCTACTAAAAACTCCGAAAAAAAAGCAGTAAAGTGTTGAAACCAATAATAAATAGTTGGAATGTTTGGTAAAATGTGTTGATAAGTTTATTAAAATGACTAAAATATCCTTTAATTTTTTTATAATAAATAATTTAGAAGCTAATGACAAATGAAGAATATAGAATGTGGAGGAGGTTGAAAATTTTGTTTTAGAAATGATAATTTCATGGATTATAAAATATTTCAGGGACAAAATAGTAAAATATTTGGTCAAATTAAAAGTGTTTATAGCTGATTTAGGCTTATAAATACTTTTAATATTTACCAAACACATAAATAACCTAAAAAAAATACTTATAAGCTGGTTTGTTAAAGATGTAGCAAAACATCCTCATGTGTGTTAAGAGGTAGCAAAACAGCGCTATGAAGAATCAAGTAAGTGCTAATTAATCAAGGCAATCGTGCATGTACTGTTCACAAAAATTTTAATGTGAAGTTATTAGGCATTAATCCATATTTGTAAGAAATTAATTACCTGCAATGAGAGATTAAATTTAAATATAATCAATATTTATCATTTCAAGACTTGATCATTTCTGTTATTTCCCTAGAGTCTATATTGAATTGAAGGGGTAAAAATTAGGGATAATTATATTAAAAGACAAGCAAAAAAACGAAAATTACCAAAAATGGCCCATATTTTCGAATTTTACCCGAAATGGCAGTCTGTCGCAAGTTTATACAATTTTATACAAATTTATACACGTGTATAAAATTGTATAAATTTGTATAAGTGTGTATATGCGAGTGAATAAATTTGTATATTAAGTATGTTTATATGAATTTTTACTTTTTTTGTATATATTTTTGTATTTCTCTCATTGCTACGCATTTATCTATGTATATTCATGTATAATTTATTTTTTGGAGGGATAATTGTGTGAATAAACTTGTCCAAAGCAATGATTTAGATGCAATAAACAACATAAATTCAGTAAAATACAAAAAAGTAACGACACCACTGGCGGGGGAGGGTGTATGCCGGTGGCTTAGTGGCTGGGGAGGGAGAGGTTTGGTAGCTAGGGTGTTTTTTTTATGAAGGAGTGCTATAATTTGTAATTTTAGGAATGAGTGTTATGCATGAAAAAAAAAAAAGAGCAAAGAACATAGTTAACCAATCTTGAAGCTTAAATTACATGTATCTGAACCTAACATCTCATAGCCGTAATGTATACAGCTATTCACTAATTAAAAGGAGGAAAAAAAGATTCCTTCCTAATCCGTTACCATTTATTTCGGATGCTCATGATATAATCCCATTAATTACTCTAATTAGTTAATCTTACATAATCTCAAATAGATTTTAAAACCAATATACCTCACATGTTACCCCAAATAAAAGAGAGAGTGTATATCATTTACACTTTTTACGCTTTTTAAACCTTTTAATAGTCAAATTCAAAGATCTACACAAATGAAATTTGTCACATAAAAATGTGAATATAGATGGATATATGGTAAATATTTATTTAATATTTTGCTAAAATATTAACCAACAAATAAAAGATACATACTGAATCAATACAGAGTACATATCGTGTTTATAATATATGGAACACAAAATATAAGTTGTGAATAATAAGAGACAATATATGTAAATATTAAGTGAATAAATATTAATACAGAATACATACAAAAGAGTGATAGATTGTGTTAATATAGAGAATAATATCGAATATACGGTATGCTTAAAATATTAAATGCATAAATATTAAATATATAATACATACAAAGAGCGATATATTGTGTTAAATAAAGTATAAATATTGGAGTGATACATCATATTAAAATAGTAATCAAATATTGCATATATGGTATGCTAAAATATTAGTGAATATACGTTTTTTATATATATATATATATATATACACACACACAAAGAGTTGTTGGTCTTTTATTATATTCTCAAATAAATAAATTTTCAAATTCGTGCATAATTGAAACTGAAAGAGTTGGAACAATTATGCTTAGAGGAGCAAAGACTCACGGGGTGGGATGGAGTACCACAGATGAAGGCGCCGCAAATCATGTTACACGGATTAACTTAAACAAGGAAAGCATCTTAATCCCTATACTTTAGGATTAAAACGGGCAGCTAAAAACTTATAGTATTGGCTAGAAAAGAAAGGAAACTTAAAGTGTGTTAATTGAATGTATATATCTCTTTCAAGTGTATATGTGAGGTAAAAATCCCTTACAAATATGGCCTCCTGTTTGTAATTTTGTGTAGTGGGCTGCCTATTTTTGAAAATTTTCTTAAAAATTATCCATCGAGATTGATATTTGGTCCATGTCAATGTTAATAATTCTAGATAAAAACATACCTACGCTAATTATTTGGGTTAAATCGATAAATATATGATATGTGTTTGTCCTTACACTTTTTTTGCTTAATTATAATTAATTAATGCATAATCTTACCCTATTAAGTCACTTAACTTTTACAAGTTGATATGGCACCAGATGATATGTTATGTGTATGTTTTGGTTGCCTCTACATATGCAAAGCTTAATATCCACTCTAGTAGTAGAATAAATAGAGTCAAAATGCCCTTAAAGTATACTAAATTACTAACTGGATCAAACACTCCAGCCTATCCTATCTCAAATACCCTTGACAATTGTTGTATTTAATATTGACACTCCTTTAACACAAATATGACATGTTAAATATTTCAATGTTACTTGTGGGCCTTTTAATGTCTCTTTGTACAAGATCAAAGGACATAAGATCAAAGGACATGTGTTGTCTGCGAGAATATGGAAAGAGATTGAAGGGGCAAGTGTTGTTGTGCTGCCTAAGCACCACTTCAAGTTATCTGGGAGAACATGAGAAGAGATTAAAGGGGAGTGTTGCCTCTTAGGAAGTACTTCCGAGAAAGGAATGGTGGGATGCGGGCGTCATTGTAAAATTTTATAGGGGGTATATCTTTCCGGAATTTATTTATTAAACTTAATAGAGGTCATTTTTGCTAAAACCACTGACTATGGTGTCGTAGTTTTGCAATTCTCCCCATTAAGATGACTATGAACTTATATTTCATTTCACACAAAATGACAATATTACTAGAGTTTCATTACATAGCAATAAGTTTTCTCCAAAACACTACAAGTATACATTAAAGGTAGAAAAAATCCTACATCCCCCTCCCACCCCTATTGCCACCTCCTAGCCATGCCTACCGCCGCCCCAGATCTGAGAGAGCAAGAAAAACTAGAGTTTTAGTGGAGAAAAATAAACAGAAAAGTGAGATAATAGTCTTTGAAACATGAAAGTTAATTCTTGGTTTAAGCTGGAAAGAGTTTTTGGTACTGGAGTAGTGGCGTGACTGGTTATTGCTGTTGTGACTTGTTGTTACTTGCCGTGTTGCTGTCTTGGTTTAAGCTGTGGTCCTCATGGTTGTTAGCAGGGTTTGCTGCACCATAGGTATTTTCTTAAAAAATTTTGCAAGAATATTGTAGCATTATATGTACTTCTGTTAAGTCTGCTGATCTAGACAATTAAGATATGTCCTGTGTTGAGGCCCAAATGATAGTTTAAGCATGCTTAAAATGATGAATTTTGCTTTATGTTTCTATTTATATCTTGTTTGCCTTGTTTAAGAAATAGAGAGAAGTTGCAAATAGTAAATGAAGGACTTTCTCATGAGATGGTTAAAAGTCAGATTTGCTAATAATGTAATTACACACCCTGAAAACTGGTCCAGATTTGCAAACAAAATAAGTACATGTATCAGTATTGGGTCAATTCTGAAACATAAATGCAAAGTAAGAGCAGTAGTGCAAGCCCTAAAATGGACAGAAGATAAGGTGAAGGGCCGTTTAAAAGTGGAATTTGCTAAGTCGGTCAAGTTTTAAAGTTTTGTTCAATAAAGCTACTAACTACTAATGCAATTGATAAAAGGAAAGAGGTCATCCGTTAAAAGATGTAAAATAAGTAGGCTATACATTTCATTTCACATGATGTGAGTGAGCGGACCAAGAGTAAATAGCGCACAAGATTTCATCACGCACGACTAGGCAACGAGTAGGCTGAAAGAATTACCATTTAATAAATGTTTGAAGTTTACATGAGGCTCATATTATTGAAGATTCGAACGGACAAAGTGATCGTGGTTAATCTCTGGTAGAGTTTTATCGATGAACGGCTAAATTTAAAACTAAATCAAGTGTGAATATATCTTACACGATTAAGCAAGTGTTTTAGGGCAAAACAAGATTTAATAAGATGTCAAATGTTCATGTGAAGCTCAATCAAGTCAGAAGATTCTGTTTGGTAGGTACTTGCGCAATTACATCCGACTGAGTTTTCATTTGCATCAATGGACGGTCTTAATTAAAATTAAAAGCGTAATAAAGGTTCGATGTCCACATGGAACTCACTTATATGGAAATTCGACCGGACAAAGTGTATGCAGTTAATTTTCGGTAGAATTTTCCATGAATGAGCAAGTGACATTTCAATTAAAAAAATTAAAGCGTAACAAAATAATTTGGCAACTAAACAACAAACATAATCTACAAAAGCAGGAGAGCGTCAATAAAGCAACTGTGCTTGACAGAGGACTCGAGGGTGTCTAACACCTTCGCGAGAGTCAACCGAGATCCTTACCCAAATACTCTGACGCAGACCACTGAATGAGTCATGAGTGTTCAAGGTATGCCACTTTGGTGACTTGGCACACCTCTAACTTGTCAAGTGACGACTCCGAAATCTCTAAATAATTCGTGTACCTTTAAAAGCCTAAGTAAGTATCTTTTAGTAAATTTTAGGGTGTGACACTACCTCGGTCAGCTAACAAGCTCATATCTCCGAGGTCAACAACCTAAGCCTCGGTGGATTGGCTTATTCCAAGCGGAGTGCTTTCCTTTTATTTCGGTCCACTAACCCCACTTTCAGGGGAGTTGAGGTGTGGATGGCTTAGTGGAAAACGTGGTCAAAACTTCTTGTATTCATTAGTCTATAAATAGCTCTTCATTTTACAATATAATGATCTAGAAATATACACATAAACTCTTGCAAAATTGTACTCAACTTCATATATTGAAATCTTATTATTTCTTCGTCATACACGCTCGATTTTACTTGTTGTTTCAGCTTTGATACAGTATTGCTTGTATTCTCGACCAAAATTTGATTTGTTGTCCTAAATCGGTTTAGGCTAATACAAATTGGCGTCGTCTGTAGGGATATAAGCAGCAACGCTTTGTTCCAAAATTGAACGTTCAATTTGTTCGTGTTTTTGTTTAATCCGTCAAAATGGTTAATAATGATGAAATTTCCACGGAGCAGCAGTTAACTCCCGATGGACGAACTGGTGCTCACACAAATCCAAATACCAACGCACCCGTAATACCACCAGTAGCGGATCCTTCTTCTTCAGGGTCCAACGACACTTTTCAAGACTTTGTCATCCAAACTTTAAAAGCCCTTCAAGCACAACAAGCCGAGCAGATAATTATTAATTTGGAATTTCGTGTCTCGTTGGAGGAAAGGAACAACTCCACTCCAAATAGATCCCCACCCGTGGCTCTAAATAAAGGCATCCCGACTTTTGTTCCCACGGGCGCGAGAACAGGGGGACCTCCCAATGGGGCCATATCTTGAGGTTCGGGTACTATGCCTAGCCACACTTTAGAACGGTCCCCAACGTGGCTGAAACTAGCTCTTCGGTGGACCTCGAAAAGTTAAGAAAAGAAATCGAGGCCCGAGTAGAGGCTTAAGTGGAGAAACGACTATAAAACATACCCGGGGTAAGAAAAACCCAAAAATTGCTCGACATAGAAAATATAGGTAGTTGCCCTATAAGCTCGAAGTCACTCCAACACCAATACCAAAGACTTTAAAAATTCAATTTCTGAAAAAGTACGATGGTACCATGACCCTATTGAACATGTAACTGAGTTCATGTCAATGGTCTTGGGGAACAACTTATCAGAAATAGAGAAGGAGTCAATGTTCTTGAAGAAGTTCGGTGAATCTTTGGAGAAAGGGGCATTACGTTGGTACATGCGCTTGCCCTCGGGATCCATCTCTAACTTCGATGAGCTAGCCGATGTGTTCATCAAGGCTCATACCGGGCCCCAAAAAATCATCCAAACGAAGGAAGATCTCTTTGAAGTTAAACAACGGCCCGATGAGTCAATCAAAGACTTCCTCGAGTGCTTTCATGTCGAACTGATGGAGTTACCTACTATGGATGATAGTTTGGCCATTATGGCATTTGAAAAGAATATTAATGTTCATAACTCTGAGGCTGCAGCCGAATTGAGGAAAGAGCTCCAACAATACCAGAATTTGACGTGAATTGATTTGCATAATAGAGTGTATACCAAAATAAGATTGGAAAAATGATGAATGGAAGGCTGTCGGTCGAAGTTCGAATTATAGAAATCGATCTGAACCCTCATATCGCACCGAGGCATCACGAGGAAATTCAAGGGGTCGATACGAACTGTACACTTCACCGAAGCATCATGCCAGCCAAAGGGTTAGAAATCAGCATGTGAGCCAACGGCTCGGTGGAAAAGTTTATTTGAACACGAACCAAAGGAATACCTCGGGACTTGCTCTAATCTCCAAAAATAGGGAATTACCTCAGATCCCTGATTACAATTTCAATATTTCAACCACTGAGTTGGTTAACGCCGTAAAGAAGATGGCAGGAGTAAGGGCGTCGAAGGACATGAGAACAACCCCGGAAAAAAAGGGATCAAAGTTTGCGTTGCGAGTTTCATGCGAACTATGGTCATCGCACCGAGGACTACAAAGGTCTGCACCTCAAAGTGACACACTTGTTGAAAAAGGGCTTGTTGGCAGAATTTCTCACCGATAAAGAAAGACAATTATGCAAAGAATATGAGAGATGGTTATCCACCAAAGGCCCCACCCCTTGAGAGAATTGTCAGTATGATCACTGGAGAATCAGAAGTGAAGATGTGAACTTTGCAGGTGCTAAAAAGTTTGTCAAGTTGTCAATAACAATGGAGAAGAGAACCCGAATAGGAGGTTCGGGTAAAGAGATAATGTTTGATGACGATGACTATAATTGGATGATGTTTCCTCATCACGACGCCTTAGTCATCATGTTGAGGATCAACGATTCGAATATCAAACGAGTATTGATCGACCCCGGTCTGTTAATATAATCAATTATGGGGTTGTTAAGAAAATGTGGTTGAAGGACCAAATCGTCCCGAAGGCGACTATATTAACTGGTTTTAATAACTCCACTGAGAAAATATTGGGCGAGATAACGCTCAACACATACGCCGAGGGATCGGAGTTGTTAAGGAGATAGTAGTCTAAGTTATGCCTGAGGACATGACTTATAATATGATCCTCGGGAGACCGTGGATCCATTCGATGGAAACTGTACCGTCTACTCTTCATCAGGTCGTCAAATTTCCAACCCCATGGGGGGTTCGTTCGATCAAGAGAGAGTAACGAATGGAGAGGGAATGTTATTCGGTTGCACTAAAGAGTGGAGTCATCCCGACTGGACTAAAGAAATAGCAATTAACACAATCGCGGTCTAACGAAGAGGGGGAATTCTGTCTTTGAAGTGATCCCCAAGGAGAAATAGAAAAGATCCCGATGTGTATTCAAGAGCCTCAGAAGCAAAAATCTGAGGACTCAACCATTGAGGAGTTGGAGTCTTTCATAGGATTTCCCAAAAATGGTCGGCATCAATTCGGAGATCACGACTCATAAGCTGAATGTGGACCCAAGCTATACCCTAGTGAAACAGAAGAAAATGCCGCACGCCGACATCAAAAAGAAAGAAATCGAGGATAAAACTATGATGCTACAGGAGAATGGCTTCATTATCTCATCTCAAGTGCATCTCTTCTTGTGGTAGCCACATCTAAAATCTTGGCAGCCTTCCCTTTTTTTTTTTGTTTTTGAGGCATTCCCCTCATTTAGAGGTAGAGAGAAGGAAGAGGAGTTTGGTAGCAGAATCAGTATCAAGAATCATTGAAGTGCCAGCGCGAGAAGGTATTGTTCATCTGTGATAGGACCACATCTTTTGGCTTCCGGTGTAATAACACAATGACCATGTTCCTCTTCCAACTCTTTAGCTCTCTGAATTGCCAACCTTATCAATCATCATAACTACCATGAACTAAACTCGTGCTTCTGAAAAATTTGGATGTTAGATTTCTATTGCCCCTCTTCCCAACCCTTTTTCCCCATTGTTGATGGAGTGGTAAGATGTATCCTACTTGCATATTGGTTTAAGTCAATGAGAGGATCCAAGTATGGTTTAGTGGGTTGAGAGAATAGACAGAATTCAGTGCTTTAGGGTTGAACATACACGTAGATACGGTAAAAAACACAAGCATTGCGACTTATATACATTCTTATCCGTACTCTCTCAACTTCAGAACTCATTGCATATAGCTTTTGGATTAGACACAGTTTTTAGACTGACCGTTCAGCAGTTCTATCAATCTTCTAAATTTGTCTGAGAGGGATCTCAACCAAACGGACAAGTGGAACTAAAATAGTTCCTATATTAAAGAAATACAATGAACTGTTTGTAGGAGGAGCACAACTATCAAAAAATCCCTCACACAATTTGCCTCCAGATTAATATAATAGCAAAACTAATCCAAGAAGGGGCAGATATATACACGAGTAGCTGCGTTATCCTGAAATCTATATCAAGTTTCATTTGATTGATCAGCAGATTGTCTGTACCTAGCTCTGTAAACGTGACATGATCTTTTATAAATAGACTTCAATCACCTTGGTCCGTATACATACAAAACAGCTGAATAGGCATGTCCCCCTTATATACATTCACCAAAAACCTCTATCTTGTACTTAAAATCATGAAACCTCCCACTTCATTACTTCTACTCCTAGTTTTTATTTTGTTATAGCAGCGTTCCATCACGTAGATTGCAGGTTTATTAGCAATGCTGGTAAGGCAGAAGTACAACAAAGAAAGGTTACAACTATGTCTTTATTACGTCGTTTAAGTGCAGATTATGAGTCTGAAAAGCTAACTGGCAGCAAGAATTTTGTTTCCTTTCATGATAGCGTGGATCATGTTGTTCACAACTGATGATACTTCTTTTTCATTTTTCTATACAAAGAATTTATTCCTGTATATCGCACAATTACATCCCAGACTTCACCTTGGTGGATATCACTGGTATGTTGTTGTATATCAGACCATTATAAAGTTATAAAGCATTAGAATTATCCCTTGTCCTTGTCTTGCCATTGTCACAGTTTATCGCGTGAGAATAATACAGATAAATGAGGACATAAGCAACACTAGTGCCAACAAATAGTTAAATGTATAATTTGTTGTGAAAGATACAGAAGCAGAAAGCATATGAAAGAGCAGTAAGAGCAAGAGCAGTCCGCAAAGCAGCTGGCGAAAGGGCTACAATAAAACTAATAACTGATCTCTCAGCAAATACATATTAGAGATTTAAAGGTAGCGATGTCTTCTTGCTTTAGATTTCCTTGATCTTAACGCGGTCCCTAACGTTGTGTTGTCTTTTTCAGGTATGTCGATGCAGTTATGACAATTTCAAAAGGAACCCTCTTCCCTATGTGTGGCATGAATCTGGCGTTCAACCGTGAGGTTATTGGCCCTGCAATGTAATTTGGACTCATGGGATATGGTCAGCCCATTGGACGCTACTACAACATGTGGGCTGGCTGGTGCATCAAGGTATTGCTTGTTCCGTTACTGGCATTGTTTGCTTTGGGATTATATTGTCTACTTCTTATTTTTGTTTTTTGTTTTGTTTAATATTAATTTGAGATTAAACGAAGCAACATGGTGAGGATTTTTATAGCCGACCCTTAGTATTTTACACCAAGATGACCTAGTAACTTTAAAAGTGTAACGAGCTCAAACGTAAGTGTTATACTCTACGCACCTCCTAAAGACACTAGAAGGGGGGTTGAATAGTGTCTACCGATTTTCGTTACAAGAACTTGGTTCTTCTGTCGTAGAACCTAGTTCTTACCTTAACTTTTAAACTGCTTCAACCACTGCAACTCGCCACAACGCACACACAGAAGATACAAGGATTTTACGTGGAAAACTCCTTGCTCAAGGGAGAAAAACCACGACCCACACTCTGGAATTTTAGAACTGAATCCACTAACTTCAAGAGCAGAGTTTGTAAACTGATTACAAACTCTGTAACCAAGGGGCTACACTCTAGACCCTAATCACTACTCAAAGCTAAACTCTAGTTTTCCAGTAATTACACAAGAGTTCACCTAATACATACGCTTCTGAATAAGCCAGTAGGTAAAATTATGAATGCTCAAACGACGACAACTTACAACTCAATGAACCTAAACAGAATATCTAGACTCAATACACTGCAAGCACTCAAGTTGTCTTCTCCAGATTACTCACGTAGAAAGATGCTAGATCGCCTTTAATTTGTATGATCTCAACTCTCCGTTTGTGAATAACTGCTTTACGGCTGTCTCCACTACTTGTATTTATACGGGTCTGGAAACCCTAGTTGAGTTCTACAAGGAATACTTTTAATTATGGCAAGTCAGGATTCCTAGTAACTCTTTTCCTTGTTGAAGTCCAACTCCTTTTCATACTTCGAAGACACAGCCTGGGCACCGCCTCTTTTAGTCTGACTAGGATGCATCTTCATTCACGCGCCACTATTCCTAGTTCCGCAGGGATTTGCAACCCCTAATCCTTTTCGATCAAGCGTGCCCTTCATTCCAAGGACTAGATTCTTCGTGGGAACCTCTGAGTCCTTTTCGTTTGTCATACTTCAAAACCAGCTCTCAACAGTAAGAACCTAAAGATTGGACGATCAATTTTAAATCTTGAATCTGTATTTGCTTATAGTTCAATTATTAATTTTATTGTAGCCCTTTTGCTGTCTTTTACAACAAATTATACATTTAAGGATTATTCATAGTTATCCCATTCATTACTCGTACGATCCCGTTTGCGCAAACCATCAGATATTTCACAAGAATCATTGTTACTATCACACGAGTCTATATGTTTAATGTAATCTCATACAACATGAGTTTTGATCATCACGATAAGTCCGAAAGTTCATCATCTCCATTATTGAACTTATATCTAAAGAAGAATGTAACTGAATTAGTTGAAACTATGAGAGAAAGAAAATATATAGAGGAAGAGTTAGAAATAATTAGAACAGACGAATTAAGAAAAGTTGATGAAAAAGTATTACCAATTTTGTAATAGGAAAATAACTAACGGTCTGACGTGTTACAACAAAGTAGGAAATTTAGTTTACCCCCAAACCCAACATAATTAGGATACGAATTAGTATAACATGTAAAACCAAATTAGGATACGAATTACTATAACATGTAAATTTAAACTCTCAATCTGAGAAGGAAAAAGACGAACATTATAAGCGGCGTAACCAGCAGTCCGAAACCCATACAAAATAAGTATTCCTTTTGAGGGTTGTTATATATATATTGGTCACACCATGGAATTCCTCTCATTCTTTGTCTCTTCACAAAACAAAAATCTTGAGCCAACTGAAGGACACCATCATCAGCTTTCTCATCCTTCAATGGTTACGGTGGGGACAAGAGTGGTTCTAACTGCACCCTTATCATTAGAGGGGGAATCAGATGATAATTACAGAGCTCCTAATCTGCTACAACGCATATTAAGCTTTTTGAATAATATACGGCCAGGATCTGATCTCACCCGTATTCAGCTACCTCCATTATTCAACCTACCAAAGTCACAGCTGCAATGTTATGGGGAGTCAGTCTACTGCATAAACAATGACTTGTTAAGCAAGTGTGGGAAAGGGGAGACTTCACTTGAAAGATTGACATCAGTGGTGGCTTGGAGCATATCCACTTTGCGCCCTTTGATGTTTGGGGTGGCTCCTTTTAATCCAATTCTTGGTGAGACTCACCATGTCTCTAGAGGCTCTCTAAATGTCTTGTTAGAACAGGTATCCCATCATCCACCAGTCACTGCTCTTCATGCAACTGATGACAAAGAGAATATTGAATTGATCTGGTGTCATAATCCTGTCCCAAAGTTCTATGGTACAAAAGTAGAAACTGAGGTGCATGGGAAAAGGGTGCTGAAGCTACTAAATAGGCAAGAAACATATGTAATGAACTCACCAAAGCTAGTCATTGGACTTTTGCCATTTCCTGGTGTAGATTGGTTGGGGAATGTCACAATCAAATGTCAAGAAACTGGTCTTCAAGCTTACTTGTGTTACAAAGCAACTTCTTTCTTAAGCAATAGAGGAAATAGATCTGTAAAAGGCAAGATTTTTATGCCTGCATCTTCAAAGACTATTTGTGAGATCAATGGCCATTGGGATAGAACTGTTACGATTAAGGATACATCTACCGGAAAAGTCAATGTGATTTACAATGCGAAGGACATATTATCTGGAATGGAGACTCCTATTGTGAAAGATCTAAAGGTTGTTATGCCAAGTGAATCAACAGCGGTATGGGCAGAAGTAAGCCAAGCAATCGTCAGTAGAAGTTGGGATAAAGCAAAGCAAGCAAAGACTATAGTAGAGGAAAGGGAAAGAGAACATGCAAGAGAAAGGAAGTCCAAATCTGAAATTTGGGTGCCAAAACATTTCACAGTATCCTATAGCAAGGAGTCAGGGTGGGAGCCCACACCCAATGAGAGGTGGGTACCTCCTGCTCCAATTATTGTTCCTGCTTGATCAATTTGTAACAGGAAAATATTAAATTCATATGTTTATTTATACTAGTTTCTCGGCACGTGCGGGTATGCATAATAATGGAATGCACGGCTTTGTAAAATAACATCAATACTATCTAAACAATACTTTGAATAAATAAATATTCTGTATATTTTTCTGCGAACCATGAATATGTGAGAAAAATTCAATCACTCCAATAAATGAAATAGCATAAGAATGAAAGTTCTTCAATGATGGTAAGCCTCTTGAAAGAAATGTGCAGTCAAAAAAGGAAACTATTAAGCTTTTACTCTTTGACACAACATTCTCCAAAGGAGATTAGTGATTACCCTATATCTTCCTAGGAGTATTTCCTAACTTGCAGCTGAAAATGACATTTGCATTACCCAGCCAAATAGCTTTGGACTTGTTGCCAGCAACAATTTGGCGAATAACTTGTTTATATCATAGTCTTACAATATAGCAGGCTGAGGTTTTGACTGCAGTTTTTGAAGAAGTACCAAACATATATAGGAGAATGGTTCATGGATGGCTATGCTCCTTCTCAAGATTGCATATACCAGAGGTTGTCAATTAGGAATTTGCAATATTAAAGGAAAGAATTAGTCCAAATATTGATCACAGAAAAGAGTTAATAATCCAACCAGAATTAGATATAAATTAGGGATTCAATAAATAATTATGTTCAATTTGGTATGACCTTTCAAATTCATTTACTAAACAAAATATGTTTAAGTGTCAAGTGGAAGTAATAAATATGAAGGATTATAATTATTCAAACAATACTCTTTCACATTGCAATTCCAATACGACACAAGCAAGTATAAGACCAATATCAAAGAGTTGAAGGCAACGTCAACTGGCTTATGCTGTGATACCCAAACTGATCCAACAGCTGAGTTCTTCTTCAGAACCAAACAATTGAAAGGTTCCATAAACAAATATGCTTAACTAACATACTTAAGTGCTGACTAGGAGATAGTTAATTTTGACGGCAAGTATTTCTATTGCAAGGCCTTGTTACTAAGAGACCATTAACTTGCTAATAAACTTACAATGCAACCATAGTTAAAATTGCTTTAGATCGATCAGTTCCAAATTCATTGTGGATATGAAAAACATTTATACACTTTCCAAATACGCATAGTGACATAATTAGGAATTCTAGTTTTGAACTTAAGTGGTTTCCCGTAAAAAATATAAAAATAACCCAATGGATTTGGAAAAAAATATGCACCAGATTTGCAAAGTGGCATAATTAGGAATTTGAGTTTGGAGCTTAGGTGGTTCCAAAAAAAGAAATAAAAGAAAAGAAATACCAAAAGGACATGAAACATTCACACTTCCCAGTTTTGCGCGAGGAAGGTCGTTATAAGAATAATAATTTTTTTTGGAGAAAGATTAAATTTGTTATTATTCATATAATATATGCTAGATGTAGTGTGATGTCAATAATTTTAATTAGACATAAAAATAATAATGTTCCGACCTGCGCGTGCATAAATTTTCTGTTTTGAACCAATGATTCTAATATCAAACGCGACTCATTGTGAACTTGTCCATTTATATGTGAACTAGCAAGAAAAATTATTAGACCACTCCAAAATTATAATGATGGTGCAGGAGATCGTAAGCCATACAACCAATGATATCTCCTTTTTTTGAAGTAAGTATAATTTTTTTTTAAATAATTAGACTTTATCCTAGAGATATTATATTAATACTTGAGCTTTTTACTGTAGCAATCTTTAACTAAGTTTATAAACGTATATATTCTTAAGATTGCATTGAAGCACTTAATGGAACATATTTGAAAACAAGATTACCGCAAGTGCAAGAGATATATATTGGACGTAAAGACTATAAAACTCAATATATTTTTGTTGTTGTCGACTTAATTACGTGTTTTATATTTGCATGAGATGGGTGAAAAGGAGTAGCTCACAATAATCGAATATTTGAAGTAGGATATTCAAATAAGATAGAATATATGACTCCATATAAGGGAGATAATGTGAGAAACTACTTAACCGAATTTCGTCGTGGTGGGACACGACAGTAACGACCACCAGGAGGTCCTTTTGAAATATTCAACTTTTTGTATTTCTCTTGTAGAAATATTATAGAGCACACTTTTGGAGTTTTGGAGTTAAGATGGAGCATTATTATTAGACTGACACAAATAAATATCGTTCTTGCTACTATAACTATTCACAACTATATTAAAAGAAATGCAATGCGAATGATGCATAGCTAAGAGTAAGAGAGATGCTCCATGTAATGATCCGAACGAAGGCACATCAATAAGAGCGAACAACATAAGTGGTGAAAATATAGTTCATCAAATAATCACTATTGAATAGTTTTTCGTATTATGATTACGAATGAAATTTGTAATGTTGAATGCTTGTAGATATATGAATATTTCTCGCTATTTGTCTATTTGAAACAATTAAAAACTAAAATATGTGTATATTTATTATTAAAATTATCTATTGCAGTCAATATAAAAATAAAGTTTATTGAAATAGAGATTATATTGTACTGTATTTGATTCGATTAGAACTAAAATCTTGAAATAATAAGTGTATTTATTGTGCTAATAGTTCTAAGAATATTTTAATCATTTTGACAAAAAATATGTTTTTCATTACCTTTTTATCAAGCACTTCAATATTTTTTTTTTCAGCTTCAACATTTATATCCAAACAGGTAATAACTTATAAGCCGCAACACATAAAAAGTGCTTTTGAGCATTAAAGCTTAAAAGTTTTTTTTTTTTAGATTTACAAAAATATACAACTCTAACACCATATTTATAAAAAATACCGATATTTTACCACTTTACAAAATATAACAATAGTTTTTTATATAGCATATACAAATTTCAACAAATACCTATAATTTAGGATTTTATCTCATTCTTCCTACCTTCTCCATCCATCACTCCCCTAGGGATGCTGCCACAACTCACAGTCACCTCCGACCATCGGACAGCCGCTGCCGCCACCAGATTTTTTTTAAAAAAAATTTGGATCTACAAACATGCACACATACAAAAATATATATATATATATATATATATATATATATATATATATATATATATATATATTCTAGAAATACACATACACAAAGCATACAATAACATACACATATATATAAAAAGATACATATAAAAAGTGGAGATAGACATTTATATTAAAAAAATACAAAAATATAGGTATTTATATCAAATAAATACGAAATTATACATACAAATACCAATATATACACATATAAAAAGGAAGAAAAAAAAGAGCTTTTTTTTTAGTTAACGCAAACAGACTCCTAATTTATGGCTATTATCTATTTAAAACGTTATATTTTAACTCATCCTTAAGTTGCAACAAGTGCGCTTCCGCCAAACGAATTGTGTTTTGTATATTTTCTATGTTAATATTTACACAAAAAAATCTATTTGATATTTTATGTATAGCCTTAGTAAAGAAAAGAAAAAGTTTCATTAGTTCTACTTAATTAAACAATTTATAAGGAAACAAATAAAAGCAAATTAAAATTTGGTAAGAGTTGGTTTAGCCATTGTTAAACCTATCTGAATTCATCTTGTCTCAGCCCAAGTAACATTTGGTCGTTTATTAACTCTGCCCATTTACATGACCAAATTCGATCTAACTCACTTATTTGAAACCTTTAGCAACGAAATATTGTGAACCACACAATTAACGTTATTATAATGAAGAAAAAAAGACACCGCAATTGAAAAGAAGATCTTGATTTCTGATAACAAACAAAAATGCTTCCAAGAAACACACAAAGAAAAAAAAAAGGAAGAACCCAAAATCTAACATTAATGCTAAACCTAAACCAACTCGAAAAGCCACCTATAACTGATATTATATCTGATAAACACAACAAAGTCAATGATTTATATCTTTTTTCTTCTTCCCTTGTTTCAATCCTTTGGAAAAATTCTGAATTTGAGTACTGCCTTTCTTGTTGGCTCCAATTTAAAAGTTCGAACCCTTGCAGTATTAGCTGTTGGATGACTGATTTTCACTTCATAATTTCCATGAAATAGTGAAGTCTCAAAATAACCATTAGAATCAGTGTTACCTTGAAATCCCTTGTGATTCAAATCCGACATGAACTTATCAACAATATCTCCAGTAGCTAAGTTTTTAAAAGAATTATCAGTCAAACACATTTTATAACATCCCTGTGGTTGCCATGGTGACCATATCATTATTCCATTCACTGCTGGGTGTGCATGAAGCTCCCTTATTATTTGATCCAGGTACATTTCCTGTACAAAAACAAATTTATACACGATTAGCAACTTTATAATTTATTTGACACTCTAAGCCTCAATGCAGAGGGCAAAAAGATTGTCTAAAAGAAGGTAATGTCCACTAACTCATTGAATAGAATTATGTGCTACATCTGCTAGTAATTTCCTAATAAGAAGTAAAGGTAGTGTATGTACCAATCAAAGTTCGTCAAATTTGTAATTTGTTACTATTGATTAACTAAAAGTGCGAAATTTCTTAATTGAAAGTTAAATATGCTTAGTCCATATAACAAAAACTGGAAATTGGAAATATGTATCCTTGTACCTGGTTAGGCCTGGAAGAAACATCCAATTCAGTGATCCAAATAGGTAAATTTGCTGAAGCAAGAGTATCAAGAGCACATCTAATGTATGGTATATTTGGAGTATCAAAATGACCCTGGAGCCCAATTCCTAGAGGACCATCATAGCCATTTGATCTCAATTCTCTAATTTTCCGTAAGTACCTAGCTGGAGTTGCATATTTATCTCTGTGTTGCTCAATAGTACCAAACTCATTCAAGAAAAGCAGAGGTTTGTCATCAATCTTGTGAGCCTTCTTATAAAATGAGGCTGTCACATTTTTTTTCCCAAGCTTAGTGTCCAAGAACGAATAATGCATATTTTCGTTATCAACATCCCAATGTATAAACTGTCCCTTGTACCTTTTCATGACGGACTTAAATCTTCTGTCTATCACTTTCGACAACTCTCTTTTAGAAAGATTTAGAACCCATGAAGGCAACCATCTAGAATTTTCCCAAATAATGTTATGTCCTCGAAGTACCATGTCATTTTCCTTGGCAAATTTAAGCATGGCATCTGCTAGTGCAAAATCCTCATTACCAGGGGTTGGTTCATTAAGGTGCCACTTCAATTCGTTCTCGAAAACAGTCAATTTGAACCTGGAGTTATGCCAATCTCGATAATCTGGACGATCAAGAATGTGTGGGCTAATGGCGTTGCCAATAGGAAATGCACAGAACTTCTGATTGATGAAAATTGTCGCGTTTGCTAATGGTTGGCCTTGGAGATCAATTGCTTGAAATTTTACATTGCTCTTTCGTACCTGTTTGAGTTGTTTACTTTGAATTATCACATGAAAATAAAATTCTAAAAATGGAATCAGAATGTTTTAAAAGAAGTTAAGGTTTAACCTTCTCGATGCTTTGATCTTGGTGGGATTTCCATTCTTCTTGACTAAATGGCTGTACGGATACACTATCTACAAGTAAGTCCACTGATATGTCGTTACTCTGTAAATAAAAAAATACAGTCACTAGTACATAGATATGCACACATTTTAAAGTTACAACAATAAACTCAAAGAGCTTCTTCACATTTCAAGTAATCATATTATTTATATATAATCAACCAATATCATAGTTCACCTGTTTATTTTATCACCTTGACCCCAACAACTAGAAAGAATAGATTCATATTCCATTACCAACCTCAAAATATAGATCAGCAGGGCCTGAAACATTCACCATAATCCCACCCTTGAGCATGGACCAACATCCAGCCTCTCCAATAACCCATCCTGTATGCTCTGAACCTATAAGTGTTCTTATTATTGCTGCCACGTCGACTTTTCCATGGCTTACCTGTAACCAAGCTAGAAAAGAAACAAAATAAAAAACGATAAGGAAAACTTTTTTTTTTTTTTTTTTTGCATTACACTGGGGATCAGAGAAGGTGAAGGGGCAAGGGGAACAGTGAGAATAGAATCCACATAATTCATATTAGATTCCATAAGAAGAGATAGATGAAATACCTGAAATAACATAGTGCTTATTCTTTTCCAAGTAAAGCTTCTGGGAAATACTATCAGAAGCCTTGGTCCTATTAGAAGCAACAATGAAATGGTTGCCTTGTTTTGATGTCAATGTCTCAAGTTTTGCATCTCCAAATGGTGACCAGCCTTTAAATCCTTCGTCGAATTCTGAATTCACAATTATTCCTCCATCATATTGAGGCTTTGGAGGATTTTCTAAACACTGCGCAACCATGGCCAAAAAAAAAAAAAAAAAAATTCTAACATCAATAGGACACCCAAATTTTCTTCAGTTCTAGACCAAATGTGTGCAGCTTTACTATACCTCTTGAGTGAAACTGTAGTCGTAGTCAACTGCACAGGCTCGAAACCCTGCAACATTGCAAATAGATGGACAAACTTTATTAACCTTCTATAGTCTTAAAAACATTATTACAATCAAATCATTTAAAAACCAACTACTAGTACATATATACGCTAACACTGATAGCAATTGTAACTTGGAAAAGATGATGTGCCTGTTGGATTCGGTAACATTGTATTGAATGTGTAACTATTTTTCATGTGGATGAAACTCAAAGTCTAGAATGAAACAAATGCAAAACAAACTCAAATAAAATGGTAAAACGAACCTGTAAAAACAAGGTAACATAAGATGATACTAATGAAACTGTCTTTCTTGAAGATTTCCATTGTAACGAGTGTCCACTGTTTAATAAAATGAAGACGGACCAGAACTTAGAGATAGAGTGTATGTTTTTCTCTATTTAAGTGAAGAAAAAAAATGGACAAAACAAAGTCTAATTAACTGATCAACTCTACCAAGGGTTGATATCAACAGTGGAAAAGCGTGTATTAAGCTTTAATAATATCTAAAATGCTTGGCAAACTTGGAACTGATAGCTATTTATAGTACTAATAACATGTAGGAGTATTAATAGATTCCGTTTTTTTTTTTTTTAGTTAACTTACAAGTGAAATTACAAAATTCCGTAGTAATGAATTGGTCAAACTGAACCATATATGCTTAATTAAGGTTTATTCCTCCTCTTTATTTCATCATTTACTATACATTTACTTTGGAGAATTACTACCCTTCCTTTATCTCAATTTTTTATTTTACTAAAGTAATTTATTTTGTGCTTGTTAAAACTCCTAAGGCCACGACCCCATTAACTCTTAATTACTCCCCATTCTCCTCCACTTCTTTTCATTAATGATCCTCATAATCACGTCTATTCCACCTCTTTGTTTCTGGGGTATTTTTTGGTTTCATTCCTCAACTAAAACTCTGCTTATTTTGACATTCTTTAGTTGAATACTCTCTCTGTCTATTTTTATTTGTTCAATTTAGAAGAATTTTTTTCTTCTATTTTTACTTGTCATTTTTAGTAAATCAAGAGCTATTTAATGATATTTTTTCAATTTTACCCATATCATTAAATAACTATTTCTCAAGTTTAAATTTTTAAAGTATAATCAATGAGGGTAAGTTAGTAAAATTATCTACTATATTTATGATTTCTTGGTGGGTGTGAAAAACTAAAAGATGACAAGTAAAAATAGACGGAGAGAGTACATTACTTAAAAGAATTTCGCGGCTTTCCATCATTATGATCTCTGAACTTACCAACTTTTTCCATGGTAGAATGTACTTATTTGAAGGTTACATTTACGGATGTATATATAGTGAATGTGCCAGGATAACATGTTATGACATAAAGCAATAGAAGAATACTAAAACTAGAAATCACAAGTTATAATCTTATTGCATAATTGCACTACATTAGTTGTTTCATATATGTCAGCCATCTTCTTGATCTTCTATCCAATATGCTTCCTATTTCACCAATAGCCTACATATAGATAGGCAGGCACTCCTCTCTTCCAGGAATAATTTCTAGACTAATATCGGAGTGCACAAGTTCAACACATTCCATATTTTTCATAAGAACTAAACATAAATTACAGCTCCATCTTCTTCTTTTTTAGCCACCCTAATGTTAAACTGATGCCTAATTTGACGTTCACTAGATGAACCAACCACCAAAGTTTGCAGCCCTGTAACTAACTTCCTCTGCCCGTTTGCATCGGCCAAGCTGAAATCCTTGCAGACATCCAATTTTAGTGTCACTTTCTCTGTACTCCCTTGCTTTACAAAGACTCTGTCAAATGCCACCAGCTGTATATTAGGCATTCCGGTAAGCCCTTGCATAGTTGTTGGCTTCCAGAATACTAGAACAACATAGGATCCATCCATTTTGCCATTATTCTTGACCCCAACTGTGATGTTAATCCCTGTATTCTGGCAGTTCATGGTTGAAATATCAATAGCTTGGGCATTTACTTGGGCAGTCAAGTTAGAAGAAAGTAATGTATCTGAGTCATGGCTTGTCTTAGGCTTTAGGACAATGGTGGAAGGCGCCGAAATTATGAAAGAAGAAAAGGTTGTGTAGCTTAGTCCATGACCAAATGGATAGATTGATGTTCCATTGTAGAATCTGTATGTTCTTCCTGGAAAGTTTCTACTAGCATTTGCTCTCATGTTCATGTCAGTCATTGGTACTTTGTCAACATATTCTTGTGGATACCAAGTGAAAGGAGACTTCCCACCTGAAAAAGCACAACTTTGTCAGCCTACTTAATCATGAAAGTAACTGTTTTAAGGGGTCTGCGCGGGGGAGGGGCTAAATCTTTAAAAATTTGGGAATAAGTTTAAGCACCTGGATTATAATCTCCAAAGAGAACTTGAGAAATTGCATTGCCACCATCTTGACCAGGATAGCCAACCCACAAAATTGCCCCAATCTTCTTATTATTCTTAGCAAAAGTGACATCAATAGGACTAGCTGACATAATCACTAGAATGACTGATCCATTTGTTGCAGTAGCCACGTCTGTTACAAGCTTTTCTTGAAATCCTGGTAATGTCAAGTTCACTCTGTCCAGTGATTCTCTCTCGATGGATTGATCAAGCCCCACAACAAGAACCACCATGTCAGCTGCAGATGCAGCCTTTGCTGCTGCCTGGATTTGGCTTGCATCAGTACACTGAACGTTTGCACATCCTGGCTCATATGTTATATTCGATATATACTTCTGCATCCCCTGGAAAGGGGTAGTGAATCGGCAGGGTACCCCTGCATAGATACTTAGCATTGTTCCAGTGGCATTAGCATTGGGACCTATAAGAGCCAAGTGCTTGATGGTGCTGGCTGACAGAGGAAGCACGCCATCGTTGTCAAGCAAAACAATTCCTTGTTTTGCAGCTTCAATTCCCAAGGATTGATGATCATCAGTACACACATCAGATGGTCCAAGATTTCCAAATGTTTGCATTTTTGGATCACCATCAAAGAATCCAAGTCTCATTAGTACAATATAGTTATATATCAATGATTGATCAACTATAGACACGTCCACCTTGCTCAAATTCACTGCTTTCTCTGTGTACTTCCCCAGATAATCCCCACAATTCATGTTCAGACCTGCATGATCATGACAAACATCGGAAACTTGTATCGAAAATTGTGATATGTATGCAATAATAACCAAAGAAAGTAGTTAGAAGACCTGCTTTCAAAGCTAGGGCGACTGCATCCTCGGGTGTGGCTGTATAGTGTATATAATCATAGTAAACTTCAATAGAATCACAATCCGAGACAATGTATCTGATAGCAACCAAACCGCAACATGAAATGTTAGAAAAGAGTGCAAACTATAATTTCAGCTGAATTGGAAATAAATTTATCAGATGTATGGTGTATTGTATTTTTCCATAATCCTGGTACTAATTTGATTATTTAATGATTTTAAAACCCCCATGATGAATCCTGGTTAGTATTAAGGCTTCTGTAAATAAGAACGAACCCGTCTAGTCCCCACTGATCCCGAATCACTCCTTTGAGCAAATTTGGATCGGCACATGTGGGAACTCCATTCACACGATTGTATGAACACATCACACTGCTAACATGACCCTCCTCTACACAACTTTTGAATGGTGGCTGGAAAGTATCTTCCATATCCTGTGCAGTCACCTGCAATATTTTGTTGCACAGGTTAAACTTCCATGTCATAACTTGTTGGACACATAATTAATAAGTAAACAAGGGTGTTCCCTCTCTAAAAGTTTAAGCTTTCAGATTAGATGGACACACAGTTTCAACATAACTAGATAAACAGTATTCGATTTAAATTTCCCGGCCATGTACCTTGGAGTCAAAGTGAAATCGATCAATGCCCTTCCAGTTATCAAGATCATAAGCAGTGTAATGTTTACAACAGCTGGAGACTTTAAGCCTATTTTGATTGCTGAAATATTCTTCTCCTTCGACTTCTTGCAAGCCTCGAACATAGTTAACAGCATATTTGGAGACCACAAGAGGGTCCTCCCCTGGTGTTTCTTGAGCTCTTCCCCATCTAGGGTCCCTAAGAACATTCACATTGGGGCTCCAATAGGTCAATCCTGCCAGGCCGACATTGTGCATGGCCCGAGCCTCAGTTGATACAACCTGGCCTAATGTATACCATAATGAAACATTAAAACTAGCAGCTGAAAGAATGACAGCAGGGAAACTAGTTGCTCCGGGCACTGTTGCATTGAAACGTACTCCAGGCCCCGTGTTTGAGACTCCATGGAGTGCCTCAGACCACCATTCATATGCTGGCACACTAAGCCTGGAAATGCCTGATGCAGAGTTAACTAGCTGTTTCACTTTTTCTTGGAGGGTTAAGCGTGATACCAAGTCTTTTGCTCTTTCTGTATAAGTTAAAGAAGTGTTACAAAACCCATAGGTGTTGGTATTAGGATTACTCTTATTACATGCATGTAATTGGGAATTACATGGTATTGTGAAGAAAAGTAAAAAGAATAGATAAACTAGAAAATGTTTTTCCATGGCTTCCCTGGCTCTTTTGTGTTTTGGATGATTCAAATCTAGCTCTACATGCCATACCTATTTATACAAGAATTTTCAGCTGGAAACCATTATATTATATTGATTGTCTCTTAAGAATAGGCAGGTATAACATTTCTTTGCCTTTCGGGTGAAAATGTAATGATTTTTAGTATCTGTAACAAGTGGTACTTTTTGGACCTCATCTTGTAAAATCGAATGCGGTTGTATGATACAACTTGTATCCTTAGCCTTGTTCATTCCAGGTGAGAGCTGTTGGTTGTTAGTATAATGTATGCTGTTGAATTCTGTTAGTTTAATGATTTTTGGTAATTATCTTCAGCTACATGATTAACCACAACAATGCAACATGGGTAGTTTTCAGCTCTATTATAGTATCAATTATCATGTATTAGCAGCATAATTGGGGAATAGGGACTTTTCTTTTATTCTTTCTTGCTTTAGAATTGTGAAGAAAAAACCAATTAAGCAGCTATACTTTCACATTAGTCAAGATCAGTTTTATGAATCACTTGTATCATTTAAAGTTCCGTAGATTTACGATAATTAGATTATATTATGCTGTTCGCTAACCTACCACAACCCTCTTCTTTTTATGGACTTGACCTGCTAGGACTAATGCGGAAAACTCACCATTAATTTGAGCAATTTTCACAGCTCATAAAATTGATAAGATTAATGAAGTGAAGCAAAAGCATTCATTTGGTATAAACACATAAACCAAATGGTTACTTCAAAGATATAGCTAAAATATTGACTAATTGGCACGCTAGGGAATACCCCCTATTGACAACTCCAAATGTCAAGTACTCATGAACCTTGACCTTCAAAAAATATCTCACATTGGAGTTGGCCTCACAAGGAATACGAAACCTTTCTTCCAAGTTACTGCTAAATCACAGAGTAATTATTTGAGAGTTTAAGGGCACGTTACTTTTGCTCTAGTAGTACCAATCTTACTTTTAATTGTCCAATCAGATTTATTCAAGTTGGCGTCCTTTCTAAGTTGAAAAACATATTAGAAATAGAAAAAGTTCTTCGTGTCAATTTTGTCGACGTCTTTGGATTTGAGGTTTTCTTATGGGAAGAGAGAATTAATTTTGGAAGCATGCCTTTTAGTTAATTTTAACATTAATCTGTTTTCTTTCTCCTACTATATAATCGGTTTCTACAAGAGAATAATCATTCATATTGTCCCGCTGAGAGAGTAAAAGGGCACTTACATAAATATACAAATCTAACTTTTAAAAAATAAATTAGAAATTTTTACCAAGCATGTCTAGTGAGTTTTGTTTTAAACTAAAAATAATCATATTTTAAAATATCTACCCGAGCTGGCCAATTTGGCTAAAAATATTTCATTCCAAAGCCGCATATACCCCAAGCTTATATATCAAATAGCCACAGTATACCCAATGGTATACCGTATAGTTTATTTTATACCTTTCTAGTATACGTATACCCTAATGGTATACAACTTTGATACCCCAATTGTATACCCCAATGTTCTGGCTGTATGGCTACAAAATATTTAAATAAAACTTGGGTCATGGTAGAATAATATTTTAGTGTGAGCAGACTAATTTTAAGAACTTCTTTTTAAATTACACAAAATACCAAGATTATAATAGTATTTTTACCTTAAGATATACAAATTCCAATAAAGCATACAAAATTAGGGTTTTACACTCCCGCTGCTACACACCAGCCAATCACCGCGTAATGGGTAATGAAGTTCCTTTAAGTAACTATTGGCATAATTTTCCAAGAGTAAAAGTTAATTCAGGAAAAAGTATTTGTTGTAACAAGAAATTACTCACTACCAAGGATTGTGGGGGGATAGTAGGACTCTTCCGCCCTTAACCAGAGGTCTCGGGTTCGAACCGTGTGAATGAAATTCATGGTAAAGCGCTTCTCCAGAATAGGCCTTACATTGTGCAAATCCGAATTAGTCGGAACTCCAATAAAGATACCAAACACCGGGTGAGAAACCGAAAGAAAAAAACAAGAAATTAGTCAATTCCCTAGCTAAAAAGTACATAACAAGTGGGCTTTGATTGGTTTGAAGGGGCGAAGTGCACCAAAGGTCATTTTTGACAGTGATCTTTAGTTTTAGACTACTTTTTTTATTAGTTCTACATGAGAGCCACTTTTTGGAACTTCAATTCTTTTGGATTGAACTTCACACAAGTTCAGCCCACAAGGATTGAAGTTCAACTTCAGCCCACAAGGGTTGAAGTTTACGCATCTATACCTAAAAGTTCAGCCCTTACAGATTGAAGTTGAAACTTCATAATTTAGGCATGAAGTTCAACCCACAAGGTTTGAACTTCAGCCCACAAAGATTGAAGTTCCAAAAAGTGGCCTCTCATGTAAGACCATTAAAAAAAGTAGCTTCAAACTAAATACCAGTTACTAAAGTTGCATGTGGGTGAAAATTTCGGTTTGAAGTTGAACTATTTCGTGAAGTATATAGATTTGGCATTGCTGTTATAATTTTGGCCTCCATAGAAGAACTCTTACATTCTTAGTCCCCGTAAAGGTAAGCTCCAGGCAATTTCTAGAAGTCACAAAGGGAAACTCTTGGTGATCACCAGGTTCTTGTGTTTTTTTAACATTAGGTTATCGCTAGGCTTTTCCTATGAGGGCCAAAAAAGTAAATTGGTGCCAGAATTATTCTATTTCTATAAATATCCCGTCTTGAGTTAGATCGTGGCTTTAATTCTAGAGTGTTAGTCGGGGGTAAGTGCACGAAAGGTCATTGATCTTTGGGCATAGGCCATAAATATTATAATATTTAGTTTGTGGCCACTTTCGCTTAAAAGATAAAATTTTAGTCCAGGACCTGGATTGAAGTTCACTCCTTAAAAACAGAACTTCAGTCCAGGCCATGTTGATTGAAGTTCAGTCCTTAAAGATAGAACTTCAGTCTAGGGCCATATTGACTGAAGTTCCGTCCTTAAAGATACTTAAGTCCAGGGCCATATGGATTGAAGTTCTGTTCTTAAAGATACTTAAGTCCAAGGCCATATGGATTGAAGTTCAGTATTTAAAGATAGAACTTCAGAAAATAGTGGCCTCAAACTAAACACCAGTGTTAAAACTGGCCTCTGGGCAAAATTCGTACGTGTTTGTCCTACCCTGGACCAGGCCTAAATTACTTGTGACATGTTTGGTCAAAATGCAAATTCCTGTAGCAAATTGTTCCATTCAATCAAGGAAGCATAATCTAGGTTTGCAGTACAAAAAGAATCAAGGATGCATGCAGCAATATTCAAAAAAATAGATGATAAACACGGACTGGATTTTCTTTAACGCCTCAAATTAAGCTCAGTATATTTATACAAATTAAAGTAGCTCATTGGCAATTTCATGAAAGAATGATTATTAAAAAAAACCTCTTCCTTCCTAGTGTTGGCATACGAGCCAGAAAGCTATAATTACAACTGAATTTTAATCAACATGTTGATAGCAGCCAAAAAGCTTATTACATGTGATGTGACCAAGAGAATGATTAGTTTACTGTATTAGTCCTCGTAGGTAAGATATACTCAGATTTTTGCCAGTGTTAATTAATTAAACACCATTAAAAATGGCGAGGATTGATTTCTTTTATCCCGTGTAATTCTCTACATCGACTACCATAAAACCAACTTGAGCTTTTAGAGATTATGATTTTGGAATGCCAATATTCAGATCGAGGCCAATGTCCATTCCATTGTATGCAATGGGAGCATACATCCAATGATCATCTGAGCTTAAGAGCTGCATATATCCAAACAAAAAAACCAACATCAAACCCTGATAAATACAGTTGAATATTTTTTTTAATATCATGTATTTATGCTACGGCCGCACGTATAAGTTATAACAACGTATTGTCACAAAAGTTAATCTCTAGACCTTCCTTCCTTTTTTTTTTTTTCCTTTTCTTTTTGGGTGTGTGAGTATGTTAGGAATACTATGTTAAATAATGTACACATTTCTGCAGAGAAATAAAAATGCAGTTTTAGAGATTAGAAAAATGCATTGTAATCAGATTGGGAAGGGAATATCTGTTACCTTGATTTGGAGTTGCAGAAATTTGACATATTGGACGGCCTCTTCAAGCATTGTGCTAATATCGACCTATATATCATGAAAAACTTGCACTTTAGGTTCCTACTCTCACATTTGAGTACATGAAATTTTATGCAATTTCAGAGGCCACATTTTCTCACCTTTGTTCCATTAGGCACCAGATTCTGCAAGATCCTCAATCTCTCATTAATCTTTTCTCTTCTTTTCTGTAAGAGTCAAAAGTACATAATATATCAATATACTAGCAATGGACATGCAAGCAAATTCTTAAAAGGAAGAAAGATGTAAATATTAAACAAATAATCAGATAACAAATTTACTAATACATACCCTGGCATACATGCTCTGGGGATCAGATGCTGAACCCTTGCTGGCTCTGGCTTTGCCATTTGAGTTGAGGGACCCTGCTCTCATTTTCGTGTTCGAGCTCGAAGTCAATCCATTTAACTCATGAGAAACATTTGATTCATTTTCAGAGCAGCAACTCATCATTGAGTTCTGCCTTCGTAGCACATTGGTTTTTCCATCAATATCCTCACTAGTCTTAGGGTTCTCCTTCTGCTTTACACTTCTCTTGTTCTTTGGGACCTACATTAGAGAAATGAGATTAGATACTACAACATGAACACTCAAAATCTGGCCTTTTAAAAGAACAAGTTATATACACTGATATAGACCTAAATGTGATCAAATACTAGATTATGAACCTTATAAATTAAGTGCTCTGACCTGGATGTGTTACCCGTATTAGGTGGACCGACCTAAATTTTGAACCCCTATTGGGTGCACTGATGTAAATATTTGTACCCGTATTGGGTGGGCTGATGTAACAAAAACTGCTACTATTACTATGACTTAGTCCCAAACAAGTTGCGGTGGGTTAACCAAATCAGATGAAATTAGTTCAAATTAAATTCAAAGGACACTTACATCCCCAGGCAAGCGGGATCTTTTCTTAGAAATCTCTGATTGACATTCCACCTTATTTTTTCTTGATTGCTCCAATTCTGGCATTTCATAGTCTCTTCCTAACTGCAAGCCCTTTCCGAGAAGAACAGCCTCATGTATATTTTCACCAGATTCAATGCTGTCATTGCTCACATCTTGGTTAAAGAAGTCACTTGTTTCATGAATTATATTGTTTGTATGCACCTGATCAGAGGGTGATATAATAACGTATTCACCATCCACCATACCGCGTTCCATTGTTATTGAACTATCATTTCTCATCAACATTGGTTGAGAATAACTTGTGTAGTAGCTTTCTTGATATCCAGGGGGAAAATGAATACCACCACTACCACTATAACACCTTCCCTGTGACAAAAATGACATGCTACTACTATTTATGTCAATAGAAGAACACTCTGGAAAACCTTCAGCTTTTCCTCCCATATTGTTAATGTATGACTCATGACTAGGTTGCTCATCTGGAAGGGAACTGTTTACAAACAATTGAGCCATGAAATCAGCCTCTTCGGTGGAACACATTCCACCAAAGGAGCTCCATTCTCCGTCGAAATTTTCAGTAATTCTTGTTGTGAATGCTCCTACAGTTTCCATACTTCTGTTAGAACAATTGGCTAAAGGGATATTGGAAAATCTGTTAATTCTTTAAGTGATGCTTGAAGATTAGTGAGGAATGGAGGTATATATTTATACCAATACCAAATGAAGGAATGTCACCAATGATTGGCCTTGTTTGGTGTAGCAATATTTTAGTGTTACTTGGTAATCAAAAATGAAAAGGCCACAATCCTTTTGAATAATGTTAAGTTGTTAATTATCCGTAAAGGGCAACTTGGATATATAGACTAGTTCAAGAAATTTTTGACAAACTAATGCAACCCTTTAGAGGCATTTAAAAATAGTCTAAAATCTGATTAATTATTTTGTGTGAGCATGATTAGTGTTTATACTCCAATCATTGATTAAAGGATTAACGGTTTATCAGTCACTATCAACTAAAACGTTGAAGTGAGATTTGAGAAGCAGATATATAGAATCATATCTTGCAATCTAGCAAACGTGGGGGTCTTTTTCAGTACATTAGGAAAGGGAATAATACAAAAACTAGTTGTGAGTCTGACATTCTCAATACTATCTGGAACCAGACAAAGAATCTTCCAGCTTAGCTCTTGTCTCCTGCAACATCTTTTAAGACTAGCAAATGTTTATAGGCATTATTGTCCATGTATTTGAAGTCGAAGTCGGAAAATTTTATTTTGAAATTGAAGTTATGTTTAAACCTGAATTTCACTTGGAAAAAATAAATTTGTGAAAGTTGAAAACTTGCAAGTGCATCGAAACTATAAATTAGTACTCCATTTCACTTGCTATGTTACGTTCTTGAAATTAACCAGTATTTCAAATACTGAAGTTTAGTACTATTTGCTAAGACTGAAAGTTGATCAGTATTTGAAATAAATATCGTTCGAGCATTATTATATTGTATACTCCTATAATATCTGTGGCATGGAATTGCTGCAAACTGTGTGGAACGAGGTAAAAGAACAAGGTTTACTGTCTGAACAATGTCTTGCTTCAACACAAATCATGAATTGCAAGTCCACATACAAAGAATGACATTAAGCTTATTAATATTTTGTCAACTAACGAGATATTTGCCGACATGTCAACATACCAGCATCAAAATACTACTAGTAAATATGTTAGGTCTATCATCTGATATATGTTGATATTTTTCCTTTTTCTATAAGTGAGATATCTCGTGGGTCGGCGATATAGTACTGACACTCAATAATAAATGAGTTTCTCTCTACCGTTCTTCACTTAAATATCATGATTTTATATATGGCAAAGTTTGAACATATGACATGCACCTAAACCATACATAACAAGTTGCATTCTTATCCGCGGATTCTCCTTCTAGACATAAAGTAAGCATGGAAACACATGAAATATATTATTGAGAATAGTATTAGTTGCTAAACGCTATACGTCGTTATTGAAATCGCAAAGTAATATACTATAATTAGCTTCTGAAATAACCTTTGGATATGCTTATCCATGGATTTGAAATCACATTTCGTTTAAATGAATCCTAAATTTTGAATTATCGCCTAATTCATGTCATTGTAGCTGTACCACAAGATCGATTAAAATCTCTTTTCATTTCTGGATTAGTCAAAGCCGCGTCTGTCCAGAGCTTCACATTCTTTTTCTATTCTTATATAGAAACTTGGACAATGATTGCTTGGTGAACTTGATTTCGTATATGTTTCGAACAATTCTCTATCTATAATTATACACTCCTTTCGACACTTTTTGTTATTCATGAAGGGGCTATACCATTTATAATAACGATAACAATAACAATAAAATTATACCTTGCATTGCCATAACTTTGTACTTGTACTATTATAGTTATCATTCAAATTATAAGTCCCTTCGAACTCTGAATAAGCTAGCCTTTCGCATTTCTACTTCAAATAATTCTCCCAAAGACCCAAACCACGCAGAAATCCTTTAATTTTTATTTTTTATTTTTTTTGTGTCTCCCTTTTATTTTTCATTCTGCCCGATCACCAGCTCAATAAATATAACAAAGAAAAAGAAAAAAATGTAGGAGCTTAAAGGTTGTCGCCTTACCTAACACCCTTTTTTGGGTCCAAAAAGATACCTAACACTATCTATGTGCAACATTTTAATCCCAACACTTTTCTCATCTAATTTTCCAACTCGGCTATTCGCTTATTTTTCATTTCGTAAAGAAATCGTGTAAGGAGAAGACGAAAGTAAGTTATGAAAATAAAACCAACGCTTATTTTCTATCGATCGAGTCTGAGTGCTAAACATTAATTATGTTAAAAAGAAAATTATCATACTAATATAAAAGAGCCAAACCCAAAAGCAAAATGTAAAAGACCATTTTACCCCTACAGCAATAAAAGTAAAAATAGTAAATAGAAGTTAATAAAAGATTACATTACATTACACATTACACAAAAAATTATTACCCATTACACAAAATGAAAAAAATACACGCACACTTCATCACCAATAAATATAGTAAATAGAAGTATCATATATATATATATATATATATATATATATATATATAAAAGTAATGGACTAAAACACCCTTTAAAATAGGAAATGTATATTTTAACAACTTTTTTCCCTTTTTGTATTCAAAATAAATAATTTTATATTACATAAAAAAAATATACCCTACGACAAGTCCTGACCAACCGTTTAAAATTCTTAGTTAGCCTTAATTCCAAATATGCATTAAATGATGCAACAATAAGATGAATAAAAAAAAATGTGAATTGGATGTTTATCTTCATACTTAATAATAATAACATGTTACTTCATTTATTTTATTTTTATAATTACTATCTCTAGATCAACAATTCTTGAAAATTGGAAAGAACTCTATCATTTCATACTCCATTAATTATCTTTTCTAGAATTAATGTCTTTACATTTTTTTGCGTTTAGTTTAACAATTTTTTTTGTAGTTTAAACCAAAACATTAACTTACCGTCTAAATACAATGCACCTTGTAATTGAAAAGAAAGTTCAATGGACTTCAGATTTACATGAGGCCTTTCTCATTAAATTGAGGTGCTTCATCATCTGCTAATTATCATTGACCTTTAGAATGCCTCCCTTTCAGTTTTCCAACAATATTATGCATTAATGTATGTAATCAGCCATCTCCCTTTAGTATAAATAAATCATGATTAAGAATGAACTCTGTAAGCAATTCTCTGACCTACAATACCATTCTACATCTCTCACATTAGGTAATGTATTTCTTTCCCTGGTTACCTACCATTTTTGTTTTTGGTTAAACGAAAAGTCGTTTTAATTTTCTCTTATTGGTTAAATAGCGAAAGTCAAGTCCACAAGCACCCATTAAAATTATTTAATAATTAACATGAAACTATATTAAAGCTTAACCTTTTATAATATGAGTAGATTGAGGTGACATACGCATTTAATTAAATTTTCTTTCCGAGTTTTAGGTGATTCTTCTTTTGAATCAATTCTGACCTACTTTTAAATTTCACCTTTCAAATTTCGTATGTCGTATTATAATTTATTTATTCTTGTGTAATTTTGTTTGTGATATCTCATTATTAAAAACTATTTTTCTTAACTCATGCAGATTATAATTTTCTCAAATTTGGTAGTGTTAATTTTTTTCTTACGAAGTACTAAAACATTTCTTCTTTGTAATAAACAGATGAAAGGACTACTAAGGTTGAATCAACCAAACGGTAAATATGCAACTATGCTTTGTAGAAATTATCCAAAACATTTTAATGTCAGTATCTTCAAAGTGTATTGCTATTACAAATAACCATTGTTTTGTAGGTGTACCTTATGTAATTGACAATGAATTATTAGTCAAACTAATAAACACGTATGTTAATCAAATTTTGGTACAACTTCTACAAAAAACAACTTTCATTCGACGACTGCTTCTTGTCATGTATGCTGCTCAGCTTCTTGACATGTATGTTGCTACAAGGAGGAGAAGGCTACAATTTCTTGAAGCAATGGCAAAACTTCAAGACATGAATCATTTGCAACTGTAGCCAACATCCCTCATGTACACATTTAAATTATGAGTTGTTGAAATTTTAAAAAATATGTGAAGCTGAATATTTGATGTATTAGAGGAAATGCTTAGTTTAAGTCGTTTGAACTTTACTTCGTTGCATTTCTTAAATAGTCGTTTCCAAATATATGTCCTCTTATTTATTTCTGTGGCTACAACTTCTTAACAAGCTACAAATTATGTTGGTGATGCTAATTCAATTGATTGTACATAACTGCAAACTTTAATGGTGATCAACGAAGAAAATAATTGGGGTGGCTTAAGACGTTTGTACTAAATAGCATGGAATACACGTGCAGCGCACTTTTATAATTATATGAAACATTATCTTAAATATCTTTGTGTACAAAAAGTAAATACATAATTAAATAAATAAATTAAATATTAAAATTCCAAACACCCATGTCCACACATTCATACATTCTTCTACTATACATATTCATGTCATGTTTACTTAAGTGTGAAGACATTTATAAATCATAATTATGAAAAGGCTATTGAGCTACTTTCGTTAATGTTTGAGTTACTACTTTTATACTTTTGTGTGACCTGATTGAAAGCACACGGTATGCGGAGTATTTATTTAGACCGTCAACATTCCTCATGGAAATCCCAAGCAAATAATAAAGATGGTTGAATCTCTCAAATAAAGTGTTTCTGTTGTTTCTTATATAACCCACTTAGTGGTTATTTTATTGCAAGTTTTCTGTAATATATGCAGTTGCTAACATCCTTCAAGTGTGTCTTTGACTTCCACCAAGTTTAAACTTTCCATACAGTACCAAAAGTTATTATAGATCTAAAGGAGAAGACGAAGATTTGTCAGGATTAAGAGTCACGTACTTGATAACGAAACGGAATTCAAGTCTCATATAGTAGTCCATCTCAAAGAGCTTTTAGGAGATCTTCATCAGCGTCACAAAGTGAGTTGTCAAGATTTAGATGTATTGGCACATACGATCTATATGCATTTTATGTAAGGTGATTGTTTTATATATTTAAGACAATGTATTTTCAATGTGTTCATATGATATAGTTTTTGGGTATAATTCCAGTTTATAACTTCTATCTATAGGCGATATGTACATATTCGATCAATTTTGTGTATCCATCTATAACTTGGATGTCTCCAGGTGTCGAGTTGCCAACTTTCCTGTGGAAGTAATTAGGGAATTTACAGAGTACATTTCATCGTGCACACATATGAAATCTTCACAGTTGTCACATTAACCTCCTGATATCGTTCAAACATTTCAAAACTTTTATAAAATTCTGCGCATAAAAATATAATTGTTTCAAATTATTTTGATAGAAATATGCAAATGGAACCTACCTGGATATAGGTACTCCATACATAGTGTTTTTTTGTCTATCTTGATTTAAGTATTTATACTGTTGTCTACTCATTGATATGGGTTCACGCGCTTTGCGCGTGTGCAGAACTAGTACAATTAAGTTACGGTAAAAGGTATACAATTGCAGATAATCCTACAATAAATTAAATGATAAAGTAAGTTGTTATAGAAAAGTTAATGTGACTGCGAAATTTTCATTTAATTATTAGTGTATATAAGTCAAGCGGTATTTAAATCGAGAGCTTGGCATTTGGCTGTTGGCAGAAGGAAGTGACGCAATCTCGAAAAAAATGGAACCAAAATTGGAGACAAGGGCAACCATTTCTTTAACTAGAGAAAGTTTGAGAAGTCTCAATATTTAGGGAGTACTATTATTTAAGCGGAAGGAAATTATTTTGCTCACTACAAGAGGGTAGACAAAAATTAGGACTCTGCTGTCTGCCTCTCAAGTCTCAACAGCCTTCCCTCCCGGTAAAAACTTATTCACACCCGGTGTTTACACCAAATCAATAATAGTAAAAAACGTGTATTGTATACATGCACTTATGCCTTAACAATGGTTAAATGATGTGCATTTCCTCTTTTACTTTTAACTAGAGAGGTTAAATTGTTTGATTTGGTGTAAACATCGAGTGCGGATAAGTATTTTTCCTTTCAAGGGCCTGGACTGGATGAGTTGATTAATTCAAAATAAAAAAAAAAAGCTTCATCAGATGAAGTAAATAGAAAAATGTGTGCGTTGTGGGAAAAATTAATGTAAATCAAACTTCTCAATATTTCCACAATAATTAGAAACAGGAAAATGAGTAAAAGAAAAATTAACACGACTTTAGCAGGTAGCGAACACCAAAATGAAAAATAAAAAAATAAATTCCAAAAAACGATTATATATGATTATATCATATTTGAAACTACAAGGAAAGCATGTGTTACAAGTTAAAGTCTACACATAGCCATGTTTAATTCTCGCAAAAATCGAAGAAGTTGATTTTGAAAAATTACATTCTTTTGATTACAGATACGTTAGTATTATAAATGTTAAGAAATTCAGAAAAAAAAAATGTTAAGAAATGTTGGGTAGATCCAAGTCCCTCGATACCCGGTTAAAGAGAATAAATAAATTAAAACAGAGAAAAAATTATTTGATACTAAGAATATGCTAACTGATACCAATTCTATCAACTAAATTTAGTACTAGTAACTAATTATTTGGGTGATCATGATAAGCACTACGTGAATCCTAAATAATTAGTTATTGATTCTCTTAAACTATCATATGTAGTTTCCTTCGTGCGCCAAATTACTATAAAATTCACCCAACTATATATTATTAGGCTAAAGCATCGACTGACTCCTGAAAGAAAAAAATAATCGAGTGGCTTCCTCGTGTAACCATTTTTCTATTATCTATCAAGTTTATTTACGTTCTTTTTGTTTCATAAATTATTTACGTTGTTTGTCTCCTCTTTTTTGGTTGAATATTATTTTCCACCAACCAATCGTCATATTTTGTAGTACCAGTTATATATATCAAAAGTTGTACTGCTATGTTTCCTTCAGTTTTCCTTTCCTTTTTTTGGGTTTAATTATTGCTCAGGTACATTGTCGCTAATGATGTTGCAATACCTACGTAAATTTCATATCAATAAAATGTGACGGATATATCAGTATGGAGTTAGTTTTAAATTCCAGTATGGTTTTAAAAACCGTGAATACATTGGCTAAAGATGGTTATACTGGTGGATTAGACTGTTATACTTTTTATCAGAGAACTCCGTATACAACCATGAACAATTAAAGGACAAATCTTAATGGGTATGCTGAGTCTCTAGGAGGGTAAATATTTATGCCAACACCTTCGCCAAATTCTACATTGATAAATACAAGAGATGCTAGATATATTAGGGAACACACATTATATTGAACCTGATTATGTGTTTTAGCAATGTTTCTATTTTTGTTAATTTTACATAAAGTTATACTTTACTACATAAACCATGTACAAAGCGCTTAACTTATTACACCGATAATATAAAAATAAAAATTACACATTCAGGTCAGTTTTACTAATCTAGTAGGGATGTCAGTTTCACTTGCTGCACCTGCATTATTTTTCACGATAACATATTCTAGTTTTTATGGAGTGTTGCATGTATTCAATTTTTTTTAATTGATAAAATAAATTAAAGATTCATTAGATGGGGGTAAAAAATAAAGAAGCGATAGTTGTTGTCTACTTGTAATCCAGTTCCAAGATAGTTGATCGAGCATGTATGGAAATTAAACTAGACCATTTAAACAATTTCACATCAAGTAATTAAACTAAAGTTTGGTGATCAAGAAATATACCCATTGGCAAGCATTGGTAGAATAGCCAACATTCTTTAGTTTGTTACATACTTGATCTTTTTGTTGTCTTTCTCAACGGGCCTGAATATTTTGTAGCCGACCCTAGTTAGCTCTCTTTTTTTCCTCTGTAAAATTGACCCTAATAAGTTTAAAATTAAGAAGTTTGTACTGTTGCTGCTGTTGTCCCATAATTTTTCTTTTGCTCAAGGGATATTAAGTCCTTCAAAGGTCAATTGTTGTACTAACATCTTTTTGCACAACCGTCGTACTAACCACAACTATGTACTACTAAAATTGTAAAATAAATAGAGTATTTTATGGAGAAATATCGGGATCAATTAATTTCAGCAGATGCATTTTATTGGTTACAAATACTGGAGTATTTTAGATTTTCTCGACACTGGAAACATAGTAAACACCAAAGTAATGAATAATACTTAAAAAAAAAAAAAAAAACTATTCTCCGCGTTGAAGCATATGACATTGCTGACTTAAACAAGGCATCTTTGTAATGTCATTTTCAGCTTGGTATGAGAAGGTATTATAGTCTGTAGATACATGGAGCTTTATTATCAGAAGTTTTCAATATTTGCGACTCTGCTCAACAAGATTTAAATCCTTTAAGAGAAGAAATATCTTTTGCATCAATATTTCTCTATTTTCATTTCTATTACTCATCTATTCAGGACAGTAGAAAGAGGTGGAATAGTGTCCTCCAATTTTCCCGAAGAACTTAATTAGTCTCTTCAAGAACTTAGTTTCTTCAATCAGTAAAGTAAACACATATCTAAAACGGAAACTAAAGAACACTAAGTTTTTATGTGAAAAACTCCTTGCTTAAGGGAAAAAAACCATGACTCAAGCTCTTGAATTATGTAAACCCTTCCATTAACACAACGAGCAGGTTCTAGGTTACCGATCGTATAACTAAAAGGCTAAACTCTAGACCCTACAACTCTCCAAGCTATACTCCACTAACAAAACTAATACAATGCTTCTAAGAATAAGCAAATAGGTAACAGTTCATAATAGTGCAACACGACAACAATACTAAAGAACTTATACTAAAAATGGATCAGCACCTAGTTCTTCCATGGTTGTCTGCTTTTGTTCGTTCACTCACGATCAACCCTGAATAGCCTTTACTGAGTACGCATATGGAAGGCTGCTTTTATTGGGAAACATCAACCAAATCTACTGTACCTGCATTTGTGAAGAAATAATTTCTCAACTCCTGTTTCTCCATAGATGTAAAGTTTTTCATATTGACTTTCTTTAACTTATGCCTCCAACGTTTTATTGGTAGAGATGCACAACATGTTTTAGCATCTTCATCTGATGTATCTTCATGTATAAACTTCAGGGTACTACGTCTTCCCTTCTGGACGAAAGTTAGAGTGTCCAGTGGAGGAGAAATCGAAAGTATACTATCAAGAACGTCCTCAACTAACATGTTTGTTCCCACAAACTTAAAAGCCTTTGACTGATTGAAATTCCCTAGAAACTTTATGAGCTTCGAATACCATTGCCTATCAGGTTTTATCCTCCATAAATTAAGCTGAACTTTTAGACAAACTGAAGCTTTCAGTTTGAGTGCTGGGAATTCATGATCAGAACAAAAATATTTAAAGCTTGTTAAATTAGGAGTATTCAGTTCAGCAACAATCAGATTATTGCACCAACATAATGCAAGACACCGGAGCCTGTCACTTGATATCTTGATTGTCGTCAACGCATGACACATCACTAACCACAACTTTTCAAGGTTATGTAGGCTTGAAAAAAGGTCCTCTAACCATTCATTGGTGACATCCACGCGGTTGAGGCACAATCTCTTCAACATTTTGAAATCAGTAACTTTTATTACTTCTGGATTTAAATTTTTTTTGCCCCAAATGGAAAGATCTTCAAGATTAGGTGCTAAAATATCAACCTTCTGGAATTCATCAGGACAATTTATCGACATAACCTTCAGCTTGGGTCCTGCAATTTGTAAACGGTTCAATCCGTGAATGTTGTCTAAATCTAAATCCTCTAAACCACTGCATCTTTCACATATAGCTCGAATAAAGTGCTCGTTTAAAACTGTGTTAGAGAGACTTAGCTTTCGCAAAGATGAAAACTTTATGCCATCTGGGGGCAATTCAAGTTTAAATCCACTTAATTCAAGAACATCTAGCTCCTTAGCAGCAAAGATGTCTTCAGGCAAAGTTTTGAGCTTGTTAGTGTCTTCAGGCCAAGAGTAGAAACCGTAATTAGATACTCCTACACTGAAAATCATCTCTTTAATATTAAGCGCTACGAGTGTCTTTATCCAATTATGAACATAAGAGCTCCAACTAGAAGATGGTAATCTCAGCCAGAACTTTTGTATAGAAATCTTCTGCTTCTGCCGCTTTGCTAGAATTTGATCCACAATATTCACAAGCTCTGGTATGTTTTCTGAAAGTATCAAGAAGTCATCTTCTATATGATAGAAAAAATTATCACCAAAATTTAAGTAGGAGAGGGAACTCCAAGCATTATTCAAAGCCTTGGACAATATACTCAATCGTGCAACATCTTTAGCATAAGGTAACAAACATAGAATTTTCTGCAAAATTGGCTCTGGCAATTCGGATATGCGATCTGCTGATGCATCCATACATCTCTTTTTCATCACTGTCAATAATATTTTTTCACTTTTGAGTTTTGACACAAAATTGTGGCCTCCTCCAACAGTATAAAGAAATATTTATGTCCTTTTGCTCAAGCCTGAACGAAGCATAAACCCAATTTGCAGTGGATTATATTTATAGAGTCGGCGAAACGAACCAACAAGGATAAGTTAATTATGATTAAAAGGAAAACTTTTTTACGTAGTTTTGCAAATTAAGGTTGTGCTCTGGATCCGCTCCAGTAAGTTCCAGTTACTGTGTATGATGACAACTCAGCAACATGAGACCTAAGGGCCATAATTCAATTAAAATCAATTCCAAATAAACATCGTTTACTTCTCATCTTTCAAGTTTCCAACTCTCTTCTCAATATCTTCTCCTCATTTTCTCTGTATCTATATTTCTTTTTCTGCTTTCAATCAAATAGAAAACAATAAAATCTACCAAAGCAATAGACCTAAAAGATTTAAAAAACACAACAACAACAACACGGAGGTAAAATGAGATTTGCATTTCGTCATCACTCAGCCAAACACAGTTGTCAGCCATGTTGCTCTTACGATAATGCTTTCATTATTCGAAATAGCTAATGGCTTTCTTTTCATGTAAAGAGTGTTTTTTTCCCCTTCAACGTTGGCAAGGTTTTAATTAATCAGCTTAGGTGAATATGAACATACATTAACATAATCCTTTAATTTGAATGGGAAATAACTTATTAAGCAAAAGAGAACCAAATTTCTTAATTATAATCTCCTCGGATTCAGAGTTACTTTATATATACATTACATAATTCAAAATGGTTCTGTATAATTACTTCTGCAAATTTGCCTTGAAAGAAGTCAAGAACAGAGTAAGGAGGTTTTGGATTAGAAAGTGTGAAGAAGGATGAATTATGACACTTAAATGGGTAACTTCACCGGTGGTCACTGAACTGTTGTTTAATTACCACAAAGTCACTTTTGTTTCATTTGTTACCCAAAAGTCACTCAACTTTGCTCCGGTCTACAACAAAGTCACTCAAGCCGGATTTTGTTTAAAACTTGCCGGAAAAATGATGTGACATTATTAATTAAAAATAATTTTCTTAATTTTTTATCTATTAATCTAATTTCTTAATCCATTATTCTTATTCTACCCAACCCAAACACATTTTACTATTTCTTTTTTGCCACATTATGCCAAGGATTTTGCTACTTCTTTTTTGTCACATTATCTTTTTTATAGTAACTCTATCTCGTATCTTATTATTTTCTTGGCAATATTGTAAATTCATTTTTTATTTACTAATATGTTATATCATGAAACGACTGCAAACATTATAATCTATCAAAACGTTGAACTCAACAAAACATTAAGTATAATACAATAGATACATTATGAAACCATATACATAACAACAGTCCAAACGAGCTGTTATTTTGGTTTTAAAGTTTTAAAAAATCGACATAACTAGTTTGATTTCATAAATAAAAAGCCGAACCAAACTGATTTAAGCTCGTTAATTTTTATTCATTCCCCGTTCCTCATTTCCCCTTTTTGCATAACCAATTTGCCTAACATTACTCAATTTGATTAACTAATTAATTCAATACGAAACAGAAGCAAAGAGAAATGACATCAGTATGAAATATTTATGCACGACGATGACGTAGAGAAATGTGTTTGGGTTGGATAGAATAAGAATAATGGGTTAAGGAATTAGATTAATAGAAGAAAAATTAATTAAGAAAATTATCTTTAATTAATGATGCCACGTCATTTTTCAGGCAAGTTTTAAACAAAATTCGGCTTGAGTGACTTTGTTGTAGACCGGAGCAAAGTTAAGTGACTTTTGGGTAACAAATGAAACAAAAGTGACTTTGTGGTAATGAAGCATAGTTCAGTGACTACCAGTGAAATTAATCCTGACACTTAAATCTCATCTTGCTGAGTTGTCATCATGTGAAACAGTAACTTAATGGAGCAAAAATAACTGGAGCGGATCTGATTCCCAAATATTTATAGTGCTATAGATGAATTCTAGCATATACCAACTATGTTAGGTTAAATAATCCTAACCCAATCAGGATTTAATTTTTGACTGTTATTAGTTTCTTTTAATTCAACAGATTGCTAGTATTGAACAGTACATAAGTCTCATTTAAGAATTCATCCCTCCCTTTTTCTCCCTTTTCTTTTCTCTCTTTTCTTTTAAATAAAGAATTTTTTACATTGCAGTGTTAAAAAAGCTCATTCAATTATTTGAGTTTTGGTAAATTAGAATTATAAAACATTTAGGGCTAGTTTTAAAGGATGATTCAAGATCGAGTAAATCACGGGAAAGGTTTCAGGTCGGGGTAATTTAATTAGCTTTTCTAGTCGTTTTGACGGGTAGACCCCTGCCGGGACTCATTAAAACCCGACCCCATCGGGACCCGCAAAAATTCGGACCCGGACCCGTAAACCCCCTAAAATATCCCTACCCGAACGGGGGAGTTTCTTAACGAATACCCATATCCTTTAAGACCCGTCAAAATTATGGGTATTACTGGATATACCCGTACCCGTTAAAATAAACTGAGTAATAAAACTTGTATGTGGAGAGAAAGGTATACACAAATTTTTCACTCATAGTTTAATTTGTTTTGTGTCCATATTGTTACTAGTGAAATATGTTCAAGAGAAACACTTTTATTTATTTAACTAAACAAGAAACTTGATATTTCATAACAAATCAACAATTTAAATATATATATTACTCAGGTATGGTATAGAACTTCAACTATTAACTTCGATATGTACCTCAAAAAATAAGCTACTTGGAGTCGGGCAAAGTAATTATTGGGCGTATATTATTAGAAAATATAATTATTTAATTCACTACATAAAATATTTTAGTTGTACCAGTTTCAACAGTTGTATCAGAAAATACATTTAGCCAAGTAAGACAAATGATAGGTGATACCCGCCACTCTTTGGGTAATAATATTTTGGATGTTCTAGTTTGTTTACGAGACTGGATTAGATCGGAGCGAAGAAACCGAGGAATTGAAGACTCACTAGAACAAGATGATAACCTTGAAGAAATACTGTTAAGTGATCAAGCACCATCAATGACATCTACAATGGAGCATGAGGGAAATGACATGGAAGAAATTACACAAAGAACTAGGCATATTTAAATTTGTAATTTGAATTTTCATAATCTAGTTTTGATATTGCACTTTTCAAATGTAGAAGTTTAATGTTCAAGACTTTAATAATTCAAGTATCTTAAATAAAGTAAGTCTTTCAGTTTTTCCTATCATTCTATCTTTTTTTTAAAGTATTTAAATTAATATTATTAAAAAAAATTTAAAACCCGGATCTAAACCCGATTTGTTAAGACCCGAACCCGTACCCGTATCCGCTAAGACTCGAACCCGTACGGATTTTTTCCCCACCCGAAACTCGGACCCGTTAAGAACCCGTAATTTAAACTCGTACCCGGACCCCGTACCCGGAACTCGCGGGGTTACAATTTTACAACCCGTACCCGTATACCCCTTTGACACCCATATGTAAATGTGACACACTTTCTTTTTGGTCTGTCCTAAAAAGAACGACACACTTTCCTTATTTAGCAATAATTCAACTTTATGAACGATTCTCAACCATACAAATTTCTATGGGTTTGTTTTAAACTACAAGTTTTAAAAGTCTTCCCTATTTTTTAAACTCCGTGTCAAGTCAAACTACCTCACATAATATGGGACGGAGGGAGTATAATTATACTATAAGCTGAGTGACCCTTCTATATACTCCCTCCGTTCAAAAAAAAAAAAAAATACTATTTCCTTACTAGTTCATTCAACAACGAAAACTACCATTTTAACCTTAATGAAATGCTTAAACATTTATTTATGGCTTATTTTACACCACAAATATAAAAAATTCTCCAATTTCTTAAATTCCGACCCAAGTCAAAAACATTCTTTGTGAACAGAGGGAGTAGCATAAACTATGAAGTAAATACCTGAGATATTGCTACATTCCTTCACATGATGACTCCTAATCACCAAAGAAGAAGGATTGAAAAAAGTGTATGCCTTTTTTGTTTTATTTTAATTTATAATCTTCAGCTACAGACTAATTCGAGATCAAAGTATTTTAACCATGTTTATTTGAGGCTCAAATAAGTAGTAGAGACATGGAGCTTCCAATTCACAGTCATGTGTTAAGCAAAGACTCATTCACAGGCACAATGTGCGACTTTTTCTGAAAGTGTAGCTCCAAAAAATGACCAAAATTATAAAACTAGCCTTCAATTGTGAACTCTGTTTAGAAGATTTATCCTTTAATAATCTTGTGCATCAATATTACTGCAAATTTCCATTTCCATAGTTCTTAATTTTATTGAATACCCTGATGTCCAATGCAAAGCAACGAAAAAATGATAGTAGGTCATTTAACATTTTTGCACGGGCTAATTATTTTTGGCTTATTATCTTTAAGTTGAAATCTCAACTCTTATTATGTTAGTCATGTTTAATGTTTTACGCTGCATATGTGCATTTAAAATCAGCAGAAATCTGAAGCCAATATATATACTTATCATTTCCATCGTTTGCATGACTAATGGCCGCTGACTAATTGAAGTTTCCAAGGAATTTTATGAGCTTAGAATACCATTGGATATCAGTTGTTGGTTCAGGCAAGATCAGATCAACGTTAGCGAGACTGAAGCTTTCAGTTTGAGTGCTGGCAGTTGATGGTCACCACAACTATATGAGAAACCTTTTAAATTAGGAGTGTTCAGTTCAGCAACAATTAGATTATAGCACCCCATTACTGCAAGGTACTCAAGACGGTCACTTGAGATCTTGATTGTCTTCAATGCAGCACAACTCTCTAAGGACAAGTCTTCAAGGTAGCGTAGACTTGAAGAAAGATCCTCTAACCATTCTTCAGTGACACCCACGCAACAAAGGGACTATTCTTTTAAGGCTTTGCAGGCAGTGACTTTTATTACTTGTAGTTTACAATATTCATTAGTATCAATGGAAAGATATTCAAGATTAGGTGCTGCAACTTGAATGACATTAGTATCAAATGGACCATCTGTTTACAAATCAACTGATTGTGGTGAAATGACATTATTTTGTAGAGTTGACTAATTGAAAAAGGAAATCTTGACATCCTCAAAGTGAAAGAAGATAGGGGCAGCAGGTGCACGAAGCATCCTGCAATCACGTGGGCTAGGCCACAACTTTTGCTGTTGCTCCAAGGCTACCCTCCGAAAGTTGAAAGAAGGATTTGTTATAACTCTTATTACGTTACTCAAGTTTTAGTGATTTACTCTGCATATCTGCAGTTAAAAGAACTGGAACCATTTCACAGACTTGGCAAAATACTGTAATGTATGCCAATGTCTGGGATGGGAACAACAAAAAGAACAGATTTCAGGTAAAACATATGCAAATATGCTTTTCATTTGTATGTCTGCATGCAACACACTTATATTGGCTGTATCATCTTTACCTTTCCAAATTGCAGTACCCTATATTTTTTTCGATTACACAATAATTTAAATTGATGTTGTAGGAAGTAAATATAGTTCTCAACTAGCACCGCAGATTAAATGTCATTGTTACATTAAAAGTACTACATCAAAGATCAGTCACAAATCACAATAAGGGACTTGAGGAGGAAAGACTATACAGTAATTTTCCTCCTGGTCCAACTACTTAGCTTACATAAAATTAGCTTTCTCATATGACCGTATCTACTTTTAGTGTTTGGCAATTGCCATTACCTACTCGACTATATGAACCACCATTGACATTTTCCTTAAACTGAGAATGCTGCTATGCTTAAGTATAGTTTCTTTTACTCCATATGCTACTCAACTAGCCATCACTATATAACCTGCTCCTAGTGCATCACTAAACCATACCTAAAGAAATTTATTCAAAATGTAAGTAGTTAAATAACAACCAAAAGAGATTAGACACAACAAGACCAAAGAAACCATAAAACCTCAGTATAGAGTACATCTATTGAGTGAAACATTGGTCTCAAAAGGCTGCATTTATTGGGAAATATCAATCAAATCCACTCTACCTGCATTTGTGAAGAAATAATTTCTCAACTCCTGCTTGTCCGTAGGTGTAAAGTTTTCCATGTTCACTTCCTTTAACTTATGCCTCCAACATTTTAATGGTAGAGATGCACAACATGTTTTATCATCTTCATCTGATGTATCTTTCATATATAAACTTCAGGGTATTGAGTCTTCCATTCCGAAACAAAGTTAGGGTGTCCAGTTGCGGACAAATCCAAAGCAAAGTATCAAGAACGTGTAAGATTATATGGACTTGCAAATATATAAATTCATAAATAATTAAATGTCAGTTGCTATCATTAAAAAGTTGGTCCAGATTAAACGTGATCTACTAAGGTTTAAGTTTTGTGGACCTATTTAGACACCTCGTAAAGTGTGGGGCCTATGTGTAGATACTCGGATGTAATTCTGGTTTAATGATGGGCTAAACTAGAATTACATAAATTATACTCTAGTATAAAAAGGGGTTATGGTCCCCAAATCAGACGTAGGTTTTATTAACTGATATCCCATCATCAGTTAAATAGAGAGAACGGCTCACGTCTAGATTTGGAAGATCCAAAACCAAGACAAAGAAGAACCACATCAGTTGCTATGGATCCAGGTACGCTTCCGCTTTCAGTTTTCAATTCTTGATGATTTGACATAGTAGATCCTGAGGTAGATGTAGTTTAATCTACAATTAAGATCTGACAAGTGGTATCAAGAGCCTGAATTATGTTAAATCATTGGGAATTGGCTATGAATTTTCTATGACGTATTGACGATAAATTTTGTTGTTTAAAACAAAATTCCCTTAGCAATTGTCTGTACTGGCACTAAATTAATGTGCTTTAAGATTAATTTGATAGTTTAATCAATAAACAATAGATAGCAAAAGGGTATAATTTGGATAATGGCGCTGCTTAATCACCGCCAAAAAAATTACCCGATTTTGGTGTTGTTTATGGTTTGTCGCCGCCCACAATTAAAGACCTGGAATTTTGAGATTCACTTTACATTCTGATTTGCTAAAAGACACTTAAAAAAAAAAAAAAAAAAAAAAAAAATTGTTAAGGTGGCGATGGCAGATGCCGTTTTAATGGCATCAGAATTCTTGAAATAAGTTGGCTGCCATGAGTTTAAAGACTGTTTTGAGTTATCACGTAAGAGTTTTTTAATTTGGTTGGCATTATTTTATTATTAACCTTTTGCTATTTAATGAAAAGCTATGGCAGCAAGTTTGAAGATATTATATTGCCCACTATAAGTTTAGTTTTTTAGTTGGGATGTATTTTAATTTGGTGAATTTAAATTTGAGTATTGGTGTATATATTTTGAGATGAATATATTAAAGCTAGATGTCGCCAAAGTGACCTCTCTTGTGGAGATTTATTTATTTTGAAATATAAAAGGTTCTGTGCGTGTATTATATGTAAATATTAATCGGCCCAAAGGAAGGTAAATGTTTGACAGAATTACACGTACATTTTGTGGTAATAAACATGTGATGATTATTTGGTTTACATGTGAATAATAAATCGGCCCAAAGGAAGATTTTTATTTGACATGTTATTTTATTATCAGTGTTTGATTACTGCGACAAGATATCACTTACAAGTTAATATTTTATCCAAAGATGAAATATTAATGGAGTGTCCGGTATCTTGAGATGGGGTTTACCTTTATTCAAATTTATTTTCAATTTTTGGTATAAATTTAATGTGAGCTTATTTTGTTATTGTTCTCTGATTCAGCTGAAATTACTCCTGCAAGTATTACTGCCAACATCAATTCCATTCCTATGCTAAATGGCACTAACTTCAAATCGTGGCAAGAGAACCTCAATATAGTTCTCGGAATCATGGATCTCGACCTTGCGTTAAGGGTTGATTCTCCACCACCTCTTACATATGACAGTACTTCTGAACAGAAGAAAGAGATGGAAAGGTGGGAGAGATCAAATCGCATGTGTATGATGATCATGAAGAAAGCCATTCCAGAAACTTTCAGGGGCACTATGTCTGATAAGGTGAAAACGGCTAAGGAATTTATAGCTGAAATTGAAAAAGTATTTGTCAAGAGTGAAAAGGCTGAAATTGGTACACTTTTGACAAGTCTGATTTCAATGAGGTACCAAGGAAAAGGTAACATCAGGGAGTACATTATGCAAATGTCTCATCTTGCTTCAAAGTTGAAAGCACTTAAGCTGGAACTCTCCGAGGACTTTCTAGTGCATCTGGTTTTGATATCCCTTCCTCCACAGTTTAGCCAGTTTAAGGTGAGCTATAACTGTCAGAAAGAGACTTGGTCTCTGAATGAGCTCATCTCACACTGTGTTCAGGAAGAGGATAGATTGAAGCAAGAAAGGACAGAAAGTGCTCACTTAGCCGTTGTGCCAAAGGACAAAAGGAAAGACAAGAAAAGAAAGAATAAGGAAGCTGCGGATACGGCAACACAAAAGAAGCAACATAAGGAACCATCTAAGGATAATGATGGTTGTTTCTTTTGTGGAGCTGCAGGGCATAAGAAGAAGCAGTGTACCAACTATCACGCTTGGCGTGCAAAGAAAGGTACGCTTCTTAATTTTGTTTGTTCAGAGGTTAATTTGACTTCAGTGCCAAGACACACGTGGTGGATAGATTCTGGTGCAACAACTCACATCAGTGTGTCTGTGCAGGGTTGCCTGAATTGCCGAAAGCCAAGTGATGGTGAAAGATACATCTACGTAGGTGATGGCAAGACGGTGGAAGTCGAAGCAATTGGAACTTTTAGATTATTGTTAAGAACTGGTTTTTATTTGGATTTGAATGAGACTTTTATTGTACCGTCTTTTAGACGGAATTTGATTTCCATTTCAGCTTTGGACAAATTTGGTTATTGTTGTTCATTTGGAAATGGAAAATTTAGTCTTTTTCATAATTCAAAATTGGTTGGATCTGGTTCTTTATCAGGTTACGAGAATCTATATTTACTAGACACAATTGCTTCGTATAATGAATCCTTGCATGTTAATATAATTGGTAAAAAGCGCAAATTAACCAGCGAGAATTCAGCTACATTGTGGCACAAGAGATTAGGTCACATCTCCAAAAGGAGAATTGAGAGACTTGTGTCCGACGGTATTCTCGATCCCCTTGATTTTTCAGATTTTGATGTATGTGTGAATTGTATAAAGGGGAAACAAACAAATGTTAGGAGATTTGGAGCCAACAGGAAACTTGACGTCTTAGAACTAATACATACTGATATTTGTGGACCATTCCCTACAGCTTCTTGGAATGGTCAACAGTATTTCATAACGTTCATAGACGACTTTTCAAGATATGGCTATATATATCTCATTCATGAAAAATCGCAATCACTGGATGTGTTCAAAAATTTTAAGGCTGAAGTTGAAAATCAACTTGGCAAACATATTAAAAGCGTTAGATCTGACCGTGGTGGTGAATACTATGGTAGATATGACGGATCAGGTGAACAACGTCCAGGACCATTTGCGAAATTCCTAGAGGAATGCGGTATCGTCCCACAATACACCATGCCGGGTTCACCCACTATGAATGGTGTTGCTGAAAGACGAAACAGAACGCTTAAAGACATGGTGAGAAGTATGATTAGTCATTCTACCTTGCCTGAATCACTCTGGGGAGAAGCTTTAAAGACCGCAGCATATATACTCAACAGAGTTCCAACTAAAGCAACTGATAAGACCCCTTATGAGCTTTGGACAGGCAAAAAGCCTAGCTTAAATCATTTGCACATTTGGGGATGTCCAGCTGAGGCAAGGCCTTATAGGCCAAATGAAAAGAAACTGGACTCAAGGACTATCAGTTGTTATTTTATTGGATACTCTGAAAGATCCAGGGGTTACAAATTTTATGATCCCACAACTAAGGCTATTTTTGAGACGAATAATGCGCGGTTCTTTGAGGATGTTGAGTTTGCGGGGAAAGAAAGAATAAATGACTTTGTCTTTGAAGAGGAGCATATTGATATTCCTCAAATTGCTATTGACAATGCTCAGGAACAGTCTCTTATACCTGACGTTGCTCGAGAAACAACTCCAGATCAAGACAATGTCATTGAACAAACTCTACAGCCTCAAGAACCAGTGCCATTAAGGAAATCCACTAGAGAGAAGAGAAATGCAATTCCAGACGATTATTTTGTGTTTCTCCAAGAACATGAAGATGACATTGGAATGACTGAAGCTGATCCAATCAGCTTCCGTCAAGCCATGGAAAGTTCTAACTCTCAAAAGTGGATTGATGCCATGAATGAGGAGATGAAGTCTATGAACGACAATGACGTATGGGAGCTTGTCCAATTGCCTGAAGGTGCGAAACCCATTGGTTGCAAATGGATATTTAAAACCAAGAAGGATTCGAAGGGCAATGTGGAAAGGTACAAGGCACGTCTTGTTGCTAAAGGCTTCACCCAGAAAGAAGGCATCGATTATACAGAGACTTTCTCTCCGGTTTCATCGAAAGACTCTTTCAGGACTATAATGGCATTAGTCGCACATTTTGATCTTGAGCTACATCAGATGGATGTTAAGACTGCGTTTCTCAATGGTGACATTGATGAGACAATTTATATGGTGCAACCTGAAAACTTTGTGTCTGGTGATGCAAAGTCTATGGTCTGCAAATTAAAGAAATCCATCTATGGGCTTAAACAGGCGTCTCGTCAGTGGAATCACAAATTTCATCAAGTTATCACCTCATTCGGTTTCGAGATGAATCTTGTTGAAGATTGTGTATACCACAAGTTCAGTGGGAGTAAGCATATTTTTCTGGTTTTATATGTCGATGACATATTGCTTGCCACAAACGATATGGGCTTGTTGCATGATACCAAGAAATTTCTGAGAAAAAAATTTTGAGATGAAAGATCTTGGTGATGCAAATTTTGTATTAGGGATTCAGATACATCGAGATCGCTCTCGAGGTATTCTTGGATTATCACAAAAGGCCTATATTGAAAAGATATTAAAGAGATTTGGCATGCAAAATTGTAAACCAGGTGATACCCCTGTGGCTAAAGGAGACAAGTTCAGTCTCGAACAGTGCCCTAAGAATAAATTTGAGCATAAGGAAATGGAGATGATTCCCTATGCTTCAGCAATAGGAAGTCTGATGTATGCTCAAGTTTGTACGCGTCCGGATATTGCGTTCATTGTTGGCATGTTGGGCAGATACCTGAGTAATCCGGGAATGGATCATTGGAAAGCAGCCAAACGAGTCTTACGGTATCTACAGAGAACAAAAGAGCACATGCTCACATACAGAAGGTCGGATAAGTTGGAGATCATTGGATATTCAGACTCCGACTATGCGGGATGCCAAGATAGTTTAAAATCTACTTCGGGCTACATATTTTTGCTTGCTGGAGGAGCTGTCTCTTGGAGAAGTGCTAAACAGTCACTCGTTACTCCGTCCACATTTGCAGCTGAATATGTAGCGTGTTTTGAGGCATCTGAACGTGCATCATGGCTGCGAGATTTTGTCACTGGGCTGCGAATTGTAGATGGAATTGAAAGACCACTTAAGATATTCTGTGACAATGAAACGGCAGTCAGGTTTGCTAATAACAACAAGAGGTCAAAGAAACACGTTGACATAAAGTTCTTGGTTGTTAAGCAAAAGGTTCAGGGAGGTGAGCTGTCTATAGAGCATATTAGTACAAACTCCATGGTTGCGGATCCGCTTACTAAGGGACTACCACCCAATGTCTTTCATGAGCACACTGCTCGTATGGGTGTTATGTCATCTGAGGATATTCAGTTTTAGTGGGAGTTTGTAACTTTTAATGTTCTATTCATAGACTCAATTTGGTTTTCAGTTTTTGGTTCAGGTTTACGGTTTTCAGTGTATGGATATTTTAAGAATATTTCTGCAGAAATAAAGTATTCAGTTTATTATCCTCCCTGACTTGTTTTTCGGTTGGACCAGTTGGAAATAGGCATGTTTAGATCACATCACATGTAATTTCCATGCTACGCATCCATGCTTGATCTATGTCATTCGGTTATGTTGGTATACGTGATCAAGGAAGGTTTAGTTATGATATAAATGTAGCGAAAGCCGCCTTGGTTCTATGCTGGCATGATTGATGGACGAGATTGTTTAGAGGTACTTCAGTTTATGATAGCGAATATTTGGAGCTCATTAGGTGACATAAAATTATAAGGTTATGTGAATGTATATATGTGTAGTCCAAGTGGGAGATTGTAAGATTATATGGACTTGCAAATATATAAATTCATAAATAATTAAATGTCAGTTGCTATCATTAAAAAGTTGGTCCAGATTAAACGTGATCTACTAAGGTTTAAGTTTTGTGGACCTATTTAGACACCTCGTAAAGTGTGGGGCCTATGTGTAGATACTCGGATGTAATTCTGGTTTAATGATGGGCTAAACTAGAATTACATAAATTATACTCTAGTATAAAAAGGGGTTATGGTCCCCAAATCAGACGTAGGTTTTATTAACTGATATCCCATCATCAGTTAAATAGAGAGAACGGCTCACGTCTAGATTTGGAAGATCCAAAACCAAGACAAAGAAGAACCACATCAGTTGCTATGGATCCAGGTACGCTTCCGCTTTCAGTTTTCAATTCTTGATGATTTGACATAGTAGATCCTGAGGTAGATGTAGTTTAATCTACAATTAAGATCTGACAGAACGTCCTCAAGTGAGTAATTTTTTATACTCACAAATTTTATATGCAAGCAATCAGTGCCATAGAGTGGAGGAACCAAGTTTTTTCTCCTTTCTTTTGGTATAACCACCGCCTTTTCACTTAGGCACTCTAAATCAATAACCTTTGACCGATTGAAGGTTCCTAGGAATTTCATGAGCTCAGAAGACCATTGGATATCAGGTGTTGGTCCCGGCAAGAAAAGATCAACTGTTAGCAAGACTGGAGCTTTCAGTTTGAGTGCTGGCAGTTGATGATCATTACGACAATTGTATGAGAAGCTTTCTAAATTAGGAGTTTCCAGTTCAGCAAAAATCAGATTATTGCACCACTCTACTGCAAGGCACTCAAGATGATCGCTTGAGATCTTGATTGTTTCCAATGCATTACACCTCTCTAAGTACAACTTTTGAAGGTACTTAAGACAGTCACTTGAGATCTTGATTGTCTTCAATGCAGCACAACTCTTTAAGGACAAGTCTTCAAGGTAGGGTAGACTTGAAAAAAGATCCTCTAACCATTCTTCAGTGACACCCACGCAACAAAGGGACAATTCTTTTAAGGCTTTGCAGGCAGTAATTTGTATTACTCGTAGATATTCACTACTCTTAATGGAAAGATATTTAAGATTAGGTGCTACAATATCAGCCATCTGGAATTCAGAATTAGGACAAGATAAACAAAGCATGCTCAGTTTGGGTAAAGTTCCTGCAATCTGTAAAGCGGTTAGTCCATGAACTTCACGTAAAGATAAATACTTTAAACCACCGCAGCTTTCATATATAGCTCGAATAAAGTGCTCATCCAGAACTGCCTCATAGAGGCTTAGATTTTGCAAAGATGAAAATTTTATGCCACCATGGGGCACTTCAAGCTTAAATCCAAATAAATGAAGATCAATTAGTTCTTTGGCAGCAAAGATTTCTTCAGGTAAAGTATTGTAGCCATCATCAGGTTTCGGTACATTTAAAATCAACTCTTTGATATTAAGCGCTGTGAGTATCTTAATCCAATTATGAACGTAAGAGCTCCAATGGCAAGATGGTAATCTTAGACAGAACTTTTGTATAGAAATCTTCTGCTTCTGACGCTTTGCTAGAGTTTGATCCACAATATTCACCAGCTCTGGTAAGTTTTCTGAAAGTATCGAGCAGTCATCTTCTCCATGATAGAAAAAATCAAATCCAAAATTTAAGTAGGAGAAGGAACTCCAAGCATTATTCAAAGCCTTGGACAATATACTCAATCGTGCAACATCTTTAGCATAAGGTAATAAACACAGAATTTTCTGCAAAATTGGCTCTGGCAATTCGGATAAGCGATCCTCCGTTGCATCCATACTTCTCTTTTTAATCACTGTAAATAATACTTTTTCACTTTTGAGTTTTGACACAAAATTGTGGCCTCCTCCAAGGTCTCAGCCTGCCACAAAGTATAAAGAAATATTAATGTCTTTTTCTCAACCCTAAACGAAGCATAAGCCAATTTGCAACTATATTAGGTTAGCTATATTAGACTGTTATTATTTTCTTTTAAAATCAACAGATTGCTAGCATTAAACACACTACTAAAAATACAGGGTTTTCAGACCGAATTTCGGTTGGAGCCCCTCATCCGACCGACGCGGTGGATACTTCAATGTATTTATATTAAATAGTTTTTTTGTTAAAACGTCCGACCGACGCAGTGGGACAGCATTTAAATTTTTTTTTTTTAATACAGCCGACCGCGTCGGTCGGACAGCAGAATACATAGACCCAACTGCCCCGTTATTTCCCACTTCTCTCTCTCTTTCCTTTCTTTCTTTCTCCCATTCTTACGCGAATCCAACCCAAATCTATTAAAAAAAACACTTTTAATCTCTAATCAACAAGGTTTAATATCAATTCCATTCATTTGCAACTTGGTAAGTTTAATTTTCATAGTTTTCTTCCTATTTTCCCTAAATCCGAAAACCCTAACTTTTTTATCTATTTTTTTTTTGTAGTTCTTCCATCTATCAAAGTGGGGGATTAGTAAATCACTAGTGGTGGAGTACAAAACCGTCCCTTGAGGTGAGTTTTATGGTGAAACACGATTTTTTTATTTTTTATTTTCAGCTCGTTTTTATTTTAATTTTCAGCCCCTTTTTTTTAAATTTTTTTCTATTTTTGAATTCTAGCTCATGAAATTAAATTGACATAGTAGTTGCTATTTGGTTGTGAACTAGTTGACATAGTGTTGTTGTTTGGTTTGAGAAATGTTTAAGCTAGTTTGACATTTTAATTGGTATTGTAAAAATTAGGTTGATTTGAGAAGTGAGTGTTGTTCAAAAAATGATTGGGTTATTGAATGCAAATTTAGAAGATGATAAATTGGAAAGTAACAAAGTGAAATCTTGTAGTGAAAGTTGGTGTTCCATGGAGAAGAGTACACTTTGAATGGATTGTTGTTGATCAATGTTGTTGATGGGTTCCTTTAGTAGTGTTGTTGTTGTTGTTGTTGAATGTTATTAATGGTATGTACTAGTGTTGTTGTTGTTGTTGTTGTTGTTGTTGTTGTTGTATTGCTTTGAGAAATAATTGTTGGTGTATAGTGTAGTTTGGTAGTTAGATTCTTTGAGGCATTTCATCAAACAAGTGGTGAGCAACAAAGACATAATAGGAACTAGACATAATAGTTATACATGCTCTAGTCTAGTGAATAAAAAATAAGTATTAGGCCTATAACTTGAATTCAAAAATTTAAAATCATTAAGTATGACAATTTTAAGGTTATTTTCTTTATGGGTAATTAGTAATATAAATATTTTATGTAGTGATTAGTAATGTATGAATTATTTTAATTATAGTTTAAGCGACATTAGCTATAAATAATATAGTAGCAAAACAAGTTAAAATATCTTATTTTGTAAATTGATTTGTATGAAATAAGTTATTTGTAAATATACATTTGTAGTCTTTTATTCTATTTCATTTGATCCTTCAAATACTCCAACTAAGTATAGATAAGTAAATAGTTTTATCATTTTGAATAAATAGATATAAGTTACAAATGAGAAGTGTTATTAATTACTAAATGATAATCTTAGAGAACAAATTAGTTAGTAATATAAAAGTAATTGACTTAGAAAATTATACAATTACTTAATCTTATGAAAATTAGTAGTGTATCAAAAAAAATGTTTGTTTAAATATTAGTAATTTAATATGCATCTCAAACGTGTAATTTTTGTGTAGATATGGTTCATGAAAGTCGTAGTTGGATGTATAATAGAAATAATCCCGGCCGGCGGGGGATGAGGGCAGAATTTGCAGTAGGTGTTGAAGACTTTATTGAAAAGGCGAAAACACTTGATGATTTTATACGGTGGGGCCAGATTAAGTGTCCTTGTGTGGACTGCAAGTGCATAAAAGGAAAAAAATTGGAAGATGTTGAAATGCATTTTTATAGGAAGGGTTTTATGCCAGATTATTTTGTTTGGGTTTATCATGGAGAGTCTAGGGATGTGGGGGGTGATGTTCATTTTCAAAATGCTTATGTCGGTGGGAGTGGTCCGTTTGTGGAGAATGATCTTGATAATTATCGAATGAACGATATGGTTAATGATGCTTTTGGGATGTACCCAGAGGAGCCATCCCAACCGGGTACATCGCAACCAAATGTTGAGCACATTCCTAATGATGAGGCAAAGCTCTTCTATAAATGGTTGGAGGAAGCTAGTCGTCCATTGTACGAAGGCTCAGTGCGTTCCAAGTTGTCAGTTGTTGTTAGATTGTTAAGTATTAAATCTGATTTTAGTATATGTCAAGCAGCCATGGATTCCATCGTTGACCTTATGAATGATCTCAATCCGACTAACATGGCATTACCAACTAATTATTACCACACTAAGAAGTTGGTTTCCACGTTAGGTCTTTCTGCTCAGAGAATTCATTGTTGTGTCAACGGTTGCATGTTGTTTTATAAGGATGATGTAGAATTAGATAAATGTAAATTCTGTGAGGAGCCTCGTTACAAGCCGGTTCTAAACCCTATAAAAAAGCCGATACATGTTAAGTCGATGCATTACTTACCCCTTATACCTAGGTTAAAGAGGTTGTATGCGTCGATGAGCTCTGCTCCTTATATGAGATGGCACCATGATCGTACGAAACAGCCATGCATTCTAAGCCATCCGTCAGATGGTCAGGCATGGAAACATTTTGATCAGGTGTATCCGGCATTTGCTAGTGAACCAAGAAATATAAGGTTGGGTCTATGTCCAGATGGGTTCACTCCTTTTGATGTCTCGTCTACACCTTATTCTTGTTGGCCCGTATTTGTCACGCTGTACAATCTTCCGCCCGAAATGTGCATGACTAGTCTTTATCTGTTTTTGAATTGCATTATCCCAGGGCCACATAACCCGAAAGCCTCGATTGATGTATTTTTGCAGCATTTGATTGATGAGTTAAAGTTATTGTGGTATGAAGGTGTGGAAACATATGATATATCAATGAAACAGATTTTTCAACTGCATGTTTCTTTGATGTGGACTATAAATGACTTTCCAGCTTATGGAATGTTGTCTGTGTGGTCCACTGCTGGTAAGCTCTATTGCCCTTATTGTATGGAAGATACAAAAGCATTCACTTTGAAAAATGACGGTAAGATTACATGGTTCGACTGTTGTCGTCGATTCTTGCCAATGAATCATCCGTTTAGGCATAACAGTAGTGCATTTATGAAGAATCAAGTTGATTTTGAGGAGCTTCTGCGAAGGTTGTCAGGATAAATATGGGATAGGGTTAAGGTGTATCCTAAGGTAATTGACCAACGGCCATCTAAAGCACCTGGCTATGGTATTGATCATAATTGGACTAAACAAAGTATCTTTTGGGAGTTGCCTTATTGGAAGGATAATCTTCTTCGACATAACCTGGATCCCATGCATATTGAGAAGAATTTTTTCGAGGCTGTCTTTAATACTGTGATGGATATCAGGAACAAGACAAAGGATAATGTGAAAGCCAGGTTGGACCTTGAGGAACTTTGTAGGCGACCTGAGTTACACTTATCTCAAGTTGGCAACACGATTTGGTTTCCCAAGGCCAGTTACATATTCGGATTGGATGAGAGAAGAATGATTTGTGATTGGGTCAAGAATTTGAGGATGCCTGATGGATATGCATCAAACTTAGAAAGATGTGTTGATATGATAGAAGGAAAATTGACTCACATGAAAAGCCACGATTGTCACATCTTCATGGAAAACTTGCTCCCAATTGCATTCAATGGCTTGCCTGATAAAGTTTGGAAACCACTTACAGAGATGAGCCTATTTTTTAAGGAGCTGTGTTCTAAGACATTGAAGGAAAAGAATCTTAAGTCGTTGGAAAGTAACTTTCCTGTTGTCGCGACTAAGTTGACAAAAATCTTTCCCCCTGGTTTCTTTAATGTAATGGAGCATCTTCCAATTCACCTCGCAGAAGAGGCACTATTGGAAGGCCCGGTGCACTGTAGATGGATGTATCCTTTTGAGATGTAAGGTCTCTTAAGTTATTATTAACTCATTTTTTTAATTCATCTTAAGTAAATTAAAAAGTTGTTAGTACTTGTGTGACACAAACTTAGAGTTGATTGCCTCTATGGTCACTCAACTTTGGGTAATTGGACACAATGGTTACTTATCTTTGTTTTGTCTTTTTATGGTCACTCAGTTTTACCTAGTTAACTCTCATGGTCATCCAACAAAAAATTCTACAAACTCCCGTTAAGTATATGCTGACGTGGCAACTAATTTTTTTATGCAAATTACAGAAAATGAAAAAAACTAAAGTCATTTAGGACCAACCCACTTTAGACCCCACTTAGGCTCCAATCCGAGTTAAACTTGATCATCCGACCTTGACGAGTTAGCTATATTCATGCATTTTATAAGCAGAAATTTTTATTTAAGTGGCTTAAATTTTTAATTAATTATAAATATATTTCACAGTTTGTTTAAGTAGTACTGCTTTTATTTATATAAAGATTTTTGATAGTAGTTGATATTGATATCAATTTAGCAGATATGATAATAGCTTCAAGTTGATGTTAAATGAACTGACTATAGCATATCGTTTTGTTGGTTAAAATGGTTATGTTCTCTTGAAAGAAAGAAGTCATGGACAACAGTTTGATATGATATATTGTAAAGAAGTTAATTATATGGTTAAAATGGTTATGTTTTCTATTGAAGAATTTAAATAATTTTACAATGGTTTGATGTCTTCATTTTTGCTTTGGATAATATATGCTCCATTTTTGTTTGATGCTTTATTTTATTCATTTCACTTCGTAATGGTACGATAACTGTTAGATATAATTTTTAGGATGAAATATGGAAAAGATAAAAGAAACAGAAAAAAGAAAAGCAAGTTGTTTTGCAGTAAGGAAGTCTGCTAAATTCAATTTTTGGGTCGGTTTGGGCCTGGGTGGGATCTAAAGTGGGTTGGTTTAGCTTTTTTCATTTTCTGTAATTTGCATAAAAAATAAAATTGTCACGTCAGCATATACTTATCGAAAGTTTGTAGAGTTTTGTGTTGGATGACCATAAGAGTTAACTGGGTAAAGTTGAGTGACTATAGAAATACAACAAAGATAAGTGACCATGGTAGTCTATTACTCAAAGTTGAGTGACCATAGAAAGACAGAACAAAGATAACTGACCACAGTGGCCTATTACCCAAAGTTGAGCGACCATATATGCAATCAACTCCAAAACTTATACTTTGTTCTAGGGCAGTAGCATACTATACTTAACTCATAAATAATAAAGAATCTTGAATTTATTTATTCTGTTGTACCCATGTCTCTAGAGACTTTTAACCAAGAGAGCCCGTAAATCTCTATTTATGAATTCATCCCTCCCTTTTTAATTTATTTATACTACATTGTTGTGTTAAAGAAGCTTATTCCATGTAACGGTCCAAACCCGCTAGTGATACTGTCCGCTTTGGGCCTAGGCTCTCACGGCTTTAAAACGCGTCACTAGGGTCTAAGGCATGTATACTTATATACCCAAGATCACTCCTGTGTTATGTCGTCGATGTGGGACACTTAACCCTTAGCTGGGGTGTTACATACACCCCCTCTTATGGACTCAGCGTCCTCGCTGAGGTTTGCCCCGCGTACCGGGATTTGCCTAGACTCACCACGGAGGTTTGCCCCGCATACTGGGATTCGCCTAGACTCGGCCTTGAACATTGACCCACATCGACAATGCCTAGACTCACCACGGAGGTTTGCCCCGCATACTGGGATTCGCCTAGACTCGGCCTTGAACATTGACCCACATCGACAAGGCTGACACGGAGTGGCTCTGATACCATCTGTAACAGCCCAAACCCGCTAGTGATACTGTCCGCTTTGGGCCTAGGTCCTCACGGCTTTGAAACGCGTCACTAGGGTCTAAGGCATGTATACTTATATACCCAAGATCACTCATGTGTTATGCCGATGTGGGACACTTAACCCTTAGCTGAGCCACTCCGTGTCAGCCTTGTCGATGTGGGTCAATGTTCAAGGCTGAGTCTAGGCGAATCCCGGTATGCGGGGCAAACCTCCGTGGTGAGTCTAGGCAAATCCCGGTACGCGGGGCAAACCTCAGCGAGGACGCTGAGTCCATAAGAGGGGGTGTATACAACACCCCAGCTAAGGGTTAAGTGTCCCACATCGGTATAACACAGGAGTGATCTTGGGTATATAAGTATACATGCCTTAGACCCTAGTGATGCGTTTTAAAGCCCTGAGGGCCTAGGCCCAAAGCGGACAGTATCACTAGCGGGTTTGGGCTGTTACATTCCATTACGTGATTTGGGAAACATTAGAATTGCAAAAAGTTTGTGGTTAGTTGTCTTCGTGTGACCTATAGGTCATGAGTTCAAGTCTTGGTACCATTCACTAATAGTTGCATTGATACTTGCATTAGATTAGACTGCGTACGTCACACTTCTTGGGGTGGGGCTCTTTTCCAGACCCTACATGAATGCAGAATACTTTGTACACCGGGCTGTCTCTTGGTAGAGACATACAAGTTTGACTACATATCTGAGTGATTCTGTACATGAGCTGTACGATATTTGAACATACGATGACTCCCATGTTCTAATCACCAAAGAAGGAGAGGAAAATAGTTTTTCTTTTAGTTAATCTTGGACTCTAATCCGAGATCAACATCATTTAACCCTGTTTTTTCAAGGCTAATTGTCAAATAAGTTGTAGAGGCATGGAGCTTCCAATCGCAGAGAGATATATGATCACACTCATTCACAAGCGCAATATGTGGCATTTTCTGGAAGCATAGCTCCAAGACCAAAATTATGAAACTAGTCTTCAATTTGTGACAATATTTGAATCCTTTAATTAATAATCTTGTGTATCAATATTTCTCTAAGTTTCCATTTCCATTATTGGATACCCTGATGTCCAGTGCAAAGCAGCGAAAAATAATACGTCATTAACATCTTTGTAGGGGCTTTTCACATAACTCTTATTGTGTTAATCATGCTTAATAGTTTACTCTGCATACATGTGCATTGACAGTGAGCAGAGATCTTTATCAAACCAACCTTGGCCTTTCCCCAACAACCCCAAACCAGACTTTGTTGTCTTGAAAGAAAGTTTCAACAATCAAACTAATAAGTTGGGTCGACTATTTAAATCCTGATTCATTTCCCTCTAGCCAATTTTTCAGACGTATGCGGCTACATTAATTATTTCCATTGAGAATCTCTTTAAACAAAGAATGCTGGTGATCGACCTCAAGTATAGTTTCTTTTACTCCATAAATTCATAGGCTACTCAGCAAGTCATCAGTAATAACATGACTGTTATATTTAATAGTTTTAGGAACGTGGAACTGTATGATTTTTACATGATACATAAATAAGTATTTTAAATCAATAAAACATACCCGAATCCTTTATCGAATGATCTTGAGCGCAAGCAATAGTTCTTTTTTTCTTGAGAAACTTGTTTCTCTCTTTTCCTTAATAATTTCTTTCAGAAAATAAGCCTACTCCCACTGACCTTTAGATATATACACCGACGAATGATGTTTTTCTTAAATTCAAATATGACAGTAGTTTCATTAAAATTAAGATACCATTATCGAAAAGCTTGATTAAGCTCATATATTTATTTCTTCGGTTTACACTCTATTTATTCTGTTCCTTAATCTCAAACATCTCTAAGTGATCTATATAAACTTCTTCCTCTAAATTTTCATTCATAAAGACGGTTTTCACATCCATTTTATGTAGCTCTAAGTCTTAATGAGCCACTAAAGCTATTATAATTATGAGCGAATCCTTTCTAGAGACAAGGGAAAACGTCTCTTTATAATCAACACCAATATTTGGCAACAAGTTTGGCCTTGTGGCATTCGACATTACCATTTAAGTCGTGTTTGGTTTTAAAACTCATTTACACCCGACTCTTCTGCAACTTTCAGGTAATTCGATAAGGTCCCAAACTGCATTCTGCTCCATAGATTGTGACTCATCTTTCATAGCATCTAACCACTTATCAGAATTGTTACTTTCAATGGCCTGTGAAAATGAAACTGGATCATCATCTACTTCCAAGTCATCCAAATCAATTTTCATATCACTTTCTAACTCATGTAGATATACCTCAATTTTTATATCACTTTCTGACTCATGTAGAGATACCAAATAATCAGCACAAATAGCATATCTCCTTTGTCTTTGAGACTCTCTTAATCCTAATTTTTGCAATACATCTATAACACGATCATCAATTATGTCTTCATTATGAATAGCATGATCATTTATTTGTTGTTCTTGTTGGTCGTTAGGCCGTGCAACAACTTTAGGAACAACAACTTTAGAAGAAGTACAGGGTAAAGGAATTTGCACACTAACTTCTTTAATTTCCATATCACCCTAACTTTTTTAATTTCCACATTACGCGGTTCTTCACTCCCACTAATTTCACTATTTTCGATGAACCTATCATTTCTAGTTTCAACAATTCTCGAACTATGGTTAGGACAATAAAATCTATATCTCTTTGATTTTTCTGGATAACCAATGAAAAAACCACTGATTATTCGTGGATCTAGTTTATTTTCTTGTGGATTATAAATTCTTAATTCTGCCGGACAGCCCCAAATATGCAGGTACACATAAACTAAGTTTTCAACCAGTCCAAAGTGCAAGTTTATCCATTAAAACTACTTGGAAAAAGAAAAGACAATACACAACAAGACGAGAGAAATCGTGAAATTTCCGGACTATTGTAAAATCTTGGACTCAAAGTCGTCAAAGGCTGCATTTATTTCGAAACATCAATCTCCACTGTACCTGCATTTGTCAAAAGATAATTTCTCAGCTCCTGTTGCTCCACACATGTATAGTTTTCCATTTTTACTCTCTTTAACTTATGCCTCCAACATTTCAATGGTAGAGATGCACAACATGATTTCTGATATTCATCTGATGCATCTGCATATATAAATTGCAGGGTACTCTTTATGCGACCTGGAGTCTGAGTCCGGGATAGGGTGTGAAGTTGAGGAGAAATCCAAAGCAAACTATCAAGTACGTCCACAACTGAGTAATCCTCTGCACTCCCATTAATTGTTATATGCAAGCAAGCAGTGCCATAGAGTGGAGGAACCAAGTCTTTTCTCATGTCTTTTGGTATAACAACCGCCTTTCCACTTCCGCACACTAAAGTAATAGCCGCTGACTGATTGAAGTGATTTAGAAATTTCATGAGCTTAGAATACCATTGCCTATCTGGTGTATGTCCCAGTAACCGAAGAGATACTGTTAGCCAATCTGAAGCTTTCAGCTTAAGTGTTGGCAATTGATCACCACCATACCGCTTACTATGAGAATATGAGAATTCCGTTACATTAGGAGTATCCAGTTCAGCAACAATCAGATTAGAGCACCAACTTACTTCAAGATACTGAAGTCGATCACTTGCGATCTTGATTGTCTTCAATGCATCACAACTACGTAACCACAAGTATTCAAGCTTGGGTAGACTTGAAATAACGTCTTCTAACCCTTTGTCAGTGACACCCACCCTACAGAGGTACAATTTTTTCAAGGCTTTGCAACCAGTCATTCCATTTACTTCTAGCAGCTTCAAGTTTTGATTCGCAATTTGAAGATCTTCAAGATTAGGTACTACAATATCAACCATCTGGATTTCATCAGGACAAATTAATAGAACCTGCCCCAGTTTGGGTAAAGTTCCTGCAATTTGTAAACTGGTTAGTCCGTGAATTTCATTTAGAATAATATTCTCCAAACCAGGGCAGCTTTCACATATAGCCCGAATAAAGTACTCGTTCACGAATGTATTAGAGAGGCTTAGCTTTTGCAAAGATGAAAACTTTATGCCCTGAGGGGGCAATTCAAGATTAAATCCACGTAATTCAAGAACATTTAGCTCTTTAGCAGCAAAGAATTCTTCAGGCAAAGTGTGGAAACCAAAATAAAGTTTTGGTACAATTAAAATCAACTCTTTGATATTAAGAGCTGCGAGTGTCTTAACCCAATTATAAGTGTAAGACCTCCAACCAGAAGATGGTAATTCTAGCCAGAACTTTTGTATTGAAATCTTTTGCTTTTGACGCTTTGCTAGAGTTTGATCCACAACATTCATAAGCTCTGGTATTTTTTTCGGATGAATGTAGCGTGCGGTCATCCTCTTGTCGAAAAAATGATAACCAAAATTTAAGTAGGAGAGGGAACTCCAAGCACTATTCAAAGCCTTGGACATTGTAGCCAATAGTGCAGCATCTTTAGCTAGAAGGAAAGACATAATATGATGCAAAATTAGCTCTGGCAATTCGGATATGCGATCCGCTGTTGCATCCATCCTTCTCTTTTTCATCACTGTTAAAAATGTTTTCTCACTTTTGTCACAGAATTTCTGGCCACCTCAAGGTCTCAGCCTGCCACACAGTTTAAGGAAATATTTATGAATTTGTCTAATGGTTTTGACATTGAGAACCAAACGCCAACTGGACAACTTAAGAAAAACACAATATTCTCTTAGGTTTATAATTCAGGTTACAAAAAGTTATAAAAGGAGAACTTTCTCTACCTCCTACACATGTACATGTGTAATTTCATGATGCAAAATAAGAATAGTAAGAATTTAGTCGAAGAGAGAATTTTTGATATACTGGAAAACAAAGCATACATGCAATGATGCAAATAAGATTAGTAAGAACCTAGTCAAAAGACTTTCTTCTTCTGTATAATTTTTATTCAGTATTGTGCATAAACCATAATCACATTGATCAGAACATTAAGAAAAAGAAATAACAAAGTATTTACCTGATAAAAATATCCTTTGTTTTTCGTGTTTATTCCAATTTCACAGACCGCAATGCTGTTGGCAGCAAATCTTTTAAAATACACAAAATAAGACTTCAGAGAATTTTCAAGATGTTTATTTTTTTTCAACGTATATATAGGAGCTAGGGTTTAGGTGGAGTAGAATTTTGAAGGATCTTTAGGTTTCAAGAGCATGGATGAACTCGTTTTGTATATGGACTCAACTTATGGCATAGCCCAACAGCTTGTTTTGGTTTTGATGTAAGTTCAGCCTTAAAATTAATCTACTTTTATTACCGTCAAACCTCGTTATAACAGCACGTCATTGTAACATTATTTTGGTATAATGGCCTAATTTTCTCTAGAATTGATTTCAGCACGTCATTGTAACATTATTTTGGTATAATGGCCTAATTTTCTCTAGAATTGATTTTTCAGACGTTCATTATAGCAGTACACTCTTTGTAAAATTATCTCTCCACAACCCTTAATTCCTTCTTCTTGTCTTTCTTTTTTTCCCTTTATTTGATCTCGAGTGAGCATGTTCATTCCTTAATTTTCTACGGCTGTAACTCCATTATATATTTGTTGCCTATTTATTCACATGTAGAGGTCTATGCCTTAACACCCCTCTCAACAAGGGAGGCTTTTGATTTTAAAAAAAATAAAAAATAAAAAAATAAACCATTCCCATTTTAAAAGAAATGGCTGTGAGCTTAATTATAGTCTCCAGTCTCCATCAATCCAGAGGCTACTCAACTTCAGTACATTATGTAACCAGGCATGCACAAATTTATAAAGAACGTTGAAAAGAAGACAGACACAATAAGACCAAAGAAACCATGAATTTAAATTCAGTATATAACTTATTAAAGTGAAATCTAGCTTAGGACTGAGACGCTGCATTTATTGGGAAAACATCAATCATCTCCACTACATCTGCATTTGTCAAAAAATAATATCTCAACTCCTTTTCCTCCATACGTGTACATATTTCCATTTTGCGTTTCTCTAATTCCTGCCTCCATCTTTTTAATGGTAGAGAAGCAGAACATGCTTCGTCATCTTCATGTATTATAAACTTCGGCAGCGTACCCTCTAGGTCTTCTGGTAGAACTATCACTTCATCAGTGCCACACCATAACTTAACAGCCTTCCACTGCTTGAAATTTCTAAGAAATTGTTTGAGCTTATAAATGTCGGCTTCAACTTTTAGCGAATTAACTGAAGATTTCATCAGTTTGAGTGTTGGGAGGTAACGACTATAAGCAGTATATGAGAAGCTTGTTAAATTCGGAGTATCCAGTTGAACAGAAATCAGGTGAAAGCACCCCGATACTACAAGATGCTTGAGCCGGTCATTTGAGATCTTCATTTTCATCAAGTCCTTCCAAATGATTAATCGTAAGTCTTCAAGGTTTGGTAGATTAGGTAAAAGGTCCTCCAACCATTTGATAGTGACACCCACACGACGGAGGGACAAACTCTTCAAGGCTTTGCAAGCAGTTATTTCAATTACTCCTAGCATCCAAAAGAAGCTCGTAATGTTAAGTTCTTCAAGATTAGGTGCTACAATATCAACCATCCGGAATTGAGAAGGGCAACTCAACCAAACCCTCCTTAATTTGGGTAAAGTTCCTGCAATTTGTAATCTGGTTAGTCCATGAAATTTAATTAAACTTAACTCCTCTAAGCAACTGCAGCTTTCACATACAGCTCGAATGAAGTGCTCATCCAAAAATGTGTTGCAGAGTCTTAGCTTTCGCAAAGATGAAAACTTTATGCCATCATGGGGCAATTCAAGCTTAAATCCAAGTAAATCAAGAACATTCAGTTCTTTGGCAGCAAAGATTTCTTCAGGCAAAGTGTTGGAACCGTCATCAGAGTTTTCTATACTTAAAATCAACACTTTGATATTAAGTGCTACCAGGGTCTTTATCCAATTATGGACATAAGAGCTCAAATGAGAAGATTGTACTGTTAGCCAGAACTTTTGTATAGAAATCTTCTGTTTCTGCCGCTTTGCTAGAGCTTGATCCACAACATTCACAAGCTCTGGTATGTATTCTGAAAGTATCCAGCGGTTATCTGACCCCTCATGATAGAAAAAATCATCACCAAAATTTAAGCAGGAGAGGGAACTCCAAGCACTATGCAGAGTCTTGGACAATGTACTCAATCGTGCAGCATCTTTTGCAAGAATTAATAAAGACAGAATTTTCTGCAAAATTGGCTCTGGCAACTTGGATATACGATCCATTGCTGCATCCACTGTTTTCTTTTTCATCATTGTCAAAGGTATATTCTCACTTGTTGACACAGAATTTCTGGCTACTTCAGAGGGCTCCTGCCACACAATATACATACATATTTATTTTGTCTGTTTGACGTGTGTACTCCTATTCACAAATTCAACTACTAATGATACAAATTGTACTCAAGTACTTTAAGGTCTATCGATGAAGTCTAGCCAAAACCAACTATGTTACTAACCTACAGTAACATAATAAATTCTTATTTATACTGTGCGTATCCAAGAGTCCACTGCAAATACGATCTTAATTGTGCTTTTAACCTTTAAATGCTACTAATAGTACAAGGCAATTTCGAAAAAGTATACCTCCGTAGGCATCTCTATCAAAGATCAATCTCACACAACAAAAAACATACAACAAAATAAGGGGAAAGAAACTTGGAATTTGGCACAAAACATAAGAATACAGAAGATTAAGGTATCTCACTGTTTAAACAAAAGCAAATACAAAACCAGTTTACGACAAAAAGCAAATAAAACCGAGAGAAGTTATTAAAAATTAATACACTATTTTGTAGTCAAATAAAACAAATACAAAACCAAATAATTTTCAGGAGAGGAGAAATTGAGTATCGAGGCTTACTTGATGAGAGGATATCTTATGGCAA